>CM042684.1:86655331-89055331 GCA_023614405.1 Avena insularis
AGATGTCATTGCGGTGTGTTCTTTTCCTAAACCATGGATCTACTAGATGTCATTGTCTATTCTTTTCCTAAATCAGATGGATCCACTAGAGTAATTACATGTGTGTTCTTTTCATAAACCACATGGATCCACTAGATGTCATTGCATGTGTTTTCTTTTCATAAACCACATGGTTCCACTAGATGTCATTGCATATGTGTTCTTTTCATAAACGACATGGTTCCACTAGATGTCATTGCATGTGTGTTCTTTTCCAAAACCAAATGGATCCACTAGAGTTATTGCATTTGTTCTTTTCATAAACCACATGGATACACTAGATGTCATTGCATGTGTGTTCTTTTTGTAAACCACATGGATCCACAAGAGATATTGCATGTGTGTTGGTTTCATAAACCACATGGATCCACTAGATGTCATTCCATGTGTCTTCTTTTCCTAAACCACATGGATCCACTATATGTCATTGCATGTGTGTTCTTTTCATATACCACATGGATCCACTAGAGTCATTCCATGTGTGTTCTTTTCATATACCACATGGATCTAGTAGATGTCATTGCATGTGTATTCTTTTCCTAAACCACATGGATCCACTAGATTTGCATGTGTTGTTTTCATAAACCACATGGATCCAATTGATGTCATTGCATGTGTGTTCTTTTCCTAAACCACATAGATCCACTAGAGTCATTCCATGTGTGTTCTTTTCATAAACCACATGGATCCACTAGATGTCATTGCATGTGTGTTCTTTTCCTAAAACCACATGGATCCACTATCTGTCATTGCATGTGTATTCTTTTCCTAAACCACAAGGTTCCACTAGAGTCATTATATGTGTGTGTATCAGTGTGCATCATTGTGGTTTTGGAAAAGAACACATGCAATGATGCCACTCCAGCACATGGTGTCAACCCATGTCCGAGAACTCTCGCAACATGGTGGGATTCAATTGTAGCACACATTCTACCACCAGTTTGAAAGATGTTGCATCACACCCACTTGGAGTGTGTTTGTGTATCAGTGCATCATTGTGGTATTGGAAAGAACACATGCAATGACTCTAGCATGAGGTGTCCAACCATGTCTAGGAACCCTAGGAGCATGCTAGGATTCAAGCTGCAACATGGATTGTACCACTAGTTTTAAAGATGCTGCATCACCACCCACTTGGATGTGTGTGTGTTAGTGTGCATCATGGTTTTGGAAAATAACACATACAATGATGCCACTCTAGCATGTGGTGTCAAACAATGTCTAGGACCCTAGAAGCATGCTAGGATTCAACTACAACATACATTCCACCACCAGTTTTAAGGTCCTACATCACCACACCCACTTGGATGTGTGTGTCAGTGTGCATCATTGTGGTTTTGGAAAAGAACATATGTAATAATGCCACTCCAGAATGTGGTGTCGAACCATGTCTAGGGCAGCTAGCAGCATGTTGGGATTCAAGCGCAACATGCATTCAATCACAAGTTTGAAAGATGCTGCATCACCACACCCACTTGGATGTGTGTGTGTGCATCATTGTGGTTTTAGGAAAAGAACACATGCAATGATGCCACTCATCATGTGGTGTCCAACCATGTCTAGGAACCCTAGCATGCATGCTAGGATTCAACTGCAACATGCATTCTACCTTTGGAGAAGGAGGGAGCGCTGGAGGTATCAATCAGCTAGCAAACAAGCACATAGTGACTCAAGGTTTACCTAGGTTCATGCCTCGTAGAGGTCCCTACTCCTGCTTGTCTGCTCTTGGAATTATCGAGTGAGTCGAAAGTTACGGGTGCATGATGCACTAGGGTTGTGATTATCTTCCTCCACCTCCTCCTAGCCTTTATATAGATAGGCTAGGTCTCGTAGCAGGTCGAGTTAGTTCTGATTAGGGTTCGTCCCTCTGAACTTTCTACCTTAAGCTTCTTCTTGTGCTGCAAGTAATCGGAATTTCCGTGAGTCACCTGAATCCTGTATTAGGCCTTGGCAGCGCCGTGGGCTTCTGCAGTATATGGACCGTATATGCCAAACTCGAGTACCTTAGGGTATGCCTACGTCAGAGTGTCCGGAATCTTAGATTCGAGTGGAGACTTTATGAAGTTTTTCGAGTGCATGGATGAGCATATTTTGAGTGTACTATGTTGTGTCATGTTGATATATGTTGATTTATATGTATGTATTGGTATCAGTTAACTTCCTTAGGAAAAACAATGCAATCTACTCAAACTTGAGTCCCCGAAGAAAATTGCTAGTGTAATTCGACTCAGGTCGCGGAGGTCTTACAGGAGTCAAATTCCAGTATGTAAATGTGAGCACTCGATCAAGGCATATTCATCATACTTGTAGATGCGGATATATTTCTGGTAGTGCACAGCAGATGCATTGCTATGCCTTATTTAGGTCTTATCTTCACGCTGTAAGCGTGGCATCCGAATTTTTGTCATCGCGGAGATGATTCGGGTGGCCTAGGAGATGTAGTTTCTTTGCAGGGAAAATATGAGGTGGAGTTGCTGTAGTATTCGAGTGTGGATGTTATCATCACATGGTGCACTGTCCAGGAAAAATAATCATAGGGTGCGCGGCCATCGCTCCCTAGGGTAGTATCCCCTGAGTGCCTATTCGAGTCGTGAGACTCGGTGGGACTAAAACATTTTCGACTCTTTGTCGTCTTTTGTTGCTTGTTTCTCGAATGTGCTTTCAGTTCTCCCTATGGGAGTAACCTAGAGTCCACAATCGAATCATTGATTCGAGTGAAGGGTTCGATGATGTTTGGTCATCTGCATAAAATTCTTCGGGTGCCCCAGTGTTTGGTTGAGTTGAAGACTCAAGTAAGTACTAAAGTAGTCAAAATGTTATTCGCTGGAATTGATGACGCCGCTGATGATGAGATAACTTCATTTGCCCGTGAGCGGCTTTGACAGGACGTGATGACTAGTGGGTCCCACTTTCTGACTTTGATTTGACTGGGCATGCGTAATCTTCTGTTTTAACCGTGTCTCCTCAATTTCCACGCGTAATGGGAGTAGTAGGGGACAGTTCATGATTCACCTTCGCCATCGTCGATGGCTAGTAGGGTTTCGATGACATCCGCTAGGGGTTAAGTATGTCTATGCTTGCTTTCTTCCTCCACCATTGTTGCTCTTTGCTGGTTCCTTGCGCACATCCTCTCTGGCACTAGACCAACTTCAGATTCCTCATCTATTTCCTGTGCTCTTATCGCCATCATAAGATGGGTAAGAGGAAAGGAGGCGCCCATCGAATATGCAGCCACCATTGTGCCGCCAAGAAGAAAGGAGGTGCCACCACCACGAACCGTGGAAGAAGAAGGGTGCGGGCACCCACATCACCCAATGCGTCATGGTGCCCATCCATCATCAAATCCTCGAGCCATACTCTTCGTCAAGATGGAGCGCTTCCTCCCATGGAAGATGACTCGCGTGCTCGAAAAGAGGTAATCCCCGGATGTTCCCATCATTTGCGGTCTCTCTCTCCCCCATCCATTTGTTTGGGGTCTTTTCCGTTTCTATGGGTTGTGTGCACCATTGTCCCTAAACTCGATTCTGCATATCTCTTATTTCATCACCTTCTGCGAGTGCTGGCTCGGAATCGAGCCGCACTTTGGTCTCTTCAAGAAGCTTTCTATGCTTAAGCGTCAGTCGGGGTCGGGTTCTGTAGTCTATGATGTAGGGGCTGCGGGATCCACATCGACTCCTCTATCACGTATTTTAACATCAATCTCACCATGTATGTCCAAGGTGGATAGATAAGTGGTTCTACATCCGCGCCCGGAAGGCGATGAAGAGCACTACGGACTCGTGCCATTCGATCCGTGGCTCTGCAAGAAGGCGCTCTGGAAGAATGTCGCGATGCCCGACGAGTCCGAGAGACGGAGATGCTTTATCTGTTGGGTCTTCAAGATAGAAAACAAAAATTCTACGGTGTGAACTACACGCCAAGATATATCTACTAGGTACAAAGCAACGGGTGGACATACATCCAACAAGAACTTACCCTCGTAGACAACGAGCTATGTTAATGAGTAGAAACTCGTGGTTGATGTAGTCGTACACTTGCCGATCTCAAGTTCTTGATGAAGACCAGCAGGTCCGGCTCCACCACGTCCATCAGATCTAGCTCCAGCACCACCAAGTCCAGCACCACAAAGCAGCGGTGCATCCGTGATCGCACACCGTCCCGACAACCTCCGTCCCTCGCTCCAGCAAAGCAGCGAGCAGCAACTCCTTTCGAGATAAAGCACTAGGAACATGTATCTCGCTAATCCGAGACCATGGGGAATAATACTAGAGGAGAGAGATCCTTCACAAGGAGGTGTGTATGAGAAGTGAGGAGGGGGGCCTTTTATAGGAGGAGGATGGTACCCCCTCCATGGCATGGCGCCCATGGAGGTGACCCTTCACCTCCCCATTCATGTGGTGGTAACCCCTCCACATAAATTTGCCTCTTCACATTCTCCATTAAAGTCTCCACTTTAAATGCATTAAATTTCTCCAAATTTAATGCTCTCTCATTAATAAAACTCTTTTATTAGTTTTATTCAGAATTTTTTAATTACTTTAATTAACAAACATTCACATAAAACCCTGCAACATTTCAATATTACATGCAGAACCAATTTCAGCAATTTCACCCGAAATAGTTTGGTGTCTATTGAAATAATTCAGCGCTTTCTTAAATCTTGATCTGAAACATATTGCTCCAAATGGTGTTATCCCTTAAGTGTGTCACCCTACGGTTCGTGAATAATGCAGACATGATCGAGACCCTCTCGGATCAATAATCAAGGACACAGATCCATCTTGACTCCTACACATTCAACAATGACGTGATCGTGAGAACCTTTAACGCTAGTAACTAAATCCCTTTGTCTCATGATATATTACATATGAGATTCGATCATTGGTATCTTCCATACCTAGTTTGATCTCGTTTCGACATGCACTCTTTTCTCGTTCCCGTGATATAACATTCTGATGATCACATCACTTGTATGGCTATTTCAATGTGATATCACCGAGAGGGAGCCAGTATATCTATCAAATCGCCGGGATGGACAAATCCCACTCTTGATCCATGAAACTCTACATAACACTTATTATGCCAGACACCTTTATGATGCTATTCACGGTGTGATATTTGATGTTATCAAAAGATACTCTTCTTCGGTGTTAACAGTACATGATCTCATTAAAGAATAAAGATTACTTGATATGATGTTATATATATAAACATAATGACTTGGTCGTAATGCTATATGGGATGAATGTTGTATACATCATTCCACCAATGGTGATATTGTTATTAACAACATCCAATGTCCGCGTCGAGAAACCTTGATCATCTTGTTAATCAACAAACTAGTCTATGAAGAGGCATGACTAAATTTACCCTTTTGTTTATTAAACACGTGTATTGATATTTCTGAATCAATACAAATCATGCAAACCAAGCATTATCATAAACATGGAATAAGATAATATACTTGTGTGCCTCTAAGGGCATATTCCTTGATCTCCGCACTAGAGTCCCAAGTAATCTAGTTTGAAAAACTTTGCCCGTGAACACCAATGGCTTTCTGGTGGTACATGTCACGCTATTATAGTGGTTAACATAATCTCAGGATATGACAGTTTAGGATCGTGTGTATTTTTGTCTTTAATACCATCACTCCAGTCTCAAATGAGATGGGTGTATAAAATTGAGGTCCTCTGGTAGGACCTTTAGTTCGTTCGGCTCAAAAATATGTTGATATTATTGTCACACAATATATCTTCATAAGTATTAGCCACTTTGAACCACACCCTAGTTTGATAACAAACTACCATAACACAAATGCCTCCTTTGCTACTACTATAATGAAGCTATATATAACCTTTGTTGTAGTATCCGTCCATGATATCTCAACTTTGGAACTCATCAAATCCATCATGGAACATCCTTTCAAGTATATTGTACCACCCATAGTCCCTAAATTGAGATAAATTTAATTTGTATCTTGTGATAAAACCAAATATCAATCAACACTTTACAATGATACTTTTAACTATTTATCACTTATACGTGATATATTCTTAGTTCTTCCAAAATGGCAGAATATCTTTACTATTATCCAATGATCTCTTACAATCATTATGGTATATACTCTTAACATTTAGAGGCATGGACATTCTGGATATATACATATCAGCATAGTGATCAGAATCTTCATGTGATTTTACTTGCAAGTATTTGAAACACTTGAATCTGAATACTAATTCCTTTCAATGCAGCAAGAACCTTTCTTGTTGTTTCCATAATGAACCTTTCAATATCTCATATTGAACCCTTTCAATGTCTTATATATGTATGTCTACTTCCAACCATATTAAGCGCCTTAATCTATCCATATAGATATTGATCACTTAAATATTGCAGGTTTTGCCCAAGTCTTTCATCAAATCTTATTTTAATGAAACCTTAACTTGTCATCAATTCCAAGATAAATCATTTCCAATCAACAATATATCCTCTACATCTTTGTATTAGAAATATGTCTCAACGCTCCCACTTAATTTCTCTTGCAAATGCAAGCATCTTCATCATCTCCAGATGAATTTAAAACTCTTTTCTTGGTTTCATCATGGTGAAGATTCCAACTCCATTGTCTTAGCTTCAACTATTACGAAGTTTACATACTTGCCACTGGCACCCTTTGAATGCTAACAAAACCCTTTGGGTACCATGTCATATTACATGTCCTAGAGTTACTGGTTCTATTAGAAAGAACCTTTTTTTTGTTTATTCAACTACCATATACAAATTATATGTAGTGGTTTCTACATTAATCCGTCAAGACTATATATAAGCTATGAAAGATCATATCTTGTCATAGTCAACTCCTTGAATTTTATTCTTAGTAAACTTCTTTTCAGAGCATAATGGAAGGCTTCTATTTCACGGATGCTCAAACATCCATGTCTATTTATTTATAGATCCAAAACCGACCCGATAGGCTTCACGCCTTTCGATTAGTCATGTCGTCCAAGATAGAAACTTGATTTTCACTAGGTAATATGGATACTATCACGGTTCTATGACTTCTAGTCATTTTTGATGGAGTCAGGGCCCATCATGCCGCTTCTTTGCATGTAATTACCGGTTCTGTCATTGCTCCAAAAGCAATAATGACTTGCTTATCAAATCTTACTATTTGATTTACTTACCAACCCACCTGCGGTTCTATAAGAACTTTAATCTCGAGATCACACCTTTTTTGTAATCACGAGAGCCATGAGCATTAATGTGGCATGTAACTTGGGACACTTTTTGGCCTTCTTTATAGCACTTTTATATAGCTGGAAGTTCAACAACCTTATCAAAGTTCTATTGTCCTCCACTTAACTTTCTGAAAAATTCCTTCTCAAAGAAATTTAGCGTTCCAAATGTAACAAACTCTTTTTTCCTTGGTGTTATGGAGAAATTCCCAATAAATTCTTTGGGATAACCTACAAAACGTGTATCAAACTTTGGTTGTAAACATTTTACTTATGCATAGCATACCAAAATTTAAGAAAAACACAATTCGGGTTTTATCCCAAACCTAACTCATATGGTGTCCATTTCAATAAGATCCACGATGGTGCTTTTTTTAGTGTAAAAGTGGTAGTCTCTAAGCTTCCAATCTTTCAAAAACATAATGGCAGTTTAAGCCAAATGACACCCTTGATCTTACCATGTAAAACATGGTTTGATTTTATCTCTCGAATGCTATGCCATACTCCTATGGTTTGTCGAGAAACACAAATCATAGAACAATTCCTCAAGTCTTAGGTGTTTTTGCTAAACATGCCAACTCAAATATCTTCCTTTATATGATCGGAATCATAAACTCTTTATTTTCTTGTTACAATGATTTTCCACTTCATCTTGAAAGTCTTTGAACAATTTTCAAATGTTTCATACTTCTTCCTTGTTAAAGTAAATATCTACTGAGGAATATATTCACTCAAATTTTCGGAGAAAAGCATATGAAGCAAAAGATCATGCCATATGGCTACACATAATGGACTTATACGCATCTATCATACCTGCTTTCCAATAAGCTAGTCATCTAGTTCCTCTTTACAAAGCTACTATGACGGAGTTTCAATTATCTCGAGGAAAGTCTCACATGCATCAATTGATCAAAATCAAAGGACTCAGAATTCCATCAACATGGAGTTTCTTCATGTTTTCTTTCCAAATAATATAATTCAGAAACCAGCGATGTCACTTGCCAAGTGATCTTTAATCATTTGTCTTGCGACATTTTAGCAATAGTGTTTATGGATGTGATTTCTCCCAACTATGCACTTATAAAGTTCATCCATCCTTTATGGAATCGGTAATTATGTTGAACGTATTGTTTGTTCTCATAATGCAGGAACAAAACTAACAATTAGTCTTAAACAAATCTTGAAGGAAGTTTGGTTTGATGACCAGCGAAAAACACAATAACACTGTTGTTTTGATGAACATCATCACTCATTCTCACTTTAGTTACTTAGGCCATTTTGTAGTTCATGGTGCGTTTGTCATATATGACACTTCATACCAACCAATTCGAGGTATCCAATACCTAAGAACCACATTGTTTAACAAACAAAGGAATATAGCCATAGCTGTTATATATCTTCTTCCTATAAAGTTTGGACATCTAGTAGCCTTTTTATTTCTTGCCAAATATTTTATAGATTCTCTTTCCAGCAATTCCACTTTTCTTTTAAAACCAATCTATCAACATCAATAGTGGAATTGTCATCAACATGACGCAGGTACAAGCGAGCGTGTATATATTCAAATACACTAATACCTTTGGAGCCCCTTGCACTTTAAGAAGTGGATCCTACCATCATCAAATGTTTGGTGTTCTTTTTCAAAAATCCATTCTTTAGTAATCTATTAGTGTAGTAAACATTTTACTTACATCTTATTCATCCTTATCATGACAACTTTCTTGATCAAGCTACTATACCCTATAAGGAAGAATACAGTATAATATCAGTTCCCAAACTTCCTTTTTGGTAGATTAGGATTGCCTAGCATCTCCATCCTTCACAAATTCTCACTCTGATATGAGAACATGTATTTACACTAAATTATACTCTATCCATAATGCAACTTAAAAAACTGTTGTTTCAGATATCTGGCAATATCTTTCACACATGATGGTTTCTGAAACAATTTTAAGCTCCAATATAATCCTTGATATTAAAACGCTTTTTTGAATATCAATAATCATGGAAACTAAACATGATACTTTAGATACTAACATTGGAATTCTTACTCTTGATTTAATACTACTTATTAAACTTCATGGAGCCAAATGAGAGTTGGGTTTGAAAGTTCCAAATAGGACTTATAAAACTTACAAATTGACATTTCAGAAACAATACGATACCAGTTAAGTAAAAGTAAATATCCAGAATTCTATAGTTCTATTATCTCAAATGAAATAAACTAATAAGGTGAAAGCGAATGCCAATGACTACAACAAACTATACCAAATTCACTTTGATTTAATTTGGCGACAAATTTGGTTCGACTAATCCAAATTAGAAATGAACTTACTCAAAATGACATCCCTCGTTGCCTTTGGTGATTACATGAACCAAATCCACTACACCAAGTCCGAGTCATCATCCACGTGATTTGATGTAGCTTCAAAAGGCGAAGCATCTATATGGGCATCATATGATAACTATTCATGACTCATACTTAACATTTTCGGTCCGTGTTCCGAGGCCGTAATACATACATCTGTTGTAGGCAGAACATAGTACTTTCGCATGTGTAAAACTGTCTTACACCCATTTTGTATGAAAGCGTGGGAGTCGAAGTACACTGAATCATGACATGATGTCTCGAAATCGATCCACAAAGCGGTTGCATACTTGAGGAAGAACACATTTTATGCGATATATAAAGGAGATCATGCTTACAACAGCGATGCTACGAGCATGCCGACTATAGCGGTATGAGATGCTAACATCTAATGTGTAAAGAGTGAGATGATATGGTCCATGCATTACATTGATCTCTATCACTTGCGCCCATTAGTATGATCTATTGTTCCTTTGTGTGTATGAGGCCAAGGTCTATGGAACTTACATGTTGAGTGTGTTGTAAGAGTATCTATCATACATCTACTTACAAACAATACCATATGTCAATACACTATTGCCCAATAACGGATCTAAACTAGAAGCAGCCTCTAATTTATCAATTGCACATGTTTTAACATTGGCTTAGGGATTTCGAGAGAGATAGAAGCCGGATTTCTTACCTAGGAACATTAACACTAGCTTGAGGAGACTAACTTACGTTATTAGCAACTAGTTTATCGTGAATGGATAATATCCAACTATAGTAGGAGAAGTGCGGACACCCATGAAGCCAATTATGCAAAACAAGAAGTTGCATAATCGAGTGCGTGGAACCGGTCTCATAATGCGGTGATGACATGTAAGGTTGAGTCAAGGGCCACTTCATCCCACTATGCCACCAATATCCAAAATACATAGAAGATGCAATAAAATGATGTCATCATGGCCCACACGCCTATCAACATCACGTGTACTGCACGTGCTAACACCCTCTTGCTTTTCATAGATCAGAGCTCGATACCAATGTTGGGTCCATAACATAGAAAACAAAAATTTCCTCTGGAAGATGAACTACCGCCAATGAATCTATCTACCTGAGAGTATAAAAAGCAGCGGGTGGACGCCACATCCACACGAACTTACCCTCGTGAACAAGCGAGCTTTGTTAGCAGTAGGAACTTCGTGGTTGATGTAGTGACTGCGCACTTGCGATCTCCAAGATGCGTGATGAAGTCAATGAGTCAAAACGGCTCGGCCGTCCATCCGGATCTATAGCTCCGCACTTTCACCAAGTCCAGCCACGCCAAAGCGTGCGGATGCATCGCGTGACTCGCCACACGGACAACTCCGGTACCGACAGACGCTCGATCCCTCACTCCCGGCAAAGCATTGCCCAGGCAACCAACTCCTTTTCGAGATAAAGCCACGGGAACATGTAACTACCGCTAATCCGAGACCATGGGGAATAATACTAGAGGGGAGAGATCCTTCTGCAGAGAGTGTGTATGAGATGTGAGGAGAGGGGGAGCCTTTATATAGGAGAGGAGGTGCACCCCTCGCATGGTAGAAGTAGCGCCCATAGAAGTGACCCTTCACCCTCCCCATTCATCATAATTGGTAACCTACTCCACATAAATTGCCTCTTCACATTCTCCATTAAAGTCTCCACTTTAAATGCATTAAATTTCTCCAAATTTAATGCTCTCTCGATATAATAAAACTATCCTTTATGTAGTTTTATTCAGAATTTTATTAATGCACTTTGATTAACAAACACACATAAACCCTACCAACATTTCAATATTACATGTAGAACCAATTTGACAATTTCACCCATGAAAGCTTGAGTTTAGGGTGGTATACATTGAAACTAATTCTAAGCGCTTTCTTAAATCTTTATAAAACATATTGCTCCAAATGGTGTGGTGTCCATAGAAGTGCACTCACCCTATGGTTACATGAATAATGCTGAACATGATCACAGGAGACCCCTCTTCCAGATCAATTATCATAAGCGGGACACAGGAGATCCATCACCGACTCCTACACATTTCAACGATGACTTACTGTGATCATAAGGCAACTAGCGCTAGTAACTTAAATCCCTTTTGTCTCTACGATATATTACATGTACGAGATTACGATCGCCGGTATCTCCTTTACCTAGTTTGATCTCATTTCGACACCTGCACTCTTACCTTCTCGTTCAGGTGATATAACATTCTAGTGATCACATGACACTTGCTTACAGAACTATTTCAATGTGATATCACAAGAGAGACCCCAGTATATCTATCCAAGTCAGCCGGGATGGACAAATCCACTCTTGATCCATGAGCCTCAACATAACACCTTCGTAACCTTGAACCCACCTTGATGAGTCACCACTGACTCACGATTGTGACGTTTGATGTTAATCAAAGATACTCTTAGGTGTTAGCAATTAATATGATCTCGCATGGTCTAAGGATAAATATTACTTCATATGATGTTATAGCAATATAAACTGAAATGACTTGAATACGTAATGCTATACTTTGGATGTGAATGTTCATCACATAATTCCACCAATGGCGGTATGACCGCTGTTAATTAACAACATCCAATGTCCATGATCCAGAAACCTTGATCATCTTGGTAATCAACAAAGCTGAGTCTATGAGAGAGGCATGACTAGGAACCCTTTTTGTTTTATTAAAACACACATGTATTGATGTTTCCGAATCAATACAATTCTAGCATAATAAAATAAACATTTATCATAAACAACATGGAATAAAGATAACTAACCACTTTCTTATTGCCTCTCGGGCATATTCCCTTTATTGCTCCAGCGATATGTCGCGACCTCGAAAACCGTGTAGGCAAAGAGGAAGGTGGCAGCTTGCTCTGTTCATTCGCACCTGGATTTGCAAATACGTTCGGCCTCTCTGAGTAGAACCCATCTGATGTACCCGGCTGGATTGAGTCTTGCTGATGTCTCACTTTACGCATGTCTGCGGAGGAGGAATTTCTTTGGGTGAGGTGGAAAGGAGGATTTACTTGCGGTTGGCCGGACCAAGTACTGCTTGCCGAGGAGGATCTCCTAGGCAAATTGGTGCGTTCCTCACTTTTGATGCCAACAATCCTCCACCCTAAGGTAGAGTTTCCATATAGAGTGTTCTATATTTGGAGTTGCTTGTCAAAGTTCTTGATATCTTTTGATGTTTCTTCTACTTGTAGGACTAGAAAGTGGCGTTGACTGACTTGCCTCCTACACTTTTGAAGGTTATCCAACGTGAAGCGGAGGAAGAGAGACGAGTGAGGCTCCACCGTCCCCACGAGAGGAAGAAGAGAGGAAGCCCTGAGTCTAGAGCCATGTGGACTCGAAACATTCCCAGTAAAGGATTTTGATGCTTTCTGTAGCCAGCGATCTTTGGAGGTCATTAACATTTGTTCTTCTGAAGGGTAGCCTGCCCGTGCCTTTCGCAGTGCCATGTAAACTCCTCCCACACGGAGAAGAAGCTATGGGTTCTTAGAAGGAGTCGTCGGATGATTCTTTTGTCACTCGACAAATTGCTAATGAGTGAGGATTTTATATATCCACGAGTTAAGATCTTGTTTTCTTTTTGATGGCGCTGGTCTTGTTTCTGCAGCGATCAAGCAGCGATTATGTAAATTCGCCATCCGACGATGTCTAATTTGTCCGAGAATGCTGAGTCACAAACTTTCCAAAGAACAAGGAGGTGGCGAACAGGCAATTAGCCTTCTCCTCGGTGAGTGGCCCACTCAGCGCCAACTCTTGAGTTCCCCTCATGCTGGTTGCACCCGGATGGTTGCCGCAGACGCTTTACCTTTCGGGCTGTCTTGGAGTCCACCGGAGGAACACGTAAGTGTCTTTTTTCCCATTGGCAGATCGAATTGTGGAGTTTGGCCTTGCCTTTTTGTTGACCACTGAAGCTTTGTTTTCTTTTGGATGTATCCCCGCCGTGAAAGGATTCCACTACCGCCTCATGCGAAATCAGGTCCCTTGCTTTGGAATTAAACTATTGCGCAGCCTTAACTTCTTCCGGACAAGCGCCATCCAGTAGCGATCGAAGGTTTGTTCTAATCGATTTGTCCCTTCACTCTCCATGTATTTGTAAGCGTCCCCAACCTTTGTGAAGCAGATTGAATCCCACAATGTTTACAATGCAATCCCACTGGATCAATATAGCTAGCATCCGCGGACCCGGTACAGATGTAATATCAAGGAAACAAGGGTCATAATACAACTTTATAACTTGGGGAATAACATAGTTTATTACATCAAAGTACATAGCTCATTAGGCTATTACATTTACATTGCAGCCGGAATAACTATAGTCATGGGTCCTTCTGTCTTCAAAAGTGCCACAGAAGCGAATGTTGATTGTAGACTTTTTGTAATCCTAATCGATCAATCTTCACTAAAATTAATCAAACACGCAACATCATAAGAATTACAGACCACAAGGGTCAATACATTTGAATTGTATTGGCAGTGATACTTCGGTAGTATAAGTGGAGTCCCTATCATCTATATGCATTTGGCTAAAGTGGAGTTGCAGGAGGCTTGCATTGCTCAACTCAAATAGATTTTTCCACTATCATTTTGAAAATACTAAGTTTTGTTTGGCAAAAAGCGTTTCCAAGACATCTACTAATCAAAAATTTGGAGATCCACTTGGGGCATCTACCAATCAAGAAGGCTGAAGATTTGCTTGGCAAAACAAATTTCCTCAATCTAAGATTTTGAGATCCTTGTATAGCCATCTCTCAATCAAGATTGAAAGAATTTCACAACCCTTGTTCTTACAAGTTTTATTTAGAAATTGGAGTGATGAGATTCTTGAAGTTTCCATGTCTCTTGATTCTCAAATTGTCCCTTTACGAGGGGACACTGGCTAGAGTGCTTAGATTTTTACACTACTGCCCGGAGGTGGTGCACTTTACCCACAAGACTTGGTTTCCCAAGACAAAATCTTTGAAGCTTTCCCTTAGACCAACATGAATGGCCAGCGTTCCAACCTATAATCCACTACCACCCACTTTTGTCCATGTGGCTAAGTTCTTGCAACCTATATCATCATGGCAGAGCCACTTCCAAGTAGGTTGCACTTGAAGCTTCTCAACATTTGACAACTCAAATCTCTTTGTTCTGGGTGGCCATACCTGAGTGAGATACACCAAGGTTCACGGTGCCCGGCGGCGCTTGTGCTTAACACTCAACATAACCATTCATCCATTCCACCCAGGTGATCCATTAATCTTTAGTTGTTTTGATAAACAAAACACAAGAGTCCTCGAGACTTAGAATATTTTTCTCATAGTGTGAATATATGTATCCACGCTTCCAAGGTTTTCTATTAGCTAGGCTGAAATACTTGATAGTAATAGGATTCTTAACTTAGAAAATCCTACTAAGGATTCATTCTACTAGTTTTTCCTATAGCAAGATCTATACTTAGCAAAATAAAAAACCATACAAGTTTTCCTGTAAAAACTACTAATGCATAGAGAAATAATGGGACATTAAGATATGCAAGCATCACTTGCCTTTTTGGTAGAGGGTATGGCAATTTTACTCCTTGTCCTTACAACACTCACACTCTTCAAGTCACTACAATTCAATCAAGCCAAGCACAAACTTAATCTACCAATCAATGAAAGGCAACACACAAACAAAAATAACAAAGTCAAAGAATTGCATGCAAGCATGCCAAGCTTTACTTTGTTTGCAAAAATCAGTTCCTAGTGGGTCATAGACATTTAGGGTACACCTAATGGTCATTTGTGTAAAAGTGGCTTCAAGTCATTTTGCGAAAAGGTTTCACTATAAAACCATTTTGCAAAGAAACAAAGTGTCATTCTATGGGGTGTAGAAACATTTCTACTAGGGTATTAACCTATAGGTTTTCACCAAATGAGTTGCTATTACCAAAACTTGGTGTTTTTAGGGTGGTGGGTTTTGGTTCAAAACATTTTTCTCAAGAAGTTTTTCTTTAAAGCATTTTCATAAAACAAAACAAATAGTTTTAATTAGCTAGAAATGGACTAAACTAATTAATCCATCTATTCTTTTTCCAAAAATCACATTTTTTTCTCAAAACAGGGGTTGGTTCCTAGGGAATTGATGAGGGTCACAACAAACTAATTGGCAAAGGTTTTAACCTGTAAAATCATTTTTAAATGATTTTTCTAATGTTAGCAAGCACTCAAATGTTTCTGCATAATCAAACAAGCTAACAAATACTATTTGCTAAACTAAGGCAGGGTTGGCTAGAAGGCTTGTCTTGCTGATTCCAGCGACATCAAATTTGTAAAATTTGGGACATTAATGGATCAAAAAGATACATGGGTTTGAAAATGGCAAAAGTTTACTGTTTTCAAATCTCTTTAAACCAGAGATCTAGTGCCCGCGTCTTGGCCGTATTATTCGCCCGTCTTGCGGTTGATTGTGGATCGTAACGATGGAGCGTTGGATCTCAGCCTTTAGATAAATGCACCGGTCGGAGAAGGCATTACCTATTCGGCGTGTAAGTGGTTTCTCGTACCAATCCCGATCTGGATCGGAGCAGTATCATCGCATTGACCCGAGAAAATTTGGTAGTAATGCTTTGGCAGCTCGTGGCGGAAGCGATCCGGTGCGGCAATGGGCATTCTGAGGTGGCGTGGCTCTTTGTGGCTACAGCGTGAGCGGTCATTCGGCAGCGGAGGCGACCCTCACGGGGAAGGTGAGGAGAAGGAGGGTTGCTCACCGGCTCGAAGTCAGTCTGGCGATGCTTAATGTACTCAGCGGTTGGTCAAGGTAGCTCGGAAACCATCCTTGATTACTCAGCCTGAGATTCTTCTGGTGGCGTGGTTGGCTCAGATTCGCTGTCGAGGGCGATTCTTTGCATGTTCTCTCCGAAGCGAAAAAGAGGCTTTCGGTTAGATCTTGCAAGATCGGAGGCGGAGTCGTTAATGCGTGAAGCGAGAGGGATCGGAGGTGGTCTTGTGCTTACCGGAAGAGTCGCTTGGGAGTTTGCGAGCGCCAGACGGTGGCGCTTTTCGAGTTGACAACCCAATGACTGACTGTATGGTTCACCCCTAGGCAAAACAAAGGCACGGTAAAAATCACGAGTGATCATAGGGGTTCACGTGAGCATGATCGAGGAAGATCTTTGAAGGCGGACGAATTCACCTGGGCTTCGGCCGGAGAAAGCAATGAGGGCAATGATTAATGTGTCTCGCGTAGTAAATGTCGTTATCGAGAGCTCACAGAATTACCAACGGATGAATGGGTGGTATAGACGAAGCGCCGAGAGTGGAGAAGAGCTGCTAGGGTGCTCGAGGAGAGCAAAGGGCCCGGTGGTTGGGCTTGCCGGGAATTGAAAACTCGTCGGTGATGAGAGAAAACTCGTCCCGGTGATAAGCCCCAGTGATGGTCTTGGAGAATTAGCTGACTGACCCTAGTGGCGAAGGGGAGAAGTTGATATACGTAGGAAGCGTAATGAGGAGGCAGTTAAATAGGCGTCGTCGTGGTGAGTTTAATGGGCCAGCTTCTCTTTTACTTGGTGTGGACCTATCAGCGAAGCTGGCTTCTTACTTGCGGTGGTAAAAGGAAGGAATTGTGCGGCGACCCTAGTGGCGAAGGGAGGCGATATGCATGGGAAATAGCCGAGAGGAAGGCGGTTAATAGGCGTAAATGGGTGGCGGTTTGTGGGCGGCTTCTACTGCGGTGTGAGACCTATCATGGCCGAAGCGCGGCCTTGATGAGGAAGAAAGAATTACAGCGGAGGAAGAAGGAGGTGGCGGTGGGTCTCTCACAGTCCCATTGAAAAAGAAAGGAAGGAGGTCCCACTTGTCATCGATTTGCAAATGGAGTTCGATCTGTAGTATTGTAGTAAGCAGTTACGCTTTCAGGTTTGTCGGACCCTCTTTTGAGTCAGGTGATGAGGTGAGGAGAGAGGGGCAGGCGTATGTGGAGTCTACATGTCAGATGCAATTCTGAGTAGAAAAGGTTTCTTGAGGAGGAGAAATGCAAGCTGGTGGGCCTTAGTTAGAAATTTCTTGGTGGAATTGACCTTTGGGTCGACACTGTATTTTTTACATACGCTGCTCTTTTCTTTTCTAATTCTTTTTCTGTTTTGAATTTCATTCAATGATTGTTCAAACATTCAAACAAATTCAAACAATTCAAATAAACACTCAACTTGGTATTTTGAATTTGGTTACGTTTTATCAACATAAATGCAAATCTCAAAATGAAATATTATTTTTATTTAATTTAGGATCCATTTAATAATTAAATAAAATGGATCTTTGAATTGTTTAATAGTGTTTGATTTATTTAAATAAAATTTCATTTGAAATCAATTATTTTCAAAACCAAACTAGAAGAATTTTAATTTGAAAATAAAAAGAGATACTTGGACGACTTATTTAAATAAATAAATAAGTTTTGGTGTTCTAATTAAAAATGGGAAAGCCTTTACTTAAATAAAATTGGATATTTAAATCCTTATTATTTTATTTAAATAATCCTTCTCATTTTAATCAAGCCAAGCTGGCTCTTTTAATAAAAGATTTCAAGGTAGTAATAAGGAAAATACTTGGTGTTCATTTAAAATGGGAACTTTACTTAAATGAAATTACGATATTTAAATCGTCTTTATTTTATTTAAATAAACCTTTCATTTTATCAAAACAAAATATTTACATTTCAAAAGTTCATAGCCAAAACTTAATTTGGCTTATCTTTTTCATTTGAAACCAAAGTCTTTTATTAAAAGATCTAATAGCAGTGTTTCCAAAACAATTTATTTTCCTTTATTAAATGTTTATCTTTTTAATCCCTTTGGGATTATTGAGTCCACCAATTGGTATGGCTTTTTGGTAAGGGCTTTATTAGCTTTTGGAAATTCAATTTCCTTATCTTGGCTATAGTGCATAAGATTTTGTCCTGCTGGTTTCCAAACTAAGTGAAACCAATCTCTAAGGTCTTTCTTGATCCTTTGTGATTTATTTGTTTAGATCAAACTTGGTATGGATCAAATCCCGCCATGATTTTTTGGAATACTTTGGAAATTGATTTCCTTCACATTAGGGTTTAGGGATTTGGATTTTATTTTCCAAGTGTTCAAATTTCAGAATACATTCATTGAGAATGCATTTCCCTTGATTTGGATTTTTGTTGAATTCAAACTTCACACCAAAGTTTGTTCAAGATGGGATTTGGTTTCCTTTTAGAAACAAAGTTTCTTTTCACTCGATTTTCAACAAAAAATTATTTTTGCATTATTTTATTTTTCACATTACAAGATTTTGGGAAAAAATCATTCTTTGGGATGTGACATTTACCACCAGCAAAATAAATCTCGTCCAAGAGATTTGGGGAGAAACCTAGGGTTGGCAGCGGGTTCAAAACAACTGAGAATACTACCACCTTATAAAATTTCCAACTATAAAACTACATCTTGGCTTTTGCTTGGAATCTTGGAAAACTTACGCATCGTGTCCTTTGTTTTTCTCACTTGTTTCCTCATGGAGGCTAAGGTTGGGTTTCTCCATAGACTTGTTTATCATTTATTTCTTCATCTTTTGGACAATTGCTTGCCAATTAGTGTCCTGGTTCACTTACCAATTGAAGCAGCAGTGGTGGATATCTTGGAGTTCTTTACGTTGCTCTTTGTGGACAAGATGGCTACATAGTGGCCTAGCTCTTCTGATTGTTGCACACTGCTAGCAGCGATCTCTTTATTCTTTGTAGGGACCTACGGGCATCCATGGGGTTGTGTCCCATTTCCTTACATTCGACATTGCCTGAAGGCTCATGTCTTGCTTTGGTTTTCTTAGGTTTCTCTTTGATCCTTTTAGAATTGGGTTGTCTTGTTTGGAGGTATGATTGGTCCTTTTCCTTTGTCATCAACTTATTCTTGGCGTACTTGGATCCTTCTTGTTTCCTTTGTCCAACAATGGCATAGATGGGGCATTGAGTATTAGGTACATGGTAGTTTCATCACAAAGGTAATGCAAGTAACTTGAGATGTGGGGCAGTGGCCGTACTGGATGTTCTCTTCACAGATTGGGGCATTGATCTTCATGCTCCTTGGAAGTGTGATCCTTGTCTCCACAAATAATGCTGACTGGGGCTCCATCTAGAATAATATTCTTGTCATCCTTGTTGTCCATACACTCTTTTTGGGATAGTTTTCTTCCATGCTAAAATCCATTTGATTAGTCACCTGTAAGCATCGAGTTGGTTGTTCTTCCAAAAACTTTTGCAAGTGGGGTCTTTATCTACTATTGTTGGCTATGAACTGAGTTGATTTAGTTGGCTCAATTGGTGGTGATGGGTTGCTAGGGTTCTCTCATGTTGTCCCTCTTGGTTGTTGTTATTGTTGTCATCATCCTTGATGTTGGAGTTTCTTGGAGAAGTCAACTCTGTTTGGGTTGGATTAGGTTAGAATAGGCAAAAGGTTTTTCTAAGGATCAATTCTTCACACACATCACAAATCACACAAGCTTAATGTGCAATCAATCACAACAAGCAATCCACTCAAACAACGAAAGTCTAGTACATACTTAGGCAACAGCAAATATTTTTGTTACACCCACATAAGTGGATTGGGTTTGACTTAACTAAAATATGGTGGTCCATCTACATGGTTTACTTATGATTTTCCCATCCTTCTTGGTTGATTCTTCTTGCTTGAGGATCATGGTTCCTTTGGGAAAACTCTTGGATCACAAGAAACTTCCAAAGGTGGTGATGGCTTCTTCTAAGTTTGTTCTTCCTTAGTCTTCAAGTGAAATGTTACTCCAAGACTTGTAGAATGCTTTAGTTGATATCAAGATTGAAGTCCTTGGTGTACAATGTTGAAGATGTTATGAAGAAGTTGAAGTCATTAGAGTTGATGAAGTTGGAAGAAGTCCTTTGCACATGGTGTGAGTCTTTGGTCATGGGGTAGGCTTTTCCATCAAGTTTTGAAGTAGAAAGGAAGTGAGTTGAAACCAAAATGATTAAGGAAAGAGTTTTACAAGATTGTTTTGTAAATAAGTTTTGGAATAAAGACAACTCCTATTGTCTAAGGGTTTTCAATGTCCAATCCTGGGGTTACAAAATCCCTACAGGCTGACACAATGCTTTCGATACCATTACATGGCGTCTGACAAGCCTTTAATAAGATTGAGTCCCCTGTGTTTACAATGCACTAGTCCCACTGGATCAATGGCTAGCATCCACAGTTCAGATGTAATATCAAGAAACAAGAATTCATAATACAACTTTATAACCGGGAATAACATGGTTTTATTACCTCATTACATAGCTCATTAAAATTATTACATTTACATTGCAGCGAATAACTATAGTCCTTTGGGTCCTTCATCTTCAAAGTGCCTGCGAGGGCGGGTGTTGATTCATAGACTTTGTAATCCTAATCAATCAATCTTCACTAAAATTAATCAAACACCTGCAACATCATAAGTTACAGCCACAAGGGTCAATACATTTGAATTGTATTGTGTAGAAGTGACTACTGATGGTAGTGGTGGAATTAGGTCATCATCGTGTAACATGCATTTTGGCTAAGTGGAGTTGAAGGGCTTGCATTGCTCCAAAATAGATTTTTTCTATCATTTTAGAAAATGCTAAGTTTTGTTTGGCAAAAAACTTTCCAAGACATCTACTAATCAAAATGACTGGAGATCCACTCAGGGCATCTACCAATCAAAAGACTGAAGATTTGCTTGGCAAAAATAAATTTCCTCAATCTAAGATTTTGAGATCCTTGTACCAAGCCATCTCTCCATCAAAAGATTGAAGAATTTCACACACAACCCTTGTTCACCCACAAGTTTTATTTAGAAATTGGAGTGATGAGATTGCTTGAAGTTTCCATGTCTTGATGCTCAAATTGTGTCCTTTACAGGGACATGGCTAAATGTAGATTTTACACTCTGCGAGAGGTGGTGCACTTTACCCACAAGACTTGGTTTCCCAAGACCAAAATCTTTCGGAAACTTTCCCTTAGACCAACATGGGGCCTGGCGTTCAACCCTATCAATCACTACCACCCACTTGTCCATGTGGCTAAGATTCTTTACAACCTAATATGATCATGGCGAGAGCCCATATTGCCAAGTCAGGTTTGCACTTAAGGAAGCCTCTCAACATTTGACAACTCAAATCTCTTTGTTCCTGGGTGGCCATCCACAAGTGAGAATACTGAGGTTCACATAGTGCCCCTGGCCTTGTGTAACCACTCAATATAACCATTCCATCCATTCCACCCAGGTGATCCATTAATGCTTTAGTTGTTTTGTTAAAACAAAACACAAGTCCTCAAAGACTTAGAATATTTTTCATGAGTGTGAATATATATCCCACCCAGGTTTTTCCTATTAGCTTTAAATTTAATCTTGATAGTAATAGGATTCTTAACTAGGAAAATCCTACAAGTTCATTCTACTAGTTTTTTCCTATAGCAAGAATCTATACTTGTAGCAAAATAAAAAAACCATGCAAGTTTTACTTAGCAAAACTTACTAATGCATAGAGAAAATAATGCAGGACATTAGATATGAAGCATCACTTTGCCTTTTTGGTGGTAGGGTATAGGTTTACTCTTGTCCTTGCAACACTCACACTGCCCCAAGTCACTACAATTCCAATCAAACAAGGCACACAAACTTAATCTACCAATCAAGCAAACATACACCTGACACAAACAAAAATAACAAAAGTCAAAAGAATTGCATGCAAGCATGCCAAGCTTTGCTTTGTTTGCAAAAATGGTTCCCTAGTGGAATTTACGTAGACATTTGGGTACACCTAATGGTCATTTTGTGAAGTGGCTAAGTCATTTGCAAAAGGTTTCACTATAAAACCATTTGCAAAACAAAAGTGTCATTCTATGGGGTGTGAAACATTTCTACTAGGGTATTAACCTATAGGTTTCACCAAATGAGTTGCTATATTACCAAAACTTGGTGTTTTTGGAATTACGATGCGTTTAGTTCAAAACATTTTCTCCAAGAGTTTTCTTTATGAAAGCATTTTTCATAAACAAAACAAATAGTTTTAGTTAGCTAGAAATGGATACAAAACTAATTAATCCATCCTATTCTTTTCCAAAATCATTTTTTCCAAAACAGGGGTTGGTTCCTAGGGTCAGTAAGGTCACAACAAACTAATTGGCAAAGGTTTTAACAGCTTAAAATCATTTTAAATGATTTTTCTAATGATAACAAGCACTCAAATGTTTCTTGCATAATCAAAACAAGCTAACAAATACTATTTGCTAAACTAAGGGCAGGGTTGGCTAGAAGCTTGTCTTGCTGATTCCAGCGACATCAAATTTGCTAAAATTTGGACGTGTGGATCAAAAGATACATGGAGTTTGAAAATGGCAAAAGTTTACATTTTCAAATCTCTTTTAAGCATGAATCCCTAGTGCCCGCAACGTCTTAATATTATTATTCGATACCCGTGCAGTTCGATTGTGGATCGGCAGCGATGAAGCGTTGGATCTATTCGTAGATAAATCACGGTCCGGGCGATACCCTATTCGGCGATGTAAAGTGGTTTCTATCGTACTAAATCCGATCTGGATCGAGCAACTGGTATCATCGCATTGACGAGAAGGCTGGCCCGGTGACTTCTTTGTGGCTTCAAAGCGGCTGGCAGTCGGTCGGCAACGGAACGACAGGCCTTCTGAGGTGAGGAGAAGGAGGGTTAACTCACGGGCTCGGGGGTCCACTGACGTTCTTAATGTGTACTCGCGGTTGGTCAAAAGGCGCTTTCGAAACTATCCTTGATTGCTTTACGCCCAGCGGAGTTGCTGCGGTACGGTTAGCAGCATCCGGTTGCTGTCGAGGACGTTCTTTGTAGTTCTCTCTCGAAGCGAAAAAGAAGGCACCGGTTAGATGCGCAAGAAGAGCAGAGGCAAGTCGTGTCGTGAGCGCAGAGGGAGTGAGGTGGTCCTTGTGCTTACGGAAGAGTGGCGGAGTTTACTTGAGAATGAACCGAGCAATTGGCGCTTCGGGTTGGCAACCAGTGACAGCGCGGGTCCTGCGATTCACCGAGCAAAAGCAAAACGCACCTGATAAATACGGGTGATCATAGGGGTTCCACGTGAGCATGATCCCGAGAGATCTTTAGAAATGCCGAATGAAATTCTGAAGCTTTCATACGCCGGAGCAAGCGGCGGGAGCGGCCCGAATAATGGTCTTTGTGATACGTCGTTGTATTGAAGGCTCTACAGGAAGTACCCTTGGATGGAATGGGTAGGCCTATGGAGCCGGAAGCGCCGAAGTGGAGAAGATGCTAGGGTGCTTTCGGGGAGAGCAAAAGCGTGCAGTGGCACAGGCTCACCGGAATTGAAGAAGAAGAAGCTCGTCGTCATTGGCAGGCGGTGAGTCTGCGAAGAGGGCTTGGCGACCCAACCCTAGTGGCGAGAAGGGGAGGCGATATGCACATGGGAAATAATAGCGAGAGGAGAGGAGGCGGTTAAATAAAGGCGTCGTCGCGGTGAGTTTAATGGGCCCGACTTTCACTGCGAATTGGCCGGAGCTATCAACGGTGAAAGAACTGCCGCATGGTGAGGAAGAAGAAATTAGCGGGGATGAAGAGGAGAATTGGCGGTTAGAGGGTCCCTCTGGTCAGTGGAAAAAAAGAAAGGAAGGAGGGTCCACTTGTCATCGGGGCGTTTTAAGTGGAGATTCAGGTCTAGCGGTAAGAAAAGCAGTTAGCTCTCGGGTTTTATAAGACTCTTGATGATGGGGTGAGGAGGAGAAGAGGGAGGCCAAGTATGTCCAGGTCTCTGTGTAGATGCATTCTGGCGGGTCTGTTCTGATGAAGAAAGAGTTTCTTCGAGGAGGGGAAGAATTTAGGCTGGACTGGGCCTTAGTGGAGCTCTGGCTTGTTGGTCAAGCCTTTTTCTTATTTTCCATCTATGCGCTCTCTTCTTTCTTTTCTAATTCTTTTTCTGTTTTGAATTTCATTCAATTGTTCAAGCATTCAAACAAAACACTCAACTTTGGTATTTTTACAGAATTTGGTTACGTTTTACTCAACTTTATAATCCAAATCTCAAAAATGAAATATTATTTTATTTAATTTAGGATCCATTTTAATAATTAAATGAAATGGATCTTCAGATTGTTTAATAGTGTTTGATTTATTTAAATAAAATTTCCATTTGAAATCCAATTATTTTCAAACCAAACTAGAAAGGTTTTTAATTTGAAACATAAAGAATACTTGGGAAACTTATTTAAATAAATAAATAGAGATTTTTGAGTATTTTTTAATTAAAATGGGAAAGCCTTTACTTAAGTAAAATTGGATATTTAAATCCTTATTATTTTATTTTAAATAATCCTTTACTCATTTTAATCAAAACAAAACTAACTTTAATAAAAGATTTCAAGGTAGTAATAGAAATACTTGGTGTTCATTTAAAAAATGGGAAAAGCTTTTACTTAAATAAAATTGGATATTTAAATCCTTTATTTTATTTAAATAAACCTTTACTCATTTTATCAAAAACAAAATATTTTATTTCAAAAGTTTGGCCAAAATTAATTTGGCTTATCTTTTTTCATTTGAAACCAAAGTCTTTTATTAAAAGATCTAGCTTTCAACGGTGTTTCAAAACAATTTTATTTTCCTTCCATTAAATGTTTATCTTTTTAATCCCCTTTAGGATTATTGATCACCCAATTAGTATATGGCTTTTGGCCAAGGGCTTTATTAGCTTTGGAAATTCAATTTCCTTATATTATTATAGTCATAAGATTTTGTCATATGGTTTCCAAACTAAGTGAAACCAATCTCTAAGAGTCTTTCTTGATCCTTTGCATGATTATTTGTTGATCAAACTTGGTACGAATCAAATCCATAGATTTTGGAATACTTTGGAAAATTGATTTCCTTCTACATTAGGGGTTTAGGGATTTGGATTTATTTTCCAAGTATTTCAAATTTCAGATACATTCATTGAGGAATGCATTTCCTTGATTTGGATTTTTGTTGAATTCAAACTTCTACATAAAGTTTATTTCAAGATGGGATTTTGGTTTCCTTTTAGAAACAAAGAGTTTCTTTTCCACTCTCGATTTTCAAACAAGAAATTTATTTTTGTTGTTTATTTTCACATTACAAGATTTGGAAAATTTTGGGATGTAGACGGTATTAATTTTTAGACTCATGTAACTTGCTTGGCATTATTCACGCCCCATTTGTAGGTAAGCATAATGAACTTCTTAGATTGCTTTCGTCCCTCGAGAAGGGGCTTTTCTTCGGTGGAGAAAGAAGCCTTGACGAGGCAATAAATCCACGATCAATAGAGGAGTCACTGAAACATGAGGAAGACATGGGTGCCTCTGTTTCTGGCTGGCGGGAGGAGAGAAGTTATTCGTGAACTTAACTTTCTCCTGAAACCAAAGGCGCTCTGGGTACTTGCTGATGCTTCACTTGTAGTTGCCCCTATCTTATTTTTTGCTTGTCCTTATCTTTGACTGTGTATTCTTCGGATTCACGCTGGTCTGAGCTTTGACGACCATGCACAGTGCGCTTGAGGGATATAACTAACTTCTTTGGCCATTATTCAATGCCGTCGAGATGATCGCGGTGTGTCCTCAAGAAGATGCTGGGGAAAGCCAAAGTTATGCTGAGCTGCCTCCAGGAGGACTTTGGCGTAAGGCAAGGCAAGCCTAATTGACAATCTTGATGACACGGTGGAATCCTTCACGAAGAGTATTCCCATGGACTTCAAGAACTCTCAATGGTCTGGCATTGGCGCGCACCATGGCACTTTCAGCTTGATAAGCGCAAGCTCATAGGCGTGGAGTTGGACTAACATGATATCCAAGTCGGTACTATCGTAGCTTATCGGCCAGCGGATTGACCAACATGTCTAGTGTTTGATCCCGCCGCCCACTAGTTGTGGTAGAGTATGGGCCTCATCTCGTGATATAGGCGAAATATTCTCTTGAGCTAGAAGCGAAAGCGAAGAGTATTGCGGCATCACAGGGCTACCACCGGAAAGTCGTGGCGTTAGAGGCTGCACAGATTCGGTAAGGCCCCGAAGTGAAGTCCAGTCGAAGAAAATTGTCTCCTTAGTTGCCATCTACTCGTAGTTGTAGCTTCCTTTGACTGAACTATGCTTTGCTGGGGAGTGTCCTGTTAATACTTTGTTGTGTTTGAGTAAATTACTTTTATCATGTATTCTTCTTCTGTTACACTTCTTGCTTGATTATAATAGGGTCCTTCGGTAGCCCTTGTGACTCTACTTCCAGTGAAAGCGGAGGCGCCCAGCAGCGTTCAAAGGTGGAGAGTTATTAAACTACTCTACATTGCTTGTGATTGTATTAAAGTAGAGGGCCAGGAGTTGCCCATCATCCCGATAAATAACTGCGGATGTGTGGAAGTTGAAAGAGGAGAAACCCACCACTCCTGCACGAAGTATCTTCTCGGCGAGGTTAAATCAATTTGAAGCGAGCACTTTACAAGTATTAGCTCTATATCTTCTTATCCTTTCTTTTAGCCATTTGTGGTGATGCCTTGGCTTATACTTTTTGGTCTCGCGTTTTGTAGTTATTAAGCGCTGCGCCATCCGTGGGATGAGAAGGGCCCATTTGGTGGCCATTAGAATGAATGACCCTAACCCAAGGAGCAGCTGCAAGCTAGTGGAGTACTTTGGGTGGATCATGACCCGTGCGATCGCATTAAGCGACTGCGAGGTCGTGCATCATGAGTAGCTATCAATGCTTGAAGAACTTGCAATCTTGCTTCAATATATTTACCAAATGATGTTTCCATTATGCGCTGTGCCCTACCAAAAAGCACTGTTAGCTCTTACGGTGAGAATTTCAGGATGTATAAGCGCGGTCCCATGATGAGTGAGTCACGGTAGCAGGCGTGTAGCATGATGCTAAAAACTGCATAGTGCTGTGCAGCATGGTCGCATTGCATAGACCAGATGTGAACATCATGGCTGTTGCTGTTGGATCACCGCCGCTAGAAGGGATGACTTGGAACATGGTACTGCACTATCAGGCGGTTGATCGGCCAGCGGAGGACATCGCCGACTTCTTTGAAGAGAAAATGAATGTTCTTCTTTTGCAGCAGTAGAGTAATTTGTATCCTGCACATAGATGTATAAGTGTTGTAAAATTCATATGATTACGGTGGGTGTTTTTGGTACCCATTAATATGTAAAGAGCTTGCTAGCTTGTATATTTTTCAAGCGTATTGTGAGATACAAGTCCTTTTAGTTAGCGGCGATCACGACATTCATCTTAGCACCTTGCCGACCTATCAAAAGCGTTACTGGTTGGTGTTTATCATGGGTTCGATTGGTAGTACGTCAGCTACTCAGGATACTGTGTTGTTCGTGGAACAGGATGTAAAGGGTGGCGCAGCCCCCGAGTAAAATTATTGCGAGAAAAGCATAAAACACAGGGTTTGGGGTACTTAGCTTTATTTACTCGTAGAATATCACGAGGTACAATGTGTGGCTAAGTAGCCTAGCTGAATAGCCTTATTTGTAAAGTAAAAATATCTAAGGGTAGAAACGGGTCGATAGGCATCACCTAGGATTACTTCTGTATGCGACTCCACTCTTGAAATCTTGAAGGCAGTAGGCTCCACCTGGGATTATCAGAATTGCTACAGGTCCTTCCCAATCTGGACTCGAACTTGAGATGCCCTTGTTGCTTCAACAAGTGGACTAGGTCTCCTTCGACAGAAGGATAAGTGTAACCTTCGCTATGGTAGTTACTGAGGCTCTCTGGTAGATCGTGGATCTCTGCCAGCGATCTGTGTGCCTTCTCAAGGAGGCCGTCCAGTCTTGAGTGTGAGAGTTGAATCTTTCGCTGTATGAAACCACTCGCGGGGCTTTAGCGCCCTGCGGGTAAAGACTGGCTTTTCAGACCATGCACCATGAAGAACGTGGTGTATCTCGTGGCGCTGTTTGGAGTTGTGCATAGGCTCCAGAAATGGACTTCCATCAGCTCATCCGACAGGATCCAGCGCTTGTTCGAGTGACCGAAGGAGTCCTTTCTGATTCCGCCTGAGCGAGAGGCATTTGCGGCCGCTGCCATAATTTTTCCACTTGACCATTGGTCTCGAGGGTGAGCCACCAGGTAACGCTAATGTTTATTCCTGCAGGGTCTTGCAAATTCACTTGGAACTCCTTGGAGGTGAAGTTTGTCTTGTTGTCCGTGGTGATGCTATGTGGCACCCAAAATGGTACACAATGAACTGAAGAACTTGATGTGGCGGCTCTTGATCGATTCGTCACCGCATGGCCTCGATCCACTTGGTGAATTTGTCGATCGTGACTAGGAGGGAGACGTAGCCTCTCGCGAGGACGCCGGAGCCTGCGACCATGTCGATCCCCATTGTGCTAAGGCCAAGCTTTGGTATTGGCCTGATTTCATCTTAAGATGCGCGGCGGTTATGCGTGAATCGCTGGCAAGGGTTGACAATCGACGATATCCTTGGCATCAAGCATGGTCGTTGGCGAGAATCTAGCTCGAGAGCTTTGGCGACAGAGCGTGACTACCACATGGTGTCGTGAAGCGCCCGTGTATGTCGAGGAGGATGGCTCTTCCGTCTCGCTGGAGACGATCAAGAGCTCTGTGATGCTGCGTTTGTACAACTCGCCGCTGATGAGTGCAAATGCCTTGGATTATCGCTATGTTTCGCTACCGTGTCATCTCGCAGCCTTTGCTAAGGTGTATGTGATATACGGCTATGTCCAAGATGGCTCGATCATCATGACTTCCATTGGGCCTTCGAGTTCTGTATCAAGCTCCATGTCCTCGAGTGACATCGGTTCATTGGGTGGCGTAGCCCCGAGTGTCTCGTCGCGCTTCCCTTTTCCAGAGCCTTCTTGATGAGCATTCGCAGATGCTACCAAGGAATACCCTAGGTGGTACCTGGAGCGCAGGTGGAGCCGATGTTGGCGGTATATCCGCCTCTTCATTGCTTTCATGGCCAACGTGTCGCAGCTCACACAACCGCCAAATTATCCCTGCGTGTCGTAGGTCGCGATAGGCTATCATGTTGTCGCCGAGCGCACACTCGCGGCATTGTTTGTTGACCGCTTGAGTCGCCAGAGATGACGGCCTCTTTGCACCAGGCTTTCGCCATCCGCATTCCATGGATCAAGGCTTCATATTCAACCGTTGTTGGAGGCTGTGAACTGCATTCACGTAACATACTTCATCTTGTCTCCTGAGGTGATGTCAGATACCCCGCGCTTTGCTCGATCCTTTGATTTGGACCCGTCGAAGTGCATCGTCCAAAGATAAGACATATCTGGCTTGTCGGGGAGTTGATTCTCCATCCAGTGCACGAGGATGTCTGGGAGAACTTGCGACTTGATCGCGTCGCGCTTCTCGTATGTGTCTGAGTGGGTCGTCGTTCACCACCATAATTGGGTGCTCCTGGAAGTAGTGGCGCTGTCGCCTGGCTGTCATGAAGATGTCGTGACGCCGCTGAGTGTGAGTACCGCTGTTTTTGTTGGCATGAGCACCTCGCTGAGGTAGTAGACTAGGCGTTGTACCCTGTGGACTTTGTTTTCTACAGCTCATTCCACCACGAGCACAGTGCTCACCACCTGGTTGGTGGCGGAGATATATAGCAGCAGTGGCTCCTTTTCACGAGGCATCACCAGTACTGGCAAGGTGGACAGTAGGTGCTTGAGGTCTTCGAATGCTTCTTATGCTTCTTCTATCCCCTCGAACTTATCAGCCTTGCGAAGGAGTTGGTAGAAGGGCAGTGCCTATTCACCCATTCGACTGATGAATCGACTGAGCGCTGCGATTTGCCCAGCCAGCTGCTAGACGCCTTTTACGTTCTTCGGCTTCTCCATGGCCAGTATGTCTTTTATTTTCTTCGGGTTTGCTTTGATCCCTCTCGTAGAGATGAGATATCCGAGTAATTGCCCAGATGGTAGCCGAAGGCGGATTTGTCCGGATTGAGCTTGATCCGGTATAGGTCGAGGTTATCGAAGGTCTCGCGGATATCGTCGATTCACGTGGCTTTCTCTTTGGTTTTGATGATGATTTCATCGACATATACTTGGATATTGCAAGCAAGTTAGTTCTTGAGGCAGGCCTGCATACACCGTTGGTAGGTGGCTCGGCATGCTTTAGCCGAAGGGCATCGTGTAGTAGAACACACCAAAGGGTGTTGTGAATGCCGTTTTCTCCTGGTCTTCCTCCTTCATTCGAATCTGGTTGTAGCCTCAGTAGGCATCGAGGAAGCAGAGGCACTCGCATCCTGCAGTGGAGTAGATTATTTGACCGATCCGTGGGTGCGAGGAAGTGATCCTTCGGGCAAAGGCTTGTTCAAGGAGGTGAAGTCCACGCACATCTCGCATGATATCTGTCTTTTTAGGCCCAAGACCGATTTGCGAGCCGTGTGCTTTCCCTGATCTCGCGTATGAAACTTGCGTCAAGGAGTCTATTGATCTCCATACCGACCGCTTTTGCTCTTGGTTTAGACAGTTGCCGTATTGCGTGATTGATTGGCCTTGCGTCTAGATTCACATTGAGTGAGTGCTCGGTGAATTCCCTGGGAATTCCTGGCATGTCCATTGGACACCATGTGAAGATTTCCCAGTGCTCACAGAGGAACTTAACAAGCGTGAGTTCCTATGCAGAACTCAAGTTGTTGGCGATGAGGGCCGTCTTGGCTGGGTCCGTTGGGTGGACCTAGACTTTCTTGGTGTGCACCGACGAGTCGAAGGAGAGGTCGGGTGAGCTTGGCTTGCTCAGGGTAGGCAGACTATTGCCTGTCGACTCCTTCAACTTTCTGAGTTCCTCTTGCATGTCGAAGGACTGGGAGATTCTGTTGAATTCTCTATCACAGTTATCAGACCTCTCGAAGCTTCCGTTGATTGTGATGACGCTGTTTGGTCCTAGCATCTTCATCTGTAGATAGGCATAGTGTGGTACCGCCATGATCCTCGCGAACGGGACACGTCCGAGGATGTAGTGGTACTATGAGGGTCAATCGACAACTTCGAAGTCGATGCGTTCTCGCAAGAAATTCTGCGGCGTGCCGAAGATGACGTCGAGGTTGATTTTGCCCAGGGGGTACACTCCCTTCCCTAGGATGATGTCGTGGAACGTCCGCGAAACATCCGGACATGTCGAGGGATCCTCATCGCGTCAAGGTACTTTATGACGTGAGGTTGATGCTGCTCCGCCGTCCATGAAGACGCTGACTCATATCAAAGCCCCGATCTACGCCCGAGAACGAGGGAAAGCGTTCGGCCACAGGTACTTGCCGTGGGTGGTCGCGCTTGTCTAAGGTGATTCAAGACTCGCTTCCACTGAGGTACTCAGTGGTGGAAGGTGGAGAGTTTATCGCCAAATTGACTTGGCGAGTGATTTCCTTCTGCACTCGATTTGAGGGACGCCCCTTTTGGATCATCCCCATATTGCGCACCGCTCGTGGGTACGGCTCTCCCCATGGTTCTGGGCTGGTGCAGCCGCAGGTGGTGGTGGTGGCGCTCCGTGAGCCACGGCGCCCGAGGCAGCTCCGTATCCCTGGTTGATCGCATCGCAATTCATCTGGGCCAGGCCTTCGTGGAGCTTGAGGAACTCGCGACAATCCTTGAGAAGGTGGCTAGACTTTTTCTTGCCGTCGTGCTTTTCGATGTAGAAGTGTATGGTGCATGGTCCAAACAATTTGTCTTGGATGGATTGCCCAGGCGCGTCGTCGCGAGTGCAGCGTTGCCACACTTGCATGGTTTTTCCACTTTCGTGGTATCCACCACTGCGGTATCTGATGTTGCGGTTGTCATCGCGTTTGTCGGCATAGCCAGCCGCGACCATGTTGACTTCTTCGCGGTCCTCGTAGACATGCATTCGACGTTTCCCTTAGCGGTCGCGTCTGCGCCCAAGGTTGTCGTCATCATCGGAGTAGGTACAGGTTTTCAACGAAGTCTTCGTCCACCCACCGATTTGCGATCTCCATCAGGTGGTCAATTGTTTTGGGCTTCGAGTGGCCTAGATCCTCCCTGAGCACTATACAGTAAACACCGCCGTTAAACGCGTCGATTGCGCGGTCCTCCGATATATTTTTTGCGGAGTTCTTGATGATGGACCACCTCTGGATGTAGTAGCACAGCGACGCACCAGAACTTTGGTGGAAGCCTCTTAGTTCTTCGATTGATGCGGGCCATTGTAAGTGCCCTTGAAGTTGCACATGAATCTGTAGACCAGCTCTTCCCAACTGCGAATTGATCTGCATGGGAGATTGTTGAGCCATCTTGGCGACGCCTTGCGTACCAGAAGGCATTGCATTCCCGTGCTTGAGCTTCTTCCATGTAGCCTGACGGAGGAGATGTGATCCACCAGCCAGATCTTTGGGTCCTGCATGCCGTCAAATTTCGGGTTCTCGATGGGAATTTCAACCCCTTAGGCATTCGCTTCTGCCTGATGGCTCTACTGAAGCATCTGGCACCGCAGAGCTCCACCTCGTCATCTTCCGAGTCAGTCGAACGAGCGCTCCTCGCCCGCATCTTGTCGACCTTGCACCGTGTGATATCATCACGCGTCGTAGTCATGGTCGTACACCGCATGACGCCGCTGTGACAGATAGTGGTTGTCGTCGCTGGAGGAGTACGAGTAGTAGTATTTTTTCGGAGTTTTACCTTTCTTCGTCTCCGGTGTCGGCTCCTTGACGAGGGCAGCTTCGACTAGCTCCAGTCCTGCGATCAGATGTGCACATGGCCTCGCGGACCCCTAGTCGGCAGCTGTTGAGGAGGTACATGGTTTCCGTTGTCACCGCTGCTCTTCGGGAGCATGTTGCCCCGCATATCCACCGTCATAGAGCCGAAGTTAAGGAATTTCTCGGCTTCTTCGCGCTCCTTGTCGGTGAGGTGGCCAGTCGAAATCGACGTTTTCTAGCCACATAGTCGTTCCCTTGGAAGAGGATCCTCTCATGGAGGAAAGTTGAGCCCGTCGAAGGCTCGACTCATCCACTCGCTTTCGTCACGAAATACGCCATTACTTGCCAAGGCGCTTGTACTACTCATTGAGCATAAAGTGGTAGCCCATCAACATCTGTCGCGATGAGTTTAGGGGAGAGGATTACCCCATTGAGCCTCGCGCCAACTGCCCACCTGTCGTTGAGTTTGATCAGCATGCACGCTCAACGCCCATTCGCCGTGAGGTTCGGGTTATTCCGTTCGTTGACGGGTGCACCGCTGATGGCGCACGTTGGGGCCATCGTTCTCGCCATTGGACTGACCAGTGCTCGTGTTGTCACGATTGACATCGTGTCGCTGCGTTGATGACGGAGCACATGAAGTGATTGGGGAAGCTGTTTCTCCCACAACTATCGATCCAGTCGTGGCCCCATCCTCGTGGGCCAGGTCACCCAGATCGGATCCGCGATCGCGGTCGCCGTCCGTATTCCCGACTATTGCTCGGGCGCTGAGCTTGCAGGTGCCGATTGGTGGTGGAAACTACGATGCCGAGCAATCACGCCGAACCGTCCGGCCGATCAGAAGGAGAAAGGTGCCCAGGACCAACTTGAAGCGTAAGCTCCCGATTGCCAAGCCGATTCTGTCACCTACGGACTCGAAAGCCGTGCAAGTGGTCACGTGTGGATGGTGAAGTCGAAAGCACCAAGAGTTGGCGAACCTCCACGGTTGAAGAGTTGTAGATCGCGGTTGTGGTCAAAGAAGCCACGACATCAACACTCCCAGTTCCCACAGACGGGCGCCAATTTACGAGGTTAAACTCACAATGCCCATTGTTATGGACTTGGGTTTTGGAGAAGGAGGGAGTGTTGAGTCATCAATCGCTAGCAAACAAGCACACAAGGATGCAAGGTTTACCTAGGTTCAGGCCTCATAGACATCCCTACTCCCGCTTGTTCCGCTCTTGGAATTATCGCAGAGTCGAAAGTTACAGGGGTGCACATATGCAATCTGAAATGGTTATGGAAACTAGGGTTGTGATTGTCCTCCTGCCACCCCTCCTAGCCTTTACATAGATAGGCTAGGTCTTAGGTAGACGTCAGAGCCTACATGATTAGGGTTCGCCCTTTGAACTTTCTATCTTAAGCTTCTTCATGTGCGCAAGCAATCGAGTTCCCGTGAGTCACCCGAATCTTGTATTAGGCCTTGGCAACACCGTGGGCTTCAGAGTATCTTGGACCGTATATGCTAAACTCGAGTACAGAGGGTATGCCCACGCCAATGCCTGCATCACCACCGACTTGGATGTATGTGTATCAAGGTATCATTATGGTTTTGGAAAAGAACACATGCAATGATGCCACTCCAGATGTGGTGTTCTTTTCCAAACCACATGGATCCACTAAATTTCATTGTTGTTCTTTTCCTAAACCACATGGATCCACTAATGTCATTGCATGTGTGTTCTTTTCATAAACCACATGGATCCACTAGATGTCATTGCATGTGTGTTGTTTTCATAAACAACATGCATCCAATAGATGCCATTGCATGTGTGTTCTTTTCCTAAACCACATGGATCCACTAGTGTCATTGCACGTGTGTTCTTTTCATAAACTACATGGATCCACTAGATGTCATTATATGTGTGTTCTTTTCCTAAACCATATGGATCCACTAGAGTAATTGCATGTGTGTTCTTTTCATAAACCACATTGATCCACTAGAGGTCATTGCATGTGTGTTCTTTTCCTAAACCACATGGATCCACTATATGTCATTGCATGAGTGTTATTTTCATAACCCACATGGAACCACTAGAGTCATTGTATGTGTGTGTATTAGTGTGCATCATTGTGGTTTTGGAAAAGAACGCATGCAATGATGCCACTCCAACATGTGGTGTCCAACCATGCTCTGGAAACCTAGCAACATGTTGGGATTCAATTGCAGCATGCATTGTATCACCAGTTTGAAAGATGTTGCATCACCACACCCACTTGGAAATGTGTGTGTGTTAGTGTGCATCATTTCGGTTTTTGAAAAGAACACATGCAATGATACCACTACAACATGTGGTGTCGAACCATGTCTAGGAACCCTAACAGCATGTTGGAATTCAACTATAGCATGCATTCTACCACAAGATTGAAAGATGCTGCATCACCACACCCACCTCGATTTGTGTGTATCAGTGTGTATCATTGGGGTTTTGGAAAAGAACACATGCAATGATGCCACTCCAAAGATGGGGTGTTAAACCATGTGTAGGAACCCTAGCTGCATGTTGGGATTCAAATGCAACATGCATTCTATCACCAGTTTGAAAGATGGTGCATCACCACACCCACTTGGTTGTGTGTGTGTGGTAGTGTGGATCATTATAGTTTTAGGAAAAGAACACATACAATGATGCCCCTCTAGCATGTGGTGTCCAACCATGTCCAGGAACCCTAGCTGCATGCTGGGATTCAAATGCAACATGCATTCTATCACAAGTTTGAAAGATGTTGCATCACCACACCCACTTGGATGTCTATGTGTGTGGGTGTGAATCATTGTTGTTTTAGGAAAAGAACACATGCAATGATGCCACTCTAGCTTTTGGTGTCCAACCATGTGCAGAACCCTAGCATGGTGGGATTCAACTACAACATGCATTGTGCACTAGTTTGAAAGATGTTCCATCACCAAACCCACGGTGTGTGTGTATAAGTCCGCATAATTGTGGTTTTGGAAAAACACATACAAGGATGCCACTCCAACATGTGGTGTCCAACCATGTCCAGAACCCTAGCAAAGATGTGGATTCAATTACAACATGCATTGTATCAGTTTGAAAGATGCTGCATCACCACACCCACTTGGATGGGTGTGTATATGTGTTCATCATTGTGGTTTTGGAAAAGAACACATGCAATGATGCCACTCCAAGATGTGGTGTCGAACCATGTCCAGGAACCCTAGAAGCATGTTAGATTCAATTGCAAAGATGCATTCTACCACGAAGTTTGAAAGATGTTGCATCACCACACCCACTTGGATGTGTGTGTCACATAGGTATGATTACCGGATGACTATGATTCGCTACCTTATAATGGGTAGAAGGCTTACGATCGATGAAGGTTTCAGATGACAGCCCAAGGAAGCAACCGACAAAGTTTTTTATTATATTAGGAAAGAGAATATAAAGCTGACATTGTATTAATTGTAATTATGTTTGTATGAAATCTATCTGCATACAGCTTTGAGACCCGACCTATTATATATAGGATGGGAGAAGCCCAAAGCGAGGGTACAGAAATCTAGAAGACAACTTGTAATAGTTCGATTCCCCAATATTTAGGCGACTTTGACTCCATAGTTTTCCTAACATCCGACGAAATCCCCAGAGTTCTCTTTTCTGCGAAACCCTAAGTACATCACCATGGGCATTGCCAGGTTACCTCATCAATTGGCGTCCTCAGTGAAACCTGAATGCCGGAACCATGGATTCAAGTGACCGCCTCTACCAAGCATCAACTCGACAAAGAAGATCCACGCCTACCACCCTGTATTGGTACCCTAAGATTTCAACAAGAGATCCGATCAGATCATCGGAAATTTCCACTTGCAAGTAGACCGCATCATGAATCGCAGACCCTTCGCCCCTGACGCATCGTAACCGCTGGAAAATGCTACGCCTCTTGAGGTACAGAATCTTCCGTCGGATCCTCCATGGAAGTCACGTCACATATAGAAGCAAGCGATGAAAGCAAGCAAATCGAGATGGGTTTGGGGGACCTTGATGGTATTTACGACAATCTCTCCTTCGGATCAGATCCATAGTTTACCCCACCATGCGAAGCAAGCCCAGCAAATTCGGAACCCGAAGAAAGCAGTGAAAGCATTGACTTGAATTGATGGCGTAAATCAATCCGTAACAAAACCGATGGACCTCACCGCTCTTCCGATAGTGTCTCCCTCGTGCAAACGATGATGTCACCAAATCCATATATCACTCGGCACCAAGTATGCGTGATCATCGGAGACAAGACAACCCAACAAGACCCCAAGGGTAACTCAATTTTTAATCCCTATGATATTCTTTCAAGCCATAATGCAGGAAGTCACGACAATGAAGGAAGTCGAGGAAACAGGGGAAACCCAAATAACAACCGTGTAAATCGAGAAAAAGAAGAACCACGCGGAGGTGAGAGGCAAACTCTTAGCTTACCGGCCAGTGCATGGGAAAAGGCAAGGGCAGCAATTTTGGGAGCGGTTCCAATGACAACGGATGCTACTCACGAAGATCTATTGGCATACCAATATCTGCTTCATCGCAAAAAGAGATACCTACTCAGGATGCAGAGGTAACTCGACGAAAAGGAAAAGGGTAGCCGACGATCTATCACGCTTTACAAGCCATTTAAGCTCCACTCGAGGATCAAGGAGCGAACAGGAGGAGCATCGCCAAGGAGAGGAACGTCCAGGTTGTGGGATATCCTGAAGAAGAGAGGAGCGGACTAATCCGAGACCTTGATCTGTCATTCATGTCCATAGACCAAGCTAGAAATATCAAAGCAAAAACAGCCTAAGCAGCCATTGTGGTCGCAAGACAGACGATCCTCACGCCATTCCCTTCACCGATCCACCCTAATAAATCTCAAAGCATGGAAGGAGAATCTCGCAAGTGGAAGAAGGAACCACGTGGCAACCCGACAGATCCCAATGGGCCGGAGCAGCCCTCGAAGGAGGTCATACCCGATTTATCACGATCGCCACATCGGGTCCACTTTTCAGAATCAGAACCGAAACGATGCAAGAAACGACATTACCAAGTGAATGATTGATCAATCTAGAGACGTAACAAGACCAAGATACCATGACGTGAAAGCGAGGAAGAGCAAGAAGTATATGGAGCCGCTTGCTTTCCCGACGGTTCGCAAGACTCGTACCAAAGGATTTTAAGATACCTCAAGATCACAAAAGTACGATAGTCTCCAAGAACCCGAAGCCCGCTAACGATTATCCGCAAATCGCCGTGCCATAAGGCGGATCCAAAGCTACTACAATGCAAAGCTTAGAAGGTGTTGCACCTAACCGGCGCGGCACGTTCTTGGCTAAAACAACTACCCGAAAATTCTTTCAGAAGTTGGAACGATCTTGAGGACAAATTTTTCAGAAATTTCCAGTCTACTATCTGCTTACCCGCATCTCCGGAATAATTGCGAGCCTACAAGCAAAAGACAGAGATTCAATTCGGCTTTCATTCAACGGTGGAACATCATAAAAATCGGCTAGCTAACATCTCGACAAAGAGCAATCGACGCCTTCAATGATGTGGACTTGCCGATGGAGTTTATTGAAGAACTAGACTTAACCAAGCCAAAGAAAATTTCACAATTGATGGGCATAGCCAATCATTGAGCTGATGGAGAGGATGTAGTAAACAACAAAAGAGCCCGCTCACCCAAAGACGACAGAAAGTCACAATAATGATCAAGACGACGAACCAACAATGGGTACCATACACCAAGTTACGTTGCAGTAAGTTTCTTTGGAGGGGACAACCGACGAAGCGACAATTACAACAGCGGATACCATGGCAACAGGGACAATATCAGGGAAGGCAAAAGAACGATATTAGCCATTTAATCGAGACCCACCTATGTCAGACAATGTCGGAAGGACCCCGTAATATGCAATACTATGTCAACTCGACATGGAAAAGGCGATCAAATCCTTTCCTAAAGGATCTGCTGAAAATTCTGAAAATGCAAGAACTATGCAACGCATGGCAAATGAGCAGCAAACCGAGGCTACACTACCACACGTGCGCTATTATCGGCACGCCATCGCCACATAAGGGCATCCGCCAAACAGGGCAGCCGCAAAACACAACACACCAAGACTACGAATATCCCAGTCAAAAGGAGCAATGTCAATGATCTAGAAGGACCACCCTCTAATAGAACAAGTTGATCATTCAAGTAAACATGGTAGTAAGAAAGCCACCTCCACGGAGTACCTCCATTGGTCGTAACAAGAAATTACCTTAGCAGAGCTGATCATCCATTACGGGTCCCTCAACCAAATCCAACACTAATAGTAGAAGCTTCAAATCAGCTGGTTTGACATGGGCAAGGTTTTTCTTGGATGGAAGCGAGATCATCCTGATTTACGCCAAAACTCCACGGGCCATGAATTGGGCCATGACGAATCTGGTATCTATTACACAACTTCACTTGATAGTTCTAGGAAAAGCCAAATTCCATTGGCAAAGTCCATCTCGACATAGTCTTCGGTCAAAGAATAACTTCGATGAGAAAAGCTAGAATTCAAAGTGATGGACCCCGCCATCTCAATACCACGTATCCACAGGACGACTAGCTTTCGCTAGGTTCATGGCAGATCTCACGACATCTGGTGTTAAATGCCATCAATGGGGTCATAATAGTCAAAGGAAGCTTCAATATGGACAAATACGATCGGAATTCAACAAAATCTCAAATCTTTCAGATGGAGGTAGAACTTGGACAGCTGAAAATAGCATAGGAGGAGTCGCCACGTGAAGGGCACACCCACAAAAGAAAATATCGAAGATCAAAGCGTGCAATGGTTCCAAAGCAACCTATGCAGCCCAATATAGGTCTCGATAGGAAGACCCACTAATCGACAAGACGAGAGACCACGACAAGGAGCATGATGAAGAACCCCAATAACCGAAGACTAAGTTCCTAAATGAAACCTTGACTTAGATGCACTTCATATTCAAAGGCTAACAAACAGCGATCACGCCGCAATGTACTTCCATCCATGCTTATCAAGAAATAAAGAAAGTATTCCGAAGATATAAATTTCTATGGCTAACAAACATTAGTTCGCCGGGTCCTCAACAAGAGAATAAAGATATAATCAAAATATCGATATAACATATGACCTTTGATAAATATAAGAAAAAATCTATACAATATTTCATTTATAAAGTAGAAGGTTGCACGAAAGCGCCAGATCTCAAAATTAACAAAACATTTTTCATCTACTTAAGCATCTTTGCACAATCTAATGGCGGCCTCACAGTAGCGGTATAATGAGGCGAATGTAAACCAGATCACCATCTAAGGAGGAGGCAAACCCAAGATACGATATAGATCTGGCGTCAGCCGGGTGATGTGCATGCACCCAAGAGAGCGTGAGCTTGGCACGCCACAATCTCAAGCTTCACGTAATGGTGAATCCTTTCACCTTCTTGAAACTTGCAATCAACTCCGCCAAGGTCCGAAATCGACGATCCTGAGGAAACATGGCATTGTAAATAATAGCTAGGGATCTGTGCAAGACTAATAAATTGCTCCAACTCGATAGCCGATCTCAAGCAACCCCACAAAGATAGGCACAGTGATGATCGGTCCAAAATCTGTTTCAGATCTTCGAAGCGTACACAAGATCTTGCTTTCATAGCTGCGTTGGGTTTCCTCCCTCTCGTATAATCGATCGCCTACAAAACGGGAAGACAATATTAACTTCCGCAACCAAAAAAGCGTGTTAAACCAAATAAAGAGGAAAATACTTACGAAAAGTTTTTCGCTTTCCCTAGAGATTTCTTCCAAGAAAATACCTCTATGTTGAGGGCTGGCGGTCTTCGATTGGGAAATATCTACCATCGATGAACAACCCGAAAGCTTCCTTCAAGTTTCACTTGTTCTATATTTTCAGCATACAACGGATCCACCATACGACGATGGCGGAACTAGTCACAATTTACTATGAGGAGGACAGAACAACATCTGATAGTTGCACGGATCCGGAAGGAGCGAAGAATCATTCAAAATCTTGCAAGGTACGAAGATATGAAACATTCAGCACAAAGACAAATTCATACACACATGATCAGCAATTGCTTTCTGTAAAAAGGAAGAAAAGAGCTGGATAAATTAAAGATTCATTACAACGATGGCAAGGAGGATACAATGAAACTACAAAAATAAAGCCTATGAAGACGTGGTCTCCTTCCAAAGACAGTGGCACTAGTGGAAGGCACTAGCTACTGAGAGTGAGGGGCAGCCAAAGAAGGCGCCTGTCGTAGAAGGGGCGGCCGCCAGCTTCTCAAACTGAGCCCAGGCCTAGAAGCAGCCGAGAATATTTTACCGGCTCTCTTAATGTAAGGCTTTAGGTCAACTCCTGCCATTGGGGTGACCAGGATAGAGGAGCTAACCTTCTCCCAATGACCTTCTCGGGCGCCATCATCGCCAAAGTGCCATCAGTTTCGGCACACTCTTCAATTATGTCAATCTATAACCAATAAGGAGGTTGAGATCGCACCAAGACGGTTACAAGATCATTTAGGTTGTTCACACTCCTTGGTTGGAAATACTTCGACATGAATGCTTTCAAGGCACGGTGGAGTGGACAAGAAGGTTGCGCCCATGAACGCCAAGTTGGCCTCCAAGGTGCTAACATCCGACAAGGGATCAACCCTCTGTTTCTGCAGTATGTTCAGCCACCAACTCGAAAATAAAAAACAGGGGAAAATATTGATGATGAATAAATAAAGTAAAGCCACAAGACAAAAACTTATAGGTCAGAATCATTAAGGGCCTTCAACGCCATTTTCATCTCGAATAGCAGTTTGTTTGGCCAATTCTTGACGCTTTTTGCCTAGCATCCTCCAAAGCCTCCTCGGCAACTTCCACAGTTGGCCTCCAGGATCATCGCCACGCCATCTTGGGTCCTGAATAACTTTTTTTGGTAGTTGCTGCATAAATGGATCATGAAAACTAGGGAAGAGAAATTTACAAAGAAATCCTCAAGATGAACAAGACATACCCTTCATTTCTTTGGCCACTATAGATTTTTACAAATCGAGAGGCCATGTCAACCATCTGCATTAAAGGCTGAAGAAGAACATCACAACAAAGGATATCAGGTGCCTGCAAAATAAAAAGGTTACGCGGAAAATTATGAATTACAAAGTGACTTACATCTTTCATATCAACATGTAGGCTTTTCCGATATCATACCCTTTTTGCCACTTCCTTTTTAGCGCGGCTTTGATATTTGGAAGTGGCAGCATCTTTTGGATGATCTCACATAAGACATAAGTTTCCTTGGCTCGCCCGATGGTGGTGGAAAGATATTTTTGCAAGACATATGTGTAAGAGGGATCTTGGAGGATCTTCATAATGTCATCATCAAAAAGGAAAGAACAAAACAATTGGAATACCGCAGAGCATCGTGGTAGAGAACTACGATAAAGCAATAAAAGAAGCGGCTGAATACTTATGAAGACACATCCCGTGGCAAGGCGAACAAATTATCCAAACGGAGCAACAAGATTGGAGTAGCATCAAGGGGCTTGGAAGCGGTTGAGTCATCCGAGTCTTTGACCCTTTCACAGCATAGAGCACTTCCTTTTTCACCAGCATGCTCCAGCGAAAATCTCCGAGCAAGCCGATGAAGAGATTATCATGCGTCTTTGACAAAGAGTCGTAGTAGAGAACTCCATCTCCTCATCCTGGTAGTCCTAGTCATCGGAGATCATCGATGCGGAAGGATGGACAGAGGGCCTACAACTTCCTGAAGAGGAGGAAGACACATGATCAAAACTCTGGGCTAACAAGACATGGAAAAGCGCTAGTCATTGATAGAGTAAAGATCCACAAATAAAAAGAAATGAAAGATGAGGTGTGGGCATTTACCTCTAGAAGCCATTTTCGCCATAAGGCTCCATAGCACATGTTGAGGGAACCGGGCTTTTCTTGGTAAGGGTGGTGAAGTTCCGAACCCTCTTCTAAAGATACCTTGAGGTAAGGTCTTCCTTCCAGAAATCCTCATCGGGTCCTTCTTCAGATACCACATGCCAAAGATCCGTGCTTGAAGTGGCCGGATTAATCCGCAAAAAATATGCTAGGATCTCGAGACCCATTCCTTGCCAACTTCGTGTCACGGTTTGGAACACGATCAATATAAGGCCAGATTTCAAACCATCCGTTCGGGCAAGTAAGGCTTGATCCAAGGAGTCAAGTTTGTGGAAAGGCTTTAGGATCAAAAGGGGCTAAACTGAAGATCATTCTTCGAGTGGTTGATCCCCGATAAAACCACTCACTTCCAACCTTGGACAGAGTGAGTGATCTTAAAATCAATGTAATCCACGTTGGAGCGAACAGAGAAAATGGCGCCACCAACGTCATGGACAATGGTGTTAGTGGCATTACGACAAACATAAAAGAAGTACTTCAATAGGCCCCAATGAGGATGGATCCCGGGAAAGCACTCCAAGAGAGTGATGAAACAAGCAACATGAAGAATAGAGTTAGGCGTGAGTTGATATAGCTACACGCCATAAACAAAAAGAAGAACACGAAGGTATTCGTGGATAGGAAGAGAAAGACCATGGAAGAGGAAGGAGAGGAACATTACTCTCCAGCTAGGCTTGGGGATGGAGGCAGCTTCGTCTCTGTGGAGCTTGAAGGAACCCTCCGCCGATGGCTGAGTTCCACGCCTCATGGAGATCGACCGCCATGAGCACTTGGTGGGAGCCCATCCGATGGCACTCTTCCTAGTGGCCTTCACGGCAGCGAGAAGGCCCACTTTGCTTTTTCCCATGGCGCGGGGAACACGAGCATGAGCAGGAATTGCAAGGGGGCAAGAGTGCAAGGGAAGAAGATGGAGCAAAGGAAGGTGATGTAAACCAAGAACACATCTCCTTTACCTTATAAAGATAAAATGTGTGAGGTCCGAACTGCTTTGATGCAAAATCGAACTGACAAAGATCACACTATGGTGACACGTGTTACAATGATTCCATAAAGGAAAAATCTAAAGAAGTTATGGCCACGATAAAACAGAGGACAACGCTGTCATCATTCGCTGCATGGCCCCATGTTTGATACGCCCACTAAGACATGTCTTCTAAAAATCAGGAAGATAAGACACGCTATCACACGCCGCAATGAGCATTGGAAAAATTATGTTTGTTTTAAAATATGACCCAAAGAAATTAAAATTGAGCAGTAAATTCCTCTAGGAGAAGATTTGACTACAATCGAATATACAATAATATGACTGTAACCTCGGGGGCTACTCCAATTGGGAGCAATGGTCCTGCACCCGACAAAAACTGTGGGGCGCTTGGTAGCCATAAACCTAAGTTTTCGAGCTTATGTTCTCATAGATATATCCAAACATAGCCTCAAGGTCCTATCGAGTGGAAGCCATGGCGCGCCGATAAAAAGAAAAGATAAAGGAAATATTCATCACGTATACTCCTATCGGAGTAGTTACAAAACAAAAAGACAATATGCCGCTACAAATCAAAAACTCTTGGATCGCACCTAACGCGATAAAATCCAATGCCATGTTCACACATCAAGCTAAGACCATAGGATTAGTTCTGTAGCATGGTAATCGCACAAGAATGCACTCTGCCAGAAAAAAATCTGTATCAACGATACAATGAAAAATCCTGACGGACGTGTTGGGTACCCGATAAAATAAGAAGCTGGAATTTGGTATTCGGTAAGACCTCAGCGGCCCGAACTGAATCATGCCAGTCGCGAATTCCGGATTTGAGCCTGGGGACTTGAATTTGATATAGGACAACCTTAGCTGCCCAGAGCAATTAACTGATTCCCCATCCGCTTAAAGCATCGAGACCTGCTTGTACCAAATCCCTACAAAGCACAAAAGGTGATGAAAATAAAGGAAAGAAACTTTCACACTCAACCCAAAACTATGGTTCAAGTAGAGTCTCGTGGGATACCACATAGGTATGATTACTCGAATGACTATGGTTCGCTACCCATATATTAGGGTAAAAGGCTTATTTTGCCCATGAAGGTTTCAGTGATGATAGCCCAAGGCAGCAATCGACAAGTTTTTTTGTATTAGGAAAGAGACTATGAAACTTGACATTGTAATCGGTATTGTAATTATGCAGTGTATGAAAACCTATCGCATACATGCACCATTTGCGAATTCGGCCTAATATATATCGAATGGGAGAAGCCTGGAAGCGAGGGTACGCCGTCTAGAAGACAACTGTAATAGGTCGATTCCCTAATATTTAGGAGACTTTGACTCCATTTTTTCCTAACATCCGATGAAATCCCAGCGTTCTATTTTCCATGAAACCCTAAGTCCATCACCATGGGCATCGCCATGAGGTTACCGCTCACACGATGTTAGTGCATCATTGTATATTTGAAAAGAACACATGCAATGATTCTCCTCCAGCCATCCTGTGTCCAACCATGTCCAGGAACCCTAGCAAGATGCTACCAAGTTCAAGCTGGCAGACATGCATTGTATCAATAGTTGAAAGATGCTACATCACCACACCCACTTGGATGTAAAAGCATTATTAGTATGCATCATATTGTTGTTTTAGGAAAAGAACACATGCAATGATGCCACTCTGGCATGTGGTGTCCAACCATGTCCAGGAGCCGCTAGTAACATGCTTTGGGATTTAATTGCAACATGCATTCTATCACAGTTTGAAAAGATGTCGTATCACCTCCCACCTGCTTGGATGTGTATGGTGTGCATCATTATGGTTTTAGGAAAAGAACACACCTAACGTAGGCCACTCCAAAGACATGTAATTGTCCAAGCCATGTCCAAGAACCCTAGCAGCATGCTAGGATTCAACTACAACATGCATTCAACCACCAGCTTTAAAAGATGTTGCATCAACACACCCACTTGGATGTGTGTATCAGCGGTGTGCATCATTGTGGTTTCAAAATAACACATGGTAATGATGCCACTCCAGTGATGTGTGTTTTATCCTAAACCACATGGATCCACATGGATCCACTAGGGATGTCATTGCATGTGTTCTTTCCTAAACCACATGGGTCCACTGAGCCATTCCATGTGCTCTTTTCATAAACCAGCTTCAGGTTACACTAGATGTCATTACATTTGTGTTCTTTTTATAAACCACATGGATCCACTAGGATGTCTCTTACATGTGTGTTCTTTTCCCTAACCATGGCCAATCACACTAAATTCATTTGCATGTGTATTCTTTTCACCGACTACATGGATCCACTGAATATATCAGGTGCATGTGTGCTTTTTTCTAAACCACATGGATCCACTATATATCATTGCATGAGTGTTTTCATAAACCACATGGATCCACTAGAATCATTGCAATGTGACTCTGTGGATCCATATGGTTATGAAGTGTGAATAGACATCTGATGTGACTCTAGCCATAGTTAATAGAAAAAAGAACACATTTCCAAATGCTTTTCAGTGGATCCATATGTGGTTTGTGAAAAGAACCTACGTGCAACGACTTTGGAAGTTGGTCGGGATACGGTGCAAAGCGTATCTATAATTTCGATGTCTCCATGCTTCGTTTATATTTACTTTCTATATCTTTTGCCCACACTTTGGAGTACTTTTTGTAAACTTTCTTGCACTAACCTATTAACAAGATGCCGCGATGTGATTACCGGCTGCTTTTTTTGCTGTTTTTGGTTTCAGTGAGCAAGTAAAATGAATATTCTCAATTGGGCCAGGGACAAAAGGCAAAAGTCAGTATTTCACCGAGGGTGACATGGAGTTTTAATACAGAGGCGGAGAGAGGCGGGAGGCCTACACACCACCTAGCCACTGTGGCTTGAGGCACGGCGCGCTTCAGAGCAGGTGTGTGGCTGCTAAAGAACACCCCTCGGCACTCCCTTTCGCCTATAAGATGCCTCCGATACATAAACCCTAAATTGCACTGATCAAAATTCCAATGAAAGAGTCTGTGGCAGCTTACGTCATCTCCATTCCCTAGATGGGAGGGATCTTGACTCTTCCGGCGCTTGCGGAGGGAGAAGTCACCACAGGCCTTCTTCGTCACCATTACAAGCCTCTAGAATGATGCGTGGTAGTTTATCCTTGGACTACGGGTCCATGTAGTAGCTAGATAGTTGGTTCTTCTCCTTTGTGCTACCTAATGTTTGAATCTTTATGAGCTCCGTTCATTATCAAGATCACTCTATTTATCAATCATACATGTTGTGTGTGTTTGCTGAGGATCCGATGGATATTGAGATTCTATTTCCACTAGATTGATTGATCTCTACTCATGTTTTGTTATTTGTGATCTCTGCATGTCTCCGTTGTAGTAGATATCTTGGCCAAGTAGATACTAGCAATCTCAAGAGGAAGAAATATTTATGCTTTCGATAATTGGTTCACATGCCTCTCTTGTAATCTGGGAAATGGCATAAATATCTAAGGTACTAGGGATAATTTGTTGCTACTAGGGAGAAAAACAACAATCCTTTGTTCATAGAACAATAAGTATTGTTTACTTTACAATTTAATGCGTGATACGATTATCTATTGCTTGCAACTTAATATTATTGGAGGGGTTGGATGATAACCTAAAGGTGGATTATTAGTCAGATGCGAGTAGTTGGTTCAGTCTATGTATAATGTTGTAATGCCCAATCAAGTCTCAAAGGACTCAAGATGATTAGTATATGCATGTATGATTTTCGATGTTCATTAATTGCCCCGCTAAAATTTGTTCAGCATTTATTGTCATCTATCTTATGAGAACCATCAGTGAACTAGTATTCCCGGTCCTTTATTTTACATCAAATCACAACTATTTATCGCTTTCTGCGCATTTTCTGCGAAAACTATTACTTTCTTCCCACACAATACGCTTAATCATTTGTTTTGTGCGCAAAACTGGTCGTGATTGACAACCCATTGTGTTGCAGTTCCAATACAGGTAGATTCCAAGTTGGCAACAACACCTTTTATAGCGCCTCAAGTCTTACCGTTCAGCAACTTTGGTTTCAAAATCACGCTGTTTTACCATCTTCTGGGTTCCTAATGAGCTCTAGATATCTTAACATCAAGTTTTTTCACGCCATAGGCAAGAAGTCAAGGACATCTCACAAGGGCAGTCCATAGCACCAATTCTTACTTTTGTTTTTATTTGTTTTCCTTAGTTTATTTCTTCTTTAGTCATTACAAAAACATAAAAATAGTTTTACTAGTTTGCTTTCTTTTATTAAAACATACAAAAAATATATTATTAGGTCTTTATTTTAAGCGCTATTATTTAGCATTGCCCCAATCACTATGTCACCTATGGAAAATGGTGCTCACTTTTAAACAATAACAAAGAGAGTTTCAAAGCAGCCTATCAGGAATCTCTTGAATTGCGCTAAAAACTCAAACCAAATGACCTCAAATCTTGTTCCCTTAGTAGCTTTTACCCTTGAATTGCCTTTGCTATAGATATATTTTGATGCTATAGTGGAGGAGATTTCTCCAATGCAATGAGGATGATGGTTTTAATGCCATGTGCTAGAAGCTGGTCTTACTTATATCTCCCTAGCAACTGATTCTTCCTTATAAACATATTTGCTAGAATGAACACTTTGAGAACAGCACCCTGAAGAAATAAGTAATGACTATGTTCCAATAAATTAACCTCAAAGTGGCTTCCACAGAAATGTTATTATAAGTAATGAAACTTTTCATGTTCATCGGCACGTATTCCAACTCGTCAAAACAAAATATCTATGAATCTTTGAATCTTGTGACCTTTCTCAAGGAGAAGAAATATTTCTCTTGCTAATAATGCCACAATATCACCAATTGAATAGCTAAAGCGTGGTTTACAAAGATCCTAGGGAAAATGGTTTCAATTTGATTATCTTGTGGTTATTAACGTGTAGGAAAAGGACAAATCACCCTTGAACTTTTATTGAACTCCTTGGAGCAATAATAGATGGGAAAAGGGCACCATGCAATTTGCTTCCACCAAAACAATCGCAGGTTCTCGGTTACAGTATCAAAAGTAGAGGCATAATGAACTATTTTGTCATTTTCACTGGAATACACTTTACGGCTTTTCTGCCTCAGCTGTTCAAAATAGAAAATTATTGGGAGATAACCCAAAAGTTTTAGATGAGTCTTGGAAGCATACTCTGTAATAAACCGTGCCCTTATCCCTTTTTTATCGGGCTTTCATGTTCTAATAGAAGTAATGAAAGTTGCTCTCCAAATGATTGCGGTTTCACCATAAAAATTGCAAAACTTGTATATCGCACTTTTCGAGGCGGTTTTGGGCTTCTGACCCAGGTTGTTATCTGTTCTTAGTTCAATACTTTTCGACTTTGAGTGTCGGTTGGTCTTCAAAAATTGGTTTTACCGCTAGTTCAAGCTTTGACAGATTTATTATTATTTTATTTGTTTTGCTATTCTTTTATTCCTTTGAGAATTGAGCTTTTCGGCGGGAAGGCTTCAGTATATCAGCCAATTAAAGCTACCAAAATGAAACTGTAACCCCAGACCATGGCCTCGGTACTAATGTTGCTAATAAAGATTGTGAAGTTTTCTGCGAAGCGAAAAATTTCAGGTGTATGGAGAGGAATGATGTAATGAGATGAAGAATGACTAAAGCTCAAGCTTGGGATGCTTACCAAGGTCACCCAAGAAATATCTAAGAAGGCTGTTGAAGTTTGGGGATGCTCTACAAGTATCCCTTTCTTTATCAATACAAAATCCGCGCCTTTCCAAACACTTCATTTTTTTTATTGTTTCATGCATGTTGTGTTATTCTTGAGCCGCATTTTGTTTTATTTTTACCTCGTCATTTGGTTTTCAGCCATTGGCTACCATTAAAGTAGTCAGCTCGACGGAAAGAGAGGTGTCAAGCGTAAGAGGAGTCGTTTTGACCATATTTGCTGCCAAAATGTTTCATTGCGTTTAGTGGATCTTTTGTGGTTGTATCATGACAGCGTTACAATTATATGCTTTAAAATGGATAATAATCATGCTGCCTGCGATACACAGCCATATACTGCGGTATTCTCCTTTGATGCTTTATTTGGGTTGACTTGTCATACCGTTATGCATGTTTATCTCAAACAAAGCCTTTATGATCCTTTGGTTTTCTACTCTGTAATATCACTTGTTGCTTTAATTAATGATGTTTTTTTCGCCAGCATGATTATACTAACCATTGCCCTTTTAGTCGGTCGCCTCCCAATCTTTGCTAGCCTCCATAACTGCAGGTGCCCCACCCTGATCCAACTCCTAAAAACCAAGTTATTCCAAAGAGTCCACCATACCTACCATTAGCATTTACAATCCAAGTATATTCATGTTGTTATTCACTCCTAATTAAACTTGTTATGAGAAAAAACTAGTGATTAAAGATCTGCTGAACTTGAAGGCACAATTTTAATTTTCTTACCCTAATAAACTTGAACCACAACACTATGTTAAAATATGCTTGTACTTATATGTTAGATTATTAAATTACGTCACATTGGGGAACATTTCAACATCAGACTCAGCCTTGTACCTAGTCAATGCCTTTTGTCATGAATGTGTCTATGGTTTTGTGTCCTGAGCAAGGTGTGTTAGAGAAACTCCCTCGGGTCATTGGTCTAACTTTGAACAGTGGAAATTGCAACAGAACTACATACGAGCTGTCTATGAAGCATCTTCTTCAAAAGAGCGATACCTACAGAAAAGGAGAAAAATAAAAAAAGATATATGAGAAAAGAGGAAAGAGAGAAAAGCACCATTTTCCCATGGTAAATAAGAAGATTGCTGAGATGCTCGTTGTCTGTTTGCCTTGTCATTTTGATATGGGGATTCTTCCGTAGATTACCGGGCAAGGGTGTCTCTGTCACATTCTCTATGATACACACGCATTATCATGACAAGAACTTACCGGTAACGCACCCAAAGTTGAGAAAGTGCATGGAGGAGCCAGCCCTCGTATTCAGGGACATTAGAGATTTCCAACTTATACTTGTCAAGCATATACCTATAGTTTGTTCACTTTAACCTTAATCACTTCAAGATACTTATGATACTTGCAATGAGAGCTGAAAGATAATAAGTACCATAATTTTTTAAAGTTTTATGAGACTTGAACTTTTCTTCCTTCTATGAAGGCTTATTTTACTTCTTTTATATTGAGTCTCCACCTCTATCTTTTATGCACCTATTTTGAGAGCATACTGGCTATTCTTAGTTCTATGCATTGTCCCAAGACTTGTTGATCGATGCATAACTTGATATTGCTTGTTCTTAAACTATTTTAAAATCTAGTCAAATTCTCATAAACTTCTTGAAGGTGTCATGTATTTATGTTTTGCTACTCCATGAGGGACAAGTCAATACCATTCTCTTTTATGACGAGTTTATGTGAAACAAACAAATGTCTTGCAAAGCATTGTTATTCATGAAACTTTTGTTTGTGTTTTTCCATGTTGCAAACATAGTTGGGCAGGTATTATTGTTAAAACTTTATCTTTCATGCTATGTTGAAGTACTACATCCAGCTATCAATGTTTTTACAAATACTTGATCAATTCTTATGATGGCATGTCACCTCAAAAAATTATTCTTCTTTATCACTTACCTACCGAGGATTTGTTAGTGAGTTACTAGATGTTGACACGCTGGTAAACGATATACTTTTTTATGCTCCATTCTTGGTTTATATTCATTTTCTTATGTTTTGCCCACACTTTCGAAGTACTTTTTTATAATTTTTGACTAACTGAATAACAAGATGCTGCCAAGCAGTCGCCTGCTTTTCATTGCTTGGTTTCAGAAAGTTTAAATGAATATTCTCTAATTGGACGGTACAAAAACCCAAAAAGTCAGTATTTCACTGAGGGACAGCTGTCAGATAATGGATTGAGAGGTTTGAGGGCCACCACACCATCCGTCAGGTCAGTTCTGCTGGGGTGGTGTGGCCGCTTAGCTCCCCCCACCTCCCCTTTTTTCCTATAAGATGCCTCCAAATAGAAACCCCGCACTGAACAAAATTCCACTTAAAGAGTTTAGAAGCTGTCATCTCCATCCCTAGACTGGAGGACTGAAGCTCTTCTTCAAGACCCTCACGAGGGGAGAATTCACCGAGGTCCGCTTTCATCACCATGCAAGCCTCCGCAGGATAATGGAGTAGTTCATCCTGACCACGTGGTCCAAGGTAGAAGCAGATGAAGGGTTCTTTCCTTCGTGCTACCATGTTTAGATCTTCTTCATCTTTGTTCATGATCAAGACTCATCATTTGTAATCATACATGTTGTGTTTGTGGGGATCCGGCGGATATTGGAGATGCTTAGTTTGTATTGATTGATCGAATGTTTGTTATTTGTGATCTTGCTGCCTCCGTTGTTAGTAGATACCTCGGTCAGTAGATGCTAGCAAACCCAAGAGGGAGTATTTATGCTCGATAGTGGGTTCATGCCTCAGTAATCCGGGAATGGACAGAATCTTGGAAGGGTACTGTGATGTGTTGCTCACTTAGGGGAGAAACAACAATCATTAGCTCTGTTCGCAGAACAATCACATTTGTTTAGACTACACCTAATGCGATCAATTCTCCGCTGTTTGCAACTTAACAACGAGGGGCCCGATAAACCCCAAGGTGGATTATTAATCATAGATGCATTGGATACGGCCCGGTGTACAATGTTTGGTGAATGCCAATCCAAACTTCATGTTAGCCAAACAGATGATTATATATGCATGGCGCTTTCACTGTTTGTCAAATTCCCTCAACAGAATTCTGTCTACCCAACAGGTCATCTATCTTACTAGAGAAACCACCACTAGTGAACTATGGACCCCGTCCTTTCATTTACCACCAATTTACAACTATTTACTGCTTTCTGTCGCCTTTCTGCAAGCTTTACTTTCATCCACACAACACGCTTACTCCTTTGTTTTCGTAAAACGCGGAGATCGAAGAACCTCAGCCTGTAGTTGTGGGGCAAAGTTCTATGGTCAGGTTGTAAAGGATTCCAAGTTTGCAACCATCTAGAGTGTTTCCTTGCTCCTACTGCCTATACCCTTTGGTTTCATAACTGAGGGAACTGTTGTGTCACTCATTCTCCTCTTTAGGTTCCCCAACAAGTTCTAGATATCTTGGCCATCATGGATCCATGTGGTTTATGAAAAGAACACATCCAAGACTCTAGCTATTGTTTACAAAAGAGCACACATGCAATGACACTAGGGGATCCATATGGTTTCAAGAAGAACACATATGCAATGACACCTGTGGATCCATATGTGGTTTGTGAAAATAATACATGCAATGACTCTAGTGGATCCATATGTGATTTGTTAAAAGAACGTATGCAATGACTTAGCTGTACAGTTTGTGCAACTACACACCAATGGCTCTAGCTATGGTTTATTCAAAAGCACACATGCAATGACAATGGTGGATCCATGTAGTTTGTGAAAAGAATGACATGCAATGACCCTAGTCAGGGTTTGTGAAAAGAACACACATGCAATGAGCACTTGTGATCCATATGGCGCTATGAAAAGAACAGACATCTAGTATTCTAGATGGTTACAGTGAACACATGCAATGACACTAGGGATTCACATAATAGTAGAAGAACACACATGCAATGACACCGGTGGATCCATATGTGGTTTGTGAAAAGAATACACATGCAATGACTCGTGGATCCGTATGTATTTAGAAAAGAATAGACATGCAATGACTCTAGCTGTGGTTGGGAAAAGAACATACATCATCGACTTCACCATGGTTTATTAAAGAACAAACATGCAATGACACCGGTGGGCCCATATGTGTTTCAGAAAAGAACACACATGCATGACTCTCGGTGGATCTATGTGGTCAGAAAAGAAGCAAACATGCAATGACTCTAGATGTGGTTAATGAAATACTGATTTCAATTTACCAGCTGTGGTTTATTAAGGAACAAAACATGTAATGACATTAGGTGGATCCATATGTGGTTTTGGAAATAAATGCACGAACTCGGGCTGGTCCATATGTGCTTTGTGAAAAGACCACGCAAAATGACTCTAGTAGATCTTATATGTGGTTTATGAAAAGAACACACACTGAGTGACTCAATACTGTGTTTAGCTAAATGGCCACACATGCAATGACACTGTGGATCCATGAAGTTTATGAAAGAATAAACATGCAAATGACACTGTGGAATTGACATGGCTTGTGAAAAGATTCTATATGCAATGACTCTAGTGGATCCATATGGTTTAGAAAAGATCACACATCCAAAGGACACTGTGGATCCATATGTGGTTTTGCAAAAAGAACACACATGCAATGACACCGGTGGATCCATGTGGTTTATGGAGAGAACACATCGCTGACTCTAGGTGTGGTTTATTAAAAAAGAACAATGCAAATTGACATCATGGATCCATGTGGTTGATGAAATTAACAGACATGCAATGACACTGTGGATCCATATGGTTTGTGAAAAGGCCGCACATGCAATGACTCGTGATCTGGCGGCAGCATCAAACATCCAATGACACTGTGGATCCATGTGGTTTATGAAAGAACAAATATGCAAATGATTAATTTTAGTGGATCCATATGGTTTGGTGAAAAGAGCACATGCAATGACTCATGGGATCCATATGGTTTGTGAAAAGAACAAACATGCAATGACTCTAAATGTCAATGAAAAGAACACATTTCAATGACACTAGCTATGGTTCCATACGTGGTTTGTGAAAAGAATTGCATATGCAATGAATGACTGTGGGTCCATATGTGGTTTAGGAAAATTACCATCTATTGGACTCTAGTGGATCCATATGTGGTTGTGAAAAAGAACACACATCCAAAGGACTGTTGTGGTTTATTAAAAGAACACACATGTAACATACTAGGGGATCCATGTGGTTTATGAGAAGAACATACGTAATGACACTGTGATCCATATGTGGTTGTGAAAAGAACTCATGCAATGAACTCGAGGATCCATATGTGGTTTTCAGAAAAGAACACACATCTAGTGACTCTTAGTCAAGGTTAATGAAAAAGAACACATTCAATGACATTGGTGGATCCATATGTGATTTTATAAGAGAACACACATGCAATGACTTAGTAGATCCACATGGTTTACTAAAAGAACATATATCGAAAGTGACTTGAACAGAAGATGCAAAAGAACACATGTAATTTATTGTTAATCGTGATCCATGTGGTTTCAGCATCAAACATGCAATGACACTAGTGGATCCATAGGGTTTGTGAAAAGGTCAAATACGCAATGACTCGTGGATCCATATTGTCACATCCCAATATTTTAGGAAATTGGGACTAGAAAAATCTCAGATTGTATTGCATTGGCATGACATCAATTGTATTCAGAAATATTTGGATTGAAACACTAGTTTTAAACCCTAAATTAGATTACTAAATGCATTCACAAAAGGAATACATGGATTTGTGAAATCACTATTTGAAGTAGGAAAAATATTGCCAAAATGGATGCTATGTTGATCTATGAATTTAGAAAAATTCAGAAACAAAATCAATCCATTTGGATTATTTAAGAAAGTATATGAAGAAAAGAAGAAAATAGAAAAAAAAAAGAATTGCAAAAAGGGTAACCTAGGGTCATTCTAAGAAAGCCACTCGGTCTGCAAAATTTTTAATAGCTGCTATGTCTCCTGGCCTGTCACTTACCCTGCTGCTACAAAGAGTTAAAGGAGCAAACACGCAAGACAAAGAAGCAAGCCCAATGGGCCCAAAGAAGAAGCGTCAGAGTCATTCGCCTCTCGTCGAGCAGGTGGACCCAATTCGTCGAGTCGCCACCATTGCGGTTTCAAGACGAACACCTCGAACTACCACCCGCCAAATCCTCCCATTCAGCTTCTAATCCCAGCTCTCCCATATCCTAACCCACCTCCCATATAGTTTCTTTTACCTCACCACTTTATTTCCTTCAAACGTAATCGCTACTTAAGAAGTCAAGGGAGTTCATCACGAGATTGCCACCGGGCCACGCACCATTGTTTAGCTTGGGAGGCCCACGCCGCCACCAATTCCGCGTTCCCCTCCGGTGGTACTTCCTCTCCGGTTCTCTCGCAACGCTGCATCTTGGTTGACCTGCTTCTTCTCCTCGGCAGAGAGCAACCACGCGCTCACTGGAGATCATCGGCCTGGACGAGCCGCCGCCCGTCCGCTCACACCGCCTCCCTTGAAGAGAGAGTGGATGCCATCGCCACCATCCGAGTCGCCATTCTCCCGGTCCGCTCGCCACCTCTACACCGACATCAGAATGTTTTGAGCCATCGCCATTTAATGCACTAACCGAGCCGCTACCACCGCCAACCGCACCAACCACCTTGCCAAAGGATGACCCGGTGTGATGAATGCCCCTCGGTCGCACGTGACGCAGATTTACCGCAGAAAAATAACGCCAATGAATCGGAATGTCTCAACCATAGACCGCCAGATGGCGCTCGCGCTAATTCTATTAGTCAAAGAGCCGCCAGTATCATGCCTGCGTGAATATTCCCTTTATTTTGGAAATTGATTAAATCGCATAAATGCATCGACCTTGTAAAATACATATAAAAACATCTCAGAATCTCCAAAATAGTAGTCACGATGATCGAGAACATACAATCACCATCGAATCTTTTTGTTTAACTTATTATGCATGCATTTCTCACACCGGTTATGATTGTATAGATTGTCATGGGTTGCACGTAGATTAGACGAAAGTGCAACGCTTGTTCGTGAGGATTGTTCATTCAAACTAAAACTAAGTGAAAGTATATAGTATTTTGTTCATAGCATGTTCTACTATTTTCCGTATATGTTGTGTATTTTAGATGCAAAGGAATAGGATCTATTATCGCTATGCTATGTCCTATTACGGGTAGGAATTTCTCGAAGTTGAGTCACCATTGGTAGATGAGCTTAGTTTTGATTTATGATGGACGAATACAAGTACATCTTTTGAAAATGTTTATAAAGTGTTGGTTTACAAACTAAACAACATATCAATGAATCTCCGGGTGTGATGGGATTAACATTCTTTGGTTGTATTAATGCGTGAAAGGCACCTGCATTCAGAGAAAATGATTGGCTTATTTATTTAGTAGAAGTACGATATAACTATGTGCCAATATAAATGGTGTAATAATGGACTTAGTAAGTTGTGGTACCCTAATCCACGAGTCGTAAATGTAGAATTTGGTAGGTTGGTACTTGCACTGCCTAAGTTTGGGGAGCTACTCTCAATTGTCTCTCTGACTTCTCCTATCATAACAACACAACATGCGCAAGCATGGTACTGCTGGGTTGTCCTGGTGGTCCTTCATGGGTAGCAACAAACCCCCATAGGTGCTCTAGAATTCATACTCAGTCGTGTCCCCTTGCTATGTATCAATTGAGTTGCTTAATTTTGAGGTTCAGTGAAATGTCGCTCATCTTCTAATTTCCTAATTGTTTTAATATTGATGGGTTACTTAATTGGATTCCTTGAAAGAAAATCTAAAACTAATTATGAAAACATGTCGCTTTTGAAAATGCAAGTCAGCCAAAGCCCCACTTGCATAAACAAGGTAGATGCTAGGAATACTTCTCTCCATATAGCTCTACTTCTGCTACACATTCCATGTATTGACTCCTTCGGGCCAAGCACAAGCCATGTTGCAGGTTATACCTCGATTCTGGAATTTAAATAGGTCATATACTCCACCAATATTTGTTCTACTCAGGGCAATTTGAAGATGGTTTATTATATGTTTATGCTCTGCATACTTTTGTTATTTGAGCAAATTCGGTTGCCACCAGTAACAATTACAATTTTGGATCATTCACAATATCGATGTAATCACATATATTCTTTTTAGTATTCATTCAGACGGTTGAAGCAGGAACCGATCCAGTATCAAATATTGAATCAGCCTTTCAAATGTAGGTGTTACAGATGGTATCGTATAGTGTGTTGACTGTAGGATCAAGTGACATAGGATTGGAATAGGAAAACCATATGAATTATAAGCGACTATTTCACCTCTATCTTTTCTCATTCTTACAACTTTTCACTTCGATTCTCATACTCTTCTCTTTAAAACATAGAAGGAAGACCCTCTCATAAAATGAACTTGTTATTTTGTATTTAGCTTAGATTTTAAAATCATCTATGTTTTAATATCATCTTTGTTCAAAACTTGTAGATGAACACTTCAGCGGAAAGCGTGAGATTGAAGAATAGTTAGAGTGATGTCCACCATATAGTTTTGATATGATTGCTTAGATCTAGAAATCTATCATTGCAAGAACTTGTGTGGTAGTTGTTGGTTTATTATGTTTAGGTTGTGCTATTTGATACCCCAAAGTTCCAGAATATTTTAATAGTTTTCATAATATGTTAATGAAGGCTTTACTTGCACTCGTGATAATTTAAGCAGCTTTTCTCTGGCCTGACCAGTTGTAATCACATGATTTTCATTTTATTACCGTAACCCCATTAAGACTATTTTAGGATATTCTTCAGAATTTGCTTTGATAAGGAAAAAAATCAAGAAAATTTGAAGAGATTATGGTCTCCAAGAAAATTCGTGAACATTGATGTAGTTTCTGGATAGGGATCTTCCGTCTATTACTTTTAAGATTTCAGTTCGCCAAACTAATTGCAAATCTAAACCAAAATCTATTTTATGGATGGCATGCCACTAAAAACAAAACCTCTCGAACATAAACAAAATTATTTTGGCTTGAGTGTTGCTTGATATGATTGTTTGTTTTGTGTGCTTATTGTTTGCTTCATATAAGTTATGGGTAGTAATACCTTCTAATCTTTCTATCTAAGTAACTCGCTCTATGCTATTCCAATGTATGCATTCTTGCTGTACCGGCTATGAGATGGTCAGCTCATGGCCACTGTACGCTTGACATAGGAAGCATTAGCTGTGGCCAATCGGAACAACAATAACAACAGCAGGAATAATCGGCCTGTACGAGATGCTCTTACCAGGTTCTTAATTTGAGGCTAGCTAAGTTCTCCTCTACACCTAAGGCCATAATCAAGCCTCGACCGCTCTGTTAATCGCGGAACAAAGATTTGGTGATCGTTGGTTGCACCGATGGTGAGAAAAGGTGAGGTTCTTGGCCGCTCTCACTTCTTGGAAAGATCATTTGCTTGTTAGTGGGATCGCGTTCGAGATCACTTACGGTAAGGACTCGATATGTTGCAAACATAACCACCAATGTTGATGTTCCATGCTTGGTTTCATCTACTTACTGGTTATGTTTGTTCCAACTTTGGAATTACTTTCTATACGCTTTCTTGGACTAACCTATTAGCAAGAACAGCAGTGCAGGTTGCCTATTTCCTTCGTTGTTTTTAGTTTCCAGGAAAATCCAGGAAAATGAATACGCCTCAGGAATTGGGCGGGACAAAAGCCAAGTTAGTTTTCACCCGAGGGACACGAGAAGCAGTGCTCACCAGGCGGAGGAGGGGCAGGCGCCACCTGGCCACATGACCCCTCGGCCCCAGGCTGCCATTAGATAGACCGTGTCAGGTGATCACAGCACCCTTCCGGCCTCCCCTTTTCGCATATCAGATACCTCCGTCATGTAAACCCTAAGTACCGATCAAAATTCCACGAAAGAGTCTCCCAAAGCGCCATCATGTCCATCCCTAGATCGGGAGGGTGCAGGCTCTTCCCGGCACCATGTCGGACAGGGGAATTCACCACAAGGAGGCATCTTCATCATCACTCATACAAGCCTTGATTGTGATACGCGTGATGTAGTTCATCTCTAGACTACGGGTCCATGTAGGCTTAGATGGCTGGTTCTCCTCCTTTGTGTTATCATGTATTGAATTCTTGTGAGCTCCGCCTCATGATAAAGATCATTTATTTGTAATTCCTAACATAGTGTTGTATTTTGCGGGAATCCGATGGATATGGAGATGCTATTTCACATTGAATTATTTATTCTATCATGTCTTTGTTATTTGTGATTCTTGCATGCTTTTAGTTGTTATGGCGGCCTCTCTTGGCCAAGTAGAGATTCTGTATGCAACTCCAAGATTGAATATTTATGTGATAGTGGGTTTTCATGCCTCTCTAGTAATCTAGGAAGGATAGAAATCTCTAAGGTACTAGATGTGTTGTTGCTACTAGGGAGAAAACAACAATCCTTTGTTCATAAACAATCATATTGTTTACTTTACACATAATACTTTTAACTTAATCTCTATTGGAGGGTTGGATGATAGTGAGAGAATTGGATTATTAGTCATAGATAGGTTGGATTACAGTCATGTATAATGTTGTAATGCCAATCAAATCTCAGAAGAATTTAAAAGATGAGTAGTATATGCATGATTGCTTTCTGATGTTTGTTAATTGCCCATGCTTAATTGTTCTTAACATGTCATCTATCTTAGGAGAGCCACCACTAGTGAACTATGGACCCGGTCCTTTTTCTTTACTATGAATCTCTGACTCAAGCTGTTTTACTTGCTTTACATTTACTTTACGCAAACTCATTAGTTTCTTCCACAATATGGACTTAATCCTTTGTTTTTCAGCGAAAGCGGTGAGATTGACAACCCTCCTTGGTTGAGGCGGGAGTTCTTTGGTTGTGTTGTGCAGGTCTCCGTTGCTGCTAGCAGTAGTGCAGCCTCTTAAGTTCATCCTAGCAACCAACCTTTAGGAATGTTTCCTTGCTCCTCTTGGTTCGATTAAACTGGTTTCAGCAGAAACTGCTGTTGTGCTCATCTTACCTTCCTCACTTTGGGGTTCCCCCCAGCAGGCTCGAGATATCTTGGGCCATCTTGGACATAATTACTTAGGGCAGGTTTGAGGTGGATTTAGGAGTAACCCCGCGTCTCTGCGGGGACCATGAGCTTGAAGAGGGAACGGAGTTCCGCAATGCACCAAACCAACTGTGACTGTAAGCATAGCGATTACAGCCGAAGAATTCAAACAACTTAATCCCGTTATGCCCTTGAAGATGTGGACAACGTGCCAAGAGGAGAGAGAGAGGTTTTCTAGATGACCTGGTAGTGATGAGCTTTCCTCGACTATACATGATACATTGCTGAACATTTCAAGAACTAATGGACAAGGCTAGAATTATGGAAGGAAACAGCAATGAGGTGGAGATAAAAGCAAGAGGAAGAATAGAAATCGTACCACTTAGGATCATACCATCGTGCTTGCACCTACTTATGATGGAGACTTGGACAATTACACAGAATGGAGGCACATGTACTATACAATGTTTTACAATAGACATCGACACCGGATGGAGAAGTTGGCCATAGTGCAGGGGCAACAATGGTGGGTGTTCATGCAACCACAGCTGTCGAGGAAGGATATGACAGCCATGTGATGGCCGTGTTTCAGAGTGAAACCAAAAGGACACACTATGATGATAACTTCCGAGAGGAGGATTGAAGCTAGAGACAAGCGGATTTAAGCCGGTTAAGTAAACAGCTGTGAACCATGTGAACAATGGAAAACACTCAATAAAGTGGGACTTCATAACAAGTAAGTTCTTGGTTATTCATGCATACTTGACTCAGATGTTTTCAATACTAGTGTATCGTGATGCATACATATTGAGGAATTCATGTGGACAAGAATAGTTACATATGGAGTTACTTAGAGGATACATTAGAGTGAATTCATTTGTAAGAATTGCTAGCTAGTACAAAGATGCCACCATTAAAAACTTGAGATTAGTAGCTTTTTCAAATTTCCCACTAGCTTATTTATATTAGATTCACATGGCCAGATATAAGGACTTCTGTGCAAGAGTTGAATGGTTACCCCAGAATGAATCAAGATCCCGGTGACAAAATTATACCCATACCCAGAAGTAAGAAGAATCGGTTATGGCTCAATTGATCCCAACCAAGATGCCAAGTTCCAATTTTCATGAGGGGTGGCTTCTCGGGGACACCACCCAAACAACCATTTAGAATCTCGGAACTTTATTTCAGATTCATCTTAAAAGGGTTAATCTGTCACATCCCAAGATTTTAGAAATTGGGACTAGAAAAATCTGCTTATTAAGTATTGCGTTGGCATCAATTGCATTCATGAAATATTTGAATTGAAACACTAGTTTGAAAACCCTAAATTAGAATTTACTAAAATGTGCATCTACAAAAGGAATAATACACTGGATACAGCCGAAATCACAATTTCAAGTATGAAAAAATATTTCCAAAAATTCTACAGATTTCCAAAAAATATATTTTCTAAGTTGATCTACTGAGAAATTTAGAAATTTACGAGAACAAAAAATCAATCCATTTGGGATTATTTAAGAAAAAAGATATGAAGAAAGAGAAAAATAGAAAAAGAAGAAGAACGGAAAAAAGAGAAACCTAGCCTGCCCAAAGTGAGGCACCCTAAGCCCAAAATTTCAATGATGCACTTCTATACTCAGCCTACCTCCTTGCACGCAGCGACAGCAACGGCGAGTGAGAAGCGCAAGCCAGCGACAAGCCGAGCTGGCCCAAACAAGCAACAGCCACGAACGGCTCGCCCTATCAGCACGGCGAATTGGGACCCACCCTGTCGATTAGAGTTAATAATAGTTCGTACTCATACGAACACCTCTTTAACTACCTTTAGCGAAGAATCTCCCAGATTCAGCTTCTATTGAGAGCCTCCCCATATCCCAACCCACCCTATATATAGCCCTCGACCACCAGCAGTATTTCCCTCTCTCAAACCCTAAAATGGCGCCGTCAGTGGGGCTGAGATTCATCGCCGAAGATTGCCACCGCTAGCCGTAGCACCATTCTTTGAGCTTGGAGGTCTGCCTTGCCCATGGAATTCGCTTCCCCTGTCCGCGGTCCTTCCTCTCAGTTCCTTCACGCAATCAAACGCCTTGTGGGATCACGCTAACCTGTTTACCTTCTCCTCTCATAAGCGAGCAAGCACACGCGCTTGAGCTTCGCCGAAGGTCTCGGCAATTAGAAGCGCTCTGTCTGCCATCACCGCCTCGCCCTTGAAGCGAGGGGCGTCTCATCAGCCACCATCCGAGTCGCCATTCCCTCACCTGTCGTGTCCGCCACCTCTCTGTGCCTATGCTCGGGATCCGCAGGAGCCGCCACCACGGCAACCACTTAAGGCAGCTGCCGCCGCAATCACGCCGCCAGCCACCTCGCCCGGTGACACCGGTGAGACGAATCAACGATCTAAGCGCATGTAATCGATGTCGAGGCTAATGAAAAGCAGATCACCCGGCGAACGGTATCGACTAACCATAGACAGCCAAGTAATGGTAGCCCAGCATCGGCAGTGGCTTCTAGTGGCTGCGTGTTCAGTGGAATATGCCTAGGGAATATTTCCTTTTATTTTGAAAATTGATTAAATTGCGTAGAAAAATGCTTTGACCTTGTAAAATACATATAAAACATCACATAACTCAAAAATAGCATGTAATATACCGTTGCAAAGCTATCTTTATATAGAATATTATTAAGTCCATTGGTTGAGACAATTACAAGGTTTTCCGTAATTATTTAAATAGTTTAATACCCTTTTTGGATTAATAAATTTATAGAAAATAAATCTCACTATTCGAGAAAATTACCAAATAATATGTCTATGGAATCACAACAAAAGTGAAGAACTACCGTTTATGAATTAAAAATTTCACGTTTACTCTACAAATATGTGGAGTTTAAATAAAAGGCATATTGTACTATAAAATCATAGGAAAATATACATAGAGTCCTTTTTCGTAATTCATTTCCCCGACTCATTTAAATTAAGGATTGACTACACCGTGATATATTTCCCGAGTTACAACAGCATTACCGCGACACAATTTGGCTTAATAATTTCTTAAAAACCCTATTAAATTGGATCGGCAATTCTTGCTAAATGGTTTTAATAACATCAAAAGGTTTTTCCATGCATGTCATCGGTAGTCACGATGATCAGAGAACAGCATACAATCACTCACGAATCTTTGTTTAACTTGTCATGCATGCATTTGTGCACTTCATTGTGATTGTGTATGGATTGTTTATGTGTTGCCAGTTATGCAAGTGTAGATTGTGCCTTAAATGAATCTGTGGCTTTTGCTCATGTGAGGGATTGTTGGTTGACAACCACATACAATGAGCAAGTAGATGTTGTTATTTTGTTCATGTTATTGTCCTACTATTTTCTTGCATATATTATTATATTTTGTAGATGCATGAATAGGATCTACCTACCTCTATGCTATGTCCTACCTATACCACGTGGTAGGAATCTCCGGGGTAGTTGAGCCTTGCCGTTCGTAGATGAGCTGGTAGCGCACTTGGCGATGGATGAGGCTTGGATTTACATCTTTTGAAAGTGTTTATAAAGTGGTGGTTTGTGAAAACTAAACATCATAATCAATGGATCTCACATTATTGTGATGGGATTGACATTTTTGATGATAATAATCTGCGGAAGGCACCCATGTATCTAGAAAATGATTGGCTAACTTTATTTAGTAGCTTACATGTGATACCATGCGCGTTTCAATAATGAAATGGGAGGTTGGCTGGACTAAAGTAGGTTATGGGCGACTTCGAACCCACACTGTTAGCCACCCAGATGTAGAATTTTGTGTGTAGGTTGATGCAGTGCAAGTATTGCAGGGTTTGAGGCTACTTCCCGAATTGTCTCGTCTTGGATTTCTCCCTATCATAACACAATATACGTGCTATATTTGAAAATTTGGAGCTATCTTGAGATCTCATGGATTAAAGTGTACAAACCCCTGCAGGGTGTCTAATCTAAGTACTTAGCCATGCCCCTGGTTATGGACAATTGAGTTCCTTAATTTTGAGGTTCATGACATGTTTCTCGTTCATTCTAATTACCTAATTGTTTTAATATTGATGGGTTGCCATATTGGGATCTTTTCGAAAATCTAAAACTAATTATGAAAGTAGGACAAATACGCTTTTGAAAATGCAAGCTAGCCAAAGCCCCACTTGGCCAAATAAGCATGTATATGCTAGGAATACTTGTCTCCTTACATAGCTTTACTTACCATACATTCCATGTATTGACCCTTGAAAGAACGCTTCGTTTCATGTTGCAGAAGGTTATACGATCTGAGTCCCTGAGATCAAAATAGGTGCGATACTCCACTCTCGACATTTGTTGACTTGTGAGAAATATGAAGATGGACCTATTATATGTTTATGCTTCTGTATGCTACTTTTTATTTGAGCTAGTCTTTCCATTCAGGAAACTGTATAACAATTACAATTCGGATCATTAGATGTAATAATGATGCATTGTTATATTCTTTGGTATTCATGCATCTTGTGTGTGCCGATTGAGCCGATCCGAGGATTTGGAACTATACATAGGAACTTAGTCTTTTCAAGCGAGGTGTTACACCTATGGTTTGTGAAAAGAACACATCTAGTGACCTTTGGTGGATCCATAAGTGGTTGTGAAAAGAACACACATGAAATGGCTCTAGCTGTGGTTAATGAAAAGAACACACATGAAATGACTCTAGCTGTGGTTTATTGACGAGACACACATGCAATAACACTAGTGTATCCATGTAGTTTTGTTAAAAGAACGAGACATCTGATGACTCTAGCCGTGGTTTTTGAGAAAAACACACATGAAGTGACACTGGTGGATCCATATGTGGTTTGTGAAAAGAAAACACATGCAATGACTCTAGTGGATCCATATGTGGTTTGTGAACAAAATGAGTATAGATGACTCTAGATGTGGTTAATGAAAAGAACACACATCCAGTGACACAGATGGACCCATATGTGGTTTGTAAAAAGAACACACATGCAATGACACTGGTGGATCCATGTGTGGTTTATGAAGAGGCACACATCCGATTGACTCTGGTGGTTTATTAAAAGACAGATCTGATGACCTTCGATGGATCGATGTGGTTTATGTGATACTAGAACATGCAATGACTTTGGTGGATCATATGTGGTTTGCGAAAGATCGACCAACATAATTACTCTAGTGGATCCATATGGTTTGTGAAAAGAACATACATCCAATGACATTGGTGGATCCATGTGGTTTATGAAAGAACAAATATGCAATCTTGGTGGATCCATATGTGGTTTGTCAAAAGCACACATCACAAATGACTACGGTGGATCCATATGTGGTTTGTAAAAACGGACATGTAATGACCCTAGGTGTGGTTAATGAAAATAACAAACATTTCAATGACACTAGTGGATCCATATGTGGTTTGTGAAAAGGAACGGACATGCAATGAACTCTAGTGGATCCATATGTGTTTTGTGAAAAGAACACACATCCAGTGACTGTAGTGGATTCATATGTAGTTTATGAAAAGAACACACATCAAGTGACTGTAGCTGTGGTTTATTAAAAGAACATACATGCAATGATACTAGGGGATCCATATATGGTTTATGATAAGAACACACATGCAATGACATGGTGGATCCATATGTGGTTTATGAAAAGAACACGAATCCATTGACTCTAGTAGCCAGAATTAAAAGAATTCACATGCAATGACAATAGGGGATCCATATGTGGTTTATGAAAAGAACACACATTTCAATGACAATGGTGGATCCATAAGTGGTTTTGAAAAGAACAAGCAATGACTCTAGTGAATCCATATGTGGTTTGCTAATAGAACACACATTTCAATGACCTTTGGTGGATCCATATGTGGTTTGTGAAAGAACACACATGAAATGACTCTATCTGTGGTTAATGAAAAGAACACACATGAAATGACTCTAAGCGTGGTTTATTGTGAACACACATGCAATGACCTTTGAATTGTATCCATGTGGTTTGTTAAAACGAAGACATCTGATGACTCTAGCTTTGGTTTTTGAGAAGAACACACATGAAGTGACACTGGTGGATCCTTGTGTGGTTTGTGAAAAGATCAGACATGCAATGACTCTGGTGGATCTATATGGTTTGTGAAAGGAACACACATCCATTGTGGTGGATCCATATGTGGTTTGTGAAAAGAACACACATGACATGACTCCGGTATGTTTAATGAAAGAACACACATGCAATGACTACGGTGGATCCATATGTGGTTTATGAAGTGAACACACATCCGGTGACTCTAGATATGGATTTATTAGAAGAACACACATCCGGTGACACAGTGGATCCATATGTGGTTTTGCAAAAAGAAGAACACATGCAATGACACTAGTGGATCCATTTGTGGTTTTATGAAGAGAACACACATCCGGTGACTCTAGCTGTGGTTTATTAAAAAGAACACACATGCAATGTGATGGATCGTTGTGGTTTATGACAAGACTAGACATGCAATGACACTAGTGAATCCATATGTGGTTTGTGAAAAGATCGAGACCAATTACTCTGGTGGACCCATTTGGTTTGTGAAAAGAACATACATCCAATGACACTAGTGGATCCATGTGGTTTATGAAAAGAACAAATATCACGATGATCTTGGTGGATCCATATGTGGTTTGTCAAAAGAGCACACATCTGAGTTTAGTGGATCCATATGTGGTTTGTGAAAAAACGGACATCAATGACCCTAGGTGTAGTTAATGAAAATAACACACATTTCAATGACACTAGTTGATCCATATGTGGTTTGTGAAAAGATCGGACATGCAATGAACTCTCTTTGGATCCATATGTGTTTTGTGAAAAGAACACACATCCGATGACCTAGTGGATCCATATGTACTTTATGAAAAGAACACACATCAAGTGACTCTAGCTATGGTTTATTAAAAGTACATACATACAATGATACTAGGGGTCCATATATGGTTTATGAGAAGAACACACACACATGCAACCTTTGGTGGATCCATATGTGGTTTGTGAAAACAACACACATGCAATGAACTCTGGTGGATCCATATGTGGTTTGTGAAAGAACACACATCCAGTGACTCTAGATGTAGTTAATGAAAGAACACATTTCAATGACATTGGTGGATCCATATGTGGTTTGTGAAAAGAACACACATACAATGAACTCTGGTGGATCCATATGTGGTTTGTGAATATAACACACATGCAAATGACTCTAGTGGATCCATTATATGGTTTATGAAAGAACACATATCGAATATACGTAGTTGTGGTTTATTAAAGAACACACACTTGATGACACTTGGATCCATGTGGTTTATGAAATGAACAAACATGCAATGACACAAGTGGATCCATATGTGGTTTGTGAAAAGATCAGGACATGCAATGACTCTGTTGGATCTATATGGTTTGTGAAAGGAACACACATCATTGTGACAGGTGGATCCATATGTGGTTTGTGAAAAGAACACATGAAATGAATCCAGCTGTGGTTAATGAAAATAACACACATGCAATGACTCTGGCTGTGGTTTATTGAAAGAACACACATACGATGACCAGGTGTATCCATCAGCATTAAAATAACAGACATGCAATGACTCTAGTTGTGGTTTGTGAGAAGAACACACATGCAATGACACTGGTGGATCCATATGTGGTTTATGAAGAGAACACACATGCAATGACTCTGGTGGATCCATATGTGGTTTGTGAAAAGAATAGACATGCAACGACTCTAGTGGTTAATAAAAAGAATACACATTTCAATGACAGTGGATCCATATGTGCTGTGAAAAGAACACACATGCAATGACACTGGTGGATCCATATGTGGTTTATGAAGAACACACATCCAGTGGGTCTAGCTGTGGTTTATTAAAAGAACGTACATGCAATGTTGGTGGATCCATGTGTGGTTTGTGAGAAGATCAGACATGCAATGACTCTGTTGGATCCATATGGTTTATGAAAAGAACACACATGCAATGACTCTGGTGGATCCATATGTGGTTTATGAAGTGAACACACATCCAGTGACTCTAGATGTCGTTTATTAGAAGAACACACATCCAGTGACACTGATGGATCCATATGTGGTTTGCAAAAAGAACACACATGCAATGACACTAGTGGATCCATTTGTGGTTTATGAAGAGAACACATCCAGGTGACTCTAGGCGTGGTTTATTAAAAGAACACACATGCAATGACAACGATGGATCGTTGTGGTTTATGACAAGACTAGACATGCAATGACACTAGTGAATCCATATGTGGTTTGTGAAAGATCGGAACCAATTACTCTGGTGGACCCATTTGGTTTGTGAAAAGAACATACATCCAATGACACTAGTGGATCCATATGGTTTATGAAAAGAACAAATATCACGATGATCTTGGTGGATCCATATGTGGTTTGTCAAAAGAGCACATGCAGTGAGTTTGGTGGATCCATATGTGGTTTGTGAAAAGAACGGACATGCAATGACCCTAGGTGTGGTTAATGAAAATAACACACATTTCAATGACACTAGTTGATCCATATGTGGTTTGTGAAAAGATCAGACATGCAATGAACTCTACTGGATCCATATGTGTTTTGTGAAAAGAACACACATCCATTGACCTAGTGGATCCATATGTACTTTATGAAAAGAACACATCAAGTGACTCTAGCTATGGTTTATTAAAAGTACATACATACAATGATACTAGGGGTCCATATATGGTTTATGAGAAGAACACATGCAATGAAACTGGTGGATCCATGTGTGGTTTGTGAAAACAACACACATGCAATGAACTCTGGTGGATCCATATGTGGTTTGTGAAAAGAACACACATCAAGTGACTCAAGATGTGGTTAATGAAAAGAACACACATTTCAATGACATTGGTGGATCCATATGTGGTTTGTGAAAGAACACACATACAATGAACTCTGGTGGATCCATATGTGGTTTGTGAATATAACACACATGCAAATGACTCTAGTGGATCCATATATGGTTTATGAAAAGAACACATATCAGATATGCATAGTTGTGGTTTATTAAAAGACACACTTGCAATGACATTCTGGATCCATGTGGTTTATGAAATGAACAAACATGCAATGACACAAGTGGATCCATATGTGGTTTGTGAAAGATCAGGACATGCAATGACTACATTGGATCTATATGGTTTGTGAAAGGAACACATCCAGTGACACTGGTGGATCCATATGTGGTTTGTGAAAAGAACACACATGAAATGAATCCAGCTGTGGTTAATGAAAATAACACACATGCAATGACTCTAGCTGTGGTTTATTGAAAGAACACACATGCAATGACACTGGTGTATCCATCTGGCTTGTTAAAATAACAGACATGCAATGACTCTAGTTGTGGTTTGTGAGAAGAACACACATGCAATGACACTGGTGGATCCATATGTGGTTTGTGAAAAGAATACACATGCAATGACTCTGGTGGATCCATATGTGGTTTGTGAAAAGAATAGACGTATGCAACGACTCTCGGCATGGTTAATAAAAAGAATACACATTTCAATGACCTTTGGTGGATCCATATGTGCTTTGTGAAAAGAACACACATGCAATGACAACTGGTGGATCCATATGTGGTTTATGAAGAGAACACACATCCGGTGGGTCTAGGCGTAGTTTATTAAAAGAACAGACATGCAATGACACTGGTGGATCCATGTGTGGTTTGTGAGAAGATCAGACATGCAATGACTCTGTTGGATCCATATGGTTTATGAAAAGAACACACATGCAATGACTCTGGTGGATCCATATGTGGTTTATGAAGTGAACACACATCCAGTGACTCTAGATGTCGTTTATTAGAAGAACACACATCGGTGACTTGATGGATCCATATGTGGTTTGCAAAAAGAACACACATGCAATGACACTAGTGGATCCATTTGTGGTTTATGAAGAGAACACACATCCAGTGACTCTAGCTGTGGTTTATTAAAGAACACACATGCAATGACAGCGATGGATCGTTGTGGTTTATGACAAGACTAGACATGCAATGACACTAGTGAATCCATATGTGGTTTGTGAAAAGATCAGAACGCATAATTACTCTGGTGGACCCATTTGGTTTGTGAAAAGAACATACATCCAATGACACTAGTGGATCCATGTGGTTTATGAAAAGAACAAATATCACGATAATCTTGGTGGATCCATATGTGGTTTGTCAAAAGAGCACATGCAGTGAGTTTGGTGGATCCATATGTGGTTTGTGAAAAACGGACGTGATGACCCTAGGTGTAGTTAATGAAAATAACACATTTCAATGACACTAGTTGATCCATATGTGGTTTGTGAAAAGATCAGACATGCAATGAACTCTCTGGATCCATATGTGTTTTGTGAAAGAACACACATCCGGTGACCCTAGTGGATCCATATGTACTTTATGAAAGAACACACATCAAGTGACTCTAGCTATGGTTTATTAAAAGTACATACATACAATGATACTAGGGGTCCATATATGGTTTATGAGAAGAACACACATGCAATGACACTTGGTGGATCCATATGTGGTTTGTGAAAACAACACACATGCAATGAACTCACAGTGGATCCATATGTGGTTTGTGAAAGAACACACATCCAGTGACTCTAGATGTGGTTAATGAAAGAACACACATTTCAATGACATTGGTGGATCCATATGTGGTTTGTGAAAAGAACACACATACAATGAACTCTGGTGGATCCATATGTGGTTTGTGAATATAACACACATACAAATGACTCTAGTGGATCCATATATGGTTTATGAAAAGAACACATATCAGATATGCATAGTTGTGGTTTATTAAAAGAACACACTTGCAATGACATACGGATCCATGTGGTTTATGAAATGAACAAACATGCAATGACACAAGTGGATCCATATGTGGTTTGTGAAAAGATCAGACATGCAATGACTCTGTTGGATCTATATGGTTTGTGAAAGGAACACATCCAGTGACCTGGTGGATCCATATGTGGTTTGTGAAAGAACACACATGAAATGAATCCAGCTGTAGTTAATGAAAATAACACACATGCAATGACTCTAGCTGTGGTTTATTGAAAGAACACACATGCAATGACAATGGTGTATCCATCTGGCTTGTTAAAATAATGAGACATGCAATGACTCTAGTTGTGGTTTGTGAGAAGAACACACATGCAATGACCTTTGGTGGATCCATATGTAGTTTGTGAAAGAATACACATGCAATGACTGGTGGATCAATATGTGGTTTGTTAAAAGATTAGACATGCAACGACTCTCGCTATGGTTAATAAAAAGAATACACATTTCAATGACAACTGGTGGATCCATATGTGCTTTGTGAACACACATGCAATGACACTGGTGGATCCATATGTGGTTTATGAAGAACACACATCCGGTGGGTCTAGGCGTGGTTTATTAAAAGAACAGACATGCAATGACAGGTGGATCCATGTGTGGTTTGTGAGAAGATCGGACATGCAATGACTCATTGGATCCATATGGTTTATGAAAAGAACACACATGCAATGACTCTGGTGGATCCATATGTGGTTTATGAAGTGAACACATCCAGTGACTCTAGATGTAGTTTATTAGAAGAACACACATCGGTGACACTGATGGATCCATATGTGGTTTGCAAAAGAACACACATGCAATGACACTAGTGGATCCATTTGTGTTTATGAAGAGAACACACATCCGGTGACTCTAGCTGTGGTTTATTAAAAGAACACACATGCAATGACGATGGATCGTTGTGGTTTATGACAAGACTAGACATGCAATGACACTAGTGAATCCATATGGTTTGTGAAAAGATCGAGACACATAATTACTCTGGTGGACCCATTTGGTTTGTGAAAGAACATACATCCAATGACACTAGTGGATCCATGTGGTTTATAGAAAGAACAAATATCACGATGATCTTGGTGGATCCATATGTGGTTTGTCAAAGAGCACACATGCAGTGAGTTTGGTGGATCCATATGTGGTTTGTGAAAAGAGCGGACATGCAATGACCCTAGGTGTGGTTAATGAAAATAACACACATTTCAATGACACTAGTTGATCCATATGTGGTTTGTGAAAAGATCGGACATGCAATGAACTCTCTTGGATCCATATGTGTTTTGTGAAAGAACACACATCCGGTGACCCTAGTGGATCCATATGTACTTTATGAAAGAACACACATCAAGTGACTCTAGCTATGGTTTATTAAAAGTACATACATACAATGATACTAGGGGTCCATATATGGTTTATGAGAAGAACACACATGCAATGACCTTTGGTGGATCCATATGTGGTTTGTGAAAACAACACACATGCAATGAACTACTGGTGGATCCATATGTGGTTTGTGAAAAGAACACATCCAGTGACTCTAGATGTGGTTAATGAAAAGAACACACATTTCAATGACATTGGTGGATCCATATGTGGTTTGTGAAAGAACACACATACAATGAACTCTGGTGGATCCATATGTGGTTTGTGAATATAACACACATGCAAATGACTCTAGTGGATCCATATATGGTTTATGAAAAGAACACATATCAGATATGCATGTAGTTGTGGTTTATTAAAAGAACACACTTGCAATGACACGGATCCATGTGGTTTATGAAATGAACAAACATGCAATGACACAAGTGGATCCATATGTGGTTTGTGAAAAGATCGGACATGCAATGACTCTGTTGGATCTATATGGTTTGTGAAAGGAACACACATCGGTGACCTTTGGTGGATCCATATGTGGTTTGTGAAAGAACACACATGAAATGAATCCATTTGTGGTTAATGAAAATAACACACATGCAATGACTCTAGCTGTGGTTTATTGAAAGAACACATGCAATGACACGTGTATCCATCGGCTTATTAAAATAACAGACATCTGATGACTCTAGTTGTGGTTTGTGAAGAACACACATGCAATGACCTTTGGTGGATCCATATGTGGTTTGTGAAAAGAATACACATGCAATGACTCTGGTGGATCCATATGTGGTTTGTGAAAAGAATAGACGTACAGCGACTCTCATTGTGGTTAATAAAAAGAATACACATTTCAATGACCTTTGGTGGATCCATATGTGCTTTGTGAAAGAACACACATGCAATGACCGGTGGATCCATATGTGGTTTATAGAAGAACACACATCCGATTGGGTCTAGCTGTAGTTTATTAAAAGAACGGACATGCAATGACACTGGTGGATCCATATGTGGTTTGTGAAAAGATCAGACATGCAATGACTCTGTTGGATCCATATGGTTTATGAAAAGAACACACATGCAATGACACTAGTGGATCCATGTGGTTTATGAAAAGAACAAACATGCAATGACACAGGTGGTTCCGTATGTGGTTTGTGAAAAGAACACACATGCAATGGCGCTGGTGGATCCATATGTGGTTTGTGAAAAACAGGACATGCAATGACTCTAGCTATGGTTAATGAAAAGAACACACATTTCAATGACTACGGTGGATCCATGTGGTTTGTGAAAGAAAACATATCGATGACTCTCTTGGATCCATATGGTTTATGAAAAGACTGCACATGCAGTGATTGTAGTTGTGGTTTATGAGAAGAACACACATGCAATGAACTCTGGTGGATCCATATGTGGTTTGTGAAAAGAACACACATCCAGTGACTCTAGCTAAGGTTAATGAAATGAACACACATTTCAATGACACTGGTGGATCCATATGTGGTTTGTGAAAAGAACACACATGCAATGACTCTCTTGGATGCATATGTGGTTTATAGAAAGAGCAGACATCCAGTGACTCTAGGTGGTTTATTAAAAGAACACACATGCAATGGCGATAGGGGATCCATATGTGGTTTATGAGAAGAACACACATTTCAATGACCTTTGGTGGATCCATAAGTGGCTTGTGAAAAGAACACAGGCCTTAATGACTCTAGTGAATCCATATGTGGTTTGTTAAAAGAACAAACATGAATTAACTATGGTTTGTCCATATGTGTTTTGTGAAAAGAACACACATGAAATGACTCTAGCTGTGGTTAATGAAAATAACACACATGCAATGACTCTAATTGTTATTTATTGAAGGAACACACATGCAATGACACTGGTGTATCCATGTGGTTTATGAAATGAACAGACATGCAATGACACTAGATGTGGTTTGTGAGAAGAACACACATGCAATGACACTGGTAGATCCATATGTGAAGCATGAAAAGAACACACATGCAATGACTCATTCGATCCATATGTGGTTTGAGAAAAGACGGACATGCAATGACTCTAGTATGGTTAATGAAAAGAACACACATTTAATTCCACGGGTGGATCCATATGTGGTTTGTGAAAAGAACACACATGCAATGACCTTTGGTGGATCCATATGTGGTTTATGAAGTGAACACATCCGGTGACTCTAGATATCGTTTATTAGAAGAACACACATCAAGTGACAGATGGATCCATATGTGGTTTGCAAAAGAACACACATGCAATGACACTAGTGGATCCATTTGTGGTTTATGAAGAGAACACACATCCATTGACTCTAAATGTGGTTTATTAAAAGAACACACATGCAATGACGATGGATCGTTGTGGTTTATGACAAGACTAGACATGCAATGACACTAGTGAATCCATATGTGGTTTGTGAAAAGATCGACACATAATTACTGCGGTGGACCCATTTGGTTTGTGAAAATTACATACATCCAATGACACTAGTGGATCCATGTGGTTTATGAAAAGAACAAATATGCGATGATCTTTGGTGGATCCATATGTGGTTTGTCAAAAAGAGCACACACATGCAGTGAGTTTGGTGGATCCATATGTGGTTTGTGAAAAGAACGGACATACAATGACCCTAGGTGTGGTTAATGAAAATAACACACATTTCAATGACACTAGTTGATCCATATGTGGTTTGTGAAAAGATCGGACATGCAATGAACTCTCTGGATCCATATGTGTTTTGTGAAAAGAACACATCCAGTGACCCTAGTGGATCCATATGTACTTTATGAAAGAACACACATCAAGTGACTCTAGCTATGGTTTATTAAAGTACATACATACAATGATACTAGGGGTCCATATATGGTTTATGAGAAGAACACACATGCAATGACAATTGGTGGATCCATATGTGGTTTGTGAAAACAACACATATGCAATGAACTCTGGTGGATCCATATGTGGTTTGTGAAAGAACACACATCCAGTGACTCTAGATGTGGTTAATGAAAAGAACACACATTTCAATGACATTGGTGGATCCATATGTGGTTTGTGAAAAGAACACACATACAATGAACTCTGGTGGATCCATATGTGGTTTGTGAATATAACACACATGCAAATGACTCTAGTGGATCCATATATGGTTTATGAAAAGAACACATATCAAATGTCTGTAGTTGTGGTTTATTAAAGAACACACTTACTGATGACATACGGATCCATGTGGTTTATGAAAAGAACAAACATGCAATGACACAAGTGGATCCATATGTGGTTTGTGAAAAGATCGGACATGCAATGACTCTGTTGGATCTATATGGTTTGTGAATGGAACACACATCCGGTGACCTTGGTGGATCCATATGTGGTTTGTGAAAAGAACACACATGAAATGAATCCAGTGTGGTTAATGAAAATAACACACATGCAATGACTCTAGCTGGTTTATTGAAAGAACACACATGCAATGACACTTTGGTGTATCCATAAAGCTTATTAAAATATGAGACATGCAATGACTCTAGTTGTGGTTTGTGAGAAGAACACACATGCAATGACTTGGTGGATCCATATGTGGTTTGTGAAAAGAATACACATGCAATGACTCTGGTGGATCCATATATGGTTTGTGAAAAGAATAGACATACAACGACTCTACTGTGGTTAATAAAAAAGAATACACATTTCAATGACCTTTGGTGGATCCATATGTGCTTTGTGAAAAGAACACACATGCAATGACCTTTGGTGGATCCATATGTGTTTATGAAGAGAACACACATCCGGTGGGTCTAGCTGTGGTTTATTAAAACGGACATGCAATGACACTGGTGGATCCATGTGTGGTTTGTGAGAAGATCGGACATGCAATGACTCTGTTGGATCCATATGGTTTATGAAAAGAACACACATGCAATGACACTAGTGGATCCATGTGGTTTATGAAAAGAACAAACATGCAATGACACGAATTGGTTCATTATGTGGTTTGTGAAAAGAACACACATGCAATGGCTGGTGGATCCATATGTGGTTTGTGAAAAAACGGACATGCAATGACTCTAGCTATAGTTAATGAAAAGAACACACATTTCAATGACTACGGTGGATCCATGTGTGGTTTGTGAAAAGAAAACATATCCAGTGACTCTACTGGATCCATATGTGGTTTATGAAAAGAATGCACATGCAGTGATTGTAGTTGTGGTTTATGAAAAGAACACACATGCAATGAACTCTGGTGGATCCATATGTGGTTTGTGAAAAGAACACACATCCAGTGACTCTAGCTAAGGTTAATGAAAAGAACACACATTTCAATGACACTGGTGGATCCATATGTGGTTTGTGAAAAGAACACACATGCAATGACTCTACTGGATGCATATGTGGTTTATGAAAAGAACAGACATCCAGTGACTCTAGCTGTGGTTTATTAAAAGAACACACATGCAATAGCGATAGGGGATCCATATGTGGTTTATGAGAAGAACACACATTTCAATGACACTGGTGGATCCATAAGTGGCTTGTGAAAAGAACACAGACCTTAATGACTCTAGTGAATCCATATGTGGTTTGTTAAAAGAACAAACATGAATTAACTATGGTTTGTCCATATGTGTTTTGTGAAAAGAACACACATGAAATGACTCTATTTGTGGTTAATGAAAATAACACACATGCAATGACTCTAATTGTGATTTATTGAAGGAACACATGCAATGACACTTGTGTATCCATGTGGTTTGTGAAATGAACAGACATGCAATGACACTAGATGTGGTTTGTGAGAAGAACACACATGCAATGACACTGGTAGATCCATATGTGGCTTGTGAAAAGAACACACATACAATGACTCGGTCGATCCATATGTGGTTTGAGAAAAGGACAGACATGCAATGACTCTAGGCGTAGTTAATGAAAAGAACACACATTTAATTCACACGGGTGGATCCATATGTGGTTTGTGAAAAGAACACAAATGCAATGACTTTGGTGGATCCATATGTGGTTTATGAAGTGAACACACATCCGGTGACTCTAGATGTAGTTTATTAGAAGAACACACATCAGTGACATGATGGATCCATATGTGGTTTGCAAAAGAACACACATGCAATGACACTAGTGGATCCATTTTGTTGTTTATGAAGAGAACACACATCCAGTGACTCTAGGCGTGGTTTATTAAAAGAACACACATGCAATGACAGCGATGGATCGTTGTGGTTTATGACAAGACTAGACATCTGATGACACTAGTGAATCCATATGTGGTTTGTGAAAAGATCGGCAACCTTGATTACTCTGGTGGACCCATTTGGTTTTGTGAAAAGAACATACATCCAATGACACTAGTGGATCCATGTGGTTTATAGAAAAGAACAAATATCGATGATCTTGGTGGATCCATATGTGGTTTGTCAAAGAGCACACATGCAGTGAGTTTGGTGGATCCATATGTGGTTTGTGAAAAGAACGGACATCTGATGACCCTAGGTGTAGTTAATGAAAATAACACACATTTTCAATGACACTAGTTGATCCATATGTGGTTTGTGAAAAGATCAGACATGCAATGAACTCTACTGGATCCATATGTGTTTTGTGAAAAGAACACACATCCAGTGACCCTAGTGGATCCATATGTACTTTATGAAAAGAACACACATCAAGTGACTCTAGCTATGGTTAATTAAAATTACATACATGAAAAGATCCTAGGGGGTCCATATATGGTTTATGAAGAACACACATGCAATGACACTGGTGGATCCATATGTGGTTTGTGAAAACAACACACATAATGAACTCTGGTGGATCCATATGTGGTTTGTGAAAAGAACACACATCCAGGTGACTCTATATGTGTTTATTGATAAGAACACACATTTCAATGACATTGGTGGATGCATATGTTGTTTGTGAAAAGAACACACATTCAATGAACTCTGGTGGATCCATATGTGGTTTGTGAATATAACACACATGCAAATGACTCTAGTGGATCCATATATGGTTTATGAAAAGAACACATGTCAGATATACATGTAGTTGTGGTTTATTAAAAGAACACACTTGCAAGGACACTTCTGGATCCATGTGGTTTATGAAAAGAACAAACATGCAATGACACAAGTGGATCCATATGTGGTTTGTGAAAAGATCAGACATGCAATGACTCTGTTGGATCTATATGGTTTGTGAAAGGAACACACATCCGGTGACCTTTGGTGGATCCATATGTGGTTTGTGAAAAGAACACACATGAAATGAATCCAGCTGTGGTTAATGAAAATAACACACATACAATGACTCTAGCTGTGGTTTATTGAAAGAACACACATGCAATGACAATGGTGTATCCATCACAGCATTAAAATAACGACATGCAATGACTCTAGTTGTGGTTTGTGAGAGAAGAACACACATGCAATGACAAATGGTCGATCCATATGTGGTTTGTGTAAAGAAAACACATGAAATGAATAAGGTGGATCCATTTGTGGTTTGTGAAAAGAATAGACATACAACGACTCTCGCTGTGGTTAATAAAAGAATACACATTTCAATGACCTTTGGTGGATCCATATGTGCTTTGTGAAAAGAACACACATGCAATGACACAGGTGGATCCATATGTGGTTTATGAAGAGAACACACATCAGTGGGTCTAAATTTGTGGTTTATTAAAAACAGACATGCACTGACCTTTGGTGGATCCATCGTGGTTTGTGAGAAGATCGGACATGCAATGACTCTGTTGGATCCATATGGTTTATGAAAAGAACACACATGCAATGACACTAGTGGATCCATGTGGTTTATGAAAAGAACAAACATGCAATGACATGGTGGTTCATTATGTGGTTTGTGAAAAGAACACACATGCAATGTGCTGGTGGATCCATATGTGGTTTGTGAAAAACAGACATGCAATGACTCTAGCTATGGTTAATGAAAAGAACACACATTTCAATGACTGGTGGATCCATGTGTGGTTTGTGAAAAGAAAACATATCCGTGACTCTCTTTGGATCCATATATAGTTTATGAAAAGAATGCACATGCAGTGATTGTAGTTGTGGTTTATGAGAAGAACACACATGCAATGAACTACACGGTGGATCAAATGTGGTTTGTGAAAAGAACACACATCCGATTGACTCTAGCTAAGGTTAATGAAAAGAACACACATTTCATTGACACTGGTGGATCCATATGTGGTTTGTGAAAAGAACACACATTCAATGACTCTAATGGATGCATATGTTGTTTATGAAAAGAACAGACATCCAGTGACTCTAGCTGTGGTTTATTAAAAGAACACACATGCAATAGCGATAGGGATCCATATGTGGTTTATGAGAAGAACACACATTTCAATGACACTGGTGGATCCATAAGTGGCTTGTGAAAAGAACACCATAATGACTCTAGTGAATCCATATGTGGTTTGTTAAAGAACAAGCATGAATTAACTATGGTTTGTCCATATATGTTTTGTGAAAGAACACACATGAAATGACTCTAGGCTTTGTGGTTAATGAAAATAACACACATGCAATGACTCTAATTGTGATTTATTAATGGAACACACATCAATGTAACCTTTGGTGTATCCATGTGGTTTGTGAAATGAAACAGACATGCAATGACACTAGATGTGGTTTGTGAGAAGAACACACATGCAATGACAACTTTGGTAGATCCATATGTGGCTTGTGAAAAGAACACACATGCAATGACTCGGTCGATCCATATGTGGTTTGAGAAAAGACAGACATGCAATGACTCTAGGCGTGGTTAATGAAAAGAACACACATTTAATTCACGGGTGGATCCATATGTGGTTTGTGAAAAGAACACACATGCAATGACAGCGGTGGATCCATATGTAGGTTTATGAAGTGAACACACATCCGGTGACTCTAGATATGGTTTATTAGAAGAACACACATCCGGTGACTGATGGATCCATATGTGGTTTGCAAAAGAACACACATGCAATGACACTAGTGGATCCATTTGTGGTTTATGAAGAGAACACAAATCCATTGACTCTAGCATGGTTTATTAAAAAGAACACACATGCAATGACAACGATGGATCGTTGTGGTTTATGACAAGACTAGACATGCAATGACACTAGTGAATCCATATGTGGTTTGTGAAAAGGTCGAGACGCATAATTACTCTGGTGGACCCATTTGGTTTGTGAAAGAACATACATCGAATGACACTAGTGGATCCATGTGGTTTATAGAAAAGAACAAATATCACGATGATCTTGGTGGATCCATATGTGGTTTGTCAAAAGAGCACACATGCAGTGAGTTTGGTGGATCCATATGTGGTTTGTGAAAAACGGACATACAATGACCTAGGTGTAGTTAATGAAAATAACACACATTTCAATGACACTAGTTGATCCATATGTGGTTTGTGAAAAGATCGGACATGCAATGAACTCTCTGGATCCATATGTGTTTGTGAAAAGAACACATCCAGTGACCTAGTGGATCCATATGTACTTTATGAAAAGAACACACATCAAGTGACTCTAGCTATGGTTTATTAAAATTACATACATGCTTGATGATACTAGGGGTCCATATATGGTTTATAAGAAGAACACACATGCAATGACCTTTGGTGGATCCATATGTGGTTTGTGAAAACAACACACATAATGAACTCTGGTGGATCCATATGTGGTTTGTGAAAAGAACACACATCTAGTGACTCTAGATGTGGTTAATGAAAAAGAACACACATTTCAATGACATTGGGTGGATCCATATGTGGTTTTGTGAAAAGAACACACATACAATGAACTGGTGGATCCATATGTGGTTTGTGAATATAACACACATACAAATGACTCTAGTGGATCCATATATGGTTTATGAAAAGAACACATATCAGATATACATGGTTGTGGTTTATTAAAAGAACACACTTGCAATGACATACGGATCCATGTGGTTTATGAAAAACAGACATGCAATGACACAAGTGGATCCATATGTGGTTTGTGAAAGATCGGACATGCAATGACTCTGTTGGATCTATATGGTTTGTGAAAGGAACACACATCGGTGACAGCGATGGATCCATATGTGGTTTGTGAAAAGAACACACATGAAATGAATCCAGCGTGGTTAATGAAAATAACACACATGCAATGACTCTAGCTGTGGTTTATTGAAAGAACACACATGCAATGACCTTTGGTGTATCCATCGGCTTGTTAAAATATGAGACATGCAATGACTCTAGTTGTGGTTTGTAGAAGAACACACATGCAATGACCTTTGGTGGATCCATATGTGGTTTGTGAAAGATCGGAACCATGATTACTCTGGTGGACCCATTTGGTTTGTGAAAAGAACATACCTTGAATGACACTAGTGGATCCATGTGGTTTATGAAAAGAACAAATATGCGATGATCTTGGTGGATCCATATGTGGTTTATCAAAAGAGCACACATGCAGTGAGTTGGTGGATCCATATGTGGTTTTGTGAAAAGAGCAGGACATGCAATGACCCTAGGTGTGGTTAATGAAAATAACACACATTTCAATGACACTAGTTGATCGATATGTGGTTTGTGAAAAGATCGGACATGCAATGAACTCTCTTGGATCCATATGTGTTTTGTGAAAGAACACATCCAGTGACCCTAGTGGATCCATATGTACTTTATGAAAAGAACACACATCAAGTGACTCTAGCTATGGTTTATTAAAATTACATACATGCAATGATACTGAGGGGTCCATATATGGTTTATGAGAAGAACACACATGCAATGACTTCTTGGTGGATCGATATGTGGTTTTGTGAAAACAACACATGCAATGAACTCTGGTGGATCCATATGTGGTTTGTGAAAAGAACACACATCTAGTGACTCTAGATGTGGATTAATGAAAAAGAACACACATTTCAATGACATTGGTGGATCCATATGTGGTTTGTGAAAAGAACACACATACAATGAACTCTGGTGGATCCATATGGTTTGTGAATATAACACATGCAAATGACTCTAGTGGATCCATATATGGTTTATGAAAAGAACACATATCGAATACATGATTTGTGGTTTTATTAAAAGAACACACTTGCAATGACACTTCGGATCCATGTGGTTTATGAAAAGAAACAAACATGCAATGACACAAGTGGATCCATATGCAGTTTGTGAAAAAGATCCCGGACATGCAATGACTCTGTTGGATCTATATGGTTTGTAAGAAAGGAACACATCCGGTGACAGCGATGGATCCATATGTGGTTTGTGAAAAGAACACATGAAATGAATCCAGCTGTGGTTAATGAAAATAACACATCATTGACTCTAGGCATGGTTTATTGAAAGAACACACATGCAATGACCTTTGGTGTATCCATACGGCTTGTTAAAATAAGACATACAATAGCTCTAGTTGTGGTTTGTGAGAAGAACACACATGCAATGACACTGGTGGATCCATATGTGGTTTGTGAAAAGAATACACATGCAATGACTCTGGTGGATCCATATGTGGTTTATGAAAAGAATAGACATGCAACGACTCTCATTGTGGTTAATAAAAGAATACACATTTCAATGACAAGGTGGATCCATATGTGCTTTGTGAAAAGAACACACATGCAATGACCTTTGGTGGATCCATATGTAGTTTATGAAGAGAACACACATCCAGTGGGTCTAGCTGGTTTATTAAAAGAAACGAGACATGCAGCGGTAACCTTGGTGGATCCATGTGTGGTTTGTGAGAAGATCAGGACATGCAATGACTCGTTGGATCCATATGGTTTATGAAAAGAACACACATCACAGTAACCTTTGAAATGGATCCATGTGGTTTATGAAGAACACACATGCAATGACACTAGTGGATCCATGTGGTTTATGAAAAAGAACAAACATGCAATGACACAGGTGGTTCCATATGTGGTTTGTGAAAAGAACACACATGCAATGGCTCTAGCTATGAACTAATGAAAGAACACATTTCAATTTGGTGGATCCATGTGGTTTGTGAAAAAGAAACAGACATCTGATGACTCTCTTTTGGGCTATGGTTAATGAAAAGAACACACATTTCAATGACTCTGGTGGATGTGTGTGGTTTGCAGAAAAACATATCCGATTGACTCTCTGGATCATATATGGTTTATAAAGAAAGAATGCCATGTGGTTTGTGAAAAAACATATCCGGTGACTCCTCCCGGATCCATATATCGTTTATGAAAGGTACATGCAGTGATTGTAGTTGTGGTTTATGAGAAGAACACACATACAATGAACTCTGGTGGATCAAATGTGGTTTTGTGAAAAGAACACACATCCGTTGACTCTAGCTAAAGGTTAATGAAAAGAACACACATTTCAGTGACCTTTGGGTGGATCCATATGTGGTTTGTGAAAAGAACACACATGCAATGACTCTCTGGATGCATATGTGGTTTATGAAAAGAGCGGACATCAGTGACTCTAGGCGTGGTTTATTAAAGAACACACATGCATGACGATGGGGATCCATATGTGGTTTATGGGGAAAGAACACACATTTCAATGACCTTTGGTGGATCCATAAGTGGCTTGTGAAAAGAACACAGACATAATGACTCTAGTGAATCCATATGTGGTTGTTAAAAGAACAAACATGAATTAACTATGGTTTGTCCATATGTGTTTTGTGAAAAGAACACACATGAAATGACTCTAGCTATGGTTAATGAAAATAACACACATGCAATGACTCTAATTGTGATTTATTAATGGAACACACATGCAGTAACACTGGTGTATCCATGTAACCAAGTTTGTGAAATGAACAGACATGCAATGACACTAGATGTGGTTTGTGAGAAGAACACACATGCAATGGCCTTGGTAGATCCATATGTGGCTTGTGAAAGAACACACATGCAATGACTCAGGTCGATCCATATGTGGTTTGAGAAAAGGACAGACATGCAATGACTCTAGCTGTGGTTAATGAAAGAACACATTTAATTCACACGGGTGGATCCATATGTGGTTTGTGAAAAGAACACACATGCAATGATTTGGTGAGATCCATATGTGGTTTATGAAGTGAACACACATCCGGTGACTCTAGATATCGTTTATTAGAAGAACACACATCGGTGACAGTGGATCCATATGTGGTTTTGCAAAAGAACACACATGCAATGACACTAGTGGATCCATTTGTGGTTTATGAAGAGAACACACATCCAGTGACTCTAGGCTGTGGTTTATTAAAAGAACACACATGCAATGACCTTGATGGATCGTTGTGGTTTATGACAAGACTAGACATGCAATGACACTAGTGAATCCATATGTGGTTTGTGAAAAGATCGGACATAATTACTCTGGTGGACCCATTTGGTTTGTGAAAAGAACATACATCCAATGACACTAGTGGATCCATGTGGTTTATGAAAAGAACAAATATCTGATATTTGGTGGATCCATATGTGGTTTGTCAAAAGAGCACACATGCAGTGAGTTTGGTGGATCCATATGTGGTTTGTGAAAAGAAACGGACATGCAATGACCCTAGGTGTAGTTAATGAAAATAACACACATTTCAATGACACTAGTTGATCCATATGTGGTTTGTGAAAAAGATCGGACATACAAAAAGCAATGAACTCTCTGGATCCATATGTGTTTTGTGAAAAAGAACACACATCAGTGACCCTAGTGGATCCATATGTACTTTATGAAAAGAACACACATCAAGTGACTCTAGCTATGGTTTATTAAAATTACATACATGCAATGATACTAGGGGTCCATATATGGTTTATGAGAAGAACACACATGCAATGACCTTTGGTGGATCCATATGTGGTTTGTGAAAACAACACACATACAATGAACTCTGGTGGATCATATGTGGTTTGTGAAAAGAATACACATCCATTGACTCTAGATGTGGTTAATGAAAAGAACACACATTTCAATGACATTGGTGGATCCATATGTGGTTTGTGAAAAGAACACACATACAATGAACTACAGGTGGATCCATATGTGGATTTGTGAATATAACACACATGCAAATGACTCTAGTGGATCCATATATGGTTTATGAAAAGAACACATGTCAGATATACATGGTTGTGGTTTATTAAAAGAACACACTTACAATGACATACTGGATCCATGTGGTTTATGAAAAGAACAAACATGCAATAACACAAGTGGATCCATATGTGGTTTGTGAAAATCAGACATACAATGACTCTGTTGGATCTATATGGTTTGTGAAAGGAACACACATCCAGTGACATTCAGGTGGATCCATATGTGGTTTGTGAAAAGAACACATGAAATGAATCCATTTGTAGTTAATGAAAATAACACACATGCAATGACTCTAGCTGTGGTTTATTGAAAGAACACACACATGTTAACAACAGTGTATCCATAAGCATTAAAATAACGGACATCTGATGACTCTAGTTGTGGTTTGTGAGAAGAACACACATGCAATGACACTGGTGGATCCATATGTGGTTTGTGAAAAAGAATACACATGCAATGACTCTGGTGGATCCATATGTGGTTTTGTGAAAAGAATAGACATGTGACTCTCATGTGGTTAATAAAAAGAATACACATTTCAATGACACTGGTGGATCCATATGTGCTTTGTAGAAAGAACACATGCATGACACTGGTGGATCCATATGTGGTTTATGAAGAGAACACACATCCAGTGGGTCTAGCATGGTTTATTAAAAGAAACAGGACATGATGACAACTGGTGGATCCATGTGTGGTTTGTGAGAAGATCAGGACATGTCTGATGACTCTGTTGGATCCATATGGTTTATGAAAGAACACACATGCAATGACACTAGTGGATCCATGTGGTTTATGAAAAGAACAAACATGCAATGACACGGGTGGTTCCGTATGGTTTGTGAAAAGAACACACATGCAATATTGGTGGATCCATATGTAGTTTGTGAAAAAACAGACATGCAATGACTCTAGCTATGGTTAATAGAAAAGAACACATTTCAATGACTCTGGTGGATCCTGTGGTTTGTGAAAAGAAAACATATCAGTGACTCTCTGGATCCATATGGTTTATGAAAAAGAATGCACATGCGGTGATTGTAGTTGTGGTTTATGAGAAGAACACACATGCAATGAACTACGGTGGATCCATATGTGGTTTGTGAAAGAACACACATCCAGTGACTCTAGATAATGTTAATGAAAAGAACACACATTTCAATGACCTTTGGTGGATCCATATGTGGTTTTGTGAAAAGAACACACATGTGTGACTCTTGGATGCATATATGGTTTATGAAAGAAACAGGACATCCGGTGACTCTAGCTGTGGTTTATTAAAAAGAACACACATCTGATAGCGATAGGGGATCCATATGTGGTTTTATGAGAAGAACACACATTTCAATGACCTTTGGTGGATCCATAAGTGGCTTGTGAAAAGAACACAAGTGATGACTCTAGTGAATCCATATGTGGTTTGTTAAAAGAACAAACATGAATTAACTATGGTTTGTCCATATGTGTTTTGTGAAAAGAACACACATGAAATGACTCTAGCTGTGGTTAATGAAAATAACACACATGCAATGACTCTCATTGTGATTTATTGAAGGAACACACATGCAATGACCTTTGGTGTATCCATGTGGTTTGTGAAATGAACATACATGCAATGACACTAGATGTGGTTTGTGAGAAGAACACACATGCAATGACCTTTGGTAGATCCATATGTGGCTTGTGAAAAGAACACACATGCAATGACTCCGCTCGATCCATATGTGGTTTGGGAAAAGCACACACATGCAATGAATCTAGCTGTGGTTAATGAAAAGAACACACATTTAATTCACACGGGAGGATCCATATGTGGTTTGTGAAAAGAACACACATGCAATGACACTAGTGGATCCATATGTGGTTTATGAAGTGAACACACATCCAGTGACTCTAGATGTCGTTTATTAGAAGAACAAACATGCAATGACACTAGTGGATCCATGTTTTTTATGAAAAGAACAAACATGCAATAACACTGGTGGATCCATATGTGGTTAAATGAAAAAGATAAGACATGCAATGACTCTTGGCGTGGATCCATATAGTTTGTGAGAAAGAACACACATCCAATGACAACTTTGAGTGAATCCATGGTTTATAAAAATAACAAACAATACGCACAGCCAACATTGGTGGATCCATATGTTGTTTGTGAAAAGAACACACATGCAATGACTCTGATGGATCCATATGTTGTTCGTGTAAAGAACAAACATGCAATTACTCTAGGCAGCGTGGTTAATTAATCGAACACACATTTCCAATCATATGTGGTTTGTGAAAAAGAATACACATGCAATGAACTTTGGTGGATCCATATGTGGTTTGTGTAAAGAACACACATCCAGTGACTCTAGTGGATGCATATGTGGTTTATAGAAAAGAACACATGCGTTGACTCTACTTGTGGTTTATTAAAAGAAAACACATGCAATGATACTAGGGATCCATATGTGGTTTATGACAGAACACATATGCAATGACACTTTGAGTGGATCCATATGTGGTTTGTAGAAAAGAACACACATGCAATGAACTCTGGTGGATCATATGTGCTTTGTGAAAAGAACACACATCAAGTGACTCTAGGCATTTGTAGTTAATGAAAACAATACACATTTTCAATGACCTTTGGTGGATCCATATGTGGTTTGTGAAAAAACACACATGCAATGACTCTGAAGTGGATCCATATGTGGTTTATGAAAAGAGCACACATCCATTAACTCTAGCTGTGGTTTATTAAAAGAACACACATGCAATGACAATAGGGGATCCATATGTGGTTTATGAAAAGAACACAAATTTAAATGACCTTTGGTGGATCCATAAGTAGTTTATTGAAAAGAACACAGAACGCTTAATGAAGCTCTAGTGAATACATATGTGGTTTGTTAAAATAACTAAACGCTGGAAATGACTACTACAGTGTATGTCAGGTATGTGGTTCACTGAAAGAACACATGAAATGACTCTAGGTGTGGTTAATGAAAATAACACATACAATGACTCTAATTGTATCATTTATGGAAGAACACACATGCAATGACGAACTGGTGTATCCATGTGGTTTGTGAAAGCGAAAGAGACGCAATGACACTAGATGTGGTTTATGTGAGAAAAACACACATGCAATAACCTTTGGTAAGATCCATATGTGATTTGTGAAAAAGAACACACATGCAATGACTACCAGGAGGATCCATATGTGGTTTGAGAAAAGAAACAGACATGTCACAATGACTCTAGTACATGGTTAATAAAAGAACACACATTTAATTGACCTTTGGTGGATCCATATGTGGTTTGTGAAAATAACACACATGCTGATGACAACTTTGGTGGATCATATATGGTTTATGAAGATAACACCGCGTCCGGTGATGATTCTAGATGTGGTTTATTAGAAGAACACACATGCAGTGACACTAGTGGATCCATGTTGTTTATGAAAGAAAAGAAGCGGACATCTTGATGACTTCTTTGGTGGATCCATATGTGGTTTGTGAAAAGATAAGACATCTGATGACTCTAGTGGATCCAAATGGTTTGTGAAAAAGAATACACATCTAATGCAACACGGTGGATCCATGTGGTTTATAGAAACAACAAAACATGCTTGATGACATTGAGTGGATCCATATGTGGTTTATTGAAAAGAACACACATGCAATGACTGCTGGTGGATCCATGTATGTGGTTTGTGTAAAGAATAGACATACAATGACTCTATTTGCACATCGTTAATTAATAGAATGCCCATTTCAATGACAACTGGTGGATCCATATGTGGTTTGTGAAAAGAGCAGACATCTCTGATGAACTTTGGGTGAATCCATATGTGGTTTGTGAAAAGAACACACATCCAGTGACTCTAGTGGATGCATATGTGGTTTATGAAAAGAACACATGCAGGTGACTCTAGGCATGGTTTATTAAAGAACACACAGCATGCAATGATACTAGGGATCCATGTGGTTTATGATGAAACACATGTCTGATAATAGTGGATCCATGTAGTTTGTGAAAGAACACACATGCAATGAACTCTGGTGGATCCATATGTGCTGTGAAAAGAACACACATCAGTGACCCTAGTTGTGGTTAATGAATAGAATACATTTCAGTGACAGCGGTGGATCATGTGGTTTGGAAAGAACACACATGCAATGACTCCTGAGTGGATCCATATGGTTTATGAAAGAGCACACATCATTAACTCCTAATGCAACAGTTTTATTAAAAGAACACACACATACAATGACAATGAGAGATCCATATGTGGTTTATAAAAGAACACAAATTTAAATGTGCTGGTGGATCATAATGGTTTATGAAAGAACCACAGACACTTAATGACTCTAGTGAATACATATGTAGTTTGTTAAAATAACAAACATGGGGAAATGACTTCTGGTGTGTCATTATGGTTTGTGAAAGAACACCACGTGAAATGACTCTAGGCATGGTTAATGAAAATAACACACACATACAATGACTCTAGTGTGATTTATTGAAAGAGAACACACATGCAATGACTCTTGGTGTATCCATGTGGTTTGTGAAAGCGAAGAGACATGCAATGACACTAGATATGGTTGTGAGAAAAACACATACAATGACCTTCCAGTAGATCCATATGTGGTTGTGAAAGAACACACACACATCCAATGACTACGGAGAATCTCCATATGTAGTTTGAGAAAAGAACAGACATGCAATGACTCTGGTAACAATTTAATGAAAGAACACACATTTAATTGACAACGGTGGATCCATATGTGGTTTGTGAAAATAACACACATGCAATGACTGCTGGTGGATCATATGTGGTTATGAAGATAACACATCCGGTGACTCTAGATGTGAACTGATGAAGAACACACATGCAATACTGAGTGGATCCATGTTTTTTATGAAAAACGGACATGCATTAACCTTTGGTGGATCCATATGTGGTTTGTGAAAATATAAGATTGTCTGATGACTCTAGTGAGATCCATATATGGTTTTGTGAAAAAAGAACACACATCTAATGACACTAAATGGATCATGTAGTTGAGAAACAACAAACATGCAATGACATTGGTGGATCCATATGTGGTTTGTGAAAAGAACACACATCGGCCAATACAGGTGGATCCATATGTGGTTTGTGTAAAAAACAGGACATGCAATGACTCTAGCTATCGTTAATTAAAGAACACCCATTTCAATGACAACGGGTGAGATCCATATGTGGTTGTGAAAAGAACAGACATGGAATGAACTTTGGTGGATCCATGTGTGGTTTGTGAAAAGAACACATCAATGACTCTAGTGGATGCATATGTGGTTTATATAGAAAGAACACACATGCGGTGACTCTGGTATGGTTTATTAAAGAAGACACATGCAATGATGGGGATCATATGTGGTTATGACAGAACACATATGCAATGACACTGGTGGATCCATATGTGGTTTGTGAAAAAGAACACACATACAATGAACTGGTGGATCCATATGTGCTTTGTGAAAGAACACACATCAAGTGACTCTAGGCATGGTTGTGGACGAATACACATTTCAATGACACTGGTGGATCCATATGTGGTTTGGAAAAGAACACACATGCAATGACTCTAGTGGATCCATATGTTGTTTAAGAAAAGAGCACACATCGTGCTCTAGGCTGTGGTTATTAAAAGAACACACATCCGATGACAATAGGGGATCCATATGTGGTTTATGAAAGAACACAAATTTAAATGACACTGGTGGATCCATAAGTGGTTTAATGAAAAGAACCACAGACGCATGTTTCAGTGAATACATATGTGGTTGTTAAAATAACAAACATGTGAAGCCAATAAGTGTGTCCGTATGTGGTTTGTGAAAAGAACACACATGAAATAAATCCTAGCTGTGGTTAATAAAATAACACACATGCAATGACTCTAATTGCTGATTTATTGAAAGAACACACATGCAACACTGGTGTATCCATGTGGTTTGTGAAGCAACAGACGTAATGACACTAGATGTGGTTTGTGAGAAAAAGCACATGCAATGACCTTGGTAGATCCATATGTGATTTGTGAAAGAACACACATGCAATGACTGGGATCCATATGTGGTTTGAAAAGAACGAACGTGCAAGCTGACTCTAGCTGTGGTTAATGAAAGAACACACATTTAATTGACTTTGGTGGATCCATGTGGTTTGTGAAATAACACACATGCAACCAACAGTGGATCCATATGTGGTTGAAGATATGCCCCCATCGACGACTCTAGATGTGGTTTATTAGAAGAACACACATGCAATGACACTGAGTGGATCCATGTTTTTTTATGAAAAGAGCAGACATCTGATGACCTTTGGGTGGATCCATATGTGGTTTAGCCGAAAATATAAGACGTACAATGACTCTAGTGGATCCATATGGTTTGTGAAAGAACGCATCTAATGACTTTCGTGGATCCATGTGGTTCATAAACAACAAACATGCAATGACATTGGTGGATCCATATGTAGTTTGTGAAAGAAAGAACACATCTGATGACTACGGGTGAGATCCATGTGTAGTTTGTGTAAAAATGGACGTACAATGACTCTAGCTACTCGTTAATTAAAGAACACCCATTTCAATGACAACGGTGGATCCACATGTGGTTTGGCGAAAAGAACAGACATGGAATGAACTTGGTGAATCCATATGTGATTTGAAAAAACACACATCCAATGACTCTAGTAGATGCATATGTGGTTATGAAAAAGAACACACATGCAGTGGCCTAAACATGATTTATTAAAGAAGACACGTAGTAGTGCAGGGGATCCATATGTAGTTTATGACAAGAACACATATGCACAGCCAACCTGAATTGAATCCATATGTGGTTTGTGAAAAGAGCTACGTAATGAACTGGTAGATCCCTTATGTGCTTTGTGAAAGAACACACATCAAGTGACTCATTTGTGGTTAATGAATAAATACACATTTCAATGACACAAGGTGGATCATGTGGTTTGTGAAAAGAACACATGTAATGAGCTCTAGATTGCATCCATATGTGGTTTATGAAAGAACATACATCCATTAACTCTAATAGTTGTGGTTTATTAAAGAACACACATCACGATAGCGATAGGGGATCCATATATATGGTTTATGAAAAGGGCACAAATTTAAATATGCTGGTGGATCGAAGTGGTTTGAAAAAGAACACAGAGCCACTTAATGACTCTAAGTGAGTACATATGGTTTGTTAAAGAACAAACATGAATTGACTACAGTGTATCCATATGTGGTTTTTTGAAAGAACACACATGAAATAAATCTAGGCGTGGTTAATGAAAATAACACATACAATGACTCTAATTGTGATTTATTGAAAGAACACATACAATGACTTACCTGGTGTATCCATGTGGTTTATTGAAGCGAATAGACATACAATGACACTAAATGTGGTTTGTGAGAAAAAAAGCACATGCAATGACAACTTTAGTGAATCCATATGTGATTTGTGAAAGAACACACATCGATGACTGGAGGATCCATGGTTGAAAAGAAACAGACATGCAATGACTCACTAGCACATGGTTAATGAAAAGAACACATTTAATTGACATAGGTGGATCCATATGGTTTGTGAAAAGAACACACCGCATAATGACACCATTGGATTCCATATGTGGTTTATGAAGATAACGCATCCGATTGACTCTAGATGTGGTTGATAGAAGAACACATGCAATTGTGCTGGAGTGGATCCATGTTGTTTTAGCGAAGAACAGGACATGCAATGACACTTTCGTGGATCCTTATGGTTTGTGAAAGATAAGACATCTGACTCTGATGGATCCATATGGTTTGTGAAAAGAACACATCTAATGACAGGTGGATGCATGTGGTTTATAGAAACAACAAACATCTGATAACATTGGTGGATCCATATGTGGTTTGTGAAAGAACACATGCAATGACTCTAGTGGATCCATATGTGGTTCGTGTAAAAACAGACATGCAATGACTCTAGTCGTTAATTAATAGAACACCCATTTCAATGACACTGGTGGATCCATATGTGGTTTGTGAAAAGACATGGAATGAACTTTGGTGGATCCATATGTGGTTTGTGAAAGAACACACATCCAGTGACTCGTGGATGCATATGTGGTTTATGAAAAGAACACACATGCAGTGACTCTAGTTGTGGTTTATTAAAAGAAGACACATGCAATGATACTAGGGGATCCATATGTGGTTTATGACAAGAACACATATGCAATGACACTGGTGGATCCATATGTGGTTTGTGAAACACACACATGCAATGAACTCTGGTGGATCCATATGTGCTTTGTGAAAAGAACACACATCAAGTGACTCTAGCTAGTGGTTAATGAATAGAATACACATTTCAATGACACTGGTGGATCCATATGTGGTTTGTGAAAAGAACACACATGCAATGACTGGTGGATCCATATGTGGTTTGTGAAAGAACACACATGCATTGACATTGGTGATCCATATGTGGTTTTGTGAAAAACACACATGCAATGCCATTGGTTTCCATGTGTTTGTGGAAAGGACACACATGTAATGACCACGGTGGATCCATGTGGTTTGTGAAAGAACACACATACAATGCCATTAGTTGATCCATAGTTTGTGAAAAGAACACACCTTTAATGCATTTGGTTAATCCTGTGTGGTTTGTGAAGAACACATCTGTTGACCCTTGAACTGATCCATATGTGGTTGTGGAAAAGAACACATGCAATGACATTGGTTGATCCATGTGTGGTTTGTGGAAAGAAGACCAGACATGCAATGTATTTAGCAGTCATATTGGTTGTGGAAAGAACACACATGCAATGCCACATCAGTTTGATCCATATGTGGTTTTGAAAGAACACATGCAATGACTCTAGTGGATCCTATGTGGTTTGTGCAAAAGAACACACATGCAATAAAACACTGGTTGATCATATGTCTTCTGTCAGACTTACACATGCAATATGTTGGGCAGATCCTGTGTGCTATTGAAGAAACACACATACAATGACTTTAGGGTCATATATGGTTTTGTGAAAAGACACACATGAAATGACTTCTAGTGAATCATATGTGGTTTATGAAAGAATACATACAATAGACCTTTGAACATGGTCATGTGATTTGTGAAAAGAACACAGTAGCTCTAGTGCTGGTTTTTAGTATAAGAACACACATGTGGCCAGCTCTACTGGGTCCATGTGTGAATTTGTAGAAAAGAACACACGTGCAGCAGCTCTGAGTGGATCCATAAGTGGTTTGTGGAAAGGAACACCTTCTATGTAGGTAAGTCCATATGTGGTTAATGACAGAACACACATGCAATGAACACTGGTGGATCCATATGTGGCAGTTTCTTGATAGGAACATATGCAATGACTCTAGTGAGTTCATATGTGGTTTGTAAACACACATTACGGCCAGCTCTAGTGGAATCCATATAGCAGACAATGGAAGAACTTGCGGCTGGCCAATGTGGTTGAATCCTTTCTTTCATGGTTTGGAAGAACACACATGCAATGACTCAGGGGATCCATGTGGTTTGTGGAAGAACACACACACCAATAGCCACTGAATAAATCCATGTATGGTTTTGTGGAAAGAACACACATGTGATGACCTTTGGTGGATCGCCATGTGGTTTTGTAGAAAGAACACACATGCAATGACTCTGAGTCTTGGTTTTAGTATTGAACACGTAATGACTCTGAGTGGGTCCCTTGCTGGTTTGTAGAAAAAAATGCACATGCAATGACTCTGAGTGGATCCGCCTTCTTGGTTTGTGGAAGAACACACGCTGCAATGACTCTAGTGGAATTACATATGTGGTTCATGTTAAGACGCACATGCAAGTACCATTGGTGGATATGTGGTTGTGGAAAGAGACACTATACCTGACTCTAGTAAGGTCCATATGGTTTGTGAAAAGAACACACATGAAGCCAGCTCCTGAATCCATTTGGTTTGTAGAAGAATACATGCAATGAACAACTTGGTGGATCCATGTGATTTGTGAAAGAACACACATGCAATGACTCTAGTGCTTCTGGTTTTAGTATAGAACACATGTAGCCAACTCTACTGGGTCCATAGCAGACTTTGAAAACAACACCGTGCAATGACAAATGGATCATGGTGGTTTATGGAAAAGAACACACATCTGACCAACCCTTTGGTGCAGTCCATGTATGTGGTTACGTGTGAGAACGCACATGCAATGAACAACTGGTGGATCCATATGTGATTTGATAGGAACACACATGTCACAATGACTCTAGTGGGTCCGCCCGCTGGTTGTGAAACAACACATGCAATGACTCCGATAGATCCTTGTGTGGTTTGTGGAAAGAACACGCTTACAGCTGACCTTGGTTGATCTGTGTGGAAATAACACACGTGCAATGACTAGGGGATCCATGTGTGGTTTGTGGAAAGAACACAGATGCAATGGCACTGGTCGATGTGTGTGTGTTGTGGAAAGAACACATGTAATGACACTGGGTGGATCCTGGTTTGTGAAAGAACACGTAAGGCATGACTCTAGTGCTGGTTTAGTATTAGAATACACATGCAATGACTCTAGTGCGTCCATATGTGGTTATGAAAAACACATGCAATGAAACCAGGTAGATCCATACGTGGTTTGTGGAAAAGAACACACATGCAATGAACAACAATTAGATCCATAATTAGTTTTGTGGAAAGAACACACATGGTGAACACTTGGTTGATCCATGTGTAGTTTGTGAAAAAGAACACACACGTGTAGCATGGCTCTTGCTGGTTTTAGTATAAGAGCCCACACACTGCAATAATGACTCCTAGTGCCTGGTTTTGTGCTAAGAACACACATGTGACTCTAGTGGGTCCGTGTATGTGGACTGTGAAAGAACACATGCAATGACCTGGTGGATCATGTGGTTTGTGAAAAGAACACACATGCAATGACCTGGATTTGATCCTATAAGTGGTTGTGGGAATCAACACACATATGAACACTAGTTGATCCATGTGTGGTTTGTGGAAAGAACACATGCAATGACTCGGGGGGTCCATCATGGTTTGTGGAAAGAACACATGCAATGACCAGCAGTACGTCCATGTGGTTGTGGAAAGAACACCGCGTGCGGTAATGACCTTTGGTGGATCCATATGTAGTTTGTGAAGAACACACACATGCAGTGACTCTAGTGTGTGGTTTTAGTATAAGAACACATGCAATGACCTGAGTAGGGTCCATATGCTTGGTTTTATAGAAAAGAACACACGGTCTTGATGACTCTTGTGGATCCATATGGTTTGTGGAAAGAACACATGCAATATGGTTCATCCATATGGTTTGTAGAAAGACACATGTAATGACACTGGTGTGATCCATATAATGGTTGTGAAAATATACCAATGACTCTAGTTAACGGTTTTAGTATTAGGGAAAGCCACATGCAATGACTCTAGTAGGTCCCATATGGTTTGTGAAAAGAACACACATGCAATGACTCTAGTGGATCCATATGTATTTGGAAAAGAACACATGCAATACACTGGGTGATCCACATATGTGGTTTGGCAAATAACACACATGCAATGACACTAGTGGATCCATATGTGGTTTGTGAAACAACACACATGCAATAGCTCTCACTGGTTTGATATAGAGTACACATGCAGTAGCTCTCTGCTTTGGTTTTAGTATAAGAACACACGTACAATGACTCTGAAGTGGGTCCTTATATACGTTTGTGAAAGAACACACATGTGTGACTCTAGTGGATCCATATGGTTTGTGAAAAAGAACACACACATGCAATGACCACTGGTTGATCGATAAGTGGTTTGTGGAAAGAACACACACATGTGAAGCGAACCTTTGGTTTGATCTGTATTATTGGTTTGTGGGAAAGAAACACGAGATGCAATGACTCAGGGGAGCCTTGTGTGGTTTTGTACAAGAACACGCATACAATGACATACTAGTGGAGTCCATGTGTGGTTATGAAGAACACACATACAATGACACTGGTGGATACATGCTTGGTTTGTGAAAAGGAAACACACATGCAGTGACTCTAGTGTTGGTTTGTATAGAGGCTGCATGCGACGACTCTAGTGGGTCCATATGTAGTTTACAGAAAGAACTGCACGTACAGCCCAGCTTCGTTGGATCATAATGTGGTTTGTGGGAAAGAACGCACATGCAATGACTCAAGTGGGTCCATGTGTGGTTTGTGGAAAGAACATGCAATGACATTGGTTGATCCATGTGTGGTTTGTGGAAAGAACACACATGCAATTACTCTGGTGGATCCATGTGTGGTTTGTGGAAAGAACACACATGCATTGACTCTGGTGGATCCATATGTGGTTTGTGGAAAACACACATGCAATAACCATTGGTTGATCCATATGTGGTTTGTGGAAAGACACACATGCAATGACATTGGTTGATCCATGTGGTTTGTGGAAAGAACACATGCAATGACTCTAGTGGATCCATATGTGGTTTGTGGAAAGATCACACATGCAATGAACATTGGTGGATCCATATGTGGTTTGTGGAACACACATGCAATGACATTGGTTGATCCATATGTGGTTTGTGAAATAACACACAATGCCATTGGTTAATCCATGTGTGGTTTGTGGAAAGAACACACATGCAATGACCCTGGTGGATCCATATGTGGTTTGTAAAAGAACACACATGCAATGACTCTAGTGGGTCCATATGTGGTTTGTGGAAAGAACACACATGCAATGACTCTGGTGGATCCATGTGTGGTTTGTGAAAAGAACACATGCAATGCCATTGGTTGATCCATGTGTGGTTTGTGAAAAGAACACACATGCCATTGGTTGATCCATGTGGTTTGTGGAAAGAACACACATGCAATGCCATTGGTTGATCCATATGTGGTTTTGGAAAGAACACATGCAATGCCATTGGTTGATCCATATGTGGTTTGTGGAAAGAACACACATGACACTGGTGGATCCATGTGGTTGTGAAAAGAACACACATGCAATGCCTTGGTTGATCCATGTGTGGTTTGTGAAAGAACACATGCAATGCCATTGGTTGATCATGTGGTTTGTGGAAAATACACATGCAATGACATTGGTGGATCCATATGTGGTTGTGGAAAGAACACACATGAAATGCCATTGGTTGATCCATTTGGTTTGTGGAAAAGAACACACTTGCAATGACATTGGTGGATCCATATGTGGTTTGTTGAAAGAACACACATGCAATGACATTGGTTGATCCATATGTGGTTTGTGGAAAAAACACACATGCAATGACACTGGTGGATCCATATGTGGTTTGTGGAAAAGAACACACAATGACATCTTGTTGATCCATATGTGGTTTGTGGAAAGAACACACATGCAATTACACTGTTGATCCATATGTGGTTTGTGGAAAGAACACATGCAATGACTCTAGTGGATCCATATGTGGTTTGTGGAAAGAACACACATGCAATGACATTGGTGGATCCATGTGGTTTTGTGGAAAGAACACACATGCAATGACAATGGTTGATCCATATGTGGTTTGTGAAAATAACACATGCAATGCTATTGGTTAATCCATGTGTGGTTTGTGGAAAGAACACACATGTAATGACATTGGTTGGATCCATGTGGTTTGTGGAAAAGAACACATGCAATGACTGGTGGATCCATATGTGGTTTGTGGAAAGAACACATGCAATGACTCTGGTGGATCCATGTGTGGTTTGTGAAAGAACACACATGCAATGCCATTGGTTGATCCATGTGGTTTGTGAAAATAACACACATGCAATGCCATTGGTTGATCCATATGTGGTTTGTGAAAGAACACACATGCAATGCCATTGTTGATCCATGTGTGGTTTGTGGAAAGAACACACATGCAATGCCATTGGTTGATCCATGTGGTTTGTGGAAAGAACACACATGCAATGACATTGGTTGATCAATATGTGTATTGTGACACTAACACACATGCAAAGCCATTGGTTGGTCCATGTGGTTTGTGGAAAGAACACACATGCAATGACATTTGTTGATCCATATGTGGTTTGTGAAAAGAACAGACATGCAATTTGATTGGTTGATCCATGTGTGTTTTGTGGAAAGAACACACATGCAATGAAATTGGTTGATCAATGTGTTTTGTGGAAAGACACACATGCAATGAACATGGTGATCCATGTGGTTTGTGAAAAACACACATGCAATGACATTGGTGGATCCATATGTGGTTTGTTGAAAGAACACACATGCAATGACTCAAGTGGGTCCATATGTGGTTTGTGGAAAGAACACACATGCAATGAGTCATTGGTGGATCCATGTGTGGTTTGTGAAAGAACACAAATGCAATTACTCGGATCCATGTGGTTTATGGAAAGAACACACATGCAATGACATTGGTTGATCCATGTGGTTTTGGAAAAGAACACACATGCAATGACTGGTGGATCCATATGTGGTTTGTGGAAAGAACACACATGCATTGACTGGTGGATCCATATGTGGTTTGTGGAAAGAACACACATGCAATGATCCTTGGTTGATCCATATGTGGTTTGTGGAAAGAGCACACATGCAATGAGATTGGTTGATCCATATGTGGTTTGTGGAAAGAACACACATGCAATGACTCATTGGTGGATCCATATGTGGTTTGTGGAAAGAACACACATGCAATGCCATTGGTGGATCCATATGTGGTTTGTGAAGAAAGAACACACATGCAATGACATTGGTTGATCCATATGTGGTTTGTGACAATAACACACATGCAATGCCATTGGTTAATCCATGTGTGGTTTGTGGAAAGAACACACATGCAATGACCCATTGGTGGATCCATATGTGGTTTTGTAAAGAACACACATGCAATGACTCTGGTGGGTCCATATGTGGTTTGTGGAAAGAACACATGCAATGACTCTGGTGGATCCATGTGGTTTGTGAAAGAACACACATGCAATGCCATTGGTCGATCCATGTGGTTTGTGAAAATAACACATGCAATGTCATTGGTTGATCCATGTGTGGTTTGTGGAAAGAACACACATGAATGCCATTGGATCCATATGTGGTTTGTGGAAAGAACACACATGCAATGCCATTGGTTGATCCATGTGGTTTGTGGAAAGAACACACATGCAATGAACATGGTGGATCCATGGTTTGTGAAAATAACACACATGCAATTCCATTGGTGGATCCATGTGGTTTGTGAAAGAACACACATGCAATGCCATTGGTTGATCCATGTGGTTTGTGAAAATACACACATGCAATGACATTGGTGGATCCATATGTGGTTTATGGAAAGAACACACATGCAATGATTGGTTGATCCATATGTGGTTTGTGAAAAAGAACACATGCAATGACATTTGGTGGATCCATGTGTGGTTTGTGGAAAGAACACACATGCAATGACATTGGTTGATCCATGTGGTTTGTGGAAAAGAACACACCTGCAATGCCATTGGTTGATCCATGTGTGGTTTGTGGAAAAGAACACACATGCAATGAACATTGGTGGATCCATGTGTGGTTTGTGGAAAGAACACACATGCAATTACATTGGTGGATCCATATTTGGTTTGTGGAAAGAACATAGATGCAATGACTCTGGTGATCCATATGTGGTTTGTGGAAAGAACACATGCAATGACTCTGGTGGATCCATGTGGTTTGTGAAAGAACACACATGCAATGCCATTGGTTGATCCATGTGTGGTTTGTGAAAAGAACACACATGCAATTACACAAGTGGGTCCATGTGTGGTTTGTGGAAAGAACACACATGCAATGATGGTTGATCCTATGTGGTTTGTGGAAAGAACACACACATGCAATTACTCTGGTGGATCCATGTGTGGTTTGTGGAAAGAACACACATGCAATGACTCATTGGTTGGATCCATATGTGGTTTGTGGAAAGAACACACATGCAATGACTTGGTGGATCCATATGTGGTTTGTGGAAAGACACACATGCAATGCCATTGGTTGATCCATTTGTGGTTAGTTGAAAGAACACACACGCAATGACTCTAGTGGATCCATGTGTGGTTTGTGGAAATAACACACATGCAATGAACACTGGTGGATCCATATGTGGTTTCATGATAGGAACACACATGCAATGACATTGGTTGATCCATATGTGGTTTGTGAAATACACACATGCAATGCCATTGGTTGATCCATGTGGTTTGTGGAAAGAACACACATGCAATGACCACGGTGGATCCATATGTGGTTTGTGAAAGAACACATGCAATGACTCTAGTGGGTCCATATGTGGTTTGTGGAAAGAACACACATGCAATGACTCTGGTGGATCCATGTGTGGTTTGTGAAAAGAACACATGCAATGCCATTGGTTGATCCATGTGGTTTGTGAAAAGAACACACATGCAATGCCATTGGTTGATCCATGTGGTTTGTAGAAGGAACGCACATGCAATGCCATTGGTTGATCCATATGTGGTTTGTGGAAAGAACACACAAGCAATGCCATTGGTTGATCCATATGTGGTTTGTGGAAAAGAACACACATGCAATGACTCTGGTGTTCCATATGTGGTTTGTGCAAAGAACACACATGCAATGGCTTTGGTTGATCAATGTGTGGTTTTTGTGTAAAAGAACACACATGCAATATAGTGGTTGATACATATATGGTTTGAAAAAGCAAACATCCATTGGACACTGGTGGAATCCATGTGGTTCATGAAAAACACATACAATATAAATGATTGATCCACATGTGTAGTTTGCAGAAAGAACACACATTGGCCAACAGATCCATGTGTGGTTTGTGAAGCAACACACATGTGAAACTTCCAGGTGAATCCATATGTGGTTTGTGGAAGAACACATGCAGTAACCTTTGGTGGATCATATGTGGTTTGTGAAAGAACACTCATGCAGCTATTGACTCTAGTGCTAGTTTTTAGTATAAAACACATACTGATGACTCAAAATGGGTCCATGTGTAGTTTGTGAAAAACACACATACAATGACTCTAGTAGATCCATGTGGTTTGTGGAAAGAACACACGTACGGTAACCTTTGGTTAGTCCATATATGGTTTGTGAAAAGAACACACATCTTGATGACACTGATTTGATTCATATGTGGTTTGTGGAAAAGAACACATACAATCCTCTAGTGGATCCTGCATGGTTTTGTGGAAAGAAACACACAGCCTGGCGAACATTGGTGGATTCATATGTAGGGTCCTTGTGAACTTACGCTATGACCCATTAGATTGATCCATATGTGGTTTTAGAGCAATAACACACAATGCCGTTGGTTAATACATGTGTGGTTTGTGGAAAAAACACACATGCACAATGACTCCTGGTGGATCCATGTGTGGTTTGTACAAAGAACACACACAATGACTCTAGTGGGTGTATGTGGTTCATGAAGAACACATGCAATGACTCTGGTGAATCCATATGTGGTTTGTGGAAAGGAACACACATGCAATGACAATTGAATTCATATGTGGTTTGTGAAAAGAACACACACATGCAATGAGTCTAGTGCTGGTTTTAGTATAAGAACACGCATGCAATAGTCTAGTGAGTCCATATGTGGTTTATGAAAAAGAACACACATGGAATGACTCTAGTGGATCCATATGTGGTTTGTGGAGGAGAACACACATGCAATATTTGGTTGATCCATATATGGTTTGTGGAAGAACACATGCAGCAGCACTGGTTGAAATCCATGTGGTTTGTGGAGCAATTGCAGCACGTAACTCTAGTGGATCCATGTGTGGTTGTGAAAAGAACACACATGCAATGATCTTTGGGTCCATGTGGACTGTGAAAGAACACACATGAAATGACTCTAGTGGATCATATGTGGTTTATGGAAGAACACACGTGCAATGACCAGGTTGTTGATCCATATGTGGTTAATGGAAAGAACACCATGCAATGACCTTTGGTTGATCCTATATGGTTTGTGGAAAGAACACACATACAATGACTCTAGTGGATCCATGTGTGGTTTTTGTGAAAAGAACACCTGCCTTGGGTGCCATTGGATTTGATCCATGTGGTTCCAGCCAGAAGAACACACGTGCAATACCATTAATTGGATCCTGTAAGTTTGAAAGAACACACATGCAATAACAGGTGGATCCATATGTTGGTTTAATGGAGAACACACATGCACTGCCATTGGATTTGATCCATGTGGTTTGTGGAAAGACACATACAATGACATTGGTGGATCCATATGGTTTGTGGAAAGAACACACATACACTTTGCCATTAGTTGATCCATTTGGTTTGTGGAAAAAGAACACCGCGAGCAATGACATTGGTTGATCCATGTGGTTTGTGAAAAAGAACACATATGCAATTATTCTAGTGGATACATATGTGGTTTGTGGAAGAACACATCTGATGAACACTAATTATGGATCCATGTGTGGTTCATAGCGGGAACACACACATACGATGACTCTAATGGATACATATGTGGTTTGTGGAAAGAACACACATGCAATGAACTCTAGTGGATCATCTGGCATAATTTGATGCATACCTACATATATTTCATTGTAAAGACACTCACTTTCTGTTTTTATACTACTCAGCTTTGCCTTGGTTTTTTTGATACTACAGTTTTTACCTCTCTTTGAAGCCCCAAACATATGCCTCTCTTCCATACGATTGGTTTGTCATAGTTGTCACGTGGATCGTGCGCTGTAGTTGATCCTGTGATCCAACTTGGCTCGTTGCATGTAAATGCCTTCCAGGGGCCATTGTAGAGAATGACGGGCAGCTCCACTCAGCGGACTTGTACTAGAAGACGATGCGAATCCATGGAAAAGAATTAGTGGTGTCATCTTCAATCTAGTCTACAAAGGCTACAAATTACCTACCAAAACAACCCCCTAATTGTCCAAAGGCCTGGTTCTTCATTTACTATGTGGCGGTACCTGCACTCTCACTTGAGCAGGCCCACTACACCACGAACCTTCCACGGCAGCCCTTGGTAAAAGTGCCTGCCGGGAACCCTCGAGGGAGGCCTCGCGTCCTCACACATTAAAAACCCGACTATCGGGTCCTCCGATAGCACCCATCCACAATCTGGAAGGCATCCGTAGCCTGAAAAGGCGGGGAGGGCGTCGATTCGACCCTTGAGACAAAGCAACCTTTCGCCGGTCTTGTGTGACCTGGAGAGCCCATTGAAGCGTGGGATTAAACAATGCGCTCGCTCATATGCGAACTACATCTGTTTCTACATGTTTCATGCTTTGCGCCGAGCTTAATCTATCTGGCGTCATGAAAAAATCTAGTCCTAATGATTAGATGCAACGTATACAAATAGGTACATACTGGAGATCCCTAATTCTGTCTATTACGAATGAATCTGGTACATTATTTATTAATAAATTTATCAAGAACACAATACATTAATTTAGGAAGCGAGCTGGGGAGGAAGCCGTAATGAGCTAGCGAACACAATATAGACATGTATTATGGCCATGAAAGTAAGTGAGAATGGTGGAAGGAATATATATTTATTATTTTCCTCATTTTTGGTTTGTATTCCAATACATTAATTGGATTCAAGTGAGAATGGACTACGACAAGAGGAGACCCGAGGGACAGCAAGAACCTTTCCATATGTCATGAAGAAGCTCAAGGCGGGATAATCCCTTTCGCACTTGACTTGGGAGCTTCAGGTGCGCTTACTGTAAGCAAGAAAGGAGTCAACTTGGGATTACTTGACCTGATTTCACGCATGCGGTTGGCAATGGTAAAAAGCCGACTAGTAAACTTTCTGGACAATCGACGACCAAAAACTAAATAGCTTCTTCTTGTAAGCAAATTCACGAGGGAGTATGTCTCAAGACCCGGCAAACTAGTGTCCCCCTTACATAGGAATCAACAACTTCCTGGGCAACGACCAACCCGTCAACTTTGTGCTGACTGACCCGACAACTAGCCATCTTTAAGATTCTCTTACCCATTATCTATACCCGCCTTAAACTATAGAAAGTTTCTATTTTCCATACCCTTCAAATTATATTCAAGTTCATCTATTTATGGAGTTAAAGTTTTTACGGTGGCATACTCGTTATTTTGCATGGATAGAGGGGTGCCCCCGAAAAGATATAAGGAATTATCTGTTAAGCGCAGATCACAAAGGATCAATGGTTAGGTGAGGCACAATCCGTGTGACCAGCTGTCTACGACCAATCAGGCGTGGCAAGCGAAGTTGAGCACAAGTCGCGAGAGATGGATACAAGAGGAAAACCGGGTTAACTTAAGTACCAAAAAAGGGCAAAACTTCAGAGTGGGAACTTACTTAAAACCAAGACCGGCCAAACTGAGTAGAACTTAAAAACCAAGGGCAAAAGAGTGACAAAGGTTCAAAGTGAAAATAGAAAAATGATTTAAATGGAACCAAACCTTGCGTGTTATTTATGCTCGAGGCAAAACTGAGTACAAGCCAGTTGAATCGCCGGGGGTTAGACACAAGGGGAAAAAAACGCATATGACTCATAATATGCGGCATTAATGCGTACCTGCGCAGTGATATGCGGACACGTGTGGTAGATGCAGTTCATTAGCGTCAGCGGTGCAGTAGTGCAACAAATGTCAAACTCCCCTCCTCCTTTAATGAGGCCTCCCCACTCCCACGATCATCCTCGCTCACTCAACCGATCGCCATTTGTCCCATCACCTTCTATAAACACCAACCAAACCCCAACCACGCCCGGTGATGGAGAGAACTGAGCAGCGGTATTCACTCGGTGCCTCAAAGGCCGCCAGCGAAACCCCGATCCCATACCAAGTCCCCGTCCGCCACGATCACGTCCACGCATCGCCCGTAGCCGTGGTCGAGAGGCCCCAGCTTTAGTCCTCGGACAGTCCTGCTCGGCTGGGACCCTACGAGGAGGGTTATCTACATAAGGCGGAGAACCCCTCTGACACCGACGCCATAGCCGACCCATGGTCAGGAGGTAACGAGGTTTCTCCCTTCCTTGTTCTTCCCCTGTTCCCCGTAAGTTTGGATGCTAGATGCTAGTATGTTATTAGGGCTCGACTATTCGACTATTTTTACATGCAGCTAATCCTCTTGTGTTAGATCTAGATTTCGATGAATCCCCACATTAGTAGTTTGGGATCAGTATTAAATTTGGTTTGAGATTTGAGAATAATTGGGAGATCTCATTCGGTCAATCTATGCAAATAATCAATCCCGATAATCAAAAGTATCTCAATCATGTCGCTTATTGCACTCTACTATTTTTTTCCAGGAGGATGGCGGCGACATCCGCGGTGATGGCAGTCCGAGTCCAAGGACACCAAGACTTCGCCATGTCTTTGAGGAGGCTAAAAGTGCAGCTGATACAACAACTTCTTCCATGTAGCCTGTGTGGCAGGTGCCTCCCCTTCCCGGGAGAGGCTTACAGGGAGGCTCGCGCACTGGACTTGAACTCCCTCATAAACATCGCCGACATGCCGGGCGTGAGGACACTGCGTCGAGGTCACGTGAATATCCCGACTTCATAGCCAAGCACCCGAGGCGCCCGGTCTTCACCTCACATAACCTCCGAGAAGGTGGCTATCAAGGAGGTCGCATGCCTCAGTCAAACCCAAGGAGCCCAAGGTCGAGGGGCTGGGGCGGCCAGTGGAGGAGGCGCTAGAGGAGGAGGCGAGGCCCTCCGGGCAGAAACCCACGAGGGCCATGATCAGAATTCTTGCTGCTGCTAACAACGCTATAAGCGACTTCTTTTGTCTTGTCTGCATGTTGAACACAATAAATTCGGTATTCTTTAACTGCTTTGAGCGACCTAATTATCCCAGAACCTCGTTAAGTACCTGCGTACTATATAACCTATATTGGTGCTTTATCTACATATACTACATTTTACTGAATTTATTTATGGTGCTGGTTTGTTTTGCTGCTCTAGATTTGCTACCCAGTTAGGGAAAATGAGGGAAAAGGAATAATGAATGAAGAGAGAAGCTGCTCTACATTCCCTACCTTTTTGGGCAAAAAAACACAATGTCTCATTGAGAGAGGGAAAATTATACTCTTAAAAGATGCCAAATAACAAAAAACTGTCCAATTTAAGGCGTTAGAAACACCGCACATAGCATTAAGCTTAACTGACCAAGACTGACACCCCCCCCCCCTCCAGGCGCATGTGAGGGCTTGAATCTGGGAGGAAAAGTGAAGGGACAAGCGGACACAAAATGTTGCTTTATAGCTAAATCGACAAAAAGCTGAATTTGACTTTACCATGCAATTTAGCTAGAGCTCCATAATGTAGCTATTCTAAATCCCTAAACTATCAGCAGTGCGTTGAAACCTCGTAACTTTTCCACCGACCACGCATTGTATTTACAAAGTTAGCTTGATCGTTACATGCTTACAAGTAGCCTACATAAACTTCATAGAAGCATGGGCAAACGAGCTTCAATTTAGCAAATTCTGGACAAAATGAAATTGCAAGCTTTACTTGTGTCAGCTGAGCTGATGGTTTGAGGCGGCGGATCTCGGGGTGCGGGGATGCTAGGTCCTGTCTATACTTACTTCTTAAACTTGTTAGGAATAATAGCAAATACACTTCCTTATAGTCCCTATCATGTTACATCATGTCGGCACCATGCACCCAGCTACTTGGGATCGACAATGGGCGGTGGTCTACGTGACAGGTCTCCTTGCCCCATAAACCATTGTACCCGTCCGCCTTCTCGCCCTCTGGAATGGACAGACCTGGGTAAATTACTCGCTAGGATTGAAACCAACTATACTTACTTGAGGTCAAACTTGCTTCCCACATGGTGTATGACCAAAATATTGGTAAATGCAATTTAAGCATCGCCTTCAAGTCTCGCTTAGCACATCCTTTGTGCAATGCAAATCCCAACTCATTCCTTCACGCCACCCTCACTTGCTACTATGAGAACCAGCGGTACAATGTTGCCCTTGGAACCTACGCCCTCCAAGACAGGCCATACCACACCTGTGAGATCACTCCACCGCCATGAAGCCAGTCTAGCCACTTCTGAGCCTAGGCCACCACCACGCATTAGCTCTCTTGCCATGGATCTGATGCAGTAGCGTGTTCAGGTAATGTGGGCGACTTCAACAAGATACACCATCACCGCCCATGGCACTTTCACCAAGCAGACGGTCATCCACACAAATGTGTTAGCGGAGGTCTCCAAGGTCATCGCCAATGTGCAATGGCGGTGGCTATAAGGAGCCAATGGACAGGTACAAGATCATGGCCTTGACCTCGAGTATACGGAGATAGGAAGAGGAAAGAGCGGCTTTTGCAGCTGTCCATCTGCGCAACCCTGCCCCTCTATATCCGTATGTGGGCCAAATCTGTATAATCGAGAGCTTGATGAAGTTCCTACATAGGAGGAGATCTATAGCCATGATGCGACATCAAAACGCTTGATACTCGAAGCTGAAGCGGGATCTCCTCGTTCATGTCGTCGATCACCGGTGATCTCAATGTTTGTGGAAGTACCGGATGGCGGAATACCTGCGGGAAGACCCGGCATGGCTAGACTACGCTACCGACATCATCGATTTCCGTGATATACCCGACATGAAAATCGAGTTCGCGAAGCACCTGCCGCGAAGCGATGGGAGTGGAGGCACACACGGATACGATGCGATCAAATCCCGCCCATGGCCGAGGGGACGGCGTGTATGCGCTACGAGATGCTCCAGGGATCTGGCGGTGGGTGAGTGTGTTGTTACACTACTAGTTTGCATTTTCATTCCTAGTTTTATCTACGTCTCTATTTTATCTCGCGTATTTTCTAAGCATTCTATAATGTAAGAACCAAGCTTTGTATGATCCACATGCTGTGTAGCTACTTAACACAGTTATGATTACATTCCCCCCCTTTTATGCTCAACATTCCATTCTTACAAAATTATGTCTATACCCATTTGCATGTGGAAGAATCCAGGACCCCGACATTCATAAGGTGACGATCACCGGTCATAAGTCATAACAAACCCAGATTATAGCGAAGGATACAATCATAACCAAACCCAGTTATGGTTCGACAAAGGTAATACACAGCAGTTAAATAATTGCTCACATAGTGTACTTCAAAAAAATAACATGTTTTCATAAACATAACAAATCCTGTTATACAAACACAACAATCATGCACTAAAGTCTACATCAAGCACATTGGAGAAAGCACCGATCCGTCAGAGACTGCACTTGACCGCTGCCGACTTGTGATTCATCTACACTTTCAAGCATCTGAAAGAGCAAACAACACCTTGTAGTGGTGAGTTCAATGATCTTGATGCAGAGCGAGATTTTTACAATACAGCAATTATAGCTCATAGCTAACATACCGTCAATTGCAGCGTACTTCATATTAGGTTCGAGCAGCTTATCCTCCCAATAATATTGCCCTAAAAGCAGCACTCCATGAACATATCAACAATTTGCCCTTCATGTCGACATACCACGAATTGATGAGTTTGGGAAGCAAGAGCAGCCATCCACGATCACTGTAAGCCCTTAGTCCCACAGGATCCGGATAAATTTCCTAGATGTCCACTTTGCACTCCTTTGGGATTCTAATGTTGATAGTCAGGCTTTCAAGCGGTTTAGTGTCATTAATTGATGTTAACACTAGTAAATGTTATGTGCTAGTTCACGAAAGTCTTAAACAGATCCCTAATGCTTTCTCCCCACGCATGAAAATGAATTCAGACAAATAATATAGCAATAACTTTTTGCAAATAGGCAGTTCGGAACAAAGACATCAAGTCTACGGATCCGTCATTGCCTTCTCACAAAAGGCTGGTATCTGAGGGCGTACCCCTTCATGGAGGTTGCACCACAGCGATCCTAGGGTGATCGTGGCTGTACTCAAGGTCGAGACCCTCTGAACCTGTTTTCTTGAACCGCAGCCAACTCGTGTAATTACTCAGTCTTCCTCACCATCACAGGATCGGTGGTGTAGGCGACTTTGATCTTATTCCGCCATGTACTTCTATGTAAAGTCTTTGTGATGTGGAAACAAAACACCTCTTAGTCATTTTGAGACGTCCAGAAAGTTCATGACTACATACAAGAGGGAAAGGATACGGAGGAAGAGGGTGATGCCGTGGCGGAGGAAATGGATGAAAGTAGTGGAGGAGAAATACGATGAGGCCTTGGAGGAGGAAATGAGATGGAAAGTGAAAGATTGAACCCGCCTTACCAATATCTGGAATGGTGCATGACCGTTTAGTAGTAGGGTGAAGGTGGATAAGCGGTGGTTTACTGCGTTGACGCTAAGCGCTTCCTAAAATTTGTTCTGCGCCACTTGCATGTAGTGGAATTAGGTCCTTATCCATGATCCAAGTCAAACATAGTCATGTTTATGCCGACCTTCACTCAGCGATAGGTGGCCGCATTTCTCTCTCTTCGATTTATTTTCACTTCCTCTAAACCCGGTTCCGGTGTGCGCCTCAATAATTCGCCTCCCTTCCTTGTCTTCTACAGTGAGAACCAAGCAGCGGCGTGGTGGTTCCTCAGACCACTCCCTCTTGACAGCCCCCCATCCACAGAGTCCATCCCCTCTCAAATCCACCGCCTCCTTGATACAACGCCTCCATTAATCTACCAGATTCCAGGACTCCATTTTGCTGTAGGTGAAGCTTGCAAGTGTGATGGGTGAAGTGAAAGGCATCGACAGCCTTGGCAGCAGCCTTGGATGGCTGGCGACCGCCACGGTAGGATTGGGGGCAGCTGAACCTCGACGCCCTTGAACATGCAGGATAGCCCGCAGGGGTTGGACATCATCTCTACCGCCGCCTCGCTCGCTGCATCTCGCTACGCTTCACGTGGATCACGGGACATGGGCGAACAGTTAGTCGCCGAGCCTTCTTTGATACCAATAAATGATCCAAGCGACGCGAGCCCGCGTAAGTTCCGGTATCTTGCTTATTGGTTCAGTCATATCGTTGATTCATAATGTGCGAACTCTCGCCGGACTCCTATGTTCCTTTAAATGAGCGTGTTGTGTGCGGCGCGGTTTGAACAAATTGAACCATTTAAGACTATGCTGCGGTAAGGCTCTGCTCGTACCTGATATTCTGGTATTTTAAATAGTGACACAGTCTTACTTTAGGTCATAAGCGAGTTGTCAATTTCGATTTGCAATGGAATGCTAGGTGATATTCTGTTCCCTAAAGTAAACAAAGCAGATTAGATGATTTAAAGCTGTTAAGCCCGAGTTATTCATGATCATCGTCAGGAGGTTGTTCTAGGGGGCTCTGCTCCTACTCCATATATTAGGCATCTTCGTGGTAACCACGAGCACAATTTAAGCGATATCTGAGGAGACACTCGCTACATTGTTTAAGCGATATTTTGTGTTCTTTAATCTGAAGGTCCAGTTGTCAAATTGTATTTGCAATGGAATCCATGCTAGGTGATTGTACCAGCTGACAACAAACTCTGCCCAGAATATTCATACAAAACTGGCCCGATGTTTTGGATAAGTGGTCGAATCGGTAGTGGTGAATATCAAGGAAGAAGAAGAGCAAATGGGAGATGACAGAACTGGGTGGGTGGCAACAGTGGCTGTCCTTTTATCCAGGATGGGAGTACTTGGACTCTAAAAAATTACTGATCGTTGAGACTTACATTGCCATCTTTGGAGAATTGTCGGCATTACGCATTCAACAGCGGGTGGCGTCGCCCATTCGAATTAACATAGGTTCAACATGGCAGAACTTGAGATCCTAAAAGGTACGGCTCCCATAGACCGTGGGATCGTGGAATGACTAGAATCACGACCTCTTAGCGGTGTTAAACAAAGCAATCACATTCATTAGATACCCGAAGACAAGGAATGGGCAGGTCTTGATAACGACTTCCTATGACGGAGAAGTATGTTGACCTTTGTCTTCACCTCAGCTACTATTAAGTACAAAGCGCAGCGCATTTATGATCCTGAACCTAAGCGGCGACATGCGTGTTTGGGATCCATCCATTTAGGGTGAGTCATGAGTGTCATATAGCATGTAAAATCCCATTCAAAATTCTGCCTTGGCGTAAGTAACATAGTACCCATACGTGATGCATCATTCAGCTCCAGTCGCCGAAGATGTAGTAGAAGATCTTGAACTTGGGACCTGGCGCTGGTTCTTGGCACCTCTCGGGCGACACGAAGCGGGATGTTGAACTCATGTGGATTCATATCAGGGGAGCACTAAACAGCGTTGGTGATACAATAGAACATATGGGGACACAACTTTCTTCATACATGTTGGTGTAATTATCCCGTTTTCTCGAGGTCACATGCCCATCCAAAGACCTAGTAGAGCAAGTCTAGAGCAGTTGACAATCTGAAGGACAATCTGTGTTTCTTGGGATCTTCTACCCTTTCTTTGTAGACCCCTAGGCTGTTGAACCTATAATTGCTCGGCAGCCACGGCTCCTGATCGTGCTGGCTAGTGGTGTTGGTGGTTGTGGAGTTGAAGAATAACTAGCTGCTGCTCCTGGTGAAGCTGACGAAATACTTGGTGATGCTGCTTTCTTGGTGAAGCTCACGAAATACTTACTAATGCTCGCTGGTGAAGCTGTGAAATACCTGCTGAGGATGCTGCTAGTGAAGGTGACGAAATAGCTCTTGAGGCTCTTGAGTCTAGGAAGAACATCTGGTGTTGTTCTTGAGGTGCCCGGACACTTCGGCGTTTATAGCGGTGTGTGTTTGTTGCACACTCCGTGCCTATCATCTTGACACTCCAGATCCGACACAGGAGCGAATCACGTCGGGGAGGGCTACAATTGGCTCGGTGGGGTAAATGCGATTTGATGGAGAATGAATGACGTAAGCGTAGCATTACGGTTTGTTCAAGCGATACCACCACCTCCAGGGACCTAGTACTCATACTGGCAGATCCGATGAACCATTTATCTTTATCTTTATCATTAGTTATGCTTATTTGTGTAAAGACTAAGCTGTGCTTATTTGTGTAAGACTAAGTTAGGCCTAACTAGCGTATTTAGTGAAGTCCAACTTTTTTTTTCCACGCCCATAACAACAGAAGCGCAGCATAGAACATACAAAGGTAATGTGCATACTAGGCATTTTGCTCGGGATAACAACCACTTCAAGTAAATGATACATGGTGTATGCGCATTTGAGCGCATCACTAGAATGTGCCACCTATTGATGATTGATGACATGGATCTAGATTTTTACACTGCGTATTTGCATTAGAATCGCTCATTGATTTGTTCACATATTTTTTTTGGTGATGGCGATGAACTCCACTCTCTTGGTAACATGCTTTGTGTTGACACTTGTTGATGCAATGCAAAGTCTGAGAACATGATCGGCATAAATCATTCCATTTAGGTTCTCTATGTTTCGTCACCAGGCTACTAATTTCAAATGAAAATCTAGTAAACAACATATGTGTACATTGTTAGAGTATGCTACAGCACATACATGTTTTCTACAATGACAAGAAGAAAACTTGATGCATTTTTCACCTTGTTGGTGTTGTGCTGAGGCGGGTGGATGTGGCTTTGGGGTTCAGAGGAAGGCCGTGGCTGGTGCGTGTCGCGACCATGGTGACAACGAGCTTGGCTTCGGAGGAGGCCAACAGGACCGGCATGGTCGGCATGGTGGCAGATCTCACCGGAGAATGAATTCCGTCCTGCGTCGTGCCATGGTGTGGCCATGGTGACGAGCTCGATTCGGGATGGGGAGGAGAGCGAGTAAGGTTAAATCAAGTCCTAACTCCGCGCCATGGCTGCGACCATAGATTGCCGCCCGTGGGAAGAAGAAGGCGCCTAAAGGATGCATGCGCAGCGCTGCAAGCCTACATGGTAGCCTACATGGCAACCACGGCGGCGACATAACTACTGGCGATAGGGGGCCCCAACAGCGTTAACGATATTTTGTATTGAAACATAAGTTAAATTCGTGCGAAAAAGACCCTCTGAGTATTTGGCACGCCAACTTTGAGCAACGACTGATTGTAACAACTTAGGTACGCGTTGCCTAGCCACTAACTTTGGCTGCCAAAATGATATTCTCACGGTCAGAGCACAAACATGACAGTTAAGTTTCAATAGTTCAACGATCTAAGTGCCAAAAGTGAAAACTAGCCAATGTATTGGGGCGATCTATTCTACCGGTGAATCTTAGCCCTACCATGATCTCCCGAAATAGTTACAGCAAAGAAGAGCTCTAGACATGGCAAGTCCTACTCATGCACAATAATGGCCAGATCTCCATGAACGGAGGGTGAGAGGAGCAAATACCAGGGTCCATGGCGGGAGATTGAGGTGGGGATGATTCCCACGAGCAAATCTAAGGAGGTGGTCGGAATCGGTGGTGCAGCGGCGCCACCGTGGAGAAACTTCCACGGCGAGCATGTTTGTAAGAAGGGGTTAGGAGGGCAAATGAGGAAGAAGATCCGTGGCCCCTGGCCCGCAACTTATAGGATCTGGCGCTCGACCCGGTAGTATCGACTAGGGGCCAGAACTACGGTGACGCAATTAGTGCAGGATCGGGCGGTTGTACCGGTCTGGGTGGAACTTCGGGAAGTTAGGCCCGAAGTGGTAGTACTGCAAATCTTGGCGGAACTACCGGTGATGCCGAAGAGAACTTCCCAGATGAGGAATGGCTAGGATGAGACCTTGTGCAGAGAGAGTGAGGTTTAAGGGGAGGAGCAAAGGCTTGGGATAGATGGCACAAACTGTGAAAAGCCAAATTAAGATCCAAAAATGAAAAACAACACCAAAAACATGGAAAACTAGGTGAAACACCACAAAATAAAAACAAAGAGAAACCCACAATGTCGATGGCCTAGACCACCATATATGAGTACATTTGTCTTGACACATGAAGATATATCTTGGGTTCATTACCAAAACTCATCATTTAAGCTCATTTGTCTCCTTGAGATACCATAGAGAATGAATACATTAATGTGTGCATAATAGGGAAAGTGTTGGTTCATATGAGGAACTACACCCCTACATCCATGCATACATCCAAACAAGATATTCTTTGAGACCCGGGTAGGTGTGCAAGATACTCAAACCACATTGCTCGAATCTATGATATTTAGCTCATGCCTCAACTCCCGGAACCTTGCTTCATAAAGTGGCTTCGAGAAAAGATCCGCTAGATTGGCCTTGGTAGGAACATACTCCAAATAAATGTCTCCTCTTACAACATGATCCCGAATGAAATGATAGCGAATCTCAATGTGCTTGGTATTATTGTGTTGCACCAAGTTGTGGCGATATCAATGGCACTCTCATTATCAGAAAGAAGGGCACCTTGTTGAAAGAAAGTCCAAGATCCTTCAAGGTTTGCTTCACCCATAGAAATTGGGCACAACAATTTGTGGCGGATATGTACTTTCGGCCGGTGGACATGAACCACGATTTCTTCTTTGAGGACCAACACACCAAGGATCTTACAAGAAATTGACAAGCACCAGAGGTTGACTTCCTTTCCACTTTGTCTCGCTCAATCCAATCCGTGTATCCAATGAGGCCAAAACTTGCTCCCTTGGGGTACAACAAACCAAAGTTAGGGGTATGAACCAAATATCAAAAGATTCTCTTGACTACCACCATGTGGATTTCCTTTGGTGTGGCTTGGAATCTTGCACACATACCCACACTCAACATAATATCCGGTCGAGATGCACAAAGATAGAGCAAAGAACCAATCATTGAAGCGATAAAAGCTTTTGATCCACATCCTTACCCTTGGGATCAAGATCAAGATTAACCTTTGTGGGCATGTGAGTTTTGACTCCATTTACTTGATCAAGGTTGAACTTCTTGAGAATATCTTGGATATATTTGGCTTAGTTGATGAAGGTTCCCTTCCTCAATTGCGTGACTTCAAAGCCAAGAAAGAATTCCAACTCCCCAATCATAGACATATCAAAGCGGTCAGTCATGAGCTTAGCAAAATCCTCATTAAAATCTTTGTTAGTAGACCCAAAAATAATATCATCAACATAGATTTGGCAAATGAACAAGTTTCCTCCAACTTTCTTAGTAAAAAGAGTGGGATCAATGAGGCCTACTTCAAAACCATGGTCTAACAAAAGCTCTCTAAGGCACTCATACCACGCACATGGGGCTTGTTTGAGACCATATAGTTCCTTATCGAGTTTGTAGACATGATCAGGAAGAGGGATCCTCAAAGCCGGAGGTTTCTTGACATAGACCAATTCCTTTAAGGGACCATTAAGAAAAGAACTCTTGACATCCATTTGTTACAATTTAAAGTTATGATGGGTAGCATAAGCAAGAAGAATGCAAATGGATTCTAGGCGAGCAACGGGAGCATAAGTTTCACCATAGTCAATGCCCTCAACTTGAGAGTATCCTTGGGTAACTAACCTTGCCTTGTTGTGGACGACTATACCATTATCATCCATCTTGTTCTTGAAGATCCACTTGGTCCCAATCACATTTTGACAATCTCTTGGCCTATTCACTAGGGTCCACCTTGTTCCTCTTGAAGTTGTGAAGTTCCTCATTCATAGCATCAAGCCAACCATCATCTTCAAGAGCTTCGAAGACCTTTTGGGGCTCAACATGAAAAACAAAGGCATGATGAGAGCTAAAAGAGGTTAGTTGTCGCCTAGTAGTAGAGCCCCTATTGAAATCTACATAAACATTATCAAGGATATGGCCATATGTGATGAGCTTGGAGAGACGGTATGCTTGACGCGGGCTTGGGTCTCAAGACGAGATTCTTGAGCAACCACTGGGTCATCTCCATGATTTGAGTCCCTGCCTTGACTATATGCACGAACTTGATCACTATCTTCATCAACATCAACGAGGAGAGTCATCATCATTTGGTGGAGAGGCATTGGCTTGGCATTGGTCATTGTTAGCTTGACCTTCTTCAACTCGACCTTGATCAACATTTTCTTGAGTGGCTTCACTATCTTGGTGAGGTAGAGCTTGATCAAATTGAGGTAGACTTTAGCTTGGAGAGTCATGTACATGATAATATTGAGAAGAGCTTGGAGAACCTTGAGAAGCAATAAGTTGTCCTTGAGAGGAATGATGATCTTGTGAGTGAAGGCTCCACTTTAGTAGAGCTTGGTCCTTCTCCTTGACCCAAGGGGATCCTCAATGGGTTGGAAGAATCCACACCCATTCTTCTTATGGCTTGGGAAGAATTTCATCACTTGGATCACAAACACCATCTTGCCTCACAAGAGACTCATGATCTTCATCAAACTCGACATTGCTAGATTCTTCAACTCTTCCTATGGCTTTACTGTAGACTCTATAGGCATGAGATTGACTTGAGTACCCAACAAAGATTCCTTCTTGAGCCCTAGCCTCAAACTTTGCCAAGTGGACACCTTTCTTGAGAATGAAACATCTACAACCAAACACCCGGAAGTACTTGACATTTGGCTTGCGATCGGTGAGAAGTTCATATGAGTCTTGTTCTTATTCATGCGGAGGTATATACAATTGGTTGCATGGCAGCGGTGGAAATAGCTTGCCCAAGAGTTGTAGGGGACTTGAATTGACCAACATGGTTGACCACATCCGTCAAGTATGACTCTTCCTTTAGGCAATGCCATTTTGTTGAGGGGTGTATGGAGTTGAATATTAATGCTTGATCCCCTCATCACTAAGAAATTCATCCAAAGTGTAGTTCTTGAACTCGGTCACATTGTCACTCCGAAGGTGAGGATTGTAGAATTATGTTCCCGTTGAACTTGATTAGCAAAGTTGATGACGATTTGTTGAGTCTCGCTCTTGAACTTGAAGAAGTAGACCCATGTGTATCTTGAGAAGTCATCAACAATCACCAAGCAATACTTCTTCCCTCCAAGACTATCATGAGAAGGAGGCCCAAAAAGATCCATGTGAAAAAGCTCCAAGCATCATTTGGTGGTAATTTGATTGAGGATATTATGAGGCTTCTCATGCATCTTCCCCTCAATACAAGACCTGCACACATGATCTTTGGCAAAGGAAATATCTTTTAGTCCAAGGATGTGCCCCCCCGTGTAGAGACTTTGCAAAGACTTCATGTTTACATGGGCTAGGTGGCTATGCCACAACCAGCCCACATCGGCTTTCGCATAGAGACATATAGCATGTGTAGAGGTATTTTCGGAGAAATCCACCACATACAAGTCATGCTCTACGTATCCAACGAAAGCCACCATGAGAGTATTGATCCACATGAGGACCACGGAATGCTCATTAAAGAACGACGAAAGACCCATAATGGATAAAGCACGAACGGGGAGGAGATTATAACCAAGGATTTTGACAAACATGACATTAACCAAGGATACATCAGGGTTACTACCTTACCAAAACCCAATATCTCAGAACTTGTTTTATCATGGTAGGAGACCATAGTATTGGAAAAATTAGGCCTAATATCGACATGATAGACTTGCTTCCGGTCATATGGATTGTAGATCCACTATCAAGCACCCATTTTGCTCCACCGGAAGCAAAGTCCTATAATAAAATCAAGCTTTGGTTTTAGGTACCCATTTTGCAATGGGCCCCCTTTTGTTAGTCACAAGGGTCTTTGGTACCCAAATAGTCCAATGTTAATCATGAGTGTAAGATGTGCTAATGTACTTTGCATATACATGACCATCATGAGATTTGCAAAGAATGTAAGAAGGGTTGTTCTTCCCGGCAAAGTTATCACTTTGCACAAATGTAGAAGCATAATGAGGTCCTTGAGCAAAGCTCTTGCTTTTCTTATTTTTCTTGTTCTTCTTATTCTTCTTGGTCCTAGGAGTGTACCCAATACCCTTCTTGTCAACTTGCCCTTTTGCATGTTGATCTTTCAATTCCTTGTTTTCCTTAACAAGATTCACATGCTCAGAACAAGGGTTAGAAGAACAAGGCAAATATATAATAGGCATATTGGAAGACGTTGATTGTTAATTGTTCAATTGAGTTTGAAGCCGCTCATGAGCCTCAAAAAGACTTGAGAATTTACTCTCCAAGGCATGATGTTCCTCTTTTAGTTTATCAAAGTCCTTTAGGCATTCATGACCAACACCAAGCTCAATCTTTTCATTTTTAAGGGTATTCAATGAAGCAAGAGCATGATCTCGATCTTTAACAAGCTGTGACATGAGAGCATTATGATCATCTATAAGCTTAGCAACACTCTCCTCAAGAGTTATTCTCATGTTATGTTCATCTTCAAGCGATTGTGATAGAGAGGCAATTTCATCGATGACCTCTCTTTCATTTTTACTTAGCATGTCAATTAGATCTTCCTTCTCATCTAGCATTTCCCTAGCATGGTCAAGTTGGTTTACAAGAGTTTCAAAGAACATTCTAGTATCATCATCTAGATGTTCCATGGATTTACATATGCTTACCATCTCTTTCTTGACCTCTAGACTATCTAGATCATTCAAAGGAAGTTCATTTGAGGGAGACTTGGAAGTGGGTGTTACCTCGGTGGCCTTAGCGATGAGACACTTTTGGTTGTGGTTGGTGATGTTCTCATTTGGTGAGACGAAGAGAGACGCTCGTGGTGTAGAGGATGTAGCAATAGAGGAAACTCCATGATCTCTCCACCTTGACCTTCACTTTAATCATCATCATCCTTTTAGAAGTACTCTTCATGGACCACCATAGCCCTCTCCTTCTTTGGAATTCTTGTTTTGGAAGTTCTTGTTCATGGGGTGAGAAGGTCTTGGCTTGCTCTTGCGAATGAGACGACCTCCATTGTCCTCCCTATTCTCGAAGGGGCATTGGGCCACAAAGTGACTCTTGTCGTTGCAATTGTAGCAAGTTCTTGCCTTTGGTGTCTTCATGGTTGAGTTGAACCTTGAGTTGTCCCGTGACCTTGATCTCATGCCCGGCTTGTTCCAAAGGCCCTTGATCACGAGCCAAGTGCTCATTGAAGTCGTACTTGATGTCCTATTGAGACCACTCACAAGTGTCTTCCTCTTCATCAACATCCACCACTTGGGCCTTCAAGGCTAGATTCACCTTTTGAGACCCATAGGCATGAGCACGAGCAGATTCCGCATTCGTCTTGGCAATGGTCATGGCAATAACTTCACTCAACACATCTTGAGAGGACATGATGTGATAGTTGCTTCTCCCCTTGATAGAGTTGAGTTTTTGCTCCTCAAAGGGAAGAAGGGCTTGAACAAACTTCCTCTTCATGAACTTGTCATCAACATAGGAGCACCAAGATCCCTCATAGTGCAACAAAGAACCTTGAGTCGACGGTACATGTCTTCGGGAGTCTCATCATCTTGCATTGCAAAGCCATTAGACTCATTGTTGACTTCATCAAACTTGGAGCTTTGAATGCTAGCATTCCTGACATATAACTCGGTGATATGATCCCAAGCTCCTTTGGCGGTGGAGAATTGGCGAATGTGAGCAAAGTCCTTGGGAGTCAAAGCCATTTGAATCATGCCCAAAGCAGTATCATTGAGTTGCTTATCCATGACCTCGGCCTGGGTCAACTTCTTTGCATCATATAGGGAGAATCCTTCTTCCATAATCCTCATCAATTTAGTAGAAGAGCTGGAAATGTGAGATTGCATTAGATATTGCCAATTGGCGAAATTTGAAGTATCTAACATGGGAAGTGCTCCTTGAGGTATGATATGTGGCATGGGAATAGGTGGGTTCGGAGTATACTTCGGAGGTAGTGGCACTGCCGAGCAGTCCTTTCCCTCCTCTCCCTCTCTGGAGGAGGAGTCACCTAGCCCCTCGGTGCTCTCGCTTGGGGGCTTGGTGGTTTGAGCCACTGATACGTCCATTTTGCATCACTATTTTATATCATAATTTACTGTTATTCATTGATATATTTCATATTAAGAGATGATACTTATGTTATTTCATCTATTTTGCATGATTAATGACTTTTGGACGATGAACCACCGGATTCAGGATTCTGATGGAAAAAGCACAGTCTAGATGCAATATTTGCGAAGATTAGAAAATCCCAGAAAATATACGGAAAATCCTATTTTTCTAGAAGATGAAGAATGCCAGAAGAGGAGGTGGAGATGGGCCATAGGGGGCCCACACCACCCCTGGCGTGACCCCCCTAGGCCGTGCCACCAGGTGGTGTGGCCACCCTAGCCCACCCCAGCATCGCCCTTCCGCGTATATATTCCCTTCGTACCTAAAGTTTAGGGAGCAACCACTGAAATATTCCGCTGCCTCTGCGGGGCGGAAACTACAGAGAGAGAAAGAGCTCTCCGGTAGGAAGGAATCTACCGGGGAAATTCCTTCTCGGAGAGGGGAGATCGTCGCCATCAACACTGTCATCAAGCTAGACTTCATCGGGATCATCATCATAATATCCACAATCATCTCCACCAGCACCATCACCACCACTCTGTACCACTGTAACAATTGGGTTGAATCTTGCATATTTCTTAGGGGAAACTTTCCCGGTGTTGATTACTTGTTGTAGTTGATGCTATTGAGTTGAATGATTGAATTATTGTTCATATTCAGATTGTTACTTATCATTATATCATCTCTGATCTTGATTCATATGATGTCTCGTGAGTAGTTCGTTTAGTTCTTGAGGACATGGGAGAAGTCATGTTGTTAGTAGTGGAATTGTGTTGAGAAAGATTTAATGGTTTGATATTTAAGTTGTGGTGCTATTCTTCTAGTGGTGTCATGTGAACGTCGACTACATGATACTTCACCTTTATGGGCCTAGGGGAATGAATTGTGTATTTGGCTACTAATCATGGGGTTGCCAGAGTGACAGAAACCTAAACCCCCGTTAGGAAACCTTTGCATAAGGGAGTGTAGGATCTCAGAGTTTAAGGCTATGGTTAGGTTTTTATCTTAATTACTTTCTTGTAGTTGCAGATGCTTGCAAGGGGTATAATCACAAGTATGTATTAGTCCTAGTAAGGTTATTACATTAGCATAGGTTCACCCACACAACACTTATCCAACCAGAGAAGATTAATCAACTATATGAAGCGAAAGCACTTGACAATATTCCATGTGTTCTCGAGAATGTTTGGTCATCTTATGTAATACAACGCATGTCCATTGCTAAAGAAAGGATTGAGCCATAATGCATTTATTTTTATTGTCTTTTATTTACTAGCATTTTATTTATCTACATTATCAAAAAACCTAAAATCCGTTTGCTAAGTATTCTGAGAGAATTCTGATCCAAACCACTAGTCAACACTTTCGCTCCTTGTTGGGTTCGACACTCTTATTTATCAAAAGTACTACGATACACCCCTATACTTGTGGGTCATCAAGACTATTTTCTGGCACTGTTGCCAGGGAGTGAAGTGCTATTGAAGAGTGGAACTGGTAAAGGAAACTTCTATTGTGAGTATTGTTTATTTTTGTTTGTTACTTTATTTCAATATGGATAATTCACTTAGTTTCTTATTTCAGAATGCTACTACCACAGCTAAGGTAGTAGATGAACCACCACCTGCTGAAATTGACCCTTTTAAAATACCTACAAACTTTGCTGATCGTGTTATGGATAACTACTATTTTGGAGATGGAACTATCCATCCCGGTGATCATTTGCTTTTTATACATTAATTATGCGGATTGTTCAAGTGTGCAGGTATTACAACAGATCAAGTTAAGAAAAAGTTATTCTCTGTATCATTGAAAGGCAGAGTTGAGGAATGGTATAAGTTGCTAAAGAATGGCCAATCTCTTGAATGGGAGGAAATTGTACCTCTCTTTTATTCCAAATTTTATCCTCCTAGTGATATATAAAGATCGGAATCAAATATATAAATTTTGGCCTCGTGATGGAGAGAGTACCGCCCAAGCTTGGGGGAGATTGAAGTTACTAATGCTCAAATGTCCTATTCATGAGCTCCCTAATAATATTATTATCAATAAGTTTTATGCAAGGCTTTCTCTTCATGATAACAATCTATTGGATGCTTCTTGTGCTGGATCATTTACATGTATGAAAGAAGAAGCTAAATGGGATCTGCTAGACCGTATTCAAGACAATCTTTGAAGCATGGGAGAATGATAAAGGAAGAAAGTCAGGTATAAATTATGGTTATGAATGCATTAAATCTTTTATGGGAACTGATGACTTTCATAATATTAGTGTTGCTTATGGTCTTGATTCTCAAAGCATTGCAAATTGTTTTAAGGCCGTTGCCTCTTATATTGAAATTCCTAAAAAGAAATGGAACAAGTATCATGAGCAATATAAAGATATTGTTAATTGTGTTCCTGCTAGAAATACTAAAGTTTATACTACTGATCGTATTTTACCTGAACCTTACATCGAGAAAATACCTTTCCCTGTTAAGGTAAAGGAACATTCTATGATAGCTAGTATGGTTAACAAAAGTACAAAGAAAGCTGTAGAACCTGATGAACAAATAGATGTTGAACCTATAGTAGCAAATGTGAAAGACCTTGTCACTAAAAATGTAGAAGATGGACACATTATCCTTTGTAAGGATACTTCTAATATTGTTTCACATCCTAGTAGAGCTAGGAAAGCTAGTGTCCCTGTGTTTTCTGTCAAAATAAATGATCATTGCTACTATGGTTCATGTGATAGTTATATCGTTAAATTTATTCATGATGCTGAACGTTATTATGAGATAGGGAAAAATGTTTTTATGCATCTCATTAATATTAAGTTTCCTAAACTTTATGATGAAAGTCTTTATGTTGCACTTGTTTTGCCTTCCTATGCTAGTAGCCTCTTGTTTCAATAATTTATTTTCTTACAAAAATCCCTTGCACAGGAAGTAGGTTAGACTTAAATATGTGTATATTTTCTTCTTGATGCTCTCTTTTACTTCAATTCATATTCTTATGTGAGCATCATTGAAATTATCATGCCTATCTTAATGGCTATAAAGAAAGAGCTTTTTGGGAGACAACCCATTATATTTTTGCTTTCAGTTTATTTTTATTTATTTGAGTTTTGGAAGTTATTTCTTCTGTAGTAACCTCTACTTATACTTTTTGTTTGGTTTTTGTGTCAAGATTAGCCTCTAATGTGAGATAAATAAGATTTGGGGAAGTTGTTGTCCCGAAACAGATTTTTGTGCTTCACTATAAAAAATCGTGAAAATTCCTAGAACGTCGTACTGATCTGTAATTTTTTGTGTGCATGCCCCAGGTTATTTTTTAACTTTTGTTAGTTTTGAACTTTTTGATTTGAGCAACAGAAGATTTTCGAAAAAATTGATCTTTACCTGCTGGTCTGTTTTGACAAATTTCTGCCATTTTTGCATTTGCCTCTTAAATCGATTTACTTTTTGAATTTTTTGGGCTTTTGAAAGGAGTTGCTACAATAGATTATGTTTTGATGGACTTCAGTTGAAATTGAACCCAAAGGTTTATTATCTTGCATGCACTAATGTTGCTAGTGAAGATTGTGTGAAGTTTTGTATGAAAGAAATTTTCAAGTGTTAGGAGAGAATGATGTAATGAGATGAAGAATGGTCAAAAGACTCAGACATTATATTTTTGAAGATTCTTATGATGAAGATATTGATATTATTCAGGTGGTGACTCCAGAAGAATTTATTAAAGACCAAATTCAAAAACCTGTAGAGTCCGTTTTCGAATAGATAACAGTTCTGGTAATAAAAGGTCCGCGAAAAACTTTTCAATTTATATTTTTGCTGTTTTTAGCTAACATGGAAGATAATGAGTCGAAAAAGGGATGGAAGCGGGCAGGGGCTCGCACCACCGTGGCGAGCCCACTGATCAGCGCCACCGGGGTGTAGCCACCCAGGCAAATCTCAAACCGTTTCTCCCACTACCTTCATTTTATTGTTAAATTTTGTAATATATAATCCCCCGGATCCCTCGAGGTCCGCATATCCTGTTCTCGTCGTGTTTTCGTTTGATCATTTGACTGATGATTCTCGATTTGGAGCCACAATGTCTTCCTCTAGATCAGCCAAGGAGGATTCCTCTGCGGACATCATCAACCCGTACATGTATGAGTTGAAGATTCACCCCAAGGAGTTGTTGCTCAAAGATGGGAAGGTCACTACAATAGAATATAGCTTCGGTAACACTGGCTTGTGTTACTACAGGTCCAAAAAAGTGTTACCAGATAAAGCAGTAACACATTTTGATATGTGTTGCATTAGGCTGTGTTACTAGGAGGTGCCCGCTGTCACACATATCTATTACTGTATGTTAAAAATTGTGTTACAATTATGTTGTAGTTACATGTATCTTTTGTGTTACTAAATTAGCTAGTAACATGTTTTTATAACTATAGTAACATAATTAGTAACACTAGTTAGTCATGTAATATTCCTCATATGGTAACACTCCAATTGATGGTTACCAACTGCCTGGTAACACATTTGTTTAATTATAGTAACACAATAGTGACACTGTTATATTAGTATCATAACATGATTTTATTTTCTTTTAATTTTTGTCACAAAACACATTTTTATACTATATTTTTATTTAAATAAAAATAATTGCACATGTTTAATTTATTTGATAATAATAAAAAACTAATTGATGATTTTCACCATGAAAAAATAAAGGAAGTGAAGCATAACACATTCACTTGAAAAGATAGATTTCAATATAGTATAAGAATATATGACACATTTGCATCACAATAAATAAGTAAATTACAATATTATCCATATAACATCATACATTCATATTAATTTGAGTACAAAAAATTAGGTTTATGAAGGATATTACACTATAGCATTTGCATCATTCTATCTACAAAAATATTCTTTTTGAATAATATGAAATTTTACAATCCATCAACCATCAACGTAAACTACATATATTGATAAGTGAAATCTTCGAAAATCATTTGCTTCTTGATCCAACCCGTTTAGAGAGTTCATTTACGCAAGCGACTCAATGATCCTTTTCTCGAATCTGCAAAACAAAATTGGACATTATAGCCATGAGTAAACGTACATGTATGATTCTAGAATACTAGTCATGAACATGTGCATAGTGAAGGTGAAAAGAAGATAAAAAAATGTTTGTCAACATCATTTTTTAGAAACTAGAAATGCGTGAAAGCACATTCAGTAGTAGGTAAGACATATGATGTTAGGCCCGAGTAGAGAATACAAAATAATTTTCTATGATAAATTAACTTGATATGTATGTTGTAAGATTAAAGTAACAGAGGTACCAATCACTATAGGCATTGTTTTGTTTGGGTTTAAGGGGGGTTCCTATCACAAAACAATAGTAACCGAGCCAGCAAAGAATCAAGGTATTTAGAAAAGTGGAAAAGAAAAAGGTAGGTACAAAATAGTGCTTCCCTAGAAAACCGAATCAAACCACCACCTCCAGTACTATGACCGGGTATAGAATGACTTGATGGAAGGATAGTATTTTATAGTTAATCAGGTGCTGAAATGAAAACAATTATTTCTTAGTAAGGAACACATTGCTAGCTAATATTATATATCAAGATCTACCAACTCTTAGCAATGGACATTGAAAACTTCTAGCCTTATACTTGAACAATGATTTATAGCATATAATGATAAACTGAGATACAAAATAAAACTCTATATAGTTCCAGTAATAGAATATGGAATATAAAAAGCACTTAGTTCATAACAAATAGTTAACCGACCAAGATTATAGATTTCTACCTCTCCCACTAACAAGTGTAGGCTCTAAATTTTCATGAAAGCAGTGTTAAGTGATTTCAACCAACTTCCTTGTTAAAAACAATTTGTCTTTATTATGGAACCAAAATGAAGACACAAATAGAGTGCACTTTGTGAAAGATATATAAGATCCACTTACATTGATAAATACATCAGATTTGGAAAGTGTTATCCCTTGCTGCAGCCACCACTCACACAAATTGTCGGCTGTAGCAAACACAAAGAATACTATTCTGAATCGAAGATTAGAAGCGAATTCAAAAGCACATGTCAGAATAGAGGATTTCGAATTGGTTTAGCACGAATATGCATGTAGAAATTACTGATTGTAGCAGAGCTAGCTTAGTCATACTTCTGTCCCATGTCCTGAACTTATTGGGTTATGGAGATGGCCACTAGCCACACACACACGCACCATGTGGCCACTAACTCAACTAACCATGTACTCACATGGTATCCACTAACGATTGATGCAACAACCATATGCACGCAGCTAGCTGTATAAGAGAGTCCATGAACTAACTAACAACACCACTGATTCACTCGGCTAGTTGCATATCGTTCTCGACACACAACAGCTTCGTGCCGCCATCTGCATCTCTCCACACACGCCGCATCATATCACACAGACATGTCCGGAATCTCACCATGCACACCTGCTCGAACCGAGCCAAACTATATGGGGCTAACTAAAAGGAGAACAGAAAAAACAATGCAGATGAACAAATCGAGATTAAACCCAACAACAAAAACATACGGACCCTAGTTCGACTACCCTACTTTTCGGTGCCTTATGCGAGACCAAACAAAGTAGAAACCGTTGTTTAGATCTCGTGGTGCGAAAAGATTAGAAGAGTGTTGACTGTTACAATAGAATCAGCGACTAGCAACAACAGATCAATGAGAATGTATAAATCGAATCAAACTCACACTACTCAACTCTTGATAGGTCTATTGGAATCTGGAGCCCAATGAAAACTTGGCCCAACCACTACCTCCTCACAACCCTTTCTTGGCGTTCTTACTAATCTGAGACACATGACATCGACTCAAAGATCCTGACCGTGGCTATAGCGAGAGGAGGAATGCAAGTTCGGCGGGGGCTGTGGGAAGAGAGGAGTCTAGCGGCACATCTTAGGCCGGTTGGATGGCGACATATTGAGAGGAGAGTGAGGAGGCTGAGGCGGCCTTGACGGAGGGTATTGTGGTAGGGTTCCGTGGCTGAGAAAATAAGGAGCGACGACACAGGGCCCAGGAAAACTTCGCGGGCGATGTGCAACTAAAAGGTCTCGATCTAAATTTTTGAATCCAGGCGTAGGACTCTTGTTTTTGCCTATTTGCGCCCTTTATCCTTAGTAATTTTTGCACTTCAGGTTACAGTCCTGGTTTGCCTGTTACTAGGACCAGTTTATGTTGGGCCTGCGTGACACTTTTTATTTTAGTATGCACTTGAATAGTGTTGAGTATTTCCCGGTATATAAATACATGTTATTTTAATAAAATAAGGAAATACTAAATGATATGTGGAAAATCATGAAAAATTAAGAATCAAGTCAAATTTGAATACAACAAAGAAGAAAAGTACTAGTAAAACTTATATATACCTTAAGAACTCCAACCTATATTAACTTTAAGATTGGATAACTCTGGTCTATTTTTGTGAAGGGTGACTTTTAATTTGAGTAAACGAGTCCATATTATTTTTACTTTTTAAAGTCTTAATTTCAATTGATTTTATTGTCGTAATTCACATTAAACTATTGGGAATAGTGCAATGGTACTAGAAACTTCCAAAACGACTATTACTTACATGGGTCCTTCCATGCGAGAATTAGAGGACTCATGCATAATGCATAGATCCACACTTGATGCTATTTGATCTCGTTAAAAGATATTCTCACCATTATCAGTTACATATTACTATGAACCATCTCAATCTCAGGTGGTATATAAAATGATTGATGATGAAATTACTAAAACCATGCATACATAAAGATATTTGATCTCATTCAAAGTCTATCTTCAGACTTTAAATTTTATAAAAGATACATATTAGTGTGACATAACCTGATATCACATAGTTTATTGATTGGCCATTGCCAATGGAACGAGGTCATCATTGATTGTATCACCGGTGAAACAAAAGTATTAACAATCATCATACTTGTGTACTTTAAGAAGATAGACATATTGTGACGTCAAATGAATAATTCACCAATATGAAACTTTTTTCTTCTCGGTGCTCAAAACATAACTATTTTTATGATTGTCTCAATCCAAGGTCATACGCAAAGTTAGCAACGAAATAACAAAAATAATTCAAACACGACCATGTTTGATCTTTTTTTAAATCTACCTCATGTGGATTTGAATTTCAATAGCTGCTACACATTATTGGTACCTAAGATAACATCATATAGTTCATGGATTATATGTTACTATAATCATTGATTGTAACATTGTAGGAGTAACATAGATATATATGTTACTATCCTAATACACCTGTAACACCTTTTTATATTCTACAAAGTATGTGTTACTGTCTACCCTTGCAACACAAAATGATGTGATACTGCAATTTTGCTGTAACACATCTATCCATGTGTTACATAGTTGTGTTACCAAAACTCTGTCTTGTTGTAGTGGGTACAGATAAAAGAGGTTCAGGGCCCTAAAGGAGAAGGTAGTCTGGAGGACAAGATGGAAGCACTAGAGCAAGAAGTCTTTAGGTACAAGAAGATGGCAGAATGCGAAGTGGATATCATCCATAAGATAAGTTCAGAACTCATCGCCGAGCACGAGAAGGAGACTGCTAAGCTTAGGGATGATATTCTCTCACTCCATCAAACAACCAACCAACTACAAGCATAGCTCTACGACATGCAAAATCAAAACTGTGAGTATGAGGCTAGGTTTAAACACATAAGTTCTACATTGTTAGTTTCAGGATATTGGAAACCAAGGCGTCCTTTTGATGGGGAGCCTTTACCTTGGAAATCGATGATGACGAGAGAACACCACCACCACCGAGGAGTAATTCATCATCAGGTTTATGCATCCCTTGGTTTGTTCCAAGCTTGGGGGAGTGTCGCGGTATCACATCATTATCTTTCATATTTTAGTAGAGTCATATTATGAATAGAGAAGTTATCATATAGGATGGTTTGCATTGTGGAAGTATCTCTCCTCTAGTTAGTTATCTATGTATCCCTTGGTGTGAGTTGCCGTTATGGAATATTAATGAGAAGTTCTATCATTTAATTTTGCACATCTTATTTTAGTTTGCAATTTATGTTATATGATTGATCTTGTTGTTAATATTGGTATCACTTTGGATGATTAAGTAAATTTAGTTGGTTTTGGCAAACCTAGCTCTGGTCGATGCAACACTATTTGAGGATTGAATGGAAAAGAGAAAAGTACTTTTAGAAATATAATTTCATTATCTTTCTTTCTTGATTGGCTCATAAGCTTAGTATTCTCTAGTTAAGATCTTTTGTGTTTCCAAGGAAGATTGCATGATTGTTTCTATCAATTGTATGTTTGTTTGATTCCTTCAACTTTTATGCTTGCTACCCAACCTTGCTAGCCAAAAACCTGTACTGAGAGGGAATGCTTCTCGTGCATCCAATCCTTGAACTAAAACCTATGCCATTTATGTCCATCATATCTACCTATTAGCATTATTGCTATTTCAAGTAAATTCTCAAGTTTTATCTATCTTCCAAATTAAACTTGTTATGTGAAAATTAGTGATTAAAAGATCTCACAAACTTGATGGAACACTTTATTTTCTTGTACTTAATAAATTTGAACCATTGTCACTATCTTATGAAGCTTGTATGCTAGCAAATTATAAGTTGGGAGTTAGCAAAACAATGTTATCATGGGGTCCGCTTTCGACATTGCACTTATTATTTAGTTGATATCATGTTCTTTTGTTTATGGATGCTGGCGGTGTGAAATAAAAGGGGAGCTTGTAAGCTCATGGAGTTTGTATATGTGTTAGAGAAACGCTTGGGCGGCTAGCCTAAGCCATGCCTAATCATGGTGGAAACTTGCAGCATAACCATAATGCCATTCTATGAAGCATCCCCAATAAAAACCTATGCAAATAGAAAATAAAAAGATTGCTGAGATGCTCACTGTCTGTTGCCTTGTCATTTTGATATGGGATAGCTCCTGTGTCATGGGGCAAGGGGTACCCCATTGGCAGTTCTCTATGATACACATACACTTACAATGACAAGAACTTACCAGAGACCAAAGTTGAGTAGCATGAGGTCTAGTACTCGTACTCAAGGGGCATGAGATTTTCAACTTATAATTTTTCAAGCATATAACTCATATTTTCCCTCACATTAACCTTAATAACTTCAAGATTCCTATGATAGGGGCAATGAGGGCTCAAAGCTAGTAAGTACCATAATTTTTGGAAGCTCTTTATGAATCTTGAAATCCCTGCTTCCCTCAGTGAAGGGCCTATATTTGAGTCAGTAAACCTATTCCTTTCTATCTCAAGCAAGCATTTGAGTTGTTGTGATTCAATCATCCATATGATGATTTATTCAATCATGTTTCTTATGTTCCTTGTTTTGCACACAGCTCTTATCTGAGTGAATATTACTTTGAAAGCTATCATTGAAAACCCCATTATGTTTGACTCCTGCAATTTGTTAACCGTTCTCTGACCAAGAACAAAGTTTGCCATTACCAATTATGATTTACTTTGTGTATCTTTATTGTGTTTCCCTTACTCATTGCAAGTTAAGTTATATAATAGTGAGTTGTTTTCTATTATGATTTGTGTATTGATGAATGTGATGCTTCTTGTCTGTATTCTCTTTATCGACACTTCACTCCATAAACCTGTGGTCATGTTTATTGAGCTCAGTTTTCGCTTGGGGACAAGCGAGGTCTAAGCTTGGGGGGAGTTGATACGTCCATTTTGCATCACTATTTTATATCATAATTTACAGTTATTCATTGATATATTTCATATTAAGAGATGATACTTATGTTATTTCATCTATTTTTGCATGATTGATGACCTTTGGAGGATGAACCACCAGAGTCAAGATTTTGTGGAAAAAGCACTGTCCAGATGCAATATTTGCGAAGATCAGAAAATCCTAGAAAATATATGGAAAATCCTATTTTTCCAGAAGATGAACAATGCCAGAATGGGAGGTGGAGATGGGCCACAGGGGGCCCACACCACCCCCTAGCGTAGACCCCCCTGGGCCGCGCCACCTGGTGTGTGGGCTCCCCCGGATTATTCATCCGAGAAATCCCTGTTATGCATACATCCACGTTCCCATGATCAGTGAGCCGTGGAACATAACCGACAGGTATCATTACATCACCTGAAACATAACGAATTACAAGACTTACATAAATGCCATTCTGGCTACAACACCTTTAGCAGCGGAAATATCATCTTGCGCAGAGCCCAATCGTGCCTCAACCTACAGGCAGCTGACTGGGAAGACGGCCTAGATCGATGGACGCCACCTGAATCTTCCGAAGTCGACAACTCTGAAAGTCTGGCCAAGTAAATAGCCAGGGACACAGCCGTGAGTACTTTTGAATGTACTCGCAAACCACCCGGATAAATAACATAAGGAAATGAATGTCTGGCTGTGGCGAGATAGCTGTATCTGCGGTTGTTTTTGAAAAGCCTAGACTACCTCTTGTAATTATGGCATCTCCATATCTTTGTTGAAAAAGAGTTTGAAAACATGCTTTTGTTTTATTAGTCAAGACATCTCCATGTCTTTGTTGAAAAAGAGTTTTGAAAACAGTTTTGTAGTAAAGACCCCTTTTTTAAACCTCTTCGACCACCCTAGGTCAAAACAAAACTTTCGAACTCGGGTTCCCCCGGAACCGTCGTCCTCATAGTACTTGTTTCCCAAACTAGCACAGTTTGGGTACTCCTAGCCAACACCTTTACAACCGTCCTTGACCGTGGACACGGCTATTCGAATAGGTTATACTCTGTAGAGTTTGCACACTTTCCCCACAAGAATCAATACATCCGCCAGGATACAACCACGGCCCACTACCATTGTAGATGGGGGTCCAGATAATCAAACCTAACCTTTCGCTTGTCCACCCTAGCAAAGGCATGCTTTTCCTCTTGGGTTTGTTCTCCCCGGCAACGAGTATGTGGCTCCCAGCCATAGTCCTGCCTTCCGTACACACGCATACCCAAGCCGCAACTTGGTGTATACCTTAAATCTAGTGACTCCACTTCCTTCGTACTCCAAGTCATACCGTCCGCGGGAGACCCAATTGTTGCACCGGCCTCCTGCCAGTTCAGGCTCACTCTTGCCGAAACAAGCGTCAGGCTTCAGATCCATGATCTGGTGGCGCCTTCCCGGAATTCCAGGGATCTCTCCCTATAAGCATGGTAGAAGCTGCCTCGGCTAATGCGGACAAACTATGAGCTAAGCCCCAGCACCTGGGGTAATGTGGTTACACGGATAAAAATTGTTCTGGTAAAGGCGTAGAACATCCCACCACATTCTCATTTCTCATCATCACCATTTCTTTCTTTAGAACATACGCTGGGAACGATGCCTCTTCCCAAGGGTTTTACAAAACAATTTTAAAACCTTTGTAGTGGGATAAATCCCAAAACAGTTTATTTTCCCAAAACCGAGGTTTTCCAACGAGGTAGGATGCTAACCATCATACAGTCGATCTAAAGGGATAAACTGATAGGTACATCGGGTGGTGCCTCGAAGGACACGAAGTCATAACTTGGAGGTGCCAAGTTACTATCGTAGTATTTGTAAAACAAAACATGCAGGTAGATAATGCAATTTATAAAGAGGATATAAAACAGGTAAAGGATAAGAGGACATATATCAGAGTTTAGGAATGGTGGCTTGCCTGTGATCATCAATAAGTCCCTGGACTTCTTTAGATAACCAGAAAACCCAATAAATAATAATAAGGAGTCCCTTCCTTCTTGTCGTCAGACACTCACACTATCGTCGTCATAGGGTCACATGCAAGCAGACAATACCACAATCAATACAAGGTAAACAAGCATCAAACCATACAGAAAGCAAACATACTGAACACTACTGAACTTAGGAGGTTTTGGAGTAGTTGGGTACTATTGGTGGAATTTACTAGATTGCCACTGTAGTGTTTTCTCTTGGAAGATAGTGGTCAAGGCTAGATACAATGCATTTGGATTAGGGTTCTGAGGTCAGTAGGGTACCAATGTGCAACAATGGTATCCTCATATAGGTCTTGACAAAGCAAAACCAACACAAGTGGTTTCACTTGATTATCACTTTCCTAGATTTAGCTAGGCTTTTTATAGTGGATTAAACTCTAGTTTGAGGAGATAATTCACCAGAAGAGTTCTGGAGCTCCAAAATTTATTTCCTTGGATGGTTTGGTAGTACTTGCTGTACTAAACCACCCAAAGTTGGGATTGTGTCAAAAGAATTAACAGAATGCCCTCAGGAAATTCCCAAAGGCAGTTCTGTATAGTTCTTCTCCTTTTTACCAGATAAATTCTACAGAAGCTATTTAGTTGATTCCAAGGGCATGTGGTAGGCATTTAGAATACCTTTCTGTAGGAATTGGATTCACTCTGTTTGGTGTTGTCAAACTCCTGAAGTGATTTATTTAGTGAAAATACCCTTTTTAGAGGTATTTAAATCACTAAAATTCAACCAGAGCTCAATAAATTCTGAGCTGCTAGGATTTGATAGATACTGATTCTAGGAGGTACTAGGGGTTGGAATCAGGTCAATACCACATTTGGTTTGACCTAGTGAATTTATCCAAGGCAGAAAGTTGCTGTTTTGTTATTTTTGTTAAAGGCATCCTTCTGTTCACCTTGGCATAGGACCTGTGCTGGATGATGGGTATGTCAAATACCTCTCAGTAGGGCTTTGATTCATCTCAAATGGATATGTTAAACTCTCTGAGGAAATTAATTAGTGTAAATTATACTTGTCAGCAGAATAATTACCAGCAACTAATGAAAAATTATTTTGAACTTGGGGTTGCCTCTGCATGTTTGAGAAAACATCAGAGTACCCCTAGAAATTTGAATATCTTCATTTGGAGTTCATTTACATTTTCAAAAGGATTTAAATCTACTGGTAATTCTCTAGATCTGAAAACAAAAGAAAAAGGAACTATGTAGCTAGGCTGGATCTGAATGGGAAATGGGTATTGGGGAGAAATCGGCCTGGCCAGTGTGGTGAGCCTAAGGCTTGAACCTGCCAGGCGGGGCCCGGCGGTCAGCGAGAGGGGATAGCCGAAGCGGTATCAGCAGATCTCGGCCGTTGGCTTAAGTCGAGAGGCAGTGCAGTCGTGCGTCCACAGGCTCGCCGGCGAGGCTAACCCTAGCGGAGGTGGCTTGAGGCGGGAGATCACCTGAGGCTCGAGGAGGGTCGAGGAGGAGGCTCTGAGGCGACATGGTCGGATCTTGACCAGATCGAGGGGCTGACGACGGTGGAGGTCCACTAGAAGCATTTCATGTGATGGCGGCCGAGGCAGCTTGTCCGGGACTCAGGCCGGGGGAGGAGGAGGTCCTGGGCAGAAACAAGCATAGTGTTAGATGCAAGAGTGCAAGGGGAACTCTGGTGCCAACATGCAGCGGAAGGGGAGCAGAGGTGAGAGAGCCTTGCTCAATTTGTTTTGGGGGCTGAAGCCTCTCCTTCTTCTTCTCTCGGGCATCACAGAGATAGGGGAGGGAGAGTGGAGCTGGGGGAGGTAAGTGGGAGGTATGAGCAGGCAAATGAGGGGCAGAGGGCTGGCTGGGGTGGCCTCTGGCCATATACTGGGAGGAGAGGTAGATGCAAATTACCCATTTGGACATGGTGGAGAGGAAGGCTGGCCGTGGATTGATCCGAGGGACGGTGGGGATGGGTAAGAAGGGTACTTGGTCATCTTTGGATCGAGAGAGGAGGTGGTGGCAGTTGTGGTAATTAAGTAGGGGTAAATCTTGGTAAGATTGTGTTGTCTCTCTCTCTCTCTCTTACTACTAGTACAAGGGAAAAATGGGAATGGCTGAGGTGGTGCTACAATGCTTGTCGACCATTGGTGTGTCCTGGTGGTGAGGATGAGCATTGAGCAAGATTTGATGAATTTTGGAAGTGGTTAGAGTGGTGGTTTGCTTAATTGACAAATTTGATCAAACTAGAGGGTGATGAAGTAAGTCCAAAAACTTGCATTGGACCAGAGGAGGAAATGGTCCTTGTAGGTAGATGAGGTTAAGGTAGACTCCTAGGATTTATTTGAGATTTTTAGGAGTTTTAGTCCTCTTAAATCCAATTACTCAAAAAGGAAGTGATTTCTAGGAGATCATTTGATAAGTTTCCATTGGACAAGGTTGGTTTTTGATGTGGGAGGTCCCAAAGGTGAATACACACTTAGGGAAATTTTCCCAAGATTTATTGAGGCATAAAAGTATTTAAAACAATTATTATTCCTATTCAGCCATTTAAGAAAATGGACAAAGAGAAATAATAAAGCTCCTCATTATTTTTGAGATGGGAAGACAGAGTATGATATATGGAACTCACTGGAGTCAAAAGTTAGAGAAGTGTTTTGAAACACCAAACTTTCCTTTATGGAGGAGTTTTGGAGATTTTGACTATTTAAGGCATTAAATACTTTTGGGGGCCATAGTAATTATGGAGAATTATTGATAAATCTTGGTGATCAAGGTAGATGAGATAGACAAGATGTAGCAAGAATTTGCAACCTTGTGGAATGAATTTCCAACTTAATAAGGATGGAAAACAAGGAGTTGATGATCTAGGGTGATGTTATTTTTATACCACCAAAACATGTTTGCATCTTGGAACTCATAGCTCACCTTGGTGCAAGGGATAGATGGGCAGGTAGACCAAGTCATATAGATGATCATGGCAGGAAGAGTTTGAATTAATAGTATTTTAGGTGATCTAGAAGTGATGGCAAACTTTGTTGAAATTAAGGCTGCCATGCAAGATGAGTCATGATGCCTTATAAACCATGTGGATTTAATCAGCACAGATATCCACTTGGGGCAAGTGATGTAGTTTTTGATATACATCAATGAGTAGATCACAACCATGAAGATAGTTTGTCCATAGGAGGTTGTATGAGGGTGTGAGCTTCTACCAAAGTAGGCATGATGATTAGTTTTGCAGGAAATGTTATTTTCTTGTCTGCAAAACCATCAAGGACAAGTGGGTTGGAGGAGGATCTAACCAGGGACAATTGTGGGAATTGGTAGTCCTTAGGATGGTTAACAAGATGGTTCAAGTGCATTTCCAAAAATGCACATAGTTTGATAAAAGGAGGCATTCAAAAAGGTGATGTTGAAACTGTTTCTAGACTTGGTCAAAATTTGGCCGTTTTGAGGATTTTGACTAGAGTAAGGGAGGGAAGGTTCTTGGAGGGGTTGCTAGGTCTCAGAGCACTAAAAAGTGGATGAGATGGAAGAGTAGAGTGGGTAGCAGAGATCATTGCTTGCTATTGGTCTTCATGGACTTGGAAACATCTAGAATGGAAATCCTCCGAATTGATCTGGTTAAGGGTTTTAGATGATCACCTAGTGGCTAGGGATCTTATCTAGGATTGTATTCTTGCTTAGGGACTGATGATTTGGAAACAACTTGATCCTAGTGATGAGCTCCTAGGGTGGCTCATACTACTTCCTAAGCAAATAAGTCAAACAGCATATCAAAACAACTCATCAGACAGTAGATCAAGGCACCTCATCTTATAGCAAATCAACTACTCTAGGGTTACCATCAAGCTTAGCTTGAGGTAAGGTTGGGGCATTTTGAAGAGGTTGAGTTTTGAATAAGGTGAGAGTCCTTGGTATCCCTACCAAGAGTAGAATTCAAATACTTGGAGAAGGTGTTTTGGGGAAAATAGAGATAAGATTAGTTGAGTGTTCTGTCTTGAAAACATAAGGAGATTATATTATATATCTCTCCATAGTTTTGTCAATAGAAGCTACCAAAATAGTTTTGGTTACATAGGCATCTTGGCTCATGTTTGGAATGCCAGAACGTTTGAGAATATGTAAAATGAGCCAGGGTAGTTTTGGTAGATAGCCTTGTCAACTGGGAGTGGGGTAAGGGTTATCATAAGATACTCTCATAAGCATAAGTGTAGACAAACAATAAGTAAGCACTGCACCAATGCACAAGAAAAAGTTTTTGTTCCCCCTGATTTTTGCACTAGGGACAACTAATCAGGGTTGCTGAAATTGGGATGTTACATGGTGTGGCCACCCTGGCCCACCTCCGGCATCGCCCTTCTGTGTATATATTCCCCTCATAAACCTAAACTTCAGGGAGAAACCTGAAAGATTAGCCACCTCTGCAGGGCGGAAACTACAGAGAGAGAAAGAGCTCTTCGGTAGGCAGAAATCTGCCGAGGAAGTTCCTTCCCTGAGAGGGGAGATCGTTGCCATCAACACCGTCATCAAGCTAGACTTCATCGGGATCATCATCATCATCATCTCCACCATCATCTCCACCAGCACCATCACCACCACTCCATACCGCTGTAACAATTGGGTTGAATCTTGCATAGTTCTTAGGGGAAACTTTCCCAGTGTTGATTACTTGTTGTAGTTGATGCTATTGACAATTGGGATCATCATTCATTGTAGTTCCTTCCCTGAGAGGGGAGATCGTTGCCATCAACACCGTCATCAAGCTAGACTTCATCGGGATCATCATCATCATCATCTCCACCAGCACCATCACCACCACTCCATACCGCTGTAACAATTGGGTTGAATCTTGCATAGTTCTTAGGGGAAACTTTCCCAGTGTTGATTACTTGTTGTAGTTGATGCTATTGAGTGGAACCATTGAATTATTGTTCATGTTCAGATTGTTACTTATCATTATTTCATCTCTGATCTTGATCCATATGATGTCTCATGAGTAGTTCGTTTAGTTTTGAGGGACATGAGAGAAGTCATGTTGTTAGTAGTGGAATTGTGTTGAGAAAGATTTAATGGTTTGATATTTAAGTTGTGGTGCTATTCTTCTAGTGGTGTCATGTGAACGTCGACTATATGATACTTCACCTTTATGGGCCTAGGGGAATGCATTGTGTATTTGGCTACTAATCATGGGGTTACCGGAGTGACAGAAACCTAAACCCCCATTAGGAAACCTTTGCATAAGGGAGTGTAGGATCTCAAAGTTTAAGGTTGTGGATAGGTTTTTATCTTAATTATTTTCTTGTAGTTGCGGATGCTTGCAAGGGATATAATCACAAGTATGTATTAGTCCTAGTAATGTTAGTACATTAGCATAGGTTCACCCACACAACACTTATCCAACCAAAGAAGATTAATCAACTATATGAAGCAAAAGCACTTGACAATATTCCCATGTCTCCTCGAGAACCTTTGGTCATCTTAAGTAATACAACCAGCTTGTCCTTTGCTAAAGAAAGGATTGGGCCACTTGTTGCAATTATTATTATTGTATTTTATTTACTCGCACTTTATTTATCTACATTATCAAAAAAAACCTAAAAATCCGTTTGCTAAGTATTTACAGAGAATTACTGATCCAAACCACTTGTCAACACCTTCTGCTCCTCGTTCGGTTAGACACTCTTATTTATCAAAAGTACTACAATGCACCCCCTATACTTGTGGGTCGTCATCCACAAAGCCTAAGCCCAAGTGTTTAGGGGCAGCCGCGGGATTCACCCTGGGGGCGACCACTTGCACGGTAGCGGGAGGGGCCTCGGCGGTTTGGGATGCATCATGAGGAGTGGCTACCATGGGGTTAGGCTTGAGGGATTGCAAGAGGGTCATCATTCCCTCAAACTTGGTCATCATGGATGTCTCTTATCGATTGAGGTCATCCATGGAGGCCAAGTTCTTGGTGGTAACACCGCACTCCCTCTTAAATCGGCCATTGTCTCTTAGGCGGTTAAGCCCGAAGTAAGAGCCGAGGCTCTGATACCAATTGAAAGGCCCAACTTTGGTCGATCAGAGATGGGTGAATAGGAGACTACCAATTTTATTCTTTTCTTGCAATTTTAGGCTTTGCACATAGTAAAATTCACTAGAGATGCAACTAGATGGACAACCTATATGGCAAACAATATAACAGGTAAACAAGACAGTAATTGCATGAATTAAAGGAGAGGAATGGATAAACCGGTGAGGGGGCACGAAGATGTAATTCCCGTAGTTCACTTCCAAGGAAGCTACGTCTGTGTTGGAGAGGTGTTGGGGCCACACAAGGTCACCCGAGAGCCACAAAGGCCTCACCTTCTTCTCCGGTGAGCACCACCACAAAGGCGACCTCACAATCCACTAACCGGCGACCTTGAAGGCGCCAACTGAAACCTTTACAACAAGGTTGAGTGGAGACTCCACAACTCAATTGGAGACCCTCAACGACACCACGAAGCTTCACAACAATTGACATAGCTCCGAGGATGCCCTACACCGTCTAGGGTTCCAAGAACCCAAGAGAACAAGATCCACAAAGGATGGGTGGGGGAAATCACGATTCCTTTGGTGGAAGTGTGGATCTAGGTCACCTCCCCCAATCCTCAAAAGATCAAGAGGTTTGAGTGGGTAGGGAGAGAGATCTAGGCAAGTGAATCTCTTGTATTAATGGAGGAGAGAGAAAACGAAGAGATAAATGGAGAGGAGGAAGAAGAGGGCATTAAATAGGCCTCTTCAAAACGGGTAGATTTTGTCCCTCCACGACACCACCTACTATCGGTGGTGGGCGATGGATCCAACGAGCTATACTCAACGGTCCGAAGACGCTCCATGGAATGGTCGGATTGACTATTCAGCGGGCCACATGACCTGATTGGAACTACCACTCCAAGTTCCGATCCAACTACCAATAAATAATGACTTTGATATAAAGAAGTATCTGAACTAAAATCATAATTCTTTGGAACTTGGGCAGAATCGGGATCGAACTCTTTGGGTCACTAGGAGCTGATCGGTACTACTAGGCGGGAGCGGTACTACCTCTCAAAGGTACTGGGGCTGGTCAGCGCTGGCTGGAAGTTCCAGTCAAAATGGACCAAAAATTCTAGCCGGTACTACCGGTGCTTGTTCTGGCACTAATTCCATCAAATAGGCACTTCGATATAGAAGTATTCCTGAACTGATTTTATGTTTACTGAAATTAGAGTCGGAACAACAGTCGAAAGTACCGCTCGATCAGCCCTGAAAAACCCTTTGGCGGTACTACCGGCGCTTGGCCGATACTACCGGTCAGGGCAGAAACCACTCAAACTCCTCAGGGGATATCTCTCTCGCAGAAAAACTGGGAAGGCTGTGGATGTGCTGATATGGTCTATGCATGAAAGCATGATTTACCACAACCTTCCAAGGTAGACCCCCTCTTGATAGTACGGTAGCCTATAACAACGATAAGAGAAAGTGCAAATAATAGCCACCATCTTCAAGCTTCTTCAAGAGAAGAGTCCACCAACTAAAACCATCCATAGATAAAACCTACAACTTAGGCACATGGTTAAACCAAAAATGGAGTTGTCATCAACACCAAAATACAAGGATAAATCAATATCCTTTCATCAAGGAACTACCAAAACTTGTCGAGGACTAGAAGATGTCGTATGCTCGGGCAGCTACCCAGAATGCCCTTACCATGGTGAAGATAAACATAGGAATATGGAGATCTAGTAGGTGACCAAGGGTTTTTTGAGTGTTGAGGAAGACAATAATGAACAAAATGTCAGAGCCATTTGGGAGTCTTGTGCTGGATATGTTAGGAGTCTAGAGGCTCACATTCCGCCTTATATTTGTAATCCAGTATCCGGCTTAGAGATAGTTGTATGTGTCACTGTAATTGTTGTAAGTGTGGAACCACATACTTGTATCTAGCTCTAGCCAGTTTGTCCTTAGTCGTTTGAGGTTGGGAGGGAAACCCACTACCGAGACTAATTTGTAAGTCATAAGATGACAATGTTTCACATGTCATGAGTATGGAGATGCTATCCGCCTTGCATTGGCTAGTCGGAAGAGGTACAATAGCCGAACAAATCAAAAGGTTAGTAGGACGTGAGCACACCGTCATACGATATGACTAACACAATGGAATCCTTAGACCCGAGGGGATCGCACAATCCGAGTTGTGGAAAAGCCGACTTTGATTCCATCTAACGCTCACCATAACTGGGAGTCATAAGGTTGGTCTTGGGCCGACTTCGAAGGAAGCTGCGCGACATGGATCATCCAAGACAGAATTTTCCCCTCCATCTCGGAGAGATATTCTCTGGGACCTCTCGTGTGATATGATTCAGAAGCATGGCCATGCGCTACTCGATCAAGTGTTGATCGAGATAGTCCGACTTAGTGAAGCTAGAGGGGAACAGTTATCACTGCAACGAGAAGAGAGTTAAACCGCCACTTGGAAGATGGAATCTCCCCTGCAGTTTATCACCAATATCGTGAGGCAAAGGGACTCAGACAGATCATCACATTGAGGGCACTTGCGTAAACTGGGATTCGACAAGTCTTGCTAGAGGCCGCTATCGATTATCAGCTCTAGTCAGAAAGTCACTAAGCTACTGCTCTGACTGAATGATTACTGAGTTGTGTCCGTCTTATCGTAATCCTATGGGATCACACACTTAAGAGAGTGGGACTAGGCGGATGTTGATCCGACTATCACAAGCCGGCAAGTTGTACTTGTTCGGACAGAGACACATGTCAATGGGTTGGACCCACTTTGACTAGGGTTAGTGACATATGTATGATTAATTGGGTTCCTATGATTTGGTACCCGGGCTTGCAGAAAGGCTTACAACCCATCAAGAGTCAAGAGAAAGGTCCAAGAGAGCAACCACAAAGGTTATAATTGTATTAGGAAAGAGAAACAAACACCAACATTGAGTTGGTGTTGTAATCATGTAACCTATCCGTATACAATTTTGAGATCCGACCTATTATATATAGGACGGGAGAAGCCTAGGAAAGGCACCGAACAATCCCCAAGCGATTTGTAATAGAGGAATTCTCCAAATATTCAGGCGACTTTGATCCTATTGTTTTCCTGACATCCTATGAAATCCCCAGCATTCTCTTTTCCGCAAAACCCTAAGTCCTTCTTCATGACATTGCCGAGGTTACCCCTCGTTAATTGGTGCCGTCTTTGGGAAACTTGAATGCTAGAAACATGGATTTGGGGAAATCTCTTCCTCCAAGAAGCAACCCAACAAAAGCGGAACCATGCCCGCCCACCCCAGTGATAGTACCCGCTGGATTCACCGGCGGATCCGATCTAATCATTGGAAGCTTTCACTTCCAAGTAGAAGACCCCTGATGTCTACGCACTTCTATTCTTGTAGACAGTTGTTGGGCCTCCAAGTGCAGAGGTTTGTAGAACAGCAGCAAGTTTTCCCTGAAGTGGATTACCCAAGGTTTATCGAACTCAGGGAGGAAGTGGTCAAAGGTATCCCCTCTCAAGCAACCCTGCAATCAAGATACAAGAAGTCTCTTGTGTCCCCAACACACTCAATACACTTGTCAGGTGTATATGTGCACTAGTTCGGCGAAGAGATAGTGAAATACAAGTGGTATGGATAATTATAAGTGGTAACGGTGATAGAAAATAGCTTGATGGCATGGAAGAAACTAAAGGCAAACTGAAATAAAGATGGCAACAAGCAAACATATAATGAGATCTAATTGCAAACGGTGTATCAATGCTTAGAAACAAGGCCTAGGGACCATACTTTCGCTAGTGAACACTCTCATATAAATATTTTCTCTTCATGATACTACTCTTAACTACTCTCCGGTTGAACACTCTAATCAATGGTAGGGCTATAACAGCACACCTCAAAGTAAGCCTTTCCCATCTAGAAAACCCCACACTGTCACCTTGAGTACTAGATGGTTCCAACAAACACCACAATTTCATAAAGACATCCAACTCCAAATATAACTCATAACAAGTATTTGAGAACTCTAGCCTAAGTGCCACCATGGTGAGCACACTATCAACTTCACACACATGGGGAAAGCAGAGATCTATTAAAGCACTTGAGTAGCAAGGTAGATCTATAGATTACAAGCTCATGATCTCAATAAGATCATGCATAGAGAGAGAGAGATGAACACATAGATACCGGTAGAACCCTTAGCCTCGAGAGAGAACTACTCCCTCCTCATCATGGGAACCAGCAATTGGGATGGAGATGGCGGTGGAGATCGATGGAGATGGCTCCAGGGGCAATTCCCGTCCCTTGAGTCTTAACAGAGACTTTCTGTCCCCCGAATCTCCCCTTTGGTGGCGACGGTGCTACGGGACTTTTCGTGGCTGGAGGCAGGACGATTTAGGGTTTTGGCTCCGGGAGGCTTCTTATAGGCCAGAGGGCAAGGTCGGTGGAGTGCCAGGGGGCCCACATCACCTGGTGGCGCGGGTAGGGCTAGCCCGCGCCTGGGGGGTGTGTGGCTAGGCCCTGGCCCTCCTCTGTCTCGTATTCTGGCTCTGTGAGTCTTCCGGTAAAATAGGAACTTTGGCTTTTGTCCCGTCCAATTCTGAGAATATTCATTTTCTGACTTCCTGGAACCAAAAACAGCAGAAAACAGGCAACTGGCACTGTGGCATCTTGTTAATAGGTTAGTCTAAGAAATCATATGAAAAGTACTCCAAAGTTGGAACCAAACACAAGAAAGTAGATAAAACCAAGCATGGAACATCAAAAATTATAGATACATTTGCAATGTATCAACCCCAAGAGTCACACCCTTTGGCCCTGATTACATCAGAACCGTCAGTGGAACAAACTGGGCTTATGGCGATTCCAGCATCGTCTGTTGGATCCTCCATGGAAGTCACGGTAGAAACCGAAGCACCAGAAGAAATCAAGCAAGATGAGAAGGATCTGGGGGACCTTGATGGTCTTTACGACAATCTCTCCATTAGGTCAGATTCCCCACTAACTCCACCACGTGGAACAAGCCCTGCAATCTCCGAACCTGAGGAAAGCAGCGAAAGCATCGACTTTGGAATAAGGATGGCAGAAATCTACCTAGAACAGAAATTAACGGACTTCACTTATCTACCCGACAGTGTCTCCCCCAATTCATATGACGATGGCACAAGTCCGTATCTTACCCAGCACCAAGTATGCATAATCATTGGAGATGCATAGACTCAACAAGACTCCAATGGTAATCCTATTTTTAACTCTGATGATATTCTATCAAGCGATAATGTAAGAAGCCACAGAAATAGGGAAGACCCAGCAAACGACCGCGTAAACCCAGGAGGAGGAGAACCACGCGGGGGCGAGAGGCAAACTCTCCGACTACCAGCAGAAGCATGGCAAAAAGCAAGAGAAGCAATTTCGGGTGCGGTCCCCATGACAGATGACGCCACGCGTGAAGACCTACTGGCATATCAATACTTGCTTCATCATAAAAAGGAGACCTACGAAGGATGCAGAGGCAGCTTGATGAAAGGAAAAGACTTGCCAACAAATCCAGCCTGCGGCGGCCCAGCTGAGCTCCACCAAAGGACCAAGGAGCATCACGCGAGGAGTACCACCAAGAAGGGGAACATCTCGATTGCAGAATATCCTTGAAACAGAAAGAAGCGACCTAATCCGAGACCTGGACCTATCGTTCATGTCAATATATCAAGAAGGAAATATCAAGGCAAAAATGGCTCAAGCAGCAATTTTGGCCGCACAAAGATATCTGATCACAACTCAACCCTCACCCGACGATCCTTGCGGAACCCATCGCCATTCCGCCCTGATGAACCTCGACATGGTAGGAGAATCTCTTGCATAGGAAGAGCAAGGAATCACACAGAAACCCGACATATCCCCACGCCGTTGCAGCAACCCGCGGCAAGTAGGTCACAGCCAACGATCACGATCTCCACACCGGGTCCACTTCTTAGGATCAGAGCCGTGGAACGATGCAAGAAACAATATCACACAGTGGAGGATCGGTCGATCCAGGGAAGAAGCGTGGCGAGCAAAGGTACTATGACGATGAAAGAGAGGAGGAGCAAGAACTATGCGGGGCCAGTTGCCTTACCCGATGGGTTTGCAATATTCCAGTACCCAAAGACTTCAAACTACCTCACGATCGTCAGAATTACGATGGCCTCAATGCGCCCGAAGCTTGGCTGACAGATTATCTGGCCACGGTCAAACTACAAGGTGGCTCCAAGGCCACTGCAATCCAAAGCCCGCAACTACATTTAACCACCGCAGCTCGCTCTTGGTTAAGACAATTACCCGAACATTCTATCAGCAGCTAGAACGACCAGGAGGACAAGTTTATCAGAAATTTTAGTGCCACCTTCAAGCGACCTGCATCTCTGGAACAATTACGAGCTTGTAAACAAAAGCCAAGAGAATTAATACAAGCTTTCATTCAGCGGTGGATCATTATCAAAAACTCAGTTGAAACCATATCCGATGAAAGAGCAATTGATGCTTTCAACGACGGACTTCGTCGGCAAGAGTTCATTGAGGAACTGGGACAAATCAAACCAAAGACAATTTCGCAGGTGATGGACATAGCCAATCGCTGGGCCAATGGAGAAGATTCACTACACAATAAAAGAGCTCGCTCACCCGAAGAAGACAGGGACAGGCGCAATAATGACAGAAGGCAACGAAACAACGCGGGTACAACACGTCAAGTTATGTCGTAGACGGTTTTTCTGGAGGGGACAACCAACGAAGCGATGACTACAACAATGGGTACCGTGGTAGCAGGGACGATAATGGCGAAAGCCAGCCGCAACAACGGTACTAGCCAAAATGTAGGGACCCACCAATGTCAGCAGGACAAGTGTTGGAAGGACCATGTAACATGCACTTCTATGTCGACCCGACAGCAGAAGCGATCAACCACCTCTTAAAGGATTGCGAGCGTTCTTAAAATGCAAGAACTATGCAGCAAGAGCAACCGAAGAAACAAACCTAGGCTACGCCACTACACCTAGCTCTTTTGCTATCGGTGCACCACCACCACCGGGACAATTGTGGGCCTTGGTAGTCCTTAGGATGGTTAACAAGATGGTTCAAGTGCATTTCCAAAAATGCACATAGTTTGATAAAAGGAGGCATTCAAAAAGGTGATGTTGAAACTGTTTCTAGACTTGGTCAAAATTTGGCCGTTTTGAGGATTTTGACTAGAGTAAGGGAAGGAAGGTTCTTGGAGGGGTTGCTAGGTCTCAGAGCACTAAAAAGTGGATGAGATGGAAGAGTAGAGTGGGTAGCAGAGATCATTGCTTGCTATTGGTCTTCATGGACTTGGAAACATCTAGAATGGAAATCCTCAGAATTGATCTGGTTAAGGGTTTTAGATGATCACCTAGTGGCTAGGGATCTTATCTAGGATTGTATTCTTGCTTAGGGACTGATGATTTGGAAACAACTTGATCCTAGTGATGAGCTCCTAGGGTGGCTCATACTACTTCCTAAGCAAATAAGTCAAACAGCATATCAAAACAACTCATCAGACAGTAGATCAAGGCACCTCATCTTATAGCAAATCAACTACTCTAGGGTTACCATCAAGCTTAGCTTGAGGTAAGGTTGGGGCATTTTGAAGAGGTTGAGTTTTGAATAAGGTGAGAGTCCTTGGTATCCCTACCAAGAGTAGAATTCAAATACTTGGAGAAGGTGTTTTGGGGAAAATAGAGATAAGATTAGTTGAGTGTTCTGTCTTGAAAACATAAGGAGATTATATTATATATCTCTCCATAGTTTTGTCAATAGAAGCTACCAAAATAGTTTTGGTTACATAGGCATCTTGGCTCATGTTTGGAATGCCAGAACGTTTGAGAATATGTAAAATGAGCCAGGGTAGTTTTGGTAGATAGCCTTGTCAACTGGGAGTGGGGTAAGGGTTATCATAAGATACTCTCATAAGCATAAGTGTAGACAAACAATAAGTAAGCACTGCACCAATGCACAAGAAAAAGTTTTTGTTCCCCCTGATTTTTGCACTAGGGACAACTAATCAGGGTTGCTGAAATTGGGATGTTACATGGTGTGGCCACCCTGGCCCACCTCCGGCATCGCCCTTCTGTGTATATATTCCCCTCATAAACCTAAACTTCAGGGAGAAACCACTGAAAGATTCCGCCACCTCTGCAGGGCGGAAACTACAGAGAGAGAAAGAGCTCTTCGGTAGGCAGAAATCTGCCGAGGAAGTTCCTTCCCTGAGAGGGGAGATCGTTGCCATCAACACCGTCATCAAGCTAGACTTCATCGGGATCATCATCATCATCATCTCCACCATCATCTCCACCAGCACCATCACCACCACTCCATACCGCTGTAACAATTGGGTTGAATCTTGCATAGTTCTTAGGGGAAACTTTCCCAGTGTTGATTACTTGTTGTAGTTGATGCTATTGAGTGGAACCATTGAATTATTGTTCATGTTCAGATTGTTACTTATCATTATTTCATCTCTGATCTTGATCCATATGATGTCTCATGAGTAGTTCGTTTAGTTTTTGAGGACATGGGCGAAGTCATGTTGTTAGTAGTGGAATTGTGTTGAGAAATATTTAATGGTTTGATATTTAAGTTGTGGTGCTATTCTTCTAGTGGTGTCATGTGAACGTCGACTATATGATACTTCACCTTTATGGGCCTAGGGGAATGCATTGTGTATTTGGCTACTAATCATGGGGTTACCGGAGTGACAAAAACCTAAACCCCCATTAGGAAACCTTTGCATAAGGGAGTGTAGGATCTCAAAGTTTAAGGTTGTGGATAGGTTTTTATCTTAATTATTTTCTTGTAGTTGCGGATGCTTGCAAGGGATATAATCACAAGTATGTATTAGTCCTAGTAAGGTTAGTACATTAGCATAGGTTCACCCACACAACACTTATCCAACCAAAGAAGATTAATCAACTATATGAAGCAAAAGCACTTGACAATATTCCCATGTGTCCTCGAGAACCTTTGGTCATCTTAAGTAATACAACCAGCTTGTCCTTTTAAAGAAAGGATTGGGCCACTTGTTGCAATTATTATTATTGTATTTTATTTACTCGCACTTTATTTATCTACATTATCAAAAAAAAACCTAAAAATCCGTTTGCTAAGTATTTACAGAGAATTACTGATCCAAACCACTTGTCAACACCTTCTGCTCCTCGTTCGGTTAGACACTCTTATTTATCAAAAGTGCTACAATGCACCCCCTATACTTGTGGGTCGTCAGCCACAAAGCCTAAGCCCAAGTGTTTAGGGGCAGCAGCGGGATTCACCATGGGGGAGACCACTTGCATGGTAGCGGGAGGGGCCTCGGCGGTTTGGGATGCATCATGAGGAGTGGCTACCATGGGGTTAGGCTTGAGGGATTGCAAGAGGGTCATCATTTCCTCAAACTTGGTCATCATGGATGTCTCTTATCGATTGAGGTCATCCATGGAGGCCAAGTTCTTGGTGGTGGCACCCGCACTCCCCTCTTCGTCGGCCATTGTCTCTTAGGCGGTTAAGCCCGAAGTAAGAGCCGAGGCTCTGATACCAATTGAAAGGCCCAACTTTGGTCGATTAGAGATGGGTGAATAGGAGACTACCAATTTTATTCTTTTCTTGCAATTTTAGGCTTTGCACATAGTAAAGTTCACTAGAGATGCAACTAGATGGACAACCTATATGGCAAACAATACAACAGGTAAACAAGACAGTAATTGCAAGAATTAAAGGAGAGGAATGGATAAACCGGTGAGGGGGCACGAAGATGTAATTCCCGTAGTTCACTTCCAAGGAAGCTACGTCTGTGTTGGAGATGTGTCGGGGCCACACAAGGTCACCCGAGAGCCACAAAGGCCTCACCTTCTTCTCCGGTGAGCACCACCACAAAGGCGACCTCACAATCCACTAACCGGCGACCTTGAAGGCGCCAACTGAAACATTTACAACAAGGTTGAGGGGAGACTCCACAACTCAATTGGAGACCCTCAACGACACCACGAAGCTTCACAATAATTGACATAGCTCCGAGGATGCCCTACACCGTCTAGGGTTCCAAGAACCCAAGAGAACAAGATCCACAAAGGATGGGTGGGGGAAATCACGATTCCTTTGGTGGAAGTGTGGATCTAGGTCACCTCCCCCAATCCTCAAAAGATCAAGAGGTTTGAGTGGGTAGGGAGAGAGATCTAGGCAAGTGAAGCTCTTGTATTAATGGAGGAGAGAGAAAACGAAGAGATAAATGGAGAGGAGGAAGAAGAGGGCATTAAATAGGCCTCTTCAAAACGGGTAGATTTTGTCCCTCCACAACACCACGGTACTATCGGTGGTGGGCGATGGAATCCAACGAGCTGTACTCAACGGTCCGAAGACGCTCCATGGAATGGTCGGATTGACTATTCAGCGGGCCACATGACCTGATTGGAACTACCACTCCAAGTTCCGATCCAACTACCAATAAATAATGACTTTGATATAAAGAAGTATCTGAACTAAAATCATAGTTACTGGAACTTGGAGCAGAACTGGGATCAGAACTACTGGGTCACTAGGAGCTGATCGGTACTACTAGGCGGGAGCGGTACTACCTCTCAAAGGTACTGGGGCTGGTCAGCGCTGGCTGGAAGTTCCAGTCAAAATGGACCAAAAATTCTAGCCGGTACTACCGGTGCTTGTTCTGGCACTAATTCCATCAAATAGGCACTTCGATATAGAAGTATTCCTGAACCGATTTTATGTTTACTGAAATTAGAGTCGGAACAACAGTCGAAAGTACCGCTCGATCAGCCCTGAAAAACCCTTTGGCGGTACTACCGGCGCTTGGCCGATACTACCGGTCAGGGCAGAAACCACTCAAACTCCTCAGGGGATATCTCTCTCGCAGAAAAACTGGGAAGGCTGTGGATGTGCTGATATGGTCTATGCATGAAAGCATGATTTACCACAACCTTCCAAGGTGAACCCTCTTGATAGTACGGTAGCCTATAACAACGATAAGAGAAAGTGCAAATAATAGCCACCATCTTCAAGCTTCTTCAAGAGAAGAGTCCACCAACTAAAACCATCCATAGATAAAACCTACAACATAGGCACATGGTTAAACCAAAAATGGAGTTGTCATCAACACCAAAATACAAGGATAAATCAATATCCTTTCATCAAGGAACTACCCAAACTTGTCGAGGACTAGAAGATGTCGTATGGTCGGGCAGCTACCCAGAATGCCCTTACCATGGTGAAGATAAACATAGGAATATGGAGATCTAGTAGGTGACCAAGGGTTTTTTGAGTGTTGATGAAGACAATAATGAACAAAATGTCGAGCCATTTGGGAGTCTTGTCTTTGGATATGTTAGGAGTCTAGAGGCTCACATTAGCCTTATATTTGTAATCCGATCCGGCTTAGAGCTAGTTGTATGTGTCACTGTAATTGTTGTAAGTGTGGAACCACATACTTGTATCTAGCTCTAGCCAGTTTGTCCTTAGTCGTTTGAGGTTGGGAGGGAAACCCACTACCGAGACTAATTTGTAAGTCATAAGATGACAATGTTTCACATGTCATGTGTATGGAGATGCTATCCGCCTTGCATTGGCTAGTCGGAAGAGGTACAATAGCCAAACAAATCAAAAGGTTAGTAGGGCGTGAGCACACGTCATACGATCGACTAACACAATGGAATCCTTAGACCGAGGATCGCACAATCGAGTTGTGGAAAAGCCGACTTTGATTCCATCTAACGCTCACCATAAGCGGGAGTCATAAGGTTGGTCTTGGGCCGACTTGAAGGAAAGCTGGCGACATGGATCATCCAAGACAGAATTTTCCCCTCCATCTCGGAGAGATATTCTCTGGGACCTCTCATGTGATATGATTCAGAAGCATGGCCATGCGCTACTCGATCAAGTGTTGATCGAGATAGTCCGACTTAGTGAAGCTAGAGGAGCAGTTATCCTTTGCGAGAAGAGAGTTAAACCGTCACTTGGAAGATGGAATCTCCCCTGCAGTTTATCACCAATATCGTGAGGCAAAGGGACTCAGACAGATCATCACATTGAGGGCACTTGCGTAAACTGGGAGTCGACAAGTCTTGCTAGAGGCCGCTATCGATTATCAGCTCTAGTCGGAAAGTCACTAAGCTACTGCTCACTGAATGATTCTTGAGTTGTGTCCGCTTATCGTAAGCCTATGGGATCACACACTTAAGAGAGTGGGACTAGGCGGATGTTGATCTGACTATCACAAGCCGGCAAGTTGTACTTGTTCGGACAGAGACACATGTCAATGGGTTGGACCCACTTTGACTAGGGTTAGTGACATATGTGTGATTAATTGGGTGCCTATGATTTGGTACCCGGGCTTGCATAAAGGCTTACAACCCATCAAGAGTCAAGAGAAAGGTCCAAGAGAGCAACCACAAAGGTTATAATTGTATTAGGAAAGAGAAACAAACACCAACATCGAGTTGGTGTTGTAATCATGTAACCTATCCGTATACAATTTTGAGATCTGACCTATTATATATAGGACGGGAGAAGCCTAGGAAAGGCACCGAACAATCTAGCGATTTGTAATAGAGCAATTCTCCAAATATTCAGGCGACTTTGATCCCATTGTTTTCCTGACATCCGATGAAATCCCCAGCATTCTCTTTTCCGCAAAACCCTAAGTCCTTCTTCATGACATTGCCGAGGTTACCCCTCGTTAATTGGTGCCGTCTTTGGGAAACTTGAACGCTAGAAACATGGATTTGGGGAAATCTCTTCCTCCAAGAAGCAACCCAACAAAAGCGGAACCATGCCCGCCCACCCCAGTGACAGTACCCGCTGGATTCAACGGCGGATCCGATCTAATCATTGGAAGCTTTCACTTCCAAGTAGAAGACCCCTGATGTCTACGCACTTCTATTCTTGTAGACAGTTGTTGGGCCTCCAAGTGCAGAGGTTTGTAGAACAGCAGCAAGTTTTCCCTCAAGTGGATTACCCAAGGTTTATCGAACTCAGGGAGGAAGTGGTCAAAGGTATCCCCTCTCAAGCAACCCTGCAATCAAGATACAAGAAGTCTCTTGTGTCCCCAACACACTCAATACACTTGTCAGGTGTATATGTGCACTAGTTCGGCGAAGAGATAGTGAAATACAAGTGGTATGGATAATTATAAGTGGTAACGGTGATAGAAAATAGCTTGATGGCATGGAAGAAACTAAAGGCAAACTGAAATAAAGATGGCAACAAGCAAACATGTAACAGATCTAATTGCAAACGGTGTATCAATGCTTAGAAACAAGGCCTAGGGACCATACTTTCTCTAGTGAACACTCTCATATAAATATTTTCTCTTCATGATACTACTCTTAACTACTCTCCGGTTGAACACTCTAATCGATGGTAGGGCTATAACAGCACACCTCAAAGTAAGCCTTTCCCATCTAAAAAACCCCACACTGTCACCTTGAGTACTAGATGGTTCCAACAAACACCACAATTTCATAAAGACATCCAACTCCAAATATAACTCATAACAAGTATTTGAGAACTCTAGCCTAAGTGCCACCATGGTGAGCACACTATCAACTTCACACACATGGGGAAAGCAGAGATCTATTAAAGCACTTGAGTAGCAAGGTAGATCTATAGATTACAAGCTCATGATCTCAATAAGATCATGCATAGAGAGAGAGAGATGAACACATAGCTACCGGTAGAACCCTTAGCCTCGAGAGAGAACTACTCCCTCCTCATCATGGGAACCAGCAATTGGGATGGAGATGGCGGTGGAGATCGATGGAGATGGCTCCAGGGGCACTTCCCCGTCCCGCCAGGGTGCCGGAACAGAGACTTTCTGTCCCCCGAATCTCCCCTTTGGTGGCGACGGCGCTACGGGACTTTTCGTGGCTGGAGGCAGGACGATTTAGGGTTTTGGCTCCGGGAGGCTTCTTATAGGCCAGAGGGCAAGGTCGGTGGAGTGCCAGGGGCCCACATCACCTGGTGGCGCGGGTAGGGCTAGCCCGCGCCTAGGGGGTGTGTGGCTAGGCCCTGGCCCTCCTCTGTCTCGTATTCTGGCTCTGTGAGTCTTCCGGTAAAATAGGAACTTTGGCTTTTGTCCCGTCCAATTCTGAGAATATTCATTTTCTGACTTCCTGGAACCAAAAACAGCAGAAAACAGGCAACTGGCACTGTGGCATCTTGTTAATAGGTTAGTCTAAGAAATCATATGAAAAGTACTCCAAAGTTGGAACAAAACACAAGAAAGTAGATAAAACCAAGCATGGAACATCAAAAATTATAGATACATTTGCAATGTATCAACCCCCAAGAGTCACACCCTTTGGCCCTGATTACATCAAAACCGTCGGTGGAACAAACTGGGCTTATGGCGATTCCAGCATCGTCTGTTGGATCCTCCATGGAAGTCACGGTAGAAACCGAAGCACCAGAAGAAATCAAGCAAGATGAGAAGGATCTGGGGGACCTTGATGGTCTTTACGACAATCTCTCCATTAGGTCAGATTCCCCACTAACTCCACCACGTGGAACAAGCCCTGCAATCTCCGAACCTGAGGAAAGCAGCGAAAGCATCGACTTTGGAATAAGGATGGCAGAAATCTACCCAGAACAGAAATTAACGGACTTCACTGATCTACCCGACAGTGTCTCCCCCAATTCATATGACGATGGCACAAGTCTGTATATTACCCAGCACCAAGTATGCATAATCATTGGAGATGCATCGACTCAACAAGACTCCAATGGTAATCCTATTTTTAACTCTGATGATATTCTATCAAGCGATAATGTAAGAAGCCGCAGAAACAGGGAAGACCCAGCAAACGACCGCGTAAACCCAGGAGGAGGAGAACCACGCGGGGGCGAGAGGCAAACTCTCCGACTGCCAGCAGAAGCATGGCAAAAAGCAAGAGAAGCAATTTTGGGTGCGGTCCCCATGACAGATGACGCCACGCGTGAAGACCTACTGGCATATGAATACTTGCTTCATCATAAAAAGGAGACCTACGAAGGATGCAGAGGCAGCTTGATGAAAGGAAAAGGCTTGCCAACAAATCCAGCCTGCGACGGCCCAGCTGAGCTCCACCAAAGGACCAAGGAGCATCACGCGAGGAGTACCACCAAGAAGGGGAACATCTCGATTGCAGAATATCCTTGAAACAGAAAGAAGCGACCTAATCCGAGACCTGGACCTATCGTTCATGTCAATATATCAAGAAGGAAATATCAAGGCAAAAATGGCTCAAGCAGCAATTTTGGCCGCACAAAGATATCTGATAACAACTCAACCCTCACCCGACGATCCTTGCGGAACCCATCACCATTCCGCCCTGATGAACCTCGACATGGTAGGAGAATCTCTCGCATAGGAAGAGCAAGGAATCACACAGCAACCCGACATATCCCCACGCCGTTGCAGCAACCCGCGACAAGTAGGTCACAGCCAACGATCACGATCTCCACACCGGGTCCACTTCTTAGGATCAGAGCCGTGGAACGATGCAAGAAACAATATCACACATGGAGGATCGGTCGATCCAGGGAAGAGCGTAGCAGGTGAAGGTACTATGACGATGAAAGCGAGGAGGAGCAAGAACTATGCGGGGCCAGTTGCCTTACCCGATGGGTTTGCAATATTCCAGTACCCAAAGACTTCAAACTACCTCACGATCGTCAGAATTACGATGGCCTCAAAGCGCCCGAAGCTTGGCTGACAGATTATCTGGCCACGGTCAAACTACAAGGTGGCTCCAAGGCCACTGCAATCCAAAGCCCGCAACTACATTTAACCACCGCACCTCGCTCTTGGTTAATACAATTACCCGAACATTCTATCAGCAGCTAGAACGACCAGGAGGACAAGTTTATCAGAAATTTCAGTGCCACCTTCAAGCGACCCGCATCTCTAGAACAATTACGAGCTTGTAAACAAAAGCCAAGAGAATTAATACAAGCTTTCATTCAGCGGTGGATCATTATCAAAAACTCAGTTGAAACCATATCCGATGAAAGAGCAATTGATGCTTTCAACGACGGACTTCGTCGGCAAGAGTTCATTGAGGAACTGGGACAAATCAAACCAAAGACAATTTCGCAGGTGATGGACATAGCCAATCGCTGGGCCAATGGAGAAGATTCACTACACAATAAAAGAGCTCGCTCACCCGAAGAAGACAGGGACAGGCGCAATAATGACAGAAGGCAACGAAACAACGCGGGTACAACACGTCAAGTTATGTCATAGACGGTTTTTCTGGAGGGGACAACCAACGAAGCGATGACTACAACAATGGTTACCGTGGTAGCAGGGACGATAATGGCGAAAGCCAGCCGCAACAACGGTACTAGCCAAAATGTAGGGACGCACCAATGTCTGCAGGACAAATGTTGGAAGGACCATGTAACATGCACTTCTATGTCGACCCGACAAGCAAGAGGCGATCCAACCACCTTTTAAAGGATTGCCGAACGTTCTTAAAAATGCAAGAACTATGCAACGCAAGAGCAACCGAAGAAACAAACCTAGGCTACGCCACTACACCTAGCTCTTTTGCTATCGGTGCACCACCACCACCGGGACAATTGTGGGCCTTGGTAGTCCTTAGGATGGTTAACAAGATGGTTCAAGTGCATTTCCAAAAATGCACATAGTTTGATAAAAGGAGGCATTCAAAAAGGTGATGTTGAAACTGTTTCTAGACTTGGTCAAAATTTGGCCGTTTTGAGGATTTTGACTAGAGTAAGGGAAGGAAGGTTCTTGGAGGGGTTGCTAGGTCTCAGAGCACTAAAAAGTGGATGAGATGGAAGAGTAGAGTGGGTAGCAGAGATCATTGCTTGCTATTGGTCTTCATGGACTTGGAAACATTTAGAATGGAAATCCTCAGAATTGATCTGGTTAAGGGTTTTAGATGATCACCTAGTGGCTAGGGATCTTATCTAGGATTGTATTCTTGCTTAGGGACTGATGATTTGGAAACAACTTGATCCTAGTGATGAGCTCCTAGGGTGGCTCATACTACTCCCTAAGCAAATAAGTCAAACAGCATATCAAAACAACTCATCAGACAGTAGATCAAGGCACCTCATCTTATAGCAAATCAACTACTCTAGGGTTACCATCAAGCTTAGCTTGAGGTAAGGTTGGGGCATTTTGAAGAGGTTGAGTTTTGAATAAGGTGAGAGTCCTTGGTATCCCTACCAAGAGTAGAATTCAAATACTTGGAGAAGGTGTTTTGGGGAAAATAGAGATAAGATTAGTTGAGTGTTCTGTCTTGAAAACATAAGGAGATTATATTATATATCTCTCCATAGTTTTGTCAATAGAAGCTACCAAAATAGTTTTGGTTACATAGGCATCTTGGCTCATGTTTTGAAATGCCAGAACGTTTGAGAATATGTAAAATGAGCCAGGGTAGTTTTGGTAGATAGCCTTGTCAACTGGGAGTGGGGTAAGGGTTATCATAAGATACACTCTCATAAGCATAAGTGTAGACAAACAATAAGTAAGCACTGCACCAATGCACAAGAAAAAGTTTTTGTTCCCCCTGATTTTTGCACTAGGGACAACTAATCAGGGTTGCTGAAATTGGGATGTTACATGGTGTGGCCACCCTGGCCCACCTCCGGCATCGCCCTTCTGTGTATATATTCCCCTCATAAACCTAAAGTTCAGGGAGAAACCACTGAAAGATTCCGCCACCTCTGCAGGGCGGAAACTACAGAGAGAGAAAGAGCTCTTCGGTAGGCAGAAATCTGCCGAGGAAGTTCCTTCCCTGAGAGGGGAGATCGTTGCCATCAACACCATCATCAAGCTAGACTTCATCGGGATCATCATCATCATCTCCACCAGCACCATCACCACCACTCCATACCGCTGTAACAATTGGGTTGAATCTTGCATAGTTCTTAGGGGAAACTTTCCCAGTGTTGATTACTTGTTGTAGTTGATGCTATTGAGTGGAACCATTGAATTATTGTTCATGTTCAGATTGTTACTTATCATTATTTCATCTCTGATCTTGATCCATATGATGTCTCATGAGTAGTTCGTTTAGTTTTTGAGGACATGGGCGAAGTCATGTTGTTAGTAGTGGAATTGTGTTGAGAAAGATTTAATGGTTTGATATTTAAGTTGTGGTGCTATTCTTCTAGTGGTGTCATGTGAACGTCGACTATATGATACTTCACCTTTATGGGCCTAGGGGAATGCATTGTGTATTTGGCTACTAATCATGGGGTTACCGGAGTGACAGAAACCTAAACCCCCATTAGGAAACCTTTGCATAAGGGAGTGTAGGATCTCAAAGTTTAAGGTTGTGGATAGGTTTTTATCTTAATTATTTTCTTGTAGTTGCGGATGCTTGCAAGGGATATAATCACAAGTATGTATTAGTCCTAGTAAGGTTAGTACATTAGCATAGGTTCACCCACACAACACTTATCCAACCAAAGAAGATTAATCAACTATATGAAGCAAAAGCACTTGACAATATTCCCATGTGTCCTCGAGAACCTTTGGTCATCTTAAGTAATACAACCAGCTTGTCCTTTTAAAGAAAGGATTGGGCCACTTGTTGCAATTATTATTATTGTATTTTATTTACTCGCACTTTATTTATCTACATTATCAAAAAAACCTAAAAATCCGTTTGCTAAGTATTTACAGAGAATTACTGATCCAAACCACTTGTCAACACCTTCTGCTCCTCGTTCGGTTAGACACTCTTATTTATCAAAAGTGCTACAATGCACCCCCTATACTTGTGGGTCGTCAGCCACAAAGCCTAAGCCCAAGTGTTTAGGGGCAGCCGCGGGATTCACCCTGGGGGCGACCACTTGCACGGTAGCGGGAGGGGCCTCGGCGGTTTGGGATGCATCATGAGGAGTGGCTACCATGGGGTTAGGCTTGAGGGATTGCAAGAGGGTCATCATTTCCTCAAACTTGGTCATCATGGATGTCTCTTATCGATTGAGGTCATCCATGGAGGCCAAGTTCTTGGTGGTGGCACCCGCACTCCCCTCTTCGTCGGCCATTGTCTCTTAGGCGGTTAAGCCCGAAGTAAGAGCCGAGGCTCTGATACCAATTGAAAGGCCCAACTTTGGTCGATTAGAGATGGGTGAATAGGAGACTACCAATTTTATTCTTTTCTTGCAATTTTAGGCTTTGCACATAGTAAAGTTCACTAGAGATGCAACTAGATGGACAACCTATATGGCAAACAATACAACAGGTAAACAAGACAGTAATTGCAAGAATTAAAGGAGAGGAATGGATAAACCGGTGAGGGGGCACGAAGATGTAATTCCCGTAGTTCACTTCCAAGGAAGCTACGTCTGTGTTGGAGATGTGTCGGGGCCACACAAGGTCACCCGAGAGCCACAAAGGCCTCACCTTCTTCTCCGGTGAGCACCACCACAAAGGCGACCTCACAATCCACTAACCGGCGACCTTGAAGGCGCGAACTGAAACATTTACAACAAGGTTGAGGGGAGACTCCACAACTCAATTGGAGACCCTCAACGACACCACGAAGCTTCACAATAATTGACATAGCTCCGAGGATGCCCTACACCGTCTAGGGTTCCAAGAACCCAAGAGAACAAGATCCACAAAGGATGGGTGGGGGAAATCACGATTCCTTTGGTGGAAGTGTGGATCTAGGTCACCTCCCCCAATCCTCAAAAGATCAAGAGGTTTGAGTGGGTAGGGAGAGAGATCTAGGCAAGTGAAGCTCTTGTATTAATGGAGGAGAGAGAAAACGAAGAGATAAATGGAGAGGAGGAAGAAGAGGGCATTAAATAGGCCTCTTCAAAACGGGTAGATTTTGTCCCTCCACAACACCACCGGTACTATCGGTGGTGGGCCAGTAGGTCCAACGAGCTGTACTCAACGGTCCGAAGACGCTCCATGGAATGGTCGGATTGACTATTCAGCGGGCCACATGACCTGATTGGAACTACCACTCCAAGTTCCGATCCAACTACCAATAAATAATGACTTTGATATAAAGAAGTATCTGAACTAAAATCATAGTTACTGGAACTTGGAGCAGAACTGGGATCAGAACTACTGGGTCACTAGGAGCTGATCGGTACTACTAGGCGGGAGCGGTACTACCTCTCAAAGGTACTGGGGCTGGTCAGCGCTGGCTGGAAGTTCCAGTCAAAATGGACCAAAAATTCTAGCCGGTACTACCGGTGCTTGTTCTGGCACTAATTCCATCAAATAGGCACTTCGATATAGAAGTATTCCTGAACCGATTTTATGTTTACTGAAATTAGAGTCGGAACAACAGTCGAAAGTACCGCTCGATCAGCCCTGAAAAACCCTTTGGCGGTACTACCGGCGCTTGGCCGATACTACCGGTCAGGGCAGAAACCACTCAAACTCCTCAGGGGATATCTCTCTCGCAGAAAAACTGGGAAGGCTGTGGATGTGCTGATATGGTCTATGCATGAAAGCATGATTTACCACAACCTTCCAAGGTAGACCCCCTCTTGATAGTACGGTAGCCTATAACAACGATAAGAGAAAGTGCAAATAATAGCCACCATCTTCAAGCTTCTTCAAGAGAAGAGTCCACCAACTAAAACCATCCATAGATAAAACCTACAACTTAGGCACATGGTTAAACCAAAAATGGAGTTGTCATCAACACCAAAATACAAGGATAAATCAATATCCTTTCATCAAGGAACTACCAAAACTTGTCGAGGACTAGAAGATGTCGTATGCTCGGGCAGCTACCCAGAATGCCCTTACCATGGTGAAGATAAACATAGGAATATGGAGATCTAGTAGGTGACCAAGGGTTTTTTGAGAGTTGATGAAGACAATAATGAACAAAATGTCAGAGCCATTTGGGAGTCTTGTGCTGGATATGTTAGGAGTCTAGAGGCTCACATTCCGCCTTATATTTGTAATCCGATTATCAGAGCTAGTTGTATGTGTCACTGTAATTGTTGTAAGTGTGGAACCACATACTTGTATCTAGCTCTAGCCAGTTTGTCCTTAGTCGTTTGAGGTTGGGAGGGAAACCCACTACCGAGACTAATTTGTAAGTCATAAGATGACAATGTTTCACATGTCATGTGTATGGAGATGCTATCCGCCTTGCATTGGCTAGTCGGAAGAGGTACAATAGCCAAACAAATCAAAAGGTTAGTAGGACGTGAGCACACCGTCATACGATACGACTAACACAATGGAATCCTTAGACCCGAGGGGATCGCACAATCCGAGTTGTGGAAAAGCCGACTTTGATTCCATCTAACGCTCATCATAACTGGGAGTCATAAGGTTGGTCTTGGGCCGACTTGAAGGAAGGCTGCGACATGGATCATCCAAGACAGAATTTTTCCCTCCATCTCGGAGAGATATTCTCTGGGACCTCTCGTGTGATATGATTCAGAAGCATGGCCATGCGCTACTCAAGTGTTGATTGAGGTAATCCAACTTAGTGAAGTCAGAGGGAATCAGTTATCACTGCAATAAGAAGAGGGTAAACCAGCACTGGGATGATGGAATCTCCCTGCGGTTTATCACCAATATCGTGAGGCAAAGGGACTCGGAAGATCATCACATTGAGGGCACTTGCGTAAACGGAGTCAGGAAGTCTTGCTAGAGGCTGCTGTTGATTGTCAGCTCTAGTCGAAAAGTCACCGAGCTACTGCTCTGGCTGAATGATTACCGGGTTGTGTCCGGCTTACCATAAGCCTGCGGTATCGCACACTTAAGAGAGTGGGACTAGGAGGATGTTGATCCGACTATCACAAGCCGGCAAGTTGTACTTGTTCGGACAGAGACACATGTCAATGGGTTGGACCCACTTTGACTAGGGTTAGTGACATATGTGTGATTAATTGGGTGCCTATGATTTGGTACCCGGGCTTGCATAAAGGCTTACAACCCATCAAGAGTCAAGAGAAAGGTCCAAGAGAGCAACCACAAAGGTTATAATTGTATTAGGAAAGAGAAACAAACACCAACATCGAGTTGGTGTTGTAATCATGTAACCTATCCGTATACAATTTTGAGATCCGACCTATTATATATAGGACGGGAGAAGCCTAGGAAAGGCACCGAACAATCCCCAAGCGATTTGTAATAGAGCAATTCTCCAAATATTCAGGCGACTTTGATCCCATTGTTTTCCTGACATCCGATGAAATCCCCAGCATTCTCTTTTCCGCAAAACCCTAAGTCCTTCTTCATGACATTGCCGAGGTTACCCCTCGTTAATTGGTGCCGTCTTTGGGAAACTTGAACGCTAGAAACATGGATTTGGGGAAATCTCTTCCTCCAAGAAGCAACCCAACAAAAGCGGAACCATGCCCGCCCACCCCAGTGACAGTACCCGCTAGATTCAACGGCGGATCCGATCTAATCATTGGAAGCTTTCACTTCCAAGTAGAAGACCCCTGATGTCTACGCACTTCTATTCTTGTAGACAGTTGTTGGGCCTCCAAGTGCAGAGGTTTGTAGAACAGCAGCAAGTTTTCCCTCAAGTGGATTACCCAAGGTTTATCGAACTCAGGGAGGAAGTGGTCAAAGGTATCCCTCTCAAGCAACCTGCAATCAAGATACAAGAAGTCTCTTGTGTCCCCAACACTCAATACACTTGTCGTGTATATGTGCACTAGTTCATGAAGAGATAGTGAAATACAAGTGGTATGGATAATTATAAGTGGTAACGGTGATAGAAAATAGCTTGATGGCATGGAAGAAACTAAAGGCAAACTGAAATAAAGATGGCAACAAGCAAACATGTAACAGATCTAATTGCAAACGGTGTATCAATGCTTAGAAACAAGGCCTAGGGACCATACTTTCGCTAGTGAACACTCTCATATAAATATTTTCTCTTCATGATACTACTCTTAACTACTCTCCGGTTGAACACTCTAATCGATGGTAGGGCTATAACAGCACACCTCAAAGTAAGCCTTTCCCATCTAAAAAACCCCACACTGTCACCTTGAGTACTAGATGGTTCCAACAAACACCACAATTTCATAAAGACATCCAACTCCAAATATAACTCATAACAAGTATTTGAGAACTCTAGCCTAAGTGCCACCATGGTGAGCACACTATCAACTTCACACACATGGGGAAAGCAGAGATCTATTAAAGCACTTGAGTAGCAAGGTAGATCTATAGATTACAAGCTCATGATCTCAATAAGATCATGCATAGAGAGAGAGAGATGAACACATAGCTACCGGTAGAACCCTTAGCCTCAAGAGAGAACTACTCCCTCCTCATCATGGGAACCAGCAATTGGGATGGAGATGGCGGTAGAGATCGATGGAGATGGCTCAGGGCACTTCCCGTCCCTTGTGGTGCTTAACAGAGACTTTCTGTCCCCCAAATCTCCCCTTTGGTGGCGACGGCGCTACGGGACTTTTCGTTGCTGGAGGCGGGACGATTTAGGGTTTTGGCTCCGGGAGGATTCTTATAGGCCAGAGGGCAAGGTCGGTGGAGTGCCAGGGGCCCACATCACCTGGTGGCGCGGGTAGGGCTAGCCCGCGCCTAGGGGGTGTGTGGCTAGGCCCTGGCCCTCCTCTGTCTCGTGGATTCTCTGAGTCTTCCGTAAAATAGGAACTTTGGCTTTGTCCCGTCCAATTCTGAGAATATTCATTTTCGACTTCCGGAACCAAAACAGCAGTAAAACAGGCAACTGGCACTGTGGCATCTTGTTAATAGGTTAGTCTAAGAAATCATATGAAAAGTACTCCAAAGTTGGAACAAAACACAAGAAAGTAGATAAAACCAAGCATGGAACATCAAAAATTATAGATACATTTGCAATGTATCAACCCCCAAGAGTCACACCCTTTGGCCCTGATTACATCAAAACCGTCGGTGGAACAAACTGGGCTTATGGCGATTCCAGCATCGTCTGTTGGATCCTCCATGGAAGTCACGGTAGAAACCGAAGCACCAGAAGAAATCAAGCAAGATGAGAAGGATCTGGGGGACCTTGATGGTCTTTACGACAATCTCTCCATTAGGTCAGATTCCCCACTAACTCCACCACGTGGAACAAGCCCTGCAATCTCCGAACCTGAGGAAAGCAGCGAAAGCATCGACTTTGGAATAAGGATGGCAGAAATCTACCCAGAACAGAAATTAACGGACTTCACTGATCTACCCGACAGTGTCTCCCCCAATTCATATGACGATGGCACAAGTCTGTATATTACCCAGTACCAAGTATGCATAATCATTGGAGATGCATCGACTCAACAAGACTCCAATGGTAATCCTATTTTTAACTCTGATGATATTCTATCAAGCGATAATGTAAGAAGCCGCAGAAACAGGGAAGACCCAAAGAAACGATCGCGTAAACCTGGAGGAGGAGAACCAGCGGGCGAAGAGGCAAACTCTCCGACTGCCAGCAGAAGCATGGCAAAAAGCAAGAGAAGCAATTTTGGGTGCGGTCCCCATGACAGATGACGCCACGCGTGAAGACCTACTGGCATATCAATACTTGCTTCATCATAAAAAGGAGACCTACCAAGGATGCAGAGGCAGCTTGATGAAAGGAAAAGGCTTGCCAACAAATCCAGCCTGCGGCGGCCCAACTGAGCTCCACCAAAGGACCAAGGAGCATCACGCGAGGAGTACCACCAAGAAGGGGAACATCTCGATTGCAGAATATCCTTGAAACAGAAAGAAGCGACCTAATCCGAGACCTGGACCTATCGTTCATGTCAATATATCAAGAAGGAAATATCAAGGCAAAAATGGCTCAAGCAGCAATTTTGGCCGCACAAAGATATCTGATAACAACTCAACCCTCACCCGACGATCCTTGCGGAACCCATCACCATTCCGCCCTGATGAACCTCGACATGGTAGGAGAATCTCTCGCATAGGAAGAGCAAGGAATCACACAGCAACCCGACATATCCCCACGCCGTTGCAGCAACCCGCGGCAAGTAGGTCACAGCCAACGATCACGATCTCCACACCGGGTCCACTTCTTAGGATCAGAGCCGTGGAACGATGCAAGAAACAATATCACACATAGAGGATCGGTCGATCCAGGGAAGAGCGTAGCAGGCGAAGGTACTATGACGATGAAAGCGAGGAGGAGCAAGAACTATGCGGGGCCAGTTGCCTTACCCGATGGGTTTGCAATATTCCAGTACCCAAAGACTTCAAACTACCTCAAGATCGTCAGAATTACGATGGCCTCAAAGCGCCCGTAGCTTGGCTGACAGATTATCTGGCCACGGTCAAACTACAAGGTGGCTCCAAGGCCACTGCAATCCAAAGCCCGCAACTACATTTAACCACCGCAGCTCGCTCTTGGTTAAGACAATTACCTAAACATTCTATCAGCAGCTAGAACGACCAGGAGGACAAATTTATCAGAAATTTCAGTGCCACCTTCAAGCGACCCGCATCTCTAGAACAATTACGAGCTTGTAAACAAAAGCCAAGAGAATTAATACAAGCTTTCATTCAGCGGTGGATCATTATCAAAAACTCAGTTGAAACCATATCCGATGAAAGAGCAATTGATGCTTTCAACGACGGACTTCGTCGGCAAGAGTTCATTGAGGAACTGGGACAAATCAAACCAAAGACAATTTCGCAGGTGATGGACATAGCCAATCGCTGGGCCAATGGAGAAGATTCACTACACAATAAAAGAGCTCGCTCACCCGAAGAAGACAGGGACAGGCGCAATAATGACAGAAGGCAACGAAACAACGCGGGTACAACACGTCAAGTTATGTCGTAGACGGTTTTTCTGGAGGGGACAACCAACGAAGCGATGACTACAACAATGGGTACCGTGGTAGCAGGGACGATAATGGCGAAAGCCAGCCGCAACAATGGTACTAGCCAAAATGTAGGGACCCACCAATGTCAGCAGGACAAATGTTGGAAGGACCATGTAACATGCACTTCTATGTCGACCCGACAGGCAAGAGGCGATCCAACCACCTCTTAAAGGATTGCCGAACGTTCTTAAAAATGCAAGAACTATGCAACGCAAGAGCAACCGAAGAAACAAACCTAGGCTACGCCACTACACCTAGCTCTTTTGCTATCGGTGCACCACCACCACCGGGACAATTGTGGGCCTTGGTAGTCCTTAGGATGGTTAACAAGATGGTTCAAGTGCATTTCCAAAAATGCACATAGTTTGATAAAAGGAGGCATTCAAAAAGGTGATGTTGAAACTGTTTCTAGACTTGGTCAAAATTTGGCCGTTTTGAGGATTTTGACTAGAGTAAGGGAGGGAAGGTTCTTGGAGGGGTTGCTAGGTCTCAGAGCACTAAAAAGTGGATGAGATGGAAGAGTAGAGTGGGTAGCAGAGATCATTGCTTGCTATTGGTCTTCATGGACTTGGAAACATCTAGAATGGAAATCCTCAGAATTGATCTGGTTAAGGGTTTTAGATGATCACCTAGTGGCTAGGGATCTTATCTAGGATTGTATTCTTGCTTAGGGACTGATGATTTGGAAACAACTTGATCCTAGTGATGAGCTCCTAGGGTGGCTCATACTACTTCCTAAGCAAATAAGTCAAACAGCATATCAAAACAACTCATCAGACAGTAGATCAAGGCACCTCATCTTATAGAAAATCAACTACTCTAGGGTTACCATCAAGCTTAGCTTGAGGTAAGGTTAGCATTTTGAAGAGGTTGAGTTTTGAATAAGGTGAGAGTCCTTGGTATCCCTACCAAGAGTAGAATTCAAATACTTGGAGAAGGTGTTTTGGGGAAAATAGAGATAAGATTAGTTGAGTGTTCTGTCTTGAAAACATAAGGAGATTATATTATATATCTCTCCATAGTTTTGTCAATAGAAGCTACCAAAATAGTTTTGGTTACATAGGCATCTTGGCTCATGTTTTGAAATGCCAGAACGTTTGAGAATATGTAAAATGAGCCAGGGTAGTTTTGGTAGATAGCCTTGTCAACTGGGAGTGGGGTAAGGGTTATCATAAGATACACTCTCATAAGCATAAGTGTAGACAAACAATAAGTAAGCACTACACCAATGCACAAGAAAAGTTTTGTTCCCCTGATTTTTGCACTAGGGACAACTAATCGTGGTTGAAATTGGATGTTACATGGTGTGGCCACCTGCCCACCTCCCAGACGCCTCTTCCGTGTATATATTCCCCTCATAAACCTAAAGTTCAGGGAGAAACCACTGAAAGATTCCGCCACCTCTGCAGGGCGGAAACTACAGAGAGAGAAAGAGCTCTTCGGTAGGCAGAAATCTGCCGAGGAAGTTCCTTCCCTGAGAGGGGAGATCGTTGCCATCAACACCGTCATCAAGCTAGACTTCATCGGGATCATCATCATCATCTCCACCATCATCTCCACCAGCACCATCACCACCACTCCATACCGCTGTAACAATTGGGTTGAATCTTGCATAGTTCTTAGGGGAAACTTTCCCAGTGTTGATTACTTGTTGTAGTTGATGCTATTGAGTGGAACCATTGAATTATTGTTCATGTTCAGATTGTTACTTATCATTATTTCATCTCTGATCTTGATCCATATGATGTCTCATGAGTAGTTCGTTTAGTTTTTGAGGACATGGGAGAAGTCATGTTGTTAGTAGTGGAATTGTGTTGAGAAAGATTTAATGGTTTGATATTTAAGTTGTGGTGCTATTCTTCTAGTGGTGTCATGTGAACGTCGACTATATGATACTTCACCTTTATGGGCCTAGGGAATGCATTGTGTATTTGGCTACTAATCATGGGGTTACCGGAGTGACAGAAACCTAAACCCCCATTAGGAAACCTTTGCATAAGGGAGTGTAGGATCTCAAAGTTTAAGGTTGTGGATAGGTTTTTATCTTAATTATTTTCTTGTAGTTGCGGATGCTTGCAAGGGATATAATAACAAGTATGTATTAGTCCTAGTAAGGTTAGTACATTAGCATAGGTTCACCCACACAACACTTATCCAACCAAAGAAGATTAATCAACTATATGAAGCAAAAGCACTTGACAATATTCCCATGTGTCCTCGAGAACCTTTGGTCATCTTAAGTAATACAACCAGCTTGTCCTTTGCTAAAGAAAGGATTGGGCCACTTGTTGCAATTATTATTATTGTATTTTATTTACTCGCACTTTATTTATCTACATTATCAAAAAAACCTAAAAATCCGTTTGCTAAGTATTTACAGAGAATTACTGATCCAAACCACTTGTCAACACCTTCGCCTCGTTCGGTTAGACACTCTTATTTATCAAAAGTACTACAATGCACCCCCTATACTTGTGGGTCGTCAGCCACAAAGCCTAAGCCCAAGTGTTTAGGGGCAGCCGCGGGATTCACCCTGGGGGCGACCACTTGCACGGTAGCGGGAGGGGCCTCGGCGGTTTGGGATGCATCATGAGGAGTGGCTACCATGGGGTTAGGCTTGAGGGATTGCAAGAGGGTCATCATTTCAAACTTGGTCATCATGGATGTCTCTTATCGATTGAGGTCATCCATGGAGGCCAAGTTCTTGGTGGTGGCACCCGCACTCCCCTCTTCGTCGGCCATTGTCTCTTAGGCGGTTAAGCCCGAAGTAAGAGCCGAGGCTCTGATACCAATTGAAAGGCCCAACTTTGGTCGATTAGAGATGGGTGAATAGGAGACTACCAATTTTATTCTTTTCTTGCAATTTTAGGCTTTGCACATAGTAAAGTTCACTAGAGATGCAACTAGATGGACAACCTATATGGCAAACAATACAACAGGTAAACAAGACAGTAATTGCAAGAATTAAAGGAGAGGAATGGATAAACCGGTGAGGGGGCACGAAGATGTAATTCCCGTAGTTCACTTCCAAGGAAGCTACGTCTGTGTTGGAGAGGTGTCGGGGCCACACAAGGTCACCCGAGAGCCACAAAGGCCTCACCTTCTTCTCCGGTGAGCACCACCACAAAGGCGACCTCACAATCCACTAACCGGCGACCTTGAAGGCGCGAACTGAAACATTTACAACAAGGTTGAGGGGAGACTCCACAACTCAATTGGAGACCCTCAACGACACCACGAAGCTTCACAATAATTGACATAGCTCCGAGGATGCCCTACACCGTCTAGGGTTCCAAGAACCCAAGAGAACAAGATCCACAAAGGATGGGTGGGGGAAATCACGATTCCTTTGGTGGAAGTGTGGATCTAGGTCACCTTCCCCAATCCTCAAAAGATCAAGCGGGTTGAGGGGGTAGGGAGAGAGATCTAGGCAAGTGAAGCTCTTGTATTAATGGAGGAGAGAGAAAACGAAGAGATAAATGGAGAGGAGGAAGAAGAGGGCATTAAATAGGCCTCTTCAAAACGGGTAGATTTTGTCCCTCCACAACACCACCGGTACTATCGGTGGTGGGCCAGTAGGTCCAACGAGCTGTACTCAACGGTCCGAAGACGCTCCATGGAATGGTCGGATTGACTATTCAGCGCCACATGACCTGATTGAACTATTACTCCAAGTTCCGATCCAACTACCAATTAATAATGTCTTTGATATAAAGAAGTATCTGAACTAAAATCATAGTTACTGGAACTTGGAGCAGAACTGGGATCAGAACTACTGGGTCACTAGGAGCTGATCGGTACTACTAGGCGGGAGCGGTACTACCTCTCAAAGGTACTGGGGCTGGTCAGCGCTGGCTGGAAGTTCCAGTCAAAATGGACCAAAAATTCTAGCCTATTTACCGGTGCTTGTTCTGGCACTAATTCCATCAAATAGGCACTTCGATATAGAAGTATTCCTGAACCGATTTTATGTTTACTGAAATTAGAGTCGAACAATGAAAAGTACCGCCGATCAGCCTCGAAAAATTTTTGGCGGTACTACCGGCCATAATGATACTACCGGTCGTAGTAAACCACTCAAACTCCTCAGGGGATATCTCTCTCGCAGAAAAACTGGGAAGGCTGTGGATGTGCTGATATGGTCTATGCATGAAAGCATGATTTACCACAACCTTCCAAGGTAGACCCCCTCTTGATAGTACGGTAGCCTATAACAACGATAAGAGAAAGTGCAAATAATAGCCACCATCTTCAAGCTTCTTCAAGAGAAGAGTCCACCAACTAAAACCATCCATAGATAAAACCTACAACATAGGCACATGGTTAAACCAAAAATGGAGTTGTCATCAACACCAAAATACAAGGATAAATCAATATCCTTTCATCAAGGAACTACCCAAACTTGTCAAGGACTAGAAGATGTCGTATGGTCGGGCAGCTACCCAGAATGCCCTTACCATGGTGAAGATAAACATAGGAATATGGAGATCTAGTAGGTGACCAAGGGTTTTTTGAGTGTTGATGAAGACAATAATGAACAAAATGTCAGAGCCATTTGGGAGTCTTGTGCTGGATATGTTAGGAGTCTAGAGGCTCACATTCCGCCTTATATTTGTAATCCAGTATCCGGCTTAGAGCTAGTTGTATGTGTCACTGTAATTGTTGTAAGTGTGGAACCACATACTTGTATCTAGCTCTAGCCAGCTTTGTCCTTAGTCGCTTGAGGTTGGGAGGAAACCCACCAATGAGACTAATTTGTAAGTCATAAGATGACAATGTTTCACATGTCATGTGTATGGAGATGCTATCCGCCTTGCATTGGCTAGTCGGAAGAGGTACAATAGCCAAACAAATCAAAAGGTTAGTAGGACGTGAGCACACCGTCATACGATACGACTAACACAATGGAATCCTTAGACCCGAGGATCGCATAACCGAGTTGTGGAAAAGCCGACTTTGATTCCATCTAACGCCACCATAACTGGAGTCATAAGGTTGGTCTTGGGCCGACTTCAAGGAAGTCGCCGACATGGATCATCCAAGACAGAATTTTCCTCCATCTCGGAGAGATATTCTCGGGACCTCTCGTGATATGATTCAAGCATGGTTGATGCGCTACTCGATCAAGTGTTGATCGAGATAGTCCGACTTAGTGAAGCTAGAGGGGAACAGTTATCACTGCAACGAGAAGAGAGTTAAACAGCCACTTGGAAGATGGAATCTCCCCTGCAGTTTATCACCAATATCGTGAGGCAAAGGGACTCGCATGATCATCACATTGAGGGAACTTACGTGAACCGGAGTCGACAAGTCTTGCTAGAGGCCGCTATCGATTATCAGCTCTAGTCGAAAGTCACTAAGCTACCGCTCGATCGAATGATTACTGAGTTGTGTCCGGCTTATCGTAAGCCTATGGGATCACACACTTAAGAGAGTGGGACTAGGCGGATGTTGATCCGACTATCACAAGCCGGCAAGTTGTACTTTTTCGGACAGAGACACATGTCAATGGGTTGGACCCACTTTGACTAGGGTTAGTGACATATGTGTGATTAATTGGGTGCCTATGATTTGGTACCCGGGCTTGCAGAAAGGCTTACAACCCATCAAGAGTCAAGAGAAAGGTCCAAGAGAGCAACCACAAAGGTTATAATTGTATTAGGAAAGAGAAACAAACACCAACATTGAGTTGGTGTTGTAATCATGTAACCTATCCGTATACAATTTTGAGATCCGACCTATTATATATAGGACGGGAGAAGCCTAGGAAAGACACCGAACAATCCCCAAGCGATTTGTAATAGAGCAATTCTCCAAATATTCAGGCGACTTTGATCCCATTGTTTTCCTGACATCCGATGAAATCCCCAGCATTCTCTTTTCCGCAAAACCCTAAGTCCTTCTTCATGACATTGCCGAGGTTACCCCTCGTTAATTGGTGCCGTCTTTGGGAAACTTGAACGCTAGAAACATGGATTTGGGGAAATCTCTTCCTCCAAGAAGCAACCCAACAAAAGCGGAACCATGCCCGCCCACCCCAGTGACAGTACCCGCTGGATTCAATGGCGGATCCGATCTAATCATTGGAAGCTTTCACTTCCAAGTAGAAGACCCCTGATGTCTACGCACTTCTATTCTTGTAGACAGTTGTTGGGCCTCCAAGTGTAGAGGTTTGTAGAACAGCAAGAAGTTTTCCTCAAGTGGATTACCCAAGGTTTATCGAACTCAGGAGGAAGTGGTCAAAGGTATCCCTCTCAAGCAACCCTGCAATCAAGATACAAGAAGTCTCTTGTGTCCCCAACACACTCAATACACTTGTCGTGTATATGCACTAGTTCATGCCAAGAGATAGTGAAATACAAGTGGTATGGATAATTATAAGTGGTAACGGTGATAGAAAATAGCTTGATGGCATGGAAGAAACTAAAGGCAAACTGAAATAAAGATGGCAACAAGCAAACATGTAACAGATCTAATTGCAAACGGTGTATCAATGCTTAGAAACAAGGCCTAGGGACCATACTTTCGCTAGTGAACACTCTCATATAAATATTTTCTCTTCATGATACTACTCTTAACTACTCTCCGGTTGAACACTCTAATCAATGGTAGGGCTATAACAGCACACCTCAAAGTAAGCCTTTCCCATCTAGAAAACCCCACACTGTCACCTTGAGTACTAGATGGTTCCAACAAACACCACAATTTCATAAAGACATCCAACTCCAAATATAACTCATAACAAGTATTTGAGAACTCTAGCCTAAGTGCCACCATGGTGAGCACACTATCAACTTCACACACATGGGGAAAGCAGAGATCTATTAAAGCACTTGAGTAGCAAGGTAGATCTATAGATTACAAGCTCATGATCTCAATAAGATCATGCATAGAGAGAGAGAGATGAACACATAGATACCGGTAGAACCCTTAGCCTCGAGAGAGAACTACTCCCTCCTCATCATGGGAACCAGCAATTGGGATGGAGATGGCGGTGGAGATCGATGGAGATGGCTCCAGGGGCAATTCCCCGTCCCGCCAGGGTGCCGGAACAGAGACTTTCTGTCCCCCGAATCTCCCCTTTGGTGGCGACGGTGCTACGGGACTTTTCGTGGCTGGAGGCAGGACGATTTAGGGTTTTGGCTCCGGGAGGCTTCTTATAGGCCAGAGGGCAAGGTCGGTGGAGTGCCAGGGGGCCCACATCACCTGGTGGCGCGGGTAGGGCTAGCCCGCGCCTGGGGGGTGTGTGGCTAGGCCCTGGCCCTCCTCTGCCTCACAGTATTCGCCTGTGAGTCTTCCTAAAATAGGAACTTTGGCTTTGTCCCCCAATTCTGAGAATATTCATTTTCTGACTTCCTCGAACCAAAAACAAAAACAGGCAACCGCACTGGCATCTTGTTAATAGGTTAGTCTAAGAAATCATATGAAAAGTACTCCAAAGTTGGAACCAAACACAAGAAAGTAGATAAAACCAAGCATGGAACATCAAAAATTATAGATACATTTGCAATGTATCAACCCCAAGAGTCACACCCTTTGGCCCTGACACATCAAACCGCTTGTGGAACAAACTGGCTTATGGCGATTCCAAGATCGTGCTGGATCCTCCATGGAAGTCACCAGAGAAACCAAGCACCGTAAGAAATCAAGCAAGATGAGAAGGATCTGGGGACCTTGATGGTCTTTACGACAATCTCTCCATTAGGTCGATTCCACTAACTCCACCACGTGAACAAGCCCGCAATCTCCTAACCCGAGGAAAGCAGCGAAGCATCGACTTTGGAATAAGGATGGCAGAAATCTACCTGTAATAAATTAACGATTTCACCGATCTACCCGATGTTGTCTCCCAATTCATATGACGATGGCACAAGTCCAGATATTACCCAAAGACTAAGTATGCATAATCATTGGAGATGCATCGACCAACAAGACTCCAATGGTAATCCTATTTTAACTCGATGATATTCTATCAAGCGATAATGTAAGAAGCAGTAAACAGGGAAGACCCAAGAACGATCGCAGAAACCTGTGGAGGAGGAGAACCACGCGGCTTAGAGGCAACTTTCCGCCAAAGTTAAGCATGGCAAAAAGCAAGAGAAGCAATTTTGGGTGCGGTCCCCATGACAGATGACGCCACGCGTGAAGACCTACTGGCATATCAATACTTGCTTCATCATAAAAAGGAGACCTACCAAGGATGCAGAGGCAGCTTGATGAAAGGAAAAGGCTTGCCAACAAATCCAGCCTGCGGCGGCCCAACTGAGCTCCACCAAAGGACCAAGGAGCATCACGCGAGGAGTACCACCAAGAAGGGGAACATCTCGATTGCAGAATATCCTTGAAATGTAAAGAAGTTTAACCTAATCCGAGACCTGGACCTATCGTTCATGTCAATATATCAAGAAGGAAATATCAAGGCAAAAATGGCTCAAGCAGCAATTTTGGCCGCACAAAGATATCTGATAACAACTCAACCCTCACCCGACGATCCTTGCGGAACCCATCACCATTCCGCCCTGATGAACCTCGACATGGTAGGAGAATCTCTCGCATAGGAAGAGCAAGGAATCACACAGCAACCCGACATATCCCCACGCCGTTGCAGCAACCCGCGGCAAGTAGGTCACAGCCAACGATCACGATCTCCACACCGGGTCCACTTCTTAGGATCGAGCCGGAACGATGCAAGAAACAATATCACACATAGAGGATCGGTCGATCCAGGGAAGAGCGTAGCAGGCGAAGGTACTATGACGATGAAAGCGAGGAGGAGCAAGAACTATGCGGGGCCAGTTGCCTTACCCGATGGGTTTGCAATATTCTAGTACCCAAAGACTTCAAACTACCTCAAGATCGTCAGAATTACGATGGCCTCAAAGCGCCCGTAGCTTGGCTGACAGATTATCTGGCCACGGTCAAACTACAAGGTGGCTCCAAGGCCACTGCAATCCAAAGCCCGCAACTACATTTAACCACCGCAGCTCGCTCTTGGTTAAGACAATTACCTAAACATTCTATCAGCAGCTAGAACGACCAGGAGGACAAGTTTATCAGAAATTTCAGTGCCACCTTCAAGCGACCCGCATCTCTAGAACAGTTACGAGCTTGTAAACAAAAGCCAAGAGAATTAATACAAGCTTTCATTTAGCGGTGGATCATTATCAAAAACTCAGTTGAAACCATATCCGATGAAAGAGCAATTGATGCTTTCAACGACGGACTTCGTCGGCAAGAGTTCATTGAGGAACTGGGACAAATCAAACCAAAGACAATTTCGCAGGTGATGGACATAGCCAATCGCTGGGCCAATGGAGAAGATTCACTACACAATAAAAGAGCTCGCCACCAAGAAGACAGGACAAAGCGCAATAATGATGTAAGGCAACGAAACAACGCGGGTACAACACGTCAAGTTATGTCGTAGACGGTTTTTCTGGAGGGGACAACCAACGAAGCGATGACTACAACAATGGGTACCGTGGTAGCAGGGACGATAATGGCGAAAGCCAGCCGCAACAACGGTACTAGCCAAAATGTAGGGACCCACCAATGTCAGCAGGACAAATGTTGGAAGGACCATGTAACATGCACTTCTATGTCGACCCGACAGGCAAGAGGCGATCCAACCACCTCTTAAAGGATTGCCGAACGTTCTTAAAAATGCAAGAACTATGCAACGCAAGAGCAACCGAAGAAACAAACCTAGGCTACGCCACAACACCTAGCTCTTTTGCTATCGGTGCACCACCACCACCGGGACAATTGTGGGCCTTGGTAGTCCTTAGGATGGTTAACAAGATGGTTCAAGTGCATTTCCAAAAATGCACATAGTTTGATAAAAGGAGGCATTCAAAAAGGTGATGTTGAAACTGTTTCTAGACTTGGTCAAAATTTGGCCGTTTTGAGGATTTTGACTAGAGTAAGGGAGGGAAGGTTCTTGGAGGGGTTGCTAGGTCTCAGAGCACTAAAAAGTGGATGAGATGGAAGAGTAGAGTGGGTAGCAGAGATCATTGCTTGCTATTGGTCTTCATGGACTTGGAAACATCTAGAATGGAAATCCTCAGAATTGATCTGGTTAAGGGTTTTAGATGATCACCTAGTGGCTAGGGATCTTATCTAGGATTGTATTCTTGCTTAGGGACTGATGATTTGGAAACAACTTGATCCTAGTGATGAGCTCCTAGGGTGGCTCATACTACTTCCTAAGCAAATAAGTCAAACAGCATATCAAAACAACTCATCGACAAGAGATCAAGGCACCTCATCTTATAGCAAATCAACTACTCTAGGGTTACCATCAAGCTTAGCTTGAGGTAAGGTTGGGGCATTTTGAAGAGGTTGAGTTTTGAATAAGGTGAGAGTCCTTGGTATCCCTACCAAGAGTAGAATTCAAATACTTGGAGAAGGTGTTTTGGGGAAAATAGAGATAAGATTAGTTGAGTGTTCTGTCTTGAAAACATAAGGAGATTATATTATATATCTCTCCATAGTTTTGTCAATAGAAGCTACCAAAATAGTTTTGGTTACATAGGCATCTTGGCTCATGTTTTGAAATGCCGTAACGCTTGAGAATATGTAAAATGAGCCAGGTAGTTTTGGTAGATAGCCTTGTCAACCGGGAGGTAAGGGTTATCATAAGATACACTCTCATAAGCATAAGTGTAGACAAACAATAAGTAAGCACTGCACCAATGCACAAGAAAAGTTTTTGTTCCCCTGATTTTTGCACTAGGGACAACTAATCAGGGTTGCTGAAATTGGGATGTTACATGGTGTGGCCACCCTGGCCCACCTCCGGCATCGCCCTTCTGTGTATATATTCCCCTCATAAACCTAAAGTTCAGGGAGAAACCACCGAAGATTCCGCCACCTCAGGCGGAAACTACAGAGAGAGAAAGAGCCTTCTAGAGGCGTAAATCTGCCGAGGAAGTTCCTTCCCCGAGAGGGGAGATCGCTGCCATCAACACCGCCATCAAGCTAGACTTCATCGATCATCATCATCATCTCCACCATCATCTCCACCAGCACCATCACCACCACTCCATACCGCTGTAACAATTGGGTCAATCTTGCATAGTTCTTAGGGAAACTTTCCAAAGGTTGATTACTTGTTGTAGTTGATGCTATTGAGTGGAACCATTGAATTATTGTTCATGTTCAGATTGTTACTTATCATTATTTCATCTCTGATCTTGATCCATATGATGTCTCATGAGTAGTTCGCTTAGTTTTGAGGACATGGAGAAGTCATGTTGTTAGTAGTGGAATTGTGTTGAGAAAGATTTAATGGTTTGATATTTAAGTTGTGGTGCTATTCTTCTAGTGGTGTCATGTGAACGTCGACTATATGATACTTCACCTTTATGGGCCTAGGGAATGCATTGTGTATTTGGCTACTAATCATGGGGTTACCGGAGTGACAGAAACCTAAACCCCCATTAGGAAACCTTTGCATAAGGGAGTGTAGGATCTCAAAGTTTAAGGTTGTGGATAGGTTTTTATCTTAATTATTTTCTTGTAGTTGCGGATGCTTGCAAGGGATATAATCACAAGTATGTATTAGTCCTAGTAAGGTTAGTACATTAGCATAGGTTCACCCACACAACACTTATCCAACCAAAGAAGATTAATCAACTATATGAAGCAAAAGCACTTGACAATATTCCCATGTGTCCTCGAGAACCTTTGGTCATCTTAAGTAATACAACCAGCTTGTCCTTTGCTAAAGAAAGGATTGGGCCACTTGTTGCAATTATTATTATTGTATTTTATTTACTCGCACTTTATTTATCTACATTATCAAAAAAACCTAAAAATCCGATTGCTAAGTATTTACAAGAATTACCGATCCAAACCACTTGTCAACACCTTCGCTTCCTCGCTCAAGTTAGACACTCTTATTTATCAAAAGTACTACAATGCACCCCCTATACTTGTGGGTCGTCAGCCACAAAGCCTAAGCCCAAGTGTTTAGGGGCAGCCGCGGGATTCACCCTGGGGGCGACCACTTGCATGGTAGTGGAGGGCCTCATGCGGTTTGGGATGCATCATGAGGAGTGGCTACCATGGGGTTAGGCTTGAGGGATTGCAAGAGGGTCATCATTTCAAACTTGGTCATCATGGATGTCTCTTATCGATTGAGGTCATCCATGGAGGCCAAGTTCTTGGTGGTGGCACCAGACTCCCTCTTCGGCCATTGTCTCTTAGGCTGTTAAGCTCAAGTAAGAGCCGAGGCTCTGATACCAATTGAAAGGCCCAACTTTGGTCGATTAGAGATGGGTGAATAGGAGACTACCAATTTTATTCTTTTCTTGCAATTTTAGGCTTTGCACATAGTAAAGTTCAATAGAGATGCAACTAGATGGACAACCTATATGGCAAACAATACAACAGTAAACAAGACAAGAATTGCAAGAATTAAAGGAGAGGAATGGATAAACCGTGAGGGGGCACGAAGATGTAATTCCTGAGTTCACTTCCAAGGAAGCGCCTGTGTTGGAGAGGTGTCGGGGCCACAAGGTCACCCGAGAGCCACAAAGGCCTCACCTTCTTCTCCGTGAGCACCACCACAAAGGCGACTACTCACTAATCAACCGCTAACCTTTGAAGGCGCCTAACTCAAACATTTACAACAAGGTTGAGGGGAGACTCCACAACTCAATTGGATACCCTCAACGACACCACAAAGCTTCACAACAATTGACATAGCTCCGAGGATGCCCTACACCGTCTAGGGTTCCAAGAACCCAAGAGAACAAGATCCACAAAGGATGGGTGGGGAAATCACGATTCCTTTGGTGGAAGTGTGGATCTAGGTCACCTTCCCCAATCCTCAAAAGATCAAGAGGTTTGAGTGGGTAGGGAGAGAGATCTAGGCAAGTGAAGCTCTTGTATTAATGGAGGAGAGAGAAAACGAAGAGATAAATGGAGAGGAGGAAGAAGAGGGCATTAAATAGGCCTCTTCAAACGTGGTAGATTTTGTCCCTCCACAACACCAACTGTACTATCGGTGGTGGGCCAAGAGGGTACAACGAAGCTGTACTCAACGGTCCAAGACGCCCATGGAATGGTCGATTGACTATTCAGGCCACATGACCTGATTGAACTACCCAAGTTCATCCAACTACCAATAAATAATGACTTTGATATAAAGAAGTATCTCAACTAAAATCATAGTTACTAGAACTGAGCGTAATCGGGATCAGAACTCGGGTGACTAGGAGCTGATCGGTACTACTAGGCGGAGCGTACTACCTCTCAAAGGTACTGGGCTGGTCACACAATGGAAGTTCCAAATAAAATGGACCAAAAATTTAGCTGGTACTACCGGTGCTTGTTCCGCACTAATTCCATCAAATAGGAACTTCGATATAGAAGTATTCTGAACCGATTTTATGTTTACTGAAATTAGAGTCGAACAATGAAAAGTACCGCCGATCAGCCCTGAAAAACCTTTGGTGGTACTACCGCTGCCATCGATACTACCGGGTCAAAGCGTAAACCACTCAAACTCCTCGTGGATATCTCTCTGAGAAAACCGAAGGTCAGGATGTGCCGATATGGTCTATGCATGAAAGCATGATTTACCACAACCTTCCAAGGTAGACCCCCTCTTGATAGTACGGTAGCCTATAACAACGATAAGAGAAAGTGCAAATAATAGCCACCATCTTCAAGCTTCTTCAAGAGAAGAGTCCACCAACTAAAACCATCCATAGATAAAACCTACAACTTAGGCACATGGTTAAACCAAAATGGAGTTGTCATCAACACCAAAATACAAGGATAAATCAATATCCTTTCATCAAGGAACTACCAAAACTTGTCGAGGACTAGAAGATGTCGTATGCTCGGGCAGCTACCCAGAATGCCCTTACCATGGTGAAGATAAACATAGGAATATGGAGATCTAGTAGGTGACCAAGGGTTTTTTGAGTGTTGAGGAAGACAATAATGAACAAAATGTCAGAGCCATTTGGGAGTCTTGTGCTGGATATGTTAGAGTCTAGAGGCTCACATTCCGCCTTTATATTTGTAATCCAAGATCCGCTTAGAGATAGTTGTATGTGTCATCGTAATTGTTGTAAGTGTGGAACCACATACTTGTATCTAGCTCTAGCCAGTTTGTCCTTAGTCGTTTGAGGTTGGGAGGGAAACCCACTACCGAGACTAATTTGTAAGTCATAAGATGACAATGTTTCACATGTCATGAGTATGGAGATGCTATCCTTGCATTGGCTAGTCGGAAGAGGTACAGCCTAACAAATCAAAAGGTTAGTAGGACGTGAGCACACCGTCATACGATATGACTAACACAATGGAATCCTTAGACCGAGGGGATCGCAATCCGAGTTGTGGAAAAGCCGACTTTGATTCCATCTAACGCCACCATAATCGAGTCATAAGGTTGGTCTTGGGCCGATTTCAAGGAAGCTGCGACATGGATCATCCAAGACAGAATTTTCCCTCCATCTCGGAGAGATATTCTCGGGACCTCTCGGTGATATGATTCGTAGCATGGTTATATGCTACTCGATCAAGTGTTGATCGAGATAGTCCGACTTAGTGAAGCTAGAGGGGAACAGTTATCACTGCAACGAGAAGAGAGTTAAACCACCACTTGGAAGATGGAATCTCCCCTTTAGTTTATCACCAATATCGTGAGGCAAAGGGACTCGCATGTATCATCACATTGAGGGCACTTGCGTAAACTCGAGTCGACAAGTCTTGCTAGAGGCCGCCATCGACATCGCCTAGTCGAAGTCACTAAGCTACCGCTCGATCGAATGATTATCGAGTTGTGTCCGGCTTATCGTAAGCCTATGGGATCACACACTTAAGAGAGTGGGACTAGGCGGATGTTGATCCGACTATCACAAGCCGGCAAGTTGTACTTTTTCGGACAGAGACACATGTCAATGGGTTGGACCCACTTTGACTAGGGTTAGTGACATATGTGTGATTAATTGGGTGCCTATGATTTGGTACCGGCCATGTAAAGGCTTACAACCCATCAAGAGTCAAGAGAAAGGTCCAAGAGAGCAACCACAAAGGTTATAATTGTATTAGGAAAGAGAAACAAACACCAACATCGAGTTGGTGTTGTAATCATGTAACCTATCCGTATACAATTTTGAGATCCGACCTATTATATATAGGACGGGAGAAGCCTAGAAAGACAATCAACAATCCCAAGCGATTTGTAATAGAGCAATTCTCCAAATATTCAGGCGACTTTGATCCCCTTGTTTTCCTGACATCCGATGAAATCCCCAGCATTCTCTTTTCCGCAAAACCCTAAGTCCTTCTTCATGACATTGCCGAGGTTACCCCTCGTTAATTGGTGCCGTCTTTGGGAAACTTGAACGCTAGAAACATGGATTTGGGGAAATCTCTTCCTCCAAGAAGCAACCCAACAAAAGCGGAACCATGCCCGCCCACCCCCCAAAGGACAAGATTCATTGATTCAACGGCGGATCCGATCTAATCATTGGAAGCTTACCCAAGTAGAAGATCCCCGATGTTCACGCACTTCTATTCTTGTAGACATTGTTGGGCCTCCAAGTGCAGAGGTTTGTAGAACAGCAGCAAGTTTTCCCTGAAGTGGATTACCCAAGGTTTATCGAACTCAGGGAGGAAGTGGTCAAAGTTATCCCCTCTCAAGCAACCCTGCAATCAAGATACAAGAAGTCTCTTGTGTCCCCAGCACACTCAATACACTTGTCAGGTGTATATGTGCACTAGTTCGGCGAAGAGATAGTGAAATACAAGTGGTATGGATAATTATAAGTGGTAACGGTGATAGAAAATAGCTTGATGGCATGGAAGAAACTAAAGGCAAACTGAAATAAAGATGGCAACAAGCAAACATGTAACAGATCTAATTGCAAACGGTGTATCAATGCTTAGAAACAAGGACTAGGGACCATACTTTCGCTAGTGAACACTCTCATATAAATATTTTCTCTTCATGATACTACTCTTAACTACTCTCCGGTTGAACACTCTAATCGATGGTAGGGCTATAACAGCACACCTCAAAGTAATCCTTTCCCATCTAGAAAACCCCACACTGTGACCTTGAGTACTAGATGGTTCCAACAAACACCACAATTTCATAAAGACATCCAACTCCAAATATAACTCATAACAAGTATTTGAGAACTCTAGCCTAAGTGCCACCATGGTGAGCACACTGTCAACTTCACACACATGGGGAAAGCAGAGATCTATTAAAGCACTTGAGTAGCAAGGTAGATCTATAGATTACAAGCTCATGATCTCAATATGATCATGCATAGAGAGAGAGAGAGATGAACACATAGCTACCGGTAGAACCCTTAGCCTCGAGAGAGAACTACTCCCTCCTCATCATGGGAACCAGCAATTGGGATGGAGATGGCGGTGGAGATCGATGGAGATGGCTCCAGGGCACTTCTGCCCGCCAGGTGCCGGAACAGACTTTCTGTCCCCGAATCTCCCTTTGGTGGCGATGGTGCCGGGGACTTTTCGTGGGCCGAGGCGTGATTTATTTAGGGTTTTGGCCCGGAGGCTTTATAGGCCGAGGGCAAGGTCGGTGGAGTGCCAGGCCCACATCACCGGTGGCGCGGTAGGGCTAGCCCGCCTGGGGGTGTGGACAGCCCGCCCTCCTCTGCCTCGTATTCGCTTTGTGAGTCTTCCTAAAATAGGAACTTTGGCTTTGTCCCGCCCAATCGAGAATATTCATTTTCTGACTTCCTGGAACCAAAAACAGCAGAAAACAGGCAACTAGCACTGTGGCATCTTGTTAATAGGTTAGTCTAAGAAATCATATGAAAAGTACTCCAAAGTTGGAACAAAACACAAGAAAGTAGATAAAACCAAGCATGGAACGTCAAAATTATAGATACATTTGCAATGTATCAACCCCAAGAGTCACACCTTTGGCCCCGATTACATCGTAACTGCTTGCGGAACAAACTAGACTTATGGCGATTCTAGCATCGTCTGTTGGATCCTCCATGGAAGTCACGGTAGAAACCGAAGCACCAGAAGAAATCAAGCAAGATGAGAAGGATCTGGGGACCTTGATGGTCTTTACGACAATCTCTCCATTAGGTCAGATTCCCCACTAACTCCACCACGTGGAACAAGCCCAAAGAATCTAACCTGAGGAATGCAAAAGAAAGCATCGACTTTGGAATAAGGATGGCAGAAATCTACCCAGAACAGAAATTAACGGACTTCACTGATCTACCCGACAGTGTCTCCCCCAATTCATATGACAATGGCACAAGTCCGTATATTACCCATCACCAAGTATGCATATTAATTCGAGAAGCATCGACTCAACAAGACTCAATGGTAATCCTATTTTTAACTCGATGATATTCTATCAAGCGATAATGTAGGAAGTCAGAAACAGGAAGACCCAAAGAACGCATCACAGAAACCTGTGGAGGAGGAGAACCACGCGGGGGCGAGAGGCAAACTCTCCGACTACCAGCAGAAGCATGGCAAAAAGCAAGAGCAGCAATTTCGGGTGCGGTCCCCATGACAGATGACGCCACGCGTGAAGAACTACTGGCATATCAATACTTGCTTCATCATAAAAAGGAGACCTACGAAGGATGCAGAGGCAGCTTGATGAAAGGAAAAGGCTTGCCAACAAATCCAGCCTGCGGCGGGCGCAGCTGAGCTCCACCAAAGGACCAAGGAGCATCACGCGAGGAGTACCACCAAGAAGGGGAACATCTCGATTGCAGAATATCCTTGAAACAGAAAGAAGCGACCTAATCCGAGACCTGGACCTATCGTTCATGTCAATAGATCAAGAAGGAAATATCAAGGCAAAAATGGCTCAAGCAGCAATTTTGGCCGCACAAAGATATCTGATCACAACTCAACCCTCACCCGACGATCCTTGCGGAACCCTTCACCATTCCGCCCTGATGAACCTCGACATGGTAGGAGAATCTCTCGCATAGTAAGAGCAAGGACTCACACAGCAACCCGACATATCCCCACGCCGTTGCAGCAACCCGCGGCAAGTAGGTCACAGCCAACGATCACGATCTCCACACCGGGTCCACTTCTTAGGATCAGAGCCGTGGAACGATGCAAGAAACAATATCACACAGTGGAGGATCGGCCGATCCAGGGAAGAGCGTAGCAGGCGAAGGTACTATGACGATGAAAGCGAGGAGGAGCAAGAACTATGCGGGGCCAGTTTCCTTACCCGATGGGTTTGCAATATTCCAGTACCCAAAGACTTCAAACTACCTCACGATCGTCAGAATTACGATGGCCTCAAAGCGCCCGAAGCTTAATGACAGATTATCCGCCACTCAAACTACAAGGTGGCTCCAAGGCCACCGTAATCCAAAGCTCAAGAATCGCATTTAACCACCGCAGCTCGCTTGGTTAAGATAATTACCGAACATTCTATCAGCAGCTAGAACGCACTGTGAGGACAAGTTTATCGAATTTCAGTGCCACCTTCAAGCGATTCGCATCTCGAACAGTTACGAGCTTGTAAACAAAAGCCAAGAGAATTAATACAAGCTTTCATTCAGCGGTGGATCATTATCAAAAACTCAGTTGAAACCATATCCGATGAAAGAGCAATTGATGCTTTCAACGATGGACTTCGTCGGCAACAGTTCATTGAGGAACTGGGACAAATCAAACCAAAGACAATTTCGCAGGTGATGGACATAGCCAATCGCTGGGCCAATGGAGAAGATTCACTACACAATAAAAGAGCTCGCTCACCCGAAGAAGACAGGGATAGGTGCACTAATGATGTAAGGCAACGAACAACGCGGGTACAACACGTCAAGTTATGTCGTAGCCGGTTTTTCTGGAGGGGACAACCAACGAAGCGATGACTACAACAATGGGTACCGTGGTAGCAGGGACGATAATGGCGAAAGCCAGCCGCAACAACGGTACTAGCCAAAATGTAGGGACCCACCAATGTCAGCAGGACAAATGTTGGAAGGACCATGTAACATGCACTTCTATGTCGACCCGACAGGCAAGAGGCGATCCAACCACCTCTTAAAGGATTGCCGAACGTTCTTAAAAATGCAAGAACTATGCAACACAAGAGCAACCGAAGAAACAAACCTAGTCTACGCCACTACACCTAGCTCTTTTGCTATCGGTGCACCACCACCACCGGGACATCCGCTAGCGGGACAACCGCAAAACACAACAAACCAAGAAGATGAATACCCTAGATCAAAGGGAGCAATGTCCATGATCCAGAAGGGATGACCCTCTAATAGAACACAGAAGCTGATCACCAGACAAGTGGACATGGCGGAAACAACACCACCCCCTACATTGGAGTATCTTCATTGGTCAGAAGAAGAAATAACTTTCAACAGAGCTGACCACCCACTTCGGGTCCCACGACCTAGTCAATCAGCACTAATAGTGAAGGCACAAATCGGCGGGTTCGACATGGGTAAAGTTTTCTTGGATGCAGGAAGCAGCATCATCCTCATCTATGCCAAAACTCTACGGGCGATGAATTGGTCCCTAACAAATTTAGCACCAACAGATACAACTTTCCACAGATTAGTTCTAGGCAAAGCCGAAACTCCTCTGGACAAAGTATACCTCGACGTAGTCTTTGGGTCAAAAAGAAACTTCAGGCGTGAAAAACTGGAGTTTGAAGTCATGGACTGGCCATCACAATACCACACGATCCTGGGACGACCAACTTTCGCTCGATTCATGGCAGTACCTCACTATACATACTTGGTACTGAAAATGCTAGCCCCCAATGGGGTCATAACAATAAAAGGAAGCTTCAGCCGCTCGGATAGCTGCGATCATCAATTCAACAAAATATCAGAATCCTTCAAGATGGAGACGCAATTTGGCCAGCTGAAAATAGCGGATGAAGAACTACTACATGAAACACGCAGCAAGCAAAATCCAGGAAATCAGGAGCACCACGTGCCTGCAAAAGCTACTTATTTGGCCTCCACCTTCGGTCCCGCATTGGAGGATGCACTCGACATTTTCCCAAGTACAAGCGACCTAGAAAATCAACTACTTTTCTCTCTGGTCCGCCGTACAGACACGACGCCTCCAGTTGAAAAAATTAAACCTACCACAAAGAAGCATGATGGAGCACCTCAAGGCAGAAGCCATAGTTTTAGGAAAATTCATTACTCTTATATTCAATAAGGCCAAAGACCAGGCGATTACATCCATGCAATGTATCCATTTATATTTATCAATGAATAAAGAAAGTACTTCTCAAGATAAAATTTCTAAGGCACATACATGAAGTTGCAAAGAGACATCGCTTATCGTGTCCTCAATGAAAGAATACAATATACAATCAACATATCGTACAAAGCATACAACCTTTTTGACAAGTATAAAGAAACTCTACACATTGTTTCTTCTATAAAGTACAAAGCTACACAATAGGAGCAGAAGTAGTCAGATAGCAAAGTTCATAAAAAACTCTTCGTCTGCCTCTAGGAACCTTCGAACAATAAGACCACCATCAGCAGGAGAAGGCAGCCCCGACGATATAGCGTCCAAATCGAGCGTCGTATGATGCACATGCACCCACGACAGCACAAGCTTGGCACCCGCCACAAGTTGAAGCTTCACAAAATGATGAATCCGCTCACCCTGTCGAAACCTCGCCATCAAATCAGTCAAAGTATGAGGCTGGGGATCCCGAGGAAACATAGCATTATAGACAACAGCCAATGATCTACGACAACACTCGACAAACTGCTCCACTTTGGATACATGGTCCTGAAGCAGGGCCACAACGTAAGAGCGGCGATGATCAATCCAGAAGTCTGTCCCGAAATTTTGAGAAGCAGACACGAGAGCCTAAATTCGGTTGCGCAGACATTGGGTTTCTTCCCTCTCGCACAATCGAATGCCTACAAGGAAAAAATAAAGGGAGAGAGAAATTGGCATCCCGCAAAAAGAAGAGCGACAGGAAACAAAAATCTTAAGGACTTACACAACATCTTTTCACTCGCCCTGGAAATCTCCTCCAGGAAGTACGCCTCACGGTCAAGGGCCTGAAGTGTCTTCAACTGGGCAACATCCACCATTGATTGAACAACCTGAAGTCTTCCCTCGAGCTTCTTCACCAGTTCAATTTTTTCAGCATATAACAACGGGTCTACTGTATGGACAATGGTAGTTTCAGTTGCACCCATCCCAAACGAGGATGGGGTCACATCCGACATCTCAAGAGGTGGGGAGCAATGAATCATTCAAAATCTAGGAAGGAACACAAAAGATAGATGTTGGGGATGTAACCCCAGGTACCCTAGAGTTGAGGCATAAAGTGATACAGAAGAGTAAAAAGTATTGTTACAAGAGAAGCAAGTAGAGAAAGATAATTATCTATGAAGATATGAAGGAAAAAGAGAATAGAATAAAGAAAAGAGGAAGGAAATAGTTCCAGGCCGAATTATCTTGAATTCAGCCTGCACAGTACTTCCCTAGGCCGGATTAGGATAAAAACCCAGCTGGGCCAAAGCATTCTCCCCCGGGTGGGCCGACATCAGCCAAAGTCAGCCCACCGCGGGCCTCCTCCCCCCTTGGCGCAAGCTCCCGCCAGAGTCTCCTCCCACCGAACCACCGCCACGCCGCCGATCCCTTCAACGCCACTCGACATCGCTTCGGGGCCAGCAGGAGACAACATACCACCACGGACCTCTTCCGTCACCGAAGTCGCCAGAGTAACCCGTGGGCCGACGCCGAGCCCACCCGGATAGCCTCATACCGGATTCTCTCCTGGTCAGACAACAAGAGCCTCGGTTGGGCTACCCCAGCCAAATCAATCTCAAGCCTCGGGCCTCTAAAATACCTTGGATGGACCTCACCAAATATCCGGCTAGGCCAGATTAAGCTATAATTCGGCTGGGTTGTCCCTTAACTCAGCCAGGGGTACTATTCATCGCCAGGTTGGGCCCCATTTCACCCCGGTCCGAGTTATTTCTCCACATGGCCGAATTTCACTTCCCCGGGCCGAATTACTTCGTCCCAAACGTCATTTCTCTCGTACCTGAACCCACCAGCAACCTCTACATCGACACGCTACCGAGTAAAGTCAAGTTTACGCCAAAAGGGCCTTTAGGACGCCTGCCCAGACCGCCCCTTTGGTCCAAGATGCTAAGGAATATGGGCATCTTGGGAGATGTTAGGAATATGCCAAGCATCTCCTAAAGATGCTAAGGAATATGCCAAAGGGATAAGACCAATGACTCAACAAAGGACAAGTCGACTAGGCAAGCCCCACTAGACACTCATAGGGTACTTTAGATGACATATTTGTCCCCTGGCTCCCTTTATAAGGAGCACCAGGGGTATCGTTACATGAGAGGCCCCCGAGGGCTCCTCTCCTCTCGCCACTAGGAGCATGGTTTCTTCTTCCTCTCGCCTCTATGAGAGGCATAAGAGTACAGCTCAAGGAGCACCATTGTAGCCACAAGCATGGCAAGATATATGAGATTATATGCAGGAGTAGAGGTGTTATCTCACCAGGAGAGCCTCAACCTGGGTATATCGTGTCTCTGAAGTTCTTCCGTATGAGGTCATCACTTCATCATCCCTCCCCGGATTCCTCCATCGTCCATTCGCCCCAACTTTAGCCTATACCAGCATCCGCCGTGACACCACCATTTACGCTTGGCGCCACCGTGGGCTGATAAGGGCGCTGGTTGGGTTACCATCCTGGACGGGAACGCCTTCATCAAGCTCGCTTCACCATCGATCAAAGTTCTCACATCCTCTTCCTCAACGCATGAGAGAGCAGGGAGTTGGCATACGAGCCTCCCTTGTTGAGGTGTCTCAACCTCCTCCTCAACCTCTTCACCAACAGTACAGTAAGTTGTAGTTGACCCTTTGGGAGTGACTCAACTAGATAACTCAACCAACATACACATGAGATACCTCGATGTCACTGGGACAATCACCTAGTTGTTCACCCTGTGGATGAGATAACTCAACCCGGGGCTAATATGCATGCCTTTTGAATCAACTATGGTAGAAAAGTAGCTCTGGGACCCAAAGGTCACCGCATAGAACAATAACTCAGAAAAGACTTAAGATATGCCATGATCTCATATATGTCCACTGCTTTGTGTCTTCAAGTTGTCTTGGACTAAAAAGGAGCTCACCAAGTCATTTTTAACTCGGATTTAACTTGACTCACCAAGTTGCATAGTAACTAGAGTTATACTTCATCTTGCCAAGTTGCCTCGTAACTCAGATTTGACTCAGTCAACCAGATTACTCGTAACCTTGCTTTTAACTCGATTGTTGTTTTCAAGATGCCGTGTCATCTCAGAACTCGGATTGGTGTGTGCTTCACCATGCCAAAGTTACCGATAACTCGGATTTTACTTCAATTTGCCTAACTACAGGTTTCCGTGTTACATGATAACTGATTTTACCTCGGTTTACCTAGTTACATGGTAACCCGGATTTTACCTCGGTTTACCTAGTTACATGGTAACTCGGATTTTACTTCGGTTTTCCTAGTTACATGGTAACTCGGATTTTACTTCAATTTGCCTAACTACATGTTTCCTAGTTATATGGTAACTCGGATTTTACTTCAGTTTGCCTAACTACAGAGGTAATTCGGATTCGTTTCAGTTTCCTAGTTACAGGGTAACTCGGATTTTAACCCAGCTTACCAGGTTATCTTATACCTCAAATCAGTTTGTTCCATATCTTGGATAGCATGTGCCAGCATATCATTCATTCATCATATCAAATCTCGGATCTATATCTCGGATCCATATCAATGGAAATATGCCACGATATCATGAAGTCATATCATAACTCCAAATCATATCTCAGATCAATATCTCGGATCCAAATATTTGGCGGTTTGCCAGCCAATCATAAGGCCATATCATATCTCAAACAAATAACTCGGATCTAAGACTTATGTCAGATTCGAGTCAAGCAACTCAAACTCCCATCAGGTAACTCGGATTTGAGTCATGAGACTCGGATTGGAATCTTGTAACTCGAATTTTGGGTCAAGTAACTCAAAACAAAGACTCGTGTCAATTTTGAGTCATATAACTCAGCAATTATATCTCGGATGGGATGGCTCGGATTACAATTCATAAGGCCAGAGCCGAATCAGGCCAGAAGCCAAAAGACTTACCCAAAAGGGTTAAGGCCAGAGCCAAATCAGGCTAGAAGCCAAAAGACTTACCCAAAAGGGTTAAGGCCAGAGCCGAATTAGGCCAGAAGCCAAAAGACTTACCCAAAAGGGTTAAGGCTAGAGCCGAATCAGGCCAGAAGCCAAATGACTTACCCAAAAGGGTTAAGGACAGAGCCAAATCCGGCCAGAAGCCAAAAGACTTACCCAAAAGGGTTAAGGCCAGAGCCCAATTCGGCTAGAAGCCAAAAGACTTACCAAAAGGGTTAAGGCTGAGTCAGACGTACCTGAAATCATAAATTTACCCAAGGGGGTTAAGACTAGAGCCGAAGAAGGCCAGAAGTTAGGGATATATGAAACGGACTACATGTCGGTAACAACTCTGGAGATTTTTTATTTTGAAGCCTATGCGCGATTCTACAAATCCCACATAGCCTCGGGGACTAATGTTGGGGATGTAACCCCAGGTACCCCAGAGTTGAGGCATAAAGTGATACATCAGAGTAAAAAGTATTGTTACAAGAGAAGCAAGTAGAGAAAGATAATTATCTATGAAGATATGAAGGAAAAAAGAGAATAGAATAAAGAAAAGAGGAAGGAAATAGTTCCAGGCCGAATTATCTTGAATTCGGCCTTCACAGTACTTCCCTAGACCGGATTAGGCTCAAAACCTACTGGCCAAAGCATTCTCCCCCGGGTGGGCCGACATCAGCCAAAGTCGGCCCACCACGGGCCTCCTCCCTCCTTGGCGCAAGCTCCCGCCAGTGTCTCCTCCCACCGAACCACCTCGCCGACGCTCGCCCGATCCCCTTCAACGCTACCCCGACATCGCTCGGGTGGGCCGGCAAGGAGCCAGCGCAGCCCACCACGGGACCTCCGTCACCGTGTCGCAGAAGTAACCCTGTGGGCCGACACCGCAGCCCACCCTGGATAGCCTCATACCCCGGATTCTCTCCCAATGGGCCGGGACAACAAGAGCCTCGGCTGGGATACCGACCCCAGGCCGAATGAACCTCAAGCCCCGGCTGGGCCTCGGCAAATACCCCGGCTAGACCTCAGCAAATATCCTGGCTGGGCCAATTTCACCTCCCTAGGCCGGATTAAGCCGTAATCCGGCTGGGCTGTCCCTTAACTCGGCCAGGGGTACTATTCATCGCCAGGTTGGGCCCCATTTCACCCAGGTCCAAGTTATTTCTCCACAGGGCCGAATTTCACTTCCTTGGGTCGAATTACTTCGTCCCGGACGTCATTTCTCTTGTACCTGAACCCACCAGCAACCTCTACATCGACACACTACTGAGTAAAGTCAAGTTTGACAAAAGGCCTTTGGGAAGCCCTGCCCGACCGCCCTTTGGTCCAAGATGCTAAGGAATATGCTGGGCATCTTGGGAGATGCTAGGGAATATGCCAAGCATCTCCTAAAGATGCTAAGGAATATTCTAAAGGGATAAGACCAATGACTCAACAAAGGACAAGCTGACTAGGCAAGCCCCACTAGACAGCTCATAGGAGTACTTTAGATGACATACCTTGTCCCCTGGGCCCCCCTTTATACATATATACAAACATACTCGTCCCATCAAAAGGAGGCACTTCAGAGACAGGATAATTTAATAGTCATTATAGTAGCAACAGGAGAAACACAGGAAACTACAAAACAAAGCTATGGAGCTAATTTCTCCAAAGACAAAGTTGTGCTGACAGAAGGAGCACTAGCTATACTAGGGGAAGCAGGCAAAGAAGGATCTCTAGTTGAAGAAGGAGAAGTTGACCCCTTTGGATCTGACTTTATACCCAAGAGAAGCCGAAAATTTCTTGGCCCTCTTAACAAAAGGCCCCAAATTAACCGGCTGGCCTTTGGAGTTGACTGGGATAGAGGAGCTAACCTTCTCGTAGTCGATCTTCTCGCCATGCGCCATTGCCAACGCCATTGAAGTTTCTGCACCGCTTTTCGACTGAGTCATGCTGTATCCAACAAGCGGAATCTGGTCGGCGCCAAAAATAGCGACAATGTCATTAAGGTCGGCATGTACTTCCTTCGATGGAAAAACTTCAGCGGTAAGCCCTCAAGGTGCGCGGATCTACAAGGAGGTTGCGCACATGAACACTATTAGCTCCAACGTATACCAACATCCGATAAGGGATCAACCTTCTTATCTTCATCGAGTAGCAAATTTTGGCTTGAAAGCTCGCATCGATCAAAAAGGAAGGAGGATGATATGAGGAGAAGCAATACAAATGAGAGAAGAAACCTCCTTCTTTTTTGACAAACAAAGACTTATGAGTCATGGAATGATTAAGGGTCTCCAAGCGCTTCCGAAGATTTTCATCCTGGACAGCGGCTTGTCTAGCTCTCTCAAAGATCTCAGGCCGGCCTTCGCTTGGCATCTTCTAAAGATTTTTTAGTAACTGGAAGTTTTGCCTCTAGATCATCGGCACGCTTCAATGCCTCATCCCAGATATCTTCGGATTCCTTGGCAGTAGCTGAAGAAAGCACAAAAGCAGTACCAAATGGTTAGTAAAATAGGAGGAAGTACAAGAAAATAGCGGGAAGATGAAAACACACCTTTGAGGCCCTCGATTTCATTCTGAATCTTGATGAAATGAGAGGCCATATCAACCATCTCATGCATCAGAGGCTGCAAAGAAGGACATCAGGAAAAGACAAGCAAAGGAGAATCCATAGTCAAATTTAAAAACACGGATGTACTTACATCTTGCATATCCACCTCGACAAGGCTCTCAGATATCATCATGCCATTGCCAGTCGATTTTCTTTCTTCTGGGTGGTGGCTTCAAGAAGCAGAACATCCTTATGGATAATGGGATCCGCAGAACACGCGAGCAAATCTTTTGGGTCCTTGGTAGAAGGAGCAAAAGAAGTTCCAAGAGGAGACAAGGGCGGGTCTTCCGCATCATCACCACTACAAGAGCAAAAACAAAGAATAAGAAAGCATCAGCAGCTGAGTCACCTGACAAAAAGTAAAGAGGAGACAAGTGCTTACGAACATACATCCTGTGCAAAGCGGAATAGATTCTTCTTGGAAGGAGCCGACGATAATGGAACGGCACCCAAAGGTTTCAAGGCCATAGAATCATCTGAGTCTTCATCATTTCCATGGCATCTGGATGTTTCCGTTTTTCGCCAACAAGTGTAACGCGGAAATCCTAACAAGCTACGTGGTTTACATCATCCTTGATGAAGATTCATGTAGATGTCTCTATCTCCTCATCGACATGGCCGGCCGAGGAAGATTGTCGAAAGCAGAAGGACTAGCGGAGCTGACCGCTCTCAGGAAGAGGAGGAAGGCAGGATAGATGATCATGATCCTGCATAAACAAGAAAACCAACAATGACAAAGGGGAACAATTACAAAAGATAGATGAGCAAGGAGCAATAGAGAAAATGAATTTACCTCTGGCAGACGGTTTTTCTTGCCAAAGGGCTCAACACGACAATCGAAAGGAACCACACTTTTTGCTGCAAGGGTCGTGAAATTATGAACCCTTTTTCCATAAACCTTGTGGGATAGATCATCCCGAGAAATCATCATGGGATCCTTCTTGCCGATATACGCCCACATACCAGAGAGACGGGCCTGTAGGGGCTGCACGTGGATCCGCAAGAAGTATGCTAAAATTTGAAGACCCGAAAATTCCTTGCCAACTTCATGCCGAAGATTTGAAATATGGTCAAGAAAGGGTTGGATCTCCGTTCTTCGGCAGTATGGCGCTGATCCCACGAGTCAAGTTTGCGGAAAGTTTTCTTCGGGTCAAAAGGGGCTAACCCAAAAGACTAACCCTCGACTGATTGGTCCTTGATGTAAAACGACTTGGTTTTCCACCCTTGGACAGAAATAGCAGGCTTGAAGTCAAAGTAGTTCACGCCGAGCTTAACTGAGAATGGCGCCACCAACAGCATGGACGATGGTGTTGGTGGCATTGCGGCGAACATAAAAGAAATACTTCCACAGGCCCCAATGGGGATGAATCCTGAGAAAGCATTTACATAGAGTGACAAAACAAGCAACATGGAGGATTGAGTTTGTGTGAGCTGATACAGCTGCACGCCATAGAAGAAATGGATACCACGAAGAAATTCGTGGATAGGAAGAGAAAGGCCACGAAAAAGAAAGGATAGAAACATTACCCTCCAGCCCGATTTGGGGATTGGAGCAACTTCCTCCCCAGGGAGCTTGAAGGAACCCTCCATCATATGGTCGGAGTTCCACACCTCGCGCAGCTCTTGTGCCGTGCACTTGGAAGGGGCCCATCTAATAGCCCTCTTCCTGGTGGCCTTGGCGGCCGTCGAAGATGTTCCCACCTTGCTTTTACCCATGGTGGTGAAGGAGCGACGTGAGCGCAAAGCACGAGTTCGCAAGAAGGATGGAGGAAGGCAAGGGCGCAAGGAGGAAGATGAAGTTAGCAAGACCAAGGTTAAAAGGGGTAAAATAAATCCCATTCCCCTTATAAAGAGCAAAGCTACATGGCTTGGACTGTTCGATGTAAAATCAAATCGTCCAAAGGACACACGATGATGACACGTGTCCATAGATTCTGTAAAGGAAAATATCTCAAGAAGTTATTACTGTGGTAAAAATGGAGAACACCGCATGTCGCCTCGATCTTTGTGCAAAAAAGAGGGACGCGGCAATCAAAACTCCGAATATGCCACCACGCATCATCATTACTCCAACATGGGCCCACGCGAGACGCCCTCAAGAAGCATATCTTTCAAGAATAAAGCAACGTAAAATTGGCTATCAATGACATCACAGAAAAATCTATTTAGTGGAAAGGATACACACCGACGAAAAATAGGGAGTCAAAGTAAATTCCTCCATGAAAAAGATTGAGACTATAGTCGAAAATGAAAAGTTCGACTGTAGCCTCGGGGGCTACTCCTATCAGGAGAGTTGGTCGCGCACCCGATAAATATTTGAGGAAGCATCGACATCATATTAAAGATTTTCAGCCTATGTCCTGATCCAACATAGCCTCGGGTTACACTATCGAGAGCTGGCGCGCACTGATAAAGGAAACAAAACCTCCTATCAGGAGGGTGAATATAAAGCAAAAATCAAGCAGCCGACAAACAATAATCTCGGATCACAACCAAACGTGATAAAATCCAATGCCATGTTCAAAACATGAAGGTAAGACCTTAGGATTCGCTTCCGTGGTATGGTAATTGCACAAGAATGCGCTCGTCAAGAAGTATATCTGTATCTACGATACGATGAAAAATCCCGACGAACGCGTTGGGTACCCGATAAAATAAGAACTGGAATTCAGTATTCGATAAGATCTCAGCGGACCAAACTGAATTACACCAGTAATAAATTCCGAGTTTAGGCCTGGGGACTTGAATTTGATGTAGGATAATCTAGCTTTTGCCTAGAAGCAATTAACTGATTCCCGATCCGTCAGATGCATCAGGCTTGTTGTCCCAAATCCCTATAAAAAAACTTAAAAATAGCAAAAACAAAGGAAAAGAACTAAACATATTATTGAGACTCAACCTAAATCTATGGTTTAGGTAGAGTCTCGGGGGTACTGACATAGGTATGATTACTCAGGTGCCTATGATTTGCTACCGGGGCTTGCAGAAAGTCTTACGACCCATGAAGAGTCAAGACAAAGGTCCAAGAGAGCAACCGACAAACGTTATAATTCCATTAGGAAAGATACAGGAGAAGCCTAAGAAATGCACCGAACAATCCCCAAACAATTTGTAATATAGTGATTCTCCAAATATTCAGACGACTTTGATCCCATTGTTTTCTTGACATCTGACGAAATCCCCAACATTCTCTTTTCCGCAAAACCCTAAGTCCTTCTTCATGGACATTGCCGAGGTTACCCCTCGTCATTTAGGGACTAGGACCGAGGGACAAAACTGTTGTGTGCCCTCACCTACTTGTCTATATAAAGGAAGGTGGGTGGCTGCGGACAAATCAATCCAATCTAGTGCTGCTTCCTAGGGTTTTGCTAGACTTGGCAATTCCACCTTCCTATCCTGTGGCGGCAAGAATGATACTAGCATCTCACTTGCTACTGTTCCACCTTGTACATGTGTGAGACAGCACATGCACCAAATATGCGATGCTCATGGCCAAGAAGGGCGAAGTCGGAGGCGGAAGGAGAAGGAGCAAGCCAACGACGAGGTGGTCCCAAGATCAAGCAGTTCACCGAAGCCGGACGAGACGATGGGAACATACAGCACCATCGCAACATGCTTCCTCAGCTTCCGCACCTGCACATCGAGAGGTACAAGATATTGCCTTTGACCTTGGATGGATCTTGGGGTGGCTCGCTGGAGACCCAGAGCAAAAAAGGTATTTGTTTTTAACCTGGCTCATGCAGTTTCCCAACAGATACGCTTGTCACATGGCCGAGATGACCGAGCTACTCCAAGCCACTCTTTTAGTCCATCGTTGTGCTGCCAAGCCCCCTGCTAAAGAAACCAATGTCTTTGACGACAACGAAAAGACTAAGTCTGACATTGCTGCCTCGGATAAGGATCAGTGTGACGCGAATGCTGACACTAGTGCACCGACAAGATCTCTGACTCCACCACCTTTAGCATAGAGTCGAACAAAAAACTATGCATTATTTTGAACAAGTGGTATTATTTTGAACAAGTGCTATAAGAACTTATGCATTTACTCTATCACTTTGTTGATTTTGCTCTGCTTGAAAATTACTTAAGCATTTTTTGTTCATACTTATCGGTTATCTGGATTTCTGCCTCGTCCTTTCGTGAGTCGGCCAACCTTTAGCACGAAAACACTGCCGACCAACATAGCTCAATTGCTAAACTAGTTTAAATTTGGAAATGGAGGCGGCTTCTAGTACCAACAATTCACTACTTAGAAAACATCCGCGTCTAAGAAATCAGATAAAAACCAAAGTCTAAATAGAAAATGAGACTTACACCCGAAGTTAATTTTTTATATAATTGGAAATCTAACAAGAACGAACATGAGCATAAAGTACTTCCAAGCATTCAAGAATTTTCAAGTTTTGGCATGATCATTCGAAAATAAGATGGTGCTTTAAAACATCTAATAAAAACATTGAGGGAACCAAAACTTTATTTTACTTTGAACATGTACATACGTATGATTACAAGAAAATAAAACTTAAGAATAGAAGGGACGTAGCTGAGCAATGTTCAATGGACGATCTAACTCATCCAGATTTGTACTACCGCCAGCTCTCTTTCTCTTATGAGTATCATGTCTTTCCTTGATTGGTCTCATATCGAATAAATAGTATGACCCATTGTGCAGTACTCTGCTAATCCTAAAGGGTCCTTCGCAATTCGGGGAAAGTTTGTGCTTTATTTGTTGCACAAGTCAGAGGACTAGATCGCCTTTTCTAAAGGAACAATTAACACTCTGACTATGATACTTGCATAACTTTTACTGATAGGCTATAGATCTATGTTCATAAATGGCACGAACTTCCTCGAGTATATCGAGGTCATTGATGCGTCCAAAATTGAAGCATATTTACCCTTTGTTTTTGCATAAATAGAGTAGCAATTTTTGTATTTCACTATGCCTATGTGCGCTATTTCGTTCTTGTATCAATAGGATCTCAAATCACGGAGTCATATATGAACATATCAGTTAGAGCTGTCATATTGTGTAATTATATGATATTTCTAAGTGATAAAAGTCATTTTATGAATCTACCTTCGCACTTGGAAGAATACCAATCGAGGAGGAGGCACCAGTACCGATAACAACCACTGGTATGGGTGGAGCCCTCCCGTACCTAGCGCCATCATGACCGCCTTATCAAATACATCTCTCTGGCGAAGACAAGAGGAAGCTCTGACATTCATAGCCACCAAAAACCATGAAACACCACATCCGAGAGGGATCTGAAGGAGGAACCTGGCTGGGGTAAAATCCCTACTGATCCACGAATCATTGGAGGACAACACATCATCCCCTTCATCATCAGCCGCTGCTTCTTCATCACCACCATTACTCCATCTTTCATCTATTAGATATCTTTGTAATTCTAGATCCAATTGTGGTTTGCATTAGATGTATCTCCGTACTTTAATCCATTCATTTGATTATGATGATCTTGTTGATTGCTTCCATGAGTGAGTAGTTCCTTTGTTCTTGGATAGATGGAGAAACCCTAGCACAATTATGAACTTGTAATAAAGATGATCTATTCTTGTGTCTGTATGACTTGCTTGTCTATGATATAATTATAATTTGTGTTTTATCTCTAACTCTTTAGATGGTATGCATAGTCGGCCGCATTATCATTTGCCTTCGTGACTAAAGGGAGGGAGAAATCCTTTGGACATGTCTTGGAAGCGTACCAGGAATGCCCCGTGATATATTGGCGTTGGCTCGTAACCTACATGGTCAAAGGGGGATTAAATAGGACTCCTAAGCTAATTACTTATATCCATGGGGAAACCCTTAATTGTGGTTGTTTGTATGGGTGATTGCTCTCAGACATCGCAATGGTTATTTAGAGGTGACCTCACACTTGGCTCAACAAAGTGGCTTCCTACGAGCCTTGTCGTGAACACCTTATTATGGTGCTCTCTCCACACATATGATGACACAAGGAGTATATTATCTTGATTACATATGAAAATAATACTATGCTAGTGGTGTAACCTACATCCCCGAGAATGTTTTAGCCCTATTGAGTTCAACCACACTTTCACATAAACTTGTTACTTGTTTTCCTTTACTTAGTTTTAATTACTTTTCTGCAAACAACCATAAACCATTCAAACACTCTTTACTTGAGATCAAAGGCAACTTACAAGTATACTTTGGTAGAGAGTAACGAGGGGCATAAAGACCTTTACCAATAGCTCTATGTGGGTTCGATATCTTTACTTCGAAACTAGCTACAATTGATCTGTGCACTTGTAGTCATCACCATCTTGTCGAAGTTTCGACATCCTCTGTGACATATGTAGTGACTCGGAGAAGTATGAATTAGGTCACTAGGAAGGATTGCCTATGCATCGTAGAACAAGAAAAAAATGAATATATCCGGTTGACCTGTTTGGAGTAGTTCGCAAGCTCCATATAACAGATGTTAATTCATCCGGCCAAGCCCCCGCAACATGGTGAAGTGGTGCTTCGAGGAAAGGTCAGGGGCCCTATAAAATAAGACGGTTAGCCCTTTCGACTTGTCCATTGGCATGTGGGTGTGCGACTAATGCAATATTGAGTCAGACCTTTACTCTTCAGAAAATTCCATGAGTTCTCCCATTGAGAAGTTGCTCCCGTTGTATGTGATAATGTTGTGCAGATAGCCGAATCAAATAACGACATCCTCAACGAATTTTCTAGATGTGGATCCATCGCAACTTGTTAAGGGTTTAGCCTCGATCCATTTGGTAAATTTGTCCATCATCACTAGTAGGTTGGTAAATCCACTTGGTGCCCTTTTAAACGATCCTACCATGTCAATCCCCTAGACCGCAAAGGGACATGTAATCGGAATTTTTGTAGCTGATCAGCCGGAACGTGGGCTTGTTTGGCATATTTTTGGCAGCCTTTGCATGCCTTGACCAGTTTCTTGGCATCTACCTTAGCTGTAAGCCACAAAAATCCATGTCGAAAAGCTTTTGCCACTAAGGATTTAGTTGCGGTGTGATAGTCGCATTCGCCTTCGTGGATTTCCCTTAAGATTTCCACGCCTTCTTCCGGATACACAGCGCTAAAAGACCCCAGACACACTCCATTTATTCAGCTCACTATTGATTATCGTATAGGATTTTGCTCGTCGGACGATCTGCTGGCTCAAAACCTCATCTTCAGGTAGTTTTCCATCTACCAAGAAATCGAGGTAGGGTTTTGTCCAGCTTGGAATAACAGCTAGAACTGCTATAAGTGGGGAGTCGACGGTCGCATTCCCATCAACTCATGTGATAGAGGGAACTTTGAGGTGCTCCTAAAGCACCGCCCTGGGCCTGCTTTCATAGAGGATAATCTTGACAGTGCATCTTCTTCCTTGTTTTCTGCTCTAGGGATGTGTTGAACCTCAAACCCTTCGAATGATTTTGATAATTTATCCATGACGTCTCAATAGGATGACATGTTCTTGTTGGCCCTATAGTGATCAGATACTTGTTGAGCAAATAAATCTGAGTCTCCATAGCACATGTTTGGTGAACACCGATTTCTTTAGCAATCCGAAGTCCGTGTAATAGTGCTTCATATTCGGCAACATTATGGGACATTGTGAAGTGAATCTATTACACATAGAACAACTTATCTCCCTGGGGTGATTTGAGCAGCATGCCAACCCCCATGCCACCGCACCCTTTCAACCCATCAAAGTGGAGGGTCCAATATTCTGACTCTGGGGTACCAGTGTTTTTTCTGTTCCTGTCCAATCAGCAACAAAGTTAGCATGTATCTAGGATTTGATTATTGTTTGTGTCTTGTACTCAATATCGAACGCTGCTAGCTCGATTTCCCACTTATCAAGACTTTTTGTGGTGTCGCTGTTGTTGATTATATCTATCATGGGAGTTGTGATCACCACTGTAATTTTGTGCTCTTGAAAATAGTGTTGTAGCTTTTTGGTGGCAATAAATATGCCACGGGCTAACTTTAGATAATATGGATATCTTTGTTTTGATTCTGTCAAGACCTTGCTAAGATAGTAAGTCAGACGCTGCACCAAGTGCTCCTATTTTTCCTCTTTTCGTTCAACCATAGCGACGATGCTGACGTCTCTATTTGTCGTAGCAATGTAAAGAAACATGGGTTCCTGAGGTTCCAATGCTACAATAATAGGGGCAAATGAGAGTACCAATTTCAGGTCTTGGAGGGTAGCTTCAGCTTTTTCGGGCCAAACAAACTTTTTGGTTTTCTTCTAGAGCTTGTATAATGGTGCAGCTCTTTCGCCGAGCCAACTGACAAACTGACTCACAGCTGCTATGCAACTAGTGAGACAATATACATCCTTTAGGCAAGTAGGCCTAGTAATGTTGAGTACAACCGTTATCTTATCATGGTTCACTTCTATGCTTCTTTGAGACACAATAAATCTTAACAATTTTCCGGCTGGGATCCCGAAGAAACACTTTTTTGGGTTAAGCATTATGTTGTATTTTCGTAGATTAGCGAATGTTTCCTCCAAGTAATAAATTAATGTTTCCCTATTTTTGGTCATTACCGCTATGTCATCCACATATGCATGTACATTGCATCCGATTTGATCGTGGAGGCAACGCTGCATAGTGCGCTGGTATGTGGCTACTATGTTTTTGAGGCCGAAGGGCATTGTGATGTATAAGAAGGTTCCAAATGGTGTGATGAATGAAGTCTTCAGTTTATCCGACTCCTTCATTTGTATTTGGTGATAGCTGGAATATGCATCAAGAAAGCAGACGAGTTCTAAGCCCGTCGATAAGTTGGTCGATTCTAGGAAAAGTGAACGGATCTGGGACAAGCCTTGTTCAAGGCAGTGTAATCAACGCACATCCTTAAATAAATAGTGTCCTTTTTAGGGACCATTACAGGGTTAGGCTCCCACTCAGTGTGGATGACTTCTTTGGCTATAGCTTTGTGCTTTTCATCACCGAAACATCATAAGGACTGTTTGACGGGTCTAGCATCAGGGTATACATTAATAGAGTGCTCGGCAAGTTCCCTAGGTACTCCGGTCATGTGAGAAGGTTGCCACGCAAATATATCTTTATTAGCTTTTAGGAACTCGATGAGCGTGCTTTCCTATGTGTGAGCTAAGCCTATGCCTTGGAGGGGTCATCATCCTTCAACGACGTCATCTTTGTTTCTTCAGATGCCTTGAATTCTTGAGTCAGCTTTAGCACCTCCTTCTTCGTAGCTGGCATCTCGGATAGGTCAGTGATTTTCTTGATCTCCTATTACTCCTAGGCATGTAGCATGGCTTCGGTAGAGGCGACAGCTCCATCTTTCCACTCTCACGCTTTCTTCGGGTTTCCCCGAATTGTGATGATGCCACAAGGACCTGGAAACTTCATCATGTTGTAGATGTAATAGGGGAAAGCCGTGAATTTCCAGTAGGATGGACGCTCAGAGACGGCATGGTATGTGCTCTTGAATGGTACCACTTCAAAAGACAGTGGTTCAGTCTGATAGTTTTCCGGTGTTCAGAAAGTAACATCAAGTGTAATCTCACCTAGAGAGTCGCCTGTCTCCCCGGGACTATGCCATGGAAAACCACACTATTATAGTTCAGTTGGATTTTTGATATCTTCATGTGGTGTAGCATTTCGATGTAGATGATGTTGATGCTGCTGCCACCGTCCATGAGTGTTTTGTAGAACTCATACCTGTCAATAAGTGGATTGGAGACCAAAGCATACTTTCCTCGCCTGTGAGGTTTAGGCGGATGATCACTTTGGTCAAAAGTGATTTTTACTTCTGACCAGTCCACATATTCGGGGACAACTAGAATAGTTGTGTTGAGCTCATGCATAACTGCTTTCTTGACATTAGCGGGGAGACCCGAGGGAGCAAATAGAAGTGTCTTTCTTGGTTGGGCAAGTTTTCTTACCATCCGACTTAAGGTTAGTAGTATCTGTCTCTTTTGTGTCAGAATCTTCCATGGTCTCCTTTTCCTTGTCATGGTTTTTATTTTCTTTCCTTCGCTTGGCCCTATATCCAGCGGTTTCATCTTTTTGATGTCGTCATTGAAACGACATTTAACATTTGTGTGGGAAGAGCCCCTGTTTGCGTCTAGGTGATGTACACATGGATTATTGGCAATGTTAGCCCATGAGTAGGTCTTACAGTCGATGATTGGCTCGCCTCGACCTGTGAAGCTCCACGGCCTCGCCCTAGCCGCCTCCGCCCTCCATGACCTCGCACCAACATTGTGTTAACAACTGCATTTTTCTGGGTTGGGTTTATCCTCATAGGTGTTCTTGCACTTATGAGACTATTGTATCTTTGGATGCTTTGACGAGTTTGGCATAGTCAAGCAGTTCAACGGGCCTTGTGAATCATCCGCAACATCAACATATTTGCTTGACGTCTTAATCATCTTGTCCAAATCGGTAACCTTGTCGCGCTTCAGCTGGTGGCGCAACAATCTGACTGGGAACCCTGCGATGAAAGCTTCAATCACGGTTTGGTCATTCACTCCCTCGTAGGAGCTCTCCATGTTGATCCATCATCCGATGTAGTCCCGACAGGTTTCTCTGGGATGTTGGACGCAATGCTGCAAGTATCTGATTGTGTAGGGCCTCCTGTAAGTACCCTCAAAATTCCAAAAGAATGCACTTTGCATATCATACCAGTTGTGGATGGTGTTTACTGGAAGCTCATTTACCCATGATCGAGCTGTCTTTCATAACATCAGTGGGAGATGCTGGACTATAACCAAGCTGTTTCCTCCTTTGGTGATGCGGCAAGCCTGGAAAAAATCCTGGAGCCAAGTATCTGGCTGAGCCATGCTGGCGTAAGGTTGAATGTGCCTTGAAATAACGAAGCCCTCTGGAAAGTCTATCTTGTGGATCCGTGGCCCAAAGCACTTCAAGCTCATGTATATGTCATTTGACTCATAGCGCAACGCCTCTATGTTTGAGTTAATCTAGTTCCCGGCGTCACCTGGTGACAGTGAGCGTTGTCTTAGACGTGCGTCATGCCTGTGGGGATGCGAAGTTGGATCTCTGCTTCTCCTGCCACCTCCTCTGTCGCAACACCCTCCCTGGCTTCCTTGGGAGCTGTTCTGGTCACTACCTAGTGGGGACAGAGGTTCTGGTGGGTTATTTCCGGCTAAAAGCCAACCTCCCCGGAGCACCATGATGTCAGCTCCGAGGTAGGTCTTCGTGATGACGACCACCATGATGGCTTGGGTCGGCGTGGTTATCATCGTCCCTTCGTCCAGCATTGTTGTTATTGCGATGAGGTTCAGCTTGACGGCTTGTGTGCCTTGGAGGTGGCATTTGCTGTCTGTCCCATTCCCGGTGTCATGTTTCTTCATCTCCGTGGATGTTAGATTGCCGACAGGGTGGATGTCGGGGAGCCAACGCTGCAACAACATCACGTGACGCAACCGGAACAATGTTGCTCCAATATCACGCAGTTCTGTGTCGCTGGCCTGAAGAGCCAATTCTTGAATGAGTATCCTCTCGAGAGTCGGAATAGTGGTGTTCCGGTTCCCGCCGGGGCCTTGATTTATGTTGCCATTCCACATTGGTGCGGCATTGTGCGGTGACCCAACATACCACTTCATGATGTAGTACACTATAGTCGTTAACATAACACTCACAAAACACCGTTCCACAAATATTACATGCCTCAGAGTGGTACAATAGAAACAAAGTAGGTCCACATACATACATTTTTATTACAAAAAGAAATTTCATGACTACTTCGAGATCCTCTTAGGTCCATAGAGGTATCCCGATGACTCAGAGCTAAACTATAATGACTTGAGAACAAGATAAAGAAGAAAACTAAACCTTATTATATATGAGATTAATAGATAGAGGATAGAGGTCTATACTACTAGTGTCAACTAATTATTTCTGACACATCCACGCTTCAGATTCTTCGGCCTCCATTCCATAGATGCTTCCATAGTTGTTTCCTTCAACGCTTCTAAATATTCCTGACCCCTCATAGATGAGTTCTGTTTGGTCTTCAACTGAATAGAGTGTTTCATCCTCTTGGTATTCAATGTCTTAGGAATCTAAAAAGGGTTAGGAAGGTACGGTTAAGTACGAGTGTACTCAACAAGTTCACTAAAAAGGAGTGTTCGATGCACTAACTACAACCACAGACCATAAATCATAGGCTATGCAAATTTTTGTAAACATTTCTTCAAAGGTTTCTTTTATTCTGAAAAGCTATGTCCATCAGTTTTCACAGGTTGATTAGAACTTCGTGGAGTTCCTTTCCTGCAACATTCATAGCTCCTTCCCGGAACCGGGACTAACATGTCACAGTTTTACACACTCTATAGAGGTGCATTGCTTTACCCATAAGATACCTTAGCCTTGTTACACATCCAAGTCATGAGCTTGTCCACACTTCCTTGTTATGGGGCCCAATCTAAGATCCAAGACATTCGATGTCTTTCTCCACGACCCCACATGACAACATGACCCTCCAAGCAAGAATACCTCATAACACCCATGTAGGCATATATAACTCTAGTAACCTGCTGAAGACTCAGAAGCAGATTATGTCCTCGTAGCCCCCACTAACGTGGGAGACCTACCTCGCATAACCCTCACAAAAATCTAGACACCAATATTGCGGCACTAAGGGGTCCCACCCGTGTTCTGGATTCTCGTAGGGAATCTACATTTCACGATAAGGTCATTCGTTGGCACACGGAAGGAAGAAGATCCAAATGACTTTCCTATTCCATTCCAAATATTATGGTTAACACATATTATACGAGGCAAGAATCACTGGCGACATTGGTTGTTAAGTCCTAGATGATACATTCCCGTGCAATGGTGATTCCATTGCTAGTCATAATAGATTAACTAATCACACTGGATCAGTAACCCATAGTTCAAGTCAATTATGAAAATAGTGTTTTCTATTATCCTTATTGAAATGTAGGTGATAACAATAGTAGATTGCAAATACTTGATAGAAACTAACCAGAGGACATGAGCAAGTGTGAGCTAACCTTGATATAGCGAAATATTGTAGTCGAGTGCTTCGACTTGACCATGGACCTCGGGTTCTACAAAATACCATCATTTCCTGGTAAGGACAATGTTTAAATAAGCAATATTTTGTTATGCATAAGTAATGAGATCCATGTTGTAAAACCCCTGAAGTAATTCCGCAACTTTATAAGTAAGTTGAACTTAGGTGATTTCTTTAAGATTTGATTTATTTTGAAGTTTACTTCACAAGCAAGTATAATTAAAAAGACTTTAAGATTAACATACAAGGCATAAAAGTAAAGTACAAATTATCTTGAGTTATAATACTTCTAATTTATTGTATATTAGACCAACGTTAACTATAAAAATATAAATGGACTTAACACATAATATGTATGGCATTACCAAATTCTAGGGTTTCCTAAGAATGATCAAAGATGTGATATTATCCTCTTCCAAGGTAAGCGAATCGTAAGTGCAAGACTTGGTTTGTTATAATAATCCAAGAGACAAGATTTAACTTGTGGATGATATCATAAATAGATGACCTCAATTATTTGTTATGGTTTGAAATACTTAGACAAACTATAGTATTAATTCTAGTGTTTAAAGAAATAACTTTATAGGAGTTATATATGTTTAAGCTTTGAAGATTTACATTCTATGTTTCAATAAATCCCAAGTAGTTAATTAAAGCTAACAAGAATTTATTTATATTTATAAAGGATAAGAGAGAGTATAACTCTTTTATTTTAATAGAAGAAACCGACTTATAAATCCAATTATAACCCTTACTTTATAAATCCTAAAATGACTTGGATTCTTATAATTAACATTTTTTGATAATAATAGTTTTTTCTTAGACACAAAAGTGATTTTTATTTGTTTTTAGAATTTTTCCTTATTTTGTTAATTTTCATGGAAGACCTTATGGTTTTAAAATTTTGTTGAATTTTATTTAACCTAAACAAGTGATGTTATATTTTTCTTAGGTAGATAGGATTTTTGTGAACATTTTGTTATGTCAAATGTATCTTTAGGATTTTTCTACATTTTTCTAGGTCTTAAACGTTATTAGGGGTATTTTTGTAATTAAATTTTTTATTTAACATTTAGCCTTTCTTTATTTAGCTGGACTGGTCCCATGGGCTATGTGAGCCCATACTATTTGTCCCATCACGTCCCACTCTAGTCAACTAGGTTGGTTGACCAACCACACGCCCCTTCTCTATCTCTCTTGCCTCGTCTCCTTCTCTTCCACACGATGTTGCGGTGTTGCCACCGTCACCGCCCGTATCTGGCATGCTCCGGCATCCTCGGCCGCCGCCACTAGTAATGTTTGACATGCCTCACTATGATCTAGCAACGGGTCCAGCTAGATTTTGAAATCCCGCCCTCTCTTGGTTGCTCCCTTCCTCACTGGGTGCTAGGGTTTCGGCCCTTCTCCACCCCCGCCTTCCGACACCGGTGGGACGACATCCCCTGCAACCCCGGCACAACTAGAGCTTGCTGGACTCCCCCACAACTAGTTGATCGGTGATGGTGTGGTTTGGTGACGGCGAAGACGTCCACATGCACACGCCACCACAGTAGCACGTGCCCTACCTCTCCACACTGCGGTGGTTGCGACATGGGCTTCAGGTACACGCCCTACTCCCTACTCTCTTCTCTTCTTAGCATGATCTCTCTCTGGCTTTACTTCTGTTTCAGTGACCAACCCTATTAGAATTTTTACTCGATTCTAAATGTTGCATGAATATGTGGCTTGCTGGTGTGGAGGTTGTCCATGATGTACTTCGCCAAAACTTCTATTCTCTAAAGCTGATGTCCAGACCACTTGGCCTAATGTTTTCTTTCTTTGATTGGGAACTGTGAGGCAAAAAACCCAACATATTATTATTAATAAAATAAACAAAGAGACAATCTCCAGGAGCTCTACAAAAAGTGAGAGAGAACAAAAGAAGCTACAAAAGTAAAAGCAGGAACACCAGTAAGTCAAGGTTTCTATCACTACAAGAATCTAGAAATCCGTGACGCTTTTTATGACGCGACCTAAAAACATCGCGGATTCCTCATGTTCTAGAATGTTTCGTCATAACGAGCTCCAAGCCCCTCCAGCCCGGTTATCCATGACATTCCTTGTTTTTGTCGTGGCAAATTCATCGCAGATTTTGTCCCAGGCCCCGAAGCCTAGTTTGCTATTTTGTCTGGTGCAAAATTCGTCATGGCACATATTCGACACTTTTTTCGCATCGACCGTCTCCTCCGTGCTTCAACCCCACTTGTTAGCTCGCTGTTGATGTTATGTACAAAGTGTATCTCACGGTAGTGTTAGTTTGACGCGTCTTCGCGACGCTTTCCAAGGGCCCCAATTTGCCGCTGTGTTTGATAGAAATTAAATGATGTAAAATTGTAGTAGCGTATTTAATTAAACCGTCAACCAATCTTTTGCAGAACTAACTTGCAACCGATGCATCTGTCCATTAGTTTTGTGCTGATCTACAACTTTATTCTGTATATTACATACCAGCTCTCAATCATAGGAAAGGAACAACATGAACACAATGAACCAAAATATATACATAGCATATGGAGATAATATTACTTAGCATGTAGAGCACCAGGTTTACAACAAGTTCCTTACCACTACAAGTTCACTGACAACATGTTATGTTAATGGTTCATCCAACACCATAGCATAAACAAGCAGATACATTTTGGCCTCACTACAGAACATTAACACAACCCATGAAGCCATGTAGCCCCTCATTTAAAAAGATGAAGATGAACACATCCCCCTCCCTTATTCCAAATGAAGTTCGAGAACATTAGACAAGCTCTTGTCATCTAGGCAGCATCATTCATGCCTTGGAACAGGTTAACATGCTCAAAAGTGGTCTTGTAGGAGCATGCGAGTGGTAACACCTTTGGGAGATAGCGGTTGAGGTGTGCACGGCTGTAGCTATCTGAATAATACTGTAGGAGAATAATAATATTAGTTGTTGGCTAGAGTTCACTCTGCATAATAAAATTTAACTATTGAAATGTCAAATTTTAACCATTTTGGCCTTCCCACGGATGACATTTGACTTGTTCATATTGCACACATAGTATGGTATAGATGGCTTGTGTCGTTTAACTAACACTTTGAGGGAAGCAACTTGGTTAGAAGTCAATTCCAAATTGTTTCCAAACACGCAGTGCTCACCGAATTCCTCAACCCCATCATACTTGGACCTAGAAAGAAAATATTAGAAAGTAATAATCTATATCTTCATATATATAAATGTAGCAAAACATGTATATAATGCCACACCTCTAGGAATAAGGATCCTCGTTTTCTCGACTACTCTAAATCTTTTCATATAAGCTTTAGCTCTTTGCCTTGCTATCTTAGCTTTCATCTTGCAAAAAACTACAGTTACAGGTTTCTTCACATCATCATCAGATGATACATCAATGACGACATCATCCTTCGTAGCCTAAATTAGACATTGCACTAAGTAGAATGTTTAGTTTTTATGCCATATACAGTAGTAGTGCCAGCAGCATCAATTTTAGAACCTGCTCATGTATCTCCCTGGCCTTCATCGTACCTGCCCCAAAGAGTAAATATAAGAATTAAGTTAGAATACAATTCTAATTAGTCAATTATTACGAGAATCAAATTCAGTGAGTAAACTAAAGGGGGCTTTAGTGAACTAGATTGAGCCTTGTCGTAAGCTGCAATGTCGATGCACGGAGCACTAGATTGTGAGTACATACGTGCTGCCATAGAACAAGGAAGCGATGCATCGAACTAGAACTAATTAAACAACAACATCGATGCGGTGTCCTAGAACAACAAGGCGATGCGTCGAACTAGAACGAGGAGACCACATCGCTGGTCGGTTAATGTCAATTTGCATCCTCCACTGCCACCGTCGTCGCTAGGATTTGGTCATCGTGGGGAGGGGAGAGGGTTTTCTCTAGCGCGGATTTGGGGGAAGTGGTGTGGGATTTGGGAGTGGCATGGAGGGGAGAGGGTTTTTTCTACCTGCTATGACAGGTGGGTCCCATGCGTGAGCGGTTTTGGTTCACAGTGACATCGTCTGGTAGGCTGATGAATGGGTCCCACGCGGACTGAATAACAACACAATTTTTCTACCAGAAAATGAGCTTTTGTTTAGCCAAGTTTGACAGACAAAATAATAGCACAATGTTGTGGCTAATTTTCCAAATGAATAACTATTAATTCCATGAACTAAAGGACAATCATATTGATCAGTTCAAAGGCATGCACACAACCATTAGTTCAACACAAACCATGCAACATAGGCATGCGCACAACCATTAGCATGCACCACAAAGCATGCACACACAATCATCAGTTTAACACATGCATGCACACATCCATCAGTTCAAGCATGCAACACAAATCATCCAACACTCCACCACCATAAGCTGGAACTACTCTTCATCTGTATCATCTTGTACTTCATCTTCTTTGTCACTGCAGTACTCCTCAATGGTGTCGTCTACTTCAGGCTCACTGTCAACTTCCTCCTCTTCAACAGCTTTCCTTTTGCCTCTGATAAGATCAAACACTGAAGCATCTATGATGCAGCCTCCATTGACAGAGGGTCGATGTTTCCTGAAAGGCAGAGCCTCAGATAGAGTCTCATTGTCAGAGCCTACAAACTATTGGTATGCTACATCAGTATGCACCGCCTCCTCCTCCTCTCCTTCGGCAACATCAAACTTATGTCTTTGAACTATTTGTTGAACCACCCACCAGTTTTTGCCCTTGGTTGTGTCTGGCACGTAGAACACTTTTGTAGTCTAGGTTGCCAAGATGTAACTATCATCTTTGTACCAAAAATTGGTAATGTTGACACTCCGGAAGAGTTTATCATACACCATCTCAGTATCCTTGCGTCCCTCAAGCTAATACCAATCGTAGTGCAATAACGCAACTGATCATTGGTGTTCCAAATCAGAGTTAAAATACATCACCTTGATATCCTTTAGGACACCATAAAAATGGATATCCTTCTCCAAGTGACAACCTTCAGTCATTACTCCACTCTTTTGTGTTTTCTTGCCCTTCTCACGATCAGCGGTGAGGAACCAAACACCATCCACAATACAAGCTGAATATGTTCTTACTCCGAAGTCTGGGCCACACGCCAATGCAAAAAGCTCTTCATCCACATCTTCTAGATTCCCCTATCGCTTTTTCATGATCTGTATGTACCACAACAAAAATACAATATGGTCAAATCATGCATTGAAATGCTATATATAAAGGACAGAGATAAATGCAAAAGGAAACTCACGTGGTCCTTGAACCATCTTTGAAATCCCTGCTCAAGCCTTCTTTCCACATTGGGCATCCCATCGTGCACCAGCTGTTCTCGGCGAAGACTGCAATCCAGAGAGTAACTCGAAATTAAAATCTTTAGGTGTATGGCAATATTGGATTCATAAGTATGGGAGATCAGAACATACATGATATATGGCTTAACCTCCTCGCAGTTGTTTAGGACATACCAAGTCATCTTGTGTAGCTCCCTTTGGAGGGTCAAATCAATATCATCGCTTCCTCCATAGCAGGTGACATGGCTTCCTCCAATCAAATTCACACCATGGCCAAACACATCACAAGTTGGTTCATGCTGGTCACCAACTTTTCTTGCTGGTCGATTGAATCTTGTCACAATATCATCAAGGTATCTAGCGAAAACATTCACGCACTCGGCATCCATGTAGGCCTCTGCCACTGAACCTTCTGGACGTGACATGTTCCTGACATATCTCTTTAGAGTACACAACAACCTCTCTATTGGATACATCCACCCATATTCACAGGGTCTCGGAGCATTGCCTCATCAGGTAAATGCACAGCCAGGTGGACCATCACATCCAAAAATGTCGGCAGAAAGATGTGTTCAACTTTGCACAGAATTACTGGGATTTCATCTTTGAGCCTTTCCAACACCGACAGTTTCAAGTTTTTACTGCACAATTGCCTGAAAATCTTCCTAGCTCTCCAAGTGCCGTGTAGATATCGGGTTGCAAATACCCTCGCATGCCAGCAGCCAATATTCCCTACAACAGATGTGGCGTCATGGGTTTTAAGTCATGTGATCTTATGTAGGAACATTGACACATTTGCCCATGTTTGAACAAAACCCATCAGGAAAAGTGCAATCCCACAAATATTGACAGAAACCCGTCTTTTGCTCCTTATTCAGGTAATACGGTGCATATGGACAGAGAAGGTCCTTCTCTATGTCTGTGGGTTGCACATGTAGATCTCGCCTAATGCCTAGGGCTTCACAATCATACCTAGCCTTCAAGGTGTCCTTATTCTTCCCGTCAAGTTAAAGTAGTGTGCCCATCAAGTTGTCGCAAATGTTTTTCTCGGTGTGCATCATGTCGAGATTGTGCCGAAGTTTCAACTATGCCCAGTAAGGAAAGTCCCAGAAACCATGCCGCCCGTTCTAATCAGTGAAGGATCTGTTCACTTCCTCTTTTTGCTCCTAGGATCACATCTAGTTCTTGGTTTAAGATGCCTAACCTTCTCCAGCTTAGCTTGTAACTCAACTGCAGTAAATTTGCCAGGCTTCGAGTGCTCATCATGAATGCCGGCAAGCTCCATGTCTCGCTGCAAGCGGTGGTGCTTCAGGAGGAAACAATGGTGCCCAATGTAGAATATTTTGCTCTTTATGGATTTGGACAGAGGATTTTTGTCACAATGCAGGCATGCATAATATCCTTTTGTTGTACGCCCAGACGTAGTGCTGCAAGCTAGGTAGTCATGCGTACACCAAAGAACCGCTACTCGAAGATCAAATATTTCATTTTGAAATGCATCATAAGAGTGCACACCCTTCCAAAGCTATTGCAAATCGTTCACCAGAGGCTTAATAAAGAGATCAAAGTCCTTTCTAAGACTTGATTTGCCAGGGATTAGAAGGCAACGCATGTAGTATGATGCATCCATACAATCCCATGGTGGAAGGTTGTACGGAAGGGCAAATACATGCCACATACTGTAGCTCGTGCTCATGGTTCCATAAGGATTGAAGCCATCGGTGGCAAGGCCGAGCCTTAGGTTTCTAGGGTCGGCTGAAAAGTCCTCCCATGTTCTGTCAAAATCCTTCCATGCTTCACCATCAACCGGATGACTGAGTGTACCATCTCTGGGCATTCTCCTTAACTTGTGCCATTGCATGTTCTCCGTTGTTTTCCTCGAAGATAACAATCTCTGCAGCCATGGCACTAAAGGAAAATTACACGGCACTTTGACAGCTGATGAACTTCTTTCCGGATATTTCCACCTTGAGGCGCCACACGTAATACAGTTGTCCATCTTGTCATTGTCCTTCTAGAAGACCATGTAGTTGTTTTGCACACGTGTATGCTGTCATAGGAAAGTCTAAGCTCCTTCAGTTAAGTTTTTGCTTCATGGTATGATCTCAGTAGGGTATTGGGATCCGGCAGTGCATCAGCAAATAGCTTCATCCAATCTTCGAAAGTTGTGTTGGTGATCCGGTGATATGACTTGTGATGAATGATCTTCACAAAATATGCGAGCCTGGAGTGTTTACTTCCTGGGTAAATCTTGCGCTTTGCCTCTTCCATCAACTTTGCAAACAATTTCTCATGTTTACCGTTAATTGGGACATTAGCAGCAATATGGATCATGTTAATGCATCGCCTGCGTGCTTAAGGTCTTGCAACATTTCTGAAGCATTGTGACCTCCATCATCATCGCCTTCATCATCCATATACATATTGTCATTGTCATCACCAGCATGACCAGCATTGTTACCACCATTGGGTGGATCTTCAATAATAGCAAGATCAAGTGGCTCTCCATGTTGTATCCACCGAGTATACGTGTGCGACATGCCACTGATGAGTAAGTGATGATAAAGAGGGCCTACATGTACCGTTCTCCGGTTGAGGCACTTATAACAGGGGCATGGAACCTCAGCATTCTCGCCATATCCCTCCTTGACAAATCTGATAGATTGTTCCAGGCCAGCTTTTGTAGGGTTCAGTAAACTGTCTGCCATGAACAATCCAACTCCTATCCATCTGTTAAGAATTAAATAAACAAATCAAACTTTCAGAACTGGCTAGTGATTTTTTAGAACAGTTTTCTTTACAATGAACAAGCTAACTCATATCCATGTGTTGAACAATTAAAACAACAAATCTTATTTTTAGAACAGGCTAGTCATTTATCAGAACTATTTACTTTAGCATGCAACAAATCCAACTCCTATCAATCTGTTGGACAATTAAACAAACTAATCACATTTTCTGAGAAGAAAAATGCTTTTTAAGAAGATTTTTATGTAGATGAACAATCCAAGTGATACCCATGTGTTGAACAATTAAACAAACTATTTTTTACCTTGGCAGATGTCAACACCCGGATTTTTAATCCCAGATGCCTGTTATGCCATACTTCGCAATCCCGGGATTACCATTTTTATAGACATAACAAATTGGATATCACAAGACATCATCCATTACACAAATAAAGGATCTCATGATCCAGTCTTAATACAAACAAGCAGCGGAATAATAAGCGTAGTAGTGGGCTCCATCTTCAGTGTCACAGGCAATGCCGACGATTGGAGATGATCCTCGTTGTCGAGTCAGCCCTGTTGTCCATCTTCCCGATAGTCCTCTCATAGTCCGCCATGGGAATAGCCAGGGACAAAGCCATGAGTACTCTTTAAGTACTTGCAAACTATCACTAACAAGTAAGGTAGTTCTAGTACGAATCCTAAGCTCTAAGTTTATTTGCAAAAAGCTAGATTTATCTAAACTGAGTTCAGAAGTAAAGAAAACTAAGTAAGAGTTCTAAATCACTTTAAGTGGGGAAACTAGTTTTCATATTCACAACCCTGTTGTGGTCAAGTCAAAGTCATAGTTCATTTCACAAGTCATTTTGGAAAACATCTAATGACGGAATGTGATGGCCACCCAATCGTCCATGATCATGATGCGGCTATTTGAATAGTTTGACACTCTGCAGAGGTGGTACACTTTCACCACAAAATTCGATACATCCGTCCAGGATAACCTACTGGTAGCGGTGCACTGATACGCACGTCGTCCTGATACGCACGTCGTCCTGTCTCACTGATTGGGTCCGGCTATGTTGCTGTAGCCGGCTACTTTTTGCTGATCCGGCTACCGCACGGTAGCTGGCCTGACTTGCCCTGTCCGACCGCTCGGTCACCGGACGCGATCCGACATTTGGTTCTTGTTCGCTAGTACCGGGGACCATCCCCGACATTAGCCCCCGAAGGCAGGTGGATTCCGCCTTAGGCGAAATGTGCGCGCGCTCCTTCTTGTTTTTGAATTTGTGCCCGGCTGTGCTTGGCGGTTGCGCTTACTGCGGACGCCGTTGCCGACACCGCCACGCGCAAGACGCGTTATCATTGCTCGCGGCGGCAGCGAACGCCCCGCCGCACGCCACGGGAAACCGTTGTCCGCGCTTTGGTTCCGATCCGGATCTTCGCGATCCCGCTTCACATGGATCTGGCGGCGGTTTGGGGTGAGGGCTGTCCGGATGCGCCACGTGGCTCGCTGACGGCTGCCCTTCCGCCCTTTAAAGGAACGCCGCTGGGAGGCAGTTCTTCTTCGCCCCCGCTGCAGCCTCTTCTTCTCGCGCCGCTTTCACGCTTCGCCTTCGCGCCATAGCTCATTGCTTCATTGCCGTCGGCGTCGCTATGGGCCACCGCCAATCTTCCGTCGCTGCTCCCCCTGCCAGCCGGAGATGGCCGCCAACCGCGGGGCTTGATGCGGCTCCTCCATTACCGAGGACCACATCGCGAAGTACCACGCCACCCGCGTTCTTCCGCCGCCGGAGGAGGTGGCGGTGCGGTTGGCACCGGCAGGGGAGGTGTCGCCGCACCCGGCGAAGGGGGAGAGCGTCATCTTCCTCTCCCATTTGGAACGCGGGTTCGCCCTTCCGGTGCACCCGTTCTTCTTGACCTTCCTTGCCTTCTTCGATCTCCGTCTTCACCACCTCGGCGCCAACGCAATCGGGACGTTGGCGCACTTCATGGTGTTCTGCGAGAGCTACCTCGGGATCCAGCCGGATCTCGGGCTCTTCTGCCGGCTCTTCCGAGTCCGGCCGCAGGTGCAGTACATGAAGGGGCCGCTAGTCGTCTGCGGCGGCGCCTCCATCTACTCCCACTGCCAATCCGGCTACCCCAAGTTCTTGCTTCAGGACACGGTGCGGCTGTGGCAGCAGTCGTACTTCTACGTCAAGAACGTCACCAACGTCGATCGGATCAATCTTCCGGCTTTCCAGGATGTCGAGTCCAGCCGGCATAACTGGGAGCTGAAGATCCATGGTGACAAGGCGGAGACGCGACATCAGAAGCGCATGCCCTCCTCACCTGCCGCTAACTGCCCGACATCACCTCGCTGGATGTCTCGGCTGATGATGCCGATGCAGCAGCAGGCGCACAAGATGTGCTATTACTTTGGCCGGCTGGACCCGACCCGGCTGTCGCGCCGCGATCCTCGCTACCACTGAAGGAAATATGCCCTGAGAGGCAATAATAAAGTTGTTATTCTGTATTCCTTATATATGATAGATGTTTATTTTACATGCTATAATTGTATTGATAGGAAACATCAATACATGTGTGTTTAATAAACAAAAAGTGTTCCTAGTCATGCCTCTCTTATAGACTAGCTTGTTGATTAACAGGATGATCAAGGTTTCCTGATCATGGACATTGGATGTTGTTAATAACAAGGTCACACCATTGGTGGAATGATGTGATGAACATTCATCCGAAGTATAGCATTATGATCAAGTCATTGTGTTTATATTGCTATAACATCATACGAAGTAATCTTTATCCTTAGACCATGAGATCATGTTAATTGCTAACACCAGAAGAGTATCTTGATAACATCAAACGTCACACCGTAACAGGGTGACTATAAAGATGGTTTCAGTGCTATGAAGGTGTTATGTTGAGGCTCATGGATCAAGAGTGTAATTTGTCAATCCAGATGACGGATAGATATACTCTGGGCCCTATCGGTGATATCACATTAGGATAGCTTGCAAGCGAGTGATGTGATCACTAGAATGTTATATCACGGGAACGAGAAAAGAGTGCATGTCGCTAACGAGATCAAACTAGGTATGGAGATACCGATGATCGAATCTCGGACATGTAATATATCGAGAGACAAAGGGATTTAGTTACAAGCGTTAAAGGTTCTCACGATCACAGGAGTCATCGTTGAATGTGTAGTAGTCAGTACGGATCTCCAGGTCCCGCTGCTGATTATTGATCGGAGAAGGGTCTCGATCATGCCTGCATTATTCGTGAACCATAGGGTGGCACACTTCAGAGTTATCGGACACCATTTTGGAGCACATATGTTTCAGACGAAAGAATTGCAAAGCGCAGGAATTGTTTCAATAGAAACCGGAAATTGTTTCGGGTGAAATTGCAGAAGGTGGTTCTGCATGTGATATTGAAATATTGCAAGGGGATATATGTGAATGTTTGTTAATTAAAGTAATTAACAAAATTCTGAATAAATTTAATAAAAGGGTTTTATTAAATGAGAGAGCATTAAATTTGGAGAAACTTAATGCATTTAAAGTGGAGACTTTAAAAGGGAATGTGAAGAGGCATTTTAATGTGGAGGAGTTACCACCACATGAATGGGGGAGGTGAGGGATCACCCCCCCCCATGAGCCGGCCATGGAGAGAGGGGGAACCCCCCTCCTCCTATAAAAGGCCACCCATTCCCTCCTTCCTCACACCTCCTTGTGAAGGATCTCTCTCCCCCTCTAGAATTATTCCCCCATGGTCTCGGATTAGCGAGATACATGTTCCCGGTGGCATTTCGTCTGGAAGGAGTTGGTGCTTCCGCTGGATCGCTAGAGCGAGGAGGTGGAGGTTGTCCGGTGGCTTGAACGTGTGTGCGAGTGCGGATGCGCTGCTGAGTTGCGGCGCTCGGACTTCCTCACGATCTTGAGATCGGCAAGTGTACGACTACATCAACCATGAGTTCCTACTCGTTAACAAAGCTCGTTGTCTACGAGGGTAAGTTCTCTATGGATGTATGTCCACCCGTTTGCATTGTACCTAGTAGATAGATCTTGGCGTGTAGTTCACACCGTAGGAAATTTTTTGTTTTCTATGCTGCGGACCCAACAGTGGTATTAGAGCCTGATCTATGCGTAGGTGCTTTGCACGGGTAGTACACATATGGTTGATATGTGGGCGATGATGATAAAGTTATTGCATCTTCTATGTATTTTGGATATTGGTGGCATAGTGGGATGAAGCGGCCCGGACCAACCTGACATGTCATCGTACATGAGACCGGTTCAACGACTGACATGCAACTTGTTTTGCATAAGTGGTCAAGGGTGTCTCCGTCTCCTACTATAGTCAATATCTGATTTACAACGAGTTGCTAATAACTTGGTTATCCTCGTTGTGGTCCATGTTCATAGGTTAGACAGGTTCTATCTCCGAAAGCCCTAAGCCACGTAAAACTTGCAATTGATAAATTAGAGGCATCTAGTTTAGATCGTTGCTGGGCTAGTGTTTTGATATGGTATTGTTGTAAGTAGATGTATGGTAGATACTCTTACAACTCACTTAACGTGTAATTTCCATAGACCTTGTCCTTACACACAAAGGAATGATAGAGATCATACCACGATGCAAATGATAGGGATCAAATGCATGGACCATATCATCTCACTTCACACATTAGATGTTAGCCCTTATACTGCTTGTTTGGCGTGTTTGATAGCATTATAAGATGATCCCTCATTTAGATATCAAGATAAAATGTGTTCTTCCTTAAGTATGCACCGTTTTGTGGATCGTGTTTTGAGGCATCACGTGATGATCGGGTGTTTTCAACTCTACGCTTTCATACAACGGGTGTAAGACAGTTTTACACACGCAAATACTAAGGTTCTTGACGAGCCTAGCATGTACAGACATGGCCTCGGAACACGGACCGAAAGGTTAAGCATGAGTCATATAGTTGATATGATGCCCATATAGATGCTCGCCTTTGAAGCTACACCGACTCACGTGATGATCGGACTTGGTGTAGTGGATTTGGTTCATGTAATCACCAAAAGGACACGAGGGATGTCGTTTTTGAGTGAGAGTTCATTAGTAATTTGGATTAGTTGAACTCAATCTATCATAAACTTAGTCTAAATATATTTTACAAATTTTGTTGTAGATGGCACCACCTGCTTTTAATTTCAATGTGTTCATGGAGAAAGAGAAACTTGCTGCGAATGATAGCAACTTCACCAACTGGGCTATGAATTTGAGGATTCTCCTCACTGCTGCACAAAAGCAATATGTGCTAGATGCGCCGCTAGGCCCCCCACCAGCTCCTGATGCCCCTGACGAGGAAAAGAACGTCTATATAACTCGTCAGGAGGACCATAACTTAGTTCATTGCGGCATACGGTATGGGCTAAAGCCAGAACTTCGAAAACGTTTCGAAAATGGCAATGCCTTTGATACCATGGGAGAATTGAAAATGATTTTCGATACCCATGCTGCCGTAGAGAGTTATAATGCTTCTGAAAAGTTCTTTAGCTGCATGATGGAGGAAAACAGCTCCGTTAATGAGCACGTACTCAAAATGTCTGGGTACGCCGATAAGCCTGTGTCCTTGGGAATAACGATTCCTATTGACTTAGGCATACATCGTGTTCTCCAATCTCTGCCACCTAGCTACAAGAGCTTCGTGATGAACTATAATATGCGTGGCATGAAGAAGTCCTTCCCGAGCTTCACAATGCTTAAGACTGCAGAAGTGGAGATTAGGAAAGAACATCAAGTGTTGATGATCAATAGGACCACCGGTTTCAAGAAGGACAAGAAAGGCAAGCACAAGGGAAAGAAGGGTGGCAAGTCTGTTGCCGCGCCTGAAAAGAACCCCGAGCTGGCCCTAAGTCTGACAACGAGTGCTACTATTGCAAGGGATCGCCATTGAAGCGAATCGCACTAAGTATTTGGCGGACAAGAAGGCCGCAAGGCAAACAAAGGTATATGTGATATACATGTTATTGATGTGTACTTGACTAGTACTCGCAGTAGCACCGGGTATTTGATACAAGATCGGTTGCTAATATATGTAACTCGTTCAGGGCTGGAACAAGCGACAACCAGCAAGGGATGAGGTCACGATGCGGTCGGTAATGGATCAAGAGTTGATGTGATCTCCGTTTAACGCTGCCTCTCCATATGCCATCGGGATTAGTTATAAACCTAAATAATTTTTCTATGGAGCCTGAACTGAGCATGAACCTTGTATCCGGATCGTGATTGATGCAAAGTGGTTATTCATTTAAGTCTGAAAACAATGGTTGTTCGATTTATATGAATAATATCTTTATGGTCATGCACCTATGTTGAATGGTTTATTTCTATTGGATCTCGATAATGATACGATATTCATAATGTTGATGCTAAAAGGATTAAACTTGATAATGATATATCTACATATATGTGGCACTTCCGCCTAGGTCATATTGGCGTTAAACGATGAAGAAACTCCATTCGATGGACTTTTGGAATCACTTGATTTTGAATCATTTGATACATGTGAGCCATGCCTTATGGGCAAGATGACTAGAACGCCGCTTTCCGGTTCAATGGAACGGGCATGATCTATTGGAAATCATACATACCGATGTGTGTGGACCAATGAGTGTGTCGCCAAGTGGATATCGTTATTTTGTTACTTTCTACGGATGATTTGAGTAGATATGGGTATATCTATTTGATGAAACACAAGTCTGAAACTTTTGAAAAGTTCAAGGAATTTCAGAATGAAGTGGAAAATCATCATAATGTAAAGATCAAATTTCTGCGGTCCGACCGTGGAGGAGAGTATCTTAGTTACGAAGTTTAGCACACATATGAAAGATCGTGGAATAGTTTCACAACTCACGCCGCCGAACACCACAACGTAATGGTGTGTTGAGCGTCAGAATCGTACCATATTGGATATGGTTCGATCTATGATGTCTCCGACTGACTTACCTCATCATTTTGGGGTTATGCAATCGAAACAAATGCATTCACTTTAAATCGTGCACCATCTAAATCCGCTGAAAAGACACCAGATGAATTATGGTTTGAAACAAACCTAAGCTGTCATTTCTTAAGGTTTGGGGATGCGATGTTTATGTGAAGAAACTTCAACCGGATAAACTCGAACCCAAAGCGTAAAAATGCATCTTCATAGGATACCCTAAGGAAACAATTGGGTATACCTTCTATCACAGATCTGAGGGCAAGGTTTTTGTTGCCAAGAATGGATCCTTTCTTGAGAAGGAGTTTCTCGTGAAAGGTGTGAGTAGAAGGTAGAACTCAAGAGGTTATTGAACCTTCTCTTCATGGAATGGCGAGTGGCGCAAGACCGAAGTTGTTTCGAGTCGACTTCACCGATGAAGAGAGAGCTAATGATAATGATCATGAAAGTCCGAAGAGGACACTACCGAACCTCGCAGTCAAGCAGACACGCAGCATCTCCGAATCAGACGGCAATCCTGTTGTGAATTTCATGGTTGATGAAATGGATGACCCTGCGATGTATGAAGAAGCGATGATGAGCCCAGATTCCAACAAATGGCTAGAAGCCATGAAATCCGAGATGGAATCCATGTACGAGAACCAAGTTTGGAACTTGGTGGACTTACCTCACGCCCGAAAGGCCATTGAGAATAAATGGATTTTCAAAAGGAAAACTGATGCTGATTGTAATGTGACCATCTATAAGGCTCGACTTGTCGCAAAGGGTTTCACAAATTCAAGGAGTCGACTATGAGACATTCTCTCCCGTAGCGATGCTTAAGTCGGTTAGGATTATGTTAGCAATTGCTGCATATTTCGATTATGAAATATGGCAGATGGATGTCAAAACTGCGTTCCTCAATGGTAAGACTGAAGAAGAGTTGTATATGATACAACCTAAGGGTTTTGTCGATCCTAAGGATGCTAACAAGGTGTGCAAACTTCAGCGATCCATCTATGGACTGAAGCAAGCATCAGGAAGTTGGGATCTCCGCTTTGATGAGGTGATCAAAGAGTTTGGATTTGTCCAAACTTATGGAGAGGCTTGTATTTACAAGAAAGTGAGTGGGAGCAATGTGGCATTTCTGATATTATATGTGGATGACATATTATTGATTGGAAATGATTTAGATCTTTTAAACAGTGTTAAAAGTTATCTAAACAGCAAATTTTCAATGAAGGATCTTGGTGAAGCTTCATATATATTAGGCATTAAAATCTATAGAGATAGATCAAGACGCCTAATTGGGCTATCGCAGAGTACATACATTGATAAGATATTAAAGAAGTTTAATATGGACGGAAGTAAGAAGGGGTTCTTACCTATGTTGCAAGGCAAGACATTGAGTAAGACTCAAAGTCCGGCTATGGCGGAAGAAAGAGAGATAATGGATAAGATCCCCTATGCCTCAGCCAGAGGCTCTATAATGTATGCCATGCTATGTACAAGACCGGATGTGGCACATGCTATTAGTTTGACTAGTAGGTACCAATCTGATCCAGGTTCGAAACACTGGATAGCGGTCAAGAATATCCTTAAGTACTTGAGAAGAACTAAGGATATGTTTCTTATATACGGAGGTGAAGAAGAGCTAGTCGCTAAGTGTTATGTCGATGCTAGCTTTGACACTGATCCGGATGACTCTAAGTCTCAATCCAGATACATATTTCTCTTGAACGGAGCAGCAGTTAGTTGGAGGAGCTCCAAACAACCTGTGGTTGCTAGATCAACAACGGAGGCGGAATATGTTGCTGCTTCAGAAGCAGCGCAGGAAGCAGTTTCGATGAAAGAGTTCATTATGGAACTGGGTGTGGTTCCTAGTGCGTTGTACCCGATGGTGATCTATTGTGACAACAATGGAGCCATAGACAACGCAAAGGAACCAAGGTCTCACAAGAATTCCAAGCATATTAAGCGCCGGTTTCACTCCATCCGCGAGCATGTCAAGGATGGAGATATAAAGATTTGTAAAGTGCACACGGACCTGAATGTAGCAGATCCGTTGACTAAACTACTCCCTAGGGCAACACATGATCAACACCAGAACTCCATGGGTGTTAGATTTATCACTATGTGAACTAGATTATTGTCTCTAGTGCAAGTGGGAGACTGAAGGAAATATGCCCTGAGAGGCAATAATAAAGTTGTTATTATGTATTCCTTATATATGATAGATGTTTATTTTACATGCTATAATTGTATTGATAGGAAACATCAATACATGTGTGTTTAATAAACAAAAAGGGTTCCTAGTCATGCCTCTCTTATAGACTAGCTTGTTGATTAACAGGATGATCAAGGTTTCCTGATCATGGACATTGGATGTTGTTAATAACAAGGTCACACCATTGGTGTAATGATGTGATGAACACTCACCCGGAGTATAGCATTACGATCAAGTCATTGTGTTTATATTGCTATAACATCATACGAAGTAATATTTATCCTTAGACCATGATATCATGTCAATTGCTAACACCAGAAGAGTATCTTGATAACATCAAACGTCACACCGTAAGAGAGTGACTATAAAGATGGGTTCAGTGCTACAAAGGTGTTATGTTGAGGCTCATGGATCAAGAGCGGAATTTGTCAATCCAGATGACGGATAGATATACTCTGGGCCCTCTCAGTGATATCACATTAGGATAGCTTGCAAGCAAGTGATGTGATCACTAGAATGTTATATCACGGGAACGAGAAAAGAGTGCATGTCGGTAACGAGATCAAACTACGTATGGAGATACCGATGATCGAATCTCAGACATGTAATATATCGAGAGACAAAGGGATTTAGTTACAAGCGTTAAAGGTTCTCACGATCACAGGAGTCATCGTTGAATGTGTAGGAGTCAGTACGGATCTCCAGGTCCCGCTGCTGATTATTGATCGGAGAAGGGTCTTGATCATGTCTGCATTATTCGCGAACCGTAGGGTGGCACACTTAAGAGTTACCGGACACCATTTTGGAGCACATATGTTTTGGCATTTAAAGAATTGCAAAGCGCTGGAATTGTTTCAATAGAAACCGTAAATTGTTTCGGGTGAAATTGCAGAAGGTGGTTCTGTATGTGATATTGAAATATTGCAAGGGGCTATATGTGAATGTTTGTTAATTAAAGTAATTAACAAAATTCTGAATAAATTTAATAAAAGAGTTTTATTAAATGAGAGAGCATTAAATTTGGAGAAACTTAATGCATTTAAAGTGGAGACTTTAAAAGGGAATGTGAAGAGGCATTTTAATGGGGAGGAGTTACCACCACATGAATGGGGAGGTGAGGGTCACCCCCATGCGCCGCCATGGAGAGAGGGGAACCCTCCTCCTATAAAAGGCCACCCATTCCTCCTTCTTCCTCACACCTCCTTGTGAAGGATCTCTCCCTCTAGATTTATTCCCCATGGTCTCGGATTAGCGAGATACATGTTCGTGGCATTTCGTCTGAAGGAGTTATCGCTCACTGGATCGCTGGAGCGAGGAGGTGGAGGTTGTCCTGGCTTGAACGTGTGTGAAAAGTGATGCATGCTGAGTTGCGGCCGGACTTCCTCACGATCTTGAGATCGGCAAGTGTACGACTACATCAACCACGAGTTCCTACTCGTTAACAAAGCTCGTTGTCTACGAGGGTAAGTTCTCTATGGATGTATGTCCACCCGTTTGCTTTGTACCTAGTAGATAGATCTTGGCGTGTAGTTCACACCGTAGGAAAATTTTTGTTTTCTATGCTGCGGACCCAACAACCACAACTTGAAGGAGTGGGTGTGGACGATCACCAAGGAGCGACTGCCGGAGAACTGGAAGTTCAGTCTGGCTCCGTACAACCGGGAGAACCGCGTGCCCCGGGTAAGTTCTTCTAGCCGGAAACTTCCTTTGTTCTTCCTGTATTTTTCTTGTTTTGTCCGGCTGACTTCTTGTATTCGGCAGATCTTCGCTTGCATCCTTCGTGAGGAGGGTGAGGCTCCCCTTGAGGGGTTCAAGCCTGACTTTCCCGAGCCACGCGCTCGGCGGTCTGGCGAGGAGTCGGACAGGGACGGCGATGCTTTTCCCAGCCGGAATGACGAGCCAGCTGCCGACCCGCACGCGGAGGTGCACGAGGAGGAGGAGGCCGCGCCGACCGTGAATCCGGTGACACGCTCCGCGACGGACGGCGAGGCAGGCGGCAGCGGCTCCAGCCGTTCCGGCTCCCACCGGCCCGCGACAGAGGAGCCGGCCCCCAAGAGGAGCCGATCTAGCACCCTGCCGCCGAGCCGACTTGGCCGGAAGAAGGGGCCGCCCCCGGTTGTGCCGGGGTACGTCCCTTCTCCCCCTTTTCCTTTCTGTGTTTTCTGTCTGCTTCCCTTTTCCTTCTTTTTCTGACTTTGGTTTATTTGCCCTTTGCCTTCTCCTCCTTCTTCTTAGCACGCTGGTCTCTTTCGAGTCGAGCCCGCACGAGGGCCCAACCGCACGCAGCCCCGACTGCGCCAACCGGCGCCTCTCCTTCTTCTGAGGCGCAGCCTCCGCCTCCCCCTCAAACTGAGCCGACTGCCTCCGCCCATCCGGAAGGTCCCCAGCCGGAAGCGGAGTCCTCCCAGCCAGATGGCTCCTCCACAGGCGTGCGGGGGGCTGCCGGCAAGTAGCTCGTCGTTGTTGGCGACGACAACTCTGACGAGGAGCCCAGGAAAGAATGGCGAATGACGGTGGCCGCATCGAAGGATTCCTTGGCCATCAACACCGTGGACGACGACGCTTCTTCCGCCGCCTCGCTGACGGACCTAGCCGCCATGCTTTAGCTGGCGGTGAATGAGATCCGGCTGCTGGAGGCCACAGCCGGTGGGAACCGGTCCCTGGAGCAGAAGCTTGTTGCTGCCAATGGGACTTCCCAGAGTAAGTTAGCTTCATCCGTCTCTTTTTTTACTGATAGACGGTTGTACTATAGCCATCCTCGTGTGCACCCAACGCGAGATCGATCGCCTGAAGAAGGCGAACGACCGGCTGAGCAAGTCCAACACCACTCTGCGGTTGTAGAATAAGGATTGGCACACGAGGGTAGACGGTCTAGAGGCCACAATCAAGGAGCATGACGCCTCGCTCACCAGCCGGACTGACGCCTTCAATCTTCTCGAGGCCCAGAACAAGGACCAAGAGAAGGAGATAAAACGGCTGGCAACGAAGGAGAAGGCTCTGGTGGAGGAGCTGATGCGGGTCGGCCACACGGCTAAGGGTGAGTTCCTTTTTCTGTCTTCTTTTCTTTCTGGATCCGGTAGCCGGATCTGACTCTTTTTTCTGACATCCTTTTACCCCGGCATAGACCTGCTGGCCTACAACCGGCTACAGGACAACTGGCCGGGAGCACAGCCGACGGACCAGGAGCTCGTCGTCCTTCTTGGTGAAGAAGCTGCCAAGCTTCATCAGGTGGCGCGGGATATCTTCTCCTTCATGTGGCCGGAGGCTCCGGTTCCGGAGAAGATGGCGCAGCTGGCTGCGAAGCTGGGAGAGGTGCCGGCTGCGATCGACCGGCTGCGGGACTTGGGGGCGCGAGCCGGAGCGGAGATGGCTCTGGCCCTAATGCTCTCCTGGTACAAGGACGCCCGTGTCGAGAAGATCGACGGAGGCTTCCGTGCCGGCGCCGACCTCGCCGCCATCCGCCAAGCCCATCTGGAGCTCTGTGGGTCTGCCATCAAGATTGCCGACTACGTGGATCCCGACGAGGTGCTCACCGACTCGGAGTCCGTGGACACATCTGACGTGGAAGGCCCGATGCCGCCGCCCGAGGGCGTCGGAACCGGAACGAGTTGTGCGCCTCCTCCCCCGCCTGAAGCTTCTGCTGGTCAAGGCGCTCCTCACGGCAAGGCTCCTGCCGCCTAGTCACTGCCCCGGGATGCGGGGTGTATTTGTCTTGTCTTATATATTCATGAAACTTTGTCTGTCTGTACCGGCTATCTTTGATGCCGGGTAACTTATGGGAGCTTCGTCTCCCTTTTACTTGTTAATGTTGAATTCTTGAGTCTCCCTTAACTTGTGCCCTGAATTTTCTTTTGATATTTTGCCGGCTCACTTCGCTCGGCTAACCTCGTCCGGCTACACACCTTTAGCCGGACGAACTACACCTCCAGTATGCGCCAAGACTCCACTGGGTGTAGCCCCCAAGATTCGGAGTAGCTGGCGTAGCCAGGTCCTTCGAATCTTCCTTATTTTTCCCAAGTCTTCTAACTTTATTCGACTGGCCTCGTCCTAATCGGCTGCTTTCGCCGGCTAAACGCCTTCACCCGGGGGAACTAACATTGCAATGGGGGCGCGCGAGCGCACCCACTGGGTGTAGCCCCCTAGATTCGGAGTAGCTGGCGTAGCCAGGTGCTTCGAATCTTCCTTGTCTTCTCTTGCTCCTGCCCTTTCCCTCACCTAGCCTCCGAACGGCCGGCTAAACTCCCTTAGCCGGTCAGGAACTACAAGATTCCACTGGGGGCGCGCGAGCGCACCCAGTGGGAGTAGCCCCCGAGATTCGGAGTGCTTGATGAAGGCAAGGACTTCGAATCTTCTTCCCTTTTCCTGAATTCCGACTCAAGGTAGTCGGACATGAATGTACATATGCATACACATACATCTTCATAGGTTAATAGGTTAGTCTGTCAAATTGTAGCCGGAAAATGGCTTGTTTTTTTGAAAACTGGCCTGTGCCTCTCCAGACACTTAGTCACTTTCCGTGTGCTTTCACTGCTGCGTCCTTGCCAGTAGCAAGGGTTCTGCAGCCGGAATCGAAGGGAGCTGACAGTACATTGCGCACGATACTGATGACTTAGTAGCCGGATTGGTTTGAGCTAGTTGCAAGGCCGGAACGCCTGGTCTATCGCGTCTCCTCCCTGTTTTTCGTGTGGGATGCCTCGGGCTTTTGCTCTTGCTAGCCGGACAACCGGGTTGCGGTCTGTAGATGAGACAAAGAGTGGGCCTCTGACATCATCACACACTACTCAGCCGGTTTGTTGACTTAGCAGGCCGGGTCAGCCGGCGAGCCCCCGGGTAGGGGTTACCGGAGCCGGAAAATTTGAACCGGAAAATAGATGTACACACATTTCTAGCAAGGAGCCCCCGAGATTTTCGTAGGGGTCCGCATTTTCATTCATGGGGTGTTCGGGATACATACACTGCCTGGCGACTAGGTGTAAAACGGGCGCAGCAGGGCCGCGTTCCAGGGACGCTCGGTCTCCTCGTCTGATTTGTCCATCTTGTTCTTGCACGGCTGTTGCGCGTCGATGAGGTAGTAGGAGTCATTGGGCAGCACCCGGCTGGTGATGAAGGGGCCCTCCCAGGGTGGCAAAAGCTTGTGCATGCCCTTCGTGTCTTGCACCAGCCGGAGAACTAGGTCGCCCTCGCGGAATGCGACTGGGCGGATCCGGCTTGAATGGTAGCGACGTAGTCGCTGCTGGTACAGGGTTGATCTGGATAGGGCCAGCTCGCGGGCTTCCTCCAGGAGGTCCACTCCGTCCTCCCGCGCCTCCTGTTGGCTTTTTCGTTGTATAGGAGCTTGCGTGGGGAGTCGAACTCGATGTCGGCGGAGAGGACGGCTTCCGATCCGTAAAACAGGAAGGACGGCGTGTAGCCAGTTGACCTATTTGGCATGGTGCGGAGGATCCACAGCACAGCCGGAAGTTCTTCGATCCAACATCCGGGTGACCGCTCTAATGGCTCGATGAGGCGTGGCTTGATGGCGGATAGCACCAAGCTGTTTGCTCTTTTATCTTGCCCGTTGGATTGCGGGTGCGTGATGGAGGCAAGGTCCAGCCGGATGCCCTTGTTGCTGCAAAACCGGGCGAAGGCCCCCTTGGCGAAGTTCGTGCCGTTGTCGGTGATGATGCTGTTGGGGTAGCCGAAGCGGTTGATGATGTCGGGGAAGAAGGTAACGACTGTCGCCCCATCCATCTTTCGGATAGGCTTGGCCTCGACCCACTTTGTGAACTTGTCCACCGCTACCAGTAGGTGGGTCATGCCGGCCCGTGCTCGCTTGAAGGGGCCGACCATGTCGAGGCGCCAAACTGTGAAGGGCCAGGTGATCGGTATGGTCTTGAGCACCAAAGTTGGCATGTGCCTGAGCTGCCCGAAGAGTTGGCACCCATTGCACGCGCGGACCAACTGCTCAACATCCTCGAGGGCGGTGGGCCAATAGAAACCATGGCGGAATGCCTTGGCGACTATCGCCCTTGACGAAGCGTGATGCCCGCACTCGCCCTGGTGGATATCCCTGAGTAGCCGGTAGCCCGTGTCCACATCGACACATCTTTGGAAGATACCGGATACGTTGCGCTTGTAAAGCTCGCCGTTTATGATGGTGTACGTGTGCGCGTGGCGACGGATTTGCCTGGCCTCCACCTCGTCATCCGTAAGTTCTTCATTGGCGATGTAGTTCATGAAGGGCTGTGCCCAGGATGGCACTTCTCGAATGGCGAGGACGCTCCCGTCCTCCGGTTGACTGATGTCAGAGGGTCGTCCGGATGGTGTACCCAGGACGACAGCCCCCAAACTGCTTGACGAACCGGCAGCCCCCGGGCCTTGTGGGCCGGAGGGCACTGCCTTGTCGTAACTGGTGCGGGTCTTCTTCTTCGGTGGTTGTGTCGGCTCCGCTTCTGCTGTTCTGCCAGCCGGAATGCTACCTGCCCAGACGATGGAGTCCGATTCTGGTGACGGGTTGATGGACGGCTTACGCAGGTGCTCCAAGGAGACCCCTGGTGGGATCGCCTGCCTGGTGGATCTGATCTTGGAGAGCGAATCGGCTGCCTCGTTGTTGATGCGAGGGACGTGGTGAAATTCGCACCCGTCGAAGGAGGCGTTGAGCTTCTAGATGTGGAACCGGTAGAGGGCCATGTTTGCATCTCTGGCGTCCCATTCTCCGTATACTTGCTGCACCACTAGATCCGAATCACCGAAGCATAGGATCCGGTTGACACCGATCTCCTTGGTCAGCCGGAGCCCGTGCGCCAGTGCCTCGTATTCAGCTACGTTGTTGGAGGCCTTGAAGTGGATATGCAACACGTACTCCAGTCGGTCCCCCTTGGGTGAGGTGAGCACGATACTGGCTCCCAAGCCTCCAAGCATCTTCGACCCGTCGAAGTGCATCTTCTAGTGGTCCAAATCCGGAACCGGTGGGAGATACTGGGTCTCCGCCCAGTCGACTAGGAAGTCTGCCAATGCCTGCGACTTGATCGTGAGCCGGGGTTCATACTGGATGGAGTAGGCAGCGAGCTCGATGGCCCATTTGGTGACTCGACCGGTGGCGTCTTTGTTGACGATAATTTCCGAAAGGGTTGCAGTGCACACGACCTTAATCGGATGCTCCTGGAAGTAGTGCTTGAGCTTCTTGCATGCTAGGTACACGCCGTAGCACATCTTCTTGTAGTGGGGGTAGTTCTGCTTGGAGAGGGAGAGAACCTCGCTGAGGTAGTAGACGGGCCTCTGAACCAGCTGAGCCTTGCCTTCCTGGGGGCGCTCCACCACCAGGACGACGCTGACGACCCGGATGATGGCTGCTATATAGAGTAACATCGGCTCCTTGCTAGCCGGCGTGGCTAGAACCGGTGCTTTGGATAGCATGCGCTTGAGGTCATGAAATGCGGTGTCGGCTTGCGCAGTCTAGGAGAACTTGTCCGTCTTCGTCATCAGCTGGTACAACGGGAGTGCCTTCTCCCCTAGCCGGCTGACGAAGCGACTGAGGGAAGCCAGGCATCCGGTGAACTTCTGGACCCCAAGTAGGTTCCTGGGCGGCTGCATCCTCTCGATGGCCGCGATCTTCTCCGGATTCGCCTCGATACCTCGTTGTGATACGAGGAAACCGAGTAGCTGACCGTATGGTACTCCAAAGACGCACTTCTCTGGGTTCAGCTTCATCCGGTACTGATGGAGGTTGCCGAATGTTTCTCCTAGATCCTCGAGGAGGGTGCGCTTCCCCTTGGTCTTGATGACCACATCGTCCACATAAGCATGCACGTTTCGGCCTATCTGTGAGTGCAAGCACTTCTGCATGCAGCGCTGGTAGGTAGCGCCTGCATTCTTTAGACTGAAAGGCATGGTTACGTAGCAGAAAGCCCCGTAGGGGGTGATAAATGATGTCTTAATCTGATCAGCCGGGTTTAGCCGGATTTGATTGTACCCGGAATAGCAATCTAGAAAAGACAACAAATCACAGCCGGCTGTGGAATCGATGACTTGATCGATATGGGGCAAGGCGAAAGGGTCTTTCGGGCATGCCTTGTTCAGGCTGGTGTAGTCGATACACATGCGACATGGTCTTATTCTTCTTCAGCACCAAGACTGGGTTCGCCAACTAGTCCAGGTGGTACACTTCCATGATGAACCCGGCTGCGAGGAGCCGGGTGATCTCGTCACTGATTATCTTCCTCTTCTCCTCTGAGAATCGGCGCAGAGGTTGCTTGACCGGCTTGGCATCTGGACACACATGAAGTGAGTGCTCGGCGAACTCCCTCGGCACACCTGGCATGTCCTTGGGGGACCATGCGAAGATGTCCTGATTCTCACGGAGGAAGTCGACGAGCGCGCCTTCCTATTTGCTGTCCAAGCCGGCACCAATGGTGACAAACTTAGTCGGATCGGAGGGGTCGAGCACGATCCTCTTTGTCTCCTTTGCCAGCTAGAAAGCTCCTTCTCCAGCCGGTTTGCTGCTAGCCGGAATGTCCTGCTGGGCCATGGCCACATTGCGCATGATCACGCGCTTTTCTTCGGCTATGATGAGGGCCTCTACCAGTTTGGAACCGGCTGAGGCGCACTCCATCGACCGCCTGAAGCAGCCGGCGACGGTGATCATGCCGTGGGGTCCTGGCATTTTCGTCTTGAGGTACGCATAGTGGGGGACGGCCATGAACTTGGCGAGGGCGGGTCGCCCGAGGAGAGCATGATAGGAGCTCGTCAGGTTCACCACCTCAAACCAGATTGGTTCGCGGCGGAAGTTCTCCTCGGTCCCGAAGATGACGTCCAACTAGATTTTCCCTAGCGGGGCGCATGCTGGCCCCGGCGGTACACTGTGGAACGTTGTGGTACCCGGGCGCAGGTCGCTTTCGTGAATGCCCAGCTTCTCCAGCGAGGACTGGTAGAGGAGGTTGAGGCTGCTGTCTCCGTCGATGAGGACGCGCGAGAATCGGCAGGTGCACGCGCTGGAGACGATGAGGGGGTTGAGCAACATGGCGTAGCCCCCGGGAGTCGACAGCTGCTCCGGCGGATCTGAGCGGCTCCAGGTGATTGGGGTTTCCGACCAGTTCAGGTACTGGGGGACCGGAGAGACGATGGCATTGACCTCCTTGGAGCGTCGCCTGCGGCTGTGCTTGTCGTCCTGCTCCGTCTCGAAGATGTGGTAGGCGGCGTGCGGTTGGGGCTAGCCGTTGTTGTTGTTGCCGCTGTTGCCATCATTGTCGGCTCCTCTAGCCGGTGGTGGAGGTCCGCCAGGAGGGGAGGCGGGAGACGAGGTTGGTTGCCCTGGTCCTTTAGCTGGCGGGTCCAGCTGCAGTTCCGGGTGGTGTGTGTGGCCGCTTTGAAGGGACCGCTATGCCACTTGCACGGGCCATCAAACATCTGGTCGAAGGTGAGCCGCGTCTTCTGCCTTCTTGCCTCATAGGTCGGCGCATCGGGCGTGCCCTCCACAGCATTGACCTGCCGCGCGTGATAACGAGGCTTGTGCTGTCCGGCCTAGCGGTCCCCATGGAACCGGTTGTCGTTGCCGTGGCGTCGGGAGGATCCGGGTTCTCCTGTCAGATTGCTCGGTCGGTCGCGAGCCGGCTCCGTGGGAGTCAGACACCCGTCGGCATTTACTCAGAGGGGCTTCTTCATGGCGGCATCCGCCGTGGCGTACTGGTCCGCAACCGTCATGAGCTCCGCCATGGTTTTCGGCTCGTCACACAGTAGCCGATGGCGAAGCATGGTGCCTTCTCGGCAACCCTCGATGAAGAAACTGATGGCCTGGCTCTCCAGGATGCCCTCGCAAGTGTTATGCAGCTCCGTCCACTTGGCAAGGTACTCGCGGTCGGTCTCGCGGTCACCCTGGATGCACAAGGCCAGGTCGCGCGGGCGCCCCGGACGCTTGTACGTGCCGTTGAAGTTGCGGACGAACACCTTTTCGAAGTCAGGCCAGGCGTTGATGTTGTTGGGCGCAAGGCTGTTGAGCCATGTCCTTGCCGACCCGGTTAGCATGAGGGGGACATAGCGCACGGCTATGCGCTTGTTCCCAAGGGCAATGCCGACTGCCGTAGCGTAGTCGGTCAACCAGTCTTCCGACTTCATGCTGTTGTCTTACTTGGGGTTGTCCCTGGGAAGGGAGAATTTATCCAGAAACGGCTCGTTCCGGATGTGGGGTCCAAAACAAACCGGGCCGGTAGAATCTTCCTCCTCCGTGACACGCGCTTGAGCGAGGAGCTCGATGCGGTCACGGGCATCCGGATAATCCAGGTTGGGCGCTCCCACCCGGCCCGAGAGACGGGATCTGGCTGGCCTGAGTGCTCCGGTTGGTGGAGGGGGCGACGGGTTGCTGTTCACCGTCTGCTCCTGGCGCGATTGGCCCCTGTTGCCAGAGCTACGACGCCTGCTGTGGGCCCTAGCCGGCTGAGGGGAGGACGCCTGCTGGGTGTCGCGCGGTACGCCCCTGCTGTTGGCAGGCAGCTTGCTCCCTCTAGAGTAGTTGGGGTCCTCCTGCATCTACCGGTTGGCATCGGCCTACTCGTGCTTGCCTCCTTCTCCTCCAGGTTATCCCCGAGGTTAACCGGCGTCAGGAGCCGATCAATGGCATCCTCCACCGGATTCCGATGTTGTGGAGGGGCAGAGGTTCCGACCTCATCCACACCTCGCTCCCACGACTGGTGGGGATGAGAGCTGGAGCCGGCCATCATGACCTCCGCACCGCGGGACGCGACGGAGGCGCTACCGCCTGGATGCGGCAGCTCCGCGACAGAGACGATTTCCCTAGGGAAACGCTCTGGAACGGTGGCGACGTAGACAGGGAGGTCGCCGAATAGTAGGACGGTACCGTTCGCCGGGAAGGAGGTTCCGGCGAAGCAGGAAGCATTGTCGATGACGTAGTCCAACTTGCCGAGCGTGAGCTCCAGGCCGGAGGCCACGCGCTCACCGGCTGAAGTGCAGGGTCCCGTGCGGAACGTGACTCCGGCCGAAGCCATCTAGCCCCACGGTGGGCGCCAACTGTTGTTGTATAGGGAACGGTAGTACCTGAAGAGGTTAGATAGAGGTGTGGGGACTAGCAGGGAAGCTATCAACGGCGTCCGCAGGCGGGATTGGGTACAAGCGAGCGTAGCTGGACGCAGGAAGTACCCAGGTTTGGGGCCCTCGTGATGAGGTAAAACCCCTACTCTTGCCGGATCTGACTATGTAGGATATACGAACTACAAGTGCTCCTTGAGCTGTATCTGCTAGCTACTGCCTTAAATGCTCTGAGACCAACCCTTTCTACTGAGGCCTTGCCTCCCCTTATATAGGCAGAGAGGCAACGGTCTCACTGGCCAACCCGACTAGCGGGCCCCACATGCGGGTCCCAGCTGGCTGGTCATCTACAGTGTCCGGTATGGTATGTCTTATCGGAGTATGAGCGGTATGGCTGTCATAGGCACAGTGGACGCCGTGCGAGCCCGTCGTCAGCACCGGGCCACTGTTCCTGTGTCATCCCCGCAAAGTCTTCGGTATGGCCGGGTGGTTGCCAGTCTTGTCATCGTACAGGGCGTACCGTGCACTGATACGCAAGTCGTCCTGTCTCACTGATTGGGTCCGGCTACGTCGCCGTAGCCGGCTACTTCTTGCTGATCCGGATACCGCACGGTAGCTGGCCTGACTTGCCCTGTCCGGTTGTGCCTAGTCAGCCGGATGCGATCTGACTGCTTGGTTCTTGTTCGGTTGGGGTACCTGGGACCGTCCCCCCGACACTCAACGAAACAGGAACGGCATCTCTTCTGCCCTAACGAATTGAGTTCGTCATGTGTTGGAGATACGGGTCCAGCTCTCATTGGTACACGATTCGTGCCGCAGATGGACCACGTGTTACCTTCCTATTGGTCCACGTTTCGCCCTAAAGATCGGCCACGCGTAAGCTGGCTAGCTTATTGCCATGAGGAAAACGAAATTCGTGTCCACCAGCATGCCAAAATGGGAAGGATGACATAAGAAATGAAAGGATGATGTCAGCAAACGGCGCTAGCGAAATTAGGCCATGACAGAAAAAAAACGTCAGGAAGTCGATGATGTCGTAGATGGCGAACATGACGTTAGCAAATGTCGCTGATGGCCACCTGCGGTGCCGTCCACCACATGGCATCGGTCATGACAAAATAAAAACATCATGAAGGACCGGGTCTGGGCCGGTCCAGTCCAGTTTGCCGCGACGAAATTGGAGGAACATCACGGACGGGCTGTGATGTTTTCAGACAGAAAAAATGTCACGGATTGAATTATGACATGAGGTCCGTGACCTATTTTTTTTGTCACAGAATTCGTCGCGGATGGCCATCTATGATGTTTTGGCCCTCATCCACGATGATATCAAATCGTCATGAACTGCCCAGATTCTTGTAGTGTATCTAGTGTAGTAGATTTGATTTGAATTTTTCCTTGATTTTGTATTGTAGTAAAGTAATATCATGCACAAACTTGGCCTTCCACTTAGCAAATGTAGGTCTCTCCTGTTTGAAAATTTTCCCATTTCGACTTAGCCAAATATTCTAGTAAGCAGATATCAATACTTCCATGAAGAAAGGATGTCCAAAGTTCCTCTTAACTGTAGATCATCATGCAACTCGCACTCTATTTTAAGATAGTGCCAAATGTGTGCACTAAAATTGCATTTAAAAAATAGATGAATCCTATTTTCATATTTTCGACCAGGGAATAACTCATAGTGTGTATCGTCTATCACATGACAGTGTCTCCTTTGCAATAAATCACGAGTGTTGAGCCTATCTCTCAATAAAAGCCAAGCGAACACCTTTGTTTTCTTATTTACTTATTTACTTATTTTGTGTGTGGCACTGATGTTGTTACTTCTGCAGTTACCTGGGCATGATAGAGTTGCTTTTTGCCGAATCCTAAATTTCATAGGATAATCACATATAGGATATGATTTGAGAAGTGATACTATACTTGGTTGATTGGATAGTATGGACCCTGGTTGTGGTGCTGTCCATTTGATAGTACCTAGTTGTGCTGCTTATCTATTCAAGTTCCTAAAGTTGTTTCTATTATATTTATAGGGGATTAATATACTTGTTACCTGCTAAGGTATATTAGCTCTAGCTTGATGCTCACCTGACATGATGGGATATAATTTCTTCGGGGTTTGAATCCAACTACTGTGAAACGTTTATGTGTTGTCAATATGACAGAGAGTAACTTTTAGTTGATTCCTAGTATTTTCTAGGAATATGATCTATTTAGAGAAATCCAATTAATAGATTTAGGGTTGTTGCTGTTCTTGTGCTTCTACTGTGGTGCCTCAATCTAGAGGGTGCACAATAATGGTCAAAGAGCAGAATTTGCTACTCCTGTTGGTGTGGATGTGAAGTTGTGCTAGCTGATAATTTTACAATGGCCTTATTTGAAATGATTCCTAGTGACCTACACTATAGAAATGATTTAGTTAAGTGAATGTATTGCAAAATGGATTCCCTAAGCTGTTGGCTAGTCTGTGTGTACAAAATTTGTGGCTTTTGTATGGCTATACTGCTCTGGTACCTCCCTCGAGGATGCACAATAGCTTAGATTCTTCTTCATGATCTGCTGTAAAATATATGGATCTATTGTTGCTCTAGCCAGTGATGTAGAAACTGAGGCTCCTCTAAATTTTTAATAAGAGTAAGAACTTTGTATATATATAGGTCCATGAAGAGATCAAAGTGCTCTGAGGAGATCCTGTATCAAATATGATTTCTGATGACTGTTAAGAACAAATGCTCTGATATTAGTAGATTCACTTCTAGCTTATAGAGGTGTTGCTGCTCCAATATTTGGATGTTGGTAGCTGTTAGAGAGATTCTGATGTCAACCCTTGTGGATCAACTTTGCTTGTTCCAGCTTGACTGGCTCCTCCTATCGCTGGCTTGTCTTAGCTCCACTCCTGCACCTGCTTGTACCTGCTCTTCCTGGGAATAGTGGCTTGCACTTCTTCAAATTTCCATGACTAGATCTGTCGCTGGTTGGTATAATGTGGTATGATGAACTGGTGAAATTAGTGGTGTTTTTAGAGAGAAGTGAATATGGATATGAACTTATAAAGAGAGTAGTGGCACAACTGATGCTGTACAGATGGTTTTGTCTAAGGCATCTTCACTTCGCTATCGACAGCAGCTTGCATGCTAGTGAGTGAGCTACATGTGTGGTTGCGTCAATCGAATGGATCTGATCAATTGACTCCTATGATTTTACTATTATTTTTCTACCCTTCTCTCTGGTGAAATTTTCCCCTGCCAATGATCCTATGATGCATAGTTTTTGACACAAGAACATGTACTATTTTTGGTGAAACTATCCCTGATATGTATATGCTCAATGGTGTGTCAACATAGTGCAACAAATTGTTACTACTGAAAGAAATTCTTACAAACACTTACCCATTTTATTTTCCTTCATGTTTTCTTTATTTGATTGCATGTATAGGAGGTTACAAGTACATCTGAAGATACAAGCTTTAGTTTTAAGGAAAGTAGTATAGGTTTCCTTTTATTATTATTTTAATCATTTCTTTTTATTCCTTTATTATAAAGGAACAATGTAATATTTGACTTAAGTAATAGAGTTAATCCTATCCTTATAATTCTGTTTATAATACTTGTATTTGGATTATTGTAAATAATTGCTTAATCCAATTTCAGTATGGATTACAATAAAGAATACTATTTATTTTTCATATTCAATTCCTTTATTTCATTTACTTAATTGTAATATACTTTTATTATTATTGAATTTTACAAATTCAAGTTTGAAATTGAAAAAGAAGTTTGAATTCTACCCTTCCAAAACATAAAGAATACTGATACCTTCGATCCTTGCAAAGTAATACTAAAAGGAAATAAAAGGGACACGTCTACAAGACTTTGTTTGTTCGTTTTACCTTCGTTTACCGGACGAATCTAGTTTACTTTATAATGGGTTGAATCAACGGATGGAGATAGGCCAGGGTTGAAGATCCACCTGCAACTGCACATCATATGAGATAAAAGATAATAATAATCATAGTCATGTGTAATGTTTGAACGGAGATAATCTCTTGTGGGCAACACATCCTAATATACTAGAGCCCACGTAATGTAGCGGGCATAGCAATAGTCTTTTAATCCAACCGAGTGCACACCGAAGCAACAGGCTGCAAACGATTATTAAGTATAAAACACAGATCTAAGCTTTAAGTGGTGATGTTGTTGTGATCCCGAATGGGTCACTACACGAAGACCGTACTACCCTTTATGTCACTGGGGTTCCTATGAGATCGCCGCTAGCCAAGTATCTCACCTCAAAGCCTTTATCAATCTATGGGATCTCAATTGCATACAAAATACAATGCTCCCATGAATTAGATGCACATAATCGCTACAAGGTTTCTCCCCAACCCACAACTCGTGAGGACTACTCACTCATAACAAATAGATCGGAGATATAAAACATCATACAAATACATAGATTGAAATCAAATATTCTTACAATGGTCACCAAATCACAAGGAGATCTAAATTATAAAGTAATATCTATGGCTAGTGGAGGGGATGGATAATGGAGGTGATGAACAATGGTGTGGATCTCCTTTGGTGGTGTTGTGATGTAATCTGAGAATGGCGGCTCTCTGGCCAGTGGCTAGAGCCTCAAAATATATAGGCGTCTTCACAAAATTCGTAGGGTTTGATGAGGCGAAGCCAATGCCACCTGGTATGGGCAGACAGTACGGGCGGACCCTGCCCGTACCAGTGGTCGTTAAGTGTGCTGGCGCCTGGGAATGGTTTACCAATTACTTGGCTGTGCAGACTTCCTAAAAATCTTCATTATGACTCTTGATTTCGCATTAAAAACCATGATTTCCTGCACAACACAATTCAAAGAAAGGTTTTGCATATCTTTGCAATTTTTTGTCATTAGTGGCAAGGATTGAGAGTTTCTTGTCAATTGCTTGACCAAAAACAATGTTTAAACACGGTGGAAGATGGCAAATTTTGGAGCCATCAAATACCTAAAGGTCATGTCAAACTTAATCCCACTCACTGAGATGGATAATTTCCAATCCGTCAAAGCAAGAGAGATTCTGATCAATCTAGGTTTTTAGTTTGCCGAAAAATTACCTAGATTTTCAGATGAATGCAAGCAGATGCATAAAATCCTAAATCTACCCTTTGTTTAATCCTAAATGTTGGGATGTTATAGTCTTCCCCCATTAAACTAAACTTCATCCCAAAGTTGGCGATTTATGATCCTGAAGAGTGTTAGATAGACTCATCTTGATTTTTCTTCCTCCCGATATCTTTTCTTCCAGAGTGATGTTTTTAATGAACTCTACACTCCTTGAGTATACTCTACCCTTTGATTCCAGTTGTGGTAATACATAATGCTAAATCTAGACTTCATCTAATGCTCCATGAGTTTGCTTTTAATCTTGAACAACACTATTGAAGAAGGACTACTAATGCTACACATACCTATTAGCTATTCGGATTAATTCGCTTGTTCCATTGTGTTATGATGTAGCCTTTCGAATGACCTTCCTCACTTTCTGTTGTTGTTTCTCCTAGAGGTTCCATTTCTTCGCGATGCTTCTCCATCCTCGATAAGTTTCTTGCGATGGCAAAGATGTCTCATATGTCCATATTGTCCACAAGTATAACAAACGATATTGGGTCTTCTATAGTCCCTCTTTATATGTCCCAGAATTCCATAGTTTCCACATATAGTTCTTTTCTTCTGTTTTTGAACACCCTGATTTGAAACAATACCCATAGATAGACTTCTAGGTTTGAAATCCAGGTTAAGACTTGGCTCATTTGTCTGGAATTTCTTTGGCTATCTTCTTCCTCTCTTCTTGTACAGCTTGTAAGCATCCTTGAAAGTAATTTCTACATCAACCAATTTTTGAAAATGTTGTGTTTCAGCCCCTCGTGTTTTCATCTTCGTATAAGGGTTTAGTCCCCTCAAGAACCTTTTTTGCACTTGTTATGTTGATCCTCATAGATATCTTTTTCTTTTATTCTTTCAAGGATCACCAAATGTTTCTTTTGCAAGTGTTTGCACAACCATTGAGAGTACCAATACTTTTGCCCATATATTGACACGTATGCCACTCATGTCATCAACTCATAGCCGGAATCCAGGGTTATACTATAGATTGTTCAAAAGCTAGCGGAGTTGTTGGCATCCCAAAGGTGTGCATTAGAGACAGAACAAAATTGTCTCACTTCTTTCTGGTTTTTTGATCTAGTACCACAGTTTGATCCACAATGTTAGCTTTGGCATGCATCATAATTACCACTAGACTTTATTTCAATCAAACAACTTCTTTCATGAGTGCCATCAAGACTATCAAAACATCTATGGACTTAAGTATCTTCGAGGGTATACTCTCAAGACAATCATTCATCAAACAAGTCATAAATTTCAGACTTTTTCTTATTGTACTATTTGGCAATATTATTTCCAAGGCAACTCGATTAGCTAAAAGAAATAGAGCAAGAGCTTCAATAACTAATCATCATACCAAAAAAATCCTTACTCTAACCATATTAAATTATTTCCCACAAGCATGGCATCTTAGAAAATAAACCAACTAAGATAAACAACTCAAACTTCATAAGAGGGAGACATAGGACATACCTCTCATAAGTGACTTCATGATCCTATTCTTTATAGGGATACGTTCCTTCAAAACTCAAACATGATTACTCTCATAATAATATTAAAGCAAAGAGGAAAAGTGTGAATCCACATTTAAAAAAAAGGAAGAATGGAAAATTCTATTTTGTATTTTTGAGGATAGGGATTAAATTAGGGATATTATAACTAAGTCAAATAGGAGGCTCCTCACGAGCCATCGGATTGCACCCTCAAACCATTTTCCATCGTTGGATCTCCAGCAGTTCACGCGGTGGGACAAAAGTCCCTGGGCAGCTACTCTCCACGACAAATCGATGCTCTCTCGTTAATTGGGCCAAGCAATCCACTAAAGCCCAATTAAGTCCTACTATGCTACGACCGAAGAGGTTGAGCGACGAACTGCTATGTTCGGTCAGAAAAAATATGACACAGAGGTGAGGAGGCGTGGCACGGAGGGCAGAGGCTATTCGGCTCTCTCACAATGTCGTCGATGTGGCACCGATTCTGGCCGCCTCTGCCGCTGATCGGCACCGCTAATTGTCGGACAGAGCTCTCCTAGGTAAGTATTGTATGTCGATTCCCCTCCGCCGTTCCTATTCTATTGGCCATGCGCGTTCCCTTGCAGCTAACCCTAGCTACGGTCGTGATCGCCCTTGTGGCTGCGGCTAGCCGACGGTGGAGCTCCCTGCATGTCTTACCGTCAACTTGCGCCTCCTCCAGGACTCCCGTTCCCCGACTCGCCTCCTAAGCGGCTTCCCCGCGCATGCTGTCGGCCCATGCCCCTGCGCATCTGCCTACGGTTTCCGGCTGTGGGTCCCATGGTGCTCTGCCTCTTCTTCGTCTTCGAGTCCCTAGTTGAATACCTCCTCCGCTCCGGCTGCCGTGCGATGGCGGCAAGCTCACCATGCCGCTATCACGGTGCTGGTGACCACCTATTCCTCGACTACATCAGGTAAATCCCTCGGTTCCCCTCTTTGATCTTCTGGCTATGATGGTGGACTTAGAGAATAACATCATTGCGCACTGCAATGTTGGTCCTGGATGATGGTCTAATATGAACTACTTTGTGCTTAGCTCATGTGCATGTGTGTCTCTCCGTCGATCCATGGGGATTATTTTTACACACACCTGGGAGTAGAAAATCATCTTAGCTAATGCGGTTTGTCTTGGTGAAGCATCACTTCAGCCGCACAGTTGACTGAAGCCGCTCCGCCACCATTGAACCAAGCACTGAGGTGAATTGTTTTAAATACAATCCATAAGGTGATCTCACCCTTCGACAATGTCAAGATAAATAGATCGATATTATAGATAATATTCTCACCCTTTGATCACGTCAAGATAACAGATTGCTATTATGGATAATGTGCTTTTATTTTTAACGCAGCAAGGAACACCTCGAAGAGTTAATATTCGATTTCAAGCTTTGGACCTTCAACTCTGATTCTGCTACCAACAACAGGTTTGGGTGTCCTAGTAATTTAAGCTTAATTTCTATATATACCTTGGTTCTGAGGTTGACCAATGGCACGAAAAAACACCTGTAGCTATGAAATTTCTTTTAGACGGTATGTATTCCTTACTAATTTCCTATTTTGCTGTACATTTCGCTTATTTCCTTTCGGTAGAAGTAGAGTATGGTATCGTTAACTACCCCATATTCTTTCCATCAACATTGTCTTCAATTTGGTTGCCTCGAATGAACACAACGGCACCTAATGTTTTTCTGTGGGCGACAGAGGCACTTAGTTAGCATGCCATTAGTTCTTTATTCTTGCATGTCATGTGTTTGATGCAGTGCACTAGAGGAATCATTGTACTCAATAGTTTTTCTCCGTGTGTGGAGTATAGCATTAATTCAATATAGCAGATGCCATTAACTGAAGGAAATATGCCCTAAGAGGCAATAATAAAGTTGTTATTATGTATTCCTTGTATATGATAGATGTTTATTTTTCATGCTATAATTGTATTGATAGGAAACATCAATACATGTGTGTTTAATAAACAAAAAGGTTTCCTAGTTATGCCTCTCTTATAGACTAGCTTGTTGATTAACAAGATGATCAAGGTTTCCTGATCATGGACATTGGATGTTGTTAATAACAAGGTCACAACATTTGTGAAATGATGTGATGAACATTCATCCGAAGTATAGCATTACGATCAAGTCATTGTGTTTATATTGCTATAACATCATACGAAGTAATCTTTATCCTTAGACCATGAGATCATGTTAATTGCTAACACCAGAAGAGTATCTTGATAACATCAAACGTCACACCGTAACAGGGTGACTATAAAGATGGGTTCAGTGCTACGAAGGTGTTATGTTGAGGCTCATGGATCAAGAGTGGAATTTGTCAATCCAGATGACGGATAGATATACTCTGGGCCCTCTCGGTGATATCACATTAGGATAGCTTGCAAGCAAGTGATGTGATCACTAGAATGTTATATCACGGGAACGAGAAAAGAGTGCATGTCGGTAACGAGATCAAACTAGGTATGGAGATACCGATGATCGAATCTCGGACATGTAATATATCGAGAGACAAAGGGATTTAGTTACAAGCGTTAAAGGTTCTCACGATCACAGGAGTCATCGTTGAATGTGTAGGAGTCAGTACGGATCTCCAGGTCCCGCTGCTGATTATTGATCGGAGAAGGGTCTCGATCATGCCTGCATTATTCGCGAACCATAGGGTGGCACACTTAAGAGTTACCGGACACCATTTTGGAGCACATATGTTTCAGACGAAAGAATTGCAAAGCGCAGGAATTGTTTCAATAGAAACCGGAAATTGTTTCGGGTGAAATTGCAGAAGGTGGTTCTTGAGATCGGCAAGCGTACGACTACATCAACCACGAGTTCCTACTCATTAACAAAACTCGTTGTCTTCGAGGGTAAGTTCTCTATGGATGTATGTCCACCCGTTGCTCTGTATCTAGTAGATAGATCTTGGCGTATAGTTCTCATCGTAGGAAATTTTTTGTTTTTCTATGCTGCGGACCATAAGTGGTATCAGAGCCTGATCTATGAGTAGGTGCTTTGCATGGGTAGTACACATATGTTTATATGTGGGCGATGATGATCATGTTATTGCATCTTCTATGTACTTTGGATATTGGTGGCATAGTGGGATGAAGCGGCCCGAACCAACCTTACATGTCATCGTACATGAGACCGGTTCCACGACTGACATGCAACTAGTTTTGCATAAGTGGCTAGCGGGTGTCTGTCTCTCCTACTATAGTCAATATCTGATTTACAACGAGTCGCTAATAACTTGGTTATCCTCATTGTGGTTCATGTTCGTAGGTAAGACCAGTTCTATCTCCGAAAGCCCTAAGCCACGTAAAACTTGCAATTGATAAATTAGAGGCGTCTAGTTTAGATCGTTGCTGGGCTAGTGTCTTGACATGGTATTGTTGTAAGTAGATGTATGATAGATACTCTTACAACTCACTTAACGTGTAAGTTCCATAGACCTTGGCCTTACACACAAAGGAGTGATAGAGATCATACCACGATGCAAATGATAGAAATCAAATGCATGGACCATATCACCTCACTTCACACATTAGCATCTTATATTGCTAGTTTGGCGCTTTTGGTAGCATTATAAGATGACCCCTCATTTAGATATCAAGATAAAATGTGTTCTTCCTTAAGTATGCACCGTTTTGTGGATCGTGTTTTGAGGCATCACGTGATGATCGGGTGTTCTCGACTCTACGCTTTCATACAATGGGTGTAAGACAGTTTTACACACGCAAATACTAAGGTTCTTACTTGACGAGCCTAGCATGTATAGACATGGCCTCGGAACACGGACCGAAAGGTTAAGTATGAGTCATATAGTTGATATGATGCCCATATAGATGCTCGCCTTAGAAGCTACACCGACTCACGTGATGATCGAACTTGGTGTAGTGGATTTGGTTCATGTAATCACCAAAAGGACACGAGGGATGTCGTTTTTGAGTGAGAGTTCATTAGTAATTTGGATTAGTTGAACTCAATGTATCATAAACTTAGTCTAAATATATTTTATAAATTCTGTTGTAGATGGCACCACCTGCTTTTAATTTCAATGTGTTCATGGAGAAAGAGAAACTTGCTGCGAATGATAGCAACTTCACCAACTGGGCTATGAATTTGAGGATTCTCCTCACTGCTGCACAAAAGCAATATGTGCTAGATGCGCCGCTAGGCCCCCCACCAGCTCCTGATGCCCCTGACGAGGAAAAGAACGTCTATATAACTCATCAGGAGGACCACAACTTAGTTCATTGCGGCATACGGTATGGGCTAGAGCCAGAACTTCGAAAACGTTTCGAAAATGGCAATGCCTTTGATACCATGGGAGAATTGAAAATGATTTTCGATACCCATGCTGCCGTAGAGAGTTATAATGCTTCTGAAAAGTTCTTTAGCTGCATGATGGAGGAAAACAGCTCCGTTAATGAGCATGTACTCAAAATGTCTGGGTACGCCGATAAGCTTGTGTCCTTGGGAATAACGATTCCTATTGACTTAGGCATACATCGTGTTCTCCAATCTCTGCCACCTAGCTACAAGAGCTTTGTGATGAACTATAATATGCAGGGCATGAAGAAGTCTCTTCCCGAGCTTTTGTCAATGCTTAAGACTGCAGAAGTGGAGATTAGGAAAGAACATCAAGTGTTGATGATCAATAGGACCACCGGTTTCAAGAAGGACAAGAAAGGCAAGAACAAGGGAAAGAAGGGTGGCAAGTCTGTTGCCGCGCCTGAAAAGAACCCCGAGCTGGCCCTAAGTCTGACACCGAGTGCTACTATTGCAAGGGGACTGGCCATTGGAAGCGCAACTGCCCCAAGTATTTGGCGGACAAGAAGGCCGGCAAGGCAAACAAAGGTATATGTGATATACATGTTATTGATGTGTACTTGACTAGTACTCGCAGTAGCACCTGGGTATTTGATACAGGATCGGTTGCTAATATATGTAACTCGGTTCAGGGGCTGTGGAACAAGCGACAACTAGCAAGGGATGAGGTCACGATGCGGGTCGGCAATGGATCAAGAGTTGATGTGATCGCCGTCAGAACATTGCCTCTCCATGTGCCGTCGGGATTAGTTATAAACCTGAATAATTGTTATTTGGTGCCTACACTGAGCATGAACATTGTATCCGGATCGTGTTTGATGCAAAGTGGTTATTCGTTTAAGTCTGAAAACAATGGTTGGTCGATTTATATGAATAATATCTTTTATGGTCATGCACCTGTGTTGAATGGTTTATTTCTGTTGGATCTCGATAGTAGTATTACGCATATTCATAATGTTGATGCTAAAAGGATTAAACTTGATAATGATATATCTACATATATGTGGCACTGCCGTCTAGGTTATATTGGAGTTAAACGCATGAAGAAACTCCATTCTGATGGACTTTTGGAATCACTTGATTTTGAATCATTTGATACATGTGAGTCATGCCTTATGGGCAAGATGACTAGAACGCGTTTTCCGGTTCAATGGAACGGGCGACAGATTTATTGGAAATCATACATACTGATGTGTGTGGACCAATGAGTGTGTCGACGCGAGGTGGATATCGTTATTTTGTTACTTTCACGGATGATTTGAGTAGATACGGGTATATCTATTTGATGAAACATAAGTCTGAAACCTTTGGAAGGTTCAAAGAATTTTAGAATGAAGTGGAAAATCATCGTAACAGAAAGATCAAATTTCTGCGGTCCGACCGGGGAGGAGAGTATCTTAGTTACGAGTTTAGCACACATATGAAAGACTGTGGAATAGTTTCACAACTCACGCCTGCCGGAACACCACAATGTAATGGTGTGTCAGAACGTCGTACTTTATTGGATATGATTCGATCTATGATGTCTCTGACTGACTTGCCACTGTCATTTTGGGGTTATGCACTGGAAACCGCTGCATTCACTTTAAATAGGGCACCATCTAAATCCGTTTAAAAGACACCGTATTAATTATGGTTTGGAAACAAACCTAAGTTGTCATTTCTTAAAGTTTGGGGATGCGATGTTTATGTGAAGAAACTTCAACCGGATAAACTCGAACCCAAAGCGGAAAAATGCGTCTTCATAGGATACCCTAAGAAAACGATTGGGTATACCTTCTATCACAGATCCGAGGGCAAGGTCTTTGTTGCCAAGAATGGATCCTTTCTTGAGAAGGAGTTTCTCGCGAAAGGTGTGACTAGTCGGAAGGTAGAACTCGAAGAGGTTATTGAACCTTCTCTTCATGAAATGGCGAGTAGCGCAGCTCCAGAAGTTGTTTCAGAGTTGACTTCACCTAATGAAGAGAGAGATAATGATATTGATCATGAAACTCCGAAAGAGGACACTGCCGAACCTCGCAGGTCAAGCAGGACACATGCACGACTCTGGCAATCCTGTTATGAATTTCATGATTGATGAAATAGATGACCATGCGACGTATGAAGAAGCGATGATGAGCCCAGATTCCAACAAATGGCTAGAAGCCATGAAATCCGAGATGGAATCCATGTACGAAAACCAGGTTTGGACCGTGGTGGACTTACCTCACGATCGAAAGGCCGTTGAGAATAAATGGATTTTCAAAAGAAAAACTGATGCTGATGGTAATGTAACCATCTATAAGGCTCGACTTGTCGCAAAGGGGTTTCGACAAATTCAAGGAGTTGACTACGATGAGACATTCTCTCCTGTAGCGATGCTTAAGTCGGTTAGGATTATGTTATCAATTGCTGCATATTTCGATTATGAAATATGGCAGATGGATGTCAAAACTGCGTTCCTCAATGGTAATATTGAAGAAGAGTTGTATATGATACAACCTAAGGGTTTTGTCGATCCTAAGGATGCTGATAAGGTGTGCAAACTTCAGCGATCCATCTATGGACTGAAGCAAGCATCCCGGAGTTGGAATCTCCGCTTTGATGAGGTGATCAAACAGTTTGGATTTGTCCAAACTTATGGAGAGGCTTGTATTTACAAGAAAGTGAGTGGGAGCAATGTGGCATTTCTGATATTATATGTGGATGACATATTATTGATTGGAAATGATATAGATCTTTTAAACAGTGTTAAAAGTTATCTAAACAGCAAATTTTCGATGAAGGACCTTGGTGAAGCTTCATATATATTAGGCATTAAAATCTATAGAGATGGATCAAGACGCCTAATTGGGATATCGCAGAGGACATACCTTGATAAGATATTAAAGAAGTTTAATATGGACGGAAGTAAGAAGGGGTACTTACCTATGTTGCAAGGCAAGACATTGAGTAAGACTCAAAGTCCGGCTACGGAAGAAAGAGAGATAATGGATAAGATCCCTATGCCTCAGCCATAGGCTCTATAATGTATGCCATGCTATGTACAAGACCGGATGTGGCACATGCTATTAGTTTGACTAGTAGGTACCAATCTGATCCGAGGTTGAACCTTTGGATAGTATCAAGAATATCCTTAAGTACTTGAGAAGAACTAAGGAAATGTTTGTTGTATACGGAGGTGAAGAAGAGTTAGTCGCTAAGTGTTATGTCGATGCTAGCTTTGACACTGATCCGGATGACTCTAAGTCTCAATCCGGATACATATTTCTCTTGAACGGAGCAGCAGTTAGTTGGAGGAGCTCCAAACAACCTGTGGTGGCTGGATCAGCGACGGAGGCGGAATATGTTCTTTGCTTGAAGCTGTAGCGAGCGGTTTGGATGAAGGAGTTCATAACGGAACTAGGTGTGGTTCCTAGTGCGTTGGACCCAATGGTGATCTATTGTGAAAATAATGGAGCCATAGCCAACGCCAAGGAACCAAGGTCTCACAAGAATTCCAAGCATATTAAGCACCGGTTTCACTCCATCTGCGAGCTTGTAAAGGATGGAGATATAAAGATTTGTAAAGTGCACACGGACCTGAATGTAGCAGATCCGTTGACTAAAGTACTCCCTAGGGCAAAACATGATCAACACCAGAACTCCATGGGTGTTAGATTTATCACTATATAAACTAGATTATTGTCTCTAGTGCAAGTGGGAGACTGAAGGAAATATGCCCCGAGGCGTAATAAAGTTGTTATTATGTATTCCTTGTATATGATAGATGTTTATTTTGCATGCTATAATTGTATTGATAGGAAACATCAATACATGTGTGTTTAATAAACAAAAAGGTTTCCTAGTTATGCCTCTCTTATAGACTAGCTTGTTGATTAACAAGATGATCAAGGTTTCCTGATCATGGACATTGGATGTTGTTAATAACAAGGTCACAACCCTTGTGAAATGATGTGATGAACATTCATCCGAAGTATAGCATTACGATCAAGTAATTATGTTTATATTTCTATAACATCATACGAAGTAATCTTTATCCTTAGACCATGAGATCATGTTAATTGCTAACACCGGAAGAGTATCTTGATAATCACACAGTAACAGGGTGACTATAAAGATGGGTTCAGTACTACGAAGGTGTTATGTTGAGGCTCATGGATCAAGAGTGGAATTTGTCAATCCAGATGATGGATAGATATACTCTGGGCCCTCTCGGTGATATCACATTAGGATAGCTTGCAAGCAAGTGATGTGATCACTAGAATGTTATATCACGGGAACGAGAAAAGAGTGCATGTCGGTAACGAGATCAAACTAGGTATGGAGATACCAACGATCGAATCTCGGACATGTAATATATCGAGAGACAAAGGGATTTAGTTACAAGCGTTAAAGGTTCTCACGATCACAGGAGTCATCGTATGGATCTCCAGGTCCCGCTGCTGATTATTGATCGGAGAAGGGTCTCGATCATGTCTTCATTATTCGTGAACCGTAGGGTGGCACACTTAAGAGTTACCGGATACCATTTTGGAGCACATATGTTTCAGACGAAAGAATTGCAAAGCGCAGGAATTGTTTTAATAGAAACCGGAAATTGTTTCGGGTGAAATTGCAGAAGGTGGTTCTGCATGTGATATTGAAATATTGCAAGGGGCTATATGTGAATGTTTGTTAATTAAAGTAATTAACAAAATTCTGAATAAATTTAATAAAAGAGTTTTATTAAATGAGAGAGCATTAAATTTGGAGAAACTTAATGCATTTAAAGTGGAGACTTTAAAAGGGAATGTGAAGAGGCATTTTAATGTGGAGGGGTTACCACCACATGAATGGGGGAGGTGAGGGGTCAACCCCCCATGCGCCGGCCATGGAGAGAGGGGGCACCCCCCTCCTCCTATAAAAGGCCACCCATTCCCTCCTTTATCCTCATACCTCCTTGTGAAGGATGTCTCTCCCCCTCTAGAATTATTCCCCCATGGTCTCGGATTAGCGAGATACATGTTCCCGGCATTTAAATGCGGAAGGAGTTGCTGCTTCCGCTGGATCGCTGGAGCGAGGAGGTGGAGGTTGTCCGGTGGCTTGAACGTGTGTGCGAGTGCGGATGCGCTGCTGAGTTGCGGCGCTCGGACTTCCACACGATCTTGAGATCGAAAAGCGTACGACTACATCAACCACGAGTTCATACTCGTTGTCTTTGAGGGTAAGTTCTCCATGGATGTATGTCCACCCGTTGCTCTGTATCTAGTAGATAGATCTTGGCGTATAGTTCTCATTGTAGGAAAATATTTGTTTTCCATGCTGTGGACCCAACATTAACCTCCTTAGCTTATTGTCGCAACTTACGTTCATGTGAAGCTTAACATAAAGTTTATGTTTCAAGTACAAATGTCTTGGCTCAAGAGCCACTGACATGGGTATACCCTACAGGTACTCGATCTTTGTATATACGGCCTGAATACAGCGGAGGCCCACGGTGTCGCCAAGGCCCAAATGGAGAACTCGAGTAACCTACGGACTCTCGATTGCTTGAAGAACAAGAAGAAGCTAAAGATAGAAAGTTCAAAGGGGAAAACCCTAACCTGTAACCGACTCGACCTGCTACCCGAGATCTAGCCTATCTATATAAAGGCTAGAGGGGGCGGCGAGGAGGACACACACAACCCTAGTTTCCACAATCCTCGCTAGATTGCATCTGCACACCATTGTAATCCTCGATTCCTTCAATAATTTCACGAGCAGACAAGCAGGAGTAGGGACCTCTATGAGGCCTGAACCTGGGTAAATCTTCGAGTCCCATGTGTGCTTGTTTGCTAGCCGATAGATGTCTCCAGAGATCCCTCCTTCTTCAAAACCCAAGTCCATAACAATGGGCATTGATGAGTTAAACCCTCGTCAATTGGCGTCGTCTGTGGGAATAGGGAGTGCTAATGTTGCGTCTTCTTCGGCCCCATCAACCGCGATCTACAACTCCGCAACAACGGAGATTCGCCAACTCTTCAGCGCGTTCGACTTCATCGTCCACACGCCGGCCACTCGCCTAGCCTTCGAGTCCGTGGGCGACGGAATCAGCCTGGCGATCGGGAGCTTCCGCTTCCAAGTTGGTCAGATGCGCACGCTTCGCATGCTTGACCAGCCGACGATACCATCAATTTCTCCAGCATCATGGTTCCCTCCGCCAATCGGCACCCTCAGCAAGCTCAATGCATCGACAACAGTCGAGAATACGGTCAGCAACAGCAGTCACGAATCCAATCTGGGTGATCTGTCAACTGAAGATGGAGCCTACATTTCTGGATCTGAAAGTTGTGGGAGCAGCAGCTTCCCCAACCACTTCATGTGCACCGTCATCAACGCGGGCGATTCCTCTGCCAATCGCGACAACACGGGCAACGGTGGCCATGGAGCCGACCCACCAAACAGCGGACCACCCAATGGCGGCCCTACCAATGGCGCCCTTGTCAACAACGGAGGGGAAGCCGAACCCCCCACCATGATAAACGAGCAAACTGGCAAACGCGTCGTGATCAGGCTCAACGATCTCGAGTGGGCTCGTTGCCGTGAAGCCCTATGAGGCCACCCTCTACCCTTCGGCTCCCTGCAAGAAGTGTTGATGGGTTACCATTGGATCCTAAAGGAGGAATACAAATGCCAATTGCAAACAATCGTGGAACTCGAGGCGCGTAAAAAGGGGGCAGATGAGTCGAGCCTCCGATGAGCTGGGCTCTCCTCCCACGGAGGATCCTCCTCCAAATGCAACAAGTACATCGCTAACAAGAGGCGATCTCGATTGGCCCACCTCACCAAACAAGAGCGTGTAGAAGCCGCAAAGGTCCTCGACTTCGGCTCCATGACGGTGGATACACGTGGCAACGTGCTTCCAAAAACGCCGCAAGTTGCGGTAACGGCGGCCACCATGTACCTCCTCAACAACCAGCCGCCAGCTGGAGACCCTCGAGCTGCCATGCACCGATCTATGATCGCAGGCTTGGGGTTAATCGAGGCTTCCCTCGACAAAGAACCAGCATCGGAACCGAAGAAAGGCATGGTTCTGGCAAAACGCTACTCCTCGCCCTCATCTAGCGACGATAGTCACGATCTGTCTCGACGTCGCCGTTCCCGGCGACATGACCACGACTACGACGCACGCGATGACCTCACGCAGCGCAAAATCGACAAGTCAAGGGCGCGGCGTGCCTGATCGACTGACTCAGAAGACGAAGATGTAGAGCTCTGTGGCGCTAGATGCTTTAGCAGGGCCATCAGACAAAAGTGAATGCCCAAGGGGTTTAAGCTCCCATCAGAAAACCCAAAGTTCGATGGTCAGCAGGACCCGAAAATCTGGTTAGAGGACTATATCTCCTCCATCAGGCTCCACGGCAGGAGTCGAAGCACGGCCATGCAATGCCTGCAGCTACAGCTGCAGGGCGCCGCCCGAGCATGGCTCAACAACCTCCCACGCGGATCCATTCGCAGTTGGGAAGAGCTGGTCTACAACTTCGTGCGCAACTTCAAGGGCAGCTACAAAAGGCCCGCATCAATCGAAGAGCTGAGATGCTGCCAGCAAAGGTCGGGCGAGTCGCTACGCTCATACATCTAGAGGTGGTCCATCATCAAGAACTCCACAGAGAATATCTTGCAGGATCGCGCGATTGACGCATTCAACGGTGGCGTACGCCGCATAGAGCTTAGGGAGGACCTGGGCCGCTCGAAGCCTAAAACCATCGACCACCTGATGGAAATCGCGAATTGCTAGGCAGATGGAGAAGATTCGGTGAAAAATCGTGTTCGCTCCGTTGACAAGGAAGAACTTGAATGCAAACGCGATCATCGAAGAAAACACCGCATGCGCATCTACGATGACCGTGACAACGTCAACATGGTCGCAGCCGGCTACGCCGACAGACGCGACGACAACCGCAACAGCGGCTACCGCAGCGGTGGATACTGCGAATCCGGGAAAACCACGCAAGTATGGCAACGCCGTAATCGCGATGAGGCACCCGCAACATCCATCAAAGACAAGCTGTCCGGGCCATGCACTATGCACTTCTACATCAACAAGCACGACGGAAAAAAGAAGTCCAACCACCTCCTCAAGGACTGTCGCGAGTTCCTCAAACTACATGAGGGACTGTCTCGGATGAACCTCAACGCAGTCGAAAGGGGCGAGGGAGCCTCCCCAGGCACCGTGGCACATGGAGCTCCGCCACCACCACCTGGACTACCCCCAAATGCAGCTGCGCCGGACCAGCACCAAGGAGGCGAACCATACCCACGGGCCATGGGTACCATGATGATCCAAAAGGGACGACCCTCGAATCGGGTGCAGAAGGCCATCACTCGCCAAGTCAACTTGGCGAAAAACTCACCACCGTCCACCACTGAGTACCTCAGTGGAAGCGACTCCTGCATTACCTTTGACAAGCGCAACCACCCGTGCCAAGTACCTCGCCCAGGCCATTGTCCCCTCGTCCTAGAGGCGCAAATCGGAGGCTTCGACATGAGTCGCGTCTTCATGGACGGCGGAAGCGGCATCAATCTTATGTTCGCGAGTACCTTGCGAGCAATGAGGATCCCTCTGACCTGCCTAGAGGCCTCAGACACAACATTCCACGGCATCGTCCCAGGCAAAGGCGTATATCCCCTTGGCAAAATCAACCTCAACGTCATCTTCCGCACTGCGAAATACTTTCGGCGCGAGCGCATCGACTTCGAAGTCGTCGACTGGCCCTCACAGTACCACTGCATCCTCTGACGTGTCGTGTTCGCTAGGTTCATGGCAGTGCCGCACTACACCTATCTGCAGATGAAAATGCCAGGCCCTAATGGCGTCATCACAATCAACGGGAGCTTCGAGAGGTCCGACAGTTGTGACAGGGAATTCAACAGAATCTCCCAGTCCTTCGGCATGCAGGAAGAACTCGCAAGATTGAAGGAGTTGACAGACAACAGTCTGCCTCCCCTAAGCCGACCAAGCTCACCCGACTTGTCCTTCGACTCATCAGTACACACGAAGAAACTTCAGGTGCACCCATCGGACCATGCCAGGATAGCTCTCATCGCCAACAACTTGAGTCCCGCATAGGAACTCGCACTCGTCGAATTCCTCCGTGAGCACTGGGAAATCTTCGCCTTGTGTCTAGCGGACATGCCAGGAGTTCCTAGGGAATTCGCCGAGCACGCACTCAACGTCAACCCACACACAAGGCCAGTCAAGCAAATAATTCGGCGACTATCTGAACCAAGAGCAAAGGCAGTCGGAATGGAGATCAACAGACTCCTCGATGCCAAATTCATACGCGAGATCAAGGAAAGCACTTGGCTCGCCAACACGGTGCTAGTACCAACAAAGGACACGGATATCCTATGGATGTGCGTGGACTTCACCTCTTTGAATGAGCACTGTCCAAAGGACCACTTCCCGCTACCACGAATCGACTAGATCATCGACTCCACCGCGGGATGCGAGCGCCTCTGCTTGCTCGATGCCTACTCAGGCTATAAGCAGATTCGAATGAAGGAGGAAGATCAAGAAAAAATAGCGTTTACAATGCCTTTTGGTGTGTTCTGCTACCACACAATGCCCTTCGGGCTAAAGAACACAAGAGCCACCTACCAGCGGTGCATGCAGGCTTGCCTCAAGAACCAACTTGGTCGCAACATTCAAGTCTATGTCGACGACATAGTAATCAAGACCAAAGAGGAAGCCTCACTAATCGACGATTTGCACGAAACCTTTGCCAACCTCGACCGCTACCGGATCAAGCTCAATCCGGACAAATGCGCCTTCGGCGTACCATCTGGGCAACTAATCGGGTATATTATCTCCGCGATAGGGATCGAAGCGAACCCGAAGAAAATAAAAGCCATACTGGCCATGGAGAAGCCAAAAAACATAAGAGGCATCCAACAGCTGGCTGGGCGAATCGCTGTGCTCACTCGATACATCAGTCGAATGGGCGAGAAGGCACTACCTTTCTACCAACTTCTCCGCAAAGCCGGCAAATTCGAGTGGACCAACGAGGCACATGAAGCATTCGAAGACCTCAAGCGCCTACTATCCACCTCGCCAGTACTGGTGACCCCACGCGAAAGGGAACCACTATTGCTATACATCTCTGCCACCAACCAGGTGGTCAGCACGGTGCTCGTGGTAGAAAGAGCCAAGGAAAACAAGTTCCATGCAGTACAGCGCCCAGTCTACTACCTCGGTGAGGTACTTACGCCAACAAAACAGCGGTACCCGCACTACCAGAAACTGGCGTACGGCGTCTTCATGACGGCCCGGCAACTGCGCCACTACTTCCAGGAGCACCCAATCATGGTAGTCAACGACGCCCCGCTTGGGCACATCCTCAACAATCCCTACGCCACCGGACGAGTCGCGCTTTGGGGAATCGAGCTGTCTCCACGAGACATTACATATGAAAAATGCGATGCAATCAAGTCGCAAGTTCTCCCTGACTTCCTCGTGCAATGGATGGAGAACCAGCTCCCTGAAAAACCAGACATGTCCTACCTCTGGACAATGCACTTCGACGGTTCCAAGCGAAAGGACGGGGCCGGCGCAGGAGTTATACTGACATCCCTCCAGGGAGACAAACTAAAATATATCCTGCGAATGCAGTTCACCGCCTCCAACAATGAAGCTGAATACGAGGCCCTACTGCACGGGATGAGGATGGCAAAAGCCTGCGGCGCCAAGAGACTCATAATATATGGCGACTCCAAGCTGGTCGTCAACCAGACAATGCACGAGTGCGACGCACTGAACGACAACATGATCGCCTACCGCGACCTCTACGACACACTCGAAGGGGATTTCGACGGTTGTGAGCTGCAGCACATAGGTCACGAAAGCAATGAAGAGGCGGACACTCGCGCCAACATAGGCTCTACCTGCGCCCCCATGCCATCTGGGGTATTTCTCGAGCGCATCTGCGAACGCTCCATCAAGCCAAAGGCCGCAGAGAAGAAAACAAGCGCAACAACGGACTCGGGGGCTACACCGCCCAATGAGCCAATGGCACTCGACGACTTGGAACTGGATACAGGACTCGAAAGACCAATGAGCGTCATGATGATCGAGCCATCCTTGACTCAACCGTACATTACGTACCTTCTCAGCAAGAGGCTACCGGACGATCCGACTGACGCACGGCGATCCAAGGCATTTGCCGTTATCAACGACGAACTATACAAGCACAACATCACAGGCGTACTCCAACGATGCGTCCCCTGGCCGATGGAAGTGCTGTTCTCCTCGACATCCATGAGGGGACCTGCGGGCACCACGTCGGCAGTCGCGCCCTCGTTGCCAAAGCTCTGCGAGCTGGATTCTACTGGCCTATGGCCATGCGCGACGCCAAGGACATCGTCCAGAAATGCAACGCTTGCCAACGATTTGCGAACAAGCCACACGCACCTGGCGCAGAACTCCGGCCAATTCCATTGGCCTGGCCCTTCGCGCAATGGGGACTCGACATGGTCGGCAAGGTCCCAAAGTCATCACGAGGAGGCTACATCTACCTCCTGGTCGCAGTCGACAAATTCAAAAAGTGGATAGAGGCCATGCCAGTGACTAATCAGTCAGGATACAGTGCAGTCAAGTTCTTCGAGTCAATCGTCTACCGCTTCGGAGTCCCACACAGCATCATCACGGACAATGGGGCGAACTTCACATCCAAGGAGTTCCACGAATTTTGCGAGAATCTGGGAATCAACATCAGCTATGCCTCCGTAGCACATCCACAGACCAACGGTCCGGTCAAAAAAGCTAATGGGCTCGTTTGCGGCGGCATCAAGAAGCGACTCCTCAGGCCACTCGAACATGCCGCGGGTTGCTAGCCAGATGAACTACAATCAGTACTCTGGAGCCTACGCACAACTCCAAACAGCGCCACAGGGTACACTCCGTTCTTCATGGTGCACGGGGCCGAAGCGGTGCTACCCGCCGAAGTACGATACAAAGCACCACGTGTGGTCACTTACAGCGAGCAAGAGTCAACTCTTGCACTCAAAGACTCCGTCGACCTCCTTGACGAGGCAAGGGAAATCGCCACGGAGAGATCAACGATCTACCAGCAGGACCTGTGCAACTACCATAGCAGAAGGCTATGCCCTAGGTCCTTCGTCAAAAGCGACCTGGTCCTGCGACTGAAACAGCAAGGGCATCTCAAGCTCGAGTCCCCCGGGAGGGACCATATGTGATTACAGAAGTAATCCTAGGTGGCGCCTATCGCCTTAAAGATTTAGAGATAGGAGTCGCATACTCCAACCCCTGGAACGTCACGCAGCTGTTGCGCTTCTACCCCTAGTCATTTCTATTTTTACATTGCAAATAAGGCTACTCAGCCAAGGCTACTTAGCCACACATTGTACCTCGTACTATCCCACGAATAAATAAAGCTAAGTGCCCCGAAACTCTGTGTTTTTCTTTTATTTTTCGCAAATTATCCACTCGGGGGCTGCACCACCCTATACACATCTGTTCTACGAACTAACGTGATATCCTGAGTAGCTGGCACGCCAATCGAAACCCTTGACAAACATCAACCCAGGTGCAACGCACCTGACAGGTTGACAAGGGACTGAGATAAACACAAGTCAGGCTAACGAAAAGGAATCGCATAGTGCAACGCACTCACAAAACATACACGCTAACAAACTCCTTATACATCAATGTCAATCAATTATACATAGCATATATACGAACTTTACAACACTGGTACAATTATGTGCAGGATACAAACTAAACTACTATTGCAGCAAAGTAACATTGGTTTGCTCCTCAAAGAAGTCGACAATCTCCTCCGCTAGGCGATCCACCGCCTAGTAGTGAGGAACCATGTTCCAGGTCGAACCCGCTGGCGGCGTTGGCGGTCCGGCCGCAATTGTAGCAACGTCCACATCAGGTCTATGCAGTCGCACCAGAGACAGAGCAGCCTTGGCACCAGCCAGTAGTTGCTGCCGTACACACTCGCGGACCGCATTCATGTCTTGGAATTTGGCAAGAAGGGCCAGCAGGCTCGATGGAACGATGTCTAGCGGAAACATCATCCGATAAATATTCTTCAGGCACGATTGTGACTTCTTCAGGAAGTGAAGCACTCGCGGCGCACGATCCTGCAGGGTCGCCAGTGCGATTGCGCGATCATGATCCACCCAGAAATATCCACTCGCCTGAAGCTGCTCCTGGGTCAGATCATTCATGTGAATAGCAATCCTATCTTTCTCATCCTGCGGATGGCGTGCACTGACAACTACACCAAGCAAAGGCAGAAGTATGAAGACAACGGACTACTGCGAATGACTATAAGATAAGGAAGAAGAAAACTAACATTTGAATTGGTCGCCCAGCTGCGTCACTTCCCCTAACAGATATTGTTCTCGGGCGGCGGCCTTCTCCGCCTTCGACTTCCATACATCGCGTTACCACGGAGTACAGGAAATTCACGCTCCAACTGCTTCACGCGGTCACGGAGTCGCGAGAGTAGAGACAGATCATCCACCCTTGAGCGTGGCGGTGCCAAGGTGTCATCAAGGGGCGGCGAATCCTGAGGCTCCCTCAAGGGATCACTCGATGTGCCCTATCACAAGTTAAGCAAGAGACAATGAGAAGACTAACGCGAGGCATAGACAAAAGACTCGAGTGCATTCAAGATTAACAAAGTATCAGCAGATACACTCGCTAAAAGGCATGTTCTTGACAAAAGACATTAGCTATTTAACTATTACAAGGCACGACTACTGAGGAGCGATTGGCTTCTTCGACTTCAACTTCGGTTTTGGGGGCCTCATCGAGTCTGTGGCAGTGTCAGACGCCACATACTTTCCCCCGGCCCCTGACATCACAGCCTTGGCCATCTTCTTAGCTCACTGAAGCTCCTTAGAGTACTTCGCAACTGTATTGATCAGCTGCGGTCCGTACTTGCCACAAGCAGTCGCGAAAGGAGCAAAGACTACCTGCTAGCCATCCGCGCTGACAGGCATCGCCTTAGAGATCGCTGCAGGATCAACTTCGACTCCGTGTGCTTGAACCATGGCGAGTGACATTGAAGCACCAGCCGCACGGAGAGAGTTCTTGAAGCTTGAAGGAATGCCTCCGGCCATCCACCAGATCATCCATATTCTCGATCAACTCAGCTTTGGGCGCCAGCTCTTCTCGGAGGCGACTGAGCACGCCCTTGGCCTTGGTGAGCGTCCCCTAAACAGTAGCGCTACGATCCTCGACTACCAAAATGGCACCCGCCAGGGCGTCATCACGACGAAGTGCCTAGGGACCGAAGCTCAGACCGTTGGCATCTACACAAAACCAAAGCATGGGTACAAAAGTCAGTACCAACAACAAATTCGAAAGAGGAGAAAACAGCGAAATTTAGACAAAAGAATACCTGAGAGAGCTTTGGCGATCGAGAAAAGCTGTTCCTCGAACAACTTCTCCCTAGCCACGATGGAGGCGCGCAGATCCTCCTCGCGTTTCCACGACTCGGCACATGCTGCGACTGCCTCATCGCGACTTTTTACCGCCGCGACGAGCGTTTTCTCGAGGGAAGCAGTGCTACGAAGGAGTGCATTATGCTCAGCTGTGACACAAACAAAGATAAACCGTCAATCGAATACATCAAAAGGATACAAAGAAAAAGTAAGGAACACTCACTTTCCACCGCGCGATGGCGATTCTGTAGCATTGCATGCTAACGACCCATCGCAAGCACCTGCTCCGCAAGGCGAGCGACTTCCTTCACAACAAGCTGTGGCAAAAGACATAGTAAAGGGTCAACAGATGGCACAGATGAAAATTCGACTGCAAAATCAGAAGAAGAGATACTACACTTACATGATCCTCCAAAGACTCCGAAGTCGAGGGATTCGCAAACGTTCAGATAACCATCTGCTGTTCCACATTATGTGGAGAACTTGATGAATTATGCTCGGAGTGGGCCGCCAATGGAGGATAAGGGGCGCGCTCAGCCATTTTCTTGGCTTTGGAGGTCGCGACTCTAGATTCTTTCAAAAATAGTACATCGCCAGAAGATGACGACGCTTGCTGACTGCAAATCAAAACCAATATCAAGTAAAGGCAACTTCAAAGAACAATCAAGAGAAAGACTCATGCACTTACCAATCAAACTTTTCAAAATCAAAGGTAGATCCCCCAACTCTGACAAAGACTCCTTCGGCAGGCGCATCTTCTTGCGAGAAGATGGCGCCACGGCATTCATAGGAACGGCAGGTATAGGCGACTCTGCACCAACAGCTGCACCTTCCGAAGTCGAAGGAGACGATGCATCCGAGTCCTTGCTACACGAACGCTTGCGAGTGTCCGGACCACTCGACTTAGGGGCTTCCTCCTCCACGTCAGATGGGACAGTTGACTCCGACTCGTCCTCTTCCAAGGCTTCACGAGGGATAACCCCCTCAGGAAGAGGGGGAATACAGGGTGACACCCCCAATCCTGCATACAGAAAACAATTTAGCGCAAAGTCAAGAAAGCAGTCGACAAACAAAGCTACTATGTAGCATAACTGTACCTCAGGAGGAGGGTCAGCAGCATCGAATGGAGGTACGTCTAGATCATTGGGAAGCACATCCTTTGCGATGTACTTGGTGACCAGTCGCACCCTTTTATCTACCTCACTCGCGGACATGCCATCAGCAGATACACGAGTGACATTGTCCGCGCTAGCCCACGGGAACATAGGGTGGACTCTAGCCTGCAGGGGCTGGACACGATGGCACAGCCATGTGCGAATGAGGGAACAACATCCCTCCTCTTTACCCATGCGATTCTCGAGGTTGCAGACACGCTCGTATAGCACATCTGTCTCGGCGGACTCGCCGGGCATCACTACGTTCTTCCAGGAACACCTACTCTTGAACGGCGTCGCGGGATCGAAGGGCGCAAGCCCGAAGTGGTCTCCATCAGCCTTCATGTCGTGGATGTAGAACCACTTGTCCCTCTACCCTTGGACGGACACCATGAGTTTGATGTCGAAGTATGTGGCAGAGGAGTCGACGTGGATACCGCAGCCGCCTAGATCGTAGACTACGGAGCCAGACACCGACTGGCGCTTAAGCTTCAAGAGGCGCTTGAAGAGACCAAAATGCGGCTCGATTCCGAGCCAGCACTCGCAAAGACTAATGTAGCAAGCTACATGGAGGATGGAGTTGGGGGACAGCTTATGCAGCTGGAGCCCATAGAAACAGAGAAGGCCCTTGAAGAAAGGATGCAGGGGCAACGAGAGACCGCAGATGATGAACGCTAGGAACATCACACGAAAACCGGCAGGAGGGGAAGGGATTACCTCACTGCCAGGGACGCGCACGTCAGCGACTGTGGAAGAAAGAACTCCATCTTGGCATAGAAGACGAAGCTATGAAGACTTGATCACGGATGCACGCCACGCACCATTGGTGACGCGAGTGCCCGTGCCCTTCTTTTTCCCGGCGGTGGCGGTGCTAGTGCCCACAGCAGCGGAGCCGCCTTTCTTCTTTGCAGCAACCGTGGTGGCGGCGGAATCGGCCGCGGCACCTTCCTTCTTCTTCCCCATTCTACGATGGCGGTGTGACCGGAGAAAGTAACTGGGAAATACACGGAGCTGGTCTAACGCCGCGAAAAAGATGAACACAAAGAAGCAGAGGAGCAGCAGCAATGGCGACATAGGCAAAGGTAGAAAAAGGAAGCAGATGTGAAAATTACCATCGCAACGTCGCTATTTAACCCCCCTGGAATATGCAATCTAACGGCCAGGAAAACCCCTACCAGACACGTGGCGTTCATCGTGCCCGACACGTGGAGGACCCGAAGCGTGAACCGTCCCCCACTACCCCCATTACGCGTGGAAATCGAGGAGGCACAGTTAAAACAAAGATTACGCACACCCGGTCAAGTTAGAGTCAGAAAATGGGACCCACCGCTCGTCACGTCCCGTCAAACCCGCTCACGTGGACAACTGAGCTCATCACATAGTCAGCACTGACGTCATAAAAAATTGAGGAGCAGAAGACTTTGACTATTTTAGTCCTTGCTCGAGTCTTCGACTCCACCAAGCACTCGGGGGCTACTCCCATAGGGAGCGCTAGTCGCGCACCCTACGGTTTCTTTTTTTTCTGCAGGAACATGGACAATTAAAACAAACTCAACCACTCGAATCCGCAATTCGACTATGGCCATGGGTTACTCCCATAGGGAGCGCTAAAAAAAATTCGATTGAAACAAGCAAACAAAAGACGACAGCAGTCGCAAAAGTTCTTTAGTCCCTGCCTGTGTCATTGACTCAACCAGGCACTCGGGGGCTACTCCCATAGGGAGCGCTGGTCGCGCACCCTATGATTATTCGTACATCGTACTATGTGTTGATAACATCCACACTCGAAGCTTATGGCGACACCGCCTCAAGATTTTTCCCTACAAAGAGACTGCGTCTCCCGGGTCACCCGAATCATCTCCGCGGTGACAAAATTCGGATGCCGCGCTTACAGCACGAAAGTAAGACCTGAATAAGGCCTAGCAACGCATTCACTGCGCACTACCCGAAATATATCTGTGCCTACAGGTACGATGAACATGCCTTGACAGACGCGTCGAGTGCTCACACCCATATACTGGAATTCGACTCCTGTAAGATCTCCGTGGCTTGAGTCAAATTACACCAGCACTTTTCCAGATTCGAGTCCGAGGACTCGAGTTTGAGTAGATTGCGTTGTTTTACCCTAAGGTAGTTAACTGATACCGATACATCGGTTAAATCAGGCACGCACATCAACAATCCCTATGACACAAACAGAGCAGTCGAAAAACATATTCAATCATGCATTCAAAAGGATTCATAAAGTCCCCAGTCGAATCTGCGATTCCACTGCACACTCAGGGGTTACTGACATGGGTATACCCTATAGGTACTCGAGCTTGGTATATATGGCCTGAATACAGCGGAGGCCCACGGTGTCGCCAATGCCCAAATGGAGAACTCGAGTAACCTACGGACTCTCGATTGCTTGAAGAACAAGAAGAAGCTAAAGATAGAAAGTTCAAAGGGGAAAACCCTAGCCTGTAACCGACTCGACCTGCTACCCGAGACCTAGCCTATCTATATAAAGGCTAGAGGGGGCGGCGAGGAGGACACACGCAACCCTATAAGAAATAGTGACCTACTTTTCCCTGTTCGCTAAGAGGAAAGAAGGAATATTCCTCTCAAAACACAAAGTTGCACGAGGTGCGATGGTTAAAAAAAATGCACGAGTCGCATATATACAAGCCAGTAATAGTACTAAAAACTATAGTACAGAAATCTCGCTACGAAATAAGCACGGCTACATGGATTATACCATGGAAGGCAATACTAAATAAAAAAGCACGACAGGGCTCATAAAAACTAATTCAAGCTGGCCACTAAAACCAGTGTACTAACAGTCAACTGTTGAACCACGATGCAAAAAAAGATGACACAATGATACACCAGAAAGATCCACAGCTCAGTCTAGGGACGGCACAACGAGCATACCAAACCTAAACTAGGCCTAAACCAAATTTCCCCCTGTCGCACACGGTTACAACCATCTTTGGGAAGGCTGATAACTGCCACGGGCTCACCATCAGTTGGCTGCAGGTTGAAGCGTTTAATCTGAGGGAATTGTATTCCACGAAATCTCCTGTATGTTGTGTACACACAGTTTTTCTCATGAATGGGAACAATGTGCCATCAGCATCCTTGCATCCGCGTTTCTTCATCATCCCGTCAATGATTGCATAATTGAGACCGAGAAACACAGAGTTGTCCCCAGGCTATTAACCTGCCTCCAAACAATGACCCCTGGAGGTCCAGTAGAGCTAGGATCCTCTTCCAAAATGTAAACACGAGAGGCAGGATATAGGCGTAGGTTAGTCCTATTTTGAGCATGATGAATGATTTCACCATCTTCGCCATGGGCAACCCCCATGCCATACGTTGTAATTATGATCATCAAGCGTTCACCATCAGCCGATCAAGCGAGGAACCACATGCCTGGCCGATCATTCAGAATAGGTGCTGGGATTACAAATGGAGACATCCGAATTCGAGACAAAAAGTCCATTACTGGTATACATATTCTAACACCAGCATTCTTCATTGTTCATGCTAACAGTGTGAATAGGCAAATCCTAACAATAATATTACTCAATAAATTAACAATATTAGGAATTGCATTTCTTACTCTGCTATTCCGAACATTTGGATTTCTTGCTTATCTTAGTTCCCTAGTTGTTGTAAGTTTCAAAAGAGGAAGTGCCACTTTTTTATATAGAGGCATGTCCACTTGAATCCTATAGGATTAGATGCCTGTAGTATTTTGGATCAAGTGGTGTTTGATTGCACAGGAAAACCAAAGGAATTGTACAAAGAGGTTGGTGTGGATGGAAATTTTCCTCCAAAATAGAGTGCAAAGGAATCCTTTGAAGGAATTCCTAAGGATTATACTCTTTCGAATCAAACAACATTTTATATTTTTTTCTAAGGATCTAAATGCTACAAATATCCTACACAATTCCTCTGAATCCCAAGGCAAAATCGAAAAAGGAAAGATTGGTGTCCTACAAAAATCCTATGTGATTCCTATAATCCGAGGAGGGTCTGAAAGTACAAATAGATAAAGAAACCCGACTTTGATGGCCCAAAATATATCGAGCTCGTTGGGGAACCCCAAGAGGAAGGTATGATGAGCACAACAACAAGTTTTCCCTCAGTATGAAACCAAGGTTTAATCGAACCAGTAGGAGCAAGGAAACACCCCAAAGGTGTTGCTAGCAGAACGTTGGCAGGTCGCACTATCGGTGCCAGCAGCAACGTGGAGACCTGCACAACACAACCACAGAACTCCGTCCCCAACTTGCGATGAGGTTGTCAATCTCACTGGTTTTGCTGAAAACAAAGGATTAAACGTATCTAGTGGAAGAAAGTAATAGTTTGTAGAAAGTAAACACAAAGCAGTAAACAGTTGATTGTAGATTGAAAGTAAAAGAAAGGACCAGGGTCCATAGTTCACTAGAGGTGGCTCTCCTTAAGATAGATAACATGCTGGGTGAACAAATTACAGCGGGGCAATTGACAAACATCAAGAAAGCATACAAGCATATACTAATCATCTTGACTCCTTTGAGATTCGATTGGGCATTACAACATTATACATAGACCGCCATCCAATTGCATCTGTGACTAATAATCCATCTTCAGGTTATCATCCGAACCCCCTCCAGTATTAAGTTGCAAGCAACGGATAATTGCATTACGAATTGCGTGTAAAGTAAACAATACGATTGTTGTTTTCTCCCTAGTAGCAACAGCACATCTAGTACCTTAGAGATTTCTATCACTTCCCCAGATTACCAGAGGCATGAACCCACTATCGAGCATAAATATAACTCTTGGAGTTGCTAGCATCTACTTGGCCAAGATAGCTACTAACAACGGAAATCATGCAAGATCACAAATAACAAAGACATGATAGAATCAATAATCAATCTGAAATATCATCTCAATATCCATTGGATCACTGCAAACACAACATGCAGAATTACAAATAGATGATCTTGATCATGAATGGAGCTCACAAGATCTAAACATGATAGCACAAAGGAGGAGAACCAGCCATCTAGCTACTACATGGACCCGTAGTCCAGAGATGAACTACTCACACATCACACCGGAGGCTTGCATGAATTCCCCTCTTCGGCAAGGTGCCGGGAAGACCTTCAAATCCCTCCTGATCTAGGGATGGAGATGACGGCGGCTACAAACTCTTTCGTGGATTTTTGATCGGGTACTTAGGGTTTCCGTATCAGAGGCAATATATTGGCGGAGGCCGAGGGTGCACAGGCGGCCATACCACCTCTGGCGCTGGGCCAGCCGCTGGCTGTGTGGTATGGCCGATTCCCAGCCCCTCTCCGTCTCGTATTATGGCTCTACGTGTCCCTCGGTAAATAATGACTTTGACTTTTGTCCCGTCCAATTCCGAGAATATTCATTTTCTGACTTTCCTGGAACCAAAAATAGCAGAAAACGGGCAGCTGGCACTATGGCTCTTGTTAATAGGTTAGTCCAAGAAATCATATGAAAAGTAATCCAAAGTGTGGACAAACCACAAGAAAGTAGATAAAACCAAGCATGGAACATCAAAAATTATGGATACATTTGCAACGTATCAGGCTTCACTATGTTGCGCTCACAATTTAGATGCTGGTTAATAATACCTTTCATATTTTGACAATGAACGAACTTAGTAGTGCAGGGACGCCGTCATACACTATATTTTTTGGAAGGCATATTGCTAGTACTAATTCATTACTGGCAATGGTTCATTCATTTTTTTAGGACATAAAGCGTGTGATCATTCAGTCATGCGAAAGGTAAAACATAAACAAGGTAGTTAAAGAACAACTTCACTGAATCACAAGCAATGTCTCATCATGGAACTAGAATTACCTTCCGATGTGGGATCCCAGCAGTAGGTGCAGCCTTGACTTGTGACCGCAAAAATGAGGCCACCATGTTCAATGGCATCATAGTACTATCGTCTTCCAAGACCTGAATGCTCCAGACATCTCCAAACATGGGCGAGGAGCTCATAGTCTATGTAACCCCCATCTTCTGTGGGCACTCTGCAGATTACGATCTTCAACAGCTCAAGAGATCCATCCCACGACTTATTGAACTTTTCTCCATACCTGCGGATTCGCCAAAAAAACTTTTGAAATGTGAATAAGTTCAGAAATGACTACATGTAACTAGGGGAATCCTAGCTAGCTAGTAGCATTACAGTTTATATTGTGGATGTGAGGCGGCCGCAATGTCACAAGTATCCGTCGATGGAAGGTCGATTACTCGATAGGTGTAGATGTTCGCTAGGCACCAGGCCCCATGCTAGTCCATCGCGGTGAGCCAATCGCCGTTCATGCCAACCCTGAATTTTTCATGCATGAAGGGCAGGATGGCGGTGCGCCGAGGATGGTCGAGGGGCACCACGTCGTACACCGTGTTGTTGATACGTCCAAAATGTATCTACTTTCCCGAACACTTTTTCTATTGTTTCTCCTCTAAACTTGTGTGATTTGGATGCAACTAACGTGGACTAGCGCTGTTTTCAACAGAATTCCCTTGGTGTCTAGTTTTTGTGCAGAAAATCAACTATCAGGAAAAATCCAGGAAAATATGCCGAAAATCCTATTTCACCAGAAGACTCCCGGAGCCAGAATACGAGACGGAGGGGGGCTTGGCCCAGGCCACACCACCTGGCCGCGTGGGCAAGCCCAGGCCGCGCCAGGGGGTGGTCTGGCCGCCCCAGACTACCCCTTGGTCTCCCTCTTCGCCTATAAGAAGCCTTCTGACCTAAAAACTCCGGTGGGTTCGACGTTTTTCCAGAAGGAGTTTTGCTCTGCCGCCACCACTAGATTCCACGAAACAGCACCAGAAACTCCGTTCTGGCACCCTGCCGGGACGGGGAATTGGAGGAGATCATCGCCATCATCATCACCATCGCTTATCCATCGACCATCCATGTTTTCCCCATCTATGAGTGAGTAATCCCCCGTTGTAGACTATGGGATTGGTAGGGATTGGATGAGATCGTTCATGTAATGGCATCAGATTGTTAGGGCATGGTGCCTAGTATCTTTTATTAGTGCTTTATGACTTTGTTGCGACTTGTTATGCTTAATGCTTGTCACTAGGGCCCGAGTGCCATGATTTCAGATCTGAACATGTTATTGATTCATTATGATAGTATTGTTTCTGGTCTTATCTACAAGTTGTATACACACGTTGTTGTCCGGAACCAAAGGCCCCGAAGTGACAGAAATTGGGATAACCGGAGGGAATGGCTTTGATGTGAGGATCACATGTGTTCATGGAGTGTTAATGCTTTGCTCCGGTGCTCTATTAAAAGGAGCACCTTAATTGCTAGTAGTTCCCTTGAGGCCCCGCTGCAAACGGGCTGGGAGGACAAAAGATGTTGTGCAAGTTCTCATTGCGAGCACGTATGACTATATATGGAACATATGCCTAGGATTATCTAGTACTTGGATGCTTTATCGTATTTATCTGCAATTGCCCTAAGTTCTGATTGCTATGTGAATTGTCTTGTCCATGCAACGCCCGTCCATCCATCCCTATGCCTACCGCACTCGAATCCTACTGTTTACTGCTACTGTTACTGTTGTCTTTACTTTACTACTGTTACTTTACTATTCCCACTACAAAACTATTGCTACTGATAAACTGCTATGAGCAAGATTGTTTCCAGGTGCAGCTGAATTGAGAACTCAGTTGTTAAGGCTTATAAATATTCTTTGGCTCCCCTTGTGTCGAATCAATAAATTGGGTTTCACTTCCCTCGAAAATACTGCGATACACCCCCTATACTTGTGGGTCATCAAGACTATTTTCGCCATTGCTGTTAGAGCATAGCTTTATTTATCAAGTTCACTTGGATTCTCTAATGTTACGCTATCCATCCATCATGGGTAAGTCTCGTGATGGCAAGTTTCCTATTTTACCATCCACTACAAGAAGAGGTATGGTTCTGAACACCTCTGCTGCTCTTGATTCACCATCTGTTATAAGTAAGCTCGTTACACCACCACATACACATGCTACACACACTGCTACTACTACTGAATCTGAAACTTCTGATGCTTATGATGCTGCTTCTACTGTGCTTGATAAGAGTGGTCCATTAGGTCCTTTCCTAGATGCTACGATTGCTAGAACTATAGCTAGAAATACTGAAACTCCTAATGAAGACACTACCACACCTGTTAGTTCACCTGAGTCTAGTGAGAGTTATGATATTGAAGATGGTTATGTTGAGATGACCGATGAATTTATTAAAGAATGTAAAAACACCCATGATAGGAGTGTTGCTAAGAGTCTCCTTGAGAGGCGTACTATTAGACCCAAATTGTCTCCTATTGCTAAGTTTGCTGCTTCTCCCATAAACATTAAAGATAAAGATTATGATTTCTCTCTTGATCTATCTTACATAGCTATTGTTGAGAAAGAACCTTTTTGTGGGACTAAGAATGAAAGTGCGGTAGCACATATGAATGAACTTTCTACCATGAGTGGCTTTTTTTATGATGATATTAATATGCGTACTTACTTTGTTGCTAAGATTTCCCCTTTTCACTAAAAGGAGAAGCTAAGACTTGGTTTAGTAATCTACCTCCTGGATCTATTGATAGCCCTGATTGCTTGATTAGTACTTTCCTGCAGAAATATTTTCCTCCTAGTGCTAGACATGCTATTTTGCAGGAACTTTTTGATTTTAAAAGGGAGAAAAAGAGGTATTTCCTGAATCTTGGGCAAGGTTTTGTGCTTTGATTCATGCACAGGCTGGAAGTCCATTACCTAAGAATGAGCTTCTTGATATATTTTATAATGGACTAACCGAGGAATCTAGGACATACCTAGATAGTTGTGTTGATTGTGTTTTCAGGAATAGGACTCCTAAGGAAGCTGAGAAATTAATGGCTAAAATAAACAAGAACTATGAAGATTGGAATCCTCCTAAACAAGCTACACCTGAAGTAATTGTACCTGAACCTACTATACCAGTGCCTATTCCAACATCAAAGAAGAGGGGAGTTATTGAATTAAATGATGAAGTGATGAAGGAATCTAAGAAATGTCTTAAGCAGAAGGGAATTAAAGCTGCAGATGTTAAGAATTTACCTACTATAGAAGAATTATGTAAGCCTATTCCCTACTCTTGAGGTACAGTCTCTCCAACACTTTGATGAAGGTGATATCCCTTACTCTAAACCTCCTGATCAATGCTTAGAAGAATTCGATATCTTTATTGTTAAGCAAGATAATTTTAATAAAAGGGTTCAAAACCATCTAATGGAAAACACTAGAGCTATTGTTGAGTTGAAGGATATTGTGCAAAGAACCTCTAATGATGGTAAAATGATTGTTAGACACTTTCAAATGGTTAAAACTCAAATAGATCAACTCGTTAAAGTGCAAAAAGACTTGCTAATTAATGCTTCTAAAGAAAAACATGCTTATGAAATTAGAGCTAGAAGTGGTGCTGTTACCCAGGATCCCCTATATCCTGAGGTGCATCCCAAAAGAATTGAGCAGGATTCTCAACAAGCTAAAAATAGTGGTTCTACTCGTAAGAAAAGGAAAAAGAAACATAAAACTATTGAAGAACCCTCTGAACCTGCTATAGATCCTAATAGTATATCCATCTCTGATGCTGAAACTGAAAGTGGTAATGAACAAAATGAAGTTCCTAATGAAGAAAAAGCTGAAGAAGAACCTGAAAACCACACTAAGAATACTAAATACACTAAAGAAGATTTTGTTGCTAAGAAACATGGTAGTGAAAAAGAACCTTGGGTCCAAAAACCTATGCCTTTCCATGATAAGAAACACAAGTCAAAGGAAGATGAACACTATAATAAGTTTTGTGAGTGGATGAAACCTTTATTCCTACAAATTCCTTTGACTGATGCTATTAAATTGCCTCCTTACTCAAAGTATATGAAGGATATTGTCTCAAATAAAAGGAAGATCCCTAATGAAGAAATCTCTACTTTGCTTGCTAATTATTCATTTCATGGTAAGGTTCCAAAGAAACTTGGAGACCTAGGGATTCCAACTATCCCTTGCTCTATTAAGAACAGTTATGTTAGAACTGCTTTGTGTGATTTGGGAGCTGGAGTTAGTATTATGCCTTTATCTCTCTATAAGAGGCTTCAACTAGAAAAAATAATACCAACTGATATATCTTTGCAAATGGCTGATAAATCTACCACTATTCCTGTTGGTATATGTGAGGATGTACCTGTTCAAGTGGCTCATAATTGCTTGATATTAACTCATTTTGTTGTGCTCGAGATGCCTGAAGATGATAATATGTCCATTATTCTTGGGAGACCTTTTCTTAATACTGCAGGTGTTGGGTCCGCAGCATAGAAAACAAAAAATTTCCTACGATGAGAACTACACGCCAAGATCTATCTACTAGGTACAGAGCAACGGGTGGACATACATCCATGGAGAACTTACCCTCGAAGACAACGAGCTTTGTTAACGAGTAGGAACTCGTGGTTGGTGTAGTCGTACACTTGCCGATCTCAAGATCGTGAGGAAGTCCGAGCGCCACAACTTAGCAGCGCATCCGCACTCGCATACACGTTCAAGCCACCGGACAACCTCCACCTCCTCGCTCCAGCGATCCAGCGGAAGCAGCAACTCCTTCCAGACGAAATGCCACCGGGAACATGTATCTCGCTAATCTGAGACCATGGGCGAATAATTCTAGAGGGGGAGAGAGATCCTTCACAAGGAGGTGTGTGGATGAAGGAGGGAATGGGTGACCTTTATAGGAGGAGGGGGTGCCCCCTCTCTCCATGGCCGGCGCATGGGGGGGTGACCCCTCACCTCCCCCATTCATGTGGTGGTAACTCCTCCACATTAAAATGCCTCTTCACATTCCCTTTTAAAGTCTCCACTTTAAATGCATTAAGTTTCTCCAAATTTAATGCTCTCTCATTTAATAAAACTCTTTTATTAAATTTATTCAGAATTTTGTTAATTACTTTAATTAACAAACATTCACATATAGCCCCTTGCTATATTTCAATATCATATGCGTAACCACCTTCAATTTCACCTAAACAATTTCTGGTTTCTATTGAAACAATTCCTGCGCTTTGCAATTCTTTTCTGAAACATATGTGCTCCAAAATGGTGTCCGTAACTCTTAAGTGTGCCACCCTACGGTTCATGAATAATGCAGACATGATCGAGACCCTTCTCCGATCAATAATCAGCAGCCAGGACTGGAGATCCGTCTCGACTCCTACACATTCAACGATGACACTGCGATCGTGAGAACCTTTAACGCTTGTAACTAAATCCCTTTGTCTCGATATATTACATGTCCGAGATTCGATCATCGGTATCTCCATACCTAGTTTGATCTCGCTATCGACATGCACTCTTTTCTCGTTCCGTGATATAACATTCTAGTGATCACATAACTTGCTTGCAAGCTATCCTAATGTGATATCACCGAGAGGGCCCAGTATATATATCTCATCTCCGATTAACAAATTCCACTCTTGATCCATGAGCCTCAACATAACACCTTCGTAGCACTGAACCCATCTTTATAGTCACCCTGTTACGGTGTAACGTTTGATGTTATCAAGATACTCTTCCGGTGTTAGCAATTAACATGATCTCATGGTCTAAGGATAAAGATTACTTCGTATGATGTTATAGCAATATAAACATAATGACTTGATCGTAATGCTATACTTCGGATGAATGTTCATCACATCATTCCACCAATGGTGTGACCTTGTTATTAACAACATCCAATGTCCATGATCAGGAAACCTTGATCATCCTGTTAATCAACAAGCTAGTCTATAAGAGAGGCATGACTAGGAACCCTTTTTTGTTTATTAAACACACATGTATTGATGTTTCCTATTAATACAATTATAGCATGCAAAATAAACATCTATCATATACAAGGAATACATAATAACAACTTTATTATTGCCTCTCAGGGCATATTTCCTTCAGCAGGAGCTGTTATTAATTGTAATCAAGGAAAGGTGACTTTCAATGTTAATGACAAGGAACATACTGTCTATTTCCCTAAGAAGATTGAAAGGACTTATGGTTTGAATTCAATTGAAAATGTTGAGGGCATTCAAGTTGGAGAAATATATTGTCCCATACCGAGAGAAAAATTTGAAACTATTATGATTGGGACCATTGCTATCAAGGTTGAGGTAACATAATCATTAGTGAAATACAAAGTTTTGTCTCATATGAAATTGTTTTGGTAACGACACCTGATCAACCTTGTTAACAAAAGGATTTCGTTGAACAAAACAATGTTTTCACTATGATTATCTCTGTTTACTTCTATTCTACCCATTTTAGTTTTTGTTTTTGTTTATTTTTCTTTGTTGTTAGTTGCTCGCATTTTAGAGTGTCTTAGAACTCCTGTAGTTCTAGCCTTGTTTTGTCATTGCATCATTCAAAAAAAATCTGTCTGTCAGAAATCATTCTTCTATTCCTGAAAAATGTCCAAAAATAAAGTGTCTCGAAAAATTCCAGAAAATTCATATTATTTTTTTACGTGAAAAACGGGGCAGAGGAGTGCCTGGGAGGTACCAGGGGGACCCACCAGGCAGGCACACCACCTGGTGGCGTGGCCTGCCCTAGGTGGCGCCATTGCCTGGTGTGGGCCACCCCTGGCCCCCACTAACTCTCTCACCTGCCACTTTCTTCTCTTTCCCAAGAAAGCTCCAGTTCATTGCTCAAAATCGCGTTCTTGCTGTGCTTGCTCTCGATTTTGTCATCTCCTTGCTCAGCCCATCTTTCTTGCTGAAATTTGGAGAAATTGTTCCTTGGTATGTGACTCCCCTTGTCCAAGTAGATTTGTGTTTAGTGGATTATATATTGAGTATTTTACTGCCGTAGGTGACAGGTTATGAGAGCTTGTAAGCTTGTTTTATGCTTAAAGATATAGTTTTGATGCATGTTTAGGCCTCTTACAAGTCCCTATGAGTAGAATCCTTCATTATATTTACTTTGCAATCACTTGTTTAATATGTGTTTAAATTTCAGAATAGAAGATGAGTGAGCACCACCTAAACAAACATGAACTATGGGTGCCTAATATCATGAAGGTCCACCAGGAGGAGGAAGTTTTTCCTTCCATTATCCTTGTTCTGAGTTCATGAGAGCTGCGGGAATTCTCCAAGATTTCCACACTTTGGTTTCTAATGCAGGGTTGGAGCACTTTTTGGAAGATGACCCTTGTCAATTTGTGAAGCTAACCATGTCTGTGGTGCAGGACTTTCAATTTAGTCACTCTTTGCCTAACCCCATGGTCCACTATAAAATTTACAATATTGCTATCAACCTTTCTCTTGATGATTTTTGTGTAGCTATTAGGGTACCTCAATGGGGATCATGTATAAGGATTAAGGAGCGACCTGAACCTCTCATGGATTTATACGCAGAAATTTGCCAAGGGAGCAGCTTCTTGAAGGAGAATGGAAAAATCCGTAACATTCATCTCCCCTCCATTCGTTACTTTGTCTACTTTGTTGCCAAGTGTGTTCTTTCTAGGAAAACTACCAATAAATTATGTTCATATGATCTAGCATTTATCTGTGCTGCTCTTAAACGGGATAGGTCTTACAACTTAGGTGCTTTGATAGCTTTCTGTCTTGCTGCTAACCGTAAGAAAGGTGGAATTTGTGGAGGCGTCATTGCTTCTCGTCAACTAGCATTGCATGGTTTAGTGCCTCATCATCTAGACATACAATTTCCCATAGAAAGGCTTGATTTTAATTCCATGATACAGCAGAAATTTGTTTCCTCGTGGGCTAGTTTGAATGAGTTATCTTATGAAATAACCTTTCTCAAGGCTGGTTGGAGAAAGAGCAAGTCCGAGCGTGTTGTTATTTTGCCTGCACCTATTTTGTTTAACCTTGATAACATGGAAGGATGGTCCCTCACTTAGGAGGAGCTTGACTCGTACTTGGGAGAACTCTCCCAACAGGAGCAGGACACTAGAAGGGAGGTCACGGATGATTCGGTTGAGCCCTCGAATGAGGGAGAGTCTTCATATCACCAGCCTGCTTATGATTGGGGAGCTTCTTCTTCTTCCCACGGGCCCAACTACGACCATTCTTATCATGATCCTCCTGCTTGGAACCCTTACCCATATCTGGATTGATACCCACTTAGGCCAAAAGCCTAAGCTTGGGGGGAGGTACGCCGACACCGCACTCATCTCATTATCATGTTGCATCGGTACTTTGTATATCCATGTTTCGTTCTCTTTTTAGTTTTCGTTCTTTCTTTGCTTTTGCTTTCTAAAACACTAAAAGACCAAAAATATTTCTGTTGTTTCCCTTTGGTTTGCTTCTTCTTTTTGCCTTGGTTTGTTTTTCCCCTTTGTTTGAACTATTCGAAAAAACCAAAAAGATTTTGCGTTGCTTGTATTTCCTTTTGGTTCTTGTTTTAAAAACCGAAAACAACAAAATATTTGTCGCTCTTCTTTGGTTTTATGAGTTTGCCACAGGGTTCAGTAGTCCTCAGTGGATTTTGGTTTCATATTATTATTGAAGCCACACAAGTGAAGAGCAATAATGAGGATTAATGACAACTTGAGGCGTGGTAAGAGGCTGGTAACAAACTCTATTTGTTTTCATTTTTGTACATATACTCATCACTGTGGGTGTGCTTACTCCGTTCGTGTAAGGTGTATGTTATCTTTGGTTGGTTAGTAGTTCTTGCTTTCTCATGATTAGCTCCAGCTCGCTAATAGTTTGTAGCATGTGTTATGAATGTTTGCTTGCATTGCTCTATTCATAAATTGGTATGACACCATGGTATCCTCCTCTGAATGTTTCATTTGAATTGACTTGGCACATGCTTACGCATGCACATGACTGTAATAATCAGTTAAGCCTTGATGAATTATTTTGCCTTGAGAATCTTGAATCACTTTCATGCCATGATTAGTCCTGTTTTGTTGCAAGCATGATTATGATAGCTATGGCTCTCTCGTTTGTCACTCCCTTACTATTGCTAGCCTTCACTTACACTGAGTATGTTTTACTCAAGTTTCCAACTCCCTTAACCAATTATTTCCAAAGTGTCCACCATACCTACCTATTAGCATCATTTGCTACTTCCTCGCATATTCAATATGCCTTGTTTTCTTCCGAATAAAATGTTTGCTTGTTATGAGAAAGTTAGTTAGTAAAGCTCTCACAAAATTGATGGCACATTTTATTTTTCTTGCATTTAATAAACCTGAACCATTGTGTCCTTCTTCATTTTGTATATGCTTGCGCTTTATAAGTTGAAGTTAGCAGAACCATGTTTCACGGGGAACGTTTTCAACATTTCATTGGTACTTAGTACCTCGTTGATATCATGTTCTTTTGCTTATGGATCCCGGCGGTGTGAAATAAAAGTGGAACTTGTAAGATCATGGAGTTTGTATGTATGTTAGAGAAACGCCTGGGTCGCTAGCCTAAGCCATGCCTAATCATGGTGGAAACTTGCAGCATAACCATAATGAGCATTCTATGAAGCATCCTCAATAAAAATCTATGCGCATAGTAAATAAAAAGATCGCTGAGATGCTCATTGTCTGCTTGCCTTGTCATTTTGATTATGGGATAGCTCCTGTGTCATGTGCAAGGGGTACCCCATTGGCGGTTCTCTATGATACGTATATACTTACAATGACAAGAGCTTACTTGTGACTGAAGTTGAGTAGCATGAGGATCAGTCTTCGTAAGTAAGGGGCATGAGACTTTGATTTATAACTTGTCAAGCATATCCTCTTAGTTGTGTCACTTTAACCTTAACCATTTAAACATGCTTATCATAGGGGCAATGAGAGCTCAAAGTTAACGAGTACCATACTTTCAGCATTTGGAAGCCTTTCAAAATATTCAAAACCTTTTCTTTTACTGGTTGAGTCTCCACATATTCTTTGAGCACCTTCTTGAGAGCATAGTTGTCATTATTTGTGCTTGTCTCAAAACTTGATTATTTGTGTTATGACTTTGATGCTTGTATCTTTGATATCTTTACTTCTAGTATTCACCTGAACTTCATAGGTGCCTTAAATCAAAGGCAAGCGAGATACCACTCTATCATACCTTTTTATGAGCATTGTAATGTTGCTTATGTTTATGCTTCATGCTACTTATTATTTTTGAGTTGGAATCTCTTCATAGCTTGCAAAGCCTATTAAGTAAACTTAGTTGCATATTCCTTATTATGAACTGTCTAAGTAGTTGATCACATTGCTGAGAATATATACATCATATGAAGAAAATGTGTTCATGAAAGTTCTTTTATCGCACTCAGTTTTCAACTGAATTGCTTGAGCACAAGCAATAAGCTAAGCTTGGGGGGAGTTAATACGTCCAAAACGTATCTACTTTCCCGAACACTTTTGCTATTGTTTCTCCTCTAAACTTGTGTGATTTGGATGCAACTAACGGGACTGACGATGTTTTCAGCAGAGTTGCCTTGGTGTCTACTTTTTGTGCAGAAAATGAACTATCAGGAAAAATCCCGGAAAATATGCCGAAAATCCTATTTCACCAGAAGACTCCTGGAGCCAGAATACGAGACGGAGGGGGATTGGGCCCAGGCATGGTGCCTAGTATCTTTTATTAGTGCTTTATGACTTTGTTGCGACTTGTTATGCTTAATGCTTGTCACTAGGGCCCGAGTGCCATGATTTCAGATCTGAACATGTTATTGGTTCATTATGATAGTATTGTTTCTGGTATTATCTACAAGTTGTATACACACGTTGTTGTTCGGAACCAATGGCCCCGAAGTGATAGAAATCGGGATAACCGGAGGGAATGGCTTTGATGTGAGGATCACATGTGTTCACGGAGTGTAAATGCTTTGCTCCGGTGCTCTATTAAAAGGAGCACCTTAATTGCCAGTAGTTCCCTTGAGGCCCCGCTGCAAACGGGCTAGAAGGACAAAAGATGTTGTGCAAGTTCTCATTGTGAGCACGTATGACTATATATGGAACACATGGCTAGGATTATCTAGTACTTGGATGCTTTATCTTATTTATCTGCAATTGCCCTAAGTTCTGATTGCTATGTGAATTGTCTTGTCCATGCAACACCCGTCCATCCATCCCTATGCCTACCGCACTCGAATCCTACTGTTTACTGCTATTGTTACTGTTGTCTTTACTTTACTGCTGTTACTTTACTATTCCTACTACAAAACTGTTGCTACTGATAAACTGCTATGAGCAAGATTGTTTCCAGGTGCAGCTAAATTGACAAATCAGTTGTTAAGGCTTATAAATATTCTTTGGCTCCCCCTGTGTCGAATCAATAAATTGGGTTTCACTTCCCTCGAAAATACTGCGATAAACCCCCTATACTTGTGGTTCATCAGTCGTGCAAACGATGTAACCTCGTATCGTCATAGTTCTCATCGAACCAATAAGAAGGCTGAGGCATCAGTAGGCAGGGTTCATTCCAATGGTGAACAGTCCATTTCGTACCTTCGTTGTTGGTGATATGATCGTACAACATCTTGCAGCATGCGGCTAGCCTAACGGTGCTGGAAATGTCCAGACGTTGAACGATGAGGTCGACATCGTCCGCGCTGAGTTGATCCCACTTGCATCACCCGCTGAGCTTCGAATTGGCTACCACAACCGGATGGATTTAGGCGGATGCCAAGTGCGGCTGGGGTTTTCTTCAGGAGGAGGGGAGCGTTAGAAGAGAGAGCATGGGGGATCATGGGCAGAGTGGGGACTGGGGAAGAAGATGGAGAGGCAAAGAAAAAAAACGAGGGAGGAGATTTTACTTGCTTGCTCTGTCTAGTCAACAACAGCATCGAGGACACCGCCGCCTAGACTTCACTATATGGTAGACTAGCACGCCACGCAGCTAGTAATTTGACAATACTCCTACTTACGTATCAGAGGTGCAGTATTGTCTAGTCACATCAGTTTGACCAGAGGGTTTTCTTTTTACAGCTTTCATTTCAACATAGTGTACTAGTATTTTCAATGGAAAATAGGAGGACGAACTACTACTACTAGTAGTAGTCGCGACATGGACACATGTACTTTCATCTTGTTCCCCTACATGCAAAACTCGTAGCACAGAACCGAAAATATATACACCGGATATAATGCACAGTAGGGATGTGTCCGTGGTATTTTTGGCATGTTACATGTGTTCATATATGTTCTAGTACAAGGTACATGGAATTACACGTGTACAACATGCAACCGCTCAGCAAAATGAGAGACGTGCAAGGATACCAGATTTCGCTCAAGTTAGGCAACGTGCATGACTTTGTGTGGGTCTAATTCACTGACATGTGGGCCCTGTTAAGGTTGGCTCCACCTTCCAGTGAGAATCTCCATGCACCATGCGTTTGGAGCTACTAGGTATGTCCACGACGGAAATTACAATTTGCAACTAGCTGCACCGACAACAAGTTGTTGCATGTGGCACTTCCAAGTTTTCAGAAAATGTGAAATAAATCATGAACATAGATCATATTTATATAGTTCATCTATAAATTTCCATCCCAAAAATATTACTAGTACATAGCTTGGCCTCCACAAAATGAACAAATGAACACAAGATATTGTTCACTTAGGTTTTTTCTTTTTCATTGACGCAGGTCACATAAGATCTTATTGTGGGACCGAATATTGTAGATGCACAAGATACAACATAGCCAATGTTCCGGATTTATTTCACATTTTTTGAGAACTCGAAAGTGCAACAAATAATAAAGGGTGCGGGCGCAACGAGTTGCAGAATATTCAACCCGCACTGACTAAAACTATGGCTTGCATACAGAAGGAGTTTGATCAAATCATAGGCCATGCACTACATTGTGGCGAAATAAGTGTTAGAGTACAGCAAGTTAACGGCTGAGGCCATACGATACAAATAAGGCGAAGGAAATACTTCAAGATACGCAAATCCCAATTCCATATGATTTCCCTTGAACCGTTAATTATGCCGGTTCCAATCCTTCGCGTTGGCCAAGCTTGGTATGAACCATAACGGATTCTGTCGCCAATTCCAACCAATGTTTTTTTTAGGGAAATTCCAGCCAATGTTGGTTGAGAAACCAACAGCAGTGTCTTGAGCATTCATTCTGATGCGATATATTTCAGGACAAATATTAAATCCACTAAGACTAGCTGCATGCGGCGAGGTGTATACACAGTTGCTCCTCGTTAGATCTCCAGGGCCAAGTCCTGCTGCGCCAACTAGAATGGTAATTGGATAGTTCAATCCAAGGAAGATAGAAATGCTCCAAGGTCTAAAACACTCCTCCATTGCCTCGGTGGAAGTAACCTACTAGTGTCAATCGAGAACACATGGCAGCAAAACCCAGTAGAATAGGTGTGAGTATTGCGGCCGTGATGATAACCTACATTTTCAGCCACATGATAACTAGTGTCATACCGCCTAGCACTAATACCCACAATATTGATCAGAATAAGGCTACCACCATCAGGAGATCTTGCTAACCACCATAGATCAGGACTGTACTCACGATTACCGTCTAATTCAGGTGGCCCCGGAAGACGCACATGACCTTGCAAGGAAAGCATATTCAGAGGTCAGTTGAGCAAAATTTGAATGATGAAGCTTGAAAATTTAAGGATGGAAGTTTTACCCCATTCCCGAGGATCCCATGCATAAACATTGCCAATATCAGTTACAACATAGACAACTCCATTATGGATAATTGCATCGCGGTAGCTGACATGCTGAACTGGTTCTCAAGAACCATCTGTCGGAATATTAGGCAATTTCCACATGAGATGAATTACCGAAATCAGTATTATATAAGCACTAGCAGATCTAAACACATGCAGCCAAACAACCACAGCTAATAGATCTGAAAATCTAGCAAGAACTAGTGCATACACAAAGAGGAATAACACGTACAGGTTGTCCGGGAAGGTCCTCACCGCAGCAGCACCTTGCTCCTTTTTGTTGTCGCCCATGGTGCTGATGACGTCGGTTGATCAAGAAGAACACATGTATGGAGGCGAGCAGTCGTGCCGAGACGCTCCACAAAAACCTTATCGCCCGTCTCCTGGTGCAGGATCTCAACAAACGGGGTTTCGAAGGCCTGCTCTCCCGGACAGCAGTGCACGCAGCCGCTGGGATGGGGAAGCTTAGAGAGCAGCGCAGCAAGAGGAACACATAGCGAGAGAGACTGAGAAAAGAACTGGATGCATCTAGATCTGTCTATCTCTCGCTCTATAGCCTTGGAGGTGAGCCGATCGAGTCGCCACGCGGTGGAAGACAAGGACACGCGTCAAACATGCATACGAATGTTGACACGTACCTAACAGCTAGTGCACCAAGAAAAAATTTAGTCTTCCACAAAACGAGTTTCTAACTCGAACTCGATTCACGAAACGCGACGCGCGTGTGGGCGAGGTGATGTGCTCGTCGTTCGACGTAGAGCTTGTTGGGAACCCCAAGAGGAAGGTATGATGAGCACAGCAGCAAGTTTTCCCTCAATTATGAAACCAAGGTTTAATCGAACCAGTAGAGCAAGGAAACACCCCAAAGCTGAGCTTTGGCAGGGTGCACTACCGGTGCTAGTAGCGATGTGGAGACCTGCAAAACACAACCACAGAACTTTGTCCCCAACTTGCGATGAGGTTCTCAATCTCACCGTGTTTTGCGGAAAACAAAGGATTAAACGTATGGAATGGAAAGAAGTAAAAGTTTGCAGAAAGTAAACACAAAGCAGTAAAAGATTGTAGATTGTATGTAAAGAGAAAGGACCGGGATCCATAGTTCACTAGAGGTGGCTCTCCTTAGATAGATAACATGATGGGTGAACAAATTACAGCGGGGCAATTGACAAACACCGAGAAAGTAATACATGCACATACTAATCATCTTGAGTCCTTTAAGACTTGACTGTGCATTACAACATAATACATAGACCGCCATCCAACTGCATCTATGACTAATAATCCACCTTCAGCTTATCAACCGACCCCCCTCCAGTATTAAGTTGCAAGCAACAGATTATTGTTTTACGAACTGCGTGTAAAGTAAACTATACGATTGTTCTATGAACAAAGGATTGTTGTTTTCTCCCTAGTAGCAACAACACATCTAGTACCTTAGAGATTTCACTTCCCAGTTACCAGAGGCATGAACCCACTATCGAGCATAAATACTAACTCTTGGAGTTGCTAGCATCTACTTGGCCAAGATAGCTACTAACAACGGAAAGCATGCAAGATCACAAATAACAAAGACATGATAAAATCAATAATCAATCTGAAATAGCATCTCAATATCCATCGGATCCCCGCAAACACAACATGTATGAATTACAAATAGATGATCTTGATCATGAATGGAGCTCACAAGATCTAAACATGAAAGAACAAAGGAGGAGAACCAGCCATCTAGCTACTACATGGATCCGTAGTCCAAGGATGAACTACTCACGCATCACACCGGAGGATTGCATGGTGATGAAGAAGGCCTCTAGGGTGAATTCCCCTCTCCGGCAGGGTGCCGGGAAGAGCCTCAGATCCCTCCCGATCTAGGGATGGATATGATGGTGACTACAGACTCTTTCGTGGATTTTTGATCGGGTACTTAGGGTTTTTGTCCCGTGGGCAATATATAGGCGGAAGGAGAGGCCGAGGGGGTGTCGGGAGCGGCCACACCACCACCTAGCGCGGGTCAGGCCTGACCGCGCGTCCAGGTGGTGTGGTGGCTCCCTGGCCCTTCTCCGTCTCGTATTCTGGCACTTGATCCCTTTCGGAAAAATAGGCACTTTGGCTTTTATCCCGTCCAATTCCGAGAATATTCATTTTCTGACTTTCCTGGAACCAAAAACAGCAGAAAACAGGCAGTTGTCACTGTGGCTCTTGTTAATAGGTTAGTCCAAGAAATCATATGAAAAGTACTCCAAAGTTGGAACAAAACACAAGAATGTGGACAAAACCAAGCATGGGACATCAAAAATTATAGATACATTTTCAATGTATCAACATCCCCAAGCTTAACTCCTGCTCGTCCTTGAGTAGGTAAGTGATAAAAAGAAAGAATAATTTTTGAGGTGACATGCACCATCAAAGACTTGATCAAAGTATTTGTAAAACATTCAAAGCTGGGATCATAGTACTTCAATCATAACATGAAAGACAAAATTCTAGCAATAAGCAAAGAAACTATGATGCAATATGAAAAGGCACAAACAAAAGATTCATGAATAACATGCTTTGCAAGACGTTTGTTTGTTTCACATAAAGAAAGCACGGCATAATAGTATTCAGCTTGTCCCTCAATAGAGTAGAAAATATAAATGCATAGGACACCTTCAAAGTTCATAAGAGTGACTAGATACAATAGTTTAAAACAAGCAATAACAAGTTATGCATCAATCAACTAGTCTTGGGACAATGCACATAGAACTAAGAATGGCCACTATGCTCTCAAAGTAGGTGCATAAAGGTAGAAGGTGGAGACTCAATATAATGGTGGAAGAAAAGCCTTTGTAAAAGGAAGTAGGGATTCAAGTCTCATAAAGAGCTTCCAAAAATTATGGTACTTATAGCTTTCAGCTCTCATTGCCCCTATCATAAGCATCTTGAAGGTGATTAAGGTTAAAGTGACACAACTAAGAGGATATGCTTGACAAGTTATAAAACAAAATCTCATGCCCCTTACTTATGAAGATCGAACCTCATGCTACTCAAGTTCAGTCACGAGTAAGCTCTTGTCATTGTAAGTATATGTGTATCATTAAGAACCGCCAATGGGGTACCCCTTGCACATGATACAGGAGCTTTCCCATAATCAAAATCACAAGGCAAGCAAACAATGAGCATCTCAGCGATCTTTTTATTTGCTATTTGCATAGGTTTTTATTGAGGATGCTTCATAGAGTGCTCATTATGGTGATGCTGCAAGTTTCCAACATGATTAGGCATGGCTTAGGCTAGCGGCCCAGGCGTTTCTCTAACACACATACAAACTCCATGATCTTACAAGTTCCACTTTTATTTCACACCGCCGGGATCCGTAAGCAAAAGAACATGATATCAACGGGGTACAAAGTACAAGTGCAACAATTGAAAGCGTTCCCCATGAAACATGGTTCTGCTAATTTCAACTTATAAAGCGCAAGCATATACGCAACAAAGAAGGACCCAATGGTTCAAGTTTATTAGAGGCAAAAAGTAAAGTGTGCCATCAAGTTCGTGAGAGCTTTAATCACTAGTTTTCTCATAACAAGTTTAATTTGGAAGGTAAACAAAAGCATGAATATACTTGGAATAGCATAAGCTAGTAGGTAGGTATGGTGAACTCTTTGGAATAACTTGGTTTAGGGAGTTGGATGCATGAGTGGAACTCATACTTTGTTGTGGAGGCTAGCAAAAGACTGGGAGCGACAAACTAAGAGAGCAATAATGGCCATAATCATGCAGAGCGACAAAACATCATTGATCAAATTATAAAGTGATACTACAAGTTGAAAAATAAAGGACCATAAAGGCTATGGTGACTTGAGACAATCATAACATGGTGTGAGCATGCGCCAAGTCAACCCAAATAAAGCATCAAAGGAGAATACCACTATACTATGCTTTAATATGCTAAAACAACGCATGATTCATCCAAGGCACATTAAGCAATCTCAATTGTTTATAACAAGTCATGCTACAGCAAAGAATACTAAGCATAAAGCCAAAACAATATCCAGCATGGCATGACAAAGCACATGCCACAGTCAAAAACAAGCTCTTTTTACCACATAAGTATGAACTTTCCTACTCTTTTCCAAACCAAACCAAACCAAACCACTTGCAAACCAATGTATGAAAGAGGGGGTCCAACCAATTTATTCAGAAAACTAAGAAAACCAAGCAAACGAAAAACCAAAACAAAAACGAAAAAGAAGACGCTCCAAGAACAACACAATTGTGAATGAAACAATAAAAATGAAGCGTTTGGAAGAAACCTGGGATTTTTATTGATGAAGAAGGGGATGCCTTGGGCATCCCCAAGCTTTGACGCTTGTACTTCTTGGATATTTCTTGGGGTGACACGCGTGGCATCCCCAAGCTTGAGCTTTAGTCCATCCTTCATCTCATTACTCATTCCTTCCATACACCTGAAAATTTTCCTTCATACAAAACTTCACACAATCTTTATTAGCAACATTAGTGCACTCAAGGTAAATAAGTCTTAAGGTTCAGTTCTAACACCAAATAAACTTCCACTAGAACACTAGCTAATGTAGCACTTCCTTCAAAAAGCTCAATTCCCCAAAAGAACTCAAAAAAGGAACCCACAAGAAGCAAATGCAGAAAATGGCAGAAATCTGTCAAAACAGACCAGCAGGTAACGACGAATTTTTTCGAAGACCTTCTGTTTCTCAAATCAAAACTTGTTGAACTAACGAAAGTTAGATAACAACCTGGGGCAGAATCACAAAAAATTACAGCTCAATCCGACATACAGAGCTCTCTCAGGAATTTTTACGGTGAAGCACAAAAATCTGTTTCGGGACAACAACTTTCCCAATCATTACTTCACTCTCATTAGAGGTTACTCTTGGCAGAAAAAGCAAATAAAAAGGATAAGGAGAGTTTATTACTGAGGTAATAACTTCTAAGACTCATCTAAAACTTTTGGGTTATCTCCCAATAAGTACTTTTCTTTAACGCCTTTAAGTTAGGCATAAGAAGCAAAGAAAGAATCAAGTGTTCTCAAATGAAGAAGCATTAAGACCAAATTTTGTTTTCATAGGAGAAGCAAAAGAAATCTTTTCTCTCTTTTTAGGGAAGTGTTCTATACCTTTCTTGAATGGGAGTTGATATTTAATGGTGCCTTCTTTCATATCAATGATGGCACCAACAGTTATAAGAAAAGGTCTTCCCAAAGTAATAGGACAAGAAGCATTGTATTCAACATCCAAAAAATAGAAATCAACGGGGACATAGGCATTGTTAACCATAATAAGGACATCATTAAGACTCCCCATGAGTTTCTTTATAGCATTATCATCAAGTGGGAGATTTAAATAACAATCTTCAGAGATTTAAATAACAATCTTCAAGAGGAGGCAAATCAAGCATATCATAAATCCTTCTAGGCATAATAGAAATACTACTATCAAGATGACATAAAGCTTTGAAATCAAAGTCATTCACTTTCATATTAATGATGGGTTCCCAACCATCCTCTTGTTTTATAGGAATAGAAGCTTTATGTTTCATCTTTTATTCCTTAATCTTTATGAGAGCATCGGCAATGTGTTTTGTAAAGGCCATGTTCATAGCACTAGCATTAGGACTTTTAGCAAGCTTTTGTAGGAACTTAATAACTTCAGAGATATTGCAACCATCAAGATCAAAATCAACTTTATCATCCAAAGTAGTAGAACTATTACTAGCCTCAACACTAGAGGTGGTGATAGTAGAAACACTAATGTTTCTAGCAATTTCAACTTCTCTTTCCCACTTAGCATGCAATTCAGCTAATAGTCTAACATTTTCATCAATTCTTACTTGTATGGCATTAGTAGTTGCAAAGGGATTATCATTAGTTTCAGGTTTAGCAGCCATTTTATTCAAAGAAGATTGAGTTTCATCCAAATATGCTATATTTCTTTCAGCATTAGAGAGTTTTTCCTCAATAGTTTTATTGAAAGCAGATTGTTTACTAATAAACTCTTTAAGCATAACTTCAAGTTCAGAGGGAGAACTCTTATTATTGTTGTAAGAATTTCCATAAGCATTAGCATTGTTGGGAGGATATGGCTTATAATTGTCATAAAAATTATTGCCAAAATTATTATTTCTTATGAAGTTCACATCAACTTGCTCTTCTTAAGCAACGAAAGAAGCCAAAGGAACATTATTTGGATCAATATGGGATTTCCCATTAACAAGCATAGACATAACAATATCAATTTTATCACTCAAGGAGGAGGTTTCCTCAACAGAATTTACCTTCCTACCTTGTCGAGCTCTCTCAGTATGCCATTCAGAATAATTAACCATCATATTGTCCAGAAGTTTTGTTGCAGCACCCAAAGTGATGGTCATAAAGGTTCCTCCAGCAGCAGAATCCAATAGGTTCCTTGAAGAATAGTTCAATCCTGCATAAAAAGTATGGATGATCATCCAAGCAATCAGTCCATGAGTAGGACAATTCTTTACCAAAGATTTCATTCTTTCCCAAGCTCGAGCAACATGCTCATTATCAAGTTGTTTAAACTTTATTATTTCACTTGTCATAGATATAATCTTAGCAGGAGGATAGTATTTTCTAATAAAAGCATCTTTGCACTTAGTCCAAGAATCAATACTATTCCTAGTTAAGGAATTCAACCACTCTTTAGCTTTTGCTCTCAAAGAGAAAGGAAACAATTTCAGCTTAATAATATCACCATCTATATCCCTATGCTTTTGCATCTCACAAAGTTCAACAAAGTTATTTAGATGGGAAGCAGCATCTTCATTACCAATACCGGATAATTGTTCTCTCATAACAAGATTGAGCAAAGAAGGTTTTATCTCAAAGAAAGTATTTTCAGCCACATGTGGAGCAATAGGTGTGCTCATAAAATCATTGTTGTTGGTGCTGGTGAAGTCACACAACTTAGTGTTTTCAAGAGTAGTCATTTTTTTGGGTTTTCAAATAAGAAAGCAAACTAGTAAAACTATTTTTTTGTGTTTTTGATAAAGAAATAAGCAACCAAAGCAAAAAGAAAATAAGCAAAACAAAAACAACAAAGTAAAGAGATTGGTTATGAGGGACTCCCCTTGTGAAGATGTCCTTGACTCCCCAGCAACGGTGCCAGAAAAGATCTTGATGTGCTCATCGTTCGATGTAGAGCTCGTTGGGAACCCCAAGAGGAAGGTATGATGAGCACAGCAGCAAGTTTTCCCTCAGTTATGAAACCAAGGTTTAATCGAACCAGTAGGAGCAAGGAAACACCCCAAAGGTGTTACTAGCTGAGCTTTGGCAGGGCGCACTAACGGTGCTAGTAGCAACATGGAGACCTGCACAACACAACCACAGAACTTTGTCCCCAACTTGCGATGAGGTTGTCAATCTCACCGTGTTTTGCGGAAAACAAAGGATTAAACGTATCGAATGGAAAGAAGTAAAAGTTTGCAGAAAGTAAACACAAAGCAGTAAAATATTGTAGATTGTATGTAAAGAGAAAGGACCGGGATCCATAGTTCACTAGAGGTGGCTCTCCTTAGATAGATAACATGTTGGGTGAACAAATTACAGCGGGGCAATTGACAAACACCGAGAAATCAATACATGCATATACTAATCATCTTGACTCCTTTGAGACTTGATTGGGCATTACAACATAATACATAGACCGCCATCCAACTGCATCTATGACTAATAATCCACCTTTAGGTTATCATCCGAACCCCCTCCAGTATTAAGTTGCAAGCAACAGATTACTGCTTTACGAACTGCGTGTAAAGTAAACAATAGGATTGTTCTATGAACAAAGGATTGTTGTTTTCTCCCTAGTAGCAACAACATATCTAGTACGTTAGAGATTTCTGTCACTTCCCCAGATTACCAGAGGCATGAACCCACTATTGAGCATAAATACTAACTCTTGGAGTTGGTAGCATCTACTTGGCAAAGATAGCTACTAACAACGGAAAGAATGCAAGATCACAAATAACAAAGACATGATAGAATCAATAGTCAATCTAAAATAGCATCTCAATATCCATCGGAGCAAACACAACATGTATGAATTACAAATATATGACCTTGATCATGAACGGAGCTCACAAGATCTAAACATGAAAGCACAAAGGAGGAGAACCAGCCATCTAGCTACTACATGGATCCGTAGTCCAAGGATGAACTACTAACGCATCACACCAGAGGCTTGCATGGTGATGAAGAAGGCCTCCAAGGTGAATTCCCCTCTCCGGCAGGGTGCCGGGAAGAGCTTCAGATCCCTCCCGATCTAGGGTTGGAGATGACGGTGGCTACAGACTATTTCGTGGATTTTTGATCGGGTACTTAGGGTTTTCGTCCCGAGGGCAATATATAGGCGGAAGGAGAGGCCGAGGGGTGCCGGGAGCGGCCACACCACCTCGGCGCCAGGCCTGGCAGCGGCCAGGTGGTGTGGTGGCTCCCTGGCCCTTCACCGTCTCGTATTCTGGCACTTGATCCCTTCCGGAAAATAGGCACTTTGGCTTTTGTCCTGTCCAATTCCGAGAATATTCATTTTCTGACTTTCCTGGAACCAAAAATAGCAGAAAACAAGCAGCTAGCATTATGGCTCTTATTATTAGGTTAGTCCAAGAAATCATATGAAAATACTCCAAAGTTGGAACAAAACACACGAAAGTGGATAAAACCAAGCATGGAACATCAAAAATTATAGATACATTTGCAATGTATCATGAGGCGAGGCGGGCGGCGGAGGAGGAGGAGTGCACGTGGAATCCTTCTCTTCTCACTCACTTAGTTGGAGTGAAATAGCTCACCTTATAAGCTGGTCCAACTCTCTCCCAACTAGCAATCTGGGACTAAACTTTGTCTCCCACAGAGCTCCCAAGCTGACATAGTAGATAGGCCTTGAGATTTCAGGATTTATTAGACTAGATGGGCTGCCTACATGGGTCGCAGCCCATATAAATCTAACAATCCCCCACCAGATCTCAGAGTCACATCCTATGGCACATTAGTTCCAATCACTGTTTAATATACCTGCAGTTCAGTGGAGACAGTTAAGTTGAACCTCCACCTAGACATAGAGATACGCTTACTACAACTGAACAATGGATTATGCCTTGAATTTCCAGTCTTGTGCAGCAAGTTTCACTCAATGTTGTTACCGGTACTTGGCTGCCGTAGGCTACCCCTCAGGTGGATCTTATAAGTCATAATCCTCGGCCTTTCATGAGCTTCCTAGAGATTCACCCAAATCTCATACACTGTGACCAGCAGTGTAGCTCATATAGGTGTGTTCTTTCAAGATCGCCCTGTAGGACAGCGTCTTTGCTCCCAAGGAGACGGTTAGAATGCATTAAGACATGATCAACCTTCCTTACAGAATACTATGAGAGATTTGCATCTGCAGCAGAGTGGGAGTATTAAAAGTTTCTCTCAACTCAGTTTTTTCGGTTTGTTTTCCCAAGTCCTAATTTACGGGATCTCTGATCACATAGGTTGGGTTACCCCCTTGACAACTCTCGTGGGTCTCAAACCCGTCTCCCTCGATGCATTTTCTATCAAATTTCTTGATAGTCCTTTTGTAAAAGGAACTACCAGATTCTTAGCCGTTTGGACATAATCCAATGCTATAACTCCAAAGTTTCTCAGCTTTCTAACAGACTTCAGTCTTCTCTTCACATGTCTTGAACTCTTCATATTGTCCTTAGAACTATTCACTTTGACAATCAAAGTTTGGTTGTCACAGTTCATAAGGATTGCCGGTATTGGATTTTCAACCATAGGCAAATCTATTAAGAGTTCACGAAGCCATTCTGCTTCGACAGTCGTAGTATCTAATGTTGTGAGTTCTGCTTCCATAGTTGACCTCGTTAAGATGGTCTGCTTGCAAGACTTCCATGAAACAGCGCCACCACCAAGAGTGAATATATATCCACGTGTGGCCTTTATCTCATCAGCATCTGATATCCAATTTGAATCACTATACCCTTCATGTACTCTTGGATACGCGGTATAATGAATTCCATAGCTCACGGTTCTCTTTAGATAGAGCATTACTCTCTCAAGAGCATGCCAATGATCATCTCCTGGGTTGGCCACAAACCGGCTAAGTTTGCTCACAGCAAATGAGATGTCATGCCTCGTAGCGTAAGCTAAATACATAAGTGAGCCAATAATCTGAGACTATCTCAATTGATCTCTAGCTGCCTTTTGATTCTTTCAAAGCAAAACACTAGGATCATAAGGTGTGGGAGAGGATTTGCAATCATCATATCCAAATCTGCTCAACACCTTCTCTACATAATATGATTTCACAAGTGTAATCCCATTATTCTCATCTCTCAGTAGCTTGATGTTTGGGATAACATCAACTTCTCCAAGATCCTCATCTCAAAACATTGAGACAAGAAGGTTTTGACCTCATTAAGTACTATGATACTTGTCCCAAAAATTAGTATGTCATCAACATAGAGACATAGGACAACTCCCTCACCCCCACCATGGCGATAATATACACATTTGTCGGCTTCATTTACAACAAAGCCCATAGATTTTAAAGTTCTTTCAAACTTCTCATGCCATTGCTTGGGAGCTTGTTTGAGGCCATACAAAGATTTCTTCAATTTACACACCTTTCTCTATTGACCTTCTAGTACAAAACCATCAGGCTGTTCCATGTAAATTTCCTCATCCAACTCTCCATTTAGGAAAGCCGTCTTAACGTCCATTTGATGAACAAGAAAACCGTGTGAGGTATCCAGTGATAGTAGTACTCGAATTGTGGTCAATCTAGCCACATGTGAGTAAGTATCAAAGAAATCTTCGCCTTCCTTTTGGGTATAGACTTTAGCCACAAGCCGAGCTTTGTACTTTTCAATAGTACCATCAGCCCTAAGCTTCTTCTTAAATACCCATTTACATCCTACAGGTTTACACCCATACAAACGTTTAGATATCTCCCATGTTCCAATATCCAAAGATGGAATCCATCTCGCTTTGAACCGCTTCCTTCCAGTAGTCTGCATCTTGAGATGCAAAAGCTTCTGAAATGGTACTGGGAGTGTCATCCACTAGGTACATAATGAAATCATTACCAAAATATCTTGTGATCCTTTGTCTCTTACTCCTTGTAGGAGCTTCATTGTCATCCTCATCTGAATCTAAACTCTCATCATCTGATTGTTCATCAGTCTCTATGGGAGTTTCGGGTTCAGAAACTAGATCATATTCCTTATTAGATATGCTAGGCATATCTCTTATAGGAAATATATCCTGAAAGAATGTAGCATGTCTTGATTCAAAAATGGTACAGACACTCATGTCGTCCATTTAAGATTTCACCACAAGAAATCTGTAAGCAATGCTGTGAGAAGCATAGCCAAGAAAGACACAATCCACAGTTTCCGGTCCAAGCTTACGCTTCTTGTTGATTGGCACGTTGACCTTTGCCAAACAACCCCAAGTACGTAAGTAGGAGAGTGTCAAACTTTTCTTTTTCCCATTCTTCAAATGGAGTAATATCTGTATTCTTAGTTGGAACATAGTTTAGGACATGACATGAAGTCAATATAGCCTCCCCCACCATTCCTGGGATAAACCGATAGTGTCTAACATGGTGTTAACCAAATCTGTTAGAGTCTGGTTTTTCCTCTCAGCAATCCCATTGGATTGAGGGGAATTGGGAGGCGTCCTCTCATGTATAATACCATGTTCCAAACAGAATAAATTGAACTCATTAGAAAAGTACTCTCCACCACGATCAAACCGAATTCTTTTGATCTTTCTCTCAAGTTGATTTTCAACTTCTGCATTATAGATTTTAAAGAAATCTAAGGCCTTGTCTTTAGTTTTCAAGAGATATACATAACAGTACCTAGTAGAATCATCAATCAGTGTCATGAAATATTTCTTTCCACTAATTGTCAACACACCATTCATTTCACATAGATCTGAATGTATGAGCTCAAGAGGTGCCAAGTTTCTTTCCTCTACAGGCTTGTGAGGCTTGCAAGGCTGCTTTGCTTGCACACAAGGATGACACTTAGAGCCTTTGACAATAGTAAATTTCAGAATTAAACTCATACCAGCAATCCGCGACATACTACCAAATTTAATATGACAAAGTCGTGAATGCCAAACATTAGTTTCATTACTAGTAGTGCAAACATGGTTCACTACATCATCACAGAAGTCTACCAATGAAAAACGGAACATGCCTCCGCATTCATAGCCTTTTCCAACAAAGGTTCCATACTTAGACAATGCAACTTTATTAGACTCAAATACCAACTTAAACCCATCTTTCATAAGACGAGAACCACTAACGAGATTCTTCTTGAGAGAAGGGACATGTTGCATGTTCTTCAATTTCACGATCTTGCCCGAAGTAAACTTCAGATCTACCGTGCCAGCACCAAGAATAGTAGCATGTAACCCATTCCCCATCATGACTAAGGAATCTCGAGCCTAATAAAAGGTGAACATGGAAATGTCAGCACACACATGAACATTGGCACCCGTATCAACCCACCATTTTGTGGGTTGAAATACTGAAAGAACAGTAGGTAATAAATTACCGTACCCAGAACCTGAAGTTCCTGCATTAGTATTGCCAATGACCATATTGACAGATTTAGAACTCTCTCTAGCCTGACCCTTCTTGCCTTTCTTCTATGGACAACGATGAGCCCAATGGCCAATCTGGCCACACACCCAGCAAGGTTCATTATTTTCCTTGTTATGCCCTTCTTCTTGAAGTTGGTAGTCTGGTAGACTTTGTTATTTCTCTTGGACTTGTGGGAATTTTTCTGCGCCATATTGGCAGCAGAATAACCCTCGGTTCCACTAGTGTGTTTATCTTTTGCCCTCGCCTTCTCTTCAACATCTAGAGAACCAATTAGGTACTCAACAGAGAGCTCATGCCTCTGATGTTTCAGAGAAGTGGCAAAGTTCCTCCATGAAGGGGGAAGCTTAGTGACAATGCATCCCGCGACAAACTTGTCCGGAAGCACACACTTGAGGAGTTCGAGTTCCTTTGCCATGATCTGTAGCTCATGAGCCTGTTCTACTACAGATCGGTTTTCAACCATCTTGTAGTCATTGAACTGCTCCATAGCATACAGTTCACCACCGGCATCGGTAGCACCGAACTTAGCATCCAGCGCATCCCACAGTTCCTTGGCATCACGGATATGCAAATATGCATCAACCAACTTGTCTCCAAGCACACTGAGTATAGAGCCCACAAAAAGTACAGTGGCCTCCTTGAATGCTCTCTCTTCCTTGAGAGTCAGCGGACCTCTGGGAGTGCCATCTGCAAGCTTTTCTATGCCCATAACAATGAGCCCCAAGAGAGTTTTCCCTTGCCATCTCTTAAAATTAGCACCCAAAAAAGGGGTCGTTTCAGCGATGTAGCAAAGGCAGATGACGAAAATTGCCTAAATACATAAGGTTTTTGGATTGTTGGAATATTAGGCAATTTCCACATGAGATTAATTACCGAAATCAGTATTATGTAAGCACTAACAGATCTAAACACATGCAGCCAAACAACCACATCTAGTAGATCTAAAAATCTAGCAAGAACTAGTTAATACATAGAGACGAATAGCATGTACAGGTTGACCAGGAAGGGCGTCACCGCAGCAGCACCTTGGTCCTTGTTGTTGTCGCCCATGGTGCTGATGAGGTCGTCGGTTGATGAAGAAGAACACACGAACGGAGGCGAGCAGTCGCGCCGACACGCTCCCCAAAAACCTTATCGCCCATCTCCTGGTGCAGGATCTCAACGGACGGGGTTTTGGAGGCCTGCTCTCCCGGAAAGCAGTGCACGCAGCCGCCGGGATGGGGAAGCCTAGAGAGCAGCGCAGCAAGAGGAACACACATCGAGAGAGACTGAGAAAAGAAATGGATGCATCTAGATCTGTCCGTCTCTCGCTCTATAGCCTGGGAGGTGAGATGACCGAGTCGCCACGTGGTGGAAGACAAGGACACGCGTTACACATGCACACGAATGTTGACACGTACCCAACAGCTGGTGCACCACGCAAAAATTTAGTCTTCCACACAACGAGTTTCTAACTCGAACTCGATTCACGAAATGCGACGCGCGTGTGGGCGAGGCGAGGCGGGCGGCGGAGGAGGAGGAGTGCGCGTGGACTCCTTCTCTTCTTACTCATTTAGTAGGAGTGAAACAGCTCACCTTATAAGCTGGTCCAACTCTCTCCCAACTAGCAATGTGGGACTAAACTTTGTCTCCCACAGAGGTCCCAATCTGCCATAGTAGATGGGCCTTGAGATTTCAGGATTTATTAGACTAGATGTGCTGCCTACATGGGTTGCAGCCCATATAAATCTAACACCATCCACATACCATGAGAACCATCAAGGAAGGCAATTACCGTGTCGAAGATGGCTAGGACAGAGAAATCCTTATAGTTCCCAGTAGCTATGGGAACTCGGCAAATGGCTATCTTCAGTAGATTAGTAGGCTGACCAGCCACGATAAACTTAAGTATCTCGGGTGTGGCCTCAAAATCGAAGATCGCTAGTAGAGGAATCCAGCAACGAGTGAACACATTCACAAGCTCCCAGTTCCAGGCGAGGCCAACATTGGGGATCCAATCTCCATGGGCGCCTGCCATCTTCTTACCCTCACAAGCTGGCATCACAGCATCGGAGGAGGACCTGTCTAGCAGCGTCAGCTCGAACAAGGTCCACCCAAACTTCTTCTGTGGCTCCTGCTTGCCCCTGCCGCAATAGTAGCTACCCCTATAGAACTGCTTCATGCGATTGTCGCGGTAGTAGACATTGTACTCACGCGGTACCTCAGTTGAGTGAGAGTGAAGAACACAGGGGAGACCAAATGGATGAGATTTCGACAGGGATGCACTATGTGTTACTGAGTAAAGATAACGTTTGCAGCAGGCGGCGAGGCCCGCGGCGGTGATGACGTTGCATCTAGCAGAGATTTCTTCAAGGGGGCCATCGGAAAACACCCTAGAAGTGTCACTGTTATCGATCAATTGGGCCATCCCGAGGAAGGGCTCGAGCAGGTGGGGGGTGATGGCGTTTTGTTTTGATTGGGGGTTTTGGAGGAGAGAGCGAACGGCAGCTGGCAGGGCGAGACGGAAAATAGTCTATCAAACTGGGCACCGGAGCTGATCCTAAAGCGGCATGTCGGCGTTGGCGTGTGCCTGTATTGGTGTGCGAGTGGTAGTGGCCATCGCCAGGACGCTGGAGGTGAAGTGAGGATGGAGATCGAGGCAAAGAGAAATACGGAATGAAATAAAACCAAGTGTGCCTTCTTTCTCTCAGCTAAATCTACAGTGCCTATCGAACTGGGCTACGAAGATGCTCCGAAAGTGGCATGGCGCCGTTGGCGTGTGTTAAGGGTGGGCGAGTGGGGATAAGCGAGAAGATGGAGAGGAAGAGGATGGAGAGCAAAGGAAAATAGAATAAATCGATTGAAATCGTACCGCCTACCGAGCGTGGTTTTTCTCTCTTCTCTATGTTTCCTGGTGCCTATCGAGTAAATAGGTCAGGCATTTCTAGGAGTAGTACATCATAAGCTAGCCTAGCATGGGATGGAGCTGTACTGTCCTCTCAAATAAATGGTCAAGGCAGAGAGACGATTTGGAGTATACTCGGAGCTCCTCTTGCTGAATATAATAATCCTTTGATCTTCTACATTCATCATCTTGTGCAGTCACATTTGGAACAAGTACTACTGTACTACTACTATTGTAACTAATAAACACATAAAGCTTCCACCGGTAATTAAGGAACCAAAACTAGAATACTACTACTCTCAAACTCTTGTGTAGTACAACAATAAAATGTTCACAAAATGGACTACCAGTACGGCAGTATCATTTGTACACCCACACACTGCCACCTCAAATAAGCTTGCCTGCCACACCGCCAGTTTCCTCTCCCCTGTCGGCCTCTACGCCCCTGTTACCAGACCCAAAATCGATCATCTGTCAGTTCAATAAAGAAGAAAAGTCGACAATCTCTCAAAAAAATCAACCATCCACCAAAAGAAAATCCATTGTCTAATGCTTACCGTTCATTATGAACGGACGGTCGCAATTGCTCGAGTGCCGCGCGGGAGTAGTAGGCGTCTGAGCTACTAGTTGTAGCTCTGTGAAAGCACGCGCCTGGAAGTGACAGAAGAATTTATTCTCTGTCAGTGACGGAAGAATATCGACGATATACAGTACCAAATCAACAAGTCAGTGGCTTTATCCGTCTGACCAGTGAGAGCCGACGCGAGTGGTGAACAGCTTGAAGCGCAGCGGAACAGGTGCCTTTAAAGCATATAGTACGTACACCTCCGTTCTGATTTAGGATGGTCACATAGTGCTAAATAACTTAGACTAGTAACTTGCACATGTACCTTCATAGTGGGTAATAACATGTGTGTAGTGTCACACAAAGGCCTAATTAATTAGGTTGTAGAATCATATACTAGTCTTGGTATGTGTGATGTTATGGGATCTAGCTAAGTTATATCGTCACTTTCTTTTTCATTAATTAACTCTGAAAAGACATTTAATTCGAGACAAGTATAGACGCTTACTTGTAGTTCAAGTTTGTCAAGATGCAAAATCTTAGGAAGAAGTTGAACCTCTTGTCAAAACTCTCTGTGGTTTCTGAAACTCCCTCTAACCCAAATTAGTTGACTCAAATTTGTTAAGATTCAGATGTATCTAATACTAAATCATATCTAGATACAACCGAATCTAAGCAAATCCAAGTCAATTAATTTGGGTCGGAGGGAGTATATTAATTTACTATCTGATGGGTGCCTCCAAAAGTTTTTCTTAAAACTTCCAAAGCAACCTACAATTTACTTGTAGTTCAAATTTGACATAATTTTGATGAATCTACATAGAGTCATTCAAGTGGCGGAGTTAGCTAGGAAGTTTGAAAACTCATAAAACATAGGAATCGTTAGTACAACATGTTGGTCCACTATATATACTAGTAAGTTGCACTTGCCTTGCACGTGAGACTCAGATAGTAGACGTATGACATATCATCACTATATATAATTATAATTGGTAAATCACAAAAAATTATAAATTCGATCAGCATCTATTATGGGTGTATATTTGGTCCTTGTAATTTGTATCATCATATAGAAGTCAAAGATTATTAGCTACCTAACACATGAAATTTTTGATAACATGGTCTAGAGAAACAAGGGAGAAGATTCTAGTATGATGGAGAAGTGTGTTTTGAGGTTTGTGCATAGCATTCATTATGCCGAAGACTATCAATAGAATCTTCTAGATGCTAGAAAGGAAAAGAAGATCCAACGGCTAGAAAAGCTGAGATTCGTGAGTCTTGATCCAACGGTCAACATTCAAAGTTATTCGTACACTATATAGTGGTTTGTAATGAAGACTATCAATAGAATTTTTCAAGATGCTAGAATGGAAAATAAGATCCAACAACTAGAAATGTTTGGATTCGCGAGTCTTGATCCAACGGTCAATATTCAAAGTTATTTGTACACTACATAGTGGTAAGATAATGTAGAAGTCAACGATTATTAGCTACTAGTAAGTTGCACATAAGACTCAGATAGTAGACGTATGACATACCATCACTATATAAAATTATAACTTGTAAAGCACAAAAAATTATAAATTTCATCAACATCTATAAAGTATGGGTGTATATTTGGTCCTTGTACTTTGTATCATTATGTGTAGAAGTCAAAGATTATTAGCTACCTGCTAACACATGAAATTTTTGATAACTTGGTCTAGAGAAACAAGGGAGAAGATTCTAGTATGATGGAGAAGTGTGTTTTGAGGTTTGTGCATAACATTCATTATGCCGAAGACTATCAATAGAATCTTCTAGATGCTAGAATGGAAAAGAAGATCCAACAGCTAGAAATGCTGGGATTCGCGAGTCTTGATCCAATGGTCAACATTCAAAGTTATTTGTACACTATATAGTTGTTTGTAATGAAGACTATCAATAGAATCTTCAAGATGCTAGAATGGAAAAGAATATCCAATGACTGGAAATGTTGGGATTCGTGATCTTGATCCAACGGTCAATATTCAGTAAGTTGTTTGTACACTATATAGTGGTAAAGTTAACGATTATTAGCTACTATTAAGTTGCATAGGAGACTGAGATAGTAGACGTATAACATATCATCACTAGATAAAATTATAATTGGTAAAGCACAAAAAATTATAAATTTGATCAACATCTATAAATTATATGGGTGTATATTTGATCCTTGTACTTTGTATCATCATGTAGAAGTCAAAGATTATTAGCTACCTAACACATGAAATTTTTGATAACATTGTCTAGAGAAACAAGAGGGAAGATTCTAGTATGGTGGAGAAGTGTGTTTTGAGGTATGTGTGTAGCATTCATTATGCCGAAGATTATTAATAGAATCTTCTAGATGCTAGAATGGAAAAGAAGATCCAACGGCTAGAAATGCTGGGAATCGCGAGTCTTGATCCAACGGTCAACATTCAAAGTTATTCGTACACTATATAGTTGTTTGTAAAGAAGACTATCAATAGAATATTCAAGATGCTAGACTGGAAAAGAAGATCCAACAACTGGAAATGTTGGGATTCACGAGTCTTGATCCAACAGTCAATATTCAAAGTTGTCTGTACACTATATAGTGGTAATATCATGTAGAAGTCAACGATTATTAGCTACTAGTAAGTTGCACGTGAGACTCAGATAGTAGACGTATGCCATATCGTCACTATATACAACTATAATTGGTAAAGCACAAAAAATTATAAATTTGAGCAACATCATTAAAGTATGGGTGTATATTTGGTCCTTGTACTTTGTATCATCATGTACAAGTCTAAGATTATTAGCTACCTAACACATGAAATTTTTGATCACATGCAGGGTCTAGAGAAACAAGGGAGAAGCTTCTAGCATGACGGAGAAGTGTGTTTTGAGGTTTGTGCATAGTATTCATTATGCCGAAGACTATCAATAGAATCTTCTAGATGCTAGAATGGAAAAGAAGATCCAATGGCTAGAAATGCAGGGATTCATGAGTCTTGATCCAATGGTCAACATTCAAAGTTATTCGTACACTATATAATGGTAAGATAAGATAAGATGAGATAAGATAAGATAAGATACTAGTAAGTTGCACGTGTCCTGCACGTGAGGCTTAGATAATATACGTCTGGCATATCATCACTATTTAAAATTATAATAGGTAAAGTGGAACAAATATAAATTTGATCAACATCTAAAGTATGGGTGTATATTTGGTTATTCTACTTTGTATCATCATGTGTAGAAGTCAAAGATTATTAGCTACCTAACACTTGAAATTTTTGGTAACATGGTCTAGAGAAACGAGGGAGAAGATTCTAGTATGATGGAGACATGTGTTTTGAGAGGTTTATGCATAGTGCATTCATTGTGTTCAAGAATATCAATAGAATCTTCTAGATGCTAGAAAGGAAAAGAAGATCCAATGGCTGGAAATGTTCAGATTAGCCAACGATCAATATTCAAAGTTATTCGTACACTATATAGTGGTAAGATAAGATGCCTAAAAACATGGCTTGTGGCATTCATATCCATACTCTTCAGACTGTCTTTATAGAAAGGAACAATCTCGTCGTCACTCAGAAAATTAAGAATGATATTTCCTGATATTTGGAAACTCACATCGACGACATTTTTTACTACAAGAAGATGCACCCCTCTACCTCCAAAAAGACAATTAACTCAAGAGCAATCTATCGAATTTACTTGTAGATCAAGTTTGATATAATTTCGTTAAATTGTCAAGATGCAAAATCTTAGCAAGAAGTTGAACTTGTTGTAAAAACTATCGGTGGTGGTTTGTGATATATTTAATTAGCCCCCAATGGTTACCTCCAAAAAACGTAAAACTTTCAATGCAACCTACAATTTACTTGTAGTTCAAAATTGAACTAATTTCAATAAATCGACATAAAATCAATTTCAAGTGGGCAAAGTTAGCTATAGGAATAAGTTTGAAAACTCATAAAACACGGGAATCATAAGTACAACATGAGGGTCCACTATATATGTCTGAAAGCTTGGCTTGTGGCGTTCAGGTCCATATCCTTCGGACTTTGTTTACGAAAACAAACAATAATCTCATCATCACTCGGAAAATTGAGAACGTTCTTTCCTGATAGTTGGAAACTCACACCAGCGGTACTGATTACTACAAGAAGATGCATCCATCTACCTCCGAAGAGACATTTAATTAAAGAAAAATCTACCTTGCTTACTTGTAGCTCAAGTTTGAGCTAATTTTTCATTAAATTGTCAAGATGCAAAATCTTAATTAGAAAGGAGTTAAAAACTATTGTCAAAATCTCGGTTGTTTTCTGATATATTAACTGAGCCCCCAATGGTTATACCTCCAAAAGTTTTTTTGCAATTCTTTAGAAGCAACCTACAATAATTTAGTTGTTGTAGTTCAAGTTTGACAAAATTTCGATAAATATAGGCATGAAGTCATTCAAGTGGGGCAAAGTTAATTTGCTATATAGGGAGTTTGAAAACTCATAAAACATGGGAATCATAAGTAAAACACGTTGGTCCACTTAATATATCTAAAATCTTGGCTTATGGCATTGAGATCCATATTCTTCAGACTTTCTTTACATACAAGAACCATCTCGTCATCACTGGGAAAACTAAGGATTTTCTTTCCCCATAGTTAGAAACTCACACTGACAACATTGTTTACTAGAAGAAGATTCACCCATCTACCTCCGAAAATACATTTAATTCAAGAGTAATCTATCACGCTTACTTGTAGCTCATATTTGATATAATTTCGTTAAATCGACAAGAAGTCACTAAAGTGTGCAAAGTTTGCTAGGAAGCTTCAAAATCCTAGTACTAAAAACTTGGGCATTACGTATAAGAAATCGTTGGTCCAGTTTGTGTGATAATTGGGGTGGTTGCATTTTCTTTTAACTACGGTAGGTCTCGTAGGAGAGAGCTGCTTGAGAGTTAGCACGATCGATGGAAGTACAACTTACATCAAGGACCTGATAAAAAATGAAAATTGCATCCAAGTCCATCCATTTAACACAATGACCCTAAAACTGAATAATGAAGTGTGTGTGTTTTGTGGTTTGCACATACTAGAATTCATTGTGCTAAAGACTATCAATAGAATATTTCTCGATGCTAAGGGAAAATAAAAGATCTAAAGGTTTGTAATGTTTGGATTTGGCAGTCTTGATCCAGCGGTCAATGTTCGAAGTTAATTCGTACACTATACAATGGTGGTATGGTATTGTAAGAGATAAGACAAGATAAAGATAAGATAAGAAGTACCGTGAATGGCCGATCTAATGGTTGGTCTCGTAGGAGCGAGGTGCTTGAGAGTTAAGACGGTCAGTGGAAGTACAAGTTACATCAAGGACCTCATAAAAAATGAAAATTGCATCCAAGTCCATGCATGCATTTAGCACAAGGACCCTGAAACTGAGCAATGAAGTGTGTGTTTTGAGGTTTGCGCATACTAGCATCCATTGTGCTAAAGACTATTGGTAGAATCTTTCTAGATGCTAATAATGGAAAAGAAGATCCAACGGTTAGCAAAGTTTGGATTTGCCAGTCTTGATCCAACAGTCAATGTTCAAAGTTTGGATTTGCCAGTTTTGATCCAATGGTAAATGTTCAAAATGGGTTCAAAATTGCCTTCCCTCCTGATATTTGGCCGATATTTTGGATAACCTTCCCTCCCGATGTTTGGGAAGCAAGTGAAAATTTCGAAAACCGGAAAAGTTTGAATTTTTTTGTCGCCAAGGACCAAAGTGGTTTCCTTCCTATGTACTCCTCGTCCCTGCTCCACACCAACGCGGCTGCCGAACACGCTAGAGACACAGAGCCACCATACCAAGGCACATGTGTGTAGCACCACGCTATGGACGAGGGAGAGATCAGCTGGCCTGGAGCACGAGGGGAAAGGGTAGGAGAGAGGGAGGATGGATGGTGAGAGGCAGCGAAGGAGAGAGAAAACACATAATTTGTTTTGCGTGCATAGGTCCTGAAATTTACTAGTACTAGCATAATGGAGTACACAGTTAAGCCGCAGGAGTACCTCGTGTGAGAAACCCATCATAACTTTGCTCTGACATGGAACTGCCTTCAAATTCTCTTTGCTGCTTCCCTCTTCCCCTGCCAACGTTTTATTCTCTCAGCATGTACAGCACGTGGATAGAGGTGACCATATGTCTAAGAAAAGAAATATACTACTCCCGCATTGTGTAAAAAAAGCACAGCTTAATAAGGCTCAGATAGTAAAAGAATGACATATCATCACTATATAAAATTATAATTGGTAAAGCACAAGAAATTATAAATTTGATCAACATCTCTACTACTATAGTAGAGCAGTTTTGAATTGGATCCATAGCACCAATCCTGACCGTTGGGCTATTAGATCCAATGGTTCAGAGAAGCTCGATTCGTGTTGAATAGTACCTAGAGAAAACTCCACCATGCATGTTCTAGAACCATCATGTCACCACCCCCAAAATCTCATAGCACAGTAGATTGTATTCTCTCTACTTATAAACTACTATAGTGGAGCAGTTTTGAATTGGATCCATGGCACTAATCATGACTGTTGGGCTGTTAGATCCAATGGTTCAGAGCAACTGGATTCGTGTTGAATAGTACTCCCTCCGCTAAAATATAAGGCGCCTAAGGATTAGTCAAAGGTCAACATTTTTTAAGTTTGACCATGATTATACACAAAAATATAAAAATTTAGAATACTAAATTAATATCAATAGATTCACCATAAAGTATATTTTCTTAATATGTCCATTCAATATTGTAGATGTAGATATTTTTTTCTAAATATTTGGTCAAATTTAGTAAGGTTCGACTTTTGACCAATATTTAGGCGCCTTATATTTTGGGATGGAGCGAGGGAGTACAGACCTAGATGCTAGAATGGAAAAGAAAATCTCACGGTTAGCAATGTTTGGATTTGCCAGTCATGATCCAACTGTTAATGTTCAAAGTTAATCTCTACACTATATGTAGTGGTATGGTATATATTGTAAGAGATAAGAGACAAGATAAAGATAAGATAGAAGTACTGTGAATGGCCGATCTAATGGTAGGTCTCATAAGAGCGAGGTGCTTGAGAGTTAACACGGTCGATGTAAGTACAAGTTACATTAAGGACCTCACAAAAATGAAAATTGCATCCAACAAGTCCGTGCATTTAGCACAAGGATCCTTAAACCGAGTAATGAATACTATGTGTTTTGAGGTTTGCGCATACTAGTGTTCATCATGCTAAAGACTATCAGTAGAATCTTTCTAGATGCTAAGAATGGAAAAGAAGATCCAACGGTTAGCAATGTTTGGATTTTCTAGTGTTGATCGAACGGTCAATGTTCAAATAAGTTAATCCCTACACTATTTAGTGGTGATATGCATGGTATTGTAGGAGATAAGAGACAAGATAAAGGTAAGATAAGAAGTACTGTGAATGGCCGATCTAATGGTAGGTCTCGTAGGAGCAAGGTGGTTGAGTGTTAACACGGTCGGTGGAAGTACAAGTTACATCAAGAACCTCGTAAAAAATAAAAATTGCATCCAAGTCCATGCATTTTAACACAAGGACCCTCACACTGAGCAATGAAGTACTGTGTGTTCTTATGTTTGCGCATACTAGCATTAATCATAGTAAAGACTATAAATAGATCGAATCTTTCTCGATGCTAAGAATGGAAAAAATATCCAATGGTTAGCAATGTTTGGATTTGCTAGTCTTGATCCAACGGTTAATATGTTCAAAGTTAATCCCTACACTTTGTAGTGGTATGGTATTGTAAGAGATATGAGACAAGATAAAAGATAAGAAGTACTGCGAATGGCCAATCTAATGGTAGGTCATGTAAGAGCGAGGTGCTTGAGAGTTAACACGGTGGGTAGAATTACAATTTACATCAAGGATCTCATAAAAAATGAAAATTGCATCCAAGTCCATGCATTTATCACAAGGACCCTGAAACCGAGTAACAAAGTACTGTGTGTTTTGAGGTTTGCACATACTAGTGTTCATCATGCTAAAGACTATCAATAGAATCTTTATAGATGCTAAGAATGGAAAAGAAGATCCAATGGTTAGCAATGTTTGGATTTGCTAGTCTTGAGATCCAACGGTCAATGTTCAAAATAAGTTAATCCCTACAATATGTAGTGGTGGTCTATATGGTATTGTAAGATATAAGAGACACGATAAAGATCAGAAGTACCGTGAATGGCCAATCTAATGGTAGGTCTCGTAAGAGCGAGGTGCTCGAGTGGTTGGTGGAAGTACAAGTTACATCAAGGACCTCATAAAAAATGAAAATTCCATCCAAGTCCGTGCATTTGGCACAAGGACCCTGAAACTGAGTAATAATGAAGTACTGTGTGTTTTGTGGTTTGTGCATACTAGTGTTCATCGTGCTAAAGACTATCAGTAGAATCATTCTAGATGCAAAGAATGGAAAAGAATATCCATCGGTTAGCAATGTTTGGATTTGCCAGTCTTGATCCAATGGTCAATGTTCAAAGTTAATCGGTTAGCAAAGTTTCACCTAATTTCATGAAACAGTGAGCAAAGTTTGACCTAATTTCATTAAATAGTTAGGATGCAAAATCTTAGCAAGAAGATGAACTTGTCGTCAAAACTCTCGGTGGTTTCTAATATATATTAATTGACCCTTCCCCCCGATGGGTAACTCCAAGAGCTTTTTCGTAAAACTTTCAAAGCAACCTAGAATTTACCTATAGTAGTCCAAATTTTTACCTAATTTCGATTAATCGACATAAAATCATTCAAGTGGGTGAAGTTAGCTAGGAAATTTGAGAACTGATAAAACATGGGAAATCGTAAGTGCATCGTGTTGGTCTAGTATATATGTGTGAAAACTTGGCTTGTGGCATTCAGATCCATAGTCTTTGGACTTTCTTTAGGGGAAAGAACTATCTAGTCATCACTCGAAAAATTAACAATGTTCTTTCCTAAGATAGTTGGAAACTCACACTGGCGGCATTGTCTACTACAAGAAGATGCACATATATCTACCTCCAAAAAGACTTTTAAATCAAGAGGAATCTATTGCACTTACTTGTAACTAAAGTTTGGCCTAGTTTTGTTCAACTGGCAAGATGTAAAATCTTAGCAAGAAGTTCAATTTGTCGTCAAAAATCTCGTTGGATGGTTTCTCATATATTAATTGTGACCCCCTGATGGGTACCTTCAAAAGCTTTTTCGTAAAACTTTCATAGTAACCTACAATTTGCTTGTAGTAGTTCAATTTTGACCTAATTTTGACGAATCGACATAGGTCATTCAAGTGGGCAAAGTTAGGTAGCGAGTTTGAGAATTCATAAAACACAGGAAATTATAAATACAATATGTTGGTCCACTATATATATGTGTGAAAACTTGGCTTGTAGCATTGAGATAGATATTCTTCGAACTTCCTTTATGAGAGAGAATAATCTTGACATCACTCTGAAAATTGAGAATGGTCTTTTCTGATAATTGGAAACTCACACTGACGGCATTGTTTACTACAAGAAGATGCACCCATCTACCTCCGAAGAGACATTTAATTCAAGAGCAATCTATCATGCTTACATGTAGCTCATATCTGACTTAATTTTGTTAAATTGTCAAGATACAAAATCTTAGAAAGAAGTTGAACCTATCATCAAAGCTCATAGTGGTTTCTGATATATTAATTCACCCCCTCCCCCGAAGGGTACCTCCAAAAGCTTTTTCATGAAACTTTCAAAGCAACCTACAATTTACTTCTAGTTCAAATTTGACCTAATATAATTTCGATAAATCGGGATAAAGTCATTCAAGTTGGCAGAGTTAGATAATAAGTTTGAAAGCACATAGAACATGGGTATCGTCAGTACAACATGTCGGTCCAGTATATATATATATATGTCTGAAAACATGGATTGTGGCATTCAGATCCATATTCTTTGGACTTTCTTGATGAAAAATAACAACCTCGCTTGTCATCTCTCAGAAAATTGAGAATTGAATGTTCTTTCCTGATAGTTGGAAACTCACACCGATGACATTGTTTACTGTATATTGATTTTTTTTCAATGAGTATACTACTTAATACTGTATATAGTTTGGTCAAACTTTGTAACGGTTGACTTTGACTAAACCTAATATGCTGAGTAATACTCCCGCTGTTTAGAAATATAAGACGTTCTAGCTTTGTGAAATGAATATATCTAGACGCCTTTTAGTGTATGGGCATCTAGATACATTCGATTCACAAAGCTAAAACGTCTTATATTTCTGAACAGAGGGAGTATTAAATAAATGGAGTATATGATAAGATTAGGAAAACAACATTTTTTTAGAACCCTCACAAGCTTTTTCTTAGAATCACAGATCTGAATATTACATTGACACTAATGATTAACCAAACTGCAAACAGAGCAAACCCAATCACATACGGAGTAGTAGTACAACTTAACAACTTCTAGGGGGACTCCGCGGTCTTCTCAGGCAAATTGGTAGCATCCTCCACGGGCAAATTGGCTACGTCCTGTGTGGTACCATCGCCGAGCAGGGACTCGTGGATGCTGGGCAGCACGCTGCTGTGCGCGATGGTAACACCGGCCAACAGCTTGTTGAGCTCCTCGTCGTGCATGACGCCGAGCATCAGGTGCCTCGGGATGATGCGGATCTTCTTGCTATCCTTCGCAGCTTGCCCGACGAGCTCCAGCACCTCGGCGGTGAGGTACTCGAGAACGGCCGCGAGGTAGACGGGACCCTCAAAGCCTATGCGCTGGGAGTACCGACCCTCCTTGAGGTAGTGCCTGATTCGGCCGATGGGGAAATGCAGCCCGGCCTTGATAGACCTCGACACCTGCTTCTTCCTGCGGCTGCCTGGTGCGAGACTGCGACTTGGAGTGGCCAGAGCAGGATTCGAAAGCCGGCGACATGACTTCCTTTTATCCACGGCCTTTTTCGCCGCCACCTGGGTCTTCTTTTTCCCACGAGGAGCTCCCGTCTTTGGAGCCATAGCTGCAAATTCTAAGAGGAAGAAAGGTTAATTGTGGAGGGCTGGTGAAGGTGCCTAGGTTCCTTGTATTGAAACTTTAACAGCGTCGTCTTTACTGTTTTACAAGTATGAATTTTTAATAGGAGTACTACTAAAAGGCTGTCTGCGTGTTTCTTTTTTTCTTTCACTTTTTTGAAACATGGTCAGATGTGTCAGCATGAAAATTCATAGAAAGACGTTGTATCTTTCAAAACAATAGTCGGTTTTCAGTATGACTGCGTGGCTACAATAATTAGTACTATATGAATTTCTTACAAATTTACAAGCAATCTATCACACACTTGTAGTTCAAAATTTACCTACTTTGGTTTTATTGACAAAATGTCATTTAATTATGCGAAATTAGCTAGAAGGCCTGAAAATTCATAAAACTTGTTAACCATGAAACATACTCTATTTTGTGTGAAATTTAGTGTGTTGTGGCATTCAGAGCCATACTCTTTGCCTTTTCTTTAAAAAATAATTATATGTGGCACTTCTAAAATAATTTAACAAAATTCTATACATAAAAGTTGAAAAGTCCAATTAACAACATTACTATGCCATGCCAAGATGCACCCCATCTACCCCAAATGGACACGACCTTTGTCATTATTTAACTTGAAACCCAAGTACTTCCTCCGTCTCAAAATAAATGTCGCAATTTTTTTAAAATTTAGATGTATCTAGAGTAGATAGTGGCTAGATACATCCAAATTTAAACAATTTTGAGACATCTATTTTGAGATGGAGGGAGTATGTTAACACATCGCTGGTTATATTGTGAATAAGTGTTTTTAAACCTTGTCAAAATTCATGTTTATCATTTACGGAAGAGGACACCATACATAAGTGCTTAACATTTTTTATTGTTTTCTTTACTTTTCTCTAATTTATCCCAATAAGAGGGACGAGTGCTGCAGATATGACCTTGACATTGGTAACTTGGCTTAAAATGTGAACAATGTTCATACATGGTTATGACCATATTGTGTAGCAAGTTTTTGGAAAGTTGTCCAAATCCATGTTTGTAGTTTTCGTCCAAACAAGCACAAATATAAGAGGACACCATTTAAGTTTCAACTATGTATCATTACAACCCCACCCCCTCCCGCAAAAAAAACCATGTATCATGAAACACATTGAAATAAGTATTTTCATATAGTACTAACATGCGGTGGAAATTATCTATATTTTGCTAGAATATAGTGAGTGCACTCTAAGCCAAATTATCCGGACGTACTTAATTACGAGATATAGTACACTGCCCGCCTCTTCTATGGACACCATTTAAACTTGCACTCGGGCACGCTTCTTCAGTGGGGGGCGGGAAGAGACCTCCTCGTCATCATCCTCGGCCTCCTCCCCGTCATCGTCCTCGGCCTCCTCCCTGTCATCGTCTTCTGCCTACTTCTCAAGGTCGACCTCAAACTCCTCCTCTTCCGTAGTCTCATCTTCCGTCTTATCGGAGTCGCTCGGCATTGGTGGTGGTGTCCCTTTGAAAAAGCGCTGCCAGTGGCTATCTTCTTCATCAGAGGAGTCAGACAGCGGCAGTAGCCATGGCCCATTGACTGAGTCTGGGCTTCCATGTAGAGTTTCGGGGTCTTTCCCATTTTTCAGGTCAATCGACATGTTCTGGAGAGAGTTGTCATAGGAAATTTTGGAAGGAAATAGAGAGAGATCGAGTTCTAAGTAACGATGGGTTGGGTGTTTTGGGTGAAAGTAGGGGTGGATACTGTTGCAAAATGTATAATGTCTATTTATAGTTGTGCTTGTGTTAATACCCTGAAAACTATTCCAAAATATCATAAATAGATTGTATGAGACTCGTCCCGTCAACAAAAAAAGGATTATACTAGACTTGTCGGTTCTTGATTTTTCTCGGCCCAGAGAATTCAGGAGGCGTCCCGCTTTATCCAAAAATGAAGAGAACCATGAAGATCGTGCTGAATTACTCGGTGTCTCTTACTTCCTCTGTTAAAAATTAAGTGTCTATAGTGGTACATACTTATCTAGCTACAACACTACTAGTATAGGTATACTCTTCACAAATTTGCGTCACCGAACTTGATTGATGGTGGTATGGTGTGGGCCTCATCTTTTTATGCACCGCTACATCTCAGACTAGAAGTATAATCATTGCGTGAAAGCTTACACAGGAAGGAAGGAGAAATGGAGAGGATAGTGGATGGATGGTGAGAGGGGGCGAAGGAGAGAGAAAATCTACTACGTGGTAGTATGTGTACTAGTACTGCGTGTCACGACCCATCGTAATATGGAAACTTTTAGCCATAGTTATATAGGAACCATGATCAACTACAGTATGTGTGAAACCATTGGCTTGTGGCATTCTGAACCATATTATTTGGACTTTCTTCACAAAAAAACATCACCGTCCTCACTTTGAAAATTGAAATTCTTTTTTTCCTAATTGTTGGAAACTCCCACATGCAACAATGCTTACTACGCCAATATGCACCCATCTACCAAACTATCATGGGAACTCTATCAAATTGTAAACTATGATGTCAATATGGCCTTGATGACCTTGGTCGTTCGGGTTGAAATAAACCCGATAGTGTCCATACACATGGTAGGACAATATTGTGAAGCTATTTTTCCAAAACTTATCTAATCCCATGATTAGAATTTTCATGGCACGTGGTGTGCAAGACATGATAGGACATCATGAGTAAAACTTTTGTTTTTTGTTTTTCGTTTATTCAATGTGATCAATGTTCAAAACAGGTTCAAAATTGCCTTCCCTCCTGATGTTTGGCTGATCTTTTGGATAACCTTCCCTCCCGATGTTTGGGAAGCAAGTGAAACTTTCAAAAACCGGAAAAGTTTGAATTTTTGTGCCGCCAAGGACCAAAGTGGTTTCCTTCCTATGTACTCCTCCTCGTCCCTACTCCACACCAAAACGCAGCTGCCGAACACGCTAGAGACATAGAGCCGCCATACCAAGGCATATGTGCCTAGCGCCACGCTGTGGACGAGGGGAGAGAGATCAGCCGGACCGGTGCGCGAGGGGAAAGGGGAGGAGAGATGGAGCATAGGGAAGGAGAGAGAAACCCATCATAACTTTACTACTAGTAGAGTGCATAGGTCCTGCAATTTACTACTAGTAGAGTGTACACTGTAAGGCCGCAGGAGTACCTCGTGTCAGAAACCCATCATAACTTTGCTCTGACATAGAACCGCCTTTAACTTCTCTTCACTGCTGCCGCCTTCCCCTGCCAACGTTTTATTCTCTCAGCATGTACATCGTGTGGACAGAGGTGACCATATGTCTATGCAAAGAAATATACTACTCCCGCATTGTGTAAAAAAGCACACCTGAATAAGGCTCGGATAGTAAACGTATGACATATCATCACTATATAAAATTATAATTGGTAAAGCACAAAAAATTATAAATTTGATCAACATCTATAAAGTATGGGTGTATATTTGGTCCTTGTACTTTGTCTCATCATGTGTAGAAGTCAAAGATTATTAGCTACCTCACACTTGAAATTTTGGTAACATGGTCTAGATAAACGAGGGAGAAGATTCTAGTATGATAGAGAAGTGTGTTTTGAGAGGTTTATGCATAGTGCATTCATTGTGTTCAAGACTATCAATAGAATCATCTAGATGCTAGAATGAAAAAGAAGATCCAACGGCTAGAAATGTTGGGATTCACGAGTCTTGATCCAACGGTCAACATTCAAAGTTATTCGTACACTATATAGTGGTTTGTAATGAAGACTATCAATAGAATCTTCAAGATGCTAGAATGGAAAAGAAGATCCAGCAACTAGAAATATTGGGATTCACGAGTCTTGATCCAACGGTCAATATTCAAAGTTGTTTGTACACTATATAGTGGCAAGATCATGTAGAAGTCAACGAGTATTATCTAATAGTAAGTTGCACGTGAGACTCAGATAGTAGACATATGACATATCATCACTATATACAATTATAATTGGTAAATTACCAAAAATTATAAATTTGATCAACATCTATAAAGTATGGGTGTACATTTGGTCTTTGTACTTTGTATCATCATGTAGAAGTCAAAGATTATTAGCTACCTAACACATGATTTTTTGGTAACATGGTCTAGAGAAACGAGGGAGAAGATTCTAGTATGATCGAGAAGTGTGTTTTGAGAGGTTTATGCATAGTGCATTCATTGTGTTCAAGACTATCAATAGAATCTTCTAGATGCTAGAATGGAAAAGAAGTCCACCGGCTAGAAAGGCTAGGATTCGCGAGTCTTGATCCAACGGTCAACATTCAAAGTTATCCGTACAATATATAGTGGTAAGATAAGATAAGATACTAGTAAGTTGCACGTGCCCTGCACATGTGGCTCAGATAATAGATGTCTGGCATATCATCACTATATAAAATTATAGTAGGTCAATTGGAAAAAATATAAATTTGATCAACATCTATAAAGTATGGGTGTATATTTGGTTCTTCTACTTTGTATCATTTTGTGTAGAAGTCAAACATTATTAGCTACCTAACACTTGAATTTTTTGGTAACATGGTCTAGAGAAACGAGGAAGAAGATTCTAGTATGATGGAGACATGTGTTTTGAGAGGTTTATGCATAGTGTATTCATTGTGTTCAAGACTATCAATAGAATCTTCTAGATGCTAGAAGGGAAAATAAGATCCAATGGCTGGAAATGTTCGGATTCGCGAGTCTCGATCCAACGGTCAATATTCAAAGTTATTCGTACACTATATAGTGGTAAGATAAGATGTCTAAAAACATGGCTTGTGGTATTTAGATCCATACTCTTCCGACTATCTTTACAGAAAGGAACAATCTCGTCGTCACTCGGAAAATTAAGAATGATATTTCCTGATATTTGGAAACTCACATCGATGACATTGTTTACTACAAGAAGATTCACCCGTCTACCTCTGAAAAGACAAATAACTCAGGAGCAATCTATCGCATTTACTTGTAGCTCAAGTTTGATATAATTTCATTAAATTGTCAAGATGCAAAATCTTAGCAAGAAGTTGAACTTGTTGTAAAAACTATAGGTGGTGGTTTGTGATATATTAAATCAGCCCCCAATGGTTACCTCCAAAAAACGTAAAACTTCCAATCTAACCTACAATTTACTTGTAGTTCAAAATTGAACTAATGTCAATAAATCGACATAAAATCAATTTCAAGTGGGCAAAGTTAGCTATAGGAGTAAGTTTGAAAACTCATAAAACACGGGAATCATAAGTACAACATGAGGGTCCACTATATATGTCTGAAATCTTGGTTTGTGGCGTTCAGGTCCATATCCTTCGGACTTTGTTTACGAAAAACGAACAATAATCTCATCATCAATCGGAAATTTGAGAATGTTCTTTCTCGATAGTTGGAAACTCACACTAGCGGTACTGATTACTACAAGAAGATGCATCCATCTACCTCCAAAGAGACATTTAATTAAAGAAAAATCTATTGTGCTTACTTCTAGCTCAAGTCTGAGCTATTTTTTTGTTAAATTGTCAAGATGCAAAATCTTAATTGGAAAGGAGTTAAAAACCTATTGTCAAAACTCTCGGTTGTTTTCTGATATATTAATTGAGCCCCCAATGGGTACACCTCCAAAAGTTTTTTTAATTCTTTAGAAGAAACCTACAATAATTTAGTTGTTGTAGTTCAAGTTTGACCAAATTTCGATAAATATAGGCATGAAGTCATTCAAGTGGGGCAAAGTTAATTAGCTACATAGGGAGTTTGAAAACTCATAAAACATGGGAATCGTAAGTAAAACATGTTCGTCCACTTAATATGTCTAAAAGCTTGGCTTATGGCATTGAGATCCATATTCTTCAGACTTTCTTTGCATAAAAGAACCATCTCGTCATCACTCGGAAAACTGAGGATTTTCTTTCCTCATAGTTAGAAACTCACACCGACGACATTGTTTACTAGAAGAAGATGCACCCATCTACCTACGAAAATACATTTAATTCAAGTGCAATCTATCACGCTTACTGGTAGCTCAAGTTTGATATAATTTTGTTAAATCGACAAGACATCACTGAAGGGTGCAAAGTTTGCTCAGAAGCTTCAAAATCCTAGTACTCAAAACTTGGGCATTACGTATAAGAAACCGTTGGTCCAGTTTGTGTGATAATTGGGGTGGTTGCATTTTCTTTTAACTATGGAAGGTCTCGTAGGAGAGAGGTGCTTGAGAGTTAACACGATCGATGGAAGTACAACTTACATCAAGGACCTCATGAAAAATGAAAATTGTATCCAAGTCCATCCATTTAACACAATGATCCTAAAACTAAATAATGAAGTGTGTGTGTTTTCTGGTTTGCGCATACTAGCATTCATCGTGCTAAAGACTATCAATATAATCTTTCTCGATGCTAAGGGAAAATAGAAGATCTGACGGTTAGCAATGTTTGGATTTGGCAGTCTTGATCCAGCGGTGAATGTTCGAAGTTAATTCGTACACTATACAATGGTGGTATGGTATTTTAAGAGATAAGACAAGATAAAGATAAGATAAGAAGTACCACGAATGGCCGATCTAATGGTTGGTCTCATAGGAGCAAGGTGCTTGAGAGTTAAGACGGTTAGTGAAAGTACAAGTTACATCAAGGACCTCATAAAAAATGAAAATTGCATCCAAGTCCATGCATGCATTTAGCACAAGGACCCTGAAACTAAGCAATGAAGTGTGTGTTATGAGGTATGCGCATACTAGCGTCCATTGTGCTAAAGACTATCGGTAGAATCTTTCTAGATGCTAATAATGGAAAAGAAGGTCCAATGGTTAGCAAAGTTTGGATTTGGCAGTCTTGATCCAACGGTCAATGTTCAAAACGGGTTCAAAATTTCCTTCCCTCCCGACGTTTGGCTGATCTTTTGGATAATGTTCCCTCCCGACATTTGGGAAGCAAGTGAAAATTTTGAAAACCGAAAAAGTTTGAATTTTTGTGTCGCCAAGGGCTAAAGTGGTTTCCTTCCTATTTACTCTTCCTTGTCCCTACTCCACCAATCTTGTGGCCGAACACGCCGGAGACAGAGCTTTTTACCAAGGCACGTATGTGCTGCCACTGTGGACGAGGGGAGAGAGATCAGTCGGACCGGTGCACGAGGGGAAATGGGAGGTGAGATGGAGCATAGGGAAGGAGAGAGAAAACACACGATTTTTTTTGCATGCATAGGTCCTGAAATTTACTACTAGTAGAGTGTACACTGTAAGGCCGCAGGAGTACCTCGTGTCAGAAACCCATCATAACTTTGCTCTGATATGGAACCACCTTCAACTTATCTTCCCTACTACTCTCTTCCCCTGCCAACGTTTTATTATCTCAGCATGTACAGCGCGTGGACAGAGGTGACCATATGTCTAAGCAAGGAAATATACTACTCCCGCATTGTGTAAAAAAGCACACCTTAATAAGGCTCATATAGTAAACATTTGACATATCATCACTATATAAAATTATAATTGGTAAAGCACAAAAAATTATATATTTAATCAACATCTATAAAGTATGGGTGTATATTTGGTCCTTGTACTTTGTATCATCTTGTGTATAAGTCAAAGATTGTTAGCTACTGATACATTGCAAATGTATCTATAATTTTTTATGTTCCATGCTTGGTTTTATCTACTTTCTTGTGTTTTGTCCACACTTTGGAGTACTTTTCATATGATTTCTTGGACTAACCTATTAACAAGAGCCACAGTGCCAATTGCCAGTTTTCTGCTGTTTTTGGTTCCAGGAAAGTTAGAAAATGAATATTCTTGGAATTGGACGGGACAAAAGCCAAAGTTGATATTTTTCCGGAAGACTCACGGAGCCAGAAGACGAGACGGAGGGGGGCCACACGATGGCCACACCATCCCTTGGCGTGGGCCAGCACAGGCGCGCCAGGGCATGGTGTGGGCCCCTTGGCTGGCCACCGACCTTGCCTCTTTCGCCTATATATTCCTCCCGAGGCAAAAACCCTAGATCGTTAATCAGAAATCCACGAAAAGTTCCACAGTGCCGCCGCCACCGAAGGGGAGATTCGGGGGACAGAAAGCCTCTGTTCCAGCACCCTGTCGGGACGGGGAAGTTCCCCAGAGCCATCTCCATCGATCTCCACCACCATCTCCATCACCATTGTTGATTCCCATGATGAGGAGGGAGTAGTTCTCTCTCGAGGCTAAGGGTTCTACTGGTAGCTATGTGTTCATCTCTCTCTCTATGCATGATCATATTGTGATCATGAGCTTGTAATCTATAGATCTACCTTGCTACTCAAGTGCTTTAATAGATCTCTGCTCTCCCCATGTGTGTGAAAGTGACAACATGCACACCATGGTGGCACTTAGGCTAGAGATTACAAATACTTGTTATGAGTTATATTTGGAGTTGGATGTCTTTATGAAATTATGGTGTTTGTTGGACTCATCTAGTACTCAAGGTGACAGTGTGGGGTTTCTAGATGGGAAAGATGAACTTTAAGGTGTGTTGTTATAGCCCTACCATCGATTAGAGTGTCCAACCGGAGAGTAGTTCAGCGTAGTATCATAAAGAAGAATATATTTATATGAGAGTGTTCACTACTGAAAGTATGATCCCTAGGCCTTATTTCTAAGCATTGAAACACCGTTTGCAACTAGATCTGTTACATGTTTGCTTGCTTCCATCTTTATTTCAATTTTACTTTACTCTTTTCCACGCCATCAAGTTATTTTCTATCACCATTACCACTTATAATTATCCATACCACTTGTATTTCACTATCTCTTCGCCGAACTAGTGCACCTATACACCTGACAAGTGTATTGGGTGTGTTGGGGACACAAGAAACTTCTTGTATCTTGATTGCAGGGTTGCTTGAGAGGGGATACCTTTGACCACTTCCTCCCTGAGTTCGATAAACCTTGGGTGATCCACTTAAGGGAAAACTTGCTGCTGTTCTACAAACCTCTACACTTGGAGGCCCAACAACTGTCTACAAGAATAGAAGTGCGTAGACATCAAGCTATTTTCTAGCGCCATTGCCCGGGAGGTAAGGTAAAAGGTATTCACACCGAAGGATTAAAGAAGAAGAACCTGCCACGGCAAACGCCTATTTCCTGGCACCGTTGCCGAGGAGATAAGGTAAAAGGTACTCACATCCTCTGGTGTGAGTGCTCGAAGTTATTTCCTTTAGATTCTGCAATTTTGTCTTTTTGTTTCTTGTTTTCACTAGTTAAGCTTAATGGAAAACAAAAACAAAATTAGAGAGGTTTATAGTATTTATCTTGAATTAGGACATGAAGTGTTTGAAGAGAAAATTAAAAAACCTATGGAACTTTATTTGCATGCTAATAGCAATGTTATTAGTATGAATTCATTGGACACCATTATTGCTAATTCTATGGAAAAGTCTAAGCTTGGGGAATCTAGTTTTTATGAAAATGATCTTTTTAGTTCCCCAGCTTTGGAAGATAGCTATTCTAATGATAACTATTTTGTTGAATTTGCTCCCACTACAATTAATAAGAATGACTATGTTTATGTGGAGAGTATTAATTCTTTTATGCATGTGGCTCATGATAAGAATGTTTTATGTGATAGTTATATTTTTAATTTTATTCATGATGCTATTGAAAGTTATTATGAGACAGGGAAACATGGTTTTATGCATCTCAATAATATTAAGTTTCCCCTCTTTATGTTGAAAGTCTTGAAGTTGAACTTCTTTTGCTTTACTATGCTTATTGCTTTGTGCTTTCATAACTTGTTTCTTTACAAGATTCCTATGCATAGGAAGTGGGTTAGACTTAAATTTTCTTTGAATTTTCTTCTTGATGCTCTCTTTTACTTCAATTCATATTTCTTATGTGAGAATCTTCTCAAACTATCATGCCTAACTTAAAGGCGTTAAAGAAAAGTACTTATTGGGAGATAACCCAAAAGTTTTAGATGAGTCTCGGAAGTTATTACCTCTGTCACAACCGCTCCTTATCCTTTTTATTTGCTTTTTGTGCCAAGAGTAACCTCTAATGAGAGAGAAGTAATGATTGGGAAAGTTGCTGTCCCGAAACAGATTTCTGTGCTTCACCGTAAAAATTCATGTACAATCTCTGTACGTCCTTTTGAGGCATGAATTTTTGTGCTTCTGCCCCAGGTTGTTATCTAACTTTCATTAGTTCACCACTTTTTTATTTGAGCAACATAAGGTCTTCGAAAAAATTCGTCTTCATCTGCTGGTCTGTTTTGACAGATTTCTGCCATTTTCTGCATTTGCTTCTTGTTGGTTCCTTTTTGAGTTCTTTTGGGGAATTGAGCTTTTTGAGGGAAGTTCTACAGTAGCTAGTATTCTAATGTAAGTTTATTTGGTGTTTTAACTTAACCTTAAAGACCTATTATCTTGAGTGCATTAATGTTGATAAAAAAGATTGTGTGAAGTTTTGTCTGAAGGAAAAAATGCAGGTGTATGGAAGGAATGAGTAATGAGATGAAGGATGGACTAAAGCTCAAGCTTGGGGATGTCATGCGTGTCACCCTAAGAAATATCCAAGAAGTACAAGCGTCAAATCTTGGGGATGCCCAAGGCATCCCCTTCTTCATTAATAAAAATTCCAGGTTTCTTCCAAACGTTTCATTTTTATTGTTTCATGCACAGTTGTGTTGTTCTTGGAGCGTCTTATTTTTCGGTTTTTTTTTGGTTTTTCGTTTGCTTGGTTTGCTTAGTTTTCTGAATAAATTGGTTGGACCCCCTCTTTCATACATTGGTTTGCAAGTAGTTTGGTTTGGTTTGGAAAAGAGTAGGAAAGTTCATGCTTATGTGGTAAAAAGAGCTCGTTTTTTACTGTGGCCTATGCTTTGTCATGCCATGCTTGATATTGTTTTGGCTTTATGCTTAAGTATTCTTTGCTGTAGCATGACTTGTTATAAACAATTGAGATTGCTTAATGTGCCTTGGATGAATCATGCGTTGTTTTAGCATATTAAAGCATAGTATAGTGGTATTCTCCTTTGATGCTTTATTTGGGTTGACTTGACACATGCTCGCACCATGTTATGACTATCTCAAGTCACCATAGCCTTTATGATCCTTTAGTTTTCAACTTGTAGTATCACTTTATGATTTGATCAATGATGTTTTGTCGCTCTGCATGATTATGGCCATTACTGCTCTCCTAGTTTGTCGCTCCCAGTCTTTTGCTAGCCTCCACAACCAAGTATGAATTCCACTCATGCATCCAACTCCCTAAACCAAGTTATTCCAAAGAGTCCACCATACCTACCTATTAGCTTATGCTATTCCAAGTATATTCATGCTTTTTTTTACCTTCCAAATTAAACTTGTTATCAGAAAACTAGTGATTAAAGCTCTCACGAACATGCTGGCACACTTTACCTTTTTGCATCTAATAAACTTGAACCATTGGGTCCTTTGTTGCGTATATGCTTGTGCTTTATAAGTTGAAATTAGCAAAACCATGTACCATGGGGAACGCTTTCAACATTGCACTTGTACTTTGTACCCCGTTGATAACATGTTCTTTTGCTTACGGATCTCGGCGGTGTGAAATAAAAGTGGAACTTGTAAGATCATGGAGTTTGTATGTGTGTTAGAGAAACGCCTAGGACGCTAGCCTAAGCCATGCCTAATCATGGTGGAAACTTGCAGCATCACCATAATGAGCACCCTATGAAGAATCCTCAATAAAAACCTATGCAAATAGCAAATAAAAAGATCGCTGAGATGCTCATTGTCTGCTTGCCTTGTCATTTTGATTATGGGTTAGCTCCTGTATCATGTGCAAGGGGTACCCCGTTGGCGGTTCTTTATGATACATATGTACTTATAATGACAAGAGCTTACTTGTGACTAAAGTTGAGTAGCATGAGGATCGGTCTTCGTAAGTAAGGGGCATGAGATTTCGGTTTATAACTTGTCAAGCATATCCTCTTAGTTGTGTCACTTTAACCTTAATCACCTTCAAGATGCTTATGATAGGGGCAATGAGAGCTTAAAGCTATAAGTACCATAATTTTTGGAAGATCCTTATGAGACTTGAATCCCTACTTCCTTCTATGAAGGCTTTTCTTCCACCATTATATTGAGTCTCCACCTTCTATCTTTATGCACATACTTTGAGAGCATAGTGGCCATTCTTAGTTATATGTGCATTGTCCCAAGACTTGTTGATTGACGCATAGCTTTGATTGCTTGTTTTAAACTATTTGTATCTAGTCACTCTTATGAACTTTGAAGGTGTCCTATGCATTTATGTTTTCTACTCTATGAGGGACAAGCTGAATGCCACTATGTTATGTTTTCTTTATGTGAAACAAACAAACGTCTTGCAAAGCATTTTTATTCAAGAATCTTTTGTTTATGCCTTTTCATGTTGCAACTTAGTTTCTTTGTCTTATTGCTAGAACTTTGTCTTTCATGTTTTGATTGAAGTACTATGATCCCAGCTTTGAATGTTTTACAAATACTTTGATCAAGTTTATGATGGTGCATGTCACCTCAAAAATTATTCTTTCTTTTTATCACTTACCTAATCGAGGACGAGCAAGAGTTAAGCTTGGGGATGTTGATACATTGCAAATGTATCTATAATTTTTGATGTTCCATGCTTTGTTTTATCTACTTTCTTGTGTTTTGTCCACACTTTGGACTACTTTTCATATGATTTCTTGGACTAACCTATTAACAAGAGCCACAATGCCAGCTGCCTGTTTTCTGCTATTTTTGGTTCCAGGAAAGTCAGAAAATGAATATTCTCGGAATTGGATGGGACAAAAGCCAAAGTTCATATTTTTACAGAAGACTCACGGATCCAGAAGACGAGATGGAGGGGGGCCACAGGGTGGCCACACCACCCCTTGGCGCGGGCCAGCTCAGGCCACACTAGGGCATGGTGTGGGCCCCCTGGCTGGCCATCGACCTTGCCTCTTTCGCCTATATATTCCTCCCGAGGCAAAAACCCTAGATCGTCAATCAGAAATCCACGAAAAGTTCTGCAACACCGCCGCCACCGAAGGGGAGATTCGGGGGACAAAGACTGCTCCCAAGACCACGAGACGGGGAAGTGCCCCCGGAGCCATCTCCATCGATCTCCACCACCATCTCCATCACCATTGCTGATTCCCATGATGAGTAGGGAGTAGTTCTCTCTCGAGGCTAAGTGTTCTACCGGTAGCTATGTGTTCATCTCTCTCTCTATGCATGATCATATTGTGATCATGGGCTTGTAATCTATAGATCTACCTTGCTACTCCAGTGCTTTAATAGATCTCTGCTCTCCCCATGTGTGTGAAAGTGACAGCGTGCCCACCATGGTGGCACTTAGGCTAGAGATTACAAATACTTGTTATGAGTTATATTTGGAGTTGTATGTCTTTATGAAATTGTGGTGTTTGTTGGACTCATCTAGTACTCAAGGTGACAGTGTGGGGTTTCTAGATGGGAAAGATGAACTTTGAGGTGTGCTGTTACAGCCCTACCATCGATTAGAGTGTCCAACCGGAGAGTAGTTCAGCGTACTATCATAAAGAAGAATATATTTATATGAGAGTGTTCACTAGTGAAAGTATGATCCCTAGGCCTTGTTTCTAAGCATTGAAACACCGTTTGCAACTAGATCTGTTACATGTTTGCTTGCTTCCATCTCTATTTCAGTTTTACTTTAGTCTTTTCCACACCATCAAGTTATTTTCTATCACCATTACCACTTATAATTAACCATACCACTTGTATTTCACTATCTCTTCGCCGAACTAGTGCACCTATACACCTGACAAGTGTATTGGGTGTGTTGGATACACAAGAGACTTCTTGTATCTTGATTGCAGGGTTGCTTGAGAGGGGATACCTTTGACCACTTCCTCCCTGAGTTCGATAAACCTTGGGTGATCCACTTAAGGGAAAACTTTTTGTTGTTCTACAAACCTCTGCACTTGGAGGCCTAACAACTGTCTACAAGAATGGAAGTGCGTAGACACCAACTACCTAACACTTGAAATTTTTGGTAACATGGTCTAGAGAAACGAGGGAGAAGATTCTAGTATTGAGAAGTGTGTTTTGAGAGGTTTATGCATAGTGCATTCATTGTGTTCAAGACTATCCATAGACTCTTCTATATGATAGAATGGAAAAGAAGATCCAATGGCTAGAAATTGTAGGATTCGCGAGTCTTGATCCAACGGTAAACATTCAAAGTTATCCGTACACTATATAGTGGTAAGATAAGATAAGATAAGATCATGTACAAGTCAACGATTATTAGCTACGAGGGAGAAGATTCTAGTATGATGGAGAAGTGTGTTTTGAGGTTTGTTCATATCATTCATTATGCTGAAGACTATTAATAGAATCTTCTAGATGCTAGAATGGAAAAGAAGATCCAACGGTTGGAAATGTTGGGATTCACGAGTCTTGATCCAACAGTCAATATTCAAAGTTATTCGTAAACTATATAGTCATAATATAATAAGATAAGATAAGATATCTCTATCTCTACTACTATAGTGGAGCAGTTTTGAATTGGATCCATAGCACCAATCCTGACCGTTGGGCTGTTGGATCCAATGGTTCAGAGAAGCTGGATTTGTGTTGAATAGTATGTACCTAGAGAAAACTCCACTATGTTCTAGAACCATCATGTCACCACCCCCAAAATGCATAAATTAAGTCTATTAATAATAACTATCTACACATATTGAGAATACAACCTACTATGCTTTGAAATTTTGGGGTTGGTGACATGATGGTTCTAGGACATGGTGGAGTTTGCTCTAGGTACTTTTCAACACAAATCCAGCTACTATGAACCATTGGTCCTAACAGCCCAACGGTCAAGATTGGTGCTATATATGGATCCAATTCAAAACTGCTCCATTATAGTAGTAGATATATATATATATAAAGCACACCTTAATAAGGCCTAGTATGTGGCATCCTCTAAGGTTCACCTTATACATAGTGGAAACTATGAAGTATCTTTAAGCCTAAGGTGCACCTCAAGCTTGTGTGTTGACCATAGAGAATAGAAAAATCATTTCCCCTCTCTCTTTATTTCATGTGAGCATTTTCAAAAGGGGTTCAAAATTTTCAAGAGGCAAAATCTTAGTAGCTAGAAGTCGAATAGTCTCAACTAATATATTAATTGACCGCTCGATGGGTACCCCCAAAAGCTTTTTACATAAAACTTTCAAACCAATTTATTGCTTGTAGTTCAAATTTGACCTTTTATTTCGATACATCGACATAAGGTCATTCAACAAGTGGACGGGGTCAGCTAGGAACCTTGAAAACTCATAAAACATGGGAATCGTAAGTAAAACACATTGGTCCACCTAGGTAATATGTCCAGAAGCTTGGCTTATGGCATTGAGATCCATATTATTCGGACTTTCGTTATGGAAAAGAATCATCTTGTCATCACTCTGAAAACTAAGAATTTTCTTTCCTGATTGTTGAAAACTCACACCGACGACATTGTTTACTACAAGAAGATGCACACATCTACCTCCGAAATGACAATTAATTCAAGAGAAATCTATCACACTTACTTGTAGCTAAAGTTTGACTTAATTTTATTAAATTGACAAGAAGTCACCGAAGTGCACGAAGTTAGCTAGGAATCCTAGTACTAAAAACTTGGGTATTACGTATAAGAAACCATGGTCCAATTTGTGTTATAATTGGGGCGGTTGCATTTTCGTTTAACGTTGGTAGGTCTCGTAGGAGCAAGGTGCTTGAGTGTTAACACGGTCGGTGGAAGTACGTACAAGTTACATCAAGAACCTCATAAAGAATGAAAATTACATCCAAGTCCATGCATGCATTTAGCAAAGGAATCAGAAACTGAGCAATGAAGTACTGTGTTTTGAGGTTTGCGCATACTACCGTTCATCGTGCTAAAGGCTATCAGTAGAATCTTTCTAGATGCTAAGAATGGAAAATAAGATCCAACGGTTAGCACTGCTGTTTGGATTTGCCAGTCTTGATCCAACTGTTAATTTTCAAAGATAATCTCTCCACTATATGTAGTGGTATGGTATTGTAAGAGATAAGAGACAAGATAAAGATAAGATAAGAAGTACTACGAATGGCTGATCTAATGGTAGGTCTCATAAGAGCGAGGTGCTTGAGAGTTAACACGGTCGGTGGAAGTACAAGTTACATTAAGGACCTCACAAAAAATGAAAATTGCATCCAACAAGTCTGTGCATTTAGCACAAGGACCCTTAAACTGAGTAATGAAGTACTATGTGTTTTGAGGTTTGTGCATACTAGTGTTGATCGTGCTAAAGACTATCAGTAGAATCTTTCTAGATGCTAGGAATAGAAAAGAAGATCCAACAGTTAGCAAAATGTTTGGATTTGCGAGTCTTGATCCAACTTGTCGTTAAAACACTCGTTGGATGGTTTCTCATATATTAATTGTGACCCCCAATGGGTACCTCCAAAAGCTTTTTCGTAGAACTTTCACTGTAACCTAAAATTTACTTATACTAGTTCAAATCTGACCTATTTTCGATAAACCGACATAAAGTCATTCAAGTGGGTGAAGTTAGGTAGGCATTTTTGAATTGGATCCATAGTACCAATCGTGATCGTTGTGCTGTTAGATCCAATGGTTCAGAGTAGTTGGATTCGTGTTGAACAGTATCTAGAGCAAACTCCACCATGTCCTAGATAGTTATTATTAATATACTTAATGTATGCCTTTTTTCTCTAACAAGACTATTGGTTAATAACAACTTAATGTTTGTTAAATCACATTTCATACAGTATATACGAGTGTGGCACATGCCTGTGTGTGTGTGTGCGTGTGAAAACTTTGGCTTGTGGCATTTATTTAGATCAATATTCTTCGGACTTCCTTTACGGGAGAGAATGATCATGACATGACTCAGAAAATTGAGAATGTCCTTTTCTGGTAGTTGGAAACTCACACCGACGACATTGCTTACTACAACAAGATGCACCCATCTACCTCTTAAAAGACATTTAATTCAAGAGTAGTCTATCATGCTTACTTGTAGCTAAAGTCTAACTTAATTTCATTAAATTGATGCAAAATCTTAGCAAGAAGTTGAACCGTACCTATATATCATCAAAACTCTTGGTGGTTTCCCATATATTAATTGACCCCTCCCCCCGATAGATATGGGTACCTCCAAGAGAGATGTTTCGTCAAACTTTCAAAGCAACCTACAATTTACTTGTGGCAGTTCAATTTGTACCTAATAATTTCGATAAATTGGCATAAAATCAATCAAGTGGGCGAAGTTATCTAGGAAGTTTGAGAAATCATAAAATATGGGAAATCGTAAGTACAACATGTTGGTCCATAATATATGTCTGAAAACTTGCCTCATGTGTCATTCAGATCCATATTCTTCAGACTTGCTTTACGGGAAAGAACAATCTCGTCATCACCACTCGGAAAATTGAGAATGTTCTTTCCTCGGATAGTAGGAAACTCATAGTGATGGAAATGTTTACTACAACAAGATGCACCTATAGACCTCCGAAAAGACATTTAATTCAAGAGGAATCTATATCGCGCATACTTGTAGCTCAAGTTTGACCTAATTTTGTTAAATTGTCAAGATGCAAAATCTATCTTAGCAAGAAGTTAAACCTATTGTCAAAACTCTTGGTGTTTTGTGATATATTAATTGACCCCTCGGTGGGTACCTTCAAAATCTTTTTCGAAAAACTTTCAAAGCAACCTACAATTTTCTTAGACACAAGGCTAGTAAATTTCTAAGATATGTATAGTATGGGCATGTCCAGTGTCTCGAAGTAGCTATGAAAACTACTTTCGGTCCAGCGTTTGGAACTGAAGTGGGTCCACACAACCATGCTAAAAAGGAAAACAGATTGTTATCCACTGAATAGTGGGCCCTCCCAAATGATTCTCTTAGACATAAGTCTAGCACTAGAATCACCTTGAAGAATCTTTTTGTTAGCACTACCCACTCCACCGTTAAGATATATGTTTCAGACTTAACACCGTTCTTGCTTTGATGTTTGGGGCCAACGGGCTCACTACCATGGGGCCCCATTCTTATTAGTGGTCTAGTTATATCCTATAGGAGCCAATGAATGTTAGCCCTGACTCCTCAGCTCTTCCTTCTCGATGAAGCCTTGACGCTCGGCTTTGAAGGATGGTTATGAGGGAAGTAAGTGCCTATGGTGACTTTATCAAGCTCAAGCCCCCCACCGGACAGTCTGAAGACACAATCTTTTGGAGGTGCTCATAGGGTAGGATATGCGTTCATGCGTTCATAGGGGTGAGTGTGTGTATGCATCTGTGAGCGTGTGCATTTTGTAGTGGATTTTCGCAAAAATGAGAGAGATGGGCCTTCCGTTTGTATTAAGTTTTGCTCGGTTTTCCCAAAGTAATTATAATGGTCACTGGTGTCTACGTTCTATGGGCTCACTACCGAGGGCGACATTATTAGTGGTTCAATTACATCCCATAGAAGCCAACGAATATTAGCTCCAACCCCCTAGCACTTCCTTCGCCACGAAGCCTCGGTGCTCGACTTTGAAGGATGGTTATGAGGGTAGTGAGAGGCGACGTTCCTGTCAATATATAGCGAGGTGCCTATGGTGACTTCGTCAAGCTCAAGCCCCATGGGATCAGTTCAAGATCTAGTCTTTCTGAAGTGCTCATAGGTGTAGGGTGTGCGTACCTGCATTCATAGGGGTGAGTGTGTGTACGCATTTGTGAGTGTCTCCATTTTGTAATGGGTTTTCACAAAAAGAGAGGGGGGACTTTGGTTTATTTACTTACTCCCTCTGACCCAAATTAATTGACTTGGATTTGTCTAGATTCGAATGTATCTAGACTTGTTTTAGTGCTAGATACCTCTGAATCTAGACAAAATAAAGTCAATTAGTTTGGGTCGGAGGGAGTATTGAGTTTTGTTCTGTTTTCCAAAAGTACTCCATGTAATGAAAGTCAAACTAGGTGAGTGATTTTTGGTTCCCACGGGCTCTCTAGCGCGGGCCCCAGTTATTAGTGGTCGAGTTAAATCCAATACGGAGTAGTAGCCAGCGAATGTGAGAATCGGCTCCCCTATCTCTTCCTTCTCCATGACGCCTCTGCGCTAGGCTTTGAAGGCGCGCTCTTTTTTCGAGCAATGTCGGCGGATTCAGTCATGCCGGTCCGGCGAATGACGGGGGATCTTGATGCGCAAGGTGGCCGGGTTAGGGTAAGTACGCTAGAGTTCATGGTCTCAGTTTATTTTCTCGAATTCAGCTTATGGGTTCTCTCCTTTTGGGGTTTTTCTCTATTCTGCCCGTCTCGATCAACGATGTTTCCTGGGTTTAGATGCCGGAATGGATGCTAGACGCGGAGTGGTATGGCATCGTTACCGATGTGGATCTCTGGCTCTGGTGCATTGCGCCACGGCTCCTAATTCGCCGCGAACTTGACGCCGAGTTCATGGGTTGCAACTATGAATGTGAGTGTTGCATGTTCGTCCACTAGGTAGATCTACCGCACTCACTTTCACTACAGCATGCAATGATGTCGCTATGGTTACAGCTCGAGATCCACGATGACCTTGAAGAGGAGGAGCAGGAGCACCATCAGATGCATGTCGAGGAGATGGCTGCAGAGTTAACGGATATCTACAACTCACTGCACTCAGTCATAAATAGGAGATATGCTCTTAGATTTGGGTAATTAGAGTTGGACATTAGGTTCTTAACCAAGTATGGTCTGCAATCTAGATATTTAGCATGCTCATGATGCTTTTGGTGGCTGGCTGTAGATTCCACTAATAATTAAGTAATCCCCTTTTGTTTACTAGTACTCACCATCTCATAGTACTGCCACGTTAAATTACACTAGCTTAATTAATATGGGAGTATTTGACAGTCTTCTTACAGCCCTTCTGGAGTTTGTGGTTACTACTAATTGATCTAGTTGATGTGTTACTAGTATCTCTATCTATATACGAGTATCGCTATATTTTTTGCACATTTGTGCACCTTCTTTACCCAACAACGTCCACCTTTCCATCGCATCAGTGCAATCTCCGGTGAGTCCGCGACCATCCGGATGGTTGTTTAGGTGATTGCTATTATAAATAGTAGATATATATGCCACATTAGGAAGTTGGGATCACCATGGATGTAGCCATGGAATTAGTTATAAGGACCACTGAAAATAGGTAAGTATATGCTTCCAAGAAGAGTCTTTTGAGGATGGGAAGCTTGCCCCTGGCTTTATTTCACAGAACGGTCCTCTACTGAACAATGCAGATGTAATTTGTTGCATATCATTCATAAATAGATTGTCGTTTGCTGGTGTCCTGCATTGCTGAGTTCTTTAAATTATATTGTTCGTTAAAGGGAAACACACCCAATCATTGGCATCAGATTAATGCACGTATCCTTCTTTGCATTGCAAAGTTGATGTGTTCCTTCCTAAAATTTACTGGTTTTGCTGCATTTAATTTAGCATCATGCGCATGTCCCACCCGTGGAGGAGGCAATATCGAGTGACAAGTGTTTTTATGTATCCAGCTGCTTTGCTAGAATTTCAATAACCTATGCTTTGTCCCCGAAAACATTTTTTCGATAAAGAGCGCTTTATTACACAAAATGTCCCCAAAAATATACTGATCATTTTTGTTGCATCATGATTTGCAGAAATGAAGTCATTCTAATCTGTTGGCACTTATTACTAAGGCTAGGACTGCTCGTGTGCCAGCTAAGAAGGAAAACCCTGAAGTACAACCCTTTTCATGTCGGTTATGTTTTCCATGTTTGGGAAATATGCCTCTATGGTTGTTTTCCATTTGTGGTACCACTGTGGAGCTTTCACGATGTGTGCCGCTGAATTTGGATTGTGAAACGAGAATTTGGTTTATTTTGTTTGAAATGAGAATCTGGTTTAATTTTGGATTTGTTATCTACAGTTTCCACCTTCCTCATTTTGCTCATGGCGTAATGGTGCTGGTCACTACAAGGATTTGACAATTTCCCATCTCCGAGAGAAATACAAAGCTCATAGACACATGATTTCGTGCCTCCAAGAGAAAGTGAAACACTAGGACGAACAAATTAGGCGCCTGAAGGAAGAAGTGTCCACATCCACTAAGTGGATAGCTGATTTGATTGCAGGATGGAATACATCAATTTCAGTTGCTCATGATGCTGCTGTTGATTTTCAAAAGTTCATGGCTGATAACTTAGTCCCCGAGTTGCCTGATCTAGATGGTGACGAGCTGATTGGCTAGGTGTACGACCAGATCTTGGAACAGGTGGGAATGCGAGCTGACAATCTTTTTAATTCGGCTCTAGAAGCAGATGAGACCCTGACAGAAATTCGAGATTCTCCACGCCCATATAGTCCTGATCTTGCAAAAGTTGAGGAAATTTGTAAACCATATTGACCGCTCTACTTTCATTTTTGAAGGTTTTGGGTTTGTTGTGAGGATGACTGTTTGTTAAGTCAGGTACTATAATTGCTTTTTTTGCTCTGCTGGTGTGTGGTGTCCATGAATCTATATATTTGATGTACGATTATGACATATATATTGGACCTGGCTTTATGTGACTATATTTGGCAACAAAAGTCATCTTATTCATACTTGCGGTGGTTTTTTATCTTTCAATTTTTTCCTTCTGAGATCTGTTAATGATGACGTTAATGCTAGTTGCGAGTGATTTTTTAGCATGTTTCTGGTAGTAAACCAAAACTTGTAGTTGTAGATTGTGGAATTTCAGGTCGATGTTTGAACTCTAGATCTTGATGTCATAGAAAGGGTAGGCTTCTACCACCTAGAATATTGTACCCAACAATTGATTGTATCACACGAATAAGTGCACAAACTTGATGTCTGTAGGTGGGAAATTGAGCAACGCAAGTGCACAAACTTGTATCAGTCGTGTGGTTGCTACTATTAATACAACCGTGGTTTCCCCTAAAAAAAGCGAGGTTCGTAGTAAAATAAAAATAAATAGTGGGGCGAAACTTAGTTTCGAGTTCGAGGTCGCATAGTCATGTGCCCCTCGACCCCATCGTCATCTTCTCCACCTAGCAGCCCTCCCTCGACCGGACCATCCCCGCCGCTCTACCATTGAACACCACCGCACCGCCGTTCGCTGGTATGTACGTCCCCAACCTCCAGCCATTACGGGCTTTCTGAAGGATAGAATGCATATATTGTTGGGCATTGCGAGCTAAAAAAGCTCATGGCGTTTACAGAAAAATGGATTTGGTGTTAGCGGATGCATTTTCTGCATCGGCGGATGCGGAGGCCGATGCTTGTACCACATCGGAGTCTTGGGCAGTGTTTAGTGATGCTTGGAAAGTGGTGGAGGCGCAGTTGAAATCCTCGTCGGCTGCTACTGGAACAAATTTGGCTATGTTGGTTGCCGCTGCCAAAGCGACGGCTATGTGGGATGCTAGGAATGCGTCAGCTCGTGGTCATGCTTCTTCAGTGTCAACGGCTGTGGCTCGTCATTCATCGGCGGCGCCTGCTCCATCTGCTCAGAACTTGTCGACCCCATTGTAAGTTCTGCGTTGGATTTTGTCTCCCTAACTTCCTCCCTCTTTTGTGTATTCTGCTACGGGGTTTTTTCTGGACGCAGTGGATATTAGTTTAAACTAGTAGTACTGGGACCATAAAAATCTATTTAATCACAAACTAGTGATCTGAATGGGATGAAACTTTCACAGGATTCAAACCTAGGCATCGATGATTTACAGATTTTTTGTCAATTTTTTTGAATAGTTTTACTTTTTAGTTCAAAATCTGAACTACTGTCATACGTTTGATCTAAGATGGAAGGTGGATCCTGGGGCAAGTCACCGTGAGACTTGGGTTCACCAAGTCATTGAAGCTGCATCCGTTTTTGTCCTCTTCTTTATGATAAAACTAGAAAATTCAGGTGGGGGCCTTTCTATCCTCCCCGGTGACCTAAAAAAAAGTTCTTCATCCCCTTTGCCCAGTTCTGACATGCTGAAGCATTTTGCGGTGCTTTCATACTACTCTAGTTGATTCGTTGTGCTATTTAGGTTATTTTGTTGATAGACTCAGCTTTTTAGGTAGTTTTTCAGAAGGGTGCAGTTTAGGAAATTTCGATGATAAATTTCCTGTCAAAATGTATGATGCATTGTGGTGTTTACTTAATTCTTTTTTAGGGTTGTGCATTGTGCATTGTGTTGTTTACTTAATTCTGATTGTTCACTTGTGCTATTTACATCATCCTACCAGCTTTGGTGGAAGAACATATGCAACAATCAACGACTTGCCAGGCGATGTATTTGGCAGATTCTTGTCAGGCTTCGTCTACATCCATCCTGCATACTGAGGGCATCAGTCGCCCAAAAATGTTGGATGGACTTCATGGGAAGCAACGATTTCAAAAGGCTAACCCTGTCACACAACAGAGGAATGTCGTTACTTGGGTTTTTCACCAACAGCTCTGAGGACGCTCGATTCTTAACAGATCATAATCTTGACCAATCCATCTTCCAGAAGCTGAACAGGCTGGTGGAAGTACATAAAGCCTACAAACTATATGTACTCGGATGTCGCAATGGTAGGGTGCTACTTCATTATCTGCAAGGGTCTAACATGGTAAAGGCCTGAGATCCAATAAGTGGAAGTGAAACAGTGATACCAGAACCACCAATTTGGTGGAGACGTGAGTATGATAGCGGCAAAATTCTCTGTTCGAGAAATCATGGGCAATTGTCTTCACACTGTTGCAGCAATTTCTAGGTTGTTTGGATAGTAACCAATGGTAACCAAGCACTAGTGCAGAGGTACTCATCAGAGTTCGGAAAATGGGAGGACTAGATTGAACCTGCAGAGATGCTGGCTAAGATTGATCGCAGGCCGTCAACTCTCATAGGGGACATTTTGTACTGGCCAACAATGAACTCCAGATATATAATTGCCTTTGATAACGTGACAACAAAACTGTGTTATATTGAGTGCCCCCATGAGACACATGATATTTTCAGACACAATTTTGTCATCGCTAAGGGACATAATGGAGATGTTGCCCTTGCGGTTATAAGAGACTTCAGTCTAAACACGTGGTCCAGTGCAAGATCAAGAGGCAAATGGGAAGCTTGGGTGCCTCATATAAAGGTTGAGTTGGATACTCTCGTTGGCCTTGATAAATCATGGGCATATGGTGGGTAATATGCAGTAAGGTTACTCTGCGCATTTGAGGATAGAGAAATGGTGATTATATGGGCGAAGGAGGGAGTATTCAAATTATATCTCGGTAACATGAAGTCTAAGAAGTTCAGATCTCGTAAATGTTGCTGTACTTTACATCCCTACATTATGACACCTGGTTAGTGCAGTCATTCATGTGCAACCCTTGCATTTTTGTGCACCTATGATTTTGCTGATGATTTTTTTCATTTCCTTCAGCATCCGACGTGATTCAGAGTGCTAAATCAAAGAAACGAAAAGGAAGTCCTGTCAGCAATATAGCTGATTCGGACTGCTACATCAAGGAGATGAAAATAACACTCAGATGAACAACCAAGGCTTGTTTGGGCAAGCATGTGTTTGCCGAGGTTGTGTTATTTGGAGCTGCAATCTGATATTTGTTTGTTTTGGTAGCTGATGGAACTGTGGTGGCACCTTTGTTTGTGCTGCAGTCACAGCGGCAGGGGCTGGAATATTAAAGATGTCTGTTCGTTTTGGGGGCCTATGTGTGTCTGATAAAACATTGTTTTATATGATGAAATGGTGTTCTCTATATAGTAGTGTAAGCGTGATGAAATCTTGTTTTATTTATTCTACATATACTTTAGCTGGTCTTTGTGTTTTGATAGTATGCTGTAGTAGGAGTATTTGTTTCGCAGCAGGATTTTTTATTTGATTTAAATTAGTACTACCATTTAGTTAGTGCTTCCTGTAGAAGAGTCTGTGCTGACACCTAAATAATTAGTAGACCATGGTTACACACCATTTTCACATGCTTGAATTAGAGCTACTTCAGACATTTGTTTGTTGTTATGTTAAACAAACATTCTTGTATCGGATATCTGCATTTTCATACGCGTGGTAGATAATCACTCTCCCTGACTTGGATCCTTGAAATAGAGGGAGAATAGCCTATTTTTTTAATTATTCTTTGGACAATCTCTAAATTCAAAATCACTATCGATCGCCAAAACCTACCGCCTACCCCGTTTGAATCGGAGGCATGAGTTGATGTGAGTCTCGCCTTAAATTCCTGACCAGATGGCATTCGAACTACACAACCTTTTTTCTAATAGTAAAAACTTGGTTGGCAGCCAAATTCAAAATCGTAATCGAGCGGGAAAATAACCCACCGACCCTGAAGCATTTCGCACCCCCTCTGTTTCAAATATTTTTAGGCAAAATCACCTACCGAGGTAGTAGCATTTTTATATTATTACATGGACCCTAGACAAATTTAAAATCTGAGTCAAGCGGCAAAATTTACCGCCTATGCTGTGTGAATGGAAGGTATCCAAGTTTCTGTGCAAAATGTTTATGGATGATCAGTTAATATGACTCTCGGCCTTGAATTCCTGGACAAATAGCATATAGTCTACTACCTTTTTTCTATTAGTAGATGGAGGCTAGCCAAATTCAAAATCTCAATCGAGCGGCAAAATCACCCACCTACCAAGCATTTCCCGCCCCACCGTTTCAAAAACTTGGAGCCAAAATATCCTATCGACCAGGGGAGTACCATTTTTCTATTATTATTAGATAGGTGCAAGCCAAATTCAAATTCTCAATCGAGCGGCAAAACCACAGACCGACCTTGAAGCATTTCATGCCATTCCGTTTCAAAAACTTTAGAATTTAAAATTCCAAATCTACCCATTGTTCAGATGACAAATAGGCATGCTAAAGTCGGTAGCTCGGGAGCACGATAGTAATTATTTTTTCTGCTCACCTCTATGGTCCCGATTCCCCCAGTTTTCCCGCCGGCCCTCCCAAAAATCCCAAGCTCCTCTGTCCCCTCCACAACCATCACGCGTACCGGCTTGAGCTGCGGTGTCGTGCACCGCCGCTTCACCGATGCTCACCCCCAGATCTAGGAGCTGCAGTGTTGTTCACCACGCCGATGGTGTCATCGACCGCCCAAGCTCTGCTTCCTCGCCGTCGAAAGCTACCTAACCGTACCGGATCCGCTTCACCGGTGTCCACCGGGCGTGATCTAGTTCAAAGAGTTCCACGTCCACCTCTCTAGACCAGCTGCACGGCCATCACCGTTCACTGCACCGGATCTGCCTCAGCGATGCTCTCGTCCACCACTTTCAAGCTAGCATCGACCGCCCAAGATCTTCTTCCCCGACACCAATAGCCACCGCAACCGCAGCACCCTCAGTGACCTGGACGTCACTTGCACGGTACCGATGATGCTTAGACGCCTCTCCGACCAAAGTTAACCAAATCTCCAACCCATTTTTGTTTTGTCAGCGGTATAGCAGTTTCAAGCCTCTCGCAGTGAACTGCATTTTTGTAATCGTGGTAGTACATACAAGTCACTGGGCATGCTTGTTCTTCGTGCTAGTACATACAATGTCATTAGACATGTTGGTTTGCATTCCCTGCTCTTAGCTGCTCCATACTCCAGTAAATGCCTACTATTGTGTAGTTCTTGCAAAATGTAATGTCAGTGGAAAATATTAGTGTGGATTCCCTGCTACACAGTTACTGACTCTATCTGGTTATTCCTGAGCTAAGTTCCTGCTATTATTTCCTCCCTGGTATCGTCCTGCTATCCTGTGGTGCCCATTCAAACTCTTCGTACTAGTTCAATTATATTTTTGTTGTTGCCATCTGGTTCTTCAAAAGCTGCAACACTGACTATTTTCATTTTCTTTGCATAGAGCTCAAAAAGGAAACACTGAACATGTTGGTTTGCACAGCCTACAGGTCTACCAATGATGCCATTATATATTTACTATATCTGGTGCTGGTTCGTCCTAATCAACGACATAATTATTCTTTACTGTATAGTGCATTCGTGTTTTCTATTCCTGCTCAATAAGTTCTTGTATGATGCGGTCATAATTTCTATGTGGTTCATTCTTAGCTATAACAGTAACTGCATGCCATTGTGTAGCTCACCACAAATTCCGAGTCACCCAATGTCTCTTGCATTCCAGGAGATACCACTGCTTCCATATATATTTGCTGAAATGACCTGGCTAGTTTATACTGAAATTCTAAGAAACACTTTGTTTGATTGCTCATTTCATTGTTGGCATACTTGTCTAATGCTTGTTTGTCATTCTGGGTTCACAAGCCACACCATTATATCTCGTATCTGGTTCTGGTTCGTCCTAGGCAATGACATAACTATCCTCTACTATATAGTTTATTCATGGTTTGCATTCCTGCTCTACAAGTTTGTATTATGCAGTTATAATTCCTATCTGATTCATTGTTAGCTATGAGTAGTTTGTCTTCTTTGTTGTATTAACTTGTTATTAGTTAGTTTCAGACTGCAATTATTGTTATCGCCACCAAAGAGGGGACTGCAAGATCATATCTCAAGGTGGTTTTCCAATGTAGCTATCACACTCAAAGGGAGAGGCAGTTGATGGATTGAGAAAGCAAATTGAGGACTCTGCTATCAACTTGATTCACAACTGAAGTGCTGAATTTTCTTTCCCTTTTGTTCATATTTTGTAATATTTTTAAGAAGTTTGCAGCTGATGTAACATCTAGATAACTCGCATAGGCCATGTAGGCATTTAGTTGACGTCGTCCATGGATGGTTGTACCATAACTACGCCAGCCAGGTCGATCAGGTTTTCGAATTACAGAAATAGTAACGGTAACTGGCCAAAATAGTAACATGACAAAACAGTGACAGACCAAAATAGCAACGGTAACTGGCTAAAATAACAACATGCCAAAACAGTAACAGATCGAAACCGTAACATGCCGAAACAGTAACATGCCGAAACAGTAACAGGACAAAACAGTAATAGGCCAAAACAGTAACAGGCCAAACAGTAGAAGGCCAAAGCACCAGTAGACCAGAACAGTGGTAATCCAGCATAGTAACATGCCTGAATACTAACAGACCAGAACAGTAACATGCCTGAATAGTAACAGGCCAGAGCAGGGGCAACTAGCACAATAACGGGCCAGAACAGTAAAGGGCCACAACAATAACGGACATGAATAGTAGACGGCCAAAACAGTAATGAGCCAGAATAGTAAAAGGCCAGAATAGTGTCGGACCTTCTCAAAAGTGCGCTGTTCGTAGGCGGCCCATGATGAGCTGTGAGAACAGTGACGGGCTAACCGTGGGCTTTAATAGTATTAGGCCTACTTGATGCAGCCTGTTAACGGGCCACATAGTATTCGAAAAATGTGGGCTTTTTTAGGCCGAAACAGTAACGGGCCTGACATTCACGGGCCGTTGCTGGCCACATCTTTGGGCCCATTTCAAACATTGTCGGATGAAACAATAATGGGTCGTAATCTTATTGGGCTCTCTTGATGGGCCGGCCCACTTAATTATGAGCAGGCCTTGGCTGGGACTGGCTTCTACCACGATTTCCGTGGCCGTTAACTAGTCGTTAACGGTGTTTGCCACGTCGCATTTTGCATGACGTCAGCAGTCAACGCGGCTGGCAAACAGATCTACGACGGAACAAGTTTTCGTGGCTGAAGGGTGCGATCTGCCATGGTCAGGAAAAAACGTTGTAGATTCTTTTGTGACGGGGCTTTTTGGCCATCGTAGAAGACTTTTTAGCCACGAAAAACGGGCCTTCAACCACGAAAATCGTCCATTGTAAAAGCCAACTTTTCTTGTAATGCCTTAGCCTTTCCTCTAAGAGAGAAAGGAAACAATCTTAATTTAACAACATTTGAATCTACATCCAGAATACACATCATGTGGCAAATTTCAGTGAAAGTGTTTAGGTGCAACCCCGGATCTTCATCAGATGAGCCCCCAAATTGGTTTTGTTGAACCAAACTTAAAAGGTTAGGCTTTATTTCATATGTTTCCGCATCAACAGCAGGATGAGTGATAGGTGCATGAATAAAATCATCAATGGGAGTAGCATACTCCCGTAATCTCTTTTGAGCCATGACTCTTATATTTTTGGTCATTTTTATGTAATGAAAACAAATAACAAGAAACTATTTTTTGGGGGTTTTCAAATAGATAACAAGAAAGTAAACTAATAACAAGAAATAAAGTAAAAACTAATAATAAAACTAAAAACAAGGTCTGTAGTGACCTCGCCAGGATAGTGAAATTGCTTCCCCCAACAATGGCGCCAGAAAAAGGGTTGATACCTTCGATCCAGATTTACGGATGTAGTATAATAGCTTTTTCCCTAGAAGACCATGGTTTAATTGAACCTCAAAAAGCAACGCTAATAGGAAATCAAAAGGACATGTCTACAAGACTTTGCTTGTTCGATTTAGCTTATTTTACCGTACCAATCTAGTTTACTTTATAATGGGTTGAATCAATGGATGGAGATAGGCCGGGGTTGAAGATCCACCTACTGCTGCACAACATATGGGATAAAAGATAATAATAAGTATAGTCATGTGTAATGTTTGAACGGAGACAATCTCTTGTGGGTAACACATCCTAATATACTAGAGCCCTCGTAATGCAGTGGGCATAGCAACAGTCTTTTAATCCAACCGAGTAGACACCAAAGAAATGGGCTACAAACGACTATTTAGTGTAAACACAGATCAAAGATTTAAGTGGTGATGTTGTTGTGATCCCGAATGGGTCGATAAGAAAGACTGGACTACCTTTCTGTCACTAGGGTTCCTATGAGATCGCTGCTAGCTAAGTATCTCACCTCAAGCCTTTATCAATCTATGGGATCTTGGGTACCTACAAGTCCATAGATCGAGACAAAGAAACAAAAGATACAAATCTCAATTGCAAACAAAATACAATACTCCCATGAATTAGATGCACATAATCATTGCGAGGTTTCTCCCCAACCCGTAGCCCGTGAGGACTACTCACTAATAACAAATAGATCAAAAATATAAACCATCATACAAATACTTAGATTGAAATCAAATATTCTTACAATGGTCGCCAAATCACAAGGAGATCTAAAGTAAAAAGTAATGGCTATAGCTAGTGGAGGGGACGGATGATGGAGGTGATGAACAATAGCGTGGATCTCATTTGGTGGTGTTGTGATGTAATCTGAGAATGGTGGCTCTCTGGCCGGCGGCTGGAGCTTCAAAATATATAGGCGTCTTCATGAAAGTCGTAGGGTTTGATGAGGCGAACCAACGCCACCTGGTACAGGCGGATGGTATGGGCGGACCCTGCCCGTACCAGTGGTCATTAAGTGCTGACGCCTGGGAATGGCTTCCCAATTACTTGGCCATGTACACTTCCTCAGAAACCTTCATTATGGCTCTTGATTTTACATTAAAACCCGTGATTTCCTGCACAACACAATTCAAACAAAAGTTTTGCATATCTTTGCAATTATTAGTCATTAGTGGCAAGGATTGAGAGTTTCTTGTCAATTGATGCTTGACCAAAAACAATGTTTAAACGGAGTGGAAGACGGCAAATTTTGGAGCAATCAAATACCTAAAGGTCATGTCAAAATTTATCCCACTCACTCGGATGGATAATTTCCAATCCGTCAAAACAAGAGAGATTCTGATCACTCTAGGTTTTTAGTTTACAAGAAAATTACCCATATTTTCAGATGAATGCATGCAGATGTACAAAATCATAAATCTACCCTTCGTTTAGTCCTAAATGCTAGGATGTTACAGTCTTTCCCCATTAAACTAAACTTCATCCCGTAGTTTGCGATTTCTGATCGAGATAGACTAACCTTGATTTTTTTTCTTCCTCTCGGTATCTTTTCTTCCAGAGTGATGTTTTTAATGAACCCTACACTCCTTGAGTATACTCTACCCTTTGATTCAGATATACTCCTTGAGCCCCATCACCCGCACACACAACACATCTCCCCCAGTTCTAAAAAAAAGCACATATCCCCCGAGTCCTGACCCTCCACTCCAAACCCTAGCTACCAGACCTCCCGCGGGTTGTCTTTGTCCACGGCCAAGATGCACGGCGGCACGGCCGGCTTGCTCGCCGGTGCGCGCGTGTAGTGCTCGCGCGGCGCTCCGTCGAGATCGCCAGCCAGCGTCAGCACGTGTGGTGGCCGGTGGAGTGCTCTGCAGGACGCAAACTTCCTGGCGCTGGTGGCCGGCAGATCTGGCGCCCTCCTACACGAGGTCGTCTCCCAACGCTGCCGCAGCATCAACACCTGAGCTCCGTCTGGGCCATCTCCTCCGGCGTGCTGGCCAGGAACAAGATAGCCACCTCGCAGCCGGTGATGCCCCCTTTCGTCTTCACTCCCGTCCTTCCTATTCCGTCCCAAAACTAGATGAAAGACTCCAAACTAATCAACATATCCATCTACCGATCTATCTTGGCCTCGAGCAGTTGGAAGCACCCCCGGCGTCGCCAGTTTCTCATGGATTGCACTATGTAGCTACGCATCTAGGTGCAGTTCCACCTCCACCCTCGATGGATTTTTTAGGTATAGCCCATGGTAATGTCCGGAGTGCACGAAAACATGATTTTTTATGAAGTATGATTGGATCCCCGTTTGTTTATGAGACAAGCTATGAAATTATTTATTACTTGATCCGAGAACGAGCTTACATGCCAGTTCTCAGTAGCCTCCTAAATCTTGAGATTTTTTTCATGCTCTACAAGTTTGGTCGCGTGTAACATATATAGAGTTTATGGTCTACTGATATACTTTACTGTTATGACAAATCACCGCAAGAACTTCATTGGCTTTGTTGTGGCTCATCATTTGAGTTCCAAGTATGTCACTTTGTTTGCAGTAGTCCATTTAGATCAATCAGTTAGACTTATATGAGCCTTTGAGCAATTGTAGGATTTAATTTTGGTTGAAGATTTAACTTTGTCCTATTTGTCTGTATATTTGGTGAAATTGGAAGCTAATGTTGTTGTGGTGATTTTGCATAGGTACAACATACTGAGGTGGAGCTCTCATCCCTCGACATGGTTAAGCTCATGCACCCCACTTAGGATAATTTCAGTAGTTTCTGGTACTCGGATACTAGCGATTATAAGTGCTGGTGTGTTGCTGCAATGAATTGCCCATGTTAACATTAGATAGGCATGTTTCATCGTGATTTACTCTATCTTTATATCTGATAGTATGCATGGTTGTTTGAGATTTTTGTCCTGGAAAATTGTTTTAACTTTGCTGGTACTATAGCTACCTCTGATTGGTGCAGCACACTTTGTACTTCTACTATTAAAATTATGATGTAAATTGCTCACTTGCTAGCTTAGTCTTGACCAATGCTTACGACAAATCATAGTAAGGAACAATTGCAGGTTTATTTCTATGAAATTTACAGAATTTCAAGTTCTAATTTAACTGATTCTAGTTGAGTAGAATGCATGTTCTTGATTAATGGAAGCAACACTATCTAATAACATGCTACTTATCTTTAGCAAGTAATGTATACCATTTACTTCCCTTTAGCAACCCTTGTGATGCATGTTCTTAATTAATGGCAGTGTATACCATTTAAGCTTCTTGATTATTAATAATTATTGTAGCTCTAGTGGCCTTGGACCCTTCTTACTCTTTAGACTGCTACTGTTGGAGTTATATTGCTGATTAGCTCGTTGAGTCTTGATCTCCAAGATCAATTTGGTATCCCAGGTCCTTAATCTCTGAATATAGTACAATAATAGTAACTGGCCTGTTATGCCCTTATTTTGGTATCTGCACATCTTAAATTTGGTATCTACACATCTTAAATATCGTTTACATGGATCTGTTATGCCCTTATTTTTACTTATTTTGACCTGTAGCAGCATCCTATTTATCGATAGGCAGATCATAAATTTGGTATCTATAAGATCAATTCTGCTTCACATGTCTTTTAGATCTCCAAGTACAACTATGATAGGTAACCGCAGGCTTGGCATGCAGCTCTAGACCGATTTTCAGAGGGTGTCCAAGAACCACGGCAAGCTCTACATCGGCCTCTCTTGCCTTGCCACTAACACCCATACATTGTGAGTCGCTGACCCTCACACCTAGCTGTATTCACACCTAGCTCTACATCGGTGATGTAGTAAACATTTTCATATCTAACAAATATCCATCTATAGCAAGGTAAAGTTAATCCATTACTGTGGTTTCTTTTTTAAAAATGCTTGTTTCTGAGCTACTATCGTCTTTGAGATGTAGTAGGCATGTAGTTTACGTATTGCATTACATTGCCAGACCTATTGATTTCCAATTCTACTTCCGCATTTCATTGTTGGACCCGTTGTATCCTGGTCCTTACTTATTCTGTTGGCACATTATGTTGTGCAGAAGGTTTCTGGTCATCGAGACATGGTGTGCATTCGTGCAGGGATTTGTCCAAGCTTGATGGGGCTAGAAGAGTAGTCCGAAGAAAACTAGAACCAAGCAAAGATTTCTATTTTGGTAGCTTGTTATTATAGTTTGATTTTTTTAAAATTTTGGTAGCTGGATATCTGATGCGAACTATGCATGTTTGTAATGTACATTTGTTGTACAATAATTCCGTGTAAGAATCATTTGTTAATTATATTGTCAAAACATCGGGGAAAAAACCTAATGAGCGGTAGCTTGAGCAAAATGAAAACTTACATATGGGACCTGGAAAAATATACGAAGTGGGATCTAATTTGAGCATATGACAATTGGGGCCTACTAACTAGTGGGACTGGACCAAATAAAAAGGCTAAAATTTAGAAGAAATCAAAAAGGCCACGGCCCAAAAATAAAACAATTTATTGTTGGGCTTGGCCCGTGTAGTTGACTAAAATGATAAAGAATAAATAGGTAGATTGTTGGGCTAGGCCCATTTTAAAGGTCAAATTGGACCAGGCAGAATTTGCTGCCGCGTCGGGTTGCACGTCAGATTGCTTACGTGGACCCCCCTGACCAAAATTTTGGCCATGGGCTCTATGACCATCTATTTTGGTCATATTTGTCTATGACCAATTAAAAAAAGTCGTTAGTTATCGATAGTGATGCTAGGTATGTGACCTATTGCTTTTGGTCATAAAAAAGTCATAGATTGAAATCTATGACCTTTCTATGACCAATATGGGGGGTCGCAAGTTAGCACATTTCTTGTAGTAGAGCGAACCTCATGCACTTTCTAATAGGGTAGCTCCCGAAATATAGATTTCTTCTTCCATCTGGGTACGTGTCCATCGGCTTATTTCGGAACAGGTTGTCCTCCAGGACCTTTTTCAAAGATTATATTTAAATCCTTGACCATACCAAATACATCACACTAGTACGAGGGACATGCTTCGTCCGGGTTTCTGCCATGCCATTGAAATGCTTGTCGTTCTTCCTTAAGGGATGACTGGGCGGAAGAAAACAACGATTGTATGAGTACACATTCTTCCTACATTTATCCAGATATATACTTTCAGTCTCATCTAAATAGTGCATGCATGTATTGTATCTTTTGTTTGTCTGTCCTGAAATGTTACTAAGAGCAGGCCAATCATTGAGGGTTACGAACAGGAACGCTTGTAGGTAAAATTCCTGCTGTTTGTCATCATCCCACACACATACATCTGGTTTGGCCCACAACTGTAAAAGTTCATCCACTAATAGCCTTAGGTACACATCAATGTTGTTGCCGGGTTGCTTCGAGCCTTGGATGAGCACTGACATTATAATGAACTTATGCTTCATGCACGACCAAAGAGGAAGGTTGTAGATACATATAGTCACATGCCAGCTGTTGTCGCGAAAATCTGCCGCGCAACACTAGTATAACCGTTGTGCTTTCGTGACGACCAACGGATGATTTTTGAGAAAATCAACAAAGAATTCCTCGCTTTCGTGGAGGAGATATGACCGTTTTTCAGGACAAAACGACCAAGATTTAGCCAAACCCTAGACTACTAGAGTTTACCCAGAGAGAACGAACATAAATAAAGTAGTACGTAAAATAGATGTGTTTTTGTTGATAGATCGATTGTTTTTTCGTTCAATCGGCCAAAGCCCTTTATATAGGGTGTCGGACTTTGCGTATAAGACAAGAGTTATCGTGTACGAGCAGCCGCCGCCAGGAGAGAAAAATTAAAACCCATCTAGGGTTTCATCCCCCTCGCTGGTGACATCGCCGGTCCACCACACCTCCAAGGGGCCTTGGAGGTGTGGCGGACCATGGCCTCTCGCCGGCGAGAGGTTTTTCGTTATTTGTTTAGCCTGCTTTTTTGTGTCTTTTTCGGGATGTTGAGGAGATGGCTACTTCCTAGAGTTAGAATAAGGTCCTCCCCGCTCTATCCTCACTCTGGTGATGCATCTAGCGCCAACAGAGAGCGCGTGGAGTCGTTTGTTCGGCGGATCTCCCGGAATCCGGTCCGTCCTCGTGTTCGTTGGTGTGATTCAGGGTCAGTCTCTTTCGATCTACGGTTGTCATCTTTGGTGATGGTTGCTGCTCTGGTGTGCTGGTCCTTTGTGGCCTTAGCACGATGACTTTCCGTCTGTCTACTACAACAAGCTCTACTACGACAAGTTTTGCCCGGCTCCGGTGATGGAGGGGCGGGGACGGCGGCGCACCTTCGGCTTGCGCTAGTGGTTGTAGTCGTCGCTAGGTGGTCCAATGACCTATTTGTAATTTTTATTACTTTTGGGTCTCTTTGTACTACTGTTGATTTTTGATTTTAATAGATCGGTTGAATTTCGCAAAGAAAAAGACAGGAGTTATCGTACATGAATAAAACTCTACCAAGCTAAAACCGATCAGGATTTATCGTATCATGACCCGGTTGTTTGGTGTGAATCTTGGCCTACCAAATAAACCTGCTCAGGTAGCAGTCCTAAAGTCTAATTAATTCTCCATTTGGCCCACAAGGAAAATACTAGTATATCCGGCCACAATGCTAATGACATCAGCTAATGAATATGATGGTCCGCTCCATGCTGCATGGCCCTTACGTGACATGCACCCTCGGGTTAATTAGCATTTGAGTTTTAACAAGACATGTCTAATGTAGCTGCCACCCCATGCAAAACACCTTGAGACGATGTCCAAAGAACACATCGACACTAGGTTTCTAAATATCCTTGAATTGAGCTCGAACTTGTCCTAGGTTTCTTCTAGTCCATGCAAAATACTTCGGGTTGGCATATCATTTCTCTTAGGACTTGTCCCTGGTCTTGCCCTCTGTCTATACAAAAATATGCTGCAGTACTTAAACAATTTGTCAATCAACTGATTAGCTTGATAGACTATTAATTTGATCCATATATTTCTACTAGCCAAATTTTGTAGTTAACATATGCCTCCTGTTTTTTGGTACAATTGTATATATTGACCAAAAACACTACAATAATTACTTTGGGATGATGTCGCCATAAAAATGCTTAGGGCGATGTCCAAAGAGCACATCGGCCAAATTTCTTAGGACGATATTTCAAGTAACATATTGGCCAACATTTTCTTAGGACGATACTCCAAAATAATATATCGTCCATGACATCATTAAGCCTCCTGCCACATGCTAGGATAATACTTTTTCAAGTATTTTCCATTGAGAGCCTTTGGCAATTTTACTACCTGCAAAGATTGTATAAAATATGAATTTTCAGGAACAATCTCTACAATATTATATGGTCCTTCCCAACTCGGCGTCCATTTGCCGAATTGTCTATCTCTAGTCCTAATCGGTAAAATTGTTTTCCACACTAAGTCTCCTATCTGAAACGATTTTTTCCTTTACCTTTTTATTATAAGCCTTAGCTACTCTTAATTTTTTTTAATCTCTCGCAAGGCTCTTAATCTTTCTTCTGGAACACCGTCTATTCTATCCCTCATCAAATTATTGTAATCTATAGCTGACAAATCATTTTGTCTAGCCACGCTAAGAGCTCGTAAATTAACCTCTACAGGCAACACCGCCTCCTGTCCGTACACTAGCTCATACGGTGTCACTTGAGTTGCTCCATGCTTAGATATCCGATGAGCCCATAGTGCTTCCGAAAACACCTCATGCCATCTTTTCGGATGCTCCTCAATTTTCTTTTTTATAAGCTTAATTAGAGTCTTATTACTAGATTCGGCCTGTCCATTAGCTTGAATATAATAAGGCAACGAATTCAACAGCTTAATTCTAAATGATTCGACAAATTCACCAAATTGATGGGACATAAAAGAAGAACCTTGATCAGTAGTTAGAGTTTGGAGAATACCGAATCTATGAATAATATGCACCAAGATAAAACTAATCAGCTCTACATGAGTCATATTTTTCAAGGGAACCGCTTCAGTCCATTTAGTAAAATAGTCGGTGAGGGCGAAGCGATGCTTTTAGAAGAAAAAGGGTCTATTTCATCAATAAAATCTAAGTCCCATCCTGTGAACGGCCACGGCTTAATTATAGGATTCAACATAGCCGCGGGTGCTAATTATATATTCCCGAATTTCTGACACACTTCACATCCTCTATAGTACCAAAAACAATCTTCTAACAAAGTCAGCCAATAAAAACCCGCTTTTTTAATAACCATCGCATTTTATAAGCCGACTGATGTGTCCTACATATACCTTCATGCACCTCGCCCATAGCTATTTTAGACCGATCAGGATCTGAGCATTTTAGAAGTAATCCATCTATAGTTCAGCGATATAATTCGTCATTTAACAAAGTATATTTTATAGCTTGTCGCCGAATTTTTCTATCTCTTGTTTGACTCGGGTCTTTCAAATAATTTATTAACGGAACTCTCCAATCTGTAGATTCTAAGTTATTTTCTAATTCGGTAGCTTCTAACTCGTGCACCGAATCATGATTGCCATGTACTGCTAATTCTTGAAATGAAAACGTACCGGCTGCACCATGCATCAAATTAATTCCCAACGAGCTGGACCCTACAAGAGCTAGCATCGATCGTTCTAGTATAAAAAACTTCCCTCTACTAATTTGATAACCGGATGCCTGCTGCGTCAATGTCAACACCCGAATTTTTAATCCCAGATGCCCGTTATGCCATACCTCGTAATCCTAGGATTACCATTTTTGCGAGACATAACGGATTGGATATCACAGTACATCATCCATTATAAACCATACATAAGGTTTTACACAAATAAGGATCTCATGATCCAGTCTTTAATACAACAAGCAGCGGAAATAAACGATAAGCGTAGCGGTGAGGTCCATCTTCGTGGGCACAGTAATGTTGACGGCGAGATAGTCCTAGTTATCATAACCGTCCTGCTGACCATCATCTTGATAATCTCCTTCATAGTCTGGCCATGATAATAGCCAGGGACAAAAGCCATGAGTACTCTTTAAGTACTCACAAACTACTACTAACAAGGGGTATAATTCTGTAACTACTTCGGTGAATTACGCTCCTAGTTACAAGCCTGGATGAGCGCAAATGGTTAAAATAGTACGGTGGGGCCCAAATGCCACTCACGGGTAGACCTTTCGGCCGTCCTAACCATTTCCAAACATCGGGACCAGAACGGGCGTGTAATCGGCAAAGGGATCAACTACATACACAAATGAGTATGTATGCAAGCCACCATACAAAGACATCGAGCCATTCCATCTAAAAAGAAAGGAAATATAGCAACGCCATACGGAAAGATCCAAATACCCTAGATAGATATAATAGTTTAGGATATCTCCTCATACATCAAACATCAGAGTATCAAGCGGAAGCGGAAAACAAGATCCGAGTACGGATAAGAAGCAAATCGGCATAAGATGCCACATAAATAAACACATCCTCCCATAGATCTCACGGATCCCGCTCCCTAATCTCTACACCGAATGATCGTTGCCCACATCGTCTGGCCTCCTCCACCCAGATCCATCTTGCGAGCTTACTGCTCATCCGAATCAAACAATTTATCGTGTGAGACCCTAGGGGTACTCAGCAAGTCTTTATGCCTCTAAAGGGGACACAACCTGGGGTGACGCAATTGCAGCAAAAGATAAACCCTAACAATTCTAGAGATACTCGCTAACCATCCGCCTAACCATAGATAGACGGATGTCCGTAAATTAAAAACAACAGTTATGACGGTAATATTAACAGATCCATCCTCCTTCCCGCTTACCAACGAGGAAGCGATTTAACGACTTCCCCATCCGTTGGCGTTTTATTATCCTTTCCATGAGTGTTGCACTTTTTACTAGTCAGTTACTTAGTCAAATTAAAATCGGTACTTTATTTATTCTTGTCTATGATCGAGAAACTGCTCCAAGTCGTCCATAACCGCGACACGGCTTTCAAAAGTTTTACCTGCAGGTGCACAAATAGCAACACACACTCGATCAACCTCGGAAAAACCAAATCAAAACCCAACGAGGCAGTCACGACAAAGCGATCACAGGATTCAGAATATTTCAGGGGGCCACCCCATTAAGCTACCCGCAACGAAGCTGGCCGGCTACGAGACAGACTCAAGGTTTGTGTGGTCATCAGAAACGATCGGGAACCCGAAAGTGTGACTGGCTTGTCGACATAATAAAACGGGTCACGGCCCTAACAAGACAAGATAAAAGTTACTCGCACACTTTTAAATAAAGCAGTAAAGCATGGCATAAGTACATGATAGTAAATAAAACCTCAAACTAGTTTGTGGCCCCAAGAAATAAGAATGAATCAAGCTCTGGCTCAGGGGGATTCATAAGCCTCCCGGATGTGGATAGCGCGAATATTCAAGGAACAAGAATCAAGTACTCGGGGTCCTACGGGACACAAGTGAGCCTGAAAAACCAAATAGCAAAATATGGCTCACCGATGCCACTTTCATTAGTTATCCCATTACTACTCAGATTAAGTTGTATAGGTACCTTGTTATCCATCAGACACTCACATACCCTACACATGTTTCTACGACTGCATGGCTCAAACAACTCCTGTAGTAATGGCTCATGGGATGGGGAACAAGCTTGGGGTTTAAAAGTAAAGGCTATGCAATACTTGGGATTCAATTTAATGCAATCGCGACTCAATGATGCAAGAATAAGATAGAGGCAATAGGTACTGTATGTATGCAAGCATGTGGTAGTGCTTGCCTGGCAGCTCAGTTGAAGCAAGGGATGGATCTGGGTAGTGCTCCTGGGTATCTTGATATATCCCCTCAAATGCCTATTCAAGAAGAACCAAACAAACAAGGGCCAACATAAATAAAGTGCACAAGCATATGAATTAAATGCATCAAGCAAACAATCATGCCATGATGAATGATGCACAATTTGCATGGCAATAAAGTAGCATGGCATGGGTGAGGTGTGGAATAGAAGAATAAATCATTTTATTGAGTTTTAGCCACATTTTATCCTCATATTAGTTGCTGTACACATTATATTTATATGATGCATGCTGCCAAACAAAACATGGAATGCATAAACAGAAAGGTCTCGTCGAGCTAATCATTTTAGACATATCATTTGTTAAATTTGGAGTTATAAAACAAAAGTTATTAATTAATTAAGTCAAAAGGGCATTTTATCGTAATTTAAATCAACTTGAAATTTTAAGTGTTCAAAATATATTTTGAATGGCATATTTGAATTCTTCACATTTTTCTGATTTGAAAACATATATTATTTGTATTATTTGGATTTATTTTTTAAAAGTTATTATAAAACAGATTTGAATTTTTTGAATTTGAATTAATTTGGAAAAGTTTGAATTAAAACAGAGTACAGAAAATACTTTTGTTACTCAGCCCAGAGCTAGCCACAGTCAATGACCAGTGGGTCCAGCGCTGACTCAAAGACAAATAGCAGAAAAGATTTTTACACACATGCTAGTCTAGCCTCAGAGTGACAGTGGGGCCGTGAGCACACGCTGTCCACTCAGCAAGGCCAATGGGCGTGACACGCGCAGATCCTGTGGAGTGCGGGTTAAGCGCCGATCTGGGGTGTTTTCTGCAAGAAGGTCCGAGAGGTCGACGGTGGGCTCGGTTGTACTGAGTTTAGGAATAAAAACTAGGGAAGGGTTTTCGCAAAAGGCGACATCGACCAATGTTCCTCTTCTCCGCGTCTTGCGGACAGATCGGTGTCCGACGCGGGGCGGGGATCGAACCAGGACGGCGTCTGGCACGCTGGGTGCGAACCCGCGGCAGGCTCGGGGAGGTTGCTAGGAGGGAAAAGGGTGGCTAGATGAGGCTCTCCGCGACGCGGCGACGCAGAGGACGCACGCGCACGCGACGCACCGAGAGCGCTCGACGTTTGGTCCGGTGAGAACAGAGAGCTACGATGAGGACGGAGGTGTCAGCGGGAAGAAGGAGCTCACCGGGAGGGTGTTGGTGCGGTCGGATCGGCTCGGGCGAGGGATCGGCGGCAGGCGCAGACGGCGAGGTTAGGGTTTCGGCTCGGGCTCGGCAGGTGCAGCGGTTCTGGGGCTCCTCCTCCTCGACGGCGTGTACGGAGCGGATGCAGAGGATCTCCTTGTCCTCCTCGATCACCTCCACGTCGCGCTTGTCGTCTGGATCGAAGCAGCGCCGGTGGAGTGAGCGAGCAGCTGGCTGGCGAGAGGAGGAGGGGAGGGAGGAAGGCGCCTCGGCCAGATCTGGAGAGGTAGCAGGCGAGGCGGAGGCGGGAGTAGATAGGAACGGAGAGAGGAGGGGTAGATGGCGTGGTGGAGGAAAGGTGGCGTCGGCCACTTTTCTCCTTCTTCACGTCTTAAGCGGCTCGGCTGGGCGGGGCAGGCGAGGTGGTGAAGGGGGCCGCCAGTGGGCAGTAGGCGGTGGAGGAGGGGACTGGCTCGGGTGTCCCTTGTGGCAGAGAGAAAGGAGAGGGGGAGGCTCGGTTTAGCTAGGGTAGAGGAGTGGGTAGGCTCGGGTTAGGGTTTTGGGGTGGATGGGGTAGCTAGGTGGGCCAGGGTTAGGAACCAGGTGGGGCCGAGCTAGGTGAGAGAGAGAGAGGCCGAGAGAGAGGGAGGTAGGTTTAGGGTTTATCTTAGAGAGAGAGGCTAGGGTTAGGCTAGATGGGGTGTGGTTTAGAGAGGGGGTGAAGAGAGAGGATTGGTATGGTTTAGGGTTTGCTTTTGTCAAGATCAAGCCAAGAACATGCCTAGCTCCAACAAGATCAAGACAAGAAAAGATAGGGATGTGGTGATATGGTTTAAGCAAGATCAAACTAGATCAAGCCAAAAGGAGGAAGGGAGAGATGAGGGTTAGAGAGAGGATGGGGAAAAGATTCACTCAAACTTCAAATAAAAACTCAAAAGAGAAAGAAAGGTGATGCTTTGCATGGCCCATGCACAATATTAATGCTAGGTTTCATCCCTTGAAAACATCATAAATAGCCATAGCATTTATACATATGCATTCCAAAAATATGGGATAAGCCAAACTAGAAGAAGTGGAAGGATGCCCCATGTGGAGTAGTTGGAGATGCCCATATTTGAATAAAATGGGACATGCTAGTGTGTATGTGCCACTAGATGCTTAGTAGTTCCAAAAATATCCCAACATGAGCATAATTCCATAATAAACCATATGGAAGCTAGGAAAAAGGGTTCCACTCACAAGGCATGCAAAGGTGGCCATGTGGCTCTCATATATCATTAATGTGAAAACAACATGATGCTAATATGAGAGCATGTGGAGAAAGAATTGGATCCATCCCAACCCACATGAGCTAGAGGTAAAACCAAATAAATTGCAATGCTCATATATGGTGGAATGGTGGAATGATGGGATGATGACAAGAAAGGTGGTGGATTTAATGAAAGATATGCCCCCAACTCAACTTGGGCATTTAAACAATATATCAAGAACCAAATACAATATCAAGAGGCAAATACAATTAATGATGCATATGAGAGAAGATCCACAACAAAAAGGGTTTTATATGATGCCCAAATGCAAGGAGGCATGATGACATGAGCATGATATAATGATGATGCAACAATTATATATATGAAGTAGCCATTATATAGACTAGGCTAGTAGCATTGCAATTGTTAGACAATTGGGATGCTACAAATTCTAAGTTAAAGTGCTGAATCTAAGGTAACTATCAAATTAAGTTTGAAACCTAAGCTGAGTTCAGAAGCAAAGAAAGATAAAATAAGGTTCTAGAATCACTTAAGTTGGAAAGCTATTATCATCAACACAACCCTGTTGTAGTCAAGTCAAAGTTCATCATTCGTTTCAAGTTATTTAGAAAACATCTGACAACGAAACAGTATGGCCATTCCAACTGTCCATAACCGCGGACGCGGCTATTCGAATAGTTTGACACTCTATAGAGGTGGTACACTTTCACCACAAGATTCGATACATCTGTCAGGGATAACCCTGAATCATCATACTTAGTATGCAGAGACTCAAACATAACCTTCCCTTTACACACCCTAGTACAAGCACCTCTCCTATGAGCATGGCCTCCCAACCATGACCATCAGTCATCTTGAGCACTGCATAGGTGGACATCATTGAGAGGTAGCCTCTACTCAAACCTCTCCCGTGAGGGAACTAATACTAATGCATATAAATTTCCAGCTAAGCCTTACCCAATTCAGGTAATGTGGTTGTACGGTTAATTTGGAATGGTATCGCATCCGAATCCAACCATCAATTTTATAAAAGGGTTAAGGCTCATGCCTCATCATTTTCATCATCATAAACCAGTTGTGTCTCTCAACACATGTCAAAACATCTCAATAGAATGACTCATCATTCCAAGGTTTTCACAATTCATTTTCACCATGTGTTCCCATCGAAAGTGACTCAAGTTTTTGATCTATTCTAAAATACTAGGTTAAGAGTATTTACTAAGGTGGAAAAGATGGTTTCAATCTCATGCCATATAATGACATCTAAAGGTTTCTAAGTAGGTCAAGTTTTATACATTTTATGCTACCTTCAAAACAAGTAAAGAACTTTGTGTGAACTAAGGGAGGTAAAACTTGTCAATAAGACTTGGGGTACTAATAGTTAAAGGGGTGTGATCAAAGCATGCTTAAGGCATCTTTGCTAAACCAACTAGTTTAATTCTAGCTTGCTAACAATAGCTTGCCTTGGTTGGTGCAGTGGTTGAAGTTTTCTTCTTCTTCTTCTTCTTCTTCTTGGTAGAACTCCTCCACCTCGAAAGTTTGGTCGGTACTAGCGTCTATAAATACATAGGGAGTAGACAATCACCAAACGATACTTAACTAGGCTAAGTAGCATTCTAAAACACACAATTGATGATCTATTATCATCACATGCATCACAAGTTTAATTCAATAGCTTCAACCTTTTTATTTTAGAAAAGTAATTTCTACTCATTGAATTTTAACTAAAATTTAATATTCACCACCAAAATATGGGATCATGTGGAAACATGCCCTCACCACATATTCTAACATGTGGGAATGAGATTTAAGGGTTGGATCAATATTACTTTAGTTTAAGTTCATTATTTAATGATTTAAAGTGACTAGAAATGCCTATATAGCATTATTTTGTTACTAGTCCAAAGTCACTGCATGTAAACCTTAATATTATTACATATTTGGATAGATATGATGAAGTGTGATTTTTGAGAGTTGGAATCAACTGAAAAGCTAACTTGGTTGATTTTATAAAAATGTTGCAAGGTGCAAATGCTTCTGTTTTGTTATTTTTATCAGGAGAGATCTATAACTCTAATTGAAATAAATCCCACGGGCTTGGATAGATTATTTCAATACCTTTCAGACAAAAGTGGTTTCATGCAATTTGGATTTGTCAAACTCACAGAATTGAATTTTGAAATAGTAGACAGAAACTAGATTTAACTAAAAAGGAAAAAACCAGATTTGAATCTATGGGCTAGCGCGGGAAAAGAAATGGGCTGGTCCAGTGGCGCTCCGTGGCGTGGGGCTCAGCTGACAGGGGGATCATCGTCGATGACGCACAGGTCGCTGGCGAGCTCGAACCCTAGCGGCTCGGTGGGGGTCTACTAGGGGCGTACCAGGGCTCCAGCGGGGTCGGCGAGGCGGGCAAACGACGTGGAAGACGACGGCGAGGCGAGGCGAGGCGCGGTTGCGGCGGAGCTTGGGGTGGTCGAAATCAACGGCACCCTTCTCCTCTAGAGGCGGCGGCTCCGGTTCCAATTCCGGCGAGCTGCTGCTCCACTTGCTCCGGCTAGAGGTGGGTGAGGTTCAGAGAGGTGAGGGGAGTGGAATGGTGTGGAGAAGAATGGCTGGGGAGGTATCCTTTTATAGGCCCGACGGTGAGACCGAGCGGGATGGGCGGTCGACGGTGGCGACATGGCTACGGCGAGCTAGAGGCATGGCTGGGGGAGGCGATCGATGGGCGGTTCCCTGGCGGTGCTCTAGGAAGTGAATGCGGCCGTAGGGGCTGTGGTACGCGGTCTAGGCGAGGTGGCTCTTTGAGCGGCCGAAGCGGCGGTGTCCACGGCGAGCGGTGGCTGTGAGGCTTTGGGCGACGAACGGGGATGTCTGGGCTGTTCGCCAGGTCGAGGCAGAGCGGCGGGCTGCAATCGAGCGGTGGCTTGTGCACGCGGGGACAGAGCATGCTCTACGGGCGGCATCGGCATGGTGCGGTGGCACTGGGCGCGGGCTTTCCTCGGTGGTCCATGGCAGCACTTGGCTCGGGCAGGGGACAGAGAGGAGCGGTGAGGTGCTGGCTACCTCCTAGACATGGAGAGGAAGGAGGAGGTGGTCTGCTGGGGTGAGTGCAAGTTTGGCCGGCAAGTTGGTGCTCGGCATGGCTTGGTCTGGCCACTAGGGTGTAGGGGTTAGGGTGGTAATGGCATGCTTTGATCAAGTGGGGACATAGGGAGTGTTTTATGGTCAAATGGGTGGCTAAACTCTGTAGAAAAAGTGAGCTAGCTCTTTGTGTTTGATTCTGCCTGCCATGTGTTTGATGAAATGGCCGCAAGAGAAAAAGTTTTGAATTTTGAGTTCAAAATTTTTGAGTGATCTCCACTAGTGATAGGTAGTCTCTAGTTGCAAGGGTTTTGAAAGTGGAGCTCAAAAATATGGTTTTTGAATTAGGGGTGATCTATGCATATGCATTAGATTCAATTTTCAAATGCCAATTAAAATAGTTAACAGAATGTTTTTAGCAGCTCCAAAGGTGGGCCTTGGTACCTCATTATGTGTACTAGCAAGGGGTACAAAGATCAAGAATTGTTTCTATTAAGAACTGAGTACTAGGAATAGCCAAAGTAGGCATGAGAGTTAAATTTGCCAAAATGACCATTCCTCCTTTTTAATTCTTTTCGATTTGATTTTCTTTAGGAAAAGTTTGGGAATGATGTAGATGATGTTTAAATCACCTAAGAAACTTTTTACAAGCATTGGATCAATCAATCATGGCAATTCAAACAACTCCTATTTTAAATGCATACCTATATGAATGCTTTCATTTTAAATTTGTAAAAGTTTTTGTTAACCCTATTTTTGGATGATTTGATCTTGTTAAGCTTGGATTAAAGTTTTGGGATGTTACAAACCTTCCCCCCCTTAAACAAAAATCTCGCCCCGAGATTTACAACGAAAACTAGGAACTAAAGAGATTTGGGAACTCTGTCCTAATGTAATGTTCGCGTTCCCAAGTAGCTTCCTCCTCGGTATGGTTGCTCCACTGAATATTGAGAAACTTGATACTCCTAGACCTGGTGGTTCTGTAGGCTTCTTCTAAGATACGGATGGGTACTTCCCGATAGGTCAGGTCATTGTTGATTTCCACAGCTCTGTGATCGATGTTTTTGAAAACTTCAGTCTTCTCAGGCACTTCCAAGCATTTGCGAAGTAACGAGATATGGAGCACATTCTGGATGGCTGACATCTCTTCAGGCAGTTCCAGTTGATACGATACTTCTCCTCGGCGGTTCAGAATCTCGAAAGGTCCGATATACCTGGGAGCTAACTTTCCCTTCAGACTAAAGCATTGAGTTCCCTTCAATGGTGAAACCTTGAGATATACGAAATCTCCAACATTGAAAGTCAGGTCTCTCCTTCTCTTGTCAGCATAGCTCTTCTGTCTAGATTGGGCGGTCTTGAGGTGCTCACGGACTTTGTGAACTTTCTCTTCTGCTTCTCGGAGAATGTCGGGTATAAAGATCTAACTCTCTCCTACTTGCGACCAATTCAAAGGGGTACGACACTTTCTTCCGTATAGGAATTCGAATGGTGCCATCTGCAAAGTAGCTTGATAATTGTTGTTATATGAGAATTCTGCGAAAGGCAGACAATCTTCCCATTTTGATCCATATTCCAACACACAAGCTCTAAGCATATCCTCTAAGATCTGATTGACTCTCTCAGTTTGTCCATCTGTTTGCGGGTGATAAGCGGTACTGAAGTTCAACTTGGTTCCTAAACCTTCCTGGACTTTCTGCCAAAATCTTGAAGTAAACTAGGTTCCTCGATCTGAGACGATGGTCTTGGGGGTTCCATGCAGACTAACAATCCTAGCAATATACAGCTCTGATAGCTTTGCACTCTGGTAGGTAGTCTTGACTGGTATGAAGTGGGCTACCTTGTACAGTCTATCAACTATGACCCAGATTGAGTCATTTCCCCTACTAGAATTGGGTAAACCGGTGATAAAGTCCATTCTGACGAAATCCCATTTCCATTCCGGAATCTGCAATGGTTGCAACAGTCCTACAGGTCTCTGATGCTCTGCTTTGACTCGTTGACAGATGTCACATTTGGCGATGTAGCTTCTGATCTCTCTTTTCATCTTGTGCCACCAAAATTGCTCTTTCAAATCCTGATACATCTTTGTTCCTCCGGGGTGGATAGAATAAAGAGTATCATGAGCTTCCTTCATGATAACCTCCTTTAGCTCCGAATCGGCTGGCACACAGATACGTCCTTTGTACCACAGTACTCCTTCTTCGTCTTCGGTGAATCCAGGTACCTTTCATGTACCAATACGACGTTTGATTCCATTGATACTCTCATTTCCCTTCTGGGCTTCCTTGATTTAGCTAATCAAAGTGGGTTGAAGTTCAATGCTAGCTAGAATCCTTTGCTAACTAACTCAGTCCTGAACTGCTCCAACTCCTCATACAAACTTGGTTGCTTCTCTTTGATCATGGTGTTAAGCCTACACGACAATCTACTAAGAGCATCCGCTACCACATTGGCTTTGCCGGGGTGATAGTGAATGTCAAGGTCATAATCCTTGATTAACTCTATCCATCTTCTTTGCCTCATATTCAACTCCTTCTGGGTGAAGATATACTTCAAGATCTTATGATCTGAGTAAAACTCACAGCAATTACCCATCAAATAATGACGCCATGTCTTCAATGCTAGAACTACGGCTGCTAGCTCAAGATCATGGGCTGGATAGTTCTGCTCATGTTGCTTCAATTGTCGAGACAGATACGCGATGACTTTGCCTTGTTGCATCAATACACATCCTAGGCCAATCTTGGATGCATCACAATAAACATCAAACGGCTTCTTGATGTCTGGCATGATCAAAATTGGGGCTGATATCAATCTCTTCTTCAGCTCCTGGAAACTAGCTTCACATTTGTCTGTCCATTCAAACTTCTTGTCCTTCTTCAACAATTGGGCCATTGGTCGGGCTATGCTCAAGAATCCTTCTATGAACTTGCGGTAATATCCTGCTAATCCAAGAAATGAACGAACTTGGGTTTGATTGGTTGGGGCTTCCCATTCTTCGACATCTTTGATCTTGGTGGGATCAATAGAGACTCCTCCGGCAGACACAATATGTCCTAGGAATCCTACTTCTTTCAGCCAAAACTCACACTTGCTGAACTTGGCATATAACTGATGCTCTCTCAGGGTTTCTAGGATGATTCTCAGGCGTTGATCGTGCTCTTCTTCTGACTTGGAGTAGATAAGGCTGTCGTCGATAAACACAACTACAAACTTATCGAGGAAATTCATAAAGATCTTATTCATGAGATTCATGAAATAAGCAGGGGCATTGGTTAATCCAAAAGACATAACCGTATACTCGTATAAACCATAGCGAGTAGTAAAGGCGGTCTTCGGAATATCCGTTGCACGAATCTTAAGTTGGTGATAACCAGTCCTAAGATCAATCTTTGAGAATACCTGAGCTCCGGTCAACTGATCAAATAGATCCTCTATCTTTGGCAAAGGGTACTTGTTCTTGATGGTGACGTCATTCAATTTTCTGTAGTTCGTACACAGACGGTTGCCTCCATCTTTCTTGTCGACGAATAACACTGGTGATCTCCATGGTGATGCACTTGGTTGAATCAAACATGTTGCTAACATGGCATCCAACTGCTTCTTTAGTTCCACTAACTCTGAGGGGTTCATGGTATAGGGTCTCTAGGCTATAGGTCCGGTTCCGGGGATTAGTTCGATAATGAACTCAATATCCCTATCCAGGGCATACCTGGCAATTCATCTGGGAATACGTCGGGGTATTCACAGACTACTTTGACTTGGTCAATGGTGGGCAGGGCTACACTCTTGTTGCACTTGAATTGACGGGGTAAGGTTTCAGAGATATGCTCTACTATTACTCCAGAACTACTGGTCATGGTGATGGCTTTCTTAGCATAGTCTATCAGTCGTTTATGCCCTGACATCCAGTCCATACCTAGTACTACTTCCAATCCTTTGGTTGCAAGTACAATTAGGTTGGCATAAAAATCTATCCCATGTATTCTGATAGGTACCGCTTTGCAAATTTTTCTAGCTTTTGTTGTTGAACTGGGGATTTGAACTATCATGACATGCTTCAGGTTGGTTGGGCGAATCTTACTAGTGCATACAAATTCTTCGGTGACAAATGAATGCGATGCTCTAGAATCAAACAATACTCTTGCTAAAACTGAGTTGACGAAAACATACCCCACTACATCCGCGCTCGGGCTTCTTCTGCGTTCATGTGGAAGAGACGACCGTTGCGGTTGTGTGGGTTCCCTGGGGCAAATCTCCTTCCTGGTTGGACACGACGCTGCTGCTGAGCTGGGGCATTCACAGGGGCATTGGCGGCAGTCTTCTTGGGACACTCATTGGAGTAGTGACCCTTCACTCCACACTCGAAACAAGTGATCTGGGACTTGTCCTTGATCGGCAGTACAACATTCATTGCTGCCGGTTCTGGTGCGGTGTTGTTGTTGTTGCTCTTGGGAGGGGCACGGTTGAAATTGTTGGCATTTCCGGAGTTGTGATTGTTTCCTCTGGACTTCACATTTCCTCCTCTACGGTTGGGGTAGCTTGGGCGAGAATTTGGGGGTCGGTTGTTCCTTGGTGCATATCCTGGTGAAGGGTTGGGACGGTATTTCTGGTGACTACTGGATCCAGACTGCTGCATCATACGTCGCTTGCGGTTGTCGTTTGCCTGGTTAATCTTCCCTTCCATCTGAATGGCAGAGTCGACTAGCTCTTCGAGATCATCGAAACGGATGTTGACGAGGACAATCTGCATCTCATCATGCAATCCGTTTAAGAATCTCTCTTTCTTCTTGGCCTCCGTGTTGATCTCATCCAGTGCATATCTGGCAAGTGACAAGAATCTGTCACGGTACTCCACCACAGTCATTCTTCCTTGCTTCAATTAGCGGAATTCATCTCTCATCCTGTTGACAAGACCTTGCGGCACGTGGGTGCGGCTGAACTTGACCTTGAATTCTTCCCAGGTCATCACCTGGCCATGGATCATATTGCGGATGCTATTCCACCAAGCTCTTGCATCTCCCGCCAGATAGTGGGTGGCGAAGAGAACTTTCTCATTCTCATCAACTCTGGCAACCTCTAAGTTGTTTTCCATGGTCTGTAACCAGTCATCAGCATCTAAATGGGTTTTCAGATTGGTTGAAGATTGGGGGATTGGTGTTCTGAAAGTTTTTGAGTTTGGATCCTTGGTGATCCTGATTTCCATGTCCTTGGTTGTTGAGAGCCATTTGGGCGATCTGCTGCAATGTTGCTAAGTTGGCTTGACGCTCGGCCCTGCTTGCTTCACGGTCTGCGATAAGATTCTGCAAGATCTGCAGCATTGGGTCCTGCGACGAGCTGCTCCCTCCTTGGTTTCCACGAGTCATCTAAAGATTGAGATAGATATAGGGTAAGAGGGAAATTCTAAGGTTCATGGTTTTGGGTTTTCAAAGCTAAAACTTTGAGTTAGACTCAGGTTTTTCAACTAACTTTATTTTCATTCATGCAAGCAAGCACACGATACAACACACACCACAATAATCAAAGGAAAACAGATGGTTTGAAGAACCATTCTGCAAGCTACGATACAATGGGACCGATACAACTCATGCTACGACAGTGCTCTAGTGCATCTACTCATCATCGATGAAGTCGGAGTCTTCATCATCAGTGTAGAAGTCCACATCATCCTCCTCTAAAAAGTCATCATCGTTGCTGAGGTAAGAATCCATATCTCCCTGGATGTCATCAGCCTCATCTTCTTCTTCCTTGGCGGCAAGCTGAGCTTCCTACTCCTTGACTGTCTTCTCGAGGTCGGCCACCTTCTTGCGAAGACGGGCGATGGTGCGATCCTTCTTTGCACGCTGGCAGCAAAGAGACTGACGATCTTGGACAAGCAGCACGAAAGTCTGGGCCTTCTAGTCGGCAATGGCACGGTTCTGGTTGGCTAACTCTCTGGCATTGTCCAGGTCCTGCTGCCTGTCATGAAGCAAGAAGTCAAGGTTCTCCACTTGACGCCTCAACTCTGGGTTACTTGGCATCTCCATCGGCATTCCCATGAAGTCACGTCTTGCATAGTGGGCAAAACGGGTTCCTTGGATCTTGTTGATGCTGAGGGCACATAGACGTGCGAGAGCTTCATGCATTGCCCTGGCTAATGCATCTAGCCAGTTGTTCTGTCTCACGGAGAACTGAATTCTCCCGGAAGTTGGTGCTTCGATGCTTCCCCGAAGATCCGCGGTGACTAGCCACTGTAGGTCTCCTCCTGGGGGTCCTGGAAGTTGAGCTCCAAGAAACTCCGGATGTGGGCGTCCCAGTAACTCCGACAGCGAATCCAGATCCCTCTCGAAGATCAGCTGACCTCCATTTCTCAACTGGTAAAACTTGCTGAACTGAGTCTCCATCTACAAGAATTAAGGATGAGGAAGTTAGTGAAGTGATCAAGTGTGTCAAATTTTAAGTAGTAATGTAAGAATTTTGAGGAACATGCATTTTTGAGAAAGAATGAGTTCACCAGGGTAAGAGGGGAAATAGTTTTTCATAAATACTCACTTTGGTTTTGAAGCTAAGTTTTTGGTTTGGACGTCCATTCTAACTAGGGTCTCCTATGGTCAGGATGGCTCTGATACCAACTTGTCAACACCCGGATTTTTAATCCCAGATGCCTGTTATGCCATACCGCGCAATCCCAGGATTACCATTTTTGCGAGACATAACGGATTGGATATCACAGTACATCATCCATTACAAAACATACATAAGGTTTTACACAAATAAGGATCTCATGATCCAGTCTTTAATACAACAAGCGGCGGAAATAAACGATAAGCGTAGCGATGGGGTCCATCTTCAGGGGCATAGGCAATGCTGACGAAGGCAGATAGTCCTAGTTATCATAGCCATCCTTCTGACCATCATCTTGATAATCTCCTTCATAGTCTGGCCATGATAATAGCCAGGGACAAAAGCCATGAGTACTCTTTAAGTACTCGCAAACTACTACTAACAAGGGGTATAATTCTAAGTTAAAGTGCTGAATCTAAGGTAACTATCAAGTTAAGTTTGAAACCTAAGCTGAGTTCAGAAGAAAAGAAAGATAAAATAAGGTTCTAGAATCACTTAAGTTGGGAAGCTATTATCATCAACACAACCCTGTTGTAGTCAAGTCAAAGTTCATCATTCGTTTCAAGTTATTTAGAAAACATCTGACAACGAAACAGTATGGCCATTCCAACTGTCCATAATCATGACGCGGCTATTCGAATAGTTTGACACTCTGCAGAGGTGGTACACTTTCACCACAAGATTCGATACATCTGTCAGGGATAACCCTGAATCATCATACTTAGTATGTAGATAATCAAACATAACCTTCCCTTTACACATCCTACTACAAGCACCTCTCCTATGAGCATGGCCTCCCAACCATGACCATCAGTCATCTTGGGCACTTCATAGGTGGACATCATTGAGAGGTAGCCTCAGCTCAAACCTCTCCCGTGAGGGAACTAATACTAATGCATATAAATTTCCAGCTAAGCCTTACCCAATTCAGGTAATGTGGTTGTACGGTAAATTTGGAATGGTATCGCATCCGAATCCAACCATCAGTTTTATAAAAGGGTTAAGGCTCATGCCTCATCATTTTCATCATCATAAACCAGTTGTGTCTCTCAACACATGTCAAAACATCTCAATAGAATGACTCATCATTCCAAGGTTTTCACAATTCATTTTCACCAAGTGTTCCCATCTAAAGTGACTCAAGTTTTTGATCTATTCTAAAATACTAGGTTAAGAGTATTCACTAAGGTGGAAAATATGGTTTCAATCTCATGCCATAGAATGACATCTAAAGGTTTCTAAGTAGGTCAAGTTTTATACTTTTTATGCTACCTTCAAAACAAGTAAAGAACTTTGTGTGAACTAAGGGAGGTAAAACTTGTCAATAAGACTTGGGGTACTAATAGTTAAAGGGGTGTGATCAAAGCATGCTTAAGGCGTCTTTGCTAAACCATCTAGTTTAATTCTAGCTTGCTAACAATAGCTTGCCTTGGTTGGTGCAGTGGTTGAAGTTTTCTTCTTCTTCTTCTTCTTCTTGGTAGAACTCCTCCACCTCGAAAGTTTGGTCGGTACTAGCGTCTATAAATACATAGGGAGTAGACAATCACCAAACAATACTTAACTAGGCTAAGTAGCATTCTAAAACACACAATTGATGATCTATTATCATCACAAGCATCACAAGTTTAATTCAATAGCTTCAACCTTTTTATTTTAGAAAAGTAATTTGTACTCATTGAATTTTAACTAAAATTCAATATTCACCACCAAAATATGGGATCATGTGGACACATGCCCTCACCACATATTCTAACATGTGGTAATGAGATTTAAGGGTTGGATCAATATTACTTTAGTTTAAGTTTATTATTTAATGATTTAAAGTGACTAGAAATGCCTATATAGCATTATTTTGGTACTAGTCTAAAGTCACTGCATGTAAACCTTAATATTATTACATATTTGGATAGATATGATGAAGTGTGATTTTTGAGAGTTGGAATCAACTGAAAAGCTAACTTGGTTGATTTTATAAAAATGTTGCAAGCTGCAAATGCTTCTGTTTTGTTATTTTTATTAGGAGAGATCTATAACTCTAATTGAAATAAATCCAACGGGCTTGGATAGATTATTTCAATACCTTTCAGAAAAAATTGGTTTCATGCAATTTGGATTTGTCAAACTCATAGAATTGAATTTTGAAATAGTGGACAAAAACTAGATTTAACTAAAAAGGAAAAAAACCAGATTTGAATCTATGGGCTAGCGCGGGAAAAGAAATGGGCCGGCCCAGTGGCACTCATGGCCTGGGCTCAATGACAGGGGTCCCGCTTGTCAGTGACACTTAAACGTGAAGCGATGCAGCGCTGTGGGACGTGCGATTAGAAGCGAGGTCAACGGCTGAGGGTCGTCGTCGACGACGAACAGGTCGCCGGCGAGCTCGAACCCTAGCGGCTCGGTGGGGGTCTACTGGGGGCGTACCAGGGCTCCAGCGGGGTCGGCGAGGTGGTCAAACGACATGGAAGACGACGGCGAGGCGAGGCGCGGTTGCGGCGGAGCTTGGGGCGGTCGAAATCAAAGGCGCCCTTCTCCTCTAGAGGCGGCGGCTCCGGTTCCAATTTCGGCGAGCTGCTGCTCCACTTGCTCCGGCTAGAGGTGGGTGAGGTTCAGAGAGGTGAGGGGAGTGGAATGGTGTGGAGAAGAATGGTTGGGGAGGGCTCCTTTTATAGGCCCGACGGTGAGACCGAGCGGGATGGGCGGTCGACGGTGGCGACATGGCTACGGCGAGCTATAGGCATGGCTGGGGGTGGCGATCGATGGACGGTTCCCTGGCGGTGCTCTAGGAAGTGAATGCGGCCGTAGGGGCGGTGGTACGCGGTCTGGGCGAGGTGGCGCTCTGAGCGGCCGAAGCGGCGGTGTCCACGGCGAGCGGTGGCTGTGAGGCTTTGGGCGGCGAACGGGGATGTCTGGGGTGTTCGCCAGGTCGAGGCGGAGCGGCGGGCAGGGGCTGCGGTCGAGAGGCGGCTTGTGCACACGGGGACAGAGCGTGCTCTGCAGGCGGCATCGGCATGGTGCGGTGGCACTGGGCGCGGATTTCCTCGGTGGTCCATGGCAACACTTGGCTCGGGCAGGGGATAGAGAGGGGCGGTGAGGTGCTGGCTACCTCCTAGACATGGAGAGGAAGGAGGAGGTGGTCTGCTGGGGTGAGGGCAAGTTTGGCCGGCGAGTTGGTGCTCGACATGGCTTGGTCTGGCCACTAGGGTGTAGGGGTTGGGGTGGTAATGGCATGGTTTGATCAAGTGGGGACAGAGGGAGTGTTTTGTGGTCAAAAGGGTGGCTAAACTCTGTAGAAACAGTGAGCTAGTTCTTTGTGTTTGATTTTGCCTGCCATGTGTTTGATGAAATGGCCGCAAGAAAAAAAGTTTTAAATTTTGAGTTCAAATTTTTTGAATGATCTCCACTAGTGATAGGTAGTCTCTGGTTGCAAGGGTTTTGAAAGTGGAGCTCAAAAAGATGGTTTTTGAAATAGGGGTGATCTATGCATATGCATTAGATTCAATTTTCAAATGCCAATTAAAATAGTTAACAGAATGTTTTTAGCAGCTCCAAAGATGGGCCTTGGTACCTCATTATGTGTACTAGCAAGGGGTACAAAGATAAAGAATTGTTTCTATTAAGAATTGAGTACTAGGAATAGCCAATGTAGGCATGAGAGTTAAATTTGCCAAAATGACCATTCCTCCTTTTTAATTCTTTTCGATTTGATTTTCTTTAGGAAAAGTTTAGAAATAATGTAGATGATGTTTAAATCACCTAAGAAACATTTTACAAGCATTGGATCAATCCATCATGACAATTCAAACAACTCCTATTTTAAATGCATACCTATATGAATGCTTTCATTTTAAATTTGGAAAAGTTTTTGTTAACCCTATTTTTGGATGATTTGATCTTGTTAAGCTTGGATTAAAGTTTTGGGATGTTACAGTCAAACAATTCGCTCTAGAATTTTCTTCCCTAGGTATATAATTAATAGTGAACGTATGTAGAGTTTTAATTATATCTAGACATCAGTCTAAGTAGCTATTTAATAATCCATCTAAACACTGAAATTCACCTTTAACTTGTTGTACCACTAGAAGCGAATCTCTAAAATCATCTATATCTTTTACACCCATATCCACTAGACTTTGTAAACCAAACAACAAAGCCTCATATTCAGTTTGGTTGTTAGTACACTCATATTCTAAATGGACCGATGTTTTATAGACAACAATATTAGGAGAAATTAATACATTACCAACACCTTGCCCATATCTACAAGCCGATCCATCAAAATAAAGCTTGCATGGGCAAATGCCAACATAACCAATATCTTTCTCATCCTTAACTCTATGATCAACAACAAAATCAGCGATAACTTGACCCCTCATAGAACGCAACGATTCATATACTAAATCATATTCTATTAGTGCATAAGCCCACTTCCCATTCCTACCACTAAGAATCGGTCGCTGCAACATATACTTAATTACGTCAACTTGACATGCTACTACACACGTACTAGAAAGTAGATAAGGCCGAAACTTAGTACATGCATAATATAAAAACAAACATATCTTTTCAATAAACACGTACCGAGTCTCGGTGTCGAGTAAATGACGACTTATATATATAATGATGTACTCCTTTTCGTTATGTTCTTGCACCAATACCATGCCGATTACTGTATCTTGTGTAGCAATATATAACTTGAACGACACACCAGACTTGGGCACTCGCAACACAGGAGGACTCAACAAGTATCTCTTTATATTATTAAAAGCATCCCGTTGTTCTGTCCCCCAAGTAAATTTGGCTTCATGCTTTAGCCAAAGTAAAGACACAAACGATTCAATTTTTCCTGCAAGGTTAGATATGAATTGTCTCAAGTAATTAATTTTTCCTAACAATTTTTGCATATCCTTTTTACATTTGGGCTCCTCCAACTTTCTAATCGACTCTACTTTTGTAGGATCAATCTCTATGCCTCGTTCATAAATAATAAAGCCTAAAAACTTTCCAGTCGATACACCAAAAGCACATTTGAGTGGATTCATTTTCAAACCATACCGACGCATTCTTTCAAAAGCTAAACGTAAATCGGCTAAATGATTATCAAACTCATCCGATTTAACAACTACATCATCAATATACACTTCTAGTACTATGTCTAATAGATCATAAAATATCAAATTCATAGCACGTTGGTATGTAGCGCCGGCATTTTACAAACCAAACGTCATAAAGACCCACTCGAATAAACCAACAAAACCTGGACAACGAAAAGCAGAGCTTGGACATATCTTGTTCGGCCATAAATATCTGATTATAACCAGCATTACCATCTCAAAAACTAATTATTTTATGTCCCGAGGCATCATTGATAAGCATGTCAGCTATAGGCATAGGATATTCATGTTTAGGAGTGGCTTTATTCAAATCTTTAAAATCAACACAAATCCTACTATTATTAGTATTTTTATTTTCAACAAGCACAATATTAGAAACCCACTCCGCATATCTACATGGCTGAATAAACCCAGCTTTCGTCAATCGATCAACTTCTTATTTGATGCGATCATATAAATTAGAATTAAAACTTCTACGGGGTTGCTTGTGTGGCCTAAAACCAGATTTAATAGGTAATCTATGCTCAACTAATTTTCTACTCAAACTGGGCATCTCGCTATAACTCCAAGCAAAGCAATCAACAAATTCTTTAAGTAATGCACGTACCTCACTTTTCTAATCGACTTTCATATTAGTATTGATAAATGTAGGCCTTGGAATGCTTCCATCACCAATATCTACCTCTTCAAGCGGGTCAGCCGATGAAAATCCTTGTCCGAGCTTCTCCATATCACCAAAATCTTCAATTGTCTCATGCATATCGTTCTTTTCGGAATGATACTCCTCGGTGCGCTTTTGCAACCACTTAATATTAGAATCTTTACTCATCATTTATATAGATAAATTGTTAAGCCGAGCTATGCTAGCCGGCTGTGCGTTTATGGGTACAAAACCATCTCTATCGATATTGATATAATCATAGTCCGATAAATCCCTACCGGTCAAACATCGCATCTCACCGTGTTGCCAATCAACCGGTGCCTCTGTCAAAGTAATGCAAGTAGAATCATCCGCCTCAATTACCTCTAGATTATCATCAACCCACGGAATTAAGCACTGGTGTAGAGTAGAAGGAATGCAACAATTTGCATGAATCCAGTAGCGCCCCAAAAGAATATTGTAGCGGCCTTTGACATCAACAACAGAAAACACAGTCGGTAATGTTTTGCTTTCGACTGTTAGCTCCATAGAAATAACACCCTTAGCTTCAGATAATTCTCCCGAAAATCCGCTAAGTCCCATGTTGGTCTTCATTAGCTCGCTCTCTTTTCGGTTTAGTTTAGAAAATACCTAAAAGGCATAATATTAACACTGGCACCACCGTCAACGAGCATGCGGCCAATCAGCTTACCATCAATGTGACCTCGGATGAACAATGATTTAGGTGTGTGCTTCTCCGTTTTCTCAAACATCGTATTTTTTGGACCAAGAGCAAGCTCTGCAACCTCAGCCTCAGGTGCACGAAAATCAGCAGGCAAGGCGAACACCATATTAACGTCCATATCAGTAGGCGTCTCGTCTTTACTCTCTGAATCCTCATCAACAGGTGCGTCATCAGAATTTTTATTTTCTTCGGCGGCGATGTGTTTTTCCTTCCGTGTCTTTGTAGGTGCCACCATTGGCCTATCATGCCTCTTGTCGGCTATCTCCTCTCTGATTTCCGACGCTCGTTGCCACTGGACACGTCGCTTCTGTGTATGTGTAACACCACTCGGACACCGCTGAGGTCATGGTTTAGTTTCCGGTGCGACTGACATAAATCTACCGCCCCATGAATTTCTTGGCCTGTGCTGACGGATTGCTGTTGTAGGTGGAAACTCCCTATACCTAGCCGAGAAAACCTTCTGCTGACTAGATGGACAATCAACTTTGAAATACGTTAATCGGCTTATTATTGCATGGACGTGCGAATGGGTCCTCCCATGGTATGAATTTACTATTGCATGCATATGTACGAGCTGCTTCTCTGATTGTGCATGCACACTCCAAATCATGTGTATCTTTGATTTCAGTATTATCTGTGCACCTTTGCTTAGGTTCATCACGTGTAGTGACACTTGCCTGGCTATTGTTATCTCTGCCGGTTTCTACACTGTGCCCTAATACTGTCTCTTTCCGAACCAGACCAGATCTTTGATGGTGACGTATACTACCACCCACTATAGCCGTTTTCGATTCTCCAGATTTCACGGCGTGGCTAGCAGCAGACCCATCTGAATCATTAACAGGTTTATGTTGAGCAAACTTCACTGGTACCCGCACGCGCTTGCCGTCGTTGTTATAATTCTTGTAGGGGTTTCGCGTATAAAAACAATAAAATTTTACCCTACGTTCCTGACCTCCTGAAGCTGCCAGGACCTATCTATTAGTAATACAGTAACGGGAGGGGCTTTTCGCGAACTTACCCTTGAAGACCGAAAAACGTTGTCAACGTTCAGGAGAGCGTGGTTGATATAGACGAGCGGAAGCCGACCTCAAGGTCGTGATGAAGTCCTTGCGCTCCTTCTGGCTCCAACGACTTGAGTGCCTCAAGTGCAACACCTCGCGGGGAGTTACACACGTCCGGTGTCTGACGATGACTCCCGTTTTCCCGATCCAGCAGTAGTTGCGGAAGTAGAGCTCCCGGATCCGAATCCCGCAGCGCGACGGCGCTCCGCGGTGAAGATGTCTCTCGCTCGCGCAGTCCAGACTTGGGACCACGGTCACGAGAGAGAGAGGGGGAGAGAGAAAATATCAATTGGAGGTCCTCCCAAAAGTAGGGAGACCTTTATTGATTATTGGTGTATTTTTCTAGTCCAAATACCCCACTTTATATAGGGGGAGGGGAGGTACTACCTCCCCTAAAGTCCCGGGGTGGGACTAAAGGAGAGGAGGGGGAGGAGGTGGCCTCCGTCCACCAAGTGGGCCCCGCACGAGGGGGGGGGGGCTAGGCCTAGCCGGCCTCCCCCTTGCCCCTTCTCCCTCTCTCCTTTCCCCTAATGGACCCTCTCCCTCCAGAATTGGCCCATTAAGCCTTTTTGACCTTTAATTGAATTTCTCTTTATTAAATAATTATGAATAAATGATTAAATCAATATTTAACATTCATTCACATATTATTCAATTTCCGTGGCCATGGAACACCTTCCACCTCCACTCCGGACATCCTCCGGACTTACCGAAACCCTTCCGGTTTTCTCCCTTCTTTTCTTCGGTGATTCTACCGATCCTATAAACACTCTCTAAGCATCATCAAGCCCTTAAGCGTGATACCCCACGGTTTGGGAACACTCCAGACATGGTCGGGACACTCCCGCACCAATGATCAACAGAGGGACCTGGATGGCCATGTGACCCCTGTGCGTTCCACGAAGATATTTCGTCGTTTAAACCTGGACAGTCGTGTCTTATTCCCTTTGTCACTCGATACTTGCATTGCCCGAGATCTGATCAATGACATCACCATGTCATGTTCAATCTCGTTACCTGAACAATGCTACTTGAATCGTTCCGACAAGTGATATCCCCGTGATCTAATCACACGCTGTGCAGCTATTGGATACAACTTCTCCGAGTGGCCCCTTGAGTATCTTCCCGTCACATAGACGGACAAATCCTGCTATTGACTTATATTGCCTCTACGGTTTCCTCCGAATACCTGAACATACCTTTATGACCACCGTTTTACCAGATGGCGTTTGATCCTATCTAAGCACTCTCGAGAGATAGTGATTGATATAGTCTCACGGTCTAAGGAATAGTCTACGAGGGTCCTTTTCTAATCATCATAACTTGAACTTCGTGACATGATCGAATCACGATGTTTAGGTTGGGTATTGGTTCATCATCTCATTCTCAGAAATGAGAATGGCCTCATTTCCAACTAGCATAAATGCCACATGATCAGGAAACATGATCATCTGTTGACTAATGAACCAGTGACTAGAGTTTCACTGGGAACCCCTGGTTTGTTTGTATATCACACGTGTATTGATGTTTCCACTCAATACAGTTATAGCATGATATAAAACTTAATCATAAACTATATGAAATATGATAATAGTCCTTACTACTATTTGTCTCTAGGGCATATTTGCAACAGTCTCTCACTTGCACTAGATTACAAATACACTAGCTGCATTTGTTCTCAATCATTGGCACCATATATCCGGTACCCTGAACATGCTTGCTCATGGAAGAGGTTGAGTCTTGGTTCTGTACTTTACAGTCCCAAATCCTTTGCAACTTACTAGTGTCATCTTGATTGACATTAATACTTTATCATCACATGATAGCATCTGTGTGTATGCATCATCGCTATGGCAGCAGAACGAGGCCTGATTCTAGGAGCCTACAGTGAAGTTAGATCAACCTCGAGGGATTTCTCATGGGCACTGTGCCCTGGGACACATCATTCTACGTTAAAAGCGAACTAGCCCCGCCATAACATTATACAACACTTTAGATGGTACCCTTATCTATTATTATAAATGTATTCATCAAAACACTAGTGCACTCTGTGCAACTTTCGATCTTTTTGTTCACCTCGCTTCCTACTTGTCTTTAATTGGTATCTACAGGAGTTTCCAACATATTCCCTTATAACATAACTCTTTATGCTTTTAAGATATGTTATCCTTTTATGGATTTGGAAAATATATCCACAGTTCTCTACTAGACACTGCGGACAAACTTAGCTCAACATTCTGTGATTCAGACTTAATCACTTTCAAACGTTCCTTATTTGGATCACATATTATGCTAAGTTATCATCATGGTTTACTAAGATAGAACCTATGTCTTAACATAGTGGATGACGATCATACTTTTATTTCTTTTAACCATTGATGTTTAAACTCAATGCTATTCCTAATTTGAGTTATTAAGGGCTGGTTCCTTAATTAACTTCTATTCTGAAACACTTTTCAGAATCCCTTAAGGAATACTACATAATATCATAATATGATTATTATCAACTTATACATCTTATAAATCATTATTTATAAGTATTTGCGCTATCATCCTTAACACGGTTAAGAAATACTCCTATAAGCTCCCACTGAGAATATGTTCCTACATATTTGAATTTGAGACTTATATTGCTCCCACTTAAAATTATGTCAATCACATATTGTTTTAGGAAGACTTTCATAGCTCCCACTCAATTTTATGCAAATTGCATATCTCCTGACTATTTTGAATAAATTCAAAAACCTTTGATCAAATATCAAACTTGGAGATTTACTATGAGATACTAGTACTTTACTATTGATGACCCACAAGTATAGGGGGTGTATCGCAGTATTTTTGAGGGAAGTGAAACCCAATTTATTGATTCGACACAAGGGGAGCCAAAGAATACTTATCAGTCTTAACAACTAAGTTTTCAATTCAGCTGCACCTAGAAACAATCTTGCTCACAACAGTTTATCAGTAGCAACAGTTTTGTAGTAGGAATAGTAAAGTAACAGCAGTAGTAAGGCAAAGACAATAGTAACAAAAGCGATAAAGGATTGGGATTAGTGTGCGTGAGGCATAGAGATGGATGGACGGGTGTTGCATGGACAAGACAATTCACATAGCAATCAGAACATAGGTCAATTGCAGGTAAATAAGATAAAGCATCCAAGTACTAGACAATCCTAGGCATGCGTTCCATATATAGTCATATGTGCTCGCAATGAGAACTTGCACAACATCTTTTGTCCTGCCAGCCCGTTTGCAGCGGGGCCTCTAGGGAACTACTAGCAATTAAGGTGCTCCTTTTAATAGAGCACCGGAGCAAAGCATTAACACGCTGCGAACACATGTGATCCTCACATCAAAGCCTTTCCCTTCCGGCTATCCCGATTTCTGTCACTTCGGGACAATAGGTTCCGGACAACGATGTGTGTATACAACTTGTAGATAAGACCAGAAACAATACTATCATAATGAATCAATAATAAGTTCAGATCTGAAATCATGGCACTCGGGCCCTAGTGACAAGCATTAAGCACAACAAGTCGCAACAAAGTCATAAAGCACTAATAAGAGATACTAGGCACTATGCCCTAACAATCTGATGCCATTACATGAACGATGGTGATGATGATGGCGATGATCTCCTCCAATTCCCAGTCCCGGCAGGGTGCCAGAACAGAGTTTCTGGTGCTGTTTCGTGGAATCTGATGGTGGCGGCGGAGCGGAACTCCTTCCGTAAAAACATCGAACCCCCCGAAGTTTTTAGGTCAGAAGGCTCCTTATAGGCAAAGAGAGATGCCGAGGGGGTGCCTGGGGGGCCCACACCACCCCCTGGCGCGGCCTGGCCTGGCTCGCGCCAGCAGGTGGTGTGGCCACCCTAGGGCTCTTCTCCGTCTCGTATTCTGGCTCTTGTAGTCTTCGGGTAAAATAGGATTTTTGGCATATTTTCCGGGATTTTTCGTGATAGTTGATTTTCTGCACAAAAAGTAGACACCAAGGCAATTCTGCTGAAAACAACGTCAGTTCGCATTAGTTGCATCCAAATCACACAAGTATAGAGGAGAAACAATAGCAAAAGTGTTCGGGAAAGTAGATACGTTTTGGACGTATCAACCCCCCCAAGCTTAGGTTATTGCTTGTCCTCAAGCAATTCAGTTGAAAACTGAGTGCGATAAAAGAACTTTCAAGAACACATTTGCTTCATATGATGTAAATATTCTCAGCAATGTGATCAACTACCTAGACAATTCATAATACAGAGTATGCAACTGAGTCTACTTAATAGTCATTGCAAGCTATGAAGAGATTCCAACTCAAGAATAATAAGTAGCACGAAGCACGAACATAAGCAACATTACAATGCTCATAGAGAGGTATGATAGAGTGGTATCTCGCTTGCCTTTGATTATGAATGCCAAGGCACCTCTAAAGTTCGAGTGATGACTAGAAGTAAAGATACCAAAGATACAAGCATCAAAGTCATAACACAAATAATCAAGTATTGGAGCAAACACAGAGAATGACAACTATGCTCTCAAGAAGGTGCTCAAAGAATATGTGGAGACTCAACAAAGGTTTTGAATAATTTTGAAAAGCTTCCAAATGCTGAAAGTATGGTACTCGTTAGCTTTGATCTCTCATTGCCCCTATCATAAGCATCTTTAATGTGGTTAAGGTGAAAGTGACACAACTAAGAGGATATGCTTGACAAGTTATAAATTGAAGTCTCATGCCCCTTACTTACGAAGACTGATCCTCATGCTACTCAACTTCAGTCACAAGTAAGCTCTTGTCATTGTAAGTACATACGTATCATGGAGAACCGCCAACGGGGTACCCCTTGCACATGACACGGGAGCTATCCCATGATCAAAATGACAAGGCAAGCAGACAATGAGCATCTCAGCGATCTTTTTATTTACTATGTGCATAGATTTTTATTGAGGATGCTTCATAGAATGCTCATTATGGTTATGCTGCAAGTTTCCACCATGATTAGGCATGGCTTAGGCTAGCGGCCCAGGTGTTTCTCTAACATACATACAAACTCCATGATCTTACAAGTTCCACTTTTATTTCACACCGCCGGGATCCATAAGCAAAAGAACATGATATCAACTAGGTACAGAGTACCTATGAAGCGTTGAAAGCGGTCCCCATGATACATGGTTCTGCTAACTTCAACTCATAAAGCGCAAGCATATGCGCAACAAAGAAGGACGCAGTGGTTCAGGTTTATTAAGTGCAAGAAAATAAAGTGTGCCATAAAGTTCGTGAGAGCTTTACTAACTAACTTTCTCATAATAAGCAAAGATTTTATTCGGAAGAAAACAAGGCACATTGAATATGCACGGAGGTAGCAAATGATGCTAATGGGTAGGTATGGTGGAAACTTTGGAAATATTTGGTTTAGGGAGTTGGAAACATGAGTAAAACACTCAGTGGAAGTGAAGGCTAGCAATAGTAAGGGAGAGACATTTGCTGTCATTATCATGCTTGCAACAAAACAAGACTACTCATGGCATGAAAGTGATTCAAGATCCTCAAGGCAAAATAATTCATCAAGGCTTAACTGATTATCACAGTCATTTGCATACATGAGCATGTGCCAAGTCAATCAAATGAAACATTCAGAGGAGGATACCATGGTGTCATACCAATTTATGAATAGAGTAATGCAAGCAAACATTCATGAGACATGCTACAAATTATTAGCGAGCTGGAGCTAATCATAAGAAAGCAAAAACTATTAAGCATCCAAAGAAAACATACACTCTACATGAACGGACTAAACAAGCTCACAAAGATGAGTATATGTACAAAAATGAAGACAAATAGAGTTCGTTACCAGCCTCTTACCACGCCTCAAGTTGTGATTAATCCTCATTATTGCTCTTCACTTGTGTGGCTTGAATAATAATATGAAACCAATAATCCACTGAGAACTGCCGAACCCTGTAGCAAACTCGCAAAAACCAAAGAAGAACGACAAATATTTTTGGTGTTTTTGATTTTTAAACAAGAACCAAAAGAGAAAAACAAGCAAAGCAAAATCTTTTTGGGTTTTTCGAATAGTTCAAACAAAGCAAAAAGGAAAAAGCAAACCAAGGAAAAAAGAAGAAGCAAGCCAAAGAGAAACGACAAAAATATTTTTGGTCTTTTTGTGTTTTTAGAAAGCAAAAGCAAAGAAGAACGAAAACTAAAAGAGAATGAAAACATGAATATACAAAGTACCGACGCAACATGATATGGAGATGAGTGCGGTGTCGGCGTACCTCCCCCCAAGCTTAGGCTTTTGGCCTAAGTGGGTATCAATCCATGTACGAATAAGGGTTCCAAGTGGGCGGATCTTGGTAAGAATGGTCGTAGCTGGGCCCATGAGAAGAAGAGGAAGCTCCCCAATCATGAGTGGGCTACTGATATGAAGACTCTCCTTCATTCGAAGGCTGGACCGAATCATCCGTGACCTCCCTTCTAGTGTCCTGCTCCTGCTGGGAAAGCTCTCCCAAGTACGTGTCAAGCTCCTCCTCAGTGAGGGACCATACTTCCCTATTATCAAGGTTAAACAAAATAGGTGCAGGCAAAAGAACAACACGCTTGGACTTGCTCTTTCTCCAGCCAGCCTTGAGAAAGGTTATTTCATAAGATAACTCACTCAAACTAGCCCACGAGGAAACAAATTTATGCTGTATCATGGAATTAAAATCAAGCCTCTCTATGGGAAACTGTAGGTCTAGATGATGAGGCACTAAACCATGAAATGCTAGCAAACGAGAAGCAATGAGGCCTCCACAAATTCCACCTTTCTCACGGTTAGAAGCAAGACGGAACGCTCTAACCCTGCATTAGAAACCAAAGTGTGGAAATCTTGTAGAATTCCTGCAGCTCTCATGAACTCAGGACATGGATAAATGGAGGGAAAAACTTCCTCCTCCCGATGGACCTTCATGACCCTCAGGCACCCAAAGCTCATGTTGGTTTAGGTGGTGTTCACTCATCTTCTATTCTGAAATTTAAACACCTATTAAACAAGTGATTGCAAAGTAAATATAATGAAGGATTCTACTCATAGGGACTTGCAAGAGGCCTAAACATGCATCAAAACTATATCTCTAAGCATCAAACAAGCTTACAAGCTCTCATAACCAGTCAACTACAGCAGCAAAATACTCAACATATAATCCACTAAACACAAATCTACTTGGACAAGGGGAGAAGTCACATACCAAGGAACAATTGCTCCAAATTTCAGCAAGAAAGATGGGCTGAGCAAGGAGATCGAAGAAATCGAAAGCAAGCAAAGAAAGAACGCGATTTTGAGCTATGAACTGGAGCTTACTCGGGAGAGAGAAGAAAGTGGCAGGTGAGAGAAGTAGTGGGGGGCCAGGGGTGGCCCACACCAGGGCATGGTGCCACCCAGGGCTGGCCGCACCACCACATGGTGTGTCTGCCTGGTGCCCCCTGGTACCTACCAGGTACTCCTCTGCCCCTTTTTTCACGTAAAAAATTAATATGAATTTTCTGGAATTTTTCGAGACACTTTATTTTTGGGCTTTTTTTAGAAATAGAAGAATGATTTTTCTGACAGACATATTTTTTTCTTTTTGGAAACATGATGCAAAGACAAAAACAAGGCCAGAACTACAGAAGTTCTAGCATGCAAGCAACTAACAACACAAAGAAAACTAAACTAAAGAAAAAACTAAAACGCAAAGGATAGAAATAAACTGGGATAATCATAATGAAAACATTGTTTTGTTCAATGGAATCCTTTTGTTAGCAAGGTTGATCAAGTCTTGCTACCAAAACAAATTCATATGAGACAAAACTTTGTATTCCACTAATGATTATGTTACCTCAACCTTGATAGCAATGGTCCCAATCATAATAGTTTCAAATTTTACTCTTGGTATGGGACAATATATTTCTCCGACTTGAATGCCTTCAACATGTTCAATTGAATTCAGTCCATAAGTCCTTTCAATCTTCTTGGGGAAATAGACAGTATGTTCCTTGTCATTAACATTGAAGGTCACCTTTCCTTGATTACAATTAATAACAGCTCCTGTAGTATTAAGAAAAGGTCTCCCAAGAATAATAGACATATTATCATCTTCAGGCATTTCAAGCACAACAAAATCAGTTAATAGCAAGCAATTGTAAGCCACCTGAACAGGTACATCCTCACATATCCCCACAGGAATAGTGGTAGATTTATCAGCCATTTGCAAAGATATATCAGTTGGTATCAATTTTTCAAGATGAAGCCTCTTATAGAGAGAGAAAGGAATAACACTAACTCCAGCTCCCAAATCACACAAAGCAGTTCTAACATAACTGTTCTTAATAGAGCAAGGGATAGTTGGAATCCCTAGGTCTCCAAGTTTCTTAGGAACCTTACCATTGTAGGAATAATTAGCAAGCAAAGTAGAAATTTCTTCATTAGGGATCTTCCTTTTATTTGAGACAATGTCCTTCATATACTTTGAGTAAGGAGGCAACTTAATAGCATCAGTCAAAGGAATTTGCAAGAATAAAGGCTTCATCCACTCACAAAACTTATTATAGTGTTCATCTTCCTTTGACTTGTGTTTCTTATCAGGGAAAGGCATAGGTTTTTGGACCCAAGGTTCTCTTTCACTACCATGTTTCTTAGCAATAATAAAATCTTCTTTAGTGTATTTAGTATTCTTAGTGTGGTTTTCAGGTTCTTCTTCAACTTTTTCTTCATTAGGCACTTCATTTTCTTCATTACCACTTTTAGTTTCAGCATCAGAGATAGATATACTATTAGGATCTATAGCAGGTTTAGAGGGTTCTACAACAGTTTTATGTTTCTTTTTTCCTTTTCTTACGAGTAGAACCGCTATTTTCAGCTTGTTGAGAATCCTGCTCAATTCTTTTGGGATGCCCCTCAAGATATAGAGAATCCTGGGTAGCAGCTCCGACTCTAGTTCTAATTTCATAAGCATGTTTTTCTTTAGCAGCATTAACTAGCTAGTCGTTTTGCACTTTTACTAGTTGATCAATTTGAGTTTGAACCACAATATCTTTCAACTCAACAATAGCTCTAGTGTTTTCCATTAGATGATTTTGCACCCTTTTATTAAAGTTATCTTGCTTAACAATAAAGATATCAAATTCTTCTAAGCATTGATCAGGAGGTTTAGAGTAAGGGATATCACCTTCATCAAAGTGTTGGAGATAGTGTACCTCAATAGTGGATGAGTAGTGACGAGGATTTAACTCGTCAATGCCCATTGTTATGGACTTAGGTTTTGGAGAAGGAGTGAGTGCTGGAGACATCTATCGGCTAGCAAACAAGCACACAGGGGACAAAGGATTTACCCAGGTTCAGGCCTCGTAGAGGTCCCTACTCCTGCTTGTCTGCTCGTGGAATTATTGAGGGAGTCGAAAGTTACAACGGTGCGTAGATGCAATCTGGCGAGGGTTTGTGGAAGCTAGGGTTGCGTGTGTCGTCCTCGCCGCCCCTCCTAGCCCTTATATAGATAGGCTAGGTCTCGGGTAGCAGGTCGAGTCGGTTACAAGTTAGGGTTTTCCCCTTTCAAACTTTCTATCTTCGGCTTTCTCTTGATCTTCAAGCAATCGAGAGTCTGCAGGTTACTCGAGTCCTTCTATCCGGGCCTTGGCGACACCGTGGGCCTGTACATATTTGGACCGTATATACCAAGCTCGAGTACCTGTAGGGTATACCCATGTCAGTTGCCCCCGAGTGTCCAGTGGAATCGCAGATTCGACTGGGACTTTTTTGAAGTCTTCGAGTGCCTGAATGAGTACGTTTTCGACCGCTTTTATTTATGTCATAGGGATTGTTGATATACGTGCCTGTTATAACCAAAGTATCGGTATCAGTTAACCACCTTAGGGTGAAACAACGCAATCTACTCAAATTCGAGTCCCCGGACTCGAATCCGTAAAAATCTTTGGCGTAATTCGACTCGAGCGCGAAGGTCTTACAGGAGTCGAATTCCAGTTATATGGGTGTGAGCACACGACGCGTCCGTCAAGGCATGTTCATCGTGCCTGTAGGCACGGATATGTTTCTGGTAGTGCGCAGTTAAATGCGTTGCCAGGCCTTATTCAGGTCTTACCTTCATGCCGTAGGCGTGGCATCCGAATTTTATCATCGCGGAGACGATTCGGGCGTCCCAGGAGACGTAGTCTCTTTGTAGGGAAAATTTATGAGGCGGTGTCGCCAAAGGTTGCGAGTGAGGATGTCATCAATACACAGTTCTTGTGCAAATAATCATAGGGAGCGCAACCAGTGCTCCCTATGGGAGTAGCCCCCGAGTGCCTGGTTGAGTCGAAGACTCAGGCAGGGACTAAAAAACTTTTGTGACAGCTGTCGTCTTTTTGCTTACTTGTTTCAGTCGATGACTTAGGCAGGGACCAAAGAACTTTCGTGATTGTTGTCATCTTTTGCCTGCTTGTTTCAGTCGAATCTGTTTCCGGTGCTCCCTATGGGAGTAACCCATGTCCATAATCGAACTACGTTTAGAGTGATTAGGTTTTCTTTTGTGATTGTCCATGTTCCTGCAACAAGAAAAAGAAGAGTCGTAGGGTGCGCGGCCAGGGCTCCCTATGGGAGTAGCCCCCGAGTGTGGTGGAGTCGAAGACTCCGGCAAGGACTAAAAATAGTCGAAGTTTTCCACTGCGTAGCCTTGGTGACGTCAGTGCTGACGCTTGTATGACCTTAGTTGCCCGCGTGAGCGAGTTTGACGGGACGTGACAAGCGGTGGGTCCTACTTTTTGACTTTGATTTGACTGGGCGTGCGTAATCTTATTTTTAACTGCGCCTCCTCGATTTCCACGTGTAATGGTAGAAGTGGGGGGACGGTTCGCGCTTCCTCTTCTCCACGCGTCCAATAGGGTTTTTGTCAGCCGTTGGTTTGCATCTCCCAGGGGTTAAGTAGCGGTGCTGCGGCGGTAATTTCCCATCTGCGCTCTTTCTTCCTTGCTGCCATCGCCATTGCTGCTGCTTTTACCTTTCCCTAGCCCATCTTCTCCATGACGCTGGACCAGCTCCGTTTGTTCCCGAGCTACTTCCTTCTCTCACATCACCGCCGCGCAATGGGGAAGAAGAAGGGAGGCGCTGCCACTGATTCTGCGGCCACCATCGCTGCGGTGAAGAAGAAAAGTGGCTCCGTTGCTGCGGGCACCAGCACCACCGCCGGCGGGAAGAAGAAAATCGCGGGCACCTGCGTGACAAATGGTGCATGGCGTCCTTCCACCATCAAGGCGTCGGATCTTCGTCTTCTTCGCCAAGATGGAGTGATCTCCGCAGTAGTCGCCGATGCACGCGTCCCCAGCGGTGAGACCATTCCTGCTCCTCCCGCTGGTTTTCGAGTGATGTTTCTTGCATTCATCATTCGTGGTCTTTCCTTGCCCCTTCACCCCTTTCTTAGGGGTCTTCTTTGTTTCTATGGGCTCCAGCTCCATCAGCTGTCCCCAAACTCGCTCCTCCACATCACTTGTTTCATCACTCTCTGCGAGTGTTGGATCGGAATCGATCCACACTTTGGTCTTTTCAAGCGCATATTTAAATTGAAGCGTCAGTCCGCATCTGGCTCTTTAGTTTATGATGTAGGTGGTTGCGGAATCCATGTCGACCCATCCGCCACCTACTTCGACATCAAGCTTACCAAGTCCGTCCAAGGATGGAGGTACAAATGGTTCTATGTTCGCGACCAGAAGGCCAAAGACGAGCACTTTGGACTCGTGCCTTTTGATCCCGTGATTGCCTGCAAGAATATGCGTTCTTGGAAGAACGTGATCATGCCTTCCGAACTCGCGGAGATAGACGTGCTATATCAATGCGTCTGTGACCTCGAGAGTCGTATAGGCGCAGAAGAGGGAGGCTGCGCCCTTGTCAGGACTTGGCTGCGTCGTCGCGTCCAACCTCTCCAGGCCAGGGTCCATCCCATGTTTCAATGGGGTGGCGCTGATGATGCCACTCGCGTGTCTGCTGATGGCATGTTCGCGAGTGAGGTAGATAAGAGGGTGCGACTGGTCATGAAGTACACCCTCAAGGATGTGCTTCCGAACGAGCCAGTCGTTCCTCCTTTCGATGCTCCGAATCCTCCTCCTGAGGTACAGTTGTGCTACGCATTAGCTTATTTTCACGATTGCGTTTTCTGTTTCTTACCTGTTATGTTTGCTGATCTTTATTGTTTGTATGCAAGAGTGGGCGGTGTTGCCTTGTATGCCTCCCCTCCTTGAGGGGATTATTCCTCGTGAAGCTTTGGAAGAGGACGAGTCTGAGTCAACTGTCCCTTCTGATGTTGAAGAGGAAACCCTCGAGTCCGAGAGCCCGGATACTCGCAAGCGTTCGCGTAGCAGGGACTCTGACGCGTCGACTCCTTCAACTCCAGGAGGCGCGGCTGCTGGCGCGAAGTCGCCAATTCTAGCTATTCCTGTGAGGGCTGTGGCACCATCTTCTCGCAAGAAGATGCGATTGCCCAAGGAGTCTTCGTTAGAATCGACGGCTGCCACGTTTGATCTTGACAACTTTAACTGGTAAGTTTGCTAGGTTATTCATTTTTTTTCTGTTTTCTTCTTGTTGGTTTTTGCCCTGGAGTTTGCCCTTTTCTCAATGTGGATTTTGTCTTGCAGTCCAGAGGCGTCGTCATCTTCTGGCGACATCGAGTTTTTGAAGGAATTGGGAGTCATGACTTCAAGGGCCAAGGTAGAGGTCGAGCGCGCTCCTTCTCCTCTGGCCGCGGCCTACTCCGGGCACAATTCTTCGAGCTCTCCTCACGTGGGGGAGCATCGAGTAGTTGCTCGGATGACGGTTCAGCAAACTTCTTCGGAGTCGCTGGAGGACCATGTAAGTATATCTTTCCTTCTTTTTTAATGTGGTAGTCAACGCCTTCTACTGCCCTCTGCTGACTCCTTGTTTTGTGCGACAGCTCCTTGTAAAGGAACCCGCGCAGGTGGCGGAGCAGGTGATGGCGATGGGTCGCCAGCATGTGATGCTGGAGACGCGCCACCACGTGGTCGAGAGTGAGTGCTCTATACTTATTCTTTTCGGCTTCTCTCTGTTTTGGTATAATTGACTGACAACCAATTATTGACTGCCATGTAGCTGAGCATAACGCTTTACTGCACAATGTCGCCACGTTGGAGAAGACACTAGCCGCAACTGTGAAGGGGCGCGACGAGGCAATCGCGGCTCGTGATGATGCCCAGAAGCGCGAAGAGGATCTGCGCGCCTCCTTTGCGGCCAGGGAGAAGTTGTTCGAAGAGCAACTGTTCTCAGTCGCCAAGGCCCTCTCAGGTACCTTTACTAGTAGATGTTTTATTGATGTTCTTCTCTGCATCTGGAGTGTTGGTGGCACTAGAAGTTTGATCCATGTGTGTATTTTGGTGTAGATGCTGGCGACTTGAGTTTTGATCCACAAGCCCTTTGTCACGATGACGCTCTGGCGGGTGCAGTGTCTGCGGTCGAGGATCGTAGCGCCGCTGTCCAAAATACGTTGTCCAAGGCCAAGGCCACCCTAAGTTGCCTCCGGGAGGAGTTCATGCCGAAGGCGGAGCTGGTCGACAATGTGGAAGAGCTGGTGGAGTCGCTTGCTGGGTGTGTGCCTGCCACGTACAAGAACTCCCTCCGCGCAGCTGGCGCGACCATGTCACTTGCCATGGTGCAGGCCTACGGAGTCGAAGTAGATCCTTCTGTGGTGTCGAAGACGATGCTTGTTGGCGTGGATGGTTAGCAGGTAGTATTCGCTCCCTTTGCGACTGTCTGTGCCAAATATGGTCATTCCTTGATAAATACTATTGCCAAGTATTCGGAGGAGCTCAATCGTGCGAAGAAGGCAGCGAAAGCTTCGGCCTCAGGGGCCGGCGGAAAGTCAGTGGCATCTGATACTGCCACGGACTTGATGAAGCCCCCAAGGTCATCGAAGTCGAAGAAGCCAACTGCTTTGTAGTCAATTTCTTGTAATAGTTGATGAATTTCCCTTTTGACTGGAGAACATGCCTGTTGGTGAGTGTGTTTTGTGAATACTTTATGCTGATCCTGAATGCATCTGTTACTTTTGACTTTTGAGTTGGTCGCCTTATTTGCCTCTGGCTTGATTTTTGGTAGGGTACATCAAGTGGTCCTGTGGGGGGAACCCCGGACTCGCCATCTCTTGAGGATACAATGGCACCACCACGCTCCAAGGTAGAGGAGTTGTCCTTCCTTTCGCGACTTCGTGATCGCGTTAAGCAACTGGAGCGTGAGTTGCCCATGATCCGCGGTAGTGCAGACGTGTGGAAGTCAAAGGCTGAAAAAGCTGCCGCCCGCGAGCAATATCTGCTTGGCGAGGTGACGCAGCTGGGCGACCAGTTTAAGTGTTAGTTTGCTCTTCCTTGTCTTTTCCTTTGTAGTTAATCGCAATGGTACGTTGTACTCATGCTGTTGATGTTGCTTCGTGTAGTTGTTAGCGCACGCCATCCGCAGGAGGAGAGGGATAGGATTGCCATCCGCCTTCATGATCTCACCCAGGAGCAACTTCAGGAGAGTGGATACTTCTGGGTAGATCATGATCGTGCAACTGCGTTGGCAACCCTGCAGGATCGCGCCTCGCGAGTGCTGCTCTTTCTGAAGAAGTCGCAGTCGTGTTTGAAGAACATTTATCAAGCGATGTTCCCGCTGGATGATACTCCTTCAAGCCTGCTGGCTCTCCTGACCAAATTTCAAAATATGTCCGCAGTTCGCGAGTGCGTGAGGCAGAAGTTGGTGGCTGGTGCCAAGGCTGCCCTCTCCATGGTGCGTTTGCATAGGCCTAACGTTGATGTCGCCGCCATTGCATCTGGGCCACCGGTGCCACCAGCAGGATCTTCCTGGAACATGGTGCCGCACTATCAGGCGGTGGACCGTCCAGCCGAGGAGGTCGTCGACTTCTTCGAGGAACAGACTAATGTTCTTATGTTGCAAGGGTAGCCAAATATGTATCCTGCACATAAGTGTACTAATGTTGTAAAGCTCATATATATATTTGTAGATAATTTACTGTTGAATGTGTACAAATAGCTTTATAAGCGTGGGGTGCGTTGCACATATGCGAGTCCTTTTCGTTAGCCTGGCCATATTTGTATCTTGTTCCCTTGTCAACCTGTCAGGTGCGTTGCAGCTGGGTTGAGTTTGTGTTAAGGGGTTCGATTGATATGCCAGCTACTCAGGATGTCGCGTTTCTGTTCGAAGAACGTATGTGTATAGGGTGGCGTAGCCCCTGAGTATGAAAATTGACAAAGTAAAGGAGGACACAGAGTTTCGGGGCACTTAGCTTTCATTTATTCAGAGAATAGTACGAGGTACAATGTGCGGCTAAGTAGCCTTGGCTGAATAGCCTTATTTGCGATGTAAAAGTAAAGAAAGAACGACTAAGGGTAGAAGCGTCGCAGTTGTGCGACGTTCCAAGGGTTGGAGTGTGCGACTCCTGTCTCTAAATCTTGAAGGCAATAGGCGCCACCTGGGATTACTTCTGTAATCACGTACGATCCTTCCCAGGGGGATTCGAGCTTGAGATTCCCCTGCTGCTTCAGTCGCAGGACCAGGTCACCTTCGACGAAGGATCTGGGGCGAAGCCTTCTACTATGGTAGTTGCGCAGGTTCTGCTGGTAGATCGTGGATCTTGCTGCGGCCATTTCTCTTGCCTCATCGAGGAGATCGACGGAGTCTTCGAGTGCAAGAGATGACTCTTGTTTGCTGTAAGCGACTACACGCGGCGCCTTGTATCGCACTTCGGTGGGTAGTACTGCTTCTGCTCCGTGCACCATAAAGAATGGTGTGTAGCCCGTGGCGCTGTTTGGGGTTGTTCGTAGACTCCCGTGTACGGATTGGAGCTCATCTGGCCAGCAACCCGTGGCTTGCTCGAGTGGTCTAAGGAGTCGCTTCTTGATGCCGCTGCAGACGAGCCCGTTTGCTTTTTCCACCTGACCGTTGGTCTATGGATGCGCGACTGAGGCGTAACTGATGTTGATCCCCAGGTTTCCGCAGAATTCTTGGAACTCCTTGGATGTGAAGTTCGTCCCGTTGTCAGTGATGATGTTGTGCGGCATGCCGAAGCGGTAGACAATGGATTCGAAGAACTTGACCGTGCTGTGCCCTGATTGCTTGGTCACTGGCATGGCCTCGATCCATTTGGTGAACTTGTCGACTGCGACCAAGCGGTAGACGTAGCCTCCTTGCGAGGACCTTGGGAGCTTGCCCACCATGTCAAGCCCCCATTGTGCGAAGGGCCAGGCCAATGGAATGGGCCGTAGTTCTACGCCTGGTGCGTGTGGCTTGTCCATGAATCGCTGACAAGCGTTGCACTTTTGGACTATATCCTTGGCGTCGCGCATGGCCGTGGGCCAGTAAAATCCAGCTCGTAGAGCTTTGGCAACGAGGGCGCGACTGCCGGCGTGGTGCTCGCAGGTCCCTTCATGGATGTCGAGGAGGACTGCTCTTCCATCGGCCATGGAGACGCATCGTTGTAGCACTCCTGTGATGCTGCGTTTATACAGTTCGCCGTTGAGAACGGTGAATGCCTTGGAGCGTCGCGTGATGTGTCGTGCGTCTATCGGGTCGTCCGGTAGGTGCTTGTTGAGGAGGTACGTAATGTACGGCTGCATCCAAGATTGTTCGATCATCATGACGCTCATTGGTCCCTCGAGTCCTGTGTCCAGATCCAAGTCATCGAGTGCCATTGGCTCATTGGGTGGCGTAGCCCCCGAGTCCGTTGCTGCGCTTGTTTTCTTCTCTACGGCCTTTGACTTGATGGAGCGTTCGCATATGCGCTCGAGAAATACCCCATGTGGTATGGGTGCACAGGTGGAGCCTATGTTGGCGAGTGCACCCGCCTCCTCATTGCTTTCGCGACCTATGTGTCGCAACTCGCAACCATCGAAGTCTCCTTCAAGTGTGTCGTAGAGGTCACGGTATGCGATCATGTTGTCGTTCAGTGCGTCGCACTCGTGCATTGTTTGGTTGACGACCAGCTTGGAGTCACCATATATGATTAGCCTCTTTGCGCCGCAGGTTTTTCCATCCTCATCCCGTGCAATAGGGCCTCATATTCAGCCTCGTTGTTTGAGGCTGTGAACTGCATTCGCAGGATGTATTTTAGCTTGTCCCCTTGAGGTGATGTCAGTATGACACCTGCTCCTGCTCCATCTTTCCTCTTGGACCCATCGAAGTGCATTGTCTAGAGGTAGGACATATCTGGCTTGTCCAGGACTTGGTTTTCCATCCAATGTACGAGGAAGTCAGGGAGAACTTGCGACCTGATTGCATCGCGCTTTTCGTATGTGATGTCTCGTGGAAACAGTTCGATTCCCCAAAGCGCGACTCGCCCCGTGGCGTCGGGGTTATTGAGGATATGTCCCAATGGGGCGTCGTTGACTACCACGATTAGGTGTTCCTGGAAGTAATGGCGTAGTCGCCGGCATTCATAAAGACGCCGTATGCCAGCTTCTGGTAGTGCGGGTACTGCTGTTTTGTTGGCGTGAGGACCTCGCTGAGGTAGTATACCGGGCGTTGTACGCCGTGGACCTTGTTTTCCTCGGCCCGCTTGACGACGAGCACTGTGCTAACCACTTGGTTGGTAGCGGAGATGTACAACAGTAGTGGTTCCCTTTCTCGTGGAGTCACCAATACTGGCGAGGTGGATAGCAGGCACTTGAGGTCTTCGAATGCTTCTTGCGCTTCATTGGTCCACTTGAATTTGTCAGCTTTGCGGAGGAGCTGATAGAAGGGCAGCGCCTTTTCTCCCATTTGACTGATAAATCGACTGAGGGCCGTGATTCATCCGGCTAGTTGCTGAACGCCTCTTATGTTCTTTGGCTTCTCCATGGCCAGTATGGCCTTTATCTTTTTTGGGTTTGCCTCAATCCCTCTCGCGGATATGAGATACCCGAGTAGCTGCCCAGATGGTACGCCAAAGGCGCATTTGTCCGGATTGAGCTTTATTCGGTAGCGATCGAGATTGGCGAATGTTTTGTGCAAGTCGTCGATTAGCAAGGCTTCTTCCTTGGTTTTGATTACTATGCCGTCGACATAGACTTGGATGTTGCGACCTAGTTGCTCCTTGAGGCAAGCCTGCATGCACCGCTGGTATGTAGCTCCCGCGTTTTTTAGCCCGAAGGGCATTGTGTTATGTGAGAACACACGAAGGCGTTGTAAACGCGGTCTTCTCCTAGTCTTCCTCCTTCATTCGAATTTGGTTATAGACTGAGTAGGCATCGAGGAAGCAGAAGCGCTCGCAGCCAGCGGTGGAGTCGATGATTTGATCGATCCGTGGTAGTGGGAAGTGATCTTTTGGGCAGTGCTTGTTTAAAGAAGTGAATTCCACGGACATCCGTAGGATATCCGTGTCCTTTTTTGGTACCAGCACCGTATTGGCGAGCCAAGTGCTTTCCTTGATCTCGCGTATGAATTTGGCCTTAAGGAGTCCGTTGATCTCCATTCCGACTGCCTGCGCTCGTGGCTCAGACAGTCGCCTGATTGTTTGCTTGACCGGCCTTGCGTCGGGGCTGACGTTGAGTGCGTGCTCGGCGAATTCCCTAGGAACTCCTGGCATGTCCGCAGGACACCAAGCGAAAATTTCCCAATGCTCACGAAGGAATTCGACGAGCGCGAGTTCCTATGCGGGACTCAAGTTGTTAGCGATGAGGGCTGTTTTAGCAGGATCTGATGGATGGACCTGCACCTTCTTTGTGTGCACAGATGAGTCGAAGGAGAGGTCAGGTGAGCTTGGCCTACTCGAAGGCATCGTTATCTGTCGTTTCCTTCAATCGCGCGAGCTCCTCCTGCATGCCGAAGGACTGGGAGATTCTGTTGAATTCCCTGTCGCAACTGTCAGATCGCTCGAAGCTCCCGTTGATCGTGATGACGCCGTTGGGACCTGGCATTTTCATCTGCAGGTAGGCGTAGTGGGGTACCACCATGAACCTAGCGAACGCGGCGCGTCCGAGGATGCAGTGGTATTGTGAGGGCCAGTCGATGACCTCAAAGTCGATGCGCTCGTGCCAGAAGTTCCTTGGCGTGCCGAATATGACGTCGAGGTTGATTTTGCCCAGGGGGTATACGCCTTTCCCTAGGACGATGCCGTGGAATGTTGTGTCCGATGCCTCCAAGCAAGTTAGAGGGATCCTCATTGCTTGCAAGGTACTCGCGAATATGAGGTTGATGCCGCTTCTGCCATCCATGAAGACGCGACTCATGTCGAAGCCTCCAATTTGCGCCTCGAGTACGAGGGGACAATGACCTGGGCGAGGTACTTGAGGCGGGTGGTCGCGTTTGTCGAAGGTAATGCACGACTCACTGCCACTGAGGTACTCAGTGGTGGATGGTGGCGAGTGCGTGGCCAAGTTGACTTGGCGAGTGATGGCCTTCTGCACCCTATTGGAGGGGCGCCCCTTTTGGATCATCATGGTACCCATGGCCCGCGGGTACGGTTCGCCTCCATGGTGCTGGTCCGGTGTAGCTCCGTTCGGGGGTGGCCCAGGTGGTGGTGGTGGTGGTGCGCCATGTGCCACGACGCCTGGAGCGGCTCCGTAGCCTCTTTCGACTGCATTGTGGTTCATCCGAACCAATCCCTCATGTAGCTTGAGGAACTCGCGGCAGTTCTTGAGGAGGTGGCTGGACTTTCTCTTGCCATCATGCTTGTCGATGTAGAAGTGTACTATTCATGGCCCGGATAGTTTGTCCTCGATGGAGGTCGCGGGCGCTTCATCACGAGTGCGGCGTTGCCACACTTGCGTGGTTTTCCCGGAGTCGTGGTATCCGCCGCTGTGGTATCTGTTGTTGCGGTTATCGTCACGTCTATCGACGTAGCCGGCTGCAACCATGTTGACATCATCGCGATCGTCGTAGACGCGCATGCGACGCTTACTCCGGTGGTCGCGTCTTCGTTCAATTTCTGCCTCCTCGTCAGAGTGAACGCGATTCTTCACCGAATCTTCTCCATCGGCCCACCAATTCGCGATCTCCATCAGGTGGTCGATGGTCTGGGGCTTTGAGCGACCTAGCTCCTCCCTGAGTTCCATGTGGCGGACACCACCATTGAATGCATCAATCGCGTGGTCTTTCGAGATGTTCTCCGCGGAGTTCTTGATGATGGACCACTTTGGATGTAAGAGCGCAGCGATTCGCCAGATCTTTGTTGGCAGCATCTTAGTTCTTCGATTGAGGCGGGGCGTTCGTACGTGCCCTTAAAGTTGCGCACGAAGCTATAGACCAGCTCATCCCAGCTGCGAATGGATCCGTGTGGGAGGTTATTGAGCCATGCCCTGGCGGCGCCCTGCAGCTGTAGCTACAAGCATTGCATGGCAGTACTTCGACTGCCTCCATGTAGCCTGACGGAGGAGATGTGATCCTCTAGCCAGATCTTTGGGTCCTGCAGACCGTCAAATTTCGGGAGCCGCAGAGCTCCCGATCTTCTTATTCCGAGTCAGTCGACCGAGCATGTCGTGCCCTTGACTTGTCGATCTTGCGCTGCATGAGTTCATCGCGTGCATCGTAGTCGCGATCGTGTCGCCGTGAGCGGCGGCGCCGAGACAAGTCGTGACTGTCATCGCTGGATGAGGGCGAGGAGTAGCGTTTTGCTAATGCTTTGCCCTTTTTTGGGTCTGGTACCGGTTCCTTGTCGAGGGCGGCCTCGATTAGCCCTAGGCCCGCGATCGTAGATCGGTGCATGGCCGTTCGGGGATCTCCAGCCGGTGGCTGGTTATTGAGAAGGTACATGGTGGCCACTGTCACCGCAGCCAGCGGTGTCCTGGGAACCATGTTGCCTCTCGTGTCGACTGTCATAGAGCCGAAGTCGAGGACTTTCGCAGCGTCTATGCGTTCCTGTTCGGTGAGGTGAGCCATCCGCGATTGCCTTTTCCTGGCGAGGTGCTCGTTGCCTCTTGAGGAGAATCCTCCGTAGGAGGAGAGCCCAGCGCGACGAAGGCTCGACTCGTCCGCCGCCTTTTTACGCGCCTCAAGTTACGCGATTGCTTGTTTTTGGCGCTTGAATTCCTCTTTTAGGAGCCAGTGGTAGCCCATCAGTAGTTCCTGCGGGGACCCAAAGGGTAGAGGTGCACCTCGTAGGGCTTCACGGCAGCGGTCCCACTCTTGCTCGTTGAGCCTGATCACGACGCATTCGCCGGTTTGCTCGTTGATTATGCTAGGAGGTTCGACTGCTCCTCCGTTGCTACCGTTACCTCCGTTGCTAGCGTTGGGCGGGTCGGTGCCGTTGCCGGTGTTACCACCGTTACCGCGATTGGGTGGGTCGGTGTCGTTGCCGGTGTTGCCACCGTTGCCACAGTTGGCGGAGGTGTCACCCGCGTTGATGACGGCACACATGAAGTGATTTGGGAAGCTGTTGCTGCCACAACTTTCAGATCCAGAACCGTAGGTTCCATCTTCAATGGCCAGATCGCTTAGATCGGAGTCGCGACTATTGTCGCTGACCATGTTCCCAACTGCCGCCGGAGCATTGAGCTCACTGAGGGTGCCGATCGATGGAGGGAACCATCATGCTGGGGCAATCGCCGGTGCTGTTGGCTAATCGAGCATGCGAAGCGTGCCCATCTGACCAACTTGGAAGCGGAATCTCCCAATCGTCAGGCTGATTCCATCGCCTATGGACTCGAAGGCCGGGCGAGTAGCCGGCGTGTGGATGGTGAAGTCGAAGGCGCCGAAAAGCTGGCGAATCTCCGCTATTGCAGAGTTGTAGATCGCGTTTGATGGGGCCGAAGAAGCCACAACATCAGCACTCCCAATTCCCACAGACGGCGCCAATTGACGAGGATTTAACTCGTCAATGCCCATTGTTATGGACTTGGGTTTTGGAGAAGGAGGGAGCGCTGGAGACATCTATCGGCTAGCAAACAAGCACACAGGGGACAAAGGATTTACCCAGGTTCAGGCCTCGTAGAGGTCCCTACTCCTGCTTGTCTTCTCGTGGAATTATTGAGGGAGTCGAAAGTTACAACGGCGCGCAGATGCAATCTGGCAAGGGTTTGCGGAAGCTAGGGTTGCGTGTGTCGTCCTCGCTGCCCCCTCCTAGCCCTTATATAGATAGGCTAGGTCTCGGGTAGCAGGTCGAGTCGGTTACAAGTTAGGGTTTCCCCTTTCAAACTTTCCATCTTCAGCTTTCTCTTAATCTTCAAGCAATCAAGAGTCCGCAGGTTACTCGAGTCCTTCTATCTGGGCCTTGGCGACACCGTGGGCCTGTACGGATTTGGACCGTATATACCAAGCTCGAGTACCTATAGGGTATACCCATGTCAAGTAGGGAATAGGCTTACATAATTCTTCTATAGGAGGTAAATTCTTGACATCTGCAGCTTTAATTCCCTTCTCCTTAAGAAATTTCTTAGCTTCCTTCATCACTTCATCATTTAATTCAATAGCTCCCCTCCTCTTTGATGTTGGAATAGGCACCAGAATAGATGGTTCGGGTAAAATTACTTTAGGTATAGCTTGTTTAGGAGGAGTCCAATCTTCATAATTCTTGCTTATTTTAGCCATTAATTCCTCAGCTTCCTTTGGAGTCCTATTCCTGAAACATAATCAGCACAACTATCTAGGTATGTCCTAGATTCTTCGGTTAGTCCATTATAAAATATATCAAGTAGTTCATTCTTAGGTAATGGACTTCCAGCCTGTGCATGAATCAAAGCACAAAACCTTGCCCAAGATTCGGGAAATACCTCTTTTTCTCCCTGTTTAAAATCAAAAAGTTCCTGCAAAACAACATGTCTAGCACTAGGAGGAAAATATTTCTGCAGGAAAGTACTAATCAAGCACTCAGGGCTATCAATAGATCCAGAGGTCAATTACCAAACCATGTTTTAGCTTCTCCTTTCAGTGAAAAGGGAAAAATCTTAGCAACAAAGTAAGTACGCATTTTAATATCATCAGAAAATAAGCCGCTCATGGTAGAAAGTTCATTCATATGTGCTACCGCACTTTCATTCTTAGTCCCACAAAAAGGTTCTTTCTCGACAATAGCTATGTAAGATAGATCGAGAGAGAAATCATAATCTTCATCTATAATGTTTATGGGAGAAGCAGCAAACTTAGCATCAGGAGATAATTTGGGTCTAATAGTACGCCTCTCAAGAAGATTCTTAGCAACGCTCCTATCATGGGTGTTCCTACATTCTTCAATAAACTCATCAGTCATCTCAACATAATCTTCTTCAGCATCATAATTCTTACTAGACCTAGGTGAGCTAACAGGCGTAGTAGTGTCTTCATTAGGAGTTTCGGTATTTCCAGCTACAGTTCTAGCAATCGTAGCATCTAGGAAAGGACCTAATGAACCACTCTTATCAAGCACAGTAGAAGCAGCATCATAAGCATCAGAAGTTTCAGATTCAGCAGTAGTAGCAGTGTGTGTAGAATGTGTATGTGGTGGTGTAACGAGCTTACTTATAACATATGGTGAATCAAGAGCAACAGAGGTGTTTAGAACCGTGCCTCTTCTTGTAGTGGATGGTAAAATAGGAACGTTGCCATCACGAGACTTACCCATGATGGATGGATAGCAGCGAACAATAGAGAATCCAAGTGAACTTGATAAATAAAGGTATGCTCCCCGGCAACGGCGCCAGAAAATAGTCTTGATGACCCACAAGTATAGGGGGTGTATCGAAGTATTTTCGAGGGAAGTGAAACCCAATTTATTGATTCGACACAAGGGGAGCCAAAGAATACTTATCAGTCTTAACAACTGAGTTGTCAATTCAATGCACTGAAACAATCTTGCTCACAGCAGTTTATCAGTAGCAACAGTTTTGTAGTAGGAATAGTAAAGTAACAACAGTAGTAAGGCAAAGACAATAGTAACAAAAGCAGTAAACAGTGGGATTCGAGTGCGGTAGGCATAGGGATGGATGGATGGGCGTTGCATGGACAAGACAATTCACATAGCAATCCGAACATAGGGCAATTGCAGGTAAATAAGATAAAGCATCCAAGTACTAGACAATCCTAGGCATGCGTTCTATATATAGTCATACGTGCTCGCAATGAGAACTTGCACAACATCTTTTGTCCTACCAGCCCGTTTGCAGCGGGGCCTCTAGGGAACTACTTGCAATTAAGGTGCTCCTTTTAATAGAGCACCGGAGCAAAGCATTAACACTCCGTGAACACATGTGATCCTCACATCAAAGCCTTTCCCTTCCGACTATCCCGATTTCTGTCACTTCGGGACCATAGGTTCCGGCTATTGGATACAACTTCTCCGAGTGGGCCCTTGAGTATCTTCCCGTCACATAGACGGACAAATCCTGCTCTTGACTTATATTGCCTATACGGTTTCCTCCGAATACCTGAACAGACCTTTATGACCACCGTTTTACCAGATGGCGTTTGATCCTATCTAAGCACTCTCGAGAGATAGTGATTGATATAGTCTCACGGTCTAAGGAATAGTCTACGAGGGTCCTTTTCTAATCATCATAACTTGAACTTCGTGACATGATCGAATCACGATGTTTAGGTTGGGTATTGGTTCATCATCTCATTCTCATAATGAGATGGCCTCATTTCCAACTAGCATAAATGCCACATGATCAGGAAACATGATCATCTGTTGACTAATGAACCAGTGACTAGAGTTTCACTGGGAACCCCTGGTTTGTTTGTATATCACACGTGTATTGATGTTTCCACTCAATACAGTTATAGCATGATATAAAACTTAATCATAAACTATATGAAATCTGATAATAGTCCTTACTACTATTTGTCTCTAGGGCATATTTGCAATAGTCTCTCACTTGCACTAGAGTACAAATACACTAGCTGCATTTGTTCTCAATCATTGGCACCATATATCCGGTACCCTGAACATGCTTGCTCATGGAAGAGGTTGAGTCTTGGTTACTGCTACAGTCCCAAATCCTTTGCAACTTACTAGTGTCATCTTGATTGACATTAATACTTTATCATCACATGATAGCATCTGTGTGTATGCATCATCGCTATGGCAGCAGAACGAGGCCTGATTCTAGGAGCCTACAGTGACGTTAGATCAACCTCGAGGGATTTCTCATGGGCACTGTGCCCTGGGACACATCATTCTACGTTAAAAGCGAACTAGCCCCGCCATAACATTATACAACACTTTAGATGGTACCCTTATCTATTATTATAAATGTATTCATCAAAACACTAGTGCACTCTGTGCAACTTTCGATCTTTTTGTTCACCTCGCTTCCTACTTGTCTTTAATTGGTATCTACAGGAGTTTCCAACATATTCCCTTATAACATAACTCTTTATGCTTTTAAGATATGTTATCCTTTTATGGATTTGGAAAATATATCCACAGTTCTCTACTAGACACTGCGGACAAACTTAGCTCAACATTCTGTGATTCAGACTTAATCACTTTCAAACGTTCCTTATTTGGATCACATATTATGCTAAGTTATCATCATGGTTTACTAAGATAGAACCTATGTCTTAACATAGTGGATGACGATCATCCTTTTATTTCTTTTAACCATTGATGTTTAAACTTAATGCTATTCCTAATTTGAGTTATTAAGGACTGGTTCCTTAATTAACTTCTATTCTGAAACACTTTTCAGAATCCCTTAAGGAATACTACATAATATCATAATATGATTATTATCAACTTCTACATCTTATAAATCATTATTTATAAGTATTTGCGCTATCATCCTTAACACGGTTAAGAAATACTCCTATAAGCTCCCACTGAGAATATGTTCCTACATATTTGAATTTGAGACTTATATTGCTCCCACTTAAAAATATGTCAATCACATATTGTTTTAGGAAGACTTTCATAGCTCCCACTCAATTTTATGCAAATTGCATATCTCCTGACTATTTTGAATAAATTCAAAAACCTTTGATCAAATATCAAACTTGGAGATTTACTATGAGATACTAGTACTTTACTATTGATGACTCACAAGTATAGGGGGTGTATCGCAGTATTTTTGAGGGAAGTGAAACCCAATTTATTGATTCGACACAAGGGGAGCCAAAGAATACTTATCAGTCTTAATAACTAAGTTGTCAATTCAGCTGCACCTGGAAACAATCTTGCTCACAGCAGTTTATCAGTAGCAACAGTTTTGTAGTAGGAATAGTAAAGTAACAGCAGTAGTAAGGCAAAGACAATAGTAACAAAAGCAGTAAATAGTGGGATTCGAGTGCGGTAGGCATAGAGATGGATGGACGGGCGTTGCATGGACAAGAAAATTCACATAGCAATCAGAACATAGGTCAATTGCAGGTAAATAAGATAAAGCATCCAAGTACTAGACAATCCTAGGCATGCGTTCCATATATAGTCATATGTGCTCGCAATGAGAACTTGCACAACATCTTTTGTCCTGCCAGCCCGTTTGCAGCGGGGCCTCTAGGGAACTACTAGCAATTAAGGTGCTCCTTTTAATAGAGCACCGGAGCAAAGCATTAACACGCTACGAACACATGTGATCCTCACATCAAAGCCTTTCCCTTCCGGCTATCCCTATTTCTGTCACTTCGGGACCATAGGTTCCGGACAACGATGTGTGTATACAACTTGTAGATAAGACCAGAAACAATACTATCATAATGAATCAATAATAAGTTCAGATCTGAAATCATGGCACTCGGGCCCTAGTGATAAGCATTAAGCACAACAAGTTGCAACAAAGTCATAAAGCACTAATAAGAGATACTAGGCACTATGCCCTAACAATCTGATGCCATTACATGAACGATCTCATCCAATCCCTAACATCCCCATAGCCTACAGCGGGGGATTACTCACTCATAGATCGGGAAAACATGGATGGTCGATGGAGAAGCGATGGTGATGATGATGGCGATGATCTCCTCCAATTCGCCGTCCCGGCAGGGTGCCAGAACGGAGTTTCTGGTGCTGTTTCGTGGAATCTGATGGCGGCGGCAGAGCGGAACTCCTTCCGGAAAAACGTCGACCCCCCTGAAGTTTTTAGGTCAGAAGGCTCCTTATAGGCAAAGAGAGAGGCCGAGGGGGTGCCTGGGGGGCCCACACCACCTCAGTGCGGCTGGCTCAGCGCCAATAGTGGTGTGGCCACCCCAGGGCTCTTCTCCGTCTTGTATTCTAGCTCCTGGTGTCTTTGGGTAAAATATGATTTTTGGCATATTTTCCGGGATTTTTCCTGATAGTTGATTTTCTGCACAAAAACTAGACACCAAGGCAATTCTGCTAAAAACAGCGTCAGTTCGCATTAGTTGCATCCAAATCACACAAGTATAGAGGAGAAACAATAGCAAAAGTGTTCGCGAAAGTAGATACGTTTTGGACGTATCAACTATTTTAAATCCACTAGACATTCAGCACGCTTGAATCAAATTCATTTTGAATTTGTCCAATACTGGAAAAATTGTGCTTTTGTCATTCACCCCCTTTTTCCTACTATGGCTTTGTAGTCATTTGGGAATATTCTAAGTAACCCCTTTACTTGTGGTATTCAGCAACGAATTGCTTTCTAATCTCAAGGGAATTTTACTTCTAGGATTTGTCATAATTTAGTTTACCATTATTTCCTTTATAGTTTGTTGGTATGTCATATCCCAAAAATCATGACAAGTGATTCACAAATGTCTCCATACACGATATGGATTTACATTTTGAATCCTACTTTATGTAGCGAAAAACAATAGTGCAGGGAAACACAATGATCAAAATCATTGATTCTTTCCTTCTGTGAAGAAAATCGTTTAGGAACGTTGTCCGTTGCGCTTCTCAACACTCTGATGCAGGGTTTTGAATCCTCATCGTGTTTCACACTATTTGCCAGTTGCTCCATAATTGAGAAACATCACTAGAAGTGAGATTTCTCAAGAATGTACCAAACTCCAAGCAGTACAAGTTTTGCTTTCCTTTTGGTTTCAGCTATGGATTTCGTATTCAAACTTTCCAATGCATACTCTACAAGGACATATTCTCTATTGTTTTGGTTATATGGAATAACCCCAAAACTTTCATGAATTCAAATGGTTTACTACATTCTAATTGAGTGCTAACTATTTCTAAGCTAATGGTCTCTATATCTACACTACGGCGATTTATTTGGTGCCTTCTATTCAACCCCTTTAATATCTAATATCACATTGTGATACTTTGTGTTTTGACGTTTCAAAACACTTTTCATTTCACAATTACTTTTATGCCATTCTTATAAAATTGAATTTCATTACTATTGATCAAATCATAGTAATTGGATTCTCTTTTATACTTATACCCCTTTTATTGATGAAACACTTTGATCAAATCAAATAGTTTCATATTCATGTTTCCTTTGGCAAACTACTTTGCACATTTAAACAATCATATAATGATAATTTCCATTTTCGTTAAAACACAATACATCGAATATGTATTTACTTTCAACAATTCATTAAACACTTTGTATTCAAGTAATACACGGTGTTCAAGTTATTTTGTCGAACTTAGGCATGATTTATATGTGACAAGAAATCGAATGACTTTCACATATTATCACATAACTTTGAATTTAAACAATGGTTTTTCATTCATTAATGAACATATCATTAAGTTGGGTATTTTAAACAAGGCATTTTTAATGTTTTACAAATGTTCATGCATTATCAATTAGTTTCAAACAACAAGGATAATTCACACATAATCAAACAAGATATGAACACGAATCGAAATCATTCATAAAAGTAGAACAACTATTTGTTACAAACTCATATGAATAAACGTCTCACGAAGTGTGAGACACACTAAAGAAGTTCACAATCTCTTGATTACAATAATCATCCTAAAATACAAACTAAATAATAAATGTCGAGGGAGAGTGTCGTTGGCCGTCATCATCATGATCGCCATCAACACGCAACGTCACCTCCTCTCCAGCAAGCACCTCTCATGCAGAAGGACCTGTTTTTAGCAAAACAGAACAAGTATCAGATATACTTAACACTGCAAATGTGTTTGCAAGATTATAACATTTATAAAACTGTATATCAAATATATACCTTGGTCATCGATGACCTCTCCGATGATTGGTTCAACCTTTACATTCCAGAAATGTAATATGAACTCATGGAAATCCAATGCTTCCGTATCACCACTCATGATGCTATTACGGACATGTCCTTTGTAGCTGGGAGGCAACGACTGAAGCAGTACGTCTATCACAAATGGATCAGCCATCCAGTAATCCACAAAGTGAACCAGTCTCGTGTGTGCATCAAGCATGCGCTCCAAGTGACTCTTCAGACATGTATTCTCCTCCATATGTATGGAAAGGAACTCTCGAAGCAACTCGTGCTTCCACATGCGCACATGGCCTATGAACTCTGCTCTCAGCTGATCCACCATCGAATATGGATCAAGATCACCCATGAGCGGATGTAGTTCATCCATCATCCCGTATCGCGTTATTATCTAAATGTAGGTGGACATCTCTTGACGATAGTAGCGGTTTGCCAACTCTTGTGGGGTCTCATAGTAGTAGTCAAATCCATCGTGCGGCATATGTAGTCTACCACATGATTCCTAGTAAGGAGATCATTCAGGCGCATAAGCCATCTAGGGAAGTTGGATCCATCAAGTCTAAGTTTTTCACCCTTTAGCCAATCCCCAATGACAAAGTAAGCTTCACGGTGAGACATCTACATTTATAATTGCAAAAGGAATTTAGACTAAGTTTATAATTAAATGAGTTAATAATAACTCCACTCAGAAACACCTATCCCAAGTGAGGGTTCCTAGTGATAACACGACCCCTATCAGCCACATCTCCCCCGATCGTCACGGCCATCAATGTGGGTTCAAGGGTGGACGCTAAACATCGGTCACATCATTTATGCCACTCGTGCTCGATCTTTCGACCATCCGTGTTCCGAGGCCACGCTTCTCTAGCGTGCTAGGCTTGCCAACTCAACCTTAGTGTATTCGTTGTGCAACATGGCTTACACCCACTGTATGTGCACGTAGATATGTATGACACCTAGGCCTGTAACCCTGGATTGCCTCATATCGAAGAACTTTCTTGGTGGTGCACACTAAGGGGGAACTCAATCGTTGGTAATTTTAACAGGGATCATCTTATTAGGCTACCGTCGAGTATCTAATACTAGCACAAAATAAGACATACAAACAATAACATTGAATGTAACTGCTATGTGATATGGTCCTTCACGTCATGATCTCCATCCGCCGTCACCGGGTTCCGGCGCCAGGGTTCTAGGCACCGTAGACACGAAAGGTACCGGTGTCATTCTGGCATGGTAGTTTGTTACCTTCGTGACTATCTACTACTATGCAAAAAAAAGGTAATTACTTTACCTTTGCCACAACCATATCACAAAGCAACGCCCCCCTGCAAAACAAAGTTAGACGCCTCTACTTTATCTTTGCATGTTTTACGTGGCTGAATGGGCTTTCGCACAAGAACTGTTCTTACCTACGAACTTTTAGCACAACCCTGATCAATTACTTTTCTCTACTACACCCCTTTCGGGTCCCTCCATTACAAATGGTATACCAACTAATGCGAGAGAGACAGACACCCCCCTAAGCCACTTTATATGGTACAAGCCGTATGTCAAGCGTGGACCAGTCTCGCGAATGAACGCGTAAAGTCGGTTGGGGGCCACTTCATCAAGCATTACTGCGGTATACACAAGTACACGTGGGAGGGTAACAACTAAAAGATCAACGCCCACACGCTACATCTTGTGTGTTCTACTCGTACTAGCATTACTACGCATAGATCTAGCTCTGATACCACTGTAGGGGTTCCGCGTATTAAAAAATAATAAAATTTTGCCCTACACCCCTGAACCCCTGAAGCTGCCAGGACCTATCTATTAGTAATACAATAACGGGAGGGGCTTTTCACGAACTTACCCTTGAAGACCGAAAAGCGTTGTCAATGCTCAGGAGAGCGTGGTTGATGTAGACGAGCCGAAGCCGACCTCAAGGTCATGATGAAGTCCTTGCGCTCCTTCTGGCTCCAATGACTTGAGTGCCTCAAGTGCGACACCTCGCGGGGAGTTCCAAACATCCGGTTCCTGATGATGAATCCTGCTTCCCCGATCCAGCAGCAGTTGCGGAAGTAGAGCTCCCGGATCCGAATCCTGTAGCACGACGGCACTCCGCGGTGAAGATGTCTCTCACTCGCGTAGTCCAAACTTGGGACCGCGGTCACGAGAGAGAGAGGGGGAGAGAGAAAATATCAATTGGAGGTCCTCCCAAAAGTGGGGAGACCTTTATTGATCATTGGTTTATTTTTCTAGTCCAAATACCCCACTTTATATAGGGGGAGGGGAGGTACTACCTCCCCTAAAGTCCCGGGGTGGGACTAAAGGAGAGGAGTGGGGAGGAGGTGGACGCCGGCCACCTAGTGGGCCCCGCATGGGGGGGGGCTAGGCCCAGCTGGCCTCCCCCTTGCCCCTTCTCCCTCTCTCCTTTCCCCTAATGGGCCCTCTCCCTCCGGAATTGGCCCATTAAGCCTTTTTGACCTTTAATTGATTTTATCTTTATTAAATAATTATGAATAAATGATTAAATCAATATTTAACATTCATTCACATATTATTCAATCTCTGTGCCCATGGAACACCTTCCACCTCCACTCCGGACATCCTCCGGACTTACCGAAACCCTTCCGGTTTTCTCTCTTCTTTTCTTCGGTGATTCTACCGATCCTATAAACACTCTCTAAGCATCATCAAGCCATGAAGCATGATACCCCACGGTTCCGGAACACTCCAGACATGGTCGAGACACTCCCGCACCAATGATCAACAGAGGGACCTGGATGGCCATGTGACCCCTGTGCGTTCCATGAAGATCTTTCGTTGTTTGAACCGGGACAGTCGTGTCTTATTTCCTTTGTCACTCTTGCATTGCCCGAGATCTGATCAATGACATCACCATGTCGTGTTCAATCTCTTTACTAAAAACGCTACTTGACTCGTTCAGACAAGTGATATCCCCGTGATCTAATCACACGCTGCGCAGCTATTGGATACAACTTCTCCGAGTGGGCCCTTGAGTGTCTTCCCGTCACATAGACGGACAAATCCCGCTCTTGACTTATATTGCCTCTACGGTTTCCTCCGAATACCTGAACACACCTTTATGACCACCGTTTTACCAGATGGCATTTGATGATATCTAAGCACTCTCGGGAGACAGTGATTGATATAGTCTCACGGTCTAAGGAATAGTCTACGAGGGTCCTTTTCTAATCATCGTAACTTGAACTTCATGACATGATCGAATCACGATGCTTAGGTTGGGTATTGGTTCATCATCTCATTCTCAGAATGAGATGACCTTATTTCCAACTGGCATAAATGCCACATGATCAGGAAACATGATCATTTGTTGACTAATGAACCAGTGACTAGAGTTTCACTGGGAACCCCTGGTTTGTTTGTATATCACACGTGTATTGATGTTTCCACTCAATACAATTATAGCATGATATAAAACTTAATCATAAACTATATGAAATATAATAATAGTCCTTACTACTATTTGTCTCTAGGGCATATTTCCAAGAATTCTTGCCACCAGCACCGCGACTTGGCGATTGGTTCCTTTGGACAACAATTGCATCACGTGACCGAATCTCACGATAAAAACGAGATCTTTTCTCATGTATATGTGGTCTGAACGTAGGTCTCGACGGCATCCATCCCGGCTGAAAATAACCTGCTGGCCCTACAGGACATGGCGCCCACAGATTGAAGCTCCATGGAGGAAACTGAGGATACATCGGAGGTGGACACCTCCAATATGTCTGCTCCATTGGAAAATAGGGCTGCTGATTACACTGATATCCTCGCCAAATGCTCAGGCCCTCTAGAACCAGAAGGAGACCTCGGACGTTTATTACCTCCAAGCCGATTAAACACATTATCGGCCTTGCGTGATGTATATTTTTCTAGCAGCATATTAACAGTCGGCTTCGGTCTTGGAGCAAGTTTCTTCCTTCCATTGACTTTCCACTCCTACTTCTGGATTTTTTGGCTTGATCGTCCTTGGAGGAGCGTTATCATCAACAAGATTTTTCTCTCTCGCGAACTCGGCCTGATCCGACCGAATAAGCATCTTCTTTTTCTCAACTTCAATTACATTGATAGGAAACGGGTCACTATCGAGCTTCATCTTAGAACCCTTTGTAAATGTCAATCGTCCGTCATTAATGGCCGATTGCACCTATTGAAGAAACACATTTGTCGTGGGGATGGCCACGGCAGTCGCTTCCATGGGCAGCGATTGATAGAATCAAGGGCGAGAGTTGGCGGCCATCTGCGGTGCGAGATGGGGGCAGATGCACATGGATTTACCCAGGTTCGGTCCCTCGGAGGGTAAAGACCTTCTCATGCTAGATTAGATTGATGGAGAGCGAGTTACAATGATGATGAGCTCGACGTCTAAGCAGCGAGTCGCTCGAAGGGGTGTATGATGGAACGCAAGTTCTCAATCTACCCTAGGGAGGTTTATATAGGGGTACCTCGGTAGGGTTTACAGTATACAACCGAACAAGATATGGATTCAGAGGCTTTTGACCTAATCCGACTGGGCCTCAGCTATGCTCCTGGGCCTATAGTCTCCAATCGCCATGCCTTCTCTTCAGTCCTGTTCTAGTAGCCGTCTTGCAGGCCCACTCGCGAGGTCCTTGACTCAATCGGAACGTCCTGCTCGGCATACCCCCTTCAGCATATCCCCATCAGTAGTCCTCGAGGCCATCATTGATTCAGCGCAGGTGTTCTTTGGCAGTCGGAGTAGGCGAGTCCAATTTGGACGCCCAGTCGAATCGGTGATGGACTCTGTCGAGAATGGAGGAAATTTTCCACCTGATGCCCAGTCGTAGCTTTGGCGTTTGAATCCTTGCTCGAATCACTTCTCCTATCGAGTGAACAGGGTACAATTGCCGGTGAGTCGAGTGGAACAAGATGGACTGTCAGCTTGGTCAAACTAGCCGTTGGATAATCCAACGGTAACTTCGGCATAATTACCACCGGTAATGGCTATCCCAAAATTGGTGGGTCACGTTGCTCTTATAAGGAGAGTGGTGAGAAAGTTCACGGATCTTCTTCCGCATTCCTTGCTCCCATGCTCCCTAGTCTCTTCGTCTCCTCACGATCTGAAATTTCCAGACCGAACAGCCCTGCCTCCTCTCAATGGCGCCTCCAAATGATTTGTGGGGGAAATCCAAATGCACCGCCGTGTAACTCAAATCGTTCGAGGATGCGGGGGTCCTCTGCAAAGGGAACTGGCGGATCCGTGTGCCCTCCGAGGAAGAGCCAAGGCCTCGCGCTGGCGAGTTCATTTGCTTTCCGAGCCATCTAGAGAGGGGTTTGGGGTTCCCTATCTCCGTATTCTTTTGGAGATTCTGCGCATATTATGCGATCAAGCCATCAGACCTTGGCCCGCACAACATCGAGTAGATGGCGATCTTCGTCGCCTTCTGCGAATGCTACCTCGGCTGTAGGTCGTACTTCCTGCTGAGGCTGGACCTCTTCCATGGTTGCATTGGGCGTGATGGATCCGGTGGTCTCATCTTGGCGGCAAGCGGCGTCATGTTCCAGTTGAAGCCGAAGGCAAACTTCTTCAAGATCATGCTGCCGAAGAAGGCCGCGAGCAAGTGGAAGAAAAGTTGGTTCTATGTGAAGGATTCCACCCCCTTCGGTGAAGTGGCGCTCCTGGAATACGTCGCGGAAAGGAGCGAACCCCACCGATTGATAGCGAACAAGCTTCCCGATGATCAGAGGATGGTTGTCGCAGAGATGATGGACCAAATCCAGGTGCTGGAGGACAAGGGGTTATGCTCGATCAACTTGTACAATTGATGGCTTGGGCAGTGCTTGGTCCCATTGGCGACTCGGCCTCACTAGAGGTACGACTACACCAGGAAGAATGATCCTTCCCGGACTAGCAAGGAGCCGTGGGACATCGCGGACTATAAGACCGCCCTGAAGAAGAGCACCGATGCGGAATTTACCACCACGTCGGCAGGGCTCGCCCCGTACGTTCCCGAGAAGAATGAAGCTCCTACGGTAAGCCACTCTCACTAGATTTATCTTCAGTCGTGACTCTCGCGGGGCAATTTTCTACCGCATCCTTTGATGTTTGTTCGTGGCCATTCTCAGTTGTTTTAGGTTCTCGAGGGATGGCTTCCCCCACTCGAAGAGGAGGTTCCCAAAGAGCTCGAAGAGGGGTCCAAAGGGGACTCCTCCGAGAGCGAAGAAGAAGAGAGGAAGGTTCCACCCCCAGCGCCCGTGTCTTGCAAGACTCGCATGCAGAAGAAGCGCAAGATCAAGGTGAGTCGTAGTCTTGACGAGCGTGATGAAGACAATGACATTTTGCAGGAGCACAGTTCATGGCACACTACCACGCTGGTGAAACCCGTGCACAAACCGAAGTCGTCTGCGAAGAAACACCCTCCAAAGTTGGCGTTGCCACCCAGGTCGGCGTTGGTGTTTGTATCGGACGATGAGTCCGACGATGATGTGACCAAGACCTCGCCTAAGGTCCGGAGGATACGACTCCGATGATGGGACCGGAGGTAGCGGACATGGCAGTGGAGATAGAAGTTCTGCTCACGGTGATCGCGCCGACTATCTCGGCCGCATCGGAGCCAAGAGCTGCTGAAGCTGCGGCGACCAAGTCACCACAACCGGTGGGGGTGACCATGTCGTCTGGACCAGAAATTCATGCGACTGCAGCTTCATCATCGAAGAAACCCGTGGTGTCATGGGACGCAAGTGTATTTGAGAAGGGGCTCTCACGCAAGCTGGGCCCGGAGCTGGATAAGCCCGCCCATATCAGCATGGGGCTATGTGTTCTTCTGGTCGCCAAGTGAGCCTAGCATTCCCTTTCCAGTCCTTGGACGTTTTCTTACACAATTTCTTTGCTGACCTTGGTGATTTCACAGGTCTGGCGCCAAGAAGATAGGTCACCCTTCGGTGTCTAAAATTCCACCGGTCGTTGCCGTAGAGGAGGCCAACCCTCCCAGGAAGAGGAAGCCTACCACAGAGGTTGTGCCTGCTAATGGCGCAAAGAAGAAGAAGAAGAAAGGAGATGTTGTTGATGCTGCAATGGAGGACACTGCGGGAGGGGGGATGACCCTGCTACCCGTGCGGAGGAAGTTTCATTGACGGAACCTCCGGCACCAGCGACTAGCGCTCCGACGAGGGTGGCTACATCGTTTCCGTGATTCATGGTAAAGGGATTTCCGTTCGCGGCGGAGAATCAGTCTCTATAGTTTCCGGAGATTGTTGATGGAGATGTTGGGCCTCTTCGCGGGTGTACGTCCTTCGTAGTTCCTTCGTCGGATGCCAACAAACTTCATGGCATGCTTGGTCCCTCCATTCAGGTATGTCCAGTCCCCGAGTGTCTAATCGCTGATTTTTGGTGGTTGGGCACTGAAAACTCTTCTAGTATTTAGTCCCCGAGTGTCTAGTCGCTGAATTTCAGTAGCTAGGCACTTGAAACTGTGGTCTTCCAGTCACTGAGTGTTTATTCTGTTTGCAGGGTCTGTAGAGGGAATCAGCGGATCGTCAAGCTGTGAAGGAGCGCCTGGAACGTGATCTGCGCGTGGCGCAAGAGGCTAACCGACGACTCCAGGAAACTGCTGGTGAGTTATTTTTCTTCTTCGCGATCGCAAGCTGCTGGTGTTTGCACGGGATTGATTGTTGTTGCTATTCCTTTGTAGATGGTGTTCCAGCTGCTATTGTCAAGGCCCGAGAGGGGTATGTCCCAGCTACTGAACTAGACATAGCGAAGGAGCGGATCGAGTCGCTGGTGAAGGAACTGGAGGAGGCAAGGGTGTCGATGGTCTCTTCTGAGGAGAGGGCCAAGGCTACAGTTGCTGCGGTAGAGGAGGAACGGAAGGCCGCCGGCTCGGTTATCCTTGGGTTACAGGGTGACATTGGTTCCCTTGAAAGGCATGTGACGGAGAACTGCAGTAAGCTCCTTGGTAAGTGTTTTTTTCCTCTTTCTTATTTGTGGCGAGTCCCCGAGCGGGGTGGCCCGTAATGACGCTTAGTGCCTAACATGCAACTCTGATAGGTCAAAGCGACCCACTGGTACAGACCTACACCGCGTCGCAATGTGTGACTGCAGTGGTGAACACGGCCACCGCCTAGGCGCTGTGCGTCCGGGCCATTGTTCAAGGAATATCCCCCACCGAGGTTATTCGTGGGGCCTGACTGAAGTATGGCACTATCTGGAGGAGGCACCCGCTATCGTGGAGTGGATGGCACGCTCGGCCTTCAGGCGCGGTGCCACTATGGTGTTGAGCCCAGGGCTCGCACATTTCCCTGACGACTTCGACCTTGACGATGTCACCAGTGGCTACCCCTCGGCGACTGGCTCGGTGGAGATATCGGAGGTTCTGAGGCTGACCGCCAAGGCTTCTCCATTCACGGATTGGGTACTGGCGATAGGGGATTTGTTGCTGTACCAGGAGACGGTGGTAGCCCTGGGCGACCCCGAGCCGGAGCATCGCGACCTGAAGTCGGAGCAACCCTTCCGGTCGGTGCTATCGAAGTCGCTGACAACGTACCCGATGAATCCATGGGAGCCATTCATCCGGGTCAAAGGCGGTGGCGGCGCTTCTTCGTCGGAGCCTGCAAAATAGATAGCTGCCCTGGGGGCTTGTGTAAATTATGTCGGATGGCCATTTTGTAATATGAACAATGCATATGTATGAAAGTAAGGGGAGTCAATCGACTCGCAATGCATGGTAAATTTTGTGAGATGTTGACTTTTTGTTTGAGCGAGTTCCCGAGCGTGTCCGCCCTTTAATGGGGTATAACTCATTTATGTGCATGTGTGTTTGCTTTGGGTTTTTGTTTTGGTTGAGAATGATTTGTTGTGCCGTGTTGGGCCAGTCGCCTTGCGACTCTGAAGGGGCTCTGTACTTATCCGAGTCCCTGAGCGCGAGTGAGGTCGGTTTTGGGCGAGTCCTCTAGCATGGTACTTAGCCGTTTTTGGCGTGTGCCTATTGTAGGATCTAATGCGTTATTTGTAACACGTCTGTTCCCCTGGCTTGGAAAGCCAGTCGCATGGCGAGTCCAAGGTAGCTCTCTTACTTGGTGTGTTCCCGAGCTACGTGAGGTTTTCTTGTTGCGAAGTCCCCGTGTGTGGTACTTAATTGTTCGAGTCTCTTTGCACGAGGATGGGGAGGATAGGTCGCTGTGGGAAGCGTTTATCGGTCATCTTGGCCCGGTATACCATATGAGAGAGGCGACTCTGATGGTGACTCCGGGTTGGCGTGTTCGTGGACGACACAAAGCCCAAATATCTTTGGTGCCCTTGGGTCGCACTACTTAGTCGTGTTGGTCGCTCGACCAAGGGTTGACTTCCGTAGGTAGAATATTGTTGAATGTACGAGTACGAATGGCACAAGAAGTTGGCGAGTAGACACAATTTGTGCGATCCGAATGTATTTCATTATATAGCAGCTGCGTACAAGTTTGAGTTCTATGTATAGAACTTTCGGAGGAGGTTTACATTCCATGACCTCCCGACCTCAAGCTGGCCATTGCCTCGTATGTCAATGCGGTAGTAGGCGTCGTTGTCGAGGATGCGCCCTATGGCAAATGGCCCCTCCCATGGGGGGGAAGCTTGTGCATGCCCTTCTTGTCCTAGACCAGTCGTAGGACCAAGTTGCCTTACTGGAAGGTGCGGGACCGGACTCGGCGGTTGTGGCAGCGGCGGAGTCCCTGATGGTAGATGGTGGTGCGGGAGCAAGCTAGATCGCGTGCCTTGTCGAGCTGGTCGATGCTATCTTGGCAGGCGATCTCGTTTGTCGCCTCGACGTAGTTGGCGACTCGAGGCGAGTCATGCTCTAGATTGGTTGGCATTACGGCCTCAACTCCGTACACCATGAAGAAGGGCGTGAACCCCGTGGAGCGGTTGACGAAGGTGTGGATCCCCCATATTACGGAGGGGAGCTCTTTGACCCAGCATCCTGGGGTTCGCATGAGGGGTAGTTGAAGTCGCGGCTTGAGCCCGTGGAGGACATTCTGATTAGCACGTTCTGCTTGGCCGTTCGACTCCGGGTGGGCGACTGAGGCGAGGTCGAGTCGTATGTTGTGTTCTTCGCAGAATTCTGCCATGGCGCCCTTGGCGAAGTTGGTGCTGTTGTCCATAATGATGTTGTGCGGGTATCCATACCGGTAGATGAGCTTGCGGAGAAACATGGTGGCAGTCTTGCCGTCGCACTTATTGATTGGTTTGGCTTTGACCCACTTGGTAAACTTGTCGACCGTGACTAGGAGGTGGGTGAAGCCTGATGGGGCCTTCTTGAATGGGTCGACCATGTCCATGCCCCATACGGCCAATGGCCAGGGGATGGGGATGGTCTTGAGTGCCGAACCAGGGAGATATGTCTGGTTGGCGTACTTCTGCCACCCGATGCACTATTGGACGATGTAGGTAGCGTCAGCGTGCGCGGTGAGCCAGTAGAAGCCGTGTCGCATGGCTTTGGCAACCTGCGACCTGGCGCCAGCGTGATGGCCGCAGTCGCCGACGTGGATGTCTTGGAGGATCTTGCGTCCTTCCTCTGGCTGTACGCAGCTGTAACGTCCCTGCATTAGAGCTTAGAAATAATCTGAACACAGGTCTGTACATTGCATTCATGCATAGAAAATCCGGGGAATTTTCGCCCAAAACTAAAGAAGTCAGTGAGGGATCGGGATCTCTCTTGCTCTGATGGTAGCATCCAGGCAAGTGCGATAGATTTTGACATGACCTGAACTATATCTTTTCTTTTGAGGGGGTATCCATTCAAATTTAAACATTCAAAAGTTATGTCTGAACTCAAATAGAATTTGAGATGAATATGGAAAATAAATTGCCATAATAGAATAAAGTACATCTTATATGAATATATAATACATTACCCTTTATAATAAAGGTATCTCAAGAAAAATGAAAGATTACATTAATAAATGAGAATACCCGAAAATATAAGTACAAATAATAACAAGCCTTAAACTCCAAAAGGAGAGAAAATCAAACTTTATTATCTCAACAAATATTAATACATTGTCTTTACAGATACATAAAATAATAAATGAATTACAAAAGAATCTTGAATAAAGATTACGATAAGGATCAATAATAAAAAAAGGGTCCTAAACTATTCCTTCATCCGGTGTCTTCATTCCTCACTCTGATTCCTACAAAACAAATGAAAATGAGGACTAAATAAAAGAATATTATTTGTTAGGAATACTCTCAGATTCACACTGTAATGCAGTGTTAACTCATCACATAGTATAATCAAAGGGGGCCAAACAATATCTGTTCTTATCATATTATATGCTTCAGACTGGTGCATCATTAGCTTAGTAGCAAAAACCCTCATTTAGCAAATCAAAGAAATAAGCCAAAGGTTGAGAAAATATCTGTTCACTCAAGCTGATCTACAGGCACATGAGTTAAAGGTTGAAACTTGCAGAATATGGAGCCCACTTGACAGCAGCTTAGTCATTGCATGCTTGTGTGCTGTCAACACAAGACATCCACAAGGGAGGATAAGAACACAACCATAGCAGCAGACTACCACTTTGTTGGTCACTTACCACACACTTCATTTCACCATACGGCACCTCAACCTGTTCACAGCCCAAACCACAAGAACAACATATGTTCTCGATGGATCATCACAGATCTTCTTCACACATATTAACCAAATCAACCATCAGATCACCACAGAATAGTGACATAAGGAGGGGGTGGTGTAGGAGGATAGCAAGAACAAGTGCAAGGTCACACGAGCAAGGGGAGTAGAACCAGAACATGGTGTGTGCAAAAAAGGCTTCAGGGAGTGATCAAGTCACCAAGATCAAGCCAGCCAAATCAAGCATAACCACAACATCACCAACAAGCAAGTTGTGTGGTGAGTCTATACAAACCATCATTGATCTTATCCATTTCATCAGAACATGTGATGTTCTATATATAATCTGCTCAGAAAAACACCCAAGTGAGGTGTATATTCATCCTTGAAGAAATTTAAAGAGCCAAGAATAAATCTTTGCAAACTACCACCAAGATCTCAGCCTTTGCATCACTGATCTGGAGTAGAAATCTCTAGTTTTATAATTAGGTGCACAAGAATCCTTGAATGAACATTTCTGGGCACATCCTATGGATGGTAGCACCTAAAAAATGATACATCTTAAAACTTCATCATAAACAGTAAGGATCCACCATACTATCCTTACAAAAGACTAGCAAATCATTTTCCTAAACACTATAGGAATCATAATTATGAATTATCCATCATGGGATATTTGAAAGAGGGGGGCATTCGGTAAAAAACTTTGTTTCTACCCATCAAAGTCTTAGACCAGCATCATAGACTAAAGGATCTATCAAGTATAGCTCTATAGCTGATAGAAATCCTTCCAAGTTTACAAGCTAAGCCAATTCAAAGCAAAGTTCATAAAAAGCTTAGCAAGAGACATATATTGTGTACCAACCAATTGATGGTATCACAATATCCATGTCAGGTAAGTAATCCATACATACAGGCTGCATAGCCCAATCCTCTAAAAAACAGACTTAATCATTTTCCTAAAATAACAATTAAGAATCATCTTTGACATGTATACATTCTGTTATCACAAAATATCAGAGGACAACTGGATTAGATATCCAATTCCAATGCTTCCATACCAAAGCCTATCAACCATCATTCTATAATCCACCAGTATAGAAAGTAGTGGATCATTAGTTATGCACAGGAACCAGTGATCATCATCTCTTGTCAAAGAAGTTAATAGTCTACTGACAAAAACAACTATCAACACCAAGCTCACAGCATAATAGTGCACTCTACACAACTAGAGCCTGTAGGTAATCATCTCAAATAAGCCTAGTACTAAGGGATGAACCCTGGAACAGAGGGATGAACCCTAATACAGTGGGAAACACTAATTATGGTTCATACGTAACAAGCACATAGAGGTCAGCAAGGCAAGAAAGAGAACAAGAGGGGGAAAAGGGAAGAACTCAACCGTGGTCCTCACGGTTGTTAGAAGAGGAAGCAGAATCGCCGACGAGCACGCACACGGTGGCACGGGGAGCACCCGAGGGCGCTGCAACTTGTGCCAAGCCGCAAGCACAGCAGTCACGGCAGCACGAACAACACTTGCGGAACCACATGGCCACCAGGACCGTGGTACAACACCACAGGGGCAGCGAAGCACTACATCGCCGGCAGCCGCCAAACCCTAGGGGTCGGGGTGGAGGCGGTCTGGTCAGGAGAGGAGACGAGTGACAAATCGAGCGGGATCAATAGACGGAGCAGCATCGAATGTCTCGCCATGCACCATGGCGGCAGACGGGGAGGCTAGAGCCGCCGACATCACAGCGGCGACAGCATCGTCATGGCGTCACCATAGAGTACGCGTGAGAGAGAGGAGCGAGGTGAGCTCGGGGTCGAATGAGACCGGGTTGGTCCAACCCAACACTTGGGTTGGGGTTGAACCCAACCCAGTGGGCCGGATCGGGCCGGGCCAGGCCCGGGGTTTTACAAAGAAGACCTTAGTAAAAATGTTTAATAACAAATATACCCTTGGAACTAAAAAGGTTTTAGACAAATAAAGAAAAATCCTATAAATACATATAATATATCACAATGATCACAAAAATAATCTGTACTTCATAAAAATACAAATCTATGTACTTAAGTTAGATAAAATGCAAATAAATGTTAACACTATTAAATCCTTATTGAAATTTCATAAATTACGGAAAAGTCCTAAAAATGAATAAAAATCATTTTTGCATATGAAAATAAATCAACTATTTTACAAAAATACCAACTTAATTTTTTTAGAAATAAAACTTGGAACAAATAGTCAAGGACATTTAATCCTCTATGGAATTTTATAAAAATAAGACTAATACTTAAAAATAAATAAAAATCACTTTTAAGATCTAGTATAAATATAGTTTATTAGAATAATACCAAATATAATATTCCATAAGTCTTCAAGATTTTAAAGTAAATAAATTCCTATCTATTTTATAAATACCACTTTATAAATTCGTTAGAAACATTTCTTAAATAAGAAATAATCACAATTTGGTACTAAACCTAAACTCTCTGATATTCAAGTACTAGTTCCAAAGTCATAACTTGGTTAAACTTTAAGGGTAAGATAATAACTTAAAGGAGAACCTTTTAAATATATAACTCCAAATTAAACTAACAATTTTGAGTAAACTTTAAACATCATTCACTTATAATAAAAGTGAATGTTATTTAACTTTTAACCATTCTTAAACGTAATTTAAAACTTTAATAGATTATTTAAAATCATCTAAATTTAATTTGCTTAATAAGATAAATTATATTCATAATAACAAAATATATTTAAGCTTATCATTCACTTAAATTGGGAGTGAATGATCTCACACTCTTGATCATACCTACCATAACCCTAAAAACCTGAGAATAGTTTAAACACAACACCCAAGTCTATTCATGTTTCAAAGTTAACCTTGGTCCACCAAACTATAAACACAATATATAAGGTCTAAATATATTTTTATAGTTAACTTTTGTTTATTCCAAATTAAGTTATAAGGCATCTCAAACTCACACTTATCAAATAAGTGTAAACAATATCGATCACACTCGGTTAACCACAAAAACTGTTTAAACTTTAACAAAGAAATAGTTTCTTAAAAAGTTATCCATTTTGCCACTTCAAACAACAATCTTATAACAAGTAATTTAGCTCTTAACAACTTAACATAATAATTTCCATCATATTTACCAGATAGCAATCCACCTCGATCTTAGAATATTATTATACTTCACTTCTATACTTTGCATGTTAAAATTTAAATACCTTTACTTTGTAAAAGTAACATTTTCCTTGAAAGTTATTGTTTTAAGAAACATAAAAGTAATCCTTAAACGCCTCTTGAAGGCTCTAAGTAATTAATAATCTTACTTAAGAAATCTTTTAGATACCATGATCCATTTGAGTGTTTTAGTATTACATGCTACTTGTTGTATTTACATATTGTTTCACACACACTCTCACAAGCCTTAATAAGAAGCACAATTGTGAAACTGAGATAAAAGTGAAACACATTTTAATGAAACCATTCCTAGTTTCCGAACCCTAGATCAAATACGATTAGTCCGGGGATTCGCGTTTATCAAACCGCATTACATTACTTATGCATAATTGCATCTTGCTTCTTTAAACATTAGTCCTTACCGGACCAATGATGCTATTTATAGAATTTGGATCTTCTATTGTCTTGAAGACCGTAAGTGCATAATCTTGCAATCACAAAAGGCAACCTCACAACTTGCTCATGTCCTTTGATTATTTTCTATCAAATGCTTGTAACTCAAATGTTGTCATCACCTGCATTCCAAAAAGGTTAGAAAACATTATTTTCATAATAATATGATTATGGATTATTTACCAGATGGTAATAATCTACTAATACAGCTCCAGTGGTAAATGAACTTAATATCTAGGACTTAACAACCAATGTCGCTAGTGATTCTAGCGCCGTATATTACGCGATAACCATGAGATTTGGAATGGGACATAGAAGTCAACTGTATCTTCTTCCTTTCATATGGAGGCAAGACGACCTTATCGTGACGTTGGGATTCCCAGTGTGGATCCAACATATGGGGGGGCACCCTTAGGCCCCACGATTTTGGTGTCTAGATTATCTATGAGTGGTTGCCAGAGGTATAGTCGGACCTTTTATGGAGCTTACCAGGGGCATTACCAGCTCATAGAGTCTTTAGGAACTCACTAGGGTTGTAGCTTGCCCTAAATGGGGGCTTAACGAAGGTGTAGTTAGCCCCGGAGGATCGTGTAGACATATGGGGTCGCGGAGAGGGCAGTGATTGGCTTGGATCACCTACTGGGCCCCACATCATAGAATTGTGGACGGGAAAGATCGCCGGTTGTGCAACAAGGAGTTGGTATCTCATGGGTAAAGCAATGCACCTTTGCAGAGTGTAAAAATTGTGACATGTTACTCCTTGTTCTGGGAAGGAGCTGCGAACGCGGCAGGAAAGGAACCCCACGAATGTTCTGGTCAACCTGTGAAGGCTTTCGGACATAGTTTTTAGAATAAAACCAATCTTTGAAGAAATGTTTAAGAAAACCTGCATTGCCTACGACCTATGGTCTGTGGCTGTAGAGATAGTGCATCATACACTCCTTTTTAGTGAACTTGCTGAGTACGCTCGTACTCAACCGTACCTTCTTAACCCTTGCTAGGTTCTAAGCCGCTGAAGACGACATCAACATCAATTTCTGCTCAAGAAACCATCATCGACAACTCAAGTTCTTCAATAAAGTCAATGAAGTCAACATATACATCAACTGAAGTGAAGATAAATTGTCATTTTAGATAGGAGTAGATTCTCTAGCCATAAAAACTATTTCTGTAGAGCATTGCAATAGCAGCAATGGCAAGCCTGATAGTTAAGATGCTATTCTTAGTTACTAGATATTTCTGAGTTATTATTTCTGGTTCTTCTTTGTAAGAAGTTCTTTCTCTCTCTTTAACCTAGAGTGTTCTCTGGATCTTTTGTAAAGAGTCGATTTGTAATCTATAGTCATGTCTTGGACCTGCTGTGTTTCTGTTGTACCACTCTGAGGGATGTAATACTAGTGAATGGTGTTTCATTGGTGTTATGTCAACGACTATAGTGTACTACATCATGCAGTTCTATGCTGGGTCACCGCAGCAGTGCTGGAACACGCTAGTCATGCTGTGTTTGTGGAGCTCGCCGTTGATGATGAGGAAGGGTTTGCAACGGCACACTATCATTCGCGCTTCCGTCTCATTGCTTGGAAGTATCTTGAGATCGAGGAAGGCGACGTACGGTGTAGTCCAGTCGCTGGGTTCCATGACCATAGCGACGCGGGCGGGTTCGGGCTGTAGTGGTATCCCGATGTCGATCTCCTTTGGTGGGGAGACCGAAGGCGTTTGCATGGCCAACCAGATGTGGGAGAGGGCGTCTTCCCCCTTGTTCTTTCGCCTGTCGATCCACTCGACTGAGTGGTCGGTGAAGTGCCCTCCAAGCTGGTCTACCACTTGGCGGTATGCTATCATTGTCGGGGAGACGACATCGCGGGTCCCGACAACCTGGACGGCAACTAGGTCGGAGTCACCGTAGCATCGTAGGCAATTGACATTCATTTCTTGGCGGCCCACATGCCGTGGAGGAGAGCCTCGTACTCAGCCATGTTGTTGGTGCAGGGTTTGAAGTCGAGGTGGAGCACGTAGCGAAGCTTGTCTCCCTTGGGGGTGGTCAGTATGACCCCGGCCCCGGCGCCATCGGCATTCTTGGATCCGTCGAAGTGGAGTGACTAGTAGTGGAGGTAGGGGAGCTTCTCTGGTTGCTGTGCCTCTTCCCAGTCGGCGAGGAAGTCAGCCAGGGCTTGCGAGGAAGTGGCTCGTATTTGATGTTGTGGACGTCGATTTCGACGGCCCATTTAGTGACTCGACCGGTCACCTCGCGGTTGCGGATGATGTCCTGCAGCGGCACGGAAGAGACGACCGTGATGGGGTGCGCTTGGAAGTAGTGCGGGAGTCACCGCTGGGCCTTGAAGACCGCATACACCAATTTTTGGTACTGCGGGTAGCGCTGTCTTGAGTCTGTCAGGACCTTGCTGATGTAGTAGACGGGTCGCTGTGTGGGGCGCTCCTTGCCCTCTTATGGCTGTTCGACGACCATTACCAAACTGACGACTCGAGTGGACGAGCATTGGTTCTTTGTCGATTGGGCCAGCGAGCAGTGGTGCCGCAAGCAGCACTTTTTTGAGTGCCTTGTGCGTGTTGTCTGCTTCTTCGTCCCATTTGAACGTGGGGTTCTTGCGCATCAGGCGGTAGAGAGACATCGCCTTCTCGCCGAGCTAGGGGATGAAGCGACTGAGAGTCGCGACTTGTCCGGCCAACTTCTGGACGTCGCGTAGGCACTCAGGTTTCCCGAACCGCACGATGGTGTCGATCTTGGTGGGGTTGGCCTCGATGCCTCGCATGGAGACCAAGTACCCTAGGACCTGTCCAGTGGGGACGCCGAAGGTGCATTTCCCTGGGTTGAGCTTGATGTTGTACCTCCGTAGATTTGCAAAGGTCTTGGCCAGGTCGGCGAGTAGGTTGTCCTAGCGGGTGGATTTTACCACCATGTCGTCGATGTAGACGTGTATGTTGTGGCTAATTTGGCTCGCGTGGCACTCTTGCATGCACCTTTGGTAGGTGGCGCCGGTGTTCATGAGGCCGAACATCATGGTCGTGTAGCAGAAGGCGCCGAATGGCGTGATGAACGCCGTCTTCTCCTCATCCTCGACCGCTATTTTTATCTGGTTGTAGCTAGAATATGCATCGAGGAAGCACGGCGACTTCGATCACGTGGTCGAATCGATGATCTGGTCGATGCGCGGTAGGAAGAACTCCTCCTTCAGGCAAGCACTGTTGAGGTTGGTGTAGTCGATACACATTCTCCAGGTGTTGTTTTTTTCAGGAATAGGACTAGGTTTGCCAGCCACTTGGAGTACTTGATGGGCCGAATGAATCCTGTGGCTAGCAGGCGATGTACTTCTTTGGCGATTGCTCGGTGGCGCTCTTCATTGAAGGGCCACAGTGACTACTTTACTGGTCGCACTTTGGGTTTGGTGTTTAGTTTGTTCTCAGCGAATTCCCTTGGGACATCGGGCATGTCAGATGGTTTCCATGCGAAGATGTCGCGATTCTTACGAAGGAACTCGGTGAGCACGCTTTCCTATGCGGGGCTCATGTGCGCCCCGATGGTGACCGTCTAGCTGGAGTCTCCCGGGACAAGCTCGATGGTGCGGGGGTGTATGGTCGCCTCGAACGTGGAACTACTGGCGGTTGGCTTCTTCAGAATGATGGGGTCGTCCTTGTTGATGATGCCTACGTATTTTGCGAGCTCTTCCTCATGGTCGGTCTCCACGGCGATGACAGCGTCAACGAGCTCGACGCCTTTGTCTTCGCATTCCACGGCCATGTCGGGCTTGCCATGGACGGTGATGATGCCGCTTGGCCCTGGGAGTTTGATCATGTTATAGGCGTAGTGTGGGGTCGCCATGAATTTGGCGAACGCCTGTCGCCCTAGGACATAGTGGTAGGGGCTGCGGAAGTTCACCAGCTCGAAGACAGTCTGCTTCGTGCGGTAGTTTGCTGGTGTTCCGATGGTGACTAGCAACGTCACCTTGCCAATGGGGTACGCCTTCCGACCAGGGAATGTGTCCAAGTACATGATGTTGATGGAGCTCCCACCGTCCATCAGCGTCTTGGGTAGCCAGTAGTTGGCCACTTTGGGCCTGACCACTAGGGCGACTTGCCCTGGGTACTCGATCTTGGGCGCGTGGTCTTGGTGACTCCAGGTGATGCTTTGCTCGGACCAGTTGAGGAAGCGGGGGATGTCGACCTGTGTCACCACATTGACGGTGACTGCACGGGTGAGCACCTTCTTCTCGCGCTTGGTGTCGAGCCTGGTAAAGGTGTGAAGCGACCTGACGGTGTTGCCGAAGCCGCCAGCATTTCCGTTGTCCCTTGGTGGGTTATTGTTGGGGTTCTCCCTTGAACGCCTAGCCTTTTCGATCTCCTTTAGAGAATGGCAGTCTGCGGTGGTCTGGGTGGCAGGTTTTCCCTCCCTAGTGTGGTAGACGCAGAGCTGGTTGCGTAGGGCGGCAGGGTCGAATTTTGGCCTCGCCGCGTTGTTGGTGCGGTAGTTTCCGCTGTCGCGGTAGTTTCCTCTGTCGCGGCGTAAGTTCTTTGGGTCGTGTTGGCCGTAACTGGCATTAACGATGAAGCCGACTCGCCCATCACTGCGGCACTTACCGGTGAGGCGGGTGTTGTTGTAGTGCATGTCGCGATGTCGCCCGCTGTTGTGGCCACTAGTGCGGCGTCTTCCTCCCGACTCGTCGTCAGAGTCCTGGTTGGGGTCCTCCTCCGCGTACCGCTTGGCGATCTCGAGGAGGTCGGGGATGTTGTCAACCGTCCGGTAGACCCTCTTGATCTTAGCGACTAGGGGTTCGTACCAGCACACGTTCTTGAAGGAGTGAATCGCCATGTCCGGGTGAATTGTGGAGGCGTTGATCCATAGTTCCTGCCACCTCTGGATCCAGTGGAGGGTCGACTCGTGCTGCCCCTGGATGCATCGCTGCAGGTCCTCAATGGTGGTGGCGCGGGTGTAGGAGCCCTCGAAGTGCCTGACAAAGGCGTCCCACATCTCCTCCCACGAGTCGATGTTGTCAGCGGGGAGGGTGTTGATCCATTGCCGAGTCGCACCCTCCATCATTAGGGGGAGGTAGCGAGCAGCTAGCAGGTCGGTGTGGCCGGTGATTCCCAACGCCATGAGGTACGTGTCCAGCCACACTCCTAGGTCGTACGTGGGGTCGTACTTTTCGATCTCCTTGGGCGCCTTGAAGTTGGCAGGGTACTTTTTGCCTCGGATCATAGGCCCGAAGCACTAGGGGCCGACTCGGCTTAGCGAGCCCCTGGGTTCGGAGTCGCCGCGGTTGGTGAGGGTGTGCCTCAAGTCGTTGGGCTGGCTCGCCCGCCGAGCCTCGTTGTTGACGATGTGCATTCGGGCATCGATGGGTTGCCTGTTGGTGGCGACTGTGTTGTTCACTGGTCACGGCTCATTCGTGGAGAGCACAGTGTTGGTGGCCCGTGGATGATGCGCCAGGGGCTGGGGTGGTGGGCAGGTGACAGCGTTGGCAACAGTTGGAGGGCCGCTTGAGGCTGCCCCGCTTGCCGATCAGAAGGAATACATCCACCCCCGCGGGTCGACTCCCGCGGCTTGCTGCTCGACGGCCCTGGCGAGTAGGGACTTAGCGTACTAGATCTGTAGCGCGTCCTCTCCTTAGATGTGGAGGTGGGCGACTACGACATCGGCCACGATGACATTGTCCATTGGAGTGGAGTACAGTGGGATCCCGTTGGCGTCGCGGGCCTGTGGTGAGATTATGATATGCGGCTGGTCTAGTGGGGGCACGCGACCAATTGGTGGCGGTGGGGCCCCAGTCACTGGTGCATCGGGTGGTCGGCTGCTGCCACCTGGTGGTGTCTTCTCGCAGTATTCGCGCTCGGCCGCGTGTGCGGGGTCACTTTCCTCATTGAAGTTCAAGACATGGCACTGGACATCGGAGTTCAGGCGGGTCCTGATGCGGCGTTGGTGGTAGAGCGACAGCTCCCACGCCGTTGCCCGCTCGAGGCGGAATTTCTCGCGCTCGGCTAGCTCCCTGCGCTGCACCTCCTCCAGTCATAGGCGGGCTGCCTCCACCTCCGTTAGCCATGGCAGTTGCCGAGATCAGCGTGGAGAATGGGTCTGGCGGGGCGGCCGTGCTTCCCACCATGTAGATCGTGTTGAAGCGATTGGATCTGGCACGGAAGTTCTCAGGGAACTCCGAGCCGGAGTCAGAGTCAAAGATCCCGAGGATAGAAGGATCCTCGAAGTCCTCAGGGTTGGAGACCCGCGTGATGGAGTCCTCTCATGATGCTGCGATGATGGATCCATCGACCGAAGCAGGGGTCACGGAGTCGGCATCGTCGTGGAGAGCCCCATTGTCCGTGGCGGTGTTATCCCCGACCGCATTGCTAGCAGCCGAGTCGTACTCGGTGGTGAGGCGGCTGATGGAGCGGACCTTCTCCTTCGAGAGAAGATCACGGTGTGGCGGCGATCCGCCGATGATCGTCGTTTCCACTGGGTCGACCGCATTGGTGAAGCCGATGAACAAGCTGATGGTGCCAATCAGCATCACTACATCGTGCGTGATCGAGCGTGACACCGGGATGTAGCTGGTGGGCAGGATCTGTAAGATCATGCCAGTGGCGATCATGCGGTCGGTGGTGATCGGCCGATCGATTGGTGTGTAAGGTCTCGCCGCAGAACTTAGGCCAGACTGTCCATGCCCCATGGTGGGCGCCACTGTCATGGGAATGGCCACGACAGTCGCTGCCATGGGCAGCGATTGATAGAATCGGGGGCGAGAGCTGGCGGCCATCTGCGGTGCGAGATGGGGGCGGATGCACATGGATTTACCCAGGTTCGGCCCCCTGGAGGGTAAAGTCCTACTCCTGCTAGATTAGATTGATGGAGAGCGAGTTACAAGGATGACGAGCTCAGCGTCTAAGCATCGAGTCGCTAGCAGGTGTGTATGATGGAACATAAGTTATCAATCTACCCTAGGGAGGTTTATATAGGGGTACCTCGCCAGGATTTACAGTATACAACTGAACAAGATATGGATTCGGAGGCTTTTGACCTAATCCGAGTGGGCCTCAGCTATGCTCCTGGGCCTCCAGTCTCCAATCGCCAGGCCTTCTCGTCAGTCATGTTCCATTCACCGTCCTGCAGGCCCACTCACGAGGTCTTTGACTCAATCGGAACGTCCTGCTGGGCATACCCCCTTCGGCATATCCCCATCAACATTACAGTCATTAGTAGCATGAGAAAAAGAATGGTTCCACTTAAAATATGCTCGTCTCCCCAATTCTTCTGGACTGGGAATTACATGACCTTCTCTCAGCCTAATTAACTTTCCTTGCAATAACATATCAAAAATTCTATCACACTTGCTAACATCAAAAGTGTATTTAATTTATTCTCTTCTAGCAGGTGTAGGTTTCAAAGCGGGACATGCAAAAGGTTTTGACTTAGATGATTGGACCCATTCGGCTACACATATATCAACATCATCTTCACTAGACGAATCATCATCACAATCTACAGCATTAACCGTGAGGTTTTCTTTCTCCTTAATTTTATTATCTTTAAACCGGCTATATTGTTTAACATCTTTAGCCCAGTTTTCTTGCGCCAAATCCTTTTGCAAAACTTGATTAACATCCGAAAATTCTTGACCTTGTAACTTATCCTTAATTTGATTGAGCAAACCCAAAAAAGAAAGATCAGCTAAATACTTTTCGGCTATGTTAAGGCTGAAACAACGGTTTTTAACATCCCTAAACCTCCTGATATACTCATGAACACTTTCATTATATTTTTTCCTAATCATAGTTAAATCTGAAAGTCGAAGTTCAGTTTCACCGCTATAAAAGTACTCATGAAATTTTTGCTCCAATGATGCCCATGTTGAAATAGAATTAGGAGCAAGCGATGTAAACCAAGTAAATGCAGTACCAGACAAAGACAAAGGAAATAATTTTATCCTATAAACATCAGTTTAACCGATATCACTATATTGTGCTAAAAATTGACCTATGTGTCCAAAAGTTGATCTACCATCCTCACCCGTAAACTTAACAAAATCTGGAATTCTAAAACCACGAGGATATGGTGTCAAGTCAAAATAATCAGGGTATGGCTTCTGATACGCACGTGCCCTAGCCTTAGGTTCCCAACCAAATTCCCTTAGTATATTAGTAGGTTCATATTTAAAACTATTAGTGGGTTGTGGAGAACTATTTTGTGGAATAGATGGAATAAAAGTACGCGGTGGCATCTTAGGCAAAGCAGTTTGAGCATATGTGGTTTGTTGCGGAGATGCGTTAAAATATGAATCCGGTACCGCCCCGTAAGGGACACTGGAACCAACCGGTGGCAAAGGTGGTGTATTATATGCTACCGTTTAATAACTAGGCTGCTGTGAATTGGAGTTGAAACCTATGTTTCGGTTATTGCTATTGTAAGCTTGTGGAACCCAAGTTGAAACAATGGTAGGGGCAACACTAGATACAAAATTATTGGCCGAACAACTAGCATAATTTTGGCCAGTTTGATTATTGTTGAAATTAGCGTGAGGTTGACTACATTAACCGACACACTGGGTGTATAAGTTTGACTAGGTAAATTAACGAATTCATTATTTTCCGGAAGCATCGGCCATTTTTCGCGATGCTCATCATTCATTTGCAGCACTAACGAGCGAACCTGGCGAGATAAACTATTTTCGATTTCTTTACTGAACTGCTCCTTAAACTCACCAAATTTACTAGCTAATTAAGTAACGATGCGCGACGCGTTTGCCATGTCAGAACCGTACTTGCTAGCTACGGATACATCAATTAGATGAGCAATATCTTCGGTTGAATTAATTACGTTTGAGCCGAGTGCAGGAGAAGGGCTCGGCGCTGATACGTTTTGTCCACACTTTGGAGTCCTTTCTATACACTTTCTTAAACTAACCTATTAACAAAAGCCACAGTGCCAGCTGCGTGTTTTCTGCTATTTTTGGTTCTAGGAAAGTCAGAAAATGAATATTCTCGGAATTGGACGGGACAAAAGCCAAAGTCAGTTTTTCACCGAGGGACACAACGAGCCAGAATAAAAGATGGAGAGGGGCCAGGGGGCCGCCATACCACCTGGCCGCACGGCCCAGCCTGGCCCGCTCCAGGGGGTGGTCTGGCCACCTTCGGCATCCCCTTGGCCTCCCCTTTTTCCTATAAGATGCCTCCGATACAGAAACCCTAAGCACCCGATCAAAATTCCACGAAAGAGTCTATAGCCTCCGTCATCTCCATCCCTAGACCGGGAGGGATCTGAAGCTCTTCCCGGCACCCTGCCGGAGAGGGGAATTCACTCTGGAGGCCTTCTTTATCATCATGCAAGCCTCCGGTGTGATGCGTGAGTAGTTCATCTCTGGACTACGGGTCCATGTAGTAGCTAGATGGCTGGTTCTCCTCCTTTGTGCTATCTTGTTTAGATCTTGTGAGCTCCGTTCATGATCAAGATCATCTATTTGTAATTCCTACATGTTGTGTTTACAGGGATCCGATGGATATTGAGATGTTATTTCAGATTGATTATTGATTCTATCATGTCTTTGTTATTTGTGATCTTGCATGCTTTCCATTGTTAGTAGCTATCTTGGCCAAGTAGATGCTAGAAACTCCAAGAGTTAGTATTTATGCTCAATAGTGGGTTCATGCCTCTAGTAATCTGGGGAAGTGACAAAAATCTCTAAGGTACTAGATGTGCTGTTGCTACTAGGGAGAAAACAACAATCCTTTGTTCATAGAACAATCGTATTGCTTACTTTACACGCAATGTGTAATCCAATTATCTGTTGCTTGCAACTTAATACTGGAGGAGGTTCAGATCATAACCTGAAGGTGAATTATTAGTCATAGATGTAGTTGGATTATGGTCTATGTATAATGTTGTAATGTCCAATCAGATTTCAAAGGAGTCAGGATGAGTAGTATATGCATGTATTGCTTTCTCGATGTTTTTCAGTTGCCCCGCTGTAATTTGTTCACCCAACATGTTATCTACCTTAAAGAAAGCCACCACTAGTGAACTATGGACCCCGGTCCTTTCTTTTATCATCAATCTACAATCAACTGTTTACTGCTTTCTGTTTACTTTCTACAAACTATTACTTTCTTCCACACAGTACGTTTAATCCTTTGTTTTCAGCAAAACCGGTGAGATTGACAACCACACTGTAAGTTGGGGACAAAGTTCTGTGGTTGTGTTGTGAAGGTTTCCACGTTGCTGCTGGCGCCGGTAGTGCGCCCTGCCAAAGTCCAGATAGAAACACCTTTGAGGTGTTTCCTTGCTCCAACTGGATTGATAACCTTGGTTTCATAAATGAGGGCAAACTTACTGCTATACTTATCATACCTTCCTCTTGGGGTTCCCCAACGAGCTTGTTAATACACGAGTCAGCAGGCGCCGTTACCTTTTTGACGGTGCCGTTCCTCGTCTTGTAGTATCACTTCAGCTTCTCGGCCTTATCCGCTTCAACTCCCGCTCAAACTCGCGCCACTCATCCTCGGACAGATCGTCAAGCATGACAGGGATGATGTTGTCCTAGTTGAGGTTGCATGAGTTCTTCAGATCGGAGTCCATCGTGTCTCCTTTGTTCTTCTTCCCTAGCGGAGTCACCAATTGTCTTGCCGTGAAAATCTACCGTGCAACACTAGGATAACCATCGTGCTTTCATGACAATGAACGGATGATATTCAAGCAAATCAACAAAGAATTCCTCGCTTTCATGGAAGAGATCCGACCATTTTTCAGGGCGAAACACCAAAGATTTGGCCAAACCCTAGAATACTAGAGTTTAGCCAGAGAGAACGAACGGAAATAAAGTAGTACGTAAAATAGATGGGGTTTTGTTGATAGATCGATTGTTTTTTTGTTCAATTGGCCAAAGCCCTCTATATAGGGTGCAGGACTTTGCGTACAAGACGGGAGTTATCGTACATGAATAAAACTCTACCAAGCTAAAACCGATCAGGATTTGTCGTATCATGACCCGGTCATTTGGTGTGAATCATGGCCTACCAAATAAACCTGCTCATGTAGCATTCATAAAGCCTAATTAATTCTCCATTTGGCCCACAAGGAAAATACTAGTATATCCAGCCACAATGCTAATGAAATCAACTAATGAATATGATGGCCCACTCCATGCTGCATGGCCCTTATGTGACTTGCACCCTCGAGTTAATTGGCATTTGAGTTTTAACAAGACATGTACGATGTAGCTGCCACCCCATGCAAAACACCTTGAGACGATGTCCAAAGAACACATCGACACTATGTTTCCAAATATCCTTGAATTGAGCTCGAACTTGTCCTAGGTTTCTTCCAGTCCATGCAAAATACTTCAGGTTGGCATCTAATTTCTCTTAGGACTTGTCCCTGATAGCATTGCTGTGACCTGAAGCATTCGTGGCTATAGCTAGGTCTTGCCCTCTGTCTATACAAAAATCTGCTGCAGTACTTACACAATTTGTCAATCAACTGATTAGCTTGATAGACTATTAATTTGGCCCATATATTTCTACTAGCCAAATTTTGTAGTTAACACCAGGTGTTGTGACTGTAGCTCTCCTCCCCAAAAGGATTCACGCCATGGGTACTTAGACCAAACCATAAGTTCCTTGCGTCACCAGCAAAGTCTGGGAAGTCTCTCTCGATTTTTCTCCACTACCGACCATCAGTAGGGTGCCTTAACATCCCGTCTTTCTTACGGTCTTCCATGTGCCATCGCAAAAAATTGGCATGCTCTTTGTTTTTGAACAAATGTTCCAAACGTGGTATTATGGGAGCATACCACATCACCTTGGCAGGAACCCTCTTCCTGGGTGGCTCGCCCTCAACATCACCAGGGTCATCTTTTCTGATCTTATACCGTAATGCAGTGCATATCGGTCATTTATCCATATTCTCGTACATCTCACCGCGGTAGAGGATGCAGTCATTAGGGAATGCATGTACCTTCTGCACGTCTAATCCTAGAGGGCAGACAAGCTTCTTTGCTTCATACGTACTGGAGGGCAATTCATTATTTCTTGGAAGTAGATTCTTCATTATTACCAGCAACTTTTCAAATCCCAAGTCAATCACACCGGTCTCTGCATTCCACTTCAGCAATTCCAGTGTGCTACCCAGCTTCTTCTGGCCACCTTCACAAGTTGGGTATAATAATTTGTTGTGGTCCTGTAACATCTGCTCGAACTGCATCCTCTCCTTTTTTATGTGGCAGTCTCGCTTTGCATCAGAAATGACCCGACCAAGATCATCAGCGGGCTCATTTGGTTCCCATTCTTCACCTCCTTCTTCTTCATTGTCTTCCATTGCGGTATCAGCGTATTTAGGGAACATAGATCGGTAGTTGTCATCATTGTTCTCTTCTTCATCGCTGTATTCCATCATAATCCCTCTTTCTCCGTGCTTGGTCCAAACATAATAGCCGGACATAAACCCGGACCGAAGCAGGTGGATCTGAATGACTCTTGAGGAAGTGTGAGCCTGCTCATTCCGACATTCAACACATGGATAACACATAAAACCATCCAGCCGCTTGTTCGCCTCAGCCACATGGCGAAAAGAACGCATGCCTTCTCTATAAGCGTCAGAGCGTCGGTCACCGTACATCCATGGATGGCTCATCTGCATCATACAACCATATATATCAAACACAATCACAATGCTAAAATGAGTACCACCCGGTCTAAACAAGAAAATAGTTGCTAACCTTTTAAGACACTTCGAAAAAATATAGGAGAAACCTTAAGTGTGGCTCGAGAAAACAAGAAAATGTTTGTCTTGAGTGAACTCAGGTGGCATCGCTCTCACTGGCATGTCATCGAGTACCTCTAGTTCATATGAACACAAAAAACCTAATACAAACTATGCCACCTTTCCTCCATGAAAAAATGGAGGAGGGTTCTGCCATATATTGGGTCAGCCCATTTGTCCTGGTTTGAGATATAAACCGGGACTAATGGTGGTGCCATTTGTCCTGGTTTGAGATATAAACCGGGACTAATGGTGGTGCCCACAGTGTGCAGTAGGGACCAGACCCATTAGTCCTGGTTTGTATCTCAAACTGGGACTAATAGTCTACAATGGGCCGGGACAAATGGTGTTGCGGCTTCGGGCCGTTGGGGTCCAGACCATTAGTCCTGGCCCCAGCCAAGGCTGGTTTTCTACTAGTGAGTGTTCTCGAAGCTTCTTGTTTGTCATGTCCATGGAAGATATGAGCTGGAGACACTTTTGTATGTCCGAATGCAAGATGAACATCCCATCAGCGAATTTTCTCATCATGTCATCTAGTTCCTTCTTTCCTTCAAGATCCAAGAGGTGCTTGCGCACGATCTCCCTGTGGGTGAGTTCTTCTTTCTAGTACTTCTCTATCTTGTTAAGACGCTGCTCATTATCCGGGACGTGCATACAAATTGGTATGTCTAAAAGGTTGACCCCCCAGTCCTCTTGCGGTGTAACGCTCATGTGCGCGTTCATAGTGATCTTCTTTGTTGTTGATGTATGATCCATAGTTTCCTGATAGGTTCCTATAATGGAGTTGTTATACTTCTTACACTTTGGTGATGAGTAGTTATCGGATATGAGCTCGAGTGACTCTATGCACCCCTTCCCATGGGGTTTCTTGGATTCCTCCTCATCTTCAGGCTTCACCATTGCCAAGTAGTCCGGTTGCTTCCATCCCCTTCTTGATTGCTCCATGAAGACCTAGAACTCCTCATCTTCGGACTCATCATCAGAATCATACGTGTACTATTTGTTCTTCAGGATTTGGCCTTGAGCTTCACGATCATCGGCTTCGATGGAGGAGGTCTGGAAGCTATCCCACGAACGAGCCATGAGGTTTAGAGGCTTGCCTTTGCCTTGAATCGAGTAGCGCACTAAATAGATTAGATCTGTTGATATAAGAGAGAGGTTGATCTCTCAAGAGACATATAAAGGGTTAGAGGCAGAGTAAAATTTGTGGTGGGGGGAAAAGGGTCGCGCAAGAAAAGAATCCTAACAAATAAGGAAACAAATAAATGCAAAAGAAGGAAATACCGATCGTAACAACCAATGCGGTACGTGCAGCGTCCGTACGGCACGCCCGTACCGGGTCGTTTCCAAAGTCGGTACATTACGAAGTCGGTAAAAGGGCAACCAAATAAGTGGTACGTGTCGTCGGATTGATGGCAAGTACACCATGAGGGGGTCCTCGAGGCGTGCGGAAGAGAGGGGTGTGAGACGTACGGTATTCCGGTACGATGAGCACACAAGTTTACCCAGGTTCGAATCTGTCGGCTTTGGACGGATCTTACTCCTGCTAGCAATCCAGTATGGTAGAGCCGGAATATGGGTTACAAGGGTTTCGCATGTGTGAGTTGAGATTGTAGACTATTGTGGGGGTGCCTTAAAGGCTCTCCCAAGGATGGCTTATATAGATATCTGGCCTAGGGTTTACAGGAGAGACTATCCGGTTATGACTAAGAGTCAGTTATATAGTACATCTTGAACTACAAGTAACACTACAGGCCTATGTCGGTAAGTCTTCTGGGGATTCTCGTAGCCGGACTGTACTCCGTCTCTTCTCCTTGACTGGGCCGCCCGTGAAGCAAATCTCTAACCTGAAGTGGGCCACCCTGGTTAATGAGGCATTGTGAGGATACCCGGAAAGTATATCCCCAACAGAAGCCCCCCGGAAGCCTCCAAGATCTAGAATCGGATTTCATCATCGTCTAGCTTGATCTTCGGCTTGCAGAATCTTGAAGGGTTCCTGAAACTTCAAAAGAAAGGATAGGATCCGAGTCTCAAAACGAGTCGGGCCTATGAGTACATTATTCGAGTTTCAAGATTGAAATTCAAACTTAAACCGAAACTTGGTCTCTGACATAACCTAACATCAGTCGAGGTCAAGTCACGTCACTAGCAGACATTCCTGACAACATGACCATTGGTGGCTCCACTTCGCGCAAAACCGAGACGTCATTTTAATGCATATATAGAGATCGAGGCGTTATAATCCTCGCGAGGAAGTTACCCAACTCCTTCTATGACGCATGGAACAATTACTGTTTATCTTGCACAAATCTTGGCACAGGCAAAGGATATAAGGGGTCTAGATTTCTCCCTTTCCTCTTCACCAGCGCTAGTGCCTTCTCCTTCCTCTCCATGCTTCCTGCGAAAGAGCTTTTCTTCCTCCCCCAAATCCCACAACGCCGCCCATCCTAGGTCACCGGCGCCTAGAAAATAGATGAATCCTCATCTTCTGCCACGGCGGTGACAGCGGTGATGACTCCTGCGGTGAAGAGGGAGAGTTTTCGCGGGGTCGGAATCCCCTACATCCTTGATAAAGCAAAGCTTCGCGTCGTCAAGAAGGAAGGTCTCCTCCGCGCCAGCGATTGGCAGAGCAGTTTCGGACAAACCATCCTCACCCACAACGTCGACGAGCGAGTGCACTTCGGCAACCACCTCGACAGAGGATTGAGCTTTCCTCCCTCAGACTTCTTTTCTAAGGTTATAGATCATTACGATTTGCAACTCCACCATCTCCCCCAAACTCTCTTTTGGAGATGAGAGCTTACGCCTCTTTGTGTGAGGGGTATCTCGGTATTAGGCTGAGTCTTATTCTTTTCCGGTATTACTTTCATACACGGAGAAATTCCATCACCGCCGATGACATGGGTATACCGTACAGGTACACGAGTTTGGCATATACGGTCCAGATACAGCAGAAGCCCACGGCATTGCCAAGGCCCAATACTGAATTCGGGTGACCCATGGAGGCTCCAATTGGTTGCAATGCAAGAAGAAGCTTAAGATAGAAAGTTCAAAGGGACGAACCCTAATCTATAACCGACTCAACCTGCTACCCGAGACCTAGCCTATCTATATAAAGTCTAGGAGGGGGCAGCAAGGAGGACAATCACAACCCTAGCTTCCACAACCATCGGCAGATTGCATCTGCACACCCTGTAACTTTTGACTCCCTCGAGAATTCCAAGAGCGAACAAGCAGGAGTAGGGACCTCTACGAGGCCTGAACCTGGGTAAACCTTGCGTCCCTGTGTGCTTATTTGCTAGCCGATTGATGCCTCCAATGCTCCCTCCTTCTCCAAAACCCAAATCCATAACAATGGGCATTGACGAGTTAAACCCTCATCAATTGGCACCGTCTGTGGGAATTGGGAGTGCTGATGTCGCAGCTTCTTCGGCCCCTGATGACCCACAAGTATACGGGGTGTATCGCAGTATTTCCAATAAGTAAGGGTGTCGAACCCAACGAGGAGCAGAAGGTGCTGGGTAGTCGTATGGATCAGGAATTCTCTGCAAATACTTAGCAAACGGATTTTTAGGGTTTTTTGATAATGCAAGTAAATAAAGTATGAGTAAATAAAATACAATAAGAATAAATGCAGCAAGTGGCCCAATCCTTTATTCAGCAAAGGACAAGCCGGTTGTATTAATTAAGATGACCAAACATTCTCGAGGACACATGGGAATTCCGTCAAGTGCTTTCGCTTCATATAATTGATTAATCTTCTTTAGTTTACTAAGTGTTGTGTGGGTGAAGCTGTGCTAATGTACCGACCTTCCTAGGACTAATAAATACTTGTGATTATACCCCTTGCAAGCATCCGCAAGTACAAGAAAGTAAGTAAGGTAGAAACCTAACCACAACTTTAAACTCTAAGACCCTGACGTCCCTTGTGCAATGGTTTCCTAACGGGGGTTTAGGTTTCTGTCACTCCGGAAACCCCTACGATTAGTAGCCAAATACACAATGCATTCCCCTAGGCCCATATAGGTGAAATGTCATGTAGTCGATGTTCACATGACACCACTAGAAGAAGTACACCACAACTTAAATATCAAACTATTGAATCTTTCTCAACACAATTCCACTACTAACAACATGACTTCTCCCATGTCCTCAAGAACAAAACGAACTACTCAAAAAACATCATATGGATCATGATCAGAGATGGAATAATGATGTATAAGAATCTGAACATAAACAATAATTCAATGACTCACTCAATAGGATCAACTACATGGATTAATCAACACCGGGAAAGTTTCCCCTAAGAACTATGCAAGATTCAACCCAATTGTTACAACAATATGGAGATGGTGATGAGGGTGGTAGTGGAGATGATGGTGGTGGTGATGATGATGATGATGATGATGATCCCGATGAAGTCCAGCTTGATGGTGGTGTTGATGGCGACGATCTCCCCTCTTCGGGAAGGAATTCCCCCGGCAGAATTCTGTCTGCCGGAGAGATCTTTCTCTCTCGGTGTTTTCTGCCCTGCAGAGGTGGCAGAATCTTTTTGTGGTCACTCCCTGAGTCTTAGGGTTTCGAGAGGATAATATACGCTAGAGGGGAGAGCCAGGGGTGGACTAGGGTAGCCACACCACCTGGTGGCGCGGCCTAGACTGGCCCGCGCCAGGGGGTGGTGTGGGGCCCCTGTGGCCCATATCAGCCTCCTCTTCTGGCTTCCTTTGTCTTCTGGAAAAATAGGATTTTCCATGTATTTTCCCGCATTTTCTGATCTTCGTGAATTTTGCCTCCAAACCGCACCTTTTCCATCAGAATCCTGACTGCAGCGGTCCATGCTCCAAAAGTCATGAACCATGCAATAACATAAGTATCATCTCTTAATATGAAATATAGCAATGAATAACAGTGAATTATGATATAGAATAGTGATGAAAAATGGACGTATCAACTCCCCCAAGCTTAGACTTCGCTTGTCCCCAAGCGAAACTGAGCTCAATGAACATGGCCTCGGGTTTATGGAGTGAAGAGTCGATAAAATAATACTGACAAGAAGCATCACATTCATCAATACATAAATCATAATATAAGACAACTCACTATTATATAACTTAACTTGCAATAAGTCAAGGAAACACAATAAAGATACATAAAGTGAATCATAATTGGTAATGGAAAACTTAGCTCTTGGTCGAAGAATAGTTGACAATTTGCTGGAGTTCACAAATAACTGATTTTCAATGATAGCTTTCAAAGTAGTAAACACCAAGATAAGAGCAATGTGCAAAACAAGGAACATAAGAAACATGATTGAATAGATCATCTTATGAATGAATGAAACACAACAACTCAAAATACTTGGTGAGATAGAGAGGATTAGGTTTACTAACTCAACTAAAAAGTAAAAGAAAGGCCCTTCGCAGAGGGAAGCAGTGATTTCGAGTTTCATAAAGAGCTCCCAAAAATTATGATACTTATTAGCTTTTAGCTCTCATTGCCCCTATCATAGGCATCTTTAGGTGATTAAGGTTAAAGTGATCAAATACGAGGATATGCTTGACAAGTTGTAAGTTGAAAATCTCATGTCCCTTGAATACGAGGGACGCTCCTCATGCTACTCAAGTTTAGTCACTGGTAAGTTCTTGTCATAGTAAGCACATGTGTATCATGGAGAACCGCCAACGGGGTACCCCTTGCCCGATGATACGGAAGAATCTCCATATCAAAATGACAAGGCAAGCAGACAACGAGCATCTCAGCAATCTTCTTAATTACCATGGGAATATGGTGCTTTTTTCTCTATTTCCTCTTTTCTCATATTTTTTCTTTTTCTCTTTTTCTCAATCTCTATCTCTTTTTTTATAAGAAGAATGCTTCATAGATGCTTGTTATGGTTACGCTGCAGGTTTCCACCATGATAGCATGGATTAGACCGGCGGCCCAAGCGTTTCTCTAACACACATGCATAACTCCATGGACTTACAAGCTCCCCTTTCATTTCACACTGACGACATCCATAGACAAAAGAACATGATATCAACTAGGTAAAAAGTACCAGTGCAATGTTGAAAGCGTTCCCCATGACAGCATGGTTCTGCTAATTCACAACTCACAAAGCGCAAGAATATATGCAACATAGATGGGCACAATGGTTCAAGTTTATTAAGTGCAAGAAAGTAAAGTGTTCCATCAAGTCCATGAGAGCTTTAATCACTAATTTTCACATAACAAGTTTAATTTGGAAGGTAGATAAAAACAAGAATTTACTTGGAATAGCAATAGTGCTAATAGGTAGGTATGGTGGACACAAATGGCATAGGTTTGGTTTAAGGATTGGATGCACGAGAAGAATTCCCTCTCAGTACAGGTTTTTGGCTAGCAAGGCTGGGTAGCAAGTATAAGAGTTGAAGGAAACAAACAAACATACAAGTGATAAAAAAGAAACATGCAATCTTCCCTGGAAGCACAAAAGATCTTAACCACAGAATACTAAACTTAAGAGAAAATCAAGAAAGAAAGATGATGAAATTATATTTCTTTAAGAGTACTTCTATCTTTTTCATTCAATTCTCAAAAATAGTGTTGCTACTGACCGAGCCAGGTTTGCCAAAACCAACTAAATTAACTCAATGATCCCAAAGTGATACCAATACTAACAACAAGATCAATCATATAACCATGAATTGAAAACTAATATAAGATACTCAAAAGAGAAAATGATATAACTTCTCATTAATATTCCATAACGGCAACTCACACCAAGGGATACATATCTAACGAGAGAGGGGACACTTCCATAATGCAAACCATCCTACATGATAACTTCTCTATTCATGATATGACTCTACTAAAAGGGTAAAAATATAGAAGATAGTGATGTGATACCGCGACACTCCCTGTAGCATCCCAATTGTCTAACAATTGCAATGCTACTAGCCTAGTCTACATAGATGCTACTTCCTATATATAATTGTTGCATCATAATAATATCATGCTCATGTCATCATGCCTCCTTGCATTTGAGCATCATATAAAACCCTTTTCATTTGGTTCTTCTCTCATATGCATCATTAATTATATTTGCCTTTTGATATTGTATTTGGTTATTGATATTTTGTTTAATGCCCAAGTTGAGTTGGGGGCATATCTCTTATTAACTCCACCACCTTTCTTGTCATCAACCATCATTCCACCATTCCACCATATATGAGCATTGCAACTTATTTGGGTTTTACCTCTAGCTCATGTGGGTTGGGATGGATCCAATTCTTTTCCACCTGCTCTCATCTTGGCATCATGATGTTTTCACATTAGTGATATATGAGAGCCACATGGCCACCTTTGCATGCCTTGTGAGTGGAACCCTTTTTCCTAGCTTCCATATGGGTTATCATGGAAGTATGCTCATGTTGGAATATTTTTGGGACTAGTAAGCATCTAGTGGAATATACACACTAGTAAGTCCCAATTATAAACAAATGTGATCATCTCCATCTACTCCACTTGGAGCTTTCTTCTAAATTCTTTTGCTTATGCCTTACTCCACATTTTTGGGTAATGCATAGTAATAATGCCTTGTTAACAATATTGTTTTCACAAGGATAGTCATGGCATTAATTATTTATGCATGGGCCATGCAAGTACCACCTTTTTGCTTGTATTTTGGTTTTTATTGGAATTCTTGAGTGGATCATCTCTATCTCTATCCCTTCTTTTGGGCTTGATCTATTTTGATCATGCTTAAACCACATCACCACATCCCTCTCCTCTCTCTAACCCTAAGCTAGACCTAACCCGAGCCCCTCTCTAACCTAACCCGAGCTACCCTTCCCCTCCCTCTCTCTTGGCTTCCCCCTCTCTCCCTACCAGGCCGGCCCCTCCCTGCAGCCTCTCTGGCCTTCCCCACCTTTTTCTTTGGCTTCAAGACAAGGAACAAGGAAAGAGGAGAGACCTAGCCCAAGCCTACCCCCTTCCTCACCTTTTTGCAAAACCACCACCACCCCCATGTGCTCACCCCTCCTCCCTTATCTACCCCCACCTCAGATCCACCCAGGAGGCGCCAGGTCCCCTCTCCCTTCCTTCTCCCTCCTCTCCCTGCCACCTCCCTAGGCCATGGCCATCATGCTACCCCAAAACCCTAGCCTCGGCCCCCTCGCCTTGCTGCTGGTGGACGCCAAGGCCGCGTGGAGTGCACTAGGGCGCCCTCTGCTTCCTCTTCATCGCCTAGCCCCACCGGAGACCGCCGGAGAAGCCCACGCGCCGTGCCAGCAGTGCTCGAGTGCCCTGCTTCCCCGATGATCGACGCTACCCCCGAGCGCTTAGCTGCACCGGATGGTCGCCGGTGAGCCCTCTTCCACCTAGACATCGTCTCCTCCCTCTCGCCTTGCATCGCCCGCCGCCTTCCGTCGGCGCTCTGCTTGTGGCCTTGTGTCAGCAGCTCTAGCAGCAAGCAACTGCGACTTTTCCTCTTTGTTCCTCGACCTACCTTTTGTAGCTCTCCTCTGCGGTAGATCGCTGAATGAGACTTGTAGCCCGATGTCCCCTCTTCAACTTTCGTTTTAGCCGCGTCGCGTTTAGACCAGCGTACGCGACGCCACCGTCGCCGGAACACAGCCAGATCCGCGCCGTCGGTGCCCGTTTCGTCAAGATGCGGCGGCAGCGATGTCCGTTTGTGCCCCTGCCCTTTTTCCCGCTAAACCGCTCCCGAACCCCACCTCGGCCTCGTTGCAATTTTGCGCGAGAACCCCAGCAGATCTGGCCATCTGAGACTAGTCCTCCCGCGCTGGGATCGCATGCGTGTCGGGCCTCGGCTGGGCAGCGTGCAGCGTGCCCACATGTAACCCCCACTTGTCATCGGTGCGGTAGGAAGGAAGGACGAGAGAAAACCACGAGAACCTCTGCGGCCCACCTGCTGCTGAGTCAGCTCGAGCCCCACCCGGCAGTGTCTAGGGCTAGAACTTGCTGAGTAACAAAATGTTTTCTGTATATCTGTTTTAATTCAAATCTTTTTCAAATTAAATCAAATTCAAATTTAATTCTGATTTTAAATAACTTTTAATTCTTAAATACAATTAATACAAATAATATATGTTTTCAAATCAGAAAAATGTGAGGAATTCAAATATGCCCTTCAAATTATATTTTGAGCATTTAAAATTTCAAGTTGATTAAAATTACAATAAAATGCCCTTTTTCCTTATTTAATTAATAACTTTTGTTTTATAACTCCAAATTTAACAAATAATATGTCTAAAATGATTAGCTCGACGAGACCTTTCTGTTTATGCATTCTTTGTGTTGTTTTGAAGCATGAATCATATAAATATATTGTATACAGCAACTAATATGAGAATAAAATGGGACTAAAACCCCATAAAATGATTTAATCTTGTACTTCACACCTCACCCATGCCATGCTACCTATTGCCATGCAAATTGTGCATCATTCATCATGGCATGATTGTTTGCTTGATGCATTTATTCATATGCTTGTGCACTTTATTTATGTTGGCCCTTGTTTGTTTGGTTCTTCTTCGAATAGACGCTGAGCAGGGGATATATCAAGACACCCAGGAGCACTACCCAGATCCATCCATTGCTTCAACTGAGCTGCCAGGCAAGCACTACCACATGCTTGCATACATATAGTACCTATTGCCTCTATCTTATTCTTGCATCATTGAGTCACGATTGCATTAATCTGAATCCCAAGTATTGCATAGCCTTTACTTTAAACCCCACCGAAGCTTGTTCCTCCATCCCATGAGCCATTACTACAGGAGTTGCTTGAGCCATGCGAGTCGTAGAACAGCATGTGTAGGGTATGTGAGTGTCTGATGGATAACGAGGTACCTAAACAACTTAACCTGAGTAGTAATGGGATAACTAGTGAAAGTGGCATCGGTGAGCCATATTTTCTATTTGGTTTTTCAGGCTCACTTGTGTCCCGAAAGACCCCGAGTACTTGATTCCTGTTCCAAGAATATTCGCGCTATCCACATCCGGGAGGCTTATGAACCCCCCACGAGCGAGCTTGATTCATTCTTATTTCTTGGGGCCACAAACTAGTTTGAGGTTTTATTTATTATCCAAGACTTATGCCATGTTTCTTGCTTTATTTAAATTGTGCGAGTCGCACCTTTGTCTTTGTTAGGAAAGCGGAGTGTTTTCACGGTGTCGACAAGCCCAGTCACATTTTCCGGTTCCCAGTCGTTCACAGCCATTGACGCAAACCTTGAGTCCGTCTCAGAGCCGGCCAGCTTCGTTGCGGGTAGCTTAATGGGGTGGCCCCCTGAAATATTTCTGAATCCTGTAATTGCTTTGTCGTGACTGCCTCGTTGGGTTTTGATTTGGTTTTTCCGAGGCATATCGAATGTGTGTTTCTATTTGTGCACCCCTGCAGGGTAAAACTTTCTGAAAGCCGTGTCCGCGGTTATGGATGACTTGGAGCACAGTTTCTCGATCATAGACAAGCATAACTAAAGTACCGCTTTTAATTTGACTAGACTAGGTACCTGACTAGTAAATAGTGTAACACTCACGGAATGGATAATAAAACTGCCAACGGATGGGGGGTTGTTCGTCCGCTTCCTCGTCGGTAAGCGAGGAGGAGGATGTATCTGTTAAGATTACCGTTATAACTCTTATAACAGTTGTTATTAATTCACGGACATCCGTCTATCTCTGGTTAGTCGGATGGTTAGCGAGTATCTATCGAACTGTTAGGGTTTATCTTTTGCTGCAATTGCGTCACCCCAGGTTGTGTCCCCTTTAGAGGCATAAAGACTTGCTGAGTACCCCTAGGGTCTCACACGATAAATTATTGGTTCAGATGAACAGGTACACGCGTAAGATGGATACGGGGTGGAAGAGACGGACGATATGGGCAACGATCATTCGGTGTAGAGATTCCGGGAACGGGGATCCGTGAGATCTGTGGGCGGGACGTGATTATTTATGGGGCATCTTATGCCGATTTGCTTCTTATCCGTACTCGGATTTTGTCTTCCGCTTCCGCCTGATACTCTGATGTTTGATGTATGAGGAGATATCCTAAACTATTATATCTATCTAGGATATTTGGATCTTGCCGTATGGCGTTGCTATATTTCCTTTCTTTTTAGATGGAACGGCTCTGATGTACTATTGTATGGTGGCTTGCATACATACTCATTTGTGTATGTAGTTGATCCCTTCGCCTGCCGATTACGCTGCCCGTTCTTGTCCCGATGTTTGGAAATGGGTGGGACGGCCGAAAGGTCTACCTGTGAGTGGCATTTGGGCCCCACCGTACTATTTCAACCATTTCTGCTCATCCAGGCTTGTAACTAGGAGCGTAATTCACCGAGGTAGTTACAATTGGTATCAGAGCCATCCCGACCTTCAGGGTCTCAACCAAATGGTCGTTGTCTGTGTAGCAAATATTTTTGGTAGTTATGTATACTAGGGAAAAACAAAACGCGAGAGTAGGACTGCTTCCACTTTTCTTCTTACCCACCCACCACCCTTTTCTGGTAAAGAAGTGTAACGTTTTCAATCCTCTTCTAAAGAATTCAAACTAGGATTCACGTGTTCTGGGTTTCCGTAGTACCATAGAAAGTGTGTGTGCGTGTGTGTGGGTAATTCCTTGTCTATCTGTTGCATCCGATTTGTTATCTCAATCTGCCTTTGGTTATCAACTGTTGGTACATTCCATACCGACAGGCTTTTGCAAACCGACGCGATCTATCTGACTCCTTGTTAACCGGTGCCATCTTCTTAAGAGTGTCCTTCCTTCTAGCAACTCCACATTCTGTGAAATCGTCAGTTGCTAATCTCTATCTGTTAAGTGATTTTGCGCATCTATTGGTATTTTAATGCCGAAAAATGCGGAAATTTTTTCTTTGATACATCTGTGTTTCCACACTGCTTTCCAGTCGTGTGTGAAACATTATCTATCTTCCGTTTATCAGCAGGTTCATGCTAACTCATTCTTTTGTCACCGGCGCTTAATCCCAGAGTTTCTTTACATCTCCAATTCTCTTGGGATAAGTACATAACGTGTGTCGATCCGATGCTGGTGATTGTAATTTGGCTCTCGGCATAGCTATATTCCACTCATGATAAGTGTCGATTGGAATATGGAAAAATGCTATCAACCGTCACCATCTGGAGGATAAGGTTATCTCCTGTGATTTTGAGTACACCGTGATCATATCTACGCATATTCAAGCATCTTTGGCAATCCGGAGTTTCCCAAAGCACTATGGCGGTCTATCATCTGTTTATCATGCTACACATCTTTTTCAACCCCACATCTGCAAAATTCTCCTGGATACGAGGGAATTGCATCTTTTCGCTTCCGATAGCTTTGCTTAAGGTATGAGCTATCATCGTTCTTATCCAAGATATCTTTATCTTTGTAACCGGCGATCCGATCGACAATGTGAACCAGGTGACATCTCGTTTCTTCCGAAGGACCAGATAATCTACTCTGCCAGTGCATCTCTTCCAACACGAACCCGTGCTCTTAATATTGATCTTTCTAAGAGCGTTGAGCTCAGAAAGTGTTTCGAGCATTCGTTCGTTTTTCCCGTCTCTTGAACTTGATATTCTGGGAATATCTTGTTAATCCATGGTGGTATATGTTGATAATATGCTTGCCTATTCGATATCAATGGAAGGACAGGGAAGATCATCTGTGTCTCTTCCTCTCAAGCTTCGTGAGCACTGCCTGTGTGCAAAGTCTCAAAGTGTGAATTCTGGCTTCTTGAAGTCACCTATCTCAACCACGTCCTTCTGCTAAATACATTGCTTCAATCCTGGAATTAGCAAGTCCATTGTTAATTCCATCCTCCATCTTCAACCAATCCAGAGTTGTTCCTTGTTGGCAAGTTATCATCGTCGTTCCGCTAAAGATTTCCTCAAGACTGCTAAATCTCTCTCAATCATTTCAAGAAGAACATGGAGTTCTTTTCACCTCAATATCGTTAAGTAATCTTTGAAACCCTCTTGTTTTATCGTCTATGCTCAATCCACCGGAGGCCATGAAGACTTTTCAGATCTTTCGTAATCCTTCTGTTCAAGTTGGTGCTATCTTTTCTGTAGCTGTTGAATCTTGCAGTTGTTCTCCGTAACCTTCCTTCATATCTTTCCGGTGGCTTGGTACTTCAGACATGACGACAACATCATCATCTTTATCTATCTGTGAACCCGGCAAATCGTTTGCATCTATCCTTGCTTTCTAACGGAGTTCCATGAGTTATCCTTGTCAAGATCTTCAGTCTGTTTTGGTAGTTGGGTTGCTTAGTTTTCCTATTCATGTGCGGAGTAATGCTTTGAGTGCGGGATGGAGTCGCGACCATACCACTACTCTTATCATTCGCTCTCGTACATTGAATTGGCGAATTAATGTGATTTCACTCATTCCATGGAAGTTAGAAGTGGCCTTTATCCCTCGATACTTTTACTTCCGTCCTTGTTTTTTCGGAGTGCTCTCTCGAAGAAAGTAAGCAATAATCTCTTGTTGGTGGCCAGTCTATTCTAGGTGGAGCAAAATATTCAATTATTTGGTGGGAACAAACGCAAACTCCTTTCTGTCCTCGTCTTTCTACCGGTGCTCGACATCCCCAAACAAGATGAAAGGAAACTATCTCTCTCTGTGTTTCTTCAATTCTTTTTCTGTGGTAAAGCCAATTATGGTTGATGCCATCAGACGCAAATCTATTGCGTTAGCCTCAAGGCTAAACAAAGCAATAAGTATCTCTTCAATAAACTCCAGATCCTCCATATTCTTTGCTTCTCGGGATTCCACCACGATCTAGCTTCACATCCGTCTCTGGAAGTTATATCCGCGCACCTCAATTGCGTGATCCTTTGGTTCTTACCGGCGCAAGAAGAATATAATCCGACGATGTCTAACTAAATCTTTCTGCTGATATCAAGGGACTCTATTGTTTGAAGGCAATGTTGTTTCTGAACTTCTTTCTCAAATCCGAGAGAAGATACGATGCTATTGTCATAGCGGTTCAAAACCTCTCCAGTCTAGCTCTTTTTCTTCCGGCGACACAAAGATTTCATCATCTCTAGTATCGGTAAATCTTTAATCTTAACGGTGCGTTTTCTTTATCCATGATGCATCATCTTCTCCTTTCTTTCACAAGTGGTTCTATTCTTTTATCCTGTTTCTTGAGAAAACCGGAGCTATGTCCATCCTATCCTTCTTGTCTCACGACAATCCTTCAACTCTTCTACCGTTGTTTCTCAAGAAAAACGCAAGACTCGCAACAAGTCTAGCAAGTTTTGCAAGGTGTAGTGGTCGCACCATTCCGTTCTTCATCATCTTGGGAACGCAAGGATCACCTTCGTTCGAACACCCGTCTCTCCTTGTGTTGTTTTCTTTTCCTAGGAATCTCGGGGCGAGATTCTTGTTTAGTGGGGGAGAGTTGTAGCATCCCAATTGTCTAACAATTGCAATGCTACTAGCCTAGTCTACATAGATGCTACTTCCTATATATAATTGTTGCATCATAATAATATCATGCTCATGTCATCATGCCTCCTTGCATTTGAGCATCATATAAAACCCTTTTCATTTGGTTCTTCTCTCATATGCATCATTAATTATATTTGCCTTTTGATATTGTATTTGGTTATTGATATTTTGTTTAATGCCCAAGTTGAGTTGGGGGCATATCTCTTATTAACTCCACCACCTTTCTTGTCATCAACCATCATTCCACCATTCCACCATATATGAGCATTGCAACTTATTTGGGTTTTACCTCTAGCTCATGTGGGTTGGGATGGATCCAATTCTTTTCCACCTGCTCTCATCTTGGCATCATGATGTTTTCACATTAGTGATATATGAGAGCCACATGGCCACCTTTGCATGCCTTGTGAGTGGAACCCTTTTTCCTAGCTTCCATATGGGTTATCATGGAAGTATGCTCATGTTGGAATATTTTTGGGACTAGTAAGCATCTAGTGGAATATACACACTAGTAAGTCCCAATTATAAACAAATGTGATCATCTCCATCTACTCCACTTGGAGCTTTCTTCTAAATTCTTTTGCTTAGGCCTTACTCCACATTTTTGGGTAATGCATAGTAATAATGCCTTGTTAACAATATTGTTTTCACAAGGATAGTCATGGCATTAATTATTTATGCATGGGCCATGCAAGTACCACCTTTTTGCTTGTCTTTTGGTTTTTATTGGAATTCTTGAGTGGATCATCTCTATCTCTATCCCTTCTTTTGGGCTTGATCTATTTTGATCATGCTTAAACCACATCACCACATCCCTCTCCTCTCTCTAACCCTAAGCTAGACCTAACCCGAGCCCCTCTCTAACCTAACCCGAGCTACCCTTCCCCTCCCTCTCTCTTGGCTTCCCCCTCTCTCCCTACCAGGCCGGCCCCTCCCTGCAGCCTCTCTGGCCTTCCCCACCTTTTTCTTTGGCTTCAAGACAAGGAACAAGGAAAGAGGAGAGACCTAGCCCAAGCCTACCCCTTCCTCACCTTTTTGCAAAACCACCACCACCCCATGTGCTCACCCCTCCCCCCTTATCTACCCCCACCTCAGATCCACCCAGGAGGCGCCAGGTCCCCTCTCCCTTCCTTCTCCCTCCTCTCCCTGCCACCTCCCTAGGCCATGGCCATCATGCTACCCCCAAAAACCCTAGCCTCGGCCCCCTCTGCCTTCGCTGCTCTGGTGGACGCCAAGGCCGCGTGGAGTGCACCAGGGCGCCCTCTGCTTCCTCTTCATCGCCTAGCCCCACCGGAGACATGGGAGAAGCCCCACTTGCCAGGTGCCCATGAAAGCAGCAGGAGTGCTCCGGCCCCCTGGTTCCCCGACGATCGACGCTACCCCGAGCCCGCTAGCTGCACCAGATGGTCGCTGGTGAGCCCCTCATCCCCCTAGACATCGTCTCCCTCCCCCTCTCGCCTTGCATCATCGCTGCCTTCCGTCGGCGCTTCATACACTGCCTGGCCTTGTCAGCAGCAGCAAGAATGCAGCAGCTTCCGTCACTTTGTTCCTCGACCTACCTCAGCAACAGTAGCTCTCCTCTGCGGTAGATCGCTGAATGAGACTTGTAGCCTGATGTCCCCTCTTCAACTTTCGTTTTAGCCGCGTCGTTTTAGACCAGCGTACGCGACGCCACCGTCGCTGGAACACAGCCAGATCCGCCGTCGATTGCCGTTTTGCCACAAGAAAGCAGCCGATGTCCGTTTTGCGCAGAAGCCCCTGCCCTTTTTCCCGCCTAAACCCGCGCTCCCCGAACCCCACCTGTCAGCCTCGTTGCGATTTTGCGCGAGAACCCCTGGCAGATCTGGCCATCACAGACTAGTCCCTCCCCGCGCCTGGGATCGCCCACGTGTCACGCCCCTACTGGCGACAAGGCGTCTGCGGGCCCCAGAATCGCCCACTTGTCATCGGTGCGGTAGGAAGGACCAGTGAGAAAACCACGAGAACCTCTGCGCCCACTGCTGCTGAGCCAGCTCGAGCCCCACCCGCAAAGGTCTAGGGCTAGAACTTGCTGAGTAACAAAATGTTTTCTGTATATCTGTTTTAATTCAAATCTTTTTCAAATTAAATCAAATTCAAATTTAATTCTGATTTTAAATAACTTTTAATTCTTAAATACAATTAATACAAATAATATATGTTTTCAAATCAGAAAAATGTGAGGAATTCAAATATGCCCTTCAAATTATATTTTGAGCATTTAAAATTTCAAGTTGATTAAAATTACAATAAAATGCCATTTTTCCTTATTTAATTAATAACTTTTGTTTTATAACTCCAAATTTAACAAATAATATGTCTAAAATGATTAGCTCGACGAGACCTTTCTGTTTATGCATTCTTTGTGTTGTTTTGAAGCATGCATCATATAAATATATTGTATACAGCAACTAATATGAGAATAAAATGGGACTAAAACCCCATAAAATGATTTAATCTTGTACTTCACACCTCACCCATGCCATGCTACCTATTGCCATGCAAATTGTGCATCATTCATCATGGCATGATTGTTTGCTTGATGCATTTATTCATATGCTTGTGCACTTTATTTATGTTGGCCCTTGTTTGTTTGGTTCTTCTTCGAATAGGCAATGACGGGGATATATCAAGACACCCAGGAGCACTACCCAGATCCATCCATTGCTTAAACTGAGCTGCCAGGCAAGCACTACCACATGCTTGCATACATATAGTACCTATTGCCTCTATCTTGTTCTTGCATCATTGAGTCGCGATTGCATTAATCTGAATCCCAAGTATTGCATAGCCTTTACTTTAAACCCCACCGAAGCTTGTTCCTCCATCCCATGAGCCATTACTATAGGAGTTGCTTGAGCCATGCGAGTCGTAGAACAGCATGTGTAGGGTATGTGAGTGTCTGATGGATAACGAGGTACCTAAACAACTTAACCTGAGTAGTAATGGGATAACTAATGAAAGTGGCATCGGTGAGCCATATTTGCTATTTGGTTTTTCAGGCTCACTTGTGTCCCGAAAGACCCCGAGTACTTGATTCCTGTTCCAAGAATATTCGCGCTATCCACATCCGGGAGGCTTATGAACCCCCCTGAGCCAGAGCTTGATTCATTCTTATTTCTTGGGGCCACAAACTAGTTTGAGGTTTTATTTATTATCCTGTACTTATGCCATGCTTTACTGCTTTATTTAAATTGTGCGAGTCACACTATATCTTTATTTAGGAAAGCGGAGTGTTTTCGCGGTGTCGACAAGCCCAGTCACATTTTCGGGTTCCCAGTCATTCACAGCCATTGACGCAAACCTCGAGTCCGTCTCGGAGCCGGCCAGCTTCGTTGCGTGTAGCTTAATGGGGTGGCCCCCTGAAATATTTCTGAATCCTGTAATTGCTTTGTCGTGACTGCCTCGTTGGGTTTTGATTTGGTTTTTCCGAGGCATATCGAGTGTGTGTTGCTATTTGTGCACCCCTGTAAGGTAAAACTTTCTGAAAGCCGTGTCCGCGGTTATGGACGACTTGGAGCACAGTTTCTCGATCATAGACAAGCATAACTAAAGTACCGCTTTTAATTTGACTAGACTAGGTACCTGACTAGTAAATAGTGTAACACTCACGGAATGGATAATAAAACTGCCAACGGATGGGGGGTTGTTCGTCCGCTTCCTCGTCGGTAAGCGAGGAGGAGGATGGATCTGTTAAGATTACCGTTATAACTCTTATAACAGTTGTTATTAATTCACGGACATCCGTCTATCTCTGGTTAGTCGGATGGTTAGCGAGTATCTGTAGAACTGTTAGGGTTTATCTTTTGCTGCAATTGCGTCACCCCAGGTTGTGTCCCCTTTAGAGGCATAAAGACTTGCTGAGTACCCCTAGGGTCTCACACAATAAATTATTGGTTCAGATGAACAGGTACACGCGCAAGATGGATACGGGGTGGAAGAGACGGACGATGTGGGCAACGATCATTCGGTGTAGAGATTCCGGGAACGGGGATCCGTGAGATCTGTGGGCGGGACGTGCTTATTTATGGGGCATCTTATGCCGATTTGCTTCTTATCCGTACTCGGATTTTGTCTTTCGCTTCCGCCTGATACTCTGATGTTTGATGTATGAGGAGATATCCTAAACTATTATATCTATCTAGGATATTTGGATCTTGCCGTATGGCGTTGCTATATTTCCTTTCTTTTTAGATGGAACGGCTCTGATGTACTATTGTATGGTGGCTTGCATACATACTCATTTGTGTATGTAGTTGATCCCTTCGCCTGCCGATTACGCCGCCCGTTCTTGTCCCGATGTTTGGAAATGGTTGGGACGGCCGAAAGGTCTACCTGTGAGTGGCATTTGGGCCCCACCATACTATTTCAACCATTTCTGCTCATCCAGGCTTGTAACTAGGAGCGTAATTCACCGAGGTAGTTACACTCCCCAAGCTTGGAACAAAAAAAGGGGATGCCAAACCTGATGACGAATTACTCCTTCAGTGGTGGTATTCTCTCGATGAGCTCTTTGATCAGTTTCCCCAAGTTCTCAATATCGAAGGTGAGATTACGAATAAGCTGTGAGTTTTGCTCAATGTGGCTCATGATCATGTCGGGTTGAGAATTCCATCTCTTGTGGTTCTTTCCCCACTCTACCTCCTTGAAGTCTTCTTTTCCTGCATGGCTAGAACGAGGCAAATCCCAATTAGAGGGTAATTTCTCCTTGGGCATATTATGGTATTGATGCTCATGGATAAGGGTATGGCAAGGATTCTTGGTGCGTGGAGGAAGTGAGCATGGATCTAAACAGTAACGAGGAGGCTTCCCTCCAATTGACATAGTCTTGGCAGGGTTTGCCACCACTGCAATGCTTGCAATGGTAGTGCCGGTGTGCTTTGCCTCCTCTTCACCTTCACTCTTGATCTCCTTCTCCTGCCCGGGGTCTTGGAGATCTTACTACATAGGCTCCTTTCCCTTATCCTTGGCAGACACCATTGTGCTTCTAAGCTTTCAAAAAAAATAGTTCCTGGCAGAAACAGATCGAAACGAAAACACGACGAGAACACGATATACGAACCTCGAGGGATCCGTGGGATTATTTATTATGAAGTTTCACAACAAAAGGAAGGTACTGGGAGAAAACGGGTCGGAGACGGAGTTCGAGGTGGCCACACCACCTGGTGGCACGGCCAGGGGGGCCACGCCAGGGGGTGGTGTGACCCACCCTGGCTCCGTTTCCGTCCCTATTTCGCTTCATAACTTTCCTTGTTGGATAAAAACTGCAAAAATATAACTGGACAAATCTTTCGTGGAACTTTTCTTACCAGAATTGTTACCTATTTGAAAATGGACTCTGCAGGTCTCCGAATTTGGTTTTTAGTAGATTCTTCTGGATTTACCACTTGAATAACATCAATATCTTCATCTTCATACACTTATTGTGAGTCATGAAACCTTTCACTTTCCAATTACACCATTATCTCCACTAACCTGGAAATTTCTTTCACACAAAACTTCACACAGTTCTCATTAGCAACATTAGTATAAGTGAAGTGATAAAGCCTTTTGAGTCCAATTTCAACTGAAAACCATCAAAACATAAGCTGCTGTAGCACCTCCTTCCAAAAACCCAAAAAGAATTCAAAAAGGAAATCGATTAAAGAAGCAAATGCAAGGGTGGCAAAATCTGTCAAAACAGACCATCAGGTCAAGATAATTTTTTTATAAAATCTTCTGTTGCTCAAATCAAAAAGTGCAAAACAAACAAAAGTTAAATAACAACCTGGGTCAGAAGCACAAAAAATTAAAGCTCAATCCGACATACAGAGATCTCTCACGAATTTTTACGGTGAAGCACAAAAATCTGTTTTGGGACAGCATCTTCCCCAAATCTTACTTCTCTCTCATTAGAGGTTGATCTTGACACAAAAACCAAACAAAAAGGATAAGGAGAGGTTATTACCGAGGTAATAACTTCCAAGAATCAAATAAACAAAAACAAACTGAAAGCAAGAATAAACTGGGTTGTCTCCCAAAAAGCTCTTTCTTTATAGCCATTAAGATGGGCATGATAATTTTGATGATGCTCCCTTAGGAATATGAATTGAAGTGAAAGAGAGCATTAAGAAGCAAAAATACACACGTTTAAGTCTAACCCACTTCCTGTGCAAGGGAATTTTGTAAACAAACAAGTTGTTGAAACCAGAGGCTACTAGCATAGGAAGACAAAAGAAGTGCAACATAAAAAGTTTCAGCATAAAATGAGGGAACTTGATATTATTGAGATACATAAGAACACTTTTCCCTCTCTCATAGTAACTTTCAGTATCATACATAAACTTAACAATAAAACTATCACAAGGACCATTGTAACAATGATCACTTATTCTAACAACAAACACAGGAATACTAGTTCTTATAATACTACTTTGTGAAACAATATTAGACGTATCCTTACAAAGGATAGTGTGTCCCTCTTGTACATATTTAGTGACAAAGTCTTTCACATTTTCTATTATAGGTTCATCATCCATTTGTTTATCAGGTTCAACAGCTTTATTTGTACTTTCATTAACCATAATAGCTATCATAGAACGCTCCTTTATCTTAACTAGGAAAGGCATTTTCTCAATGTAAGGTCCAGATAAAACATGATTAGAAGTATAAACTTCAGTGTTTCTTGCAGGAACACTCTTAGCAATATCTTTATAAGGTTCCTGATACTTATTTCACTTCTTTTTAGGCACTTCAATGTAAGAAGCAAAAGCCTTAAAATAAGTTGCAATAGCTTGAGAGTCTAGACCATAAGCATTTTTAATATTTTGAAAGTCGTCAGTCCCCATAAAAGATTCAATGCATTTATAATCATAATTTATACCTGACTTTCTTCCTTTATCATTCTCCCATGCTTCAGCATTATCTTGAATACGGTCCAGAAGATCCCATTTAGCTTCTTCTTCCATGCGAGTGAATGATCCAACACAAGAAGCATCCAATAAATCCGTATCATGAAGAGAAAGCCTTGCATAAAAGTTATTGACAATAATATTGTTGGGGAGCTCATGAATGGGACATTTGAGCATTAGTAACTTGAATCTCCCCCAAGCTTGAGCTGTACTCTCTCCATCAAGAGGCCAAAAGTTGTATATTTGATTCCGATCTTTATGAATCTCACTAGGAGGATAAAACTTTGAATAATAGAGAAGTAATATTTCCTCCCATTCAAGAGTTTAATCATTCTTCAGCATCTTATACCATTCTTCAGCTCTTCCTTTTAGTGATAATGAGAATAACTTCTTCTAAACTTGATCTATAGTAATACCTACACACTTGACAACCTACATAATTCGTGTATAAAGAGTAAATGATCACCGGGATGGACAGTTCCATCCCCAACATAGTAGTTATCCATAACACGATCAATAATTCTTGTAGGTATTTTAAAAGTATCATTCTCAGCAGATGGTGGTTCAGCTACTCCCTTAGCAGTGGTAGTAGCATTACAAAATAAGAAACTCAGCGAATTATCCATATTGAAAATAAAGCAACTAACAGAAATAAACAATACTCGTAGTAGAGGTTTCCTTTACCAGTTCCACTCTCCAATAGCACTTCACTCCCCGGCAACGACGCCAGAAAATAGTCTTGATTACTCACAAGTATAGGGGGTGTATCATAGTATTTAAGTAAGAGTGTCGAACCCAACGAGGAGCAGAAGGTGCTGGCTAGTGGTATGGATCAGGAATTCTCTGCAAATACTTAGCAAGGACAAGCTGGTTGTATTACTTAAGATGACCAAACATTCTCGAGGACACATGGGAAGACTGTCAAGTGCTTTCGCTTCATATAGTTGATTAATCTTCTTTAGCTTGCTAAGTGTTGTGTGGGTGAACCTGTGCTAATGTACCGCCCCATCCAAGACTAATACATACTTGTGATTATACCCCTTGCAAACATCCGTAAGTACAAGAACGTAATTAAGGTAGAAACCTAACCACAGCTTTAAACTCTAAGACCCTTACGTCCCTTGTGCAATGGTTTCCTAACGGGGGTCAGGTTTCTGTCACTCCGGCAACCCCTACGATTAGTAGCCAAATACACAATGCATTCCCCTAGGCCCATATAGGTGAAGTGTCATGTAGTCGACATTCACATGAAACGGCCACAAACTTCTGTGGCGCACTCGGCCTAGTGTGCCACAGGGAGTAGGAGCATCCGTGGCGCACATGGCATACTGCGCCACAGATGTTTGTACTCCCTGTGGCGCACTATGGCCGTGTGCTCCACGGATGTGTCGATTTCTTTAGGACAGCACTTTATGTGCACATGTGTGACCACATCCACCACCCCACACTTCACTTTCCCCTTCTTCTTCCTCCTTAGATCTAGTCGGGATCTTCTCCTTTCCACCTCAATTTCTCCACACATTCTCCATTTTTAGCATGTAAAACTCGCTTTGGATGTTACATAAGTAATAGAGGAGGTCTCCGGTCTCTCATCTATCCTTCTTCCGGTCGACGCGCGCACCTCTCCTTTCCATCTTTCTCGCGATCGGTCTCTCATCTCGGTAAGTTGTCCATGTAAGGATGTGTTCATGTGTATATGGATGATGTTCTCATATGTATGTAGATGATCGATGCTCATGATGTGTGTATGTGGAGAGGATCGATGGTCATATGTGTGTGTATATGGAGAGTATCGATGATGCTCATGCATGTGTGTATGGAGAGGATAATGATATGTTCATGTGTGTATGGATCAGTCTCTCTCTCTCTTGTGTTTGTATGTGAACAAGTTGCCATTTGTTTTGCCAAAATGTTGATTCATTTCCATTTTGGCAAGATTTTGGCATTTCGCAAAGGTCCTAATTTTAGGATAGGTCATGCCGAAATTTTCTATCGACCATTGCATGCATGCATTCATTATGTGGTTCTAATAGACTTCAAAATTGTACCGTACACCGCGTGCAAAAAATGGTCCGCATAATGAGCGAAGGCATTGTGGCTAGATTTTTGAAATGTGCGACGGCCGACATGATACGAAATAACAAGACGGATATAAGATGTCCGTGCAGAAGATGCAAACTCAACTGGGTGATCGACCTAGATTCCGGGAATCTGCAGGCGCACCTGCTCCGCCATGGTTTCATGGATGGATACACTCGTTGGATAAGCGATGACGTAGATGATGGAGACGGTGAAGGTGGCCAACATGACGATGATCATCATCACGGCGAGAACGGGCGAGATGATGAAGAGTCTCCTGGAGATGGTGAAGGTGCGGAAGCAGACCGGGATGATGATGATCTAGATGCCGGAGGAGCGATTTACGATGGAACAACGTCAGGCTGGGTGCGGGACCCTTATGTGCAAGAGCTGCTTCTCAAGCAGACGAGTAACACCAGGGATGCCGCTAGAGAGAAAGCCAAGCTTGCGCAACTTGAGAAAGACGCGGTTACTCCATTGTATGAAGGATGCAGGCCCGATGATACCCGGTTGAATGTAACGCTCAAGGCTATGGAGATGAAGGCAAAGCACAAATTGAGCGACGCAAGCTTCGACGATATGATGGCATTCTGGCACGATCGTCTCCCGGAGGGGAACACATGTCCAACTAGTATCGAGGATGCCAAGAAAATCGTCTGTCCTCTCGATCTACCGCATGTTAGATATCACGTATGCATCAACGATTGCATCATTTATCGGGGCGAGGACGCGGAGAAAACCACATGTCCGGTGTGCGGCGTGAGTCGATACAAGAAAGGGAAGAAAGCACCTCGAAAAGTGGTATGGTAGTTTCCTATCACTCCTCGTCTGCAGCGCTATTTCACGGACCCTAAGGAAGCGAAGCTCATGCGATGGCATGCGGAAAGGAAGAAGCCAGGAGATGATGATGACCCCGAAAAGGATGAGCTGCTGACGCACCCTTCAGATGCTAGCCAGTGGAAAGCATTGGACCTCGAATTCCCAGAATTCGGTGGAGATTCGAGGAACATCAGGCTTGGTGCAAGCACCGATGGACTCAATCCGTTCGGTAGCCAGAGCAGCACGCACAACACTTGGCCCGTGTTTGTATGGATGTACAACCTACCTCCATGGTTGTGCATGAAGAAGAAGTACATACACATGAGTATGCTAATTCAAGGGCCTAAACAACCTGGTACCGACATCAATCTGTATCTCGGGCTGTTGAAAGAGGAGCTAGCCACGTTATGGGAATCTGGAGCCAATACTTACGACGCCGTCGCACAAGATTATTTCACTATGAGAGCCGCGTTGGTCACTACGGTGCAATACTATCCAGGTTGCGGGTATATCTCGGGGCAGGTTATCCAAGGATTCTTCGCATGTGTTAGGTGCATGGATAACACAAGCTATCTCCAACTAGAGAAAGATCCAGGGTCATCGAAAACCGTGTTCATGGCGCACCAGAGGTGGCTCGGCAAGAATGATCCATGGAGAAAACGTGGAGACCTGTTCGATGGAAAATCAGAGACCCGAGGAATCCCAGAGCGTAGGAGCAGCGAAGAAGTGGAAGAGTTGCTGAAAAACTGGAAAGATTGTCCTAAGCCTGGAAAGAAGCGAAAGAGGCAGCAACAAGACAAGCCGCTGATGAAGGTATGGAAAACAAGGTCTGTTTTCTGGGAGTTGCCATACTGGAAGTTTCTCCACACGCCTCATAGCCTCGACATCATGCATATCACGAAAAAACGGTGCGAGTCTGGTCGCCACCATAATCAACATGCCGATAGGACAAAAGATGGTCCAAAGCAAGGCACGACCTGATATGCTTGGGTATCCGGAAGGAGCTTCACGGAGGACGCACTACTCCTGATGATCAAGAAGATGACGATGATCATGAGTCGGAGACGACACAAGGTCGTCGGAAGGGTAAAAAGTTCAAGAAGAACGAATATTACTGCCCTCCTTCTTGCTTCACTCTAAGCCAGGATGAGATCAAACAGTTTTTCAAGTGCCTTCTAGGAGTCAAATTTCCTTACGGCTACGCGGGCAAGATAAGCAGATACCTAGGCGAATGACAGAGGTTCATGGCATGAAGTCTCACGACCGTGCCGTGCTAATGACGCAGTACTTCCGGTCGCACTAAGAGGATAATGGACGAGCACGTCAGGTGAAACGTTATTTGGCCTATGCAAGTTTTTCGACGTCATCTCTAGGAAGTCGATTGGATTGAATCAGCTCGGAAGGCTACAGGAGGAGATCGTGGTGATACGATGTGAGCTTGAGGTCTACTTCCCACCCGCATTCTTCGACATTATGGTGCATCTGCTGGTCCATGTCATGGAGGACATCGTACAACTCGGGCCGATGTTCCTCCGCAGCATGATGGCGTTCGAAAGGATGAACGGACACATCAAAGGATACGTTCGCAACAGGTCCCGTCCAGATGGAAGCATAGCCAAGGGCTTTCTGGCCGAAGAGTGCATCTCTTTCTGCACGAATTATCTAGACATCGAGAACCCTGTCGGTCTTCCCGTCAATAGACACCTTGGCAAGCTCGACGGATCTGGTCACCGAGGGTCGCCGATCGCATGCGGATTTCGATTTTCGACGCAGACTTTGATCGAGCAAACCTCGCGCTACAGCATTTAGAACTGGTCGATCCTTGGATGCGAAGCACAAAAGGTTAATCGAGAAGAAATGCGTTGACGGGGCATACAGAGGACGCAGGGAGAAATAATCAAAGAGCACAACTCAGATTTCACGCGTTGGTTTAGGCAAACGCTCCTTGATAATCCCCCGCGCTCGCATTCTTCTGACACGGAAAAGATCATATTCACCTTGTCGCAGGGACCGATGCAAAACCTGGTGACCTATCAGGCGTATGATACCAACGGCTACACATTCTACACGGAGGAAAAGGACAACAAGTGTGATTATCAGAACTCAGGCGTAACGTCGGAATTCTACACCGATGACAACGTGAAGGAAAGATTCTACGGAAGAATCGAGGAGATCTGGGAGCTCGACTACTGTGGAGAAAAGGAGCTCGACTACCGTGTCAGATGGGCAAAGAGCGTCGAAAGAGAAGACCGGTATTTCACAACCATGGTTATACCCGAAGCAGCCAAATCCAAGGCCGCCGGTGCAAACGTGGCCGCGAAAAATGAACTGTGGGTACTGGCTACCAAAGTGGACTAATGTTTTTTCATTACCGACCCGACAAAGCCTAGCCGTGTTGTCGTGAGGAGAGGAAAGAGAAACATCATCGGAATGGATGGAGTCGCCAACGAGCAAGACTTCGACCAGTACGGCGATCCAAATATTGAAGATGGCGATGACTATGATGCAGCAACATACATCATAAGAAGAAAAAGGACAACCCTACCCAAAAAAGGTAGCCCGTTCGAAAGAAGAAACATTAAAGTGCCGGGGCTAAATTATTCAACCGCGACAAAGAAGGGAAAAAAGATTGTAAAACGCTAGCTCAAAAAATATTGTAAACGTGGTGAAAAAAGATTGTAATATTCATGGACAAAGTATTATGAAATTTAGTTATACTTTAAATCATATTTTTGGGCATTTTTGGAATATTATTACTTTTGGAATATTTAAAAGTATTTTAAAATCAAAATAAAACTTCTATGGCATATATCACCACTTTTGGGCATTTTTTGGAATATTTAAAAGTATTTTTAAAATCAAAACAAAAAATTGGGGCACCAGGATTTGAACCTGGGTGCTCTCAGGTTTAGAATAGAGTAGTGAGCAGAACCAGTGGGATAGGCTAGTATAGTTGTTAGCTAGTGGGGCTGTAGTTCTCTTATGCAGTAGTTAGAAGCCGATAGGCGTAGCGCACTAGCCCATAGTGCGCCATGATATCCGAGCGCACTATGGCTCAGTGCGCCACGCCTAAGTGGCTTTATCCACACGTGGCGCCCGACCCCTCTCTCATCCCCATCTCTCCATCTCTCAGCCCGGAAGGACCGCCGCCGCCGCTCTCGATCCGCCGCCGCTGCGTCTGAGGAGGAGGAGGCCTGCCCACGCCCGAGGAGGAGGAGGTCCGCCCGTACGTGTCCGAGGAGGAGGTCCGCCCGCGTCTCAGGAGGAGGCCCGTGTCCGAGAAGGAGCAGCCGCCGCGTCTCAGGAGGTGGAGGCCGTCGTCGTCCGCCCGTCGTCGTCCGCCCGTCATCCGCCCATCAGAGGTGAGCCGCCTCCCTCTCTCTCTCCCTCTCTCCCTCTCTCCTCTCTCCTCTCTCCTCTCTCTCCTCTCTCTCTCTCTCCCTCTCTCTGCAGGCCATGGTTAGGGTTCTGCAGCCATGGTTAGGTTCATGGCCTCTCCCTCCCCTGTCTCTCCCTCTCTCCCTCTCTGCTTCAAGATTCAGTTAGCAGTCAATACTCGGTTGTTCCTGAAACATCATAATTAGTGTCCCTAGCAGCCACCGCCAGCCGCCGCCGCTGCACTGGAGGAGGATCCCTGCCAGCCGCCGCCGCCACACTCGAGGAGGAGGAGGAGGCCGCCCGTGTCCGAGAGGAGGAGAAGGCCGTCGTTCGCTCGTCGTCATTAGCCCTCCAACATCATCCTCGTCTTAGAGGTTAGCCCCTCCCATCTCTCCCTCTCTGAGTGATGAACCCTAGAGCAACTGCATAACTGCATCTGCTTCTACAGTACCAGCCTCAAATTCAGCTACCTACTCACATAGAGAAACACTACTGTGCTGAATGTGCAAACTGGTAGAGATTGCATCAATCATGGGCTCGATCATTGTTGTCCATGCAGTCATCAACTACTAGTAGTAGTAGTAGCAATTCTCTGTAACAATCTCACCAGAAAAGCTTTAAACCTGAACATATGAACCCGAACATATGATATGTTGATAATCTTCTATGTCTCTACAAGAATATGTTCAGAGAATATGTTGGACATATGTTAGTCATATGTTGATATGAAAAGTAGTTTCAGTCCACTGTGTCTGTACAAGAATATGTTGGTCATATTCACATATGATATGATGATAGCAAGGTTTAGTGTAGATTGGTTCAGAGTAAGCTTAGGGTTCAGATTAGTAGCTTGGTAGATAGCTTAGGGTTCAGAGTAGCAAGGGTTTAGAGTAAGCGTAGGGTTCAGATCAGTAGCAAGGTTCAGAGTAAGCTTGGTAGATAGCAAGGTTCAGTGTAGCTTAGGGTTCATAGTAAGCTTGGTAGATGGGCTCAGAGTAGCTTAGGGTTCATAGTAAGGTTCAAAGTAGCTTAGAGTAAGGTTCAGAGTAGCTTAGCCTTAGAGTAAGGTTCAGAGCTAGCAGTACCTATGTTTAGGGCTTGGGGTTGTGAAATTCTCTCAGAGCGTAACATGATATGTGTTTGTATCCAAGATTCTTTAGTTGTGGATTATGTTTCCTATTTTATACTGTGTTTTATGAGTACTTGAAACAATACTGTGAAACAAAGCATGATATGAGTACTTGAAACAATACTGTGAAAATATATCTTGCTTTGTCATATTGTTTTATTTGATCAAATCTATCTGGCTTGCATTGCATTGTCAGATAGTCTTATTTATTACCTTGTGTTGTTCTTTAATGTGTAGATTGTATGTATGTGCAAGGTAGTAAGATCCTTCTTTCAAGTAGATGTCCATTTCTGGCTTAGATATTACAAAAGTTTGCAATGATTGTTTATATAAATGATTAGACAAGATAAAATCATCTCATGGACAGTCTATGTACAAGAAGCTAGCTAGGGTTAGCAAATTTAGCTTGGTAAAAAGCATCTGGTTTTGCACTCCTAGGTGGACACTCCTGGGTGCACCCCCTAGCTTCGGGTTTATCCAAATTTAGCTTGTATCAGAGGTGCACCCCCTAGCATCTTGTTTTGCACTCCTGGGTGCACCCCCTAGTTTGTGGTTGATCCAGCAACTACAAACAATGTGTATATACTGATGAACTTGTTATTTTCTATCATATTTGCTGTCATATACTTGCTGACATATAATCCATACTTGCTGTCATATTTGCTGTCATATTTGCTATCATAAACAATGTGTACAAAAAATGTGTACACATTTACTGATGATCCATACTGTCATATAATGACAGGTGCTACAATCTGCATGTATTTGCTTGATGTCATCAATGATAGTTGATATAATCTGTGGTGATATAATTGTAGCACTTGAAATTGTGCTTGTGCTTGTATATGAAGCACTTTATTATGTTGTGTATGCAGGTTCTTGTATGAAATGAGTCCTGATTTTTGCCGGAATGTTGATTAACTTCCGTTTCGGCAGAAATCGGGCACTCCTAGTTTAAGAAAATTAGCAAAGGTCATGCCGGATTTTTCCGTGCATTTAACCAATTATTTGTTTTTTATTAGTGCAAAGATGTGTGACAACGACGAGGCTAGATGTTCTAAGCGCATCAGCACTGAAGGAGAACTCAGACCTCCGAATAAACAATTGACATTCTGGGAGGCGGCCCAGCGTCTAGAAGACGATGAAGAATACCATCCCCAGGAGAGCGAGGATGATGAGATGGAAGACGCGGAGGAAGAAGCCGAAGGAACGACGGACGATGAAACCACTGATGGCGGCGAGGGCACGAGGAGTGGTAGCAACCTCCTAAGAAGAAAAGAAGAAGCCGAAGGACGGCGCCCGAACACGGTCGACGGTCAGGAGGAAATTACCAAAGTGAGCCCATCAGGGTTCCTTTGGAGCCCGCCTTGTCGTCAAAGCGATGCGGTGGGCAAGTGGCGGCGATCACCCGGACAACCATCTCGATCAACACCGAGAATCTCCGGCATAAAGATAATGGCCACTTGCGCACACTCCTCTTGAAGTTGCCGCAAGATACAAGTTCCCGCTAAGTATCGAACACAAATTATCATGGGAACGGCAGTAAACAAATCCGCCCTCAGAAAGATGAGCACCGCCCTGGCCAGCTGGAGAACCCGGATAAAGAAGAAGATCTATAAAGAAGGCAAAAGTCTCGAGGAGATCTAGAAGATTGACCCGCAGATCACCGAAGATCAGTTCCGGAGTTCAAGGAGAGGTGTGAATCCGAAGAGCCAGCCAATAGTAATCGGGGAAAGGTGCCGAGCGATGAATATAGGTCATCACCATCTCGGATCTGGTGGATCTGAACCGTGGAGGCCAAATGGAATAAGGAGGACGAAGAGTATAGATCCAAGGGATAGAAATCCCTTAGCTAAATTCAACCCGGCAGGTTCGAAACTTCATCAGGCCCGTTACCATGTGGACCCAAAACCAAACAACTCACCGATGATTCTGCGATGAAGGAATTCTAGGAAATTTTGGTAAGTATAATCTAATTACCGATGATCAACACGATTGCAATCTAATCGATGATCTAAATGATTCACTGTTACTTCTTCTGCAGGAGGAGGAAATTGTTGCTAGTCATGGATCCCAGGGTTCCTCATCCCAGGGGTCGACGGCGGCCACCCGGTGGGATAACCCTTTTAACAGGGCGATGAACCGGGCCAAGAAAATAGAGCGATTCTGAAGAAGCCGTCGTCCGGCCGTCTGGCGGCCTCGGGGTAAAAATTGGGTGGATCATTTTGGTCCACCGCCGAGGACGCATGTGGCGCCGTCGGGAAGGAGCGAGGAGGAAAACCGAGAGGTTCAAGAACTTAAGGCACAAGTGGCGCGGATCCCACAGATCGTCCAAGACAACGTGGCAATCACCCTCACGTCCTTCCTGCCTACCTTGGTGGAGTCAATAGCGAACTGGAGTGCGGGTGGTCGAGTAGGGCCATGCCCGATTCCAAGCATGGTCAGCAGCCACTCGAACAACGCGGCGCCGACGAATCAGGCGAACTACGTGTTCGTGACTCCGCCCGCTAGCACCACGGCGCCGCAAGTGTTGGTTCCCCAGCATCACCGGCGCCGAGTACATGTTGGTGCCTCGCCATCGTTGCGGCACCGAGCTCCAAGCACCCGTCGGTAGGGACAATACACGGCGGCCAGCACCGCGCCATCAAGCAGTCTCTTCCGCCCATCGCGCCCGTATGCGGTGCGTCGACATTAGCCGATCTCGACGCCATCACGGTAAACAAATTGCTTTAATTACCTCCTTTCATGCCATCTATTACTCTTATGGCATCTCGCTCTGACGACGCCGTACATGTTTTCCGCACACGGATGTTCCTTGCACTCTCTTATGCTACGTGAACAACGAGCTGAGGGATGTTGCCAAGGGTACCATCGTTCAACCCTTGCATCGCACGTTCCACTCAAAGCCGATGCGGATAAGCGTGCAGGGTTAAAATTAGTCGGGTGCTAAGGCTGCGACCGAACCTCCCATTCAACCCCGAGGAGCGGATGAAGAAGAGCCGTCATCGCCAGAAGTTGCTTCGCTTATTCTTGCTATGGCCAAAGAGCATGATCCGTTTGGGGACGGCGGGGGCCATCACGCCCACGAACAACAGCACCGCTGTCCGGCGACAAGCGGTGGCAAAACCTACCGCCCTCGCCGTCACCTCCATGTGGTGGGTCGGATGATCATGTTGATGATATGCACATGGCGCAGGATCCGGCCGAGGACGACGAAGACTGGAATGATCACTTCTTCAGCACTCAGTTTGGCAACGAAGAGGACCTAGCTGGTGGCCCCACAGAGAAAGCCAATATCACCAAGCGTCTGTTTGGTTCTCAGGAGACGCCTCCAGCTTGCGCCTTTACAGAGCCAGCTGATACAACCAACCGGCCCTTTATTCTAAGCCCTGACACACTACATAGGGCGGCCAGTGCTCATATTGTGGTGCCTGCCCGCTGTCCAAAAGGAAAAAAGGGCAGGAAAAGAAAATCTAGCAGCTCGAGCCAGCCGGTGGCGTCAACAACTGCGAATCCGATCAGGTTTCGGGACGGGCCACCAAGACCCGAGGGTATTATGTGGAGGATTCATGTGGTGGGTGAGCCCATGCTACCTAAGAATTTGCGGAAGCTCGCCAGTTCGGAACTGCAGAGTGTGCATGACGGCATGCTGACGATAGAGAGACGCCTTCTATCGGAGAAAGATCCCTCGCACCCAGTATTCGTGGTTAAGGTGCCACCAGGCTTGGGCTTCGTCGACACTGCCCCCGCGGATCTGTTCTTCCTGCGGTTCGAGGACATCTTCAATATGTTCCACCTATACCCGCTGCACTATACCATGGTCCGTCTCTTTTCTCTCAGCCTGGCCACGCAGATCATTAGAGAGAACACACCGGGCATCGCTATAGTGGACCCCTACTACATGCATCGTACCTAAAAAGAATCCTCGTGGTGAACAAGACAAAGGAATACATTCTCGTGCCTTACTTTCCCGAGTAAGTCGTTATTCACTCGCCACCGTCGATTGGCTTTATTAGATCATCATCATTCTTTTTCCAACACATTCCATTTGAATTTTTTGCGTAGAGATGAACACTGCACGCTCATCTCCTTATCGCAGAAGCATTCCCACGCCACGTATTTCGACTCGAGGAGTCTAGAAAAGAAGAAAAACTACGACAAGATCAAGGAAGTTCTGGATGATGCTCTCACTGGCTTTGCCTCGACGGAAGGCACCGACCGTGCGTAAGAAGGTCAAGTTCGGCAGGCACGTCTTCAACCACGTAACGGAGTTCCCCTGCGTGAAGCAGCCGGAAAACAGTAAGAAGGAAGCCTACTACGCACTCCATCACATGCGGGCGTTCCTACTTGACCAGCAGAATTCTATGATGCCAGATCATCTCAAACAGTGGGCCGAAGCAAAGGCCAAGATCAATGATTCGGATATTAGACATGAGATGTATCGCATCCAGCAGCAGTTTGGGGCAATCATCTTTCGTGATGTCATTACTTCGGGGGGGATCTTCTACGGAGGAAATATCCCGAATAACCGTGACATAGAAGATCGCCTAGAGATGCAGGGTGACTATAGGAAGTTCATGACGAGACAAGGCGTCCTCCGTTCCCTAAGCCGAGCGTAAGGCTTGATGTTGGCCTAGTTGTAGTTACAAACCATAGATGACCTTTGTGTGTGTGTGTGGACGACAAGTGAACTTATTTTGCTTATTATTATTATATATCAATCAATGCTTGGTTTTTTTGCTTACACTTTGGTCCTTTGCTCAATTTGGTCCTTCTTTTTTTCCTTACTCTTTTTTCGAGAATAATGCCGATGATTGAAAGTCGTGGCACACTATATATGTGAATGTGCTACGATGGGACTGTGAGCCTTGTGATATGCACAAGTCCAGGTCTTGTGCATCCTACTTGGCTAACGGTTCCATCGTAGCATATTCCTGTGTCCAACGACCTATGTATATATATGAGGCATTCTTTTCGAGTTATTTTTGTCTTTTTCGAGAATATGCCGATGATTGAAATGTCGTGGCACAATATATATGTGAATGTGCTATGACGGGATAGTTAGCCTTGTGATATGCACAAGTCCAGGAATTGTGCATCCTACTTGGCTAACCGTTCCGTCATAGCATATTCCTGTGTCCAACGACCTAGCTAGTTATATATGAGGCATTCTTTTCGAGCTACTTTGGTCTTTTTCGAGAATAATGCCGATGATTGAAATGTCGTGGCACACTATATATGTGAATGTGCTACGATGGGATTGTACGCCTTGTGCTATGCACAAGTCTAGGTGTTGTGCATCCTACTTGCCGTACGGTTCCATCGTAGCATATTCTTGTGTCTAACGACCTATGTATATATATGAGGCATGCTTTTTGAGTTACTTTGGTCTTTTTCGAGAATAATGCCGATGATTGAAATGTCGTGGCACACTATATAGGAGTACTTTCTATAAGTGTATCTTCATATGCGACTTTAATTATATATTTTTTTCAATAGTCGGTTAATTATTATTGTCAACTTATAGATGACGTGGTATGTCGTGTACAAGGGACGGGTTCCCGGAGTCTATGATGATTGGGAAGACTGCCGGAGACAGGTGCACCGTTTCAGCGGCAATAGCTACAAAGGGTACAACACTATGGCGGAGGCGGAAGCTAGATACACGCGCTATCTAGCGGGAGTTAGGAGAAGGAACCGGATGAAGACCTACACCTTCGTCGCGGCGATGATCATGCTTATCTTCTTTGGTTATTTATCCCGCGTTTGTGTATAGCTAGCTAGTTTAGATGTCTAGGCGAGCTTCCGAGCTCTAACTTGTTCGATCGACACATGTATTAGCATGTCACCAACTACTACTTTGTAACATGATCGAAACAATGTAACTTAGACTATGTATTCATGTATGAGACTTATCTATATGTATTTGTTTCAATCTTGTTTTTCATATTGAGTATTTTTATATATAATTGTATATCTTGTATCTGTGTGTGTATATCTGTTGTAATATTGTATATAATCTGGCTCGGAAATTAAAAAAAAACAAAAAATACATCTGTGGCGCACATGGTCTACCTTCTGTGGCGCACTACACCTAAAGCGCACTATGGAAGTTTAGTGGCGCACTAGGTAGTGCGCCTGAAGATCAGGGTAGCGCACCATCCCAAACCCGGTGGCGCACTAGGAGGTGCGCTCGCCTATCTCTACAACTGGCAGTGGCGCACTAGGCGGTGCGCCACGTGAAAGATAGCCGTGGCGCAAGGCAGTGGCGCGCTAATCTTGCCACGGATGAGCATTTCGGGTGCGCCACTAACAGCCTGTTTCCTAGTAGTGCTAGGCCCATATAGGTGAAGTGTCATGTAGTCGACGTTCACATGACACCACTAGAAGAAGTACACCACAACTAAAATATCAAACTATTGAATCTTTCTCAACAAAATTCCACTACTAACAACATGACTTCTCCCATGTCCTCAAGAACAAAACGAACTACTCACAAGATATCATATGGATCATGATCAGAGATGGAATAATGATGTATAACAATCTGAACATAAACGATAATTCAATGACTCACTCAATAGCATCAACTACATGGATTAATCAACACCGAGAAAGTTTCCCCTAAAAACTATGCAAGATTCAACCCAATTGTTACAGCAATATGGAGATGGTGATGAGGGTGATGGTGGATATGATGGTGGTGATAATGATGATGATCCCGATGAAGTCCAGCTTGATGGTGGTGTTGATGGCGAGGATCTCCCCTCTCCGGGAAGGAATTCCCCTGGTAGAATTCTGTCTGCCGGAGAGATCTTTCTCTATCGATGTTTTCTGCCCCGTAGAGGCGGAGAAATCTTTTTGTGGTTGCTCCCCGAGTCTTAGGATTTTGGGAGGATAATATCGCCCAGAGGAGAGCGAGGGTGGACAGGCGCACCACTGGTTGGCGCGACCTAGGCTGGCCCGCGCCAGGGGTTGTGTGGGCCCCCTGTGGCCCATCTCAGCCTCCCCTTCTGGCTTCGTTCGTCTTCTAGAAAAATAGGATTTTCCATGTATTTTCCCGGATTTTCTGATCTTCATGAATTTTGCCTCCAAACAGCACCTTTTCCATCACAATCTTGACTGCAGCGGTCCATGCTCCAAAAGTCATCAACCATGCAAAAACAGATGAAATAACATAAGTATCATCTCTTAATATGAAATATATCAATGAATAACAGTGAATTATGATATAGAATAGTGATGCAAAATGGACGTATCAGCCCCATCAACTATGATCTACAACTCTGCAACAGCGGAAATTCGCCAGCTCTTCGGCGCTTTCGACTTCACCATCCATACGCCGGCCACTCGCCTGGCTTTCGAGTCCGTGGGCGATGGGATCAGCCTGGCGATCGGGAGCTTCTGCTTCCAGGTCGATCAACTGGGCATGCTTCGCATGCTCTACCAGCCGACGACACTCGTGATTTCTCCAGCATCATGGTTCCTTCCACCAATCGGCACCCTCAGCGAGCTCAACACCGAGATAATAGCTGGGAGCACGGACAGCGATAGTAGTCGTGCATCCAATCTTGGGGGCCTAGCCACAGAAGATGGAGCCTACGGCTCCGGATCTGAAAGTTGTGGGAGCAGCAGCTTCCCCAATCACTTCATGTTCGTCGTGATCAACACGGGCGACACCAGCGTCAATCGCGAAAATGCCGGCACTGGCATTGGACCGACCAACAACGGTATACCGGTCGCAAACAGCGGCCCTACCAACGGTGGCCCCACCAACGGTGCACCCACCAATAATGGGACGGGAGGAGAACTGCACCTCACGGTGAATAAGAACACCGGAGAGCGCATGCTAATCAAGCTCAACGACAACGAATGGGCCCGCTATCGAGAAGCTCTATGGGGCAATCCTCTACCCACCAACACATCACAAGACATGCTGATGGGCTACCATTGGCTGCTGAAGGAAGAATTCAAATGCCATGATCGGTGTAACTTGAAGGCGCCTTAGTCAGTCGAGCTCAGCTCTCCTCCCATGGAGGATCCTCCTCCAAGGGCAACGAGAACCTGGACAACAAAATACGATCTCGACTGGCCCACCTCACTGACCAAGACCTCGTAGAAGCCGCGAAAGTCCTCGACTTCGGCTCTATGACGGTGGATACACGGGGCAACATGCTCCCGAAGACGCCGCAAGCTGTGGTGACAGCGGCCACCATGTACCTCCTCAACAACCAGCCACTGGCTGGAGATCCGCGAGCTGCCATGCACCGATCTACCATCATGGGCCTGGGGCTAATCAAGGACGCCCTCGATAAATAGCCAACACCAGAGCTGAAGAAAAGCAAGGCTCTGGCCAAATACTACTACTCGTACTCTCCAGCGATGACAGCCACGATCTCTCACGGCAATGTCGCTCACAGTGGCATGACCAGGACTAGTACGTGTGTGATGACATCACACAGCGCAAGGTCGACAATATGCGGGCAAGGAGCGCTCACTCGAATGATTCGGAAGAAGATGAAATGGAGCTCTGCGGCGCCAGATGCTTCAGTATGGCCATCAGGCAAAAGCAAATGCCTAAGGGGTTCAAACTCCTGTCGGAGAACCCAAAATTTGACGGCCTGCAGGACCCGAAAATCTGGCTGGAGGATCACATTTCCTTCGTCAGGCTACACGGCGGAATCTCAAGCACGGCAATGCAATGCCTGTAGCTACAACTACAAGGTGCCGCCCGCGCATGGCTCAACAACCTCCCGCGTGGATAAATTCATAGTTGGAAAGAGCTGGTCTACAGCTTCGTGCGCAACTTCAAGGGCACTTACAAAAGGCCCACGTCAATCAAAGAACTAAGAGTCTGCCACCAAAAGTTTGGCGAGTCGCTATGCTCGTACATCCAGAGGTGGTCCTGTAGGGGTTTCGCGTATGAAAACAATAAATTTTACCCTATGCCCCTGAACCCCTGATGCTGCCAGGACCTATCTATTAGTAATACATTAACGGGAGCGACTTTTCGTGAACTTACCCTTGAAGACCGAAAAGCGTTGTCAACGCTCAGGAGAGCGTGGTTGATGTAGACGAGCTGAAGCCGACCTCAAGGTCGTGATGAAGTCCTTGCGCTCCTGCGGCTCCAACGACTTGAGTGCCTCAAGTGTGACACCTCGCGGGGAGTTACACACGTCTGGTGCCTGACGATGACACCCACTTCCCCGATCCAGCAGCAATTGCGGAATTAGAGCTCCTGGATCCGAATCCCGCAGCATGACGGCGCTCCGTGGTGAAGATGTCTCTCGTTCGCGCAGTCCGAACTTAGGACCACGGTAATGAGAGAGAGAGAGAATATCAATTGGAGATCTCCCCAAAACTGAGGAAACCTTTATTGAATATTGTGTGTATTTATCTTGCCAAATACCCCCACTTTATATAGGGGGAGGGGAGGTACTACCTCCCTAAAAGTCCCGGGGTGGGACTAAAGGAGAGGAGAGGGGGAGGGTGGCGCCGCCGACCACCACCATGGGACCCGCACGGGGGGGGACTGGCCCACTAGGGCGCCGGCCACCCCCTCTGGTCCTTCTCCCTCTTACCTTTCCCTAATGGGCCCTCTTCCCTCCGGAATTGGCCCATTATGCCTTTTAACCTTTAAATTGATTTTCTCTTTTATTAAATAATTATGAATAAATGATTAAATCAATATTTAACATTCATTCATATATTATTCTATCTTCGTGGTTAGGGAACACCTTCCATCTCCACTCCGGACATCCTCCGGACTTACCGAAACCCTTCTACTTTTTTTCTCTACTATTATTTGGTGATTCTTCCGATCCTATAAACACTCTCTAAGCATCATCCAACCCTTAAGCGTGATACCCTACGGTTCGAGAACACTCCAGGCATGGTCGGGACACTCCCGAACCAATGATCAATAGAGGGACCTAGATGGCCATGTGACCCCTATGCGTTCCACGAAGATCTTTCGTCGTTTGAACCGGGACGGTCGTGTCTTATTCCTATTGTATCTTAATACTTGCATTGACCGAGATATGATCAATGACATCACCATGTCATGTTCAATGTCATTGCTGAACCATGCTACTTGAATGGTTCCGACAAGTGATATCCCTGTGATCAAATCTAATGATGTGCAGCTATTGGATATAACTTCTCCGAGTGGGCCCTTGAGTATCTTTCTGTCACGTGGACGAACAAATCCCACTCTTGACATATATTGCCTCTACAGTTTCCTCCGAGTACCTGAACACACCTTTATAACCACTTTCTTACCAAGTGGCGCTTTATGCTATCTAAGCACTCTCGGGAGACAGTGATTGATATAGCCTCACTGTCTAAGGAATAGTCTATGAGGATCCATTTCTAATCATCATAACTTGAACTTCATGACATGATCGGGTCACAATGTTTAGGTTGGGTATTGGTTCATCATCTCATTCTCAAAATGAGTTGACTCTATTTCCAACTGGCATAAATGCCACATGATCAGGAAACTTGATCATCTGTTGACCAATTAACGATGTTGGAGTTTGGTAGGAACCCCAGTTGTTTATATATCACACGTGTATTGATGTTTCCACTCAATACAGTTATAGCATGATATAAAACTTAATCATAAACTTTATGAAATATGATAATAGTCCTTATTACTATTTGTCTCTAGGGCATATTTCCAACAGTCTCCCACTTGCACTAGAGTACAAATAAACTAGCTCCATTTGTTCTTAATTGTTGGCACCATATCCGGTACCATGAACATGCTTGCTCATGGAACAGGTTGATTCTTGGGTCTGTACTTTATAGTACCAAATGCTAGGCAACTTACTAATGTCACCTTGATTAACATTAATACTTTATCATCACATGATAACATCTATGTGTATGCATCGTTGCTATGGCAGCAGAACGAGGCCTGATTCTAGGAGCCTACAGTGACTTTAGATCAACCTCGAGGGCTTTCTCATGGGCACTATGCCCTGGGACACATCATTCTATGTTAAAAGCAAACTAGCCCCACCATAACACTATACAACACTTTAAATGGTACCCTTATCTATTATTATAAATGTATTCATCGAAACACTAGTACACTCTGTGCAACTTTCGATGTTTTTGTTCACCTTGCTTCCTACTTGACTTTAATTGGTATTTACAGGAGTTTCCAACATATTCACTTATAACGTAACCCTTTATGTTTTAAGATATGTCATCCTTTATGGATTTGGAAAGTATGTCTAAAGTTCTCTATTAGACACTGTGGACAAACTTAGCTCAACATTCTGTGATTCAAACTTAATCACATGTTTAAACGTTCCTTATTGGATCATATATTATGTTAAGTTACTATCATGGTTTTCTAAGATAGAACCTATGTCTCAACATAGTGGACGATGATCATCCTTTTCTTTCTTTCAACCATTGATGCTCAACTTAATACTATTCCTAATTTGAGTTATTAAGGACCAGTTCCTTAATTAACTTCTATTATGAAACCCTTAAGGAATACTACGTAATATCATAATACACTTATTATTAACTTCTACACCTTATAAAACATTATTTATCGGTACTTGTGCTTTTATTCTTAACACACTTAAGAATCACTTTATAAGCTCCCACTCAAAATATGTTCCTAACATATTTGGGTATGAGTCACTACTCTTACTCAAACTATGTTCCTACATATTTGAATTTGAGACTTCTATTGCTCCCACTCAAAAATATGTCATTCACATATTGTTTTAGGAAGAATTTTATAGCTCCCACTCAACTTCAAGCAAATTACATATCTACTCACTATTTTGAACAATTTCAAAATCCTTTGATCAAATATCAAACTTGGAGATTTATTATGAGATACTAGTACTTTTACTAGTTTTAAATCCACTAGACAATTAGCACACTTGAATCAAATTCATTTGAATTCGTCCCATACTTGAAAAATTATGCTTTTGTCATTCACCCCATTTTCCACTATGGCTTTGCAGTCATTTGGAAAAATTCCAAGTAACCCCTTTTACTTGTCAGATTCAGCAACGAATTGCTTTCTAATATCAAGGGAATTTTGCTTCTAGGATTTCTCATAATTTTAGTTTACCATTATTCCCTTAGTAGTTCGTAGGTATGTCATATTCTGGTAATCATGACAAATGATTCACAAATGTCTCCATACAAGATATGGGTTACATTTTGAATCCTACTACATGTAGTGAAAACACCAGTGGGAAAACACAATGATCATTATCATTGATTCTTTCCTTCTGTCAAGAGAATCATTCAGGAATGTTGTCCGTTGCGCTTCTCAACACTCTGATGCAGGGATTTGAATCCTCATCATGTTTTTCACTTATCTTCCATTTGCTCCATAATAGAGAAATACACTGAATGCAAACTTTCTCGAAAATGTACCAAAATCCAAGAAATACAAGTTTTTCTTTCCTTTTGGTTTCATCTATGGATTTCGTATTCAAAGTTTCCAATGAATACTCTACAAGGACATATTCGCTATTGTTTTGGTTATATCGAATAACCCCAAAACTTCCACAACTATCCATACTAGATATAGAGCCGCTTTCACGAATTCAGATGGTTCACTTATATATTCTAATTGAGTGCTAACTATTTCTAACTAATGGTCTCTACATCTACACTATAACGATTTGTTTGGCACCATCTATTCACACACTTTGATATCAAAATATCATATTGTGATGCCTTGCATTTTGACGTTTCAAAACGCTTTGCATTTCACAATTGTTTTATGCCATTCTTATAAAGTCAAATTTCATTACTATTGATCAAATCGTAGTAATTAGATTCTCTTTTATGTTTATACCCTTTGTTGATGAAACACTTTGATCATATCAAATAGTTCCATCTTCATGTTTCCTTTGGTAAACTTATTTACACATTTTAAGCAATCATATAATGATAATTACCATTTGTCAAAACACAATACATCGAATATGTATTTACTTTTAACAATTCATTAAAACACTTTGTATTCAAGTAATACACGGTGTTCAAGTTATTTTGCCGAACTTAGGAATGATTCGTATGTGAGAAGTAATCAAATGACTCTCACATATTTGCATATAACATTGAATTTAAACAATGGTTTCATTCATTAATGAACTTATCATTAAGTTGGGTATTTTAACAAGGCATTTCAATATTTTACAAATGTTCATGCATTATCAATTAGTTTCAAAACAACTAGAATAATTCACATATAATCAAACAATATATGAACACGAATAGAAATCATTCATAAAAGTGGAACAACTGTTTGTTACAAGCTCATATGAAAAACCGTCTCACAAAATGTGAGACACACTAAAGGAGTTCACAATCTAATTATTACAATAATCATCCTAAAACAGTGATAAATGTTGAGGGAGAGTGTCGTTGGCCATCATCATCATGCTCGCCATCAACACGCAACGTCACCTCCTCTCCAGCAAGCACCTGTCATGCAGAAGGACTTGTTTCAGTAAAACAAAACAAGTTTAAAATATACTTAACACTGCAAATGTGTTTGCAAGATTATAACATTTATAAAATTGTATATCAAATATATACCTTTTTTATCGATGACCTCACCGGTGAATGGTTCAACCTTTACGTTCCTGAAATGTAATATGAACTCTTGGAAATCCAATGTTTCCGTATCACCACTCATGATGCTACTCCGGACATGTCCTTCGTAGCTGGTAGGCAACGATCGAAGCAACACGCCTATCGTAAACAGATCATCCATCCAGTAGTCCATGAAGTGAACCAGTCTCATGTGTGCATCAAGAATGCGCTCCAAGTGACCCTTCAGACATGCGTGCTCCTCCATCTGTATGGAAAGCAACTCTCTAAGCAGCTCGTGCTTCCACATGCGCACATGGTTTATGAACTCTGCTCTCAGCTGATCCACCATTCGAATATGGATCAAGATCACCCATGAGAGGATGGAGTTCATCCACCATCCTGTAACGCATTATAATCTTCACGATAGTAGCAGTCTGCCAGCTCTTGCAGGGTCTCATAATGGTCTGGCTTAGTCAGATCCATTGTGCGGTGTATGTAGTCTACCACATGATTCCTAGTAAGGAGATCATTCAAGCGCACAAGCCAACTAGGGAAGTTGGATCCATCAAGTCTAAGTTTCTCACCCATTACCCATTCCTCAATGACAAAGTAAGCTTCACGATTAGCCATCTCTACATTTATAATTGCAAAAGGAATTTAGACTAAGTTTATAATTAAATGAGTTAATAATAACTCCATGCAGAAACACCTATCCCATGAAGGGTTCCTAATGATAACACGACCCCTTTTCCCCACATCTCCCCCGATCATCATGGCCATCAATGTGGGTTCAAGGATAGACGCTAAACGTCGGTCACATCATTCATGCGACTCGTGATCGATCTTTCGACCATCCGCGTTCCGAGGCCACATCTCTGTAACATGCTAGGTTTGCCAACTCAACCTTAGTGTATTCACTGTGCAACATGGCTTACACCCACTATATGCGAACGTATATATGTCTGACACCCACTCACCATGGGTCGCCTCATACCGAAGAACTTTCTTGGTGGTGCACACTATGAGGGAACACAATCATTGGTAATTTTAATAGGGATCATCTTATTAGGATACCGTCAAGTATCTAATACTAGCACACAATAATATATACAAACAATAGCATTGAATGTAAATGCAATGTGATATGGTCCTTCACGTCGTGATCTCCATCCGTCGTCACCGGATTCTGGCGGCAGAGTTCCAGCGTCGTAGACACCAGGTACCGGTGTCTTTCCGGCATGGTAGTCCGTCACCTCCATGACTATCTACTACTACGTAACATAAGCTAATCACTTTACCTTTGCCACAACCATATCACAAAGCAACGCCCCCCTACAAAACAAAGTTAAACGCCCCTACATTATCTTTGCATGTTTTACGTGCCTGAATGACCTTTCGCACAAGAACCGTTCTTACCGACGAACTTTCAGCACAATGCTGATCAAGTAGTTATCTCTACTACACCCCTTTGGGGCCCTCCGTTGTATACAACATACACAACTAATGCGAGAGAGACAGACACCCCCTAAGCCACTTTATATGGTACAAGCCGTATGTCAAGCGTGGACCAGTCTCATTAAGCATTACTACAATATACACGTATAGTCGGTTGGGGGCCGCTTCATCAAGCATTACTGCAATATACACAAGTACACGTGGGAGGATAACAACTAAAAGATCAACACTCACACGCTACATCTCGCGTGTTCTACCCGTACTAGCATTACTACGCATAGATCTAGCTCTGATGCCACTGTAGGGGTTCCGCGTAAGAAAACAATAAATTTTACCCTACGCCCCTGAACCCCTGATGCTGCCAGGACCTATCTATTATTAATACATTAACGGGAGGGGCTTTTCGTGAACTTACCCTTGAAGACCGAAAAGCATTGTCAACGCTCAGGAGAGCGTGGTTCATGTAGACGAGTCGAAGCCGACCTCAAGGTCGTGATGAAGTCCTTGTGCTCCTGCGGCTCCAACGACTTGAGTGCCTCAAGTGTGACACCTCGCAGGGAGTTACACACGTCTGGTGCCTGACGATGACTCCCGCTTCCCCGATCCTGTAGCATTTGTGGAAGTAGAGCTCCTAGATCCGAATCCGGCAGTGTGACGGTGCTCTGCGGTGAAGATGTCTCTTGTTCGCGCAGTCCGAACTTGGGACCACGGTCACGAGAGAGAGAGAGAGAGAGAGAGAGAGAGAGAGAAAGAGAGAGAGAATATAAATTGGAGGTCTCCCCAAAAGTGAGGTTACCTTTATTGAATATTGTGTGTATTTATCTGGCCAAATACCCCCATTTTATATAGGGGAGGAGAGGTACTACCTCCCTCAAAATCCCGGGGTGGGACTAAAGGAGAGGAGAGGGGGAGGGGTGGCGCTGTCGGCCATCCCCATGGGCCCCGCATGGGGGGACTGGCCCACTAGGGCGCCGGACACCCCCTCTGGCCCTTCTCCCTCTTACATTTCCCTAATGGGCCCTCCTCCCTCTGGAATTGCCCCATTAAGCCTTTTGACCTTTAAATTGATTCTCTTTTATTAAATAATTATGAATAAATGATTAAATCAATATTTAACATTCATTCATATATTATTCAATCTCCATGGTTATGGAACACCTTCCATCTCCACTCCGGACATCCTCCGGACTTACCGAAACCCTTTCGGTTTTCTCTCTACTATTCTTTGGCGATTCTTCCGATCCTATAAACACTCTCTAAGCATCATCAAACCCTTAAGCGTGATACCCTATGGTTCGGGAACACTCCAGACATGGTCGGGACACTCCCAGACCATTGATCAATAGAGGGACCTAGATGGCCATGTGACCCTTGTGCGTTCCACGAATATCTTTCGTCGTTTGAACCGAGACGGTCGTGTCTTATTCCCTTTGTCTCTCGATACTTGCATTGCCCGAGATCTGATCAATGACATCACCATGTCGTGTTCAATCTCGTTGCCGAACAATGCTACTTGACTCCTTCTGCAAGTGATATCCCTGTGATCAAATCACAAGCTGTGCAACTATTGGATATAACTTCTCCGAATGGGCCCTTGAATATATTTCCGTCACGTGGACGGACAAATCCCGCTCATGAAATATATTGCCTCTACGGTTTCCTCCGAGTACCTGAACATGCCTTTATAACCACTGTATTACCAAGTGGCGCTTGATGCTATCTAAGCACTCTCAGGAGACAGTGATTGATATAGCCTCACGGTCTAAGGAATAGTCTACGAGGATACATTTCTAATCATCATAACTTGAACTTCGTGACATGATCGGGTCACGATGTTTAGGTTGGGTATTGGTTCATCATCTCATTCTCGGAATGAGTTGACTCCACTTCCAAGTGGCATAAATGCCACATGATCAGGAAACTTGATCATCTGTTGACCAATCAACCAGTGACTATAGTTTCATTGGGAACCCCTGGTTGTTTATATATCACACGCGTATTGGTGTTTCCACTCAATACAGTTATAGCATGATATAAAACTTAATCATAAACTTTATGAAATATGATAATAGTCCTTATTACTATTTGTCTCTAGGGCATATTTCCAACAGGTCCATCATCAAGAACTCCGTAGAAAACATCTCGGAGGACCGCGCAATCGAAGCGTTCAACAACGGTTTTCGACATATAGAGCTTAGGGAGGAGCTGGGCCGCTCGAAGCCCAAAACGATCGACCACCTGATGGAATCACGAATCGGTGGGCGGACGGAAAATATTCGGTAAAAAACCGCACCTACTCCGACGATGATGACGACCTTAGGCACAGACGCGACCGCCAAGGAAAACGTTGAATGCGCGTCTACAAGGACCACGACGAAGTCAACATGGTGGCGGCTGGCTACACTGAAAAACGCGACAATAACCACAACATCGGATATCATAGAGGGGGATACCACAACGCTGGGAAAAGCACGCAGGTGTGGCAACACGGTGTTCATGAAGAGGCACCCACAACATCCATCCAGGACAAACTGTCCAGACCATGCAACGCGCATTTCTCCATTGACAAGCACGATGGCAAGAAAAAGTCCAGCCACCTCCTAAAGGACTACCACGAGTTCCTCAAGCTCCATGAAGGCCTGGCTTAGATGAATCGCGATGCGATCAACCGGGGCTACGGAGCTGCCCCAGTTGTTGTGGCACATGGAGCTCCTCCAGAACCGCCCGGACCACCACCACCTACGGCTGCACCAGCCCCCAAGCATGGAGGCGAGGCGTACCCCCGACCACTAGGGAACATGGGTTTGATCCAAAAGGGTCGACCCTCAAATCGAGCATAGAAGACAATCACTCGCCAAGTCAATTTGGCGATAAATTCTCCGCCATCCACCACTAAGTACCTTAGTGGCAGCGAGTCATGCATCACCTTCATCAAAAGCGACTACCCGCGTCAAGTACCTCGTCTGGGCTACTGTCCTCTAGTACTTGAGGCATAGATCGGCGGGTTCGAGATGATTCGCGTCATCATGGACCGCGGAAGCGACATTAATCTCATGTTCGCGAGTACCTTGCGAGCAATGCGGATCCCGCTGTCATGTCTGGAAGTGTTAGACACGATGTTCCACGGCATCGTCCCAGGGAAGGGAGTGTACCCCCTGGGTAAAATCAACCTCGACGTCATCTTCGGCGCGCCGCAAAACTTTCGGCGAGAACGCATCGACTTTGAAGTCGTCGACATGCCCTCACAATACCACTGCATCCTCAGACATGTCGCGTTCGCGAGGTTCATGGCGGTGTCACACTACGCCTATCTGCAGATGAAGATGCTAGGACCAAACGACATTATCACAATCAACAGAAACTTCGAGAGGTCCGACAGTTGTGACAGGGAATTCAACAGAATCTCCTAGTCCTTTGGCATGCAAGAGGAACTCGCAAAACTGAAGGAGTTGATAGACAACAGTCTGCCTCCCCTGAGCAGGCCAAGTTCACTCGACCTATCTTTTGACTCATCAGTGCATACAAAGAAAGTCCAGGTCCACCCAACGGACCCAGCCAAGACGGCTCTCATCGCCAACAACTTGAGTTCCGCATAGGAACTTGCGCTCGTCGAGTTCCTCCGTGAGCACTGGGAAATCTTCGCCTGGTGTCTAGCGGACATGCCAGGAGTTCCCAGGGAATTCGCCGAGCACTCACTCAACATGAATCCAGACGGAAGGCCAGTCAAGCAGACGATACGATGATTGTCTGAACCAAGAGCAAAAGCAGTCGGTATGGATATCAATAGACTCCTCGACGCAAATTTCATATGCAAGATCAAGGAAAGCACCTGGCTCGCCAACACAGTGCAAGTACCTAAAAAAGACACGGATATCCTGCGGATGTGCATGGACTTCACCTCCTTAAATAAGCACTGCCCAAAGGATCACTTCCCGTTGCCACGGATCGATCAGATAATCGACTCCACTGTGGGATGCGAGCGCCTCTGCTTCCTTGATGCCTACTAAGGCTACAACCAGATTCGAATGAAGGAGGAGGATCAGGAGAAAACGGCGTTCACAACACCCGTTGGTGTGTTTTGCTATAACACGATGCCTTTCGGGCTAAAAAACACAGGAGCCACCTATCATCGGTGCATGCAGGCTTGCATTAAGAACCAAGTTGGTCACAATATACAAGTCTATGTTGACGACATCGTCATCAAAACCAAAGAGGAAGCCACGTTAATCGACGATCTCCACCAGACCTTCGCTAACCACGACCGCTATTGGATCAAGCTCAATCTGGACAAATGCGCATTCAGCGTACCATCTGGGCAATTACTCGGTTATCTTATCTCTGCGAGAGGGATCGAAGCAAACCAGAAGAAAATAAAGGCCATACTGGCCATGGAGAAGCCGAAAAACATAAAAGGCATCTAGCAGCTGGCTAGGTGAATTACAACGCTCGGTCGATTCATCAGTCGAATGGGTGAAAAGGCATTGCCCTTCTACCAACTCCTCCACAAAGATGACAAGTTCGAGTGGACAGACGAGGCGCAAGAAGCATTCGAAGACCTCAAGCGTCTACTATCCACCTCGCCAGTACTGGTGATGCCTCGTGAAAAGGAACCACTACTTCTCTAAATCTCTGCCACCAACCAGGTGGTCAGCACGGTTCTTGTGGTGGAATGAGCCAAAGAAAATAAGGTCCACAGGGTCCAGCACCCAGTATACTACCTCAACGAGGTGCTCATGCCAACAAAGTAACGGTACCTGCACTACCAGAGGCTGGCGTATGGTGTCTTCATGAAAGCCAGGCGACTACGCCACTACTTCCAGGAGCACCCAATCGTGGTGGTAAACGATGCCCTGCTTGGGCATATACTCAATAATCCTGACGTCACCGGACGAGTCGCACTCTGGGGAATCGAACTGTCTCCACGAGACATCACATACGAGAAGCACGACGCAATTAAGTCGCAAGTTCTCCCAGACTTTCTCGTGCACTAGATGGAGAACCAGCTCCCTGACAAGCCAGATATGTCCTATCTTTGGACAATGCACTTCGACAGGTCCAAGCGAAAGGACGGAGCTGGAGCAGGTGTCATACTGACATTTCCCCAAGGAGACAAGATGAAATATATTCAGCGAATGCAGTTCACTGCCTCGAATAACGAAGCCAAGTACGAGGCCTAAATCCACGGGATGCGGATGGCGAAAGCCTGCGGCACCAAGAGGCTCATCATCTACGGCCACTCCAAGTTGGTGGTCAACCAAATGATGCACGAGTGCGACGCATTGAGAGACAACATGATCGCCTATCGCGACCTCTACGACACACTCGAGGGAGACTTCGACAACTGTGAGCTGCGACACGTTGGCCGCGAAAGTAATGAAGAGGAAGATCTACTTGCCAACATCGGCTCCACGTGCACCCCCATACCACCTGGAGTATTCCTCGAGCGCATCTGCGAGCGCTCTGTCAAGCCCAAGGCTCCAAAGAAGAAAGCAAGCACGTCAACGGACTCAGGGGCTACGCCACCCAACGAGACAATGGCACTCGATGACATGGAGCTTGGTACGGGACTCGAAGGCACAATGGAGGTCATGATGATCGAGCCACCTTGGACACAGCCGTACATCACATATCTACTCAGCAAGAGGCTACCAGATGACACGACTTATGCGCGACACATCGCATGATGATCCAAGGCATTCACCCTCATCAACGGCGAACTGTACAAGCGTAGCAGGACAGGGGTACTTCAATGGTGTGTCTCCAACAGGGACAGAAGGGCCGTCCTCCTCGACATACATGAAGGCACTCGCGGACATCATGCTGGCAGTCGCGCCCTTATCTCCAAAACTGTGCGAGCTAGATTCTACTGGCCATGGCCATGCGCGACGCCAAGGACATAGTCTAGCGCTGCAATGCTTGCCATCGATTCACAGACAAACCACACACACCTGGTGCGGAACTTAGGCCAATACCATTGGCTTGTCCCTTCGCATAGTGGGGACACGACATGGTCGGTAAGCTTCCAAAGCCCTCGCGAGGAAGTTATGTCTACCTCTTAGTCGCGGTCGACCAATTCACCAAGTGGATCGAGGCCATGCCGGTGATGAATCAATTAGGAGCCAACACTGTCAAGTTCTTCGAGTCCATCGTCTATCGTTTTGGAGTGCCACATAGCATCATGACGGACAACGGGACAAACTTCACCTCTAAGGAGTTCCAGGAATTCAGAAAAAACCTAGGAATCAACGTTAGCCACGCCTCGGTGGCTCACCCTTAGACCAACAGTCAAGTCAAAAAGGCCAACGGCCTCGTCTACGGCGGAATCAAGAAGAGAATCCTTCGGCCACTTGAACAAGCCGCCGGATGCTGGCTAGACGAACTGCAATCCGTATGTAACATCCCAAAGTTTCCTAAATTTGGAATGTTAAAATAAATTAAATAAGCTGATTGAATTGTTTGATCTTGCTGAAATTTGTGAATGAAAAGAAACTTTTTAGGAATATCAAACTTTCATAAGACACATTAAAAAAATGGCTTAACACTACTATCACATAGGTTGGAAAGTTTAACAAATCCAAAGTTTTGGGCTGACTTGCATCATTACATTCATGTAAATTTTTATTAAAACCCCATTTACAAAACCCTATTTTGAAATACCAAAAAAATATTCCTATAAGAGTACAAACAAGGATTCATAAATTCATTTATTATAAATATAATAATGTTGCCAAAAGGGATCCTATGATGATCTACTGAATTTTATAAAAAATTAGAAACTAATTTCATGTCATTTGGGGTTCAAATGAAAAAGTTATGAAGAAAATACAAAACAGAAAATGGAAAACAAAAAGGAACAAAAAAATCTAAATCTAACCTACCCGGCACCCGTCGCGTGGCCTAGCCCACCTAGCCTAACCGCTACCCGCTCCCCGCGTGACACATAGCTGCCACCGAAGTGGGCTGGCCCAAAGGTTGCGCCTGCGGCCCGCTTCACTCCCCACGGCCGCTGACGTGTGGGCCCCACATCGGTCATCTTCCAACTCGGGACGAACTCCTGTACACACATGGCTCCTACTCCTGATCGATTCCGAACGGAATTCGCGCCGACTCCGCGTGCCCCTTGCCACCTGGAGCACGACACCCTCTCCATATAATCTTCCCCCGCACCTCTCGTTCTTTTCTCGTTTCTCTGCAAACCCTAGCCTCAACTCAAAGGACCGGATCTAGCTGCCGCCGGCGGTGGTACGAGCTCGAACACGAGGTTTGGAAGCACCCTGCGCCCACTTTCCCCCTCTATTATTCTTCCCCCATAGTACCGCTTCGTGCTAACTATTTTTCCCTTATAGAAGAGCACAGGAGCCGCCACACGGAGTCGCAGGAAGATCGCCGGAGTTTGTCATCTCCATCCGCATGCTGACGCCGTTCGAGGACACGAGGGACGTCTCCGATGATACACGAATGACCGGGGGGAGGTGCTGATCATCGTCGACCACTTCCCCATCGAAGGAGGACAACGGAACGTCACCGTTGACCACCCTCTGTGCCGCCGACGGCAAACCATGGCCACCGATGTGCAGGTCAAGAGCGACCATCCGATCTATATTGCACGGTGCAGATTGTCTGGAGCCGAAGCCAAGCGTTTAGCTGAATTCCAGCCAAAGCTCGAGCCAAGCCGATCCGAGCCACGTCATCTGCACCATCAGATCTTGAGCCAGAGCTCCACATCGACCCACTTAACCGAAGAGGTATCGCCAAATCAGATTGTGCCACGTCATCGCCACGTCTCTGTCTTTTTGGAAAATACATTTAAATAAACAGATTATTCTTTTAACTTGTAAAATTCATAGTAAATCAAATACTTGTCCAAAAATTGTAAATAATATACCGTTGAATTCAAAAAATTGTGTAGAACACAGATCTGCAATAATATTGCTAGTTTACTATACTGATCTTGTGGTAGAATTTAAAGATCAGTTTTGCGTATTTTAATTATTGGAAAATAATCGTAACTTCGTTTTAGCTTGCTTAGAGTGTTTAGATCTGTTTCGAGGTAGATTGGAAGTGTAGATCTATTTATGGGCATATTTATTTAAGTAATAAGCCAAAGCAGTTAAAATCTGTGGAAAATCGATACGAATGATATCCCCAACTCAATAACACCCCTAAATAACATCCGTGGTCGAATTTGAACCCATCCTTGCATAATACCATGTTGCATGCGTGCATAATTACTTTTGTGGTATTGTTTTGTGCAAGTTGTGATTGGATCTATGTTTGTGTTTCGTTAGATTATTCGGAGTGCGCTAAGGAGTACTGTTGTGCAGAGTGTTGCTCGGATCAAGGCAAGTTACACCACTTGTTCATGTTTAATGTCTCATTTTTTGACTATGCATGTTTTACTCTTCAAATCTTGTAGTATGCATGTGTAGGTTTTTAGTAGAATTTCTTAGTACTATTTTTGCATGTGCGGTTTTGTAGTATGCCATGCGTAGCTCTATGCTTAGGATTTCCCATCCCAATAGGTTATCCTGTTTTGCTAAGTTATGCTTGCTATGCTATATATTTATATATATCAAGTACCGTTGGACGGTTCGAAAGACTCAAAGATTTGTAAGTTTAAGAGCTCTCTCGAGCAAACCGTTTCTTCTCAAAACTCCCTTCAAAATAAAAACTAAGTTTTCTTCTGGGCAGAATGGTTGTCGGGACAACGAGTGGAAATTTGGTGGAGGACGGCCGCCCAGGAATTAAAGAAGTCTGCCATCTTTCAGAATTCAGAAGCTTCCAGTGCAACCAAAATACATATGGGCTCTGTCCTGGCTTAGTACTTAGTGGGAAACCTCACCGGGGTACCAACATTTGGAGGTTCTTGGCACAGTTGGATCCAGCTAGTAGAGGGGCTACTAAGGGAAAGCCTCGCCATGGTCTTGTTTGTAAAAGGACTTGATCGTGGATTGTGGGGAAAGTGCACGACCTCTCGAGAGTATTGCAATCTGATCGATCAGCCGAGTTCATGGAAAAGAACACTTGAGCATCTGAAGGATGGAGCCTCTGAAAGATCTTCCTCTCTCTTTCCAAACTTAAAGCTTTATAAAACCCCAGGGCATGAGTAATATCGCCAATGGGTGGGATTTTGGGGACTTGGTGCATAATATCCAAGTGCTAGGTTGATTGGACACTTGGTGAGTAATATCCCCATGTTCCACTCGACCCTATACTACTTAAACAAAGTTTACAAAGTAGGATAAAACTCTCCCTCTTTTCTTCTTACTTAGAGAAATTTGGCTTAATGCAAATGAACCCCAAAGCCTACTCCTAGCCTTGCATGTAGAGTTAGTCGTATTGTTTCCTTGGTGTATTTGCCAATACATTCAAAGTATTGACCAACTTGTTTGGCTGCACATTTCATGTGCAGAATTTAGAGATCGTTGAAAGGTGCGCTAGGATCGCGGGTCTTCACTCAACTAGACTGTGGCATTGATGGGACTTTAAGTTGTATATATTTTTCTTCTGTTGTAATAATGTAAACTCTGGATTATACGATTCATGTAATAAATACTTGTGTTTTACATTATATCTCATCGACTGTTAGTGCTAGCTATTGATCCAGGGACTGGCATGTTAATCACAGGGACTTAGGATCCTAATCGATCCGAGGTCACTATAGATGGTATCAGAGCATAAGTTAACTGTAGATCGTTACCCTAGCCTCGGAAAAGCCTTAGGAGTAATATTTTATAAGTTATTGTAGAAAACTCTCATACTTCTCACCAACTATCTTTGGAGTTTTAAAATTCTCAAGTCTCTTCTTTTTCAACCTTAGAAATAACCATTATGCACTTCATGAAGAAACTTTGCAAGGCCATTTATCCGAAGAAGACCGACTCGATGCTACATTCCAAGTAAAGACTAGAAGGCCTCCACTAAAAATGTTTCAATGATTAAAGCAACATGTACCGAAGACTTTGAAGACATAAAAAAGTTAAGGTGATGAATTGAAGACTTCAAAGCTACAAGTACCAAAGACATCGAAGGCCTTAAGTCAAAGTTATTAACCGAAGACCTCAAAGACAATGAAGATTATGAAGATCATGAAGATTCCATGTGACCTACTAGGAACCAAATACGTATAGATTTCGCCATAATATAGATGAAATGAATTGTTTGCTTTCTTTTTTATGGTTTGTTACTATAGCAAATAAAACCTTTTTTTTCCAAAACTAGAGTTGCTTGTATGGGTTCTTCTTATTCTACAATCCATTCGTTTCTACTCTAAACCTCGGATAACTTGACAGATGGACCATACCTCCAAGGAGCATCGTGATCAGTGCCCCGACTGTGAAGCAAGTCACCCATCGGAATAATGCCCCACCTCTCAAGTTATATGCTTCTTGTGTGAAGGAACCAAACTTGGATAAACTACACAATGATTATATGCGGTGATTTGAGTTGTCATCTTTGTGGTTTTCATGACAGCAACAAATAAAACATATTTTTAATACAATTTTTGTTTGCGGGTTATCCATGTCTTTCATACTAGAATTTACTCTCCCTACCTTAAATCTTGAAGAAAGAAGAATGGAGACAAACTGAGAAACTTAAATGAGGGCGCCAAGCCAAATTCTACCAAGTGGATCAAAAGAAGAACACTCACATGGTGGAGGATGCAACAAGTCTTTGAAGATAAAGCAAGTGCCTCGAGGATTAGGAAACACAAGGATAAATGCTTACCTTCAATGTAGTTCCCTCTCCTAATCAATTTCTTGCAAAACAAATAGTTTGAGTGAACTTGGCATGTTATGATGTTTGTTTGGTTTGTCTGTTTGTATGGGGTCCCTATATCTTCTCCCCATGTTCTACTCTTCTCTATCTTAAACCCACAAAACAAGAAGAATGGAAAAGAGGATAACATCAATATGGATGCAAGGAAGATAGACCACCATATCCACAAACACCTAATTAACTCTCGCTCGATGAAGCACACAAGAAGCCTTCGAAGGACGACAAAAAGGAAATCACCATCTTGTGTTTTCGAGAAGTCCTAATTTTGTCATCCGTATGTGGAAGACACAAGACAACAATATCAAAGACCACCTAAAGATCGATGCTTTGAAGAAAATCTAAGGCATTAAACCTTACATATTCGAGATGTGAGAATGGAGGAATACCTAATAGAGTCTGACATGTCCGACAAGAAGAAATAGTCAATTCAATATGTTACTAAGATGATCTCAATTCAGCATCCATAGGTGAAAGAGAAGACAACAACATCAAGACATTGAGAAGCTAGAAATTTTGAAGAATTCCTCGAGTAATAGAAGCTTACCTCTACAAGATGCGAGCACGAAGAAGTACATACAAAATTTAACATACCGAAACAAAGACATTCTTTTAAGGGTGGTAGCACCCTAGTTTCTCCTAAACCGTTCTTTTATTTGAAGCCTTCTTGAATCTCGAGGACAATATTCCTTTTAAGGGTGGTAGTCTGTAACATCCCAAAGTTTCCGAAATTTGGAATGTTAAAATAAATTAAATAAGCTGATTGAATTGTTTGATCTTACTGAAATTTGTGAATGAAAAGAAACTTTTTAGGAATATCAAACTTTCCTAAGACACACTAAAAAAATGGCTTAACACTACTATCACATAGGTTGGAAAGTTGAACAAATCCAAAGTTTTGGGCTGAGTTGCATACATGATCCTTGCATCATTACATTCATGTAAATTTTTATTAAAACCCCATTTACAAAACCCTATTTTGAAATACCAAAAAAATATTCCTATAAGAGTACAAACAAGGATTCATAAATTCATTTATTATAAATATAAGAATGTTGCCAAAAGGGATCCTATGATGATCTACTGAATTTTATAAAAATTTAGAAACTAATTTCATGTCATTTGGGGTTCAAAAGGAAAAGTTATGAAGAAAATACAAAACAGAAAAATGGAAAACCAAAAGGAACAAAAATATCTAAATCTAACCTACCCGGCACCCGCCGCGCGGCCCAGCCCACCTAGCCTAACTACAACCCGCTGCTTGCCCCTGCTCCCCGCATGACACACAGCTGCCACCGTAGTGGGCCGGCCCAAAGCTTGCGCCTATGGCCCACTTCCCTCCCCACGGCCGCTGACTTGTGGGCCCCACATCGGTGATCTTCCAACTCGGGACGAACTCCCATACACACACGCCTCCTCCTACCGATCGATACCAAATGGAATCTGCGCCGAGTCCGCGTACCCCTTGCCCCCTGGAGCATGGCACCCTCTCCATATAATCTTCCCCCGTACCTTGGCCTCTCGTTTCTCTGGAAACCCTAGCCTCAACTCAAAGGACCGGATCTCGCCGCCGCTGGCTACCACGGTACGAGCTCGAACATGAGGTTCGGAAGAACCCTGTGCCCACTTTCCCCCTCTATTCGTCTTCTCCCGTACTACCGCTTCGTCCTAACTGTTTTTCCCTTACAGAAGAGCACATGAGCCGCCACACGGAGTCTCCGGAGTATCGCCGAAGTTTGTCGTCTCCATACGCATGCTGACGCCGTTCGAGGAAATGAGGGACATCTCCGATGATATAAGAATGACCGGGGGGAGGTGCTGATCACCGTCGACCACTTCCCCATCGAAGGAGGACAACGGAACGTCACCGTTGACCACCCTCTGTGCCGTCGTCGCCACCAACATGTCGCGCCGACGGTAAACCATGGCCACCGATGTCCAGGTCAAGAGCGACCATCCGATCTATATTGCACGGTGCAGATTGTCTGGAGCCGAAGCCAAGACTTTAGCTGAATTCCAGCTGAAGCTCGAGCCAAGGCGATCTGAGCCACGTCCTCTGCACCGTCAGATATTGATCCAGAGGTCCACATCGACCCACTTAACCAAAGAGGTATCGCCAAATCAGATCGTGCCATGTCATCGCCACGTCTCTGTCTTTTTGGAAAATACATTTAAATAGACACATTATTGTTTTAACTTGTAAAATTCATAGTAAATCGAATACTTTTACAATAATTGTAAATAATATACCGTTGAATTCACAAAATTGTGTAGAACACAGATCTGCAACAATATTTCTCGTTTACTATACTAATCTTGTGGTAGGATTTAAAGATCAGTTTGGCATATTTTAATTATAGGAAAATAATCATAACTTCATTTTAGTTGATTCTTGGTGCGTTGGCTTTGTATCTACGAGATATACTGTGTAAAATTGTTATACCTTGCTTAGAGAGTTTAGATCTGTTTCGAGGTAGATTGGAAGTATAGATCTATTTATGGGCATATTTAATTAAGTAATAAACCAAAACACTTAAAATCTGTGGAAAATCGATAGTAATAACAACCCCAACTCAATAACACCCCTGAATAACATCCGTGGTCTAATTTAAACCCATCCTTGCATATTACCATGTTGCATGCATGCATAATTACTTTTGTGGCATTGTTTTGTGCAAGTTGTGATTGGATCTATGTTTGTGTTTTGTTAGATTGTTCGGAGTACGCTGAGGAGTACTGTTGTGGAGAGTCTTGCTCGGATCAAGGTAAGTTACATCACTTGTTCATGTTTAATGTCCCAGTTTTTGACTATGCATGTTTTACTCTTCAAATCTTGTAGTATGCATGCGTAGGTTTTTAGTAGAATTTCTTAGCACTATTTTTGCAAGTGCAGTTTTGTAGTATGCCATGAGTATCTCTATGCTTAGGATTTCCCATCCCAACAGGTTATCCTGTTTTGCTAAGTTATACTTGCTATGCTATATATTTATATATATCAAGTCCCGTTGGGGGGTTCAAAAGACTCAAATATTTCTAAGTTTAAGAGCTCTCTCGAGCGAACCTTTTCTTCTCAAAACTCCCTTGAAAATAAAAACTAAGTTTTCTTCTGGGCGGAATGGTTGTCGGGACAACGAGTGGAAATTGGTGGAGGACGGACGCCCAGGAATCAAAGAAGTCTGCCATGTTTTAGAATTCAGAAGCTTTCAGTGCAACCACAAAACATATGGGCTCTGTCTTGGCTTAGTACTTAGTGGGAAACCTCACCGGGGTACCAACATTTGGAGGTTCTTCGCATGGTTGGATCCAGCTGGTAGAGGGGCTACTAAGGGAAGGCCTCGCCATGGTCTTGTCTGTAAAAGGACTTGATCGTGGATTGTGGGGAAAGTGCACGACCTCTCGAGAGTATTGCAATCTGATCGATCAGCCGAGTTCACGGAAAGGAACACTTGAGCATCTGAACGATGGAGCCTCTGAAAGATCTTCCTCTCTCTTTCCAAACTTAAAGCTTTATAAAACCCCAGGGCGTGAGTAATATCGCCAATGGGTTGGATTTGGGGGACTTGGTGCGTAATATCCAAGTGCTAGGTTGATTGGACACTTGGTGAGTAATATCCCCGTGTTCCACTCGACCCTATACTACTTAAACAAAGTTTACAAAGTTGGATAAAACTCTCCCTCTTTTCTTCTTACTTAGAGAAAATTGGCTTAATGCAAATGAACCCCAAAGCCTACTCCTAGCCTTGCATGTAGAGTTAGTCTTATTATTTCCTTGGTGTGATTTTCCAATACATTCAAAGTATTGACCAACTTGTTTGGTTGCACGTTTCATGTGCAGAATTTAGAGATCGTTGAAAGGTGCGCTAGGATCGCGGGTCTTCACTCAACTAGCCTGTGGCATTGATGGGACTTCAAGCTGTATATATTTTGCTTCTGTTGTAATAATGTAAACTCTAGATCATATGATTCATGTATTAAAGACTTGTGTTTTACATGATATTTCATCGACTGTGAGTGCTAGCGATTGATCCAGGGACTAGCATGTTAATCACAGGGACTTAGGATCCTCATCGATCCGAGGTCACTACACCGAACTTTGGAGTTTACGCACAACTCCAATTAGCGCCATGGGCTACACCCCGTTCTTCATGGTGCATGGTGCTGAGGCGGTACTACCTGCAAAAGTGCGTTACAACGCTCCATGAGTGGTTTCTTACAGTGAGCAAGAATCAACTCCCGCACTCGAAGACTCCATCGACCTCCTCGATGAGGCACGCGAGCTCGCAGCAGAGAGATCAACAATCTATTAGAAGAACCTCTGCAACTACCACAGCAGAAGGCTACACCCCAGATCCTTCGTCGAAGGAGATCTGATCCTGCGTCTGAAATAGAAAGGGCACCTCAAACTCGAGTCCCCCTGGGAAGGACCTTATGTGATTACTAAAGTAATCCCAGGTGGCGCCTATCTCCTCAAAGACCTAGCAAGCAGAGTCGCATACTCCAACCCCTGGAACATCGTGCAGCTGCGCCGTTTCTATCCCTAGTCGTTTTTACATTACAAATAAAGCTATTCAGCCAGGCTACTTAGACACACAATGTACCTCATACTATTCTGCAAATAAATAAAGCTAGGTGCCCCAAAACTCTGTGTCTTTTCCTATTTTCTTGCAATTTCATCACTCGGGGGCTGCGCCACCCTTTACACTTTCGTTATACGAACAAATTGCAGTATCCTGAGTAGCTGACTGATGGCTCAGTGTACGGCTCCAGAAAAGTGCTGGTGCGGTATTGATGTAGAGCATGTTGGGAACCCCAAGAGGAAGGTATGATGAGCACAGCAGCAAGTTTCCCTCAGTTATGAAACCAAGGTTTAATCGAACCAGTAGAAGCAAGGAAAGACCCCAAAGATGTTGCTAGCTGAGCCTTGGCAGGGCGCACTACCGGTGCTAGTAGCAACATGGAGACCTGCACAACATAACCACAGAATTTTGTCCCCAACTTGCGATGAGGTTGTCAATCTCACTGTGTTTTGCTGAAAACAAAGGATTAAACGTATCGAATGGAAGGAAGTAATAGTTTGCAGAAAGTAAACACAAAGCAGTAAACAGTTTATAGATTGTATGTAAAAGAAAGGATTGGGATCCATAGTTCACTAGAGGTGGCTCTCCTTAGATAGATAACATGCTGGGTGAACAAATTACAGCGGGGCAATTGACAAACATCGAGAAAGCAATACATGCATATGCATAGACCGCCATCCTACTGCATCTATGACTAATAATCCACCTGCAGGTTATCATCCGAATCCCCTCCAGTATTAAGTTGCAAGCAACATATTATTGCTTTATGAACTGCGTGTAAAGTAAACAATACGATTGTTCTATGAACAAAGGATTGTTGTTTTCTCCCTAGTAGCAACAGCACATCTAGTACCTTAGAGATTTTTGTCACTTCCCAGTTACGGAGGCATGAACACACTATCGAGCATAAATACTAACTCTTGGAGTTGCTAGCATCTACTTGGCCAAGATAGCTACTAACAATGGAAAGCATGCAAGATCACAAATAACAATGACATGATAGAATCAATAATGAATCTGAAATAGCATCTCAATATCCATCGAATCCCCACAAACACAACATGCAGAATTAGAAATAGATGATCTTGATCATGAATGGAGCTCACAAGATCTAGACATGAAAGCACAAAGGAGGAGAACCAGCCATCTAGCTACTACATGGATCCGTAGTCTAACGATGAACTACTCACGCATCACACCAGAGGCTTGCATGGTGATGAAGAAGGCCTCCAGGGTGAATTCCCCTCTCCGACAGGGTGCCGGGAAGAGCTTCAGATCCCTCCCGATCTAGGGATGGAGATGACAGCGGCTACATACTCTTTCATGGATTTTTGATCGGGCACTTAGGGTTTTCGTCCCGAGGGCATCTTATAGGCGGAAGGGGAGGCCGAGGGGGTGCCTGGGGCCACCACACCACCCCCTTGCGCGGGCCAAGCCTAGCCGCGCGGCCAGGTGGTGTGGCCGCACTCTGGCCCCTCTCCGTCTCGTATTCTGGCATCTGATGACTTCCGGAAAAATAGGAACTTTGGCTTTTGTCCCGTCCAATTCGAAGAATATTCATTTTCTGACTTTCCTGGAACCAAAAACAGCAGAAAACAGGCAGCTGGCACTGTGGCTCTTGTTGATTGGTTAGTCCAAGAAATCATATGAAAAGTACTCCAAAGTGTGGACAAATTTCAAGAAAGTGGATAAAACCAAGCATGGAACATCAAAAATTGTAGATACATTTGCAATGTATCACTGACACACTACCAATCGAACCCTTGATAAACACCAATCCAGTTGCAACGCACCTGACAGTTTGGCAAGGTGCTGAGATAAATACACATCAAGCTAACGAAAAGTAACTGCAGAGTACCATAAACTCGAAAATTAGACAAGCTAGCAAGCTCTTCACATATCAACGGGTATTAAATACACCCCATACAATCATATGAACTTTACAACACTTGTACATCTATGTGCAGGATATAAATTACGCTACTGCTCCAAAATAAGAATGTTCGTCTGCTCCTCGAAGAAATCGATGATGTCCTCCGCTGGCCGGTCAACCGCTCGATAATGCGGAACCATGTCCCAAGCCATCCCTTCTCGTGGAGGCGGCGGTCCAGCAGCAACAAACGCGACATCCACATCTAATCTATGCAGTCGCACCAGCGATAGGGCAGCCTTCACACCTGCGACCAGTTGCTGTTGCACACATTTGTAGACTGCGCTTATATATTGAGATTTCGCTAACAGAGCCAATAGGCTTGAAGGGACGACGTCCAGCGGAAACATTGTCTGATAAATGTGCCTAAGGCATGACTACGCCTTCTTCAAGCATTGAAGCAGTCGAGAAGCACGATCCTGCAGGGTCGCCAACGTGACTGCACGGTCATGATCCACCCAAAAATACCCACTAGCCTACAGCTGCTCCTAGGTCAGGTCATTCATCCGAATGGCCACCCGGTCCTTCTCATCCTGTGGATGACGAGCGCTAACAACTACACCAAACAATCAACAAAGTGTAAGGACAAGGTGTCATGGTGACTGACTAAAAGACAAGATGAGAAGACAGGGAGGTAACATTTAAACTGCTCGTTCAACTGCTCCACTTCATCCAAGAGATACTTCTCGCGGGCGGTGGCCTTCTCAGCTTTTGACTTCCACACATCCGCGTTACCGTGGACGATGGGAAACTCACGCTCCAACCGCTTAATGTGGTCGCGCAGTCGCGAAAGCAACGACAATTCCTCCACCTTTGAAGGCAGATGCGTCGTGGTTTCATTGGTGGGAGAAGAATCATGAGGACCACTCGAATGAGCACTCGAAGGACCCTAGGTACAATCAAGCAAGAGGAAAATGTGACTACTCACACATTGATAAAAAGGAGGATTGCATTCAAATTCGATAAAAGTGTGAACGGAGCACCCCCCACAAGATGAAGACAAACAAAAGAAGCTACACCTATTACAAAGAGTAAACTACAGAGCATGCTGCTTATTCGACTTAGACTTCGACTTTGGGGGCTTCATCGCATCCGTGGCAGTCTCCGACGGCATGGATTTGCCGGTGGTAGCCCCAGATGCCATGGTCTTCACTGCCTTCGCTCATTGCCGCTCCTCAGAATATTTTGCGACTGTCTCGATAAGCTGAGGCCCAAATTTACCGCAGCTACTAGCGAAGGGAGCAAACACTACCTGCTAGCCTTCGGTGTTGATAGGCATCGCCTCGGAGATCGTGGCGGGATCCAACTCGATGCCATGGGCTTGCACCATCATGAGTGCCATGGTGGTGCCGGCGGATCGCTGGGAGTTCTTGAAGTTCATAGGAATACCTCCAGCGAAGGATTCCACCAGGTCATCAAGATTATCGATTAGGCCGGCCTTGGGAGTCAGGTCCTCCCGGAGACGGTTCAACACACCTTTGACCCTCCCCAACGTCTCCTGAAGGGAGACGCTGCAGTCCTTGACTTCAGCCACGGCGCCAACCAAGGAATCCGCGCGACACAGGGCCTGGGCATCAAAGCTCACGCTGATGGTATCTGCGTGCAAAGAGTGTCAGCACAGCAACATGACATCAAACAAGGAGTAGTGCAAGTCAAATTGCAAAATTACCTGAGAGAGCCTTGGCAATCGAGAAAAGTTGTTCCTCGAACAACTTCTTCCTTTCGGCATTGGAAGAGCACAAGTCTTCCTCACGTTTCTGCGACTACTCTAGAGTCGCGACTACCTCATCGTGCTTTTTCTCTGCCGCGGCAAGTCCCTTCTCGAGGGACGTAAAGCGATGAAGAAGTTCATTATGTTCACCTACAAAAGGGCAGAACACAGCAAGTACATGATCCTACAAATTTTAATACAAAGGAGAATGAAGAGAGGAGATTGGTGCAAACCTTCAACTGCGCGGTGGCGATTGTCCAACAAGGCGTGCTATCGACCCAACTCAAGGACCTGCTCTGCGAGACGAGTAGCATCCTTCATGATGGGCTACATCAAAAAGAAAACAAAGACATGACGTCAACAAAAGGCACAAAATTTCACAAATCGACTGCCAACGGCACAAAAGACGCTCACGTATTCATCCAGGGACTCCGAAGATGCCTGTCGGGCAGTCGTCCGTGCACTCATCTGCTGCACCCCAGCATGTGGGGAACTCGAAGAATTGGTGCCGGAGTGGGCCACCACTGGAGGAGAAGGAGACCATGCGGCCACCTCCTTGGTCTCGGAGTCTGTGACTCCGGATTCTTTCACAAATTGGACATCGTCAGAGGACGACGATGCTGTTTGATAGCAAAACATGCCTGGAACCACTTCAGAAAAGCAACTACAAAGAAAACAAGACAAACTCACGGGCATTAAAACTCACCAGTTAAATTTGTCGAGGTCAAAGGAATCATCCGACGACTCCTTTGGCAACCATAACTTCTTCCGAGCGGGAGTAGCCACGGCGCGGACAAGAACAGCGGGGATGGGCTCCTCTACAACAGCAGCAGGAGAGCCCTCCGGTGTCAACAGTGAGGATGCGTCCGAATCCTTGCTGTAGGAATGCTTGTGAGTCCCACGATCACCAGACTCGGGGGCTTCCTTTTCTTCCTCCATGGGGACTGTGGACCCCGACTCGTCCTCCTCCTCCGCTTCGTGAGGGATAATCCCTTCAGGCTAAGGAGGAAAACTGGCAGCCACATTCCACTCCTGCAATCAGAAGATACAACATTATATATCAAGTACTTGGTAGGCAATCGAAAAAGTAATCTACTCCACAGTATAGTTCTACCTCAGGAGGAGGGTTATTGGCGTCGAAAGGAGGCACGACTGATTCTCCTGGGAGATCCTCCTTGGAGGTGTACTTGGTCACCAGTTGCAACCTCCTGTCTACCTCACCCGCAGAAATGCCCGCCGCAGTTATGCGAGTGACATCGCCCGCACCAGCCTAGCGGTACATCGGGTGGATTCTTGTCTGCAGAGGCTGGATATGTTGGCGCAACCAAGTGCGAATGAGCACAATGCCACCTTCTTCTCTCCCGATATGGCTTTCAAGGTCGTAGACACGCTGGTACAGTATCTCTGTTTCCTCGGACTATCTAGACATCACGACATTCTTCCAGGAGCGCCTTCTCTTGCAAGCAGCCACGGGATCAAAGGGCGTGAGTCCATAATGCTCTTCGTCGGCCTTCTGGTCACGGACGTAGAACCACTTCTCTCTCCACCCTTGGACAGACGCGATCAGCTTGTTATCGAAGTCAGTGGTGGAAGAGTCGATGTGGATCCCATAGCCCCCTACATCGTAGACTACAGAGCCCGACCCCGACTGACGCTTAAGCTTAAAAAGCTTCTTGAAGAGACCAAAGTGTGGCTCGATTCCGAGCCAGCACTCGCACAGGGTGATGAAACAGGCGATGTGCAAAATCGAATTTGGGGACAGCCGGTGCAGCTGGAGCCCATAGAAATAGAGAAGGCCCCTGATAAAGGGATGCAGGGGAAGAGAGAGACCGTGGATGATGAACGCAAGGAACGTCACCCAGAAACCAGCAGGAGGAACGGGAATCACCTCCTTGCCAGGGACACGGGAGTCGCCTTCCGCAGAAGGAAGTGCTCCATCTTGGCAAAGATTGAACAGCTCTGCGGGCTTGATGGTGGATGGGCGCCAGGACCCATTGGTGACGCGAGTCCCTCCTCCCTTCTTCTTCACAGCATGGGTGACGTTGGTGCCCACGATGGCGGCGCCTCCCTTCTTGGTGGCGGCAATGGCGGCCGTGGATCCAGCGGCGGAACCTCCTTTCTTCTTGCCCATCTTTCGATGGCGATGCGAGCGCAGGAAGTAACTGGGGAAGATGCGGAGCTGGTGTAGCGCCACGGAGAAGAGGTGCACAAAGAAGCATAAAGAGTAATAATGGCGAAAGAAGCACGAGCAAGAAGAGAGATAAGGAAAAATTACCGCAGCTGCGCTGCTACTTAACCTCCTCGCAGGTGTGTCATCGAACGGCTAGCAGAAACCCTATTAGACAAGTGGCGCAAATCGCCATCGACGCGTGGCGAAGGTGAATCACGAACCATCCCCCACTACTCACATTATGTGCAGAAATCAAGGAGACGCAATTAAAACAGAAGATTATGGACGGCCAGTCAAATCAATGTCAAAAAGTGGGACCCACTGCCCGTCACGTCCCATCCAAACCGCTCACACGGGCAACCGAAGTCGTCACATCGTCAGCACTGACGTCATCGATTTCAGCAGAAGAAGATTTTGACTACTTTAGTCCTTGCTCGAGTCTTCGACTCAACCAAGCACTCGAGGGCTACTCCTAACAGGAGCGCTGGCTGCGTACCCGAAAGAATTTTTATGCAGGTGTACAAACTTCACAAAAACCCATCAATCGAATCAACGATTCAATTGTGAATTACGGGTTACTCCCACAGGGAGCGCCGGAAGCACATTCGACTAAAACAAGCAACAAAAGATGACATCAGTCGCAAAAAGTTTTTAGTCCCCACTCAAGTTTATGACACGTATTTTCTCCTACAAAGAGATTACGTCTCCTGGGCCACCCGAATCATCTCCGCGATGACAAAAATTCGGATGTTGCGCTTACAGCGTGAAGATAAGACCTGAGCAAGGCCTGGCAACGCATCTGCTGCACACTACCAGAAATATATCCGTGCATGCAGGTACGATGAACATGCCTTGACGGACGCATCCAGTGCTCACATTTATACACTGGAATTCGACTCCTGTAAGACCTCCGCGGCCTGATTCGAATTACGCCAGCACTTTTTCCGAATTCGAGTCCAGGGACTCGAGTTTGAGTGGATTGCGTTGTTTTGTCCTAAGGCAGTTAACTGATACCGATACATCGGATAAATCCGGAACGCATATCAACAATCCCTATGACACAAACAGAACACTTGAAAAAATGCCCAGTCATGCACTCAAAAGACTTCATAAAGTCTCCAGTCGAATCTACGATTCCACTAGACACTCGGGGGGCTACTGACATGGGTATACCCTACAGGTAATCGAGTTTGGCATATACGTTCCAGATACAGCAGAAGCCCATGGTGTTGCCAAGGCCCAATACCAAATTCGGATGACCCACGGAGACTCCGATTTCTTGCGACGCAAGAAGAAGCTTAAGATAGAAAGTTCAAAGGGACAAACCCTAATCCGTAACCGACTCGACCTGCTACCCAAGACCTAGCCTATCTATATAAAGGGTAGGAGGGGCGGCGTGGAGGACAATCACAACCCTAGCTTCCACAACCATCGCCAGATTACATCTGCGCAACCTATAACTTTCGACTCCCTTGATAATTCCAAGAGCAGACAAGCAGGAGTAGGGACCTCTACGAGGCCTGAACCTGGGTAAACCTTGCGTCCCTGTGTGCTTGTTTTCTAGCCGATTGATGCCTCCAGTGCTCCCTCCTTCTCCAAAACCCAAGTCCATTACAAGGGGCATTGACGAGTTAAACCCTCATTAGCCGATAATCCTTACATTACCAGAACTCTTAGCTTTTCTGTTAGGAGAGAGCGAGTCTATCGTAGGATTAAGGCTAGCGAGTCAGTGAAACAGTGGTCGTTGATGTTCTTCTATCACAAGGACAGACCGGCTCCTGGCAAAGCTACCGCTTTGCCGGCTTTTGTTGATGGTGCCGCCACACCCCAAGAGTCTTGGGATGCAGATCCTCTGTCTCTCACTAATGATCTTCTTCTTGCAAAGAGGCGGATCGAATATTTGATGAAACAAAAGGGTTGGAAAGGATCCGACTTGGTCCACTGCTGGCTGGCGCGCCGAATCCAGCCTCTCCAACACCATGGTGATCGGCTCATGCATTAAATCACCAAGAGTAAGGCGGACTCTCTTTGGATCTGCTCCATTCCTTATTCAGACAAGGACTATGAGTCCCAAATCAAATGGTTGATTAGGGAGCAGGTCGAGATCAAAATCCTGGAGCTGTCCTTGGACATTCATACGGCTGACGATCTTGTGACACCAGTAAGTTTTTTTGTAATCACTCGAATATGTGTTCATCTATACATTGTTGTGTCTTTTTGCAATACTGATATATTTCTTCTTTTCAGCTTGCTGACCTCATCGAGTCGGAGTTTGCTCCTCTTGAAAGATATCCTCCTGAGGTCTCTCGGGATGATGGAGATTTGATTGCACTGCCGGAAGCGCTTACCCGAAAGCGTAAGACTCCGATAGTGTCTATTGGCACAAAGGAAGTGCCCATTGCGAAGAGGTAACAATCTTCACAAGGTCTTTGTATTTTGTTTCTCATTCTTTCTGAAGTGTAACGATCTTTGTTCTATTACCTGTTCAGAGCTAAACAACTCACCAAGGGCAAGGGGAAATCCGCCTCGTCGAAGCCCCTGCGCTAGTCAAAGTTGAATTTGAGTTCTCCTGCCGCAGAGCCTCCGACTCCTACCCCATATCCTTTTATATCACCGGAGGTTACTCCATCTCCCAGTGTTGCAGAAGATCTAGCTCAGCATGCTGAGCCAGCGAACCTTGATTCGCAGACCGATGTCAACATGCGTGACTCAGAAATTGATAAGGGTGAACCTTCAAAGGGTAATGATCCCTCGACAGAAGTTTTCGCAGATAACCTTCTTAGTAATCCGAGTCTTCCCAAACTTGGCATTTCTCAGAAAACTGTAGAAGAGATCCAGAAGCTGGCTTAGCAATGCTTGGAGAGACGAAATATTTCTGCTGAGGAATAGGCCCAAGAAGTAGAGGATGTAAAGATCTCCGGGCTTCTTGACCAAGTCTGTCTTCGTGACAAGAAGCTAAAGGCCAGCGTGGCTCTGCCACCTCCAATAATCCCGCTGACTCTCGCCGAGAAGGTTTCTTCTAAGGTGAACAAGAGTCTGAAGAAATGGACACATGAACACTTTGTAAGTCAGAATTCCAACTCACTCTTTTTACGTCATTATATGTCATATCCTCTAGCCCCCAAGCATGAAGTTAGATAGGAAATCTGGATTAATGCTTTCATAGGATGCCAAAGAATGAACTAGTATCGCTCCCAAGGCTCGTGCTGATATTTAACTTAGTTAAAATATTAGCCTGAGTCTTTAGTAGACTTATGACTCTGTGTACTATTCTGACTTACAGAAAGTGAATGCTTATAACCAGGAATTGTTGAATAATATTTGCAACAAACGAAGAGAGATCAAAGCTCTTCATTTAGAGAATGCTCAACTTAAGATTTCCAAGGATGAGGTTGAAGGTAATCGTTCCAAGGATGTTTTCATAGTCGAATTTCTATTCAACTGTTGTCTTTTTCTTACAGCACTGGTCAAACAATCATGTGCAATGATTAAAGAGGCTGAGAACTTTAAGACCCTAGAGGTGGACAACACCGACTTACGACGGAAGCTGAATAAGCTTAAGGCAGATCACGAGTGCAGCATTGCTAGCATTCTTGAATCCTCCTCCATGGCCACCGAAGAACGTGATCGAAAGATCATGGTCCAGGATCAAAAAATCTTGGATATCAATGATGAGTTATTTAGAGAAAAGGACATCGCCCAAGCTCACCGGGATGAACTCCAGAGTCTTCGAGTGGAGAAGACCAAAGTTGATGATGTCATCTTTGGTATTTTTCTTTTCTTTTGTCTTTCCGCTCGTCCGACTGTAGGAGTTCAGATATATTTTTCTGACCTTTGCTTTATATGCATAGGTCCTCTGAACTTACCGGATTCTTCCTCCACCGAATCTCGCACCAACCGGTTTATAGAAGTCAGCGATTTGCTTCACGATTTCCGCCAATCATTGCAGGGTATGGCAAAGTTCTCAAAGTTCCGGACATGAACAAAATGTCCACCTTTGAGGTGCGAGACAAGGCCAAGGAGATTCCCTAGCTCATCCAGGACTAGAACATGTCCTATGCGCGGACAGCAGCACAGAATGCCCTCACCATGGTTATGAGCCACCATGGAAGCATGGAGATCTAGCAAGTAACCAGGGGTTATTCAATTGTGGATGAAGACAGACAGGAGCAAGACATCAAGTCCATCATGGACTCCTGCACTGGTTATGGATGTCATGCAGCATATTTGACCAGCTACGACACTCCTTTCTTCACTCGCGTGGAAACGCCTCCTCCACCTCCCGAAGAAACAATAGAAGTTTCCGACAAATGAGCAAACCGTATCCTATTTTCATGTCTTGGAAAGATATCAAGGCGAAGGCGGTGTCTCTAGTGAGCCAGCAGCTCCTACCTCTCCTCCTGCATCGTAGAGCATCAAAAAAACATTGTGTTATTCTGAAACAATCGGATTGTAAATAAGTAGTGTAATATTTTTGCTATTGCTAAGATTTGTAGGAACTTATGCTTCTATTTAGCACTTTTGGCTCTATTTTGACGTGCTTGAAATTTTTACATAAGCACCTTTTGCTTTGCCTAAACTTATCGTTTATCTGGCTTTCCGCCTTGTCCCTTTCGTGAGATGGCCAACCTTCGACCGGAAACTTTGCCACACAACAGAGCTCAATTGCTAGACCAATTTAAACTCGGAAACAAAGTCGGCTTCCAGTATGAACAATTCACTACTCGGAAAATGCCTGCATCCGGCACTCAGGTAAAGAACCCAAGTATAGACAAGAAAATTTTAGATTTATAGCCGAAGGTAGCATTTTTAGAATCAGAAATCTAACCAGAACAAACATGAGCATAAAGTAGTTTCAAGTATTCTAGAATTTTTGATTGTGACATGATCATTCAGAAATAAGATGGTAATATAAAACTTCTCAGAAAATATTGAGGCAACTAATACTTTATTTCTCATTGAACATGTACACATATATGCTTAAAAAGAAAGAAATCTTAAGAATAAAAGGGACGTAGCTGAGCAATATTCCACGGTCTGTCTAATTCTTCCGGGTCTGTACTACCTCCAGCTCTCTTTCTCTTCTTAGTAGCAGGTCTTTGTTTGACTAGCCGCATATTAGTTAGATATTAAGAACCATTGTGCAATACTCGGCTAACTAAAAAGGGCCCTTCCCATACTAGGGAAAGTTTGTGCTTTCCTTTCTACACAAGCCGGAGAACAAAATCGCCCTTATTGAAAGACCTATTTATGACTCTCTGGCTATGATACTTGCGTACCTTCTGCTGATAGGCTATTGATCTCATTTCAGCAATGACGCGAACTTCTTTGATTAAATCGAGATCATTTTGTCGAGAAATTTCGGCATCCTCTTCAATATACGTCAAAACTCAGGGAGAAGTATGAATCAAATCACTAGGAAGAACTGCTTCTGCACAATAGACCAGGAATAAAGGTGTGTATCCGGTTGACCTATTCGGAGTTGTTCTCAAGCTCCATATTACAGACGGTAATTCATCTTCCCAAGGCCCCGCAACGCAACGAAGTGGCGCTTTGAGTCTTGGTTTGAGGCCTTGTAGGATTAAACCATTTGCTCTTTCAACTTGTCCATTAACCTGTGGATGTGCGACTAACATAATGTCAAGCTAGATATTTTGTTCGTCGCAGAATTCAGCAAGTTCTCCCATATAAAAATTGCTCCTATTGTCCGTGATAATGCTATGCGGATAACCGTATCGGATTATAACATCCTCGACAAATCTTCTGGCTGTCGCTCCATCACAACTTGTGACGGTTTTAGCCTCAATCCATTTTGTGAACTTATCCACCATCACTAAGAGGTAAGTAAATCCACTTGGAGCCCGTTTAAACGGTCCTACCATGTAAATCTCCTAGACCGTGAAGGGCCAGGTTATAGGTATTGTTCGCAACTGATCAGCCGAAACGTGAGCTTGTTTGGCGTACTTTTGGCAGCCTTTGCATGTCTTGACCAGCCGTTCGGCATCAGCCTTGGTTGTAAGCCAAAAATATTCGTGTCTGAAAGCTCTTGCCACTAAAGATTTGGCTACAACATGATGGCCGCATTCGGCTTCGTGGATTTCCCTTAGGATTTCCACTCCTTCTTTCGGAGATACACAATGCTGAAAGACCCCAGACACAGTCCGCTTATAGAGCTCACCACTTATGATAGTATAGGTTTTTGCTCGTCGAACGATCTGCCTGCACAGAACCTCGTCTTCGGGTAATTTTCCATCTACCAAGTAGTCAAGGCAGGGTTGAGTCTAGCTGGGAATCACAGCCAGAACTGCTACTAAAGGTGAGTCGGATTTGGTTGGATATTCCTCGTCAATTCCTTTTATAGAGGGAACTTTGAGGTGCTCTAAAAAAGCGCCATCCGAGACCTTCTTCTGTGAAGAGCCTATACAATATAATGCATCTGCTTCCTCATTTTCTGTTTGAGGGATGTGTTGAACTTCAAACCATTTGAACGATTTAGCTAGCTCATTCACGACAGCCCTATATGCTGCCATGTGTTTGTTTGCGTTACAGATATCTGACACTTGTTGAGCAACAAGATCCGAATCTCCATAACACATTAATCGTCGGATGCCGTCATCTTTAGCGATCCGAATTCCATGCAGCAGTGCTTCATATTCGGCAATGTTATTCGTTGCCATGAAGTGAATCTGCAACACATAGAAAAGTTTATCTCCTTGGGGTGATTTGAGCACCACGCCAACCCCCGATCCCCCGAGCGCCTTAGACCCATCAAAATGTAAGGTCCAGTATTCCGACTTTCAGAGGGTGATGGCTCAGTGCACGGCGCCCAGAAAAATGTTGATGGCTCATGGTTGATGTAGACCTCATTGGGAACCCCAAGAGGAAGGTATGATGAGCACAACAGCAGGTTTCCCTCAATTATGAAACCAAGGTTTTATCGAACCAGTAGGAGCAAGGAAACACCCCAAAGGTGTTACTAGCTGAGCTTTGGCAGGGCGCACTACCGGTGCTAGTAGAAACGTGGAGACCTGCACAACACAACCACAGAACTTTGTCCCCAACTTGCGATGAGGTTGTCAATCTCACTGTGTTTTGCGGAAAACAAAGGATTAAACGTATCGAATGGAAAGAAGTAATAGTTTGCAGAAAGTAAACACAAAGAAGTAAACAGTTGTAGATTGTATGTAAAGAAAAGGACCGGGATCCATAGTTCACTAGAGGTGGCTCTCCTTAGATAACATGCTGGGTGAACAAATTACAGCGGGGCAATTGACAAACACCGAGAAAGCAATACATGCATATACTAATCATCTTGACTCCTTTGAGACTTGATTGGGCATTACAACATAATACATAGACCGCCATCCAACTGCATCTATGACTAATAATCCACCTTCAGGTTATCATCCGAACCCCCTCCAGTATTAAGTTGCAAGCAACAGATTATTGCTTTACGAACTGCGTGTAAATTAAACAATATGATTGTTCTATGAACAAAGGATTGTTGTTTTCTCCCTAGTAGCAACAACACATCTAGTACCTTAGAGATTTCATCACTTCCCAGTTACGGAGGCATGAACCCACTATCGAGCATAAATACTAACTCTTAGAGTTGCTAGCATCTACTCGGCCAAGATAGCTACTAACAACGGAAAGCATGCAAGATCTCAAATAACAAAGACATGATAGAATCAATAATCAATCTAAAATAGCATCTCAATATCCATCGGATCCCCGCAAACACAACATGTATAAATTACAAAAAGATGATCTTGATCATGAACGGAGCTCACAAGATCTAAACATGAAAGCACAAAGGAGGAGAAACCAGCCATCTAGCTACTACATGGATCTGCAGTCCAAGGATGAACTACTCACGCATCACACCGGAGGCTTGCATGGTGATGAAGAAGGCCTCCAGGGTGAATTCCCCTCTCCGGCAGGGTTCCGGGAAGAGCTTCAGATCCCTCCTGATCTAGGAATGGAGATGATGGTGGCTACAGACTCTTTCGTGGATTTTTGATCGGGTACTTAGGGTTTTTGTCCCGAGGGCAATATATAGGCAGAAGGAGAGGCCGAGGGGGTGCCGGGAGCCACCACACCACCCCCTGGCGTGGGCCAGGCCTGGCCGCGTGGCCAGGTGGTGTGGCCAGCCCCTGGCCCATCTCCGTCTCGTATTCTGGCACTTGATCCCTTCCGGAAAAATAGGCACTTTGGCTTTTGTCCTGTCCAATTCCAAGAATATTCATTTTCTGACTTTCCTGGAACCAAAAACAGCAGAAAACAGGCAGTTGGCACTATGGCTCTTGTTAATTTGTTAGTCCAAGAAATCATATGAAAAGTACTCCAAAGTTGGAACAAAACACAAGAAAGTGGATAAAACCAAGCAGGGAACATCAAAAATTATTGATACATTTGCAATGTATCAGAGGGTCATGTTTGCTGTTCTCTCTTTGCAATCAGTGACAAAGTCAGCCAGAATCTAGGATTTGATTGTTGTAGGAGGTTTGTACTCAATGTCGAAAGCTGAAAGCTCTATGCCCCATTTTGTGACACATCCTATAGCATCGTTGTTGTTGATTATATCTTTCATGGGAGCTGTGCTCACCACGGTAATTGGATGTTCCTGAAAGTAATGTCATAGCTTCCGAGATTAGAAAAACACACTAAACCAGCTTTTGGTAATGTGGATACCACTGCTTTGATTCAGTTAGGTCTTCACTGAGGTAGTAAGTCGGACACTGCACCAGGTGCTCCTATTTTTCCTCTGGTCTTTCCACCACCATGAGGACACTAACGACTCTGTTTGACGTAGCGAGATAGAGCAAAATCGTTTCACGAGGTTCCGGTGCTGCAAGGATAGGAGCGAACGACGGTACTGCTTTCAGGTCTTATAGTGCAGCTTCAGCTTCATCAGTCCAAATGAACATTTGGTCTTTTTCAGGATCTTGTAGAGTGGTGCGGCTCTTTCACCGAGCTGGCTTACAAACCGGCTGACTACAGCAATGCAACCAGTTAGTGTTGACCGTCCTTCAGGCGAGTCGGCCTGGAAATATTGAGTATAGCCTTGATTTTGTCATGGTTCACCTCTATGCCTCTCTGTAACACGATGAAACCTAACAACTTTCCGGCTGGTATTTGATACGTCCATTTTGCATCACTATTCTATGTCTTAATTCACTGTTATTCATTCATATATTTCGTATTGAGAGGTGATACTTATGTTATTTCATCTATTTTTTGCATGGTTGATGACTTTTGGAGCATGGACCGCTCTGATCGGATTACGATGGAAAAGGTCTTTGTTTGGAGGCAAAATTCGCAAAGATCAGAAAATCTGGGAAAATATACAGAAAATCCTATTTTTCCAGAAGACAAAGGAAGCCAGAAGGGGGGCTGGAGATGGGCCACAGGGCCCACACCACCCCCTAGCGCGGGAAGCCCTAGGCTGCGCCAGCAGTTGGTGTGGCCGACCTGGCCCACTCCAGGCTCTCCCCTCTGGCGTATATTATCCTCCCAAAACCCTAAGACTCGAGGAGCGACCACAGAAAGATTCTGCCGCCTCTACAAAGCGGACAACACCGAGAGAGAAAGATCTCTCCGGTAGACAGATTTCTTCCGGGGGAATTCCTTCCTGGAGAGGGGATATCGTCGCCATCAACACCATCATCAAGCTGGACTTCATCGGGATCATCATCATCATCATCACCACCATCATCACCATCAGCACCCTCATCACCATCTCCATATTGATTTAACAATTGTGTCGAATCTTGCATAGTTCATAGGGGAAACTTTCCCGGTGTTGATTACTCTTTATAGTTGATGCTATTGAGTAAACCGTTGAATTATTGTTTATGTTCAGATTGTTATACATCATTGTTCCATCTCTGATCATGATCCATATGATGTCTTATGAGTAGTTCGTTTTGTTCTTGAGGACATGGGAGAAGTCATGCTATTAGTAGTGGAGTTGTGTTGAGAAAGATTCAATAGTTTGATATTTAAGTTGTGGTGTACTTCTTCTAGTGGTATCATGTGAACGTCGACTACATGACACTTCACCTATAGGGGCCTAGGGGAATGCATTATGTATTTGGCTACTAATCGTAGGGGTTGCCGGAGTGATTGAAACCTGAACCCCCATTAGGAAACCATTGCACAAGGGACGTAAGGGTCTTAGAGTTTAAAGCTGTGGTTAGGTTTCTACCTTAATTACTTTCTTGTACTTACCGATGTTTGCAAGGGGTATAATAACAAGTATGTATTAGTCCTAGGAAGGTCGGTACATTAGCACAGGTTCACCCACACAACACTTAGCAAGCTAAAGAAGATTAATCAACTATATGAAGCGAAAGCACTTGATAGTCTTCCCATGTGTCCTCAAGAATGTTTGGTCATCTTAAGTAATACAACCGGCTTGTCCTTTGCTGCATAAAGGATTGGGCCACCTGCTGCATTTATTCCTACTGTCTTTTATTTATTCGTACTTTGTTTACTTGCTTTATCAAAAAGCCCTAAAAATCCATTTGCTAAGTATTTGCAGAGAATTCCTGATCCATACCACTAGCCAGCACCTTCTGCTCCTCGTTGGGTTCGACACTCTTACTTAACGAAAATACTGCGATACACCCCCTATACTTGTGGGTCATCAAGACTATTTTATGGCACCGTTGCCGGGGAGTGAAGCGCTATTGGAGAGTGGAACTGGTAAAGGAAACTTCTACTGTGAGTATTGTTTACTTCTGCTAGTTGCTTTATTTTCGTTATTGATAATTCGCTGAGTTTCTTATTTGGTAATGCTACTACCACTGCTAAGGTAGTCGATAAGCCACCACCTGCTGAGAATGATGTTTTCAAAATACCTACAAGAATTATTGATCGTGTTATGGATAACTACTATGTTGGGGATGGAACTGTCCATCATGCTGATCATTTGCTCTTTATACACAAATTATGCGGGTTGTTCAAGTGTGCAGGTATTACTACAGATCAATTTAAGAAGAAGTTATTCTCATTATCGCTGAAAGGAAGAGCTGAGGAATGGTATAAGCTGCTGAAGAATGGTCAAGCTCTGGAATGGGAGGAAATAATGCCTCTCTTTTATTCAAAGTTTTATCCTCCTAGTGAGATTCATAAAGATCGGAATCAAATATACAACTTTTGGCCTCTTGATGCAGAGAGTACATCTCAAGCTTGGGGGAGATTGAAGTGACTATGCTCAAATGTCCCATTCATGAGCTCCCCAACAATATTATTATCAATAAATTTTTTGCAAGGTTCCCTCTACATGACAAGGATTTATTGGATGCTTCTTGTGCTGGATCGTCCACTCGTATGGAAGAAGAAGCTAAATGGGATCTTCTGGACCGTATTCAAGACAATGCTGAAGCATGGGAGAATAACAAAGGTACAAAGTCAGGTATAAATTATGATTATGAATGCATTGAATCTTTTATGGGAACTGATGACTTTCAAAATATTAAAAATGCTTATGGTTTAGACTCTCAAGCTATTGCCTCTTATTTTAAGGCGTTTGCTTCCTATATTGAAGTGCCTAAAAAGAAGTGGAATAAGTATCATGAACCTTATAAAGATGTTGCTAAGAGTGTTCCTGCAAGAAATACTGAAGTTTATACTACTAATCATGTCTTACCTAAACCTTACATTGAGAAAATGCCTTTCCCAGTTAAGATAAAGGAACATTCTATGATAGCTAGTCTGGTTGATGAAAGTACAAGTAAAGCTGTTGAACCTGATAAACAAAGCATTGATGAACCTATAATAGCAAATGTGAAAGACTTTGTCACCAAGTATGAAGAAGAGGGACACACTATCCTTTGTAAGGATACCTCTAATATTGTTTCACATAGTAGTGTTATGAGAGCTAGTATTCCTGTATTTTCTGTTAGAATAAGTGATAATTGCTATGATGGCCCTTGTGATAGTTATATTGTTAAGTTTATGCATGATACTGAAAGTTACTATGAGGGAAAAGTGTTCTCATGTATCTCAATAATATCAAGTTTCCTCGCTTTATGCTGAAAGTTTTTATGTTGCACTTGTTTTGCCTTCTTATGCAAGTAGCCTCTAGCTTCAACAACTTGTTTGTTTACAAAAATCCCTTGCATAGGAAGTGGGTTAGACTTAAATGTGTGTATTTTTGCTTCTTAATTCTCTCTTTCACTTCAATTCATATTCCTATGTGAGCATCTCCAAAATTATCATGCCCATCTTAATGGCTATAAAGAAAGAGCTTTTTGGGAGACAACCCAATTTGTTTTTGCTTTCAGTTTTTTCTTTCTTTGAGTCTTGGAAGTTATTACTTAGGTAATAACCGCTCCGTATACTTTTTGTTTGGTTTTTGTGTCAAGATCAACCTCTAATGAGAGAGAAGTAAGATTTGGGGAAGTTGCTGTCCCGAAACAGATTTTTGTGCTTCACCGTAAAAATTCATGAGAGATCTCTGTATGTTGGATTGAGCTGTAATTTTTTGTGCTTCTGCCACAGGTTGTTATTTAACTTCCATTAGTTTTGCAATTTTTTATTTGAGCAACAGAAGATTTTCTAAAAAATTGATCTTTACCTGCTAGTCTGCTTTGACAGATTTTGCCAATCTTGCATTTGCTTCTTTATTCGATTTCCTTTTTGAAATATTTTTGGGTTTTCAGAAGGAGTTGCTACGGTAGCTTATGTTTTGATGGTTTTCAATTGATGTTGGACTCAAAAGGTTTTATCGCTTCACTTATACTAATGTTGCTAATGAGAACTATGTGAAGTTTTGTGTGAAAGAAATTTCCAGGAAGTGGAGATAATGGTGTAATAAGGAAGAGAAGGGTTTTATGACTCAAGTAATAAGTGTATGAATATATTGATGCTATTCAAGTGATGACTCCAGAAAAATCTACTAGATACCAAATTCAGAGACCTGCAGAGTCTGTTTCCAAATAGGTAATAGTTCTGGTAAGAAAAGTTCCACGAAAATACTATCCAACTATATTTTTGCAGTTTTCAGCCAATAAGGAAAGTTACGAAGAGAAAAAGGGACGGAAACGGAGCCAGGGTGGCCCACACCACCCTGTGGCGTGGGCCCTCCCCTGGCCACGCCACCAGGTGGTGAGTCCACCCTGGACTCCGCCTTCGACTCGTTTTCTCCTAGTACCTTCCTTTTGATATGAAACTTCGTAATATATAACCCCCCGAATCTTCCGAGGTTCGTATATCGTGTTTTCATCATGTTTTTGTTTCGATCTGTTTCTGCCAGGACATACTCTTTGAAAGCATAGAAGCACAATGGTTTCCACCAAGGATAAAGGGAAGGAGCCTATGGAGGAAGACCTCCAAGACCCCGGGAAGGAGAAGGAGATCAAGAGTGAAGGTTAAGAGGAGCAAGGCCAACATCCGCACACCGGCACTACCATTGCAAGCATTGGAGTGGTGACGAAACCTGCCAGGGTTAGAAGGACTACACGGATGCAGACTGGGGGAAAGCTCCTCGTCATAGTTTGGCTCCACGGTCACTTCCTCCACACACCAAGAATCCTTTCCATACCCTTATCCATGAGCATCAATACCAGAATATGCCCAAGGGGAAATTACCCTCCAATTGGGATTTGCCTCGTTTTAGCTATGCAGGAAAAGAAGACTTCAATGAGGAAGAGTGGGGAAAGAATAGCAAGAGCTGGAATTCTCAACCCGATATGATCATGAGCCGCATTGAGCAAAACTCACAGCTGATTCATAATCTCACCTTCGAGATTGAGGACTTGGGGAAACTGATCAGAGAGCTCATCGAGAGGATACCACCACCACCGAAGGAGTAACTCGTCATCAGGTTTGGCATCCCCTTGGTTTGTTTCAAGCTTGGGGAGTGACACGGTATCACGTCACTATCTTTTATCTTTTTGCCTTATTAGTAGAGTCATATCATGAATAGAGAAGTTATTATGCAGGATGGTTTGCATTATGGAAGTGTCCCCTCTCTCGTTAGATATGTATCCCTTGGTGTGAGTTGTCGTTACGGAATATTAATGAGAAGTTCTACCATTCACTCTTTTTCATAGCTTATATTAGTTTCCAATTCATGGTTATATGATTGATCTTGTTGTTAGTATTGGTATCGCTTTGGGATCATTGAGTTAATTTAGTTGGTTTTGGCAAAGCTGGCTCGGTCAGTAGCAACACTATTTGAGAGTTGAATGAAAAGATAAGAGTACTCTAAAGAAAAATAATTTCATCATCTTTCTTTCTTGATTTGCTCATAAGTCTAGTATTCTCTAGTTAAGATCTTTTGTGCTTCCAAGGAAGATTGCATGTTTGTTTTTATCATTTGTATGTTTGCTTGTTTCCTTCAACTCTTATACTTGCTATCCAGCCTTGCTAGCCAAAAACCTGTACTGAGAGGGAACTCTTCTCGTGTATCCACTCCTTTAAACCAAAACCTTTGCCATTTGTGTCCACCATACCTACCTAGTAGCATTATTGCTATTCCAAGTAAATTCTTGTTTTATCTACCTCCCAAATTAAACTTGTTATGTGAAAATTAGTGATTAAAGCTCTCACGAACTTGATGGCACACTTTACTTTCTTGCATTTAATAAACTTGAACCATTGGGTCCTTCTTTGTTGCGTATATGCTTGCGCTTTATGAGTTGAAGTTAGCAGAACCATGTATCATGGGGACCGCTTTCAACACTTCATTGGTACTTGTACCTAGTTGATATCATGTTCTTTTGCTTATGGATCCCAGCGGTGTGAAATAAAAGTGGAACTTGAAGATCATGGAGTTTATATGTGTGTTAGAGAAACGCCTGGGCTGCTAGCCTAAGCCATGCCTCATCATGGTGGAAACTTGCAGCATAACTATAGTGAGAATTCTATGAAGCATCCTCAATAAAAACCTATTCAAATAGCAAATAAAAAGATCACTGAGATGCTCACTGTCTGCTTGCCTTGTCATTTTGATTATGGGATAGCTCCTGTGTCATGTGCACGGGGTACCCCGTTGGCGGTTCTCAATGATACACATGTATTTACAATGACAAGAGCTTGCTCGTGACTGAAGTTGAGTAGCATGAGGTTCAATACTCATAAGTAAGGGGCATGAGATTTCAACTTATAACTTTTCAAGCATATCATCTTAGTTGTGTAACTTTAACCTTAACCACCAAAAGATGCCTATGATAGGGGCATTGAGAGCTCAAAGCTTATAAGTATCATAATTTTTGGGAGCTCTTTATGAGACTTGCAATCCCTGCTTCCCTCTATGAAGGGCCTTTCTTTTACTTTTTAGTTGCATCAGTAAACCTATTCCCTTCTACCTCAGCAAGTATTTTGAGTTGTTGTGTTTCATTCATTCATATGATGATTTATTCAATCATGTTTCTTATGTTCCTTGTTTTGCACATTGCTCTTATCTTGATGTTTACTACTTTGAAAGCTATCATTAACCAGCTATTTGTGAACTCCAGCAAATTATCAACTATTCTTCGACCAAGAGCTAAGTTTGTCATTACCAATTATGATTCAATTTATGTATCTTTATTGTGTTTCCTTTACTCATTGCAAGTTAAGTTATATAATAGTGAGTTGTCTTCTATTATGATCTATGTTTTGATGAATGTGATGCTTCTTGTCCGTATTCTTTTATCGACTCTTGACTCCATAAACCTGAGGCCATGTTTATTGAGCTCAATTTCGCTTGGGGACAAGCAAAGTCTAAGCTTGGAAGAGTTGATACGTCCATTTTGCATCACTATTCTATGTCTTAATTCACTGTTATTCATTGATATATTTCGTATTGAGAGGTGATACTTATGTTATTTCATCTGTTTTTGCATGGTTGATGAGTTTTGGAGCATGGACCGCTACAGTCAGGATTCTGATGGAAAAGGTGTTGTTTGGAGGCAAAATTCGCAAAGATCAGAAAATCCCAGAAAATATACAGAAAATCCTATTTTTCCAGAAGACGAAGGAAGCCAGAAGGGGGGCTAGAGATGGGCCATAGGGGGCCCACACCACCCCCTCGCGCGGGCAGCCCTAGGCCACGCCAGCAGGTGGTGTGGCCGCCCTGGCCCACTCTAGGCTCTCCCCTCTGGCGTATATTATCCTCCCGAAACCCTAAGACTCGAGGAGCGACCACAGAAATATTCCATCGCCTCTGCGGGGCGGAAAACACCGAGAGAGAAAGATCTCTCCGGTAGACAGATTTCTGCCGGGGGAATTCCTTCCCAGAGAGGGAGATCGTCGCCATCAACACCATCATCAAGCTGGACTTCATTGGGATCATCATCATCACCACCATCATCACCATCAACACCCTCATCACCATCTCCATATTTCTATAACAATTGTGTTGAATCTTGCATAGTTCATAGGGGAAACTTTCCCGGTTTTGATTACTCTTTGTAGTTGATGCTATTGAGTGAACCGTTGAATTATTGTTTATGTTCAGATTGTTATACATCATTATTCCATCTCTGATCACGATCCATATGATGTCTTGTGAGTAGTTTGTTTTATTCTTTAGGACATGGGATAAGTCATGTTGTTAGTAGTGGAGTTGTGTTGAGAAAGATTCAATAGTTTGATATTTAAGTTGTGGTGTACTTCTTCTAGTGGTGTCATGTGAATGTCGACTACATGACACTTCACCTATATGGGCCTAGGGGAATGCGTTGTGTATTTGGCTACTAATCGTAGGGGTTGCCGGAGTGACAGAAACCTGAACCCCTGTTAGGAAACCATTGCACAAGGGATGTAAGGGTCTTAGAGTTTAAAGTTGTGGTTCAGTTTCTACCTTAAATACTTTCTTGTACTTACGGATGTTTGCAAGGGGTATAATCACAAGTATGTATTAGTCCTAAGAAGATCGGTACATTAGCACAGGTTCACCCACACAACACTTAGCAAGCTAAAGAAGATTAATCAACTATATGAAGCGAAAGCACTTGACAGTCTTCCCATGTGTCCTCGAGAACGTTTGGTCATCTTAAGTAATACAACCGGCTTGTCCTTTGCTGCATAATGGATTGGGCCACCTGCTGCATTTATTCCTACTGTCTTTTATTTACTCATACTTTGTTTACCTGCTTTATCAAAAACCCCTAAAAATCTGTTTGCTAAGTATTTGCTGAGAATTCCTGATCCATACCACTAGCCAGCACCTTCTGCTCCTCGTTGGGTTCGACACTCTTACTTATCAAAAATACTGCGATACACCCCCTATACTTGTGGGTCATTAGTATTCCAAAGAAGCACTTCTTCAGATTATATGTTGTATTTGCGTAGATTGGCAAACATTTCCTCCATATCAGAAATTAAGGTTTCATTCTTTTTGGACATCACCGCAATGTCATCCACATATGCATGTACATTGCATCCAATTTGATCATGGAGGCAACACTGCATAGTGCGTTGGTATGTAGCTCCTGTGTTCTTCAGCCCAAAGGGCATCGTAACGAAACAGAAGGTTCCGAAGGGGGTTATGAATGAAGTTTTGACTTTGTCTGATTCCTTCATCCAGATTTTGTGATAACCAGAATATGCATTGAGAAAACGTAGGAGTTCTGAGCCTGCTGCAGAATCGATAACTTGATCAATTCTAGGCAGAACGAACGGATCTTTGGGATAAGCCTTGTTTAAGGTTGTATAATCAACACACATTATTAAACCAGTGGTGTCATTTTTAGGGACCATTACAGGATTGGATAACCACTCAGTGTGGATGACCTCTTCTATGAATCTAGCTAACTCGAGCTGAGCTAGTTCCTTAGCTATTGCTTTTTGCTTTTCATTGCCAAAACATCGTAAGGGCTGTTTGACGGGTATAGCGTTTGGGAGTACATTTAGAGAGTGCTCGGCAAGTTCCCTAGGTACTCCGGTCATGTCAGATGGCTACCATGCGAAGATGTCTTGATTTTCTTGGAGGAACTTGACGAATGCACTTTCCTATGCGCGATCTAAACCTACACCTATCTGGGTCACCTTGGAGGGGTCATCATCCTTCAATGGTGTCTTCTTCGTCTCTTCTGATGCGTTGAATTCTGGAGTCGGCTTTGTAACATCCTTGTTTGTCACGGGCATCTCGGACAGGTCGATGGTCTTCTTGATCTCCTAGTACTCCTGGGCGTGCAGCACGGCTTCAGCAAAGGCGGCATTTCCGTCCTCGCACTCTTGCACTTTCTTTGGGTCTCCCTTGATGGTGATCATGCCTTTGGGACCTGGAATTTTCATCATATTGTAAATGTAACACGGATGAGCCATGAAATCCCATTAAGACGACCGTCTGAATATAGCGTGGTATGCACTCTTGAACGGGACCACTTCGAAGGAAAGTGCTTCCGTCCGGTAGTTCTTTGGAGTTCCAAAGGTAACATCCAAAGAGATCTCTCCTAGGGAGTTTGCTTGTCTTCCTGGTACAACTCCGTCAAAGATCGCAAAGCTGTGATTCAGTTGTGTTTCCGAGATCCTCATCCAATGCAGCGTTTCGACATATAGAATATTGATGGTGCTACCGCCGTCCATGAGAGTCTTGGAGAAACCATAGCCGTCAATAAGTGGATTGACAACTAAGGCGTATTTTCCTCGCTTGTGCAACTTAGGCGGATGATCAGCACGGTCAAAGGTGATTGTCATTTCTGACCAGTCCAAGAATTGAGGGACAGCCGGAATAGTTGCGTTTAGCTCATGCAATACTGCTTTCTTGACCTTAGCTGGCTAAGAACAAATGAAGGTGACATAAGTGTCTTTATTTGTTGGGAAGTTCTTCTTTCCATCCGACTTGGGATTTGAAGGCTCTGCTTCCTCCATGTCAGAATCTTCCTTGGTCTCTTTTTCTTTTTCGGGATTCTTCTTTCCCTTCTTTTGCTTAGCCCTGTAGCTAGTGGAATCGTGTTTTTTTATGTCATCATTGAAACGACACTCAGCATTTGTGTGTGACGAGCCCTCGTTGGCATCCAAGTGATGCACACACGGGTTATTGGCAATGTCAGCCCAAGAGTAGGTTTTGCCAGGTTGCTGGTCTCCTCTACCTTGGACCCTTGACGTCCCACGACCACATAAGTGGCCGCCTCCGCGCTCTCCTATTCCTGCAGACCCGAAAGTAGCAGTGAAAACCGCTATTTCCACGTTGGGCTTTTCTTTCGAGGTATTCTTGCGCTTCTGAGCTTGTTGCTTCAGCTGTTTTGCCGATTGTGGTATAGCCAGGATGTTAAGTAGCCCTTCTGCATCATCGTTGGCATCTGCATATTTGCACACCGTTTCTATCATCTCTCCCAAATCAGTGACCTTGTCGCACTTCAAGCGGTGACGCAGTAAACCAATTGGGAGTCCTGCAATGAAAGCTTCAATCGCAGTTTGATTGTTTACTCCTTCACAGGAGTTCTTAGTGTTGATCCATCATCTAAGGTAATCTCGGCAAGTTTCTCTGGCTTTCTAGGTGCAATGTTGTAGGCCTCCTACCGTACATGGCCTCTGGTATGTGCCTTCGAAATTACGAAACAACGCGCTTTGCATGTCATACCAATTGTGGATGGTATTCTACAGAAGTTCATTAAGCTAGGATCATGCCGTCTTCCGCAGCATAAGTGGGAGATATCGGGTCGCGACCAATCTGTTTCCGCCTTTGGTGATGCAGCAAGCCTGGAAAAAATCCTAGAGCCAAGTATCTGGCCGAGCTACACCGTCGTAGGGCTGAATGTGTCTTGAGATGGTGAATCCTTCTGGGAATCTTGTTTCTCGAATGCACGGTCCGAAGCATTTTGGACCCACATAGATATCGTCGTTCTCGTAGCGCTGCTCCTCTATGTTTGAATTGATCCGATGTCTCGCATCACTTGGTGACAGAGAACGCCGTCATGGTTGTTGGTTGTGGCTGCAGTGCCTTGGAGTTGGACTTCTGCTCCTACCACCACCTCCTCCGTCACGACGCCCTCCTTGGTCTCCCTGAGGGCCGTTGTGATGTCTGTTTCGTGGAGAGGGTGGTGTAGGTGGATTGTTTTCGGCTGATCGCTGGCCTCCATCCGGAGCATCATTATTTCTGTTCTAGGGAGGGTCTTGATTACGATGAGCCCCTGCCGGCTTGAGTTAGCATGGTGTCCATTGTTCCTTCAACCGTCGTTTCCCCCATTGCGATGAGATTCAGTCGGACGACTTGTGTGTCTAGGAGGTGGCATCCTTTGTCGGTCCTCCTCCCGACATTGTTCTTTGTCGTCGTCCCTGCAATTGTTCGACTCTCACCGGGGATGGTGTCTCAGAACTAGTGCCACAACTGCGTCTCGCTCTGCGGCTGGAGCAACATTGCTCCAGTCACGTGCGGTTCTGGGCCATTGTGCTGAAGATCCGGTTCTTGAGTAATTATCTTCCCGATGGTCGGAACGGTGATGTTGTTCCGGTCCCGTTGTGGCCTAATGTCATCCCAGCCCGGATCCGTGCGACATTGGTCGGATTTAGAGACCAGCTTTCCGCTTCCAGATTTCGTGACCTTCTGTTGCTCCAGACTTTCGGTAAGGAGCTTTACGCCCAACCGGACTTGATTTGGGTTTGGATTGTTTGCCAAGATATCTCGAGATGCAGTAGTGTTCTATACCCGTATTGGATACACTAGATCTCCATTGCTGTCGAGCCGAGGTGCTCCTGGGTCTCCCTCAAAGAGTACCTTGTGGACTTCCGGATACTTATCGGCCCGCACGTGGCCTTTTCGGGTCTTATGATGCTGTAGAGAGATGAACTGCTCCGCATGTCATGGTGGTGGCACGTCAGATGCCATGGATATGCTAAAGATGGGGCCAATGAGTGCTAGGGGAATCTAGGGAGGGAAAACGTGGTGATTCCACGCACAGAAGTTCTTGTATTTCCTCTACCAATGGTGTTTACAGGTGCTCCTCAAGCTATTGGTGAGAAGGAGACTATGTCTCTTACTCCCCATAGCCTAGTTCTAGAGTTCTACCTTAGATAGAGAAAATGATCCATCCTCTCTATGGAGGCCCTAGTGCTCCTTATATAGGGGAGCCCGGGTTACAATGTTAGGGCACACCTGGCAGCATATTCGCCGAATATGCCCCTCGACTAAAGCTAGATGCTTCTTTATTCTCTTTAACGGCTCGTCCGGGCTTTGAACGTAACCCATTGCGTAATCCTTTCTTTTAAGCGTCACTAGACACGGGCTACGTCAGCCGACACTGCCTGCATCATTTTGGTCGCCCTTACCCCACTGGTCCTTCCCTCTGCTTTGCTTCGCTCACACTACAGCTAACCAAAGCCACCTTTTGACCAGCAGGAGATTCCTTCCTTCTCTTGGAAGACAAGCGGTAGTCCGGTTAGCACATAGCTAACCTGGCTACGAGGGTACCTGTGTAATAGATAGACAAACATGGCTCGCATATATCTTATGCCGGCTAGGTTAACGCTAGGGAGCTGCCCCATGGGCCGAGTTACTCCGTAAGTCGGTCTGCCTTGAGGTGATCCGGCCAGCACTTGCTTTGACCAGGCCGTACCCCGTCTAACTCGGCCTTTATACCCCGGTGTGACCCTACCCGGTGGTATCCCCCCAACATAAGTCCCCGAAGCTGGTGTGGTCTTAGCAACCTTAGTTGTTAAGGCCACAACAGGTTCCTTTATCTGGATCTTAACTTCTTCGGACGAGTTAATCAGTAACCCGGACCTTTTTCTTCTATATTCCCATGGAGCATTCCGAGTTATTTCTCGCTGGCCGGGTCTTTGCTCATATATCCGGGTTACCTTTCCTTCTTTCGTATGCTTCCCCACGTCCTACGTGGAGGGTAATCATCATCTTGCCTCATTTTAAGGGCCACGCCCATTTACTGCGCCGGTTACTGTTGCAATGTCAGGAATAATTGTTGTGCACGTCCCTTCGCTGTGGGGCCTCGTTAACCGTAACACCACGTCGCATCACATGATCTTTTTCTCCCTATGGTCCTTGCTGTGGATGGCGCTTGGTTGGCTACTCTGCTGCGTACCCGGCCACATCGTGCGGCTTGGCCACCGCAAACAATCCCACTTTGCGCTTGCACACGCAGTTAAATACAGGACAGGGGCCTTCTGGGGAGATTTCCCCACACTTAGCATGCTCCCCTGCCTCCTTTCTTCTTTGCTGCAACTCCACCGCCACCACTGCTTCGTCGACATTGCTGCGCTGCTGCGACCATGCTCATCAGTTCCCAGCGACCGCGTCGCTACCTTAGTTCAAAATTTTCGCCACGGGGCCCTGTGCTTCTAGGTTCCCCGCGGCCGGCTACCTCTACTCAGATTTCCTCCTCGAAGATCTCGACCTCACCATGACTAAGGAAGAGGTCGCCGTGGTGGCACAACAAGAGGAGGAAGACGAAGCTCGCGAGCACAGCGGGTGGGATGGTGCGTTCGTCTTCGAGGACGATTTGGATTGGCTATACGCCACGCGCCGCATCCCCGCAGGCATCGCCTGCCGCCTCGCCGCCGACGAGGTTTCTCCCTCTCCCAATCCAGGAGAATACGTTGTTTTCCTCTCCCGCTTTCATCGTGGCTTTGGCCTTCCTGTTTCCGATTTGTTTTTCGATTTCATCTCCACATATCAATTGCAACCACACCATCTCCCTGCGAATGCCATCACCTCTCTCTCCTCTTTTGCCTCAAGCATAGAGGGTATATCAGCCTCTGGCCATCTAAGGAGATGTGGATCAAGTTCTTCGTTCTCCAGAAGAATGTTGTTCTGGATCCGGAGCTTACTCCAGCAGAAAAGCGTCTGACTCAGTGCGGGGCTACCTCCATATCTCCCTACAAGGGCTCTGCGTTCCCCCGGGTCACTAGGCTCGAGTCTTGCAAAGGCTGGGCCCGGACTTTCTTCTACGTCCAAAACACAACTGACGAGGACTTGATCCGGCTCCTCCCCTTCAAGCTTGGAGTCCCGGACACCTCTCTTTGGGAGAGCATCCCCAAACGACCCACGGACCTGGCAAACCAGGTTGATCGCCACATCAAGGACCTACTCAAGGAGAAGTTGTAGGGGGAAGATATTATGATCACTTTCATTCGCAGCTGAGTTTCCCCCCCTGCAGAAACGTGCCCACAAGATCTTCTACTTGAGCAGGCCCCTCGACCCCCACCAGACATCCTCCTTCGAGCTCCATAACTCGGCAGTATACCATCGGGTTAAGGCCATTTTCAACGTAGAGAAGGAATTCTCCGAGGCTTGGGAATGGGGGCTTGCGCCCTACACCCGGGATAACCCTCCTCCAATGGTAAACTTCACTCTTACCGTTTTCCCAAATCTTCTTTATATGTCGGATGACTTTCTTAACTTAACCTTCTCTACTTTGTTCTCAGCAATTCCTCCAGCAGCCATTGGAGGATGGCCAAGAGCTGGCGAGTAAATGGGTGTCGTACCGTGCCGTGGTAGATGAGGTGGAGCCTGATTTGGAGACTTTCTTGCCCACTCAGGACACCATCAAGCGTACCTCTGGTAAGGCCTCTTCTTTAAGGGATTGGCCAGATGATGATGACTCGGATGTTGAGGTTCTTGAGGAATTCGACCCGGTCCCCCCTCTTATGCATTTCCGCTTATGTCCAGATCTTCAGCTAACCCGGCCGGTCAGGTCCACGAGGTTCCCCCCTTGCCACTAGTGGTCCAGTCCCTGCTCCCTCCTAGATGCGTGTGGCTACCTCGGTGACAGCTTCAAAGGCGTCGTCGCCCAAGGAGAGGCAGAAAAAGTCCAGGGTGAAAGCCTCGGCCAAGAGCACTGTCTGGAGGGCACCCAAGCCTCGGGTACCTCCAACCTCGGATGAGTAAGTCTTTCTGTGTTTTTGTTTAGGTCCTTCCATTTCTGCCTTTGCCTTTGCCTCTTATTGGCTCTCTTTCTCTTTTTGACTTGGTGCTCTTCTGTTTTCCAGAGCTCCTAGGGTCATTCCCTAGAGCAGCTCCGGCATTGTCTCTCCGATCCATAGTAGCCCTTCTCCCTCCCGCGACGACGACACTTGCCCGCTCAGTCCTGTTCAAGAGGACTCCATGGCTGCGCCTGATCGGAGCCCACCTCGCCATGAGGAGGGTGACGTCAGCGTGGGGGTAGTGGGGCGGCTCAGGATACAGCCATGCTGGATCATCCCAGCTCCTTTTCGGCGCCAGCGCCCAGTTTTGAGGTGCTAGTTTCATCGGCACCGCCCCAATCAAGTTTTTTTCCAGCTCCAGTTTCTTTTGAACCAGCAACACTAGTAGCAGCAGCACGATCAACACCAGAACCAGCAGCACCACCAGTAGCACCAACAGCTCCACAGTAGCACCAACAGCACCACCAGTAGCACCAACAACATCACCAGCAGCAACCTCGGCACCAAAGCCCACAGCAGCCACAGCCTCCACCAAGCTTCCAAAAAGGAAAGCTCCATCAACTGCCTCCGGATCAACGGTGTCCATCGCGGACATCTTCCAGCCAGCTACCCAGGCATCGTCCGGATCAATAGCCTATGATCTTTTGCCGCGTCCTTCGTCATCCGGAAAGCTCAAGAAAAAAGCTATCGGGCCAGCCAAGGGCACTCCTTCCAGGTCCTCCGCTACCGGATCAGAAGGTAGTAGGCAACTGGTCCTGCATACCATTCCTGCTGCCACCCAATGTGCGAGGCGAGAGGCCCATATCAAAATCCTAGTGGCGAGCCATTCTCCTAGCAGCGAAAGTTACATCCCACTGCTCCTTGAGTATGTGAACAACTGGAACAACGTTGAATTCTTTGATCCTAAGGATGATCTGCCAGAGAAGTTTGGACTTGCGGAGTTCATCGCTTAGATGAATTCTACCACCAAGGCCATTTCTTTGGCTGGCCAGATGATGGAGGTAACTATCTTCTCCTGCTATGGTACTTTATATGTATGAATGCTTATAGATATATCCCCTAGTCCCCGAGCCTCTGAGGGAGTAACTTGTTACTCAGTCGGATGCTCCTAGATAATTTAGTTCACATCTTTAGTAATTTCCAATAGTGGTAAAGTGAGAGCCAGGTTAAGCTCCACTTGGAATGGATTTTGTAGACTTCGAATATCCAGACACCTAGAGCCAGTTAAGTTCCACTTGGCACAGATCTTGAATACATCGAATATCCACACACCTAGAGACGGGTTAAGTTCCACTTTGCCCGGATTTTGTAGACTTCGAATATCCACACACCTAGAGCCGGGTTAAGTTCCACTTGGCCCGGATCTTGAATACTTCGAATATCCACACACCTAGAGGCGGGTTAAGTTCCACTTGGCCCAGATTTTGTAAACTTCGAATATCCACACACCTAGAGCCAGGTTAAGTTCGACTTGGCTCGGATCTTGAATACTTTGAATATCCACACACCTAGAGCTGGGTTAAGTTCCACTTGGCCCGGACCTTTTAGACTTCGAATTATTCTCAGTTTCCCTTTAAACTAACCTTGTCTTGTTTTTTCTAGATTACCACTAACCGCCGAACTGCTGAGTTCCAGCGCCTGCTGGACTCCTACAAAGACGTTCGCGCCCGTTATGGCAAGCTCCTAGAGGATCACCAGAGGAAGAGTAATTTTCTTTACCCAAGACTTTTCCTATTTCCACTTCTGTTCCATCGGGTTATCCGTGATCCGTATTAACTTGTTATTCGAACTATGCAGCCAAGGTTGAGGCTAAGAACATTATTATGCGGCAAAATCTGGCTGAAATCCAAGGTATGTTGTCTTGTTCATATGATCATTGTCCACTCTTTCCTTGACTCGGTAGATGTTTTATACTTCGGCTCTGCCGGATTAACCCACTGTTGGAGTTGTGTTGAGAAAGATACAATAGTTTGATATTTAAGTTGTGGTGTACTTCTTCTAGTGGTGTCATGTGCACGTCGACTACATGACACTTCACCTATATGGGCCTAGGGGAATGCATTGTGTATTTGGCTACTAATCGTAGGGGTTGCCGGAGTGACAGAAACCTGAACCCCCGTTAGGAAACCATTGCACAAGGGACGCAAGGGTATTAGAGTTTAAAGTTGTGGTTAGGTTTCTACCTTAATTACTTTCTTGTACTTATGGATGTTTGCAAGAGGTATAACACAAGTATGTATTAGTCCTAGGAAGGTCGGTACATTAGCACAGGTTCACCCACACGACACTTAGCAAGCTAAAGAAGATTAATCAACTATATTAAGTGAAAGCACTTGACAGTCTTCCCATGTGTCCTCGAGAACGTTTGGTCATCTTAAGTAATACAACCGGCTTGTCCTTTGCTGCATAATGGATTGGGCCACCTGCTGCATTTATTCCTACTGTCTTTTATTTACTCGTACTTTGTTTACCTGCTTTATCAAAAACCCCTAAAAATCCGTTTGCTAAGTATTTGTAGAGAATTCCTGATCCATACCACTAGCCAGCAACTTCTGCTCCTCGTTGGGTTCGACACTCTTACTTATCGAAAATACTGCGATACACCCCCTATACTTATGGGTCATCACATATCTACAGCCTTGAGCGAACCACGCAATTGCTTGTTATTCGATTACTCCTTCGCATGACTTTCGCACATTGCGCCACCGAGTCAGGAAATCTCGGTCTGGCTCATTCGGTCTTTGCCGGCATAAAGCCAGAGTTTGTGGCCTCTTGGGCCTCTTGTAAGTGCTTGAGAAATTGCTAACGAATAACTCCTCAAAGTCCAGCCAGCAGTTAACACTTCATGGTGGCAAGTTGTTTAGCCAAACCCTTGTTGGCCCCTCTAACATTTGCGGCACGTACCTCACTGCCCATCTCAAATTTCTAGTTGCAATCTTCACTGTTGTTGCGTATTCAATAAGCCAATCCTCAGGTTTGGTGCTACCATCATAGGTCCTTGTTCCTCTGGTCAACTGAAAGTTCGGCACTGGCGGCTCCCTCATGATCTGGGGCCCAAAGCATGCTGGACCAGGTGGACCCTGTACCTCGATCAACTCCAATGTATAAATCATGTCCAACTTCATCCTTGCATCATCTGGCTGCAAGTTTCTGCCCTCTAGCCTTGATCCAATTACATGGTGCTCAGATCTAGGGTATCCATCATTAACCATTGCCGAATAACCATCATTGTACCTTTCTTGATCCGGACAAACGTTTTGCTGTACTGTTGCTTGACCTGCACTTCTCTCTTGCCGAGGTGCATTTTGCCCCACTCTCGCCGGATCATGCCATCCGGCGTTGCCGTTGGCAGCGTGCCGTTGACCGACATTGCCTTGGTCGCGGTTACCTCGGCTAGCTTCACCTTGGCTGGTACTACGGCAATCTTCATCAACTTGCACTGTTTTGCCTTTTCTATCTATCACCGGGTCATAAGGGACCATTTGTTTGTCTCTTTTCCTAGAGTTTACTTCTTCTCTCCTAGGGTTATGACCCGGAGATTATGCGGCTGCGCCGGACTTACCCAGGTTATTTCTAGCCGAATGAACCACCTGCGACTCTCCTGGTGGTGCCGGGTTTTCCTTGTTCATTTCATCGTTTTGCTGGCAAGTGACCCTCAATAAGTGGTTCACCCTCTCCTATTGCCTTTCCCGGGCCTCTCCGGTTAAACCCTCTATCTCGGATGCAACTGTGTTTCCTGCCCTGAGGTTCTTTGCCAGGGTACTGTACCTCTCCAGCCCTCCTGTTACGATCATGGCTGTCTGATCCGGCCTAGGCTCATATTCCTTGTCAATCTCAGTAATCAGGTTTCTACCTCGGATTCTTACTCCATCTAAGAGGTCTAACTTTGCATATTCTCTTAAAGTGATGTTCAAAGACTGCTGTAACTCTACTACCTTTTTCGCACCAACTAACATTTTCTGCCTAGTTTCCTCCAACTCAGCCTGTGCTTGACCCAGATCTACCACAGGAGCTATTGGCGTTGCTAGGCTATTTATTGCTTGCTAGAGTACATTCTATGGCCTTTCTAGTGGAGGAAACCTAGATCTTGCCTATTGTCGGGGATTGAAGCGCTATTGGAGAGTGGAACTGGTAAAGGAAACTTCTACTATGAGTATTGTTTACTTTTGCTAGTTGCTTTATTTTTGTTATGGATAATTCGCTAAGTTTCTTATTTGGTAATGCTACTACCACTGCTAAGGTAGTAGATAAACCACCACCTGCTGAGAATGATGTTTTTAAAATACCTACAAGAATTAATGATCGTGTTATGGATAACTACTATGTTGGGGATGGAACTGTCCATCCCGGTGATCATTTACTCTTTATACACGAATTATGCGGGTTGTTCAAGTGTGCAGGTATTACTACATATCAAGTTAAGAAGAAGTTATTCTCATTATGACTAAAAGGAAGAGCTGAGGAATGGTATAAGCTGCTGAAGAATGGTCAAGTTCTGAAATGGAGGGAAATAGTGCCTCTCTTTTATTCAAAGTTTTATCCTCCTAGTGAGATTCATAAAGATCAGAATCAAATATACAACTTTTGGCCTCTTGATGGAGAGAGTACAACTCAAGCTTGGGAGAGATTGAAGTTACTAATGCTCAAATGTCCCATTCATGAGCTCCCCAACAATATTATTATTAATAACTTTTATGCAAGGCTTTCTCTACATGATAAGGATTTACTGGATGCTTCTTGTGCTGGATCATTCACTCGCATGGAATAATAAGCTAAATGGGATCTTCTGGACCGTATTCAAGACAATGCTGAAGCTTGGGAGAATGACAAAGGTAGAAAGTCAGGTATAAATTATGATTATGAATGCATTGAATCTTTTATGGGAACTAATGACTTTCAAAATATTACTAATACTAATGGTCTTGATTTACAAGTTTTGACAAATTGCTTTAAGGATTTTGCTTCTTATATTGAAATCCCAAAAAGGGGATGGAGCAAGTACCATGCACCTTATAAAGATATCGTTGACTGTGTTCCTGTTGGGAGTACTGAGTTTTACACTATTGATCACATCTTACTTGAACTTTATATCAAGAAACCCTTCCCGGGTAAGGTAAAGGACCATCCTATGATAACTAATTCAATCACTAAAAGTGCAAAGAGAACTGTAAAACCTGATGAACAAATAAAAATTGAACCTGTTGTAGCAATTGTGAAAGACCTTGTCACTAAAAGCGTAGAGGATGGACACATAGTCTTTTTTGAGGATGCTTCTAACATTGTTTCACATCCTAATAGAACTAAAAAAGCTAGTGTCCCTGTGCTTTCTGTTAGAATTGGTGATCATTGCTATTATGGTTTATGGATATTGGTGCAAGTTCCAGTGCTATTCCTTATGAGCTTTACAAAGAAATTATGCATGAAATCAGTCCGTGCGAATTGGAAGAGATTGATGTGGTTATTCACCTTGCTAATAGAGAGACCATCTCTCCAATTGGTATTGTACGAGACGTGGAAGTTCTTTGTGGTAAGATTAACTACCCTGCTGATTTTCTAGTACTTGGTTCAGCTGCTAGTAAAACTTATCCTATTTTTGGTAGAACTTTCTTGAGTACTTGTGGAGCTATTATAGATTTCAAAAGGGAGAAAATCTTGACTAAGTTTGATGGGGAATCTTATGAGTTTAATTTCTCGAAATTCACTAAAGAACCTTGTGAAGAGGAAACCCATAATGAGGATTTTAGAGTTGAACAACTTGCTTCTGTTTCTCTTGCTCCTAACAATGCTTTGCAGCAATTTATGGAAGATCATGAAAGTGAAAACTTCATGGAAGAAAGGAATGACATTGACGAGATTCTCCGTAATCAGCCTAAGATGCTTAAGCATAACTTGCTTGTAGAAGACTTGGGTACCACATTACCACCTAAAAAGGATCCGGTTTTCGATCTAAAACCACTCCCTGATGATCTTAAATATGCTTATATTGATGGTAAAAAGATATATCCTTTTATTATTAGCTCTAAACTTTCAGGGAAGCAATAAGAAAGGCTATTGGAGGTTTTGAAGAAACACCGAGGAGCTATGGGCTATACTCTATATGATTTAAAAGGGATTTCACCTACTATATGTCAGCATTCTATCAATATAGAACCAGATGCAAAACCAGTAGTAGAGCACCAACGACGTTTAAATCCTAAGATGAAGGAAGTGGTAAGAAATGAGGTATTGAAACTCCTTGATGCTGGTATTATTTACCCTATTGCTGATAGTGAATGGGTTAGTCATGTTCATTGTGTTCCTAAAAAAGGAGGCATTACCGTTGTTCCGAATGATAACGATGAGCTTATTCCCCAAAGAATAGTAGTAGGCTATAGGATGTGCATCGATTTTAGGAAAGTCAACAAAGTTACTAAGAAAGATCACTACTCGCTTCCTTTTATTGATCAAATGTTGGAAAGGTTGTCTAAAAAGACACATTTTTTTTCTTGATGGTTATTCTGGTTTCTCTCAAATTGCTGTTAAACAACAAGACCAAGAAAAAACTACGTTTACTTGCCCTTACGGTACTTATGCTTATAGACGTATGCCTTTTGGTTTATGTAATGCTCCTGCTAATTTTCTAAGATGCATGTCTGCTATCTTTCATGGCTTTTGTGAGGAAATTGTGGAAGTGTTCGTGGATGACTTTTCTGTCTATGGAACTTCTTTTGATAATTGTCTACACAACCTTGATAAAGTTTTGTAGAGGTGTGAAGAAACTAATCTTGTTCTTAATTGGGAGAAATTCCACTTCATGGTTAATGAAGGGATTGTCCTTGGGCATAAGGTTTCTGAAAGAGGCATAGAAGTTGATAGAGCTAAGGTTGAGGCAATTGAGAAGATGCCATGTCCAAGAGACATCAAAGGTATTTGTAGTATCCTTGGTCATGCTGGTTTCTATAGAAGGTTTATTAAAGATTTTTCTAGGATATCAAAACCCCTCACCAATCTTCTTCAAAAAGATGTACCCTTTGTTTTTGATGATGACTGTAAGGAAGCTGTTGAAAATCGTAAGAAGGCTTTAACCACAGCTCCTATCGTTAAACCACCTGACTGGAGTTTACCTTTTAAAATAATATGTGATGCTAGTGATTTTGCTGTAGGTGCTGTCCTTAGGCAGCGAATTGATAAAAAAGCTAAACGTTATTCATTATGCTAGTAAGACTCTAGACGCTGCTCAAAGGAATTATGCTACTACTGAAAAGGAATTTCTAGCTGTCGTTTTTGCTTGTGATAAGTTTAGACCCTATATTGTAGACTCAAAAGTCACCATTCATACTGATCATGCTGCTATTAAGTACCTTATGACAAAGAAGCACCCTAAGCCTAGGCTTATTAGATGGGTGTTGCTTTTACAAGAGTTTGATCTACATATAATAGATAGGAAAGATGCTGAAAATCCTATAGCGGATAATTTATCTCGATTGGAAAACATCTCTTTTGACCCTATGCCTGTCAATGATAGTTTCCCAAATGAACAGTTGGCTGCAGTAGGGGTAAGCTCGCGAGGGAGCCCTTGGTACGCTGATTATGCTAACTTTATTGTCTCCAAGTATTTGCCTCCAACTTTTATAGCTCATCAAAGAAGGAAGTTCTTCTATGATTTGAGGCATTATTTGTGGGATGACCCACACTTATATAAAGAAGGAGTGGATGGTATTATGTGAAGATGTGTTCCCAAATATGAACAAAAGGAGATATTGCATAAATGTCATGGTAGTGCATATGGAGGACATCATGCAGGAGATAGAACTGCGCAAAAGGTGCTACAATCAGGTTTCTACTGGCCTACCCTTTTTAAAGATGCAAGAAAATTTGTTTTATCTTGTGATGAATGTCAGCGTGTTGGTAATATTTCTAGACGCAATGAAATGCCTATGAACTACTCTCTAGTTATTGAACCCTTTGATTGCTGGGCATTTGACTTTATGGGTCCTTCCCCCCCTCAAAAGGTTATACTCATATTCTTGTTGACGTTGATTATGTTACTAAGTGGGTAGAAGCCATTCCTACGAAAAGTGCTGATGGGGAGACTTCTCTAAAAATGCTTAAGGATGTTATCTTTCCTAGGTTTGGAGTGCCCAGGTATCTCATGACTGATGGGGGTTCTCATTTCATTCATGGTGGTTTTAGAAAGACCCTTGCTAATTATGATGTTAATCATAGAATTTCTTCAGCTTATCACCCCCAAACTAGCGGGCAAGTAGAGTTATCAAATAGAGAAATTAAATCCATCTTGCAAAAGACTGTTAATAGATCTAGAAAAAACTGGGCTAAAAAGTTGAATGATGCTTTATGGGCTTATAGAATTGCCTACAAAAATCCCATGGGGATATCTCCTTATAAAATGGTTTATGGGAAAGCTTGTCACCTACCTTTAGAATTAGAACAAAAAGCTTACTAGGCAGTTAAAGAACTCAATAGAGATTGTAAGCTCGCAGGTGAGAAAATATTATTTGACTTAAGTTCTTTAGATGAATGGAGGAGTGAAGCCTATGGAAATTCTAGGCTCTTTAAGGAAAAAGTTAAAAGATGGCATGACAAGCGAATACTTAAGAGAGAATTTCATGTTGGTGAGAAAGTTCTATTGTATAGGTCCCGTCTCAGATTTTTTGTAGGAAAGCTACTGTCAAAATGGGAAGGACCTTTCATTATTGAAGAAGTGTACTGTTCAGGAGCAATAAAAAATTCTTCTTTAAAAGATAATACTACACAAGTAGTGAATGGGAAGCGACACAAGCACTATATTGCTGCACATTCTTACAATGAAGATGTGGATGCCTTTCAAGTTATAACTCCGGAAAAATTTATCAAGGACCAAATTCGGAGACCTGCAGACTCTGTTTTCAAATAGGTAACAGTTCTGGTAAGAAAAGTTCCGCAAAAATACTATCCAACAATATTTTTGCAGTTTTCAGACAATAAGGAAAGTTATGAAGCGAAAAAGGGACGGAAACAGAGCTAGGGTGGCTCACACCACCCTATGGCGCGGACCCACCCCTGGCCGCGCCACCAGGTGGTGTGGCCACTCCGGACTCTGTCTCCGACCAGTTTTCTCCCAGTACCTTCCTGTTGTTATGAAAATTCATAATATATACCCCCCCGGATCCCCCGAGGTTCGTATATCGTGTTTTCGTCGTGTTTTTGTTTCGATCTGTTTCTGATAGGTAGAGTCCTAGATTTGGAGCCACAGTGTCTTCCTCTGGATCAACCAAGGAGGATCTCTTAGAGGATATCATCAACCCATACATGAGGGAGTTGAAGATTCATCCCAAGGAGTTATTGTTTGAAGACGGGGAGGTCCAGATAGAAGAGGTTCATGGACCTAAATGTGAAGGAAGTCTGGAGGACAGGATGGAAGCACTAGAGCAAGAAGTCTTTAGGTACAAGAAGATGGCGGAACGCGAAGTGGATATCATCCAGAAGATTTGTTCCGAACTCATCGCCGAGCACCAAAAGGAGACTGTTGAGCTCAAGGATGAAGTCCTCTCACTCTGCCAAACAACCAATGAACTTCAAGCATAGATCTACGATGTTCAAAATCAAAATTGTGAGTACGGAGTTAGATTTAAACGCATAAGTGCTGCTGCAAGTTTTAGGATGCTGGAGACCACGATGTCCTTTGTTGATGGGAAGCCCTTACCCTGGAAGTCGGACGAAGATAAGAGGATACCACCACCACCGAAGGAGTAATTCGTCATCAGGTTTGGCATCCCCTTGGTTTGTTCCAAGCTTGGGGGAGTGCCGCGGTATCACATCACTATCTTCTATCTTTTTACCTTATTAGTAGAGTCATATCATGAATAGAGAAGTTATTATGTAGGATGGTTTGCATTATGGAAGTGTCCCCTCTCTCGTTAGATATGTATCCATTGGTGTGAGTTGCCGTTATGGAATATTAATGTGAAGTTCTATCATTTACTCTTTTGCATAGCTTATATTAGTTTTCAATTCGTGGTTATATGATTGATCTTGTTGTTAGTATTGGTATCACTTTGGGATCATTGAGTTAATTTAGTTGGGTTTGGCAAACCTGGCTCGGTCAGTAGCACACTATTTTTGAGAGTTGAATGAAAAAGATAAAAGTACTCTAAAGAAATATAATTTCATCATCTTTCTTTCTTGATTTGCTCATCAGTCTAGTATATTCTAGTTAAGATCTTTTGTATTTCCAAGGAAGATTGCATGTTTGTCTTTATCGCTTGTCTGTTTGTTTGTTTCCTTCAACTCTTATACTTGCAACCCAGCCTTGCTAGCCAAAAACCTGTACTGAGAGGGAATTCTTCTAGTGCATCCACTCCTTTAAACCAAAACATTTGCCATTTGTGTCCACCATACCTACCTATTAGCATTATTGCTATTCCAAGTAAATTCTTGTTTTATCTACCTCCCAAATTAAACTTTTTATGTGAAAATTAGTGATTAAAGCTCTCACAAACTTGATGGCACACTTTACTTTCTTGCATTTAATAAACTTGACCCATTGTGCCCATCTATGTTGCGTATATGCTTGCGCTTTGTGAGTTGTGAATTAGCAGAACCATGCTATCATGGGGAACGCTTTCAACATTGCACTGGTACTTTGTACCTAGTTGATATCATGTTCTTTTGTCTATGGATGTCGTCGGTGTGAGATGAAAGGGGAGCTTGTAAGTCCATGAAGTTATGCATGTGTGTTAGAGAAACGCCTGGGTCGCTAGTCTAATCCATGCTGACATGATGGAAACCTGCAGCGTAACCATAACGAGCATCTATGAAGCATTCTTCTTATAAAAAAAGAGATAGATATTGAGAAAAAAGAGAAAAAGAAAAAAAGATATTATGAAAAGAGGAAAGAGAGAAAAAAGCACCATATTCCCATGGTAAATAAGAAGATTGCTGAGATGTTTGTTGTCTGCTTGCCTTGTCATTTTGATATGGGGATTCTTCCGTATCATCGGGTAAGGGGTACCCCGTTGGCGGTTCTCTATGATACACATATGCTTACGATGACAAGAACTTACCGGTGACTAAACTTGAGTAGCATGAGGAGCGGCCCTCGTATTCAAGGGACATGAGATTCTCAACTTACAACTTGTCAATGCATATCCTCATATTTGATCACTTTAACCTTAATCACCTAAAGATTCCTATGATAGGAGCAATGAGAGCTGAAAGCTAGTAAGTATCATATTTTTTGGGAGCTCTTTATGAGACTTGCAATCCCTGCTTCCCTCTGCGAAGGGCCTTTCTTTTACTTTTTAGTTGAGTCAGTAAACCTACTCCCTTCTATCTCAGCAAGTATTTTGAGTTGTTGTGTTTCATTCATTCATATGATGATTTATTCAATCATGTTTCTCATGTTCCTTGTTTTGCACATTGCTCTTATCTTGTTGTTTACTACTTTGAAATCTATCATTTGAAAATCAGTTATGTGTGAACTCCAGCAAATTATCAACTATTCTTCGACCAAGAGCTAAGTTTGCCATTACCAATTATGATTTACTTTATGTATATTTATTGTGTTTCCTTTACTTATTGCAAGTTAAGTTATATAATAGTGAGTTGTCTTCTGTTATGATCTATGTAATGATGAATGTGATGCTTCTTGTCCGTATTCTTTTATCGACTCTTCACTCCATAAACCTGAGGTCATGTTTATTGAACTCAGTTTTGCTTGGGGACAAGCAAAGTCTAAGCTTGGGGGAGTTGATACGTCCATTTTGCATCACCATTCTATGTCATAATTCACTGTTATTCATTGATATATTTCGTATTGAGAGGTGATACTTATGTTATTTGATCGGTTTTTGCATGGTTGATGACTTTTGGAGCATGGACCGCTGCAGTCAGGATTTTGATGGAAAAGGTGCTATTTGGAGGCAAAATTCACGAAGATCAGGAAATCCGGGAAAATATACGGAAAATCCTATTTTTCCAGAAGACGAAGGAAGCCAGAAGGGGGGCTGGAGATGGGCCACAAGGGGCCCACACCACCCCCTGGCGCGGGCCAGCCTTGGCCACGCCACCAGGTGGTGTGGCCGCCCTAGTCCACCCCTGGCACTCCCCTCTGGCGTATATTATCCTCCCGAAACCCTAAGACTCGGGGGTGACCATAGAAAGATTTCGCCGCCTCTGCGGGGCGGAAAACACCGAGAGAGAAAGATCTCTCTGGCAGACAGATTTCTGCTGTGGGAATTCCTTCCCGGAGAGGGGATATCATCGCCATCAACACCACCATCAAGCTGGACTTCATCGGGATCATCATCATCACCACCACCATCATCACCATCATCACCCTCATCACCATCTCCATATTGCTGTAACAATTGGGTTGAATCTTGCATAGTTCATAGGGGAAACTTTCCTGGTGTTGATTACTCTTTCTAGTTGATGCTATTGAGTGAACCATTGAATTATTGTTTATGTTCAGATTGTTATACATCATTATTCCATCTCTGATCATGATCCATATGATGTCTTATGAGTAGTTCATTTTGTTCTTGAGGACATGGGAGAAGTCATGTTGTTAGTAGTGGAGTTGTGTTGAGAAAGATTCAATAGTTTGATATTTAAGTTGTGGTGTACTTCTTCTAGTGGTGTCATGTGAACATCGACTACATGAGACTTCACCTATATGGGCCTAGGGGAATGCATTGTGTATTTGGCTAGTAATCGTAGGGGTTGCCGGAGTGACAGAAACCTGAACCCCTGTTAGGAAACCATTGCACAAGTGACGTAAGGGTCTTAGAGTTTAAAGTTGTGGTTAGGTTTCTAGCTTAATTACTTTCTTGTACTTACGGATGTTTGCAAGAGGTATAATCACAAGTATGTATTAGTCCTAAGAAGATCGGTACATTAGCACAGGTTCACCCACACAACACTTAGCAAGCTAAAGAAGATTAATCAACTATATGAAGTGAAAGCACTTGACAGTCTTCCCATGTGTCCTCGAGAACGTTTGGTCATCTTAAGTAATACAACCGACTTGTCCTTTGCTGCATAATGGATTGGGCCACCTGCTGCATTTATTCCTACTGTCTTTTATTTACTCGTACTTTGTTTACCTGCTTTATCAAAAACCCCTAAAAATCCATTTGCTAAGTATTTGTAGAGAATTCCTGATCCATACCACTAGCCAGCAACTTCTGCTCCTCGTTGGGTTCGACACTCTTACTTATCGAAAATACTGCGATACACCCCCTATACTTGTGGGTCATCACATATCTACAGCCTTGAGCGAACCACGCAATTGCTTGTTATTCGATTACTCCTTCGCATGACTTTCGCACATTGCGCCACCGAGTCAGGAAATCTCGGTCTGGCTCATTCGGTCTTTGCCGGCATAAAGCCAGAGTTTGTGGCCTCTTGGGCCTCTTGTAAGTGCTTGAGAAATTGCTAACGAATAACTCCTCAAAGTCCAGCCAGCAGTTAACACTTCATGGTGGCAAGTTGTTTAGCCAAACCCTTGATGGCCCCTCTAACATTTGCGGCACGTACCTCACTGCCCATCTCAAATTTCCAGTTGCAATCTTCACTGTTGTTGCGTATTCAATAAGCCAATCCTCAGGTTTGGTGCTACCATCGTAGGTCCTTGTTCCTCTGGTCAACTGAAAGTTCGGCACTGGCGGCTCCCTCATGATCTGGGGCCCAAAGCATGCTGGACCAGGTGGACCCTGTACCTCGATCAACTCCAATGTATAAATCATGTCCAACTTCATCCTTGCATCATCTGGCTGCAAGTTTCTGCTCTCTAGCCTTGATCCAATTACATGGTGCTCAGGTCTAGGGTATCCGTCATTAACCATCGCCGAATAACCATCATTGTTCCTTTCTTGATCCGGACAAATGTTTTGCTGTACTGCTGCTTGACCTGCACTTCTCTCTTGCCGAGGTGCATTTTGCCCTGCTCTCGCTGGATCATGCCATCCGGCGTTGCTGTTGGCAGCGTTCCGTTGACCGGCATTACCTTGGTCGCGGTTACCTCGGCTAGCTTCACATTGGCTGGTACTATGGCAATCTTCGTCAACTTGCACTGCTTTGCCTTTTCCAGCTCTGACCGGGTCATAAGGGACCATTTGTTTGTCTCTTTTCCTGGAGTTTACTTTTTCTCTCCTAGGGTTATGACCCGGAGATTATGCGGCTGTACCGGACTTAGCCGGGTTATTTCTAGCCGAATGAACCACCTACGATGCTCCTGGTGGTGCCGGGTTTGCATTGTTCATTTCCTCATTTTGCTGGCAAGTGACCCTCAGCAAGTGGTTCACCCTCTCCTATTGCCTTTCTCGGGCCTCTCCGGTTAAACCCTCTAACTCGGATGCAGCTACGTTTGCTTCCCTGAGGTTCTTTGCCAGGGTACTGTACCTCTCCAGCCCTCCTGTTACGATCGTGGCTGTCTGATCCGGCCTAGGCTCATATTCCTTGTCAATCTCAGTAATCAGGTTTCTACCTTAGATTCTTACTGCATCTAAGAGGTTTGCCTTTGCATATTCTCTCAAAGTGATGTTCAAAGACTATTGTAACTCTGCTGTCTTTTTCGTGCCAACTAACATTTTCTGCCTAGTTTCTTCTAACTCAGCCTGCCCTTGAGCCGGATCTACCACAGGAGCTATTGGCGTTGCTAGGCTATCTATTGCTTGCTAGAGTACATTCTCTGGCCTTTCTAGTGGAGGAAACCTATATCTTACCTATTTTGGCGTGACTTCTGGCTCTACCGCCGGGTCCTTGCTTGCTCCCGTGTCTGGTGTGGCCATCATGACCTCAACGCTGCTAGCGGGGCAAGTGATACGCACTCCATGAGGTGCGTTGAGAGGTGGTTCGCCTCCCTCGACGATGTGTTGTGGATGAACGCAAGACTCATCCACGCCGATGTAGATCTTGTGCGCACCAAGTTTGATGAAGACCCCATTGCACAGAAGGGGACGCCTGCCGAAGCTCCCTGCATTGTTGCTGACATAGTCCAGCGCTGCGAAACGCTAAACCAGACCGGAGACGAAACACTCGTCAGTGTTGGAGATGCTTCCCGTCTGGATTTTCACCCCTGCTAGCACCGCTAGCCCCACGGTGGGTGCCAACTATCATGGTGGTGGCACGGCAGATGCCATGGATAGGCTAAAGATGGGGCCAATGAGTGCTTTGGGAATCCAGGGAGGGAAAACATGGTGATTCCATGCACAGAAGTTCTTGTATTTCCTCTATCAATGGTGTTTATAGGTCCTCCTCAAGATATTGGTGAGAAGGATACTATGTCTCTTACTCCCCATAGCCTAGCTCTAGAGTTCTACCTTAGACAGAGAAAATGATCCATCCCTCTATATGGAGGCCTCGGTGCTCCTTATATAGGGGAGCCCGGGTTACAATGTTAGGGCACACGTGGCAGCATATTCCCCGAATATGCCCCTCGACTAAAGCTAGATGCTTCTTTATTCTCTTTAACGGCTTGTCCGGGCTTTGAACGTAACCCATTCCGTAATCCTTGCTTTTAAGTGTCACCAGACATGGGCTACGTCAGCCGACACTGTCTGCGTCAACTTGGTCGCCCTTACCCCGCTGGTCCTTCCCTCTGCTTTGCTTTCCTCATGCTACAGCTAACCAAAGCCACCTTTTGACTAGCGGGAGATTCCTTCCTTCTCTTGGAAGACAAGCGGTAGTCCGGTTAGCACATAGCTAACCCGGCTACGAGGGTACCTGTGTAATAGACAGACAAACATGGCCAGCATATATCTTATGCTAGCTAGGTTAATGCTAGGGAGCTGCCCCACGGGCCAGGTTACTCCGTAAGTCGGCCTGCCTTGAGGTGATCCGGCCAGCACTTGCTTTTACCAGGCTGTACCACGTCTAACTTGGCCTTTATACCCCGGCATGACCCTACCCGGGGGTATCCCCCCAACACCGCAGTAGCTATGTGCTTCTTCTCTTCCTTGATGTTGATAGCTTCATCCAGGAGTACTTGACGACGCGCTTCTAGGGCCTGGGCCCTTTCTTCCAACTCTGCAGGTGTAAGTTTTGTAGCAGTAGGGATTCGTGTTGTTAACGCATCTCCGATGAGTTTACGAGAACCAGCGGTGATCACGTATCCATCAACCGGAGTTTCCTTCGGCTCGTCTAGGATTAGAGCTCCATCTGAGACATCTTCGTAGTCTTCGGCAACCACTTCCTCAGTTGGAGGATTTTTTGTCGTAGTCTTGTTCTTCTTGTTCTTCTTATTTGCCTTCTTGGCAGCACCAGTAGCAAAGACGGCTTTGGGTCCGCTTCCTGGAGTCAAGCTCTGATCAATACTTTCGGACATCTGGACGTCGGGATTAGCTCCGAGATCCATATCATCTTGTGCTTTGGGAGAGTTTTCCCTAGATCCTTCATCCATGGCTTCTTCTTCTTCTGCAGCTTTGGAGTTGTACTCCGCTTCATATTCCTCAGAGAACTTTCGTAAATCTGCTGATGTCATTGAATCATCTAAAGATGCCGGTAAGTCGGTGTTTGTTCCGATCGCCTCCAGCACCAAGTCCTTGTTGTCTCCATCATCGGCAGAGCCGGATCCGGATCCAACATATCCGACGAAGTGCAACGTGTGAGTCCTGAGGTAGTTGCGGCTTTCCTCGTGGGCTTCCTCGAAAAGTTTGATGCTCTCGAGAACTTCATCCATGTTTGCACCTTGCCACATCATGCGCCTCATCGTATGCCTCAGGAAAGGTCGATCTGTTCCGGCATTGGCAGATCCGGAACTAGAGTTATTGTCTTGCTCCTCCTGGAGTTCGACCTCGACTGGGGGATCGATCTGGGATTCAGCCTCCTTAGGGAGATCCACTCCAGATTCGACTTGCACTGCAAGATCTGCTTTAGGCTCAGCTTTCTCCACTATCTCCGCGTTAGGGGCGAGCTGGGTGGGATTGTTGTTTTCTAGGATCCGGAACTCTGTTGCCTCTGCGGACAAAGTGGACCCAGAAGCTTCTTCTGCCTCTATCATCACCGCTGGGGTGGGGAAGGTTCAGCCAAACTGATATAGACATCGATCTCGCCAAAAGACATGATGGTGTAGGCAGTCACGACCTCCCTATCCAGAATCTAGGTCTCATCGAGAATGATGAGATGGATGTCACTGGCGTAGATGTCGCGACTGACGGTGATTGTCTTGCCGATTCTAGTTCTTGCAGATTTCGCTTGGAACACAGATCCGAAGCTCACTTGCCCCATGGTGGGCGCCAACTGTCGCTGGATTGATGAAAAGTACGCCATGAGGGGGTCCTCGAGGCGTGTGGAAGAGAGGGGTGTGAGACGTACGGTATTTCGGGACAGTGAGCACATAAGTTTACCCAGGTTCGAATCCGCCGGCTTTGGACGGATCCTACTCCTGCTAGCAATCCAGTAATATGGCAGAGCCAGAATATGGGTTACAAGGGTTTCGCCTATGCGAGTTGAGATTGTAGACTATTGTGGGGGTTCCCTAAAGGCTCTCCCTAGGATGGATTATATAGATATCCGGCCTAGGGTTTACAGGAGAGACCTATCTGGCTACGACTAAGAGTCGGTTATAGAGTACATCTTGAACTACAAGTAACACTACAGGCCTATGTCGGTAAGTCTTCTAGGCCTTCCCATAGCCGGACTGGACTCCGTCTCTTCTCCCTGACTAGGCCGCCCGTGAAGCAAAGCTCTAACCCGAAGTGGGCCACCCTGGTCAGTGAGGCACAATGAGGATACTCGGAAAGTATATCCCCAATAGTACGGGCGGGTTCCACCCGTACTACCCATCAGTATCGACCGCGCAACTTATTCTCTCTCTTTTTTCTTTAGAATAGAAAAGACGAGAGTTAGAAGGAGGAACTCACCGAATCGATAATGGTCGGTAGTGTGGGGGTGCGTCCGTACCGCGTGGTCATACTGCTTCTGCAGAAAATTCATCGAGGCATCAGCAGACTTAACGACCACCAGTACAGGTGGATCCAGTCATACCATCCGCCCATACTGAGCTGGTAAGACCGACAATGAACTCAGATAAATGAAAGGAATTCAAATATGCAAAAAGAAATAGCAGAAAAATCATCCAACACAAGGGTGTGTTCAGAATTTCATAAGTCATGTTCGTCGAGGGATTATGGTCTCATTTGAATTCCTTTTCTTCCTCTCTTCGAATAAAATAGGTTGCAGAAAATTACCAAAACCATTGTAAGGGGAAATAGGGAACTTCCTTTCTGGATGTGTGGTTCCCCCAGGTATGCACACAGATGATACCTCCTTAGAATGAAGATCTCCTTGAGTATCCATGAATGCTTCTTCTACCTCTTCATTTCTTTGTAAGATCCGTAAATCAAATTCTTGCATAAGTAGAGTCCAACGGATCATTCTTGGCTTAAAATCAGTCCTTTCCAGGATTTCTTTCAAGCCAACTCGATCAATATGTACTCTAACTTTAGAGTCCATGATGTGAGATCTAAATTTATCACAAGAAAAAACTACAGCGAAGAATCCTTTTTCAGCCATAGGGTAGTTATTTTGGGCACCATTTAAGGTGCGACTAGCATGATGAATGATATTAAGATCATCACCATCATATTGACAAAGAATTTCCCCTACAACTTCATGGCTAGCTTCACAAAATAACTCAAAAGGTTTCTTCCAATTAGGTGGTTTAATAATTGGTGCTTCAAGAACGGCTTGTTTTAATATGTTGAAAGAAGTAAGACAATTTTCATCAAAATTAAAATGAACATGCTTTTGAAGAAGGTTAGTTAATGGTCTAGCAGTTTTTCAAAAATTCTTAATGAATCTTCTATAAAACCCTACATGGCCCAAAAAGCTTCTTATACCTTTTATATCTCGAGGAGGGGGTAATCTTTCTATAGCTTCGATCTTTGCCTTCTCGACTTCTATGCCCTTACCTGAGACTTTGTGACTGAGTACTATGCCTTCTTGGACCATGAAATGACATTAATCCCAATTCAAGACTAAGTTAGTGTCTTCGCATCTCTGCAAAACTTTATGCAGATTATGGAGACAATGATGAAAGGAGGTTCCATAAATAGAGAAATCATCCATCAACACCTCCATAATACTTTCAACATAATCAGCAAAAATAGCAGTCATGCATCTTTGAAAAGTGGCAGGAGCATTGCGAAGACCAAAAGGCATATGACGATAAGCATAGAGACCATAAGGACAAGTGAAAGTAGTTTTAAGTTGATCATCATGGTGTAGAGAAATTTGGGAAAAACCAAAAACTGTCTAGGTAGCAAAAATGGGAATGCATGGCAAGCCTTTCTAAAGTTTGGTCTATAAATGGTAAAGGGTAATGAGCCTTCCTAGTTTCCTTATTAAGTTTTTTATAGTCGATGCACATCCTGTGGCCAACAATAGTTCTAGTTGGTACCATTTCGTTATGTTCATTTTCTACAACCGTGAAACCACCTTTCTTTGGAACACAATGAACGAGACTTACCAATGCACTCTCCTCCACATGAAAGATCACGCCTGCATCCAACATATGTATTATTCCTTTTCTTACCTCCTCTTTCATGTGAGGTTTAAGACGTCGCTGAAAGTCCACCACCGCTTGGGCTCCTTCTTCCATGAATATTCTATGGGTGGCTATCGAAGGACTAATCCCCTTCAATTCACTCATCGAATACCCAAGAGCATTTTGATGCATGCGGAGAACCTTCATTAAATTTTCCTCCTCTTTCTCTACGAGGTTAGCACTTACAATAACATGGAAATTATTTGTATTATCGAGAAACCTATATTTTAATTCCTTTGGTAAAGTTTTAAGGTATGGAGGAGGAGGAGCCTCATGTCCTTTCCTTATAGGTTCTTCATATTTTTGATTAATCTCGATATCCACCTCTTGTGTGGAGTCGAGATAATTATCTATTTCAATTTTTTCTATGTCTTCAAGAATGTTATTATTGTTGACTAAACTTCTTGCTAGATCATCATCTAGAGCCTCGATAATTATTGAGGCTAATTTTATGATATTACCTTCTTCCTCACATTCGTACTCATCATCATCATCTAATTCTTCAATAGCTGGTTTATGGTCAAATTTGGAGAAATGAAAATTCATCTTCTCTTCACCAAACTTGAGAGACACAATTTGGTTTTTTGCATTCTATGTTCACACTTGCGGTATTTAGAAATGTTCTTCCCAGGATGATGGGACAATAAACGTTAGTGGGCATGTCAATAAGCACAAAATCAATAGGATATTTGTAGGGTCCAATATGTATTGGTACGTCCTTAATTATTCCCATAGGGACTCTTAGTCTTTTATCTGCAAGCATTATAGTCATATATGTATCTTCCATTTCAGCTGGGGCTAATTCGTTTTGAATGTTTAAATAAAAGTTAAAAGGAATAACATTAACAGCTGCAACGATATCGCAAAGACAATAATAGGAAGTTCCTCTGAAACTGCATTGAAGGATAGGCTTGCCCACTTCTTTAGCTTTTACCTTTCCTTCAACAAATTGCGAGGCTTCATAATCTAGCTCAATTACGTTGCAATGTGCAAACATGGTCAGGATATCTTCTTTTATTGATTCCTCTACCTTTTGTTCACTTTATTCCTTGGTTTTCCTCATTAGTGTTTCCTCTTCCAGCTCTTTGAGAAATAATGCTTCCTCTTTGGGTTGATCCTCAAGTTGATTAGCCATCATGTGTCTCCTTACCGTCCTTGGAAAAGGAAGGGGTTCAACATACAAAGGCACCTACCTCATTGGCTCGACAGGGGACATAATTATTGGATCTTCTTCAACAACTGGCTCAGGTGGAGGAGTATAATGAAGTCAGTCCTTCTTTGGAGCTTCAATATGTTCTGTAAAAGACTAAAGGATTTGCAAGACAATATCATCGTCAAGTTGCAGTTCATTAGCAGTTACTTTTACCTTACCGGAGTCTTTATAAGCATTGAGACAATCATATTCAATTTCTATACCTCCTTCGCCTCCTAAATGAAATCCCCATGTTTCTCTATTACGGTGAATTTGTTCTAAAAGTTCCCAATATTTTATTATAGTTAACTCCATGAAAGAACCTCCTAAAATCATATCAAGCTCATGTTTAATTTCTTGATTAAGTCCTCCATAAAAAATATGTAGTACATACCATTCTAGTAAGAAATGATGGGGACATTTATGAAGTAGAGACTTATACCTTTTGTAGGCTCTTACCAAACCTTCACCTGGGCGATTCTTGAAGTTTGTAATTGCCCTTCTTACCTCAGCAGTTTTTACCTTGGGAAAGAATCGAGACACAAAACTCTATTTTAAGCTTTTCCCAGGTATCAATTTTCTCTGAAGGGCAAATTCTATACCAAGCCAAAGCAGTGTTGGTTAGAGATTGGCTAAACAGTTTAAGTTTTAATTCATCATCAGAATAGCCTCTCAATTTTAGAGTACAACATAGCTCGGTAAAGTGCATTAAATGATTGTAAGGATCCTCATCGGGATCATCTCCTGCAAAAGTTTTCTCTTTAATAATAGCGATAAAACAAGGGATAACCTCGTACTCTGGTTCTCTCCCACTCGGTAATTCTTTAACAAATCCTCTATTGAATCTCCTGAGGTATTTTGTAGCATCGATCTAATTAATCAGCCCGAGTGCAGCCATGGTGTTTACCTGAAACTAGTAAACAACTTTAGTAAAACAATGAGTAAAATAAGTAACTAATTACAAAGACCAAAATTGCTTAGCTCCCCGACAATGGCGCCGGAAAATAGCGTGATGATTCCAAGTGCACATACCAATTGCAGCTAGTTCCGAAGTAAAGATATTGAAACCACAGAGAGTTATTGGTAAAGGTCTTTATGCCCCTCGTTACTATCTACCAAAGAATACTTGTAAGTTGTCTTTGACCTCAATTAAAGGGTGTTTGAATGATTTATGGTTGTTCGCATAAAAGTAATTAAAACAAGTAACAAGATTATATGAAAGCGTGGTTGAAATCAATAGGGCTAAAACGTTCTCGGGGATGTAGGATACACCACTAGCATAGTACTATTATTATATGTAATCAAGATAACATACTTCTTATGTCATGATATGTGTGGAGAGAGCCCCATAATAAGATGTTCATGACAAGACTCGTAGGAAGCCACTTTGTTGAGCCAAGTGTGAGGTCACCTCTAAATAACCACTGCAATGCCTGGGGGCAATCACCCATACAGGCTACCGCAATTAAGGGTTTCCCCATGGATATCATAATTAGCTTAGGGAGTCCCTCGTTATCCCCCTTTGACCGTGTTGGTTATAGTTGGCGCCAATCTATCACGAGGCACTCCAGGTATGCTTCTAATACAGGCCTGTATGGGGGCAATCACCCATATAGGCCACCGCAATTAAGGGTTTCCCCATGGATATCATAATTATCTTAGGGAGTCCCTCTTTATTCCCCTTTGACCGTGCTGGTTATAGTTGGCGCCAATCTATCACGAGGCACTCCAGGTATGCTTCTAATACGCGTCCAAAGGGTTTCTTCCTACCTTTAGTCCCGAAGGCAAATGATATGTAGTCGACTTCACATATCATCTAAAGAGAGAAATCAAACACAAGTCATAATTATATCATAGACAAGCAAGTCATATGGACACAAGAATAGATCATCTTTATTACAAGTTCTTAGTGGTGCTAGGGTTTCTCCATCTCCCCAAGAACAAAGGAACTACTCACTCATGGAAGCAACCAACAATATCATCATAATCAAATGGATGGATTAAAGTATGGAGGTAGATCTAATGCACATCACATTTGGATTTGGGATTACAAAGAGATCTAATAGATGAAAGATGGAGTAATGGTGGTGATGAAGATGCAGCGGTTGATGGTGAAGGGGATGATGCATTGTCCTCCAATGATCCGCGAAGCAGCCGGGTTTTTACCCTGGCCAAGTTCCTCCTTCAGACCCCTCTCAGATGTGGTGTTTCATGGTTTCTGGTGGCTGTGAATGTCGGATCTCCCTCTCGTCTTTGTCGGGAGAAACTATTTGACAAGGCGGTCCCGATGGCGCCTGGTATGGGTGGACGGTACGGGTGGGCTCCACCCGTACCAGTGGTCATTTTTGGTACTGATGCCTCCTCCTTGTTTGCTATTCTTCCAGGTGCGAAGGTAAATTCATAAAATGACTTTTATCACTTAGAAATATCATATACTTACACAATATGACAGCTCTAATTGATATGTTCATATACGACTCCGTGATTTGAGATCCTATTGAAACAAGAACGAAATAGCGCACGTAGGCGCAATTAAATACAAAAATTTCTACTCTATTTATGCAAAAACAAAGTGTAAATATTCTTCAACTTTGGACGCATCAATGATCAAAGATGTGAGATCATCCTATTCCAAGGTAAGTGAATGATAACTCCAAGATTTGGTTTGTTATAGTAATAATCCTAGAGACAAGATTTAACTTATGGATGATACCATAAATAGATGACCTCAATTATTTGTTATGGTTTTAAATACTTAGACAAACTAGCGTATGAATTCTAGTGTTTAAATAAATAACTTTATAATAGTTATATATGTTTAAGCTTTGAAGATATACATTCTATGTTTCAATAAATCCCAAGTAGTTAATTAAAGCTGAAAAGAATTTTATTTATTTATAAAGGATAAGAGATAATATAACTTTTTCATTCTAACGAAAAAAAAAGACTTATAAATCCAATTATAACCCTTACCTTCATAAATCCTCAAATGACTTGCTATACCTGTTACTTGCTGAGGTATCTTAGCTCTGTCTTGATGCTCACCTAACATGCTGCAATATAATATCTTCGGATTCAAACCCCATGTTGGAATCCAACTGTTGTGAAACATTTATTTGTTGATAATATGACAGATAGTAACTTTGAGATGATTCCTATTATATTTACAGGGTCTTGCTATACTTGTTACTTGCTGAGGTATCTTAGCTCTGGCTTGATGCTCACCTAACATGCTGGGATATAATATCTTCGGATTTAAACCCCGGGTTTGAATCCAACTGTTGTGAAACATTTATGTGTTATCAATATGACAGATAGTAACTTTGAGCTGCTTCCTAGTATATTTATAGGGTCTTGATATACTTGTTACCTGCTAAGGTATCTTAGCTCTAGCTTGATGCTCACCTAACATGCTGGGATATAATTTCTTTAGATTCAAACCCCATGTTTGAATCCCACTACTGTGAACCATTTATGTGATGTCAATATGATAGAGAGTAACTTTGAGCTGATTCCTAATATATTCCAGGAATATGATCTATTTAGAGAAATTCAATTAATATATTTAGGGCTACGGCTATTCTTGTGCTGCTACTATGGTGCCTCAATCTAGAGGGTGCACAGTAATGGTCAAACAGCAGAATTTGCTGCTCCTGCTGGTGTGGCTGTGAAGTCGTGATGGCTGATAATTTGACAGTGGCCTTATTTGAAATGATTCCTACACTACATGAAAAGTTGGCTTTTACAACAGACGATTTTCGTGGCTAAATGCCCGTTTTTGTGGCTAAAAAGTCTTCTACGATGGATGCCCTTCGTGGTAAAAGCCCCGTCACAAAAGAATCTACCACGGTTTTTTCTGACCATGGCGGATCGCACCGTTCAGCCATGAAAACTTATTCTGTCGTAGATCTGTTCACTAGCTGCGTTGACTGCTGACATCATGCAAAATGGCACGTGGCACCCGCCGTTAATGGCCAGTTACCGCCGTTAACGGTCACATAAACCATGGCAGAAGCCTGGCCCATACAAGGCCTGCTAATTGTTAAGTGGGTCGGCCCAAGAGGAGAGCCTAATAAGATTACGACCCTTTACTCTTTCGTTGTGTACTGTTTGACGTGGCCCATTAATGAATCCATCCAGGGCCCGTTTGATTTCAAGCCCTAGAATAATATGTGTCCCATTAGGGGCCTACGCGAGTAGGTCAGGCACTGTTAAGGCCTGCAGGCGGCCGTTACTGTTCTTACAGTCTGTAGGGTCCGCTCCTGTTCTACCCATTTACTATTATGGCCTTTTACATTTCTGGGTTGCCAGTGTTAGGATCCTTTACTATTCTGGTCTTTCATTGTTCTGGCCTTTTACTATTCCGGTTATTCACTGTTTAGGCCTTTTGCTCTTATGGCCTTTTACTTTTTTGTGCTTCCTGTTTAGGCCATTTACTGTTCAGGCCATTTTACTCTTCTGTTCGTTTTGCTCTGCTGGCCCTCTACTGTGTTCAGGCCTTTTACTGTTTCAGGCCTTTACTATTCAGGTCTATTAATCTTCGGGCCCATTACTGTTCGGGCCTTTTACTGTTCTGGCATGTTCCTGTTCAACCCTGTACATTTTCAGGGCCTTGGATGATTATGAGGCCCACCAATATTCTGACCTACCACATATGGCCTTTTACTGTTTATTGGGCCCATCTGCTGGCCAGCATATTTGTGTATTCTATAACTATGGCGCAATTCTGGTTTTAAATAGTTCGTTAATATTTCGGCCCGCTAATGCCTGTGCTAGGACCACCCTATTACATCAACAATTTTTTTAAAATTAATTATAAACCAGAATTTCAACAAAAACAAGATGAAGCATTACTGAGACATCGCCAGACATGGGTTGGAACAGGGTTTCTCCTACGGAGCTTACATCCCCATACAAGTAACAACTGGCATACCATGACAACTACAGAAGATATTATCAAGTAGACGGTCCGTCAAATCTTGTCGATCTTTCTGTTCTTGTATCTATTCACGTGTAATCATGATTATTCCATCTATTTCCTCTGTTTCTTGTTCAATAAAATCAATTGTTTGGAGTGCAGCTGTAACACCTCTTTCTGTTGGAAAAACTGAAATACTGGGCCGATGCAAGCAATAATCACTGTCACTGCTGCTTTGTGAAATGACCTCAATACTTAACGTAGGGTTCCTCCCTTCTTTCTCCATAGCTTCATGTGCATTTTGAAACAAAGAAAACAAGTCAGCACAGCATACCAGCTAACTGGCGGCCATCTTATATGTAAAATAATTCTGATTCATCATTGCCCAGGAACAATCAATGATGTGCCTCGTACATCTCTTTCCGGAATAACAAGAACTGTCGATGTCCTAGACCGATACGTACATGTGCCAGTATCATAGCCACTCTGGAACAAACACTATAGGTTATTTGCATGCTGAAAAGACATATTAAGTTAGGGAAGTAAAGCAAGCGTAAAAATGCCATGTTTGTGGTCAAAGAATTTCAAAATTTGTCTTGTCCTAATATAACAAATCAAGCCATCAGCATGTGTGTCTTATGCATACTAACTAAACTAGTGTGCCAATGAATGTAGGGAATCAAGCAACTCGACTCTTTCCCTCATAAACTAATCATATCACTCCATAATGGAAATATAGAAAATATAACATAAAGAGGTGCGTGAGATTCCTTCAGTTGCGTAGAACTTCCCGCGACAACAAAGAATTAACCTAAAATATAAAAATAGCATTTAAAAATGGTCTATAGTTTGAACTAGCCAAAAAAGTGACCTCCAACCATAGAAGGTGGCATTGCTTTAATCATCAGGGACCTATGATAGTACCTTGGAAAAACAAGCAATAGATCAAGTGTGTCTTAAATAGACTACCAGAATCATTTCAGACAAACAAGATATCAACCATTGATTTTCAGTAGCCAAATCATTCAAATATTTTGATCGTCTGGCTAGTAAATAAAAAAAGAACACAAACAAAGAGATTGGTCATTTGTCGCAAAAATAATAGTTAGATGCATCCAAAAAGTAGCACAAACCTTATTTGTAATGCCTACAGCTATTGTATTTCCAACTGCTGACAGTATCATTGTACATATAACTAGGCAAGAAAATCCAGTAGACAAACAAGCAAATGATACATTGTGCACCTTGCAAGGTTAATGAAGTATTTAAACAATGTATGTTTGGGAACCACATCAGAATATAGCATTGATTCAATCACTAGTCAACTAAAAATTCACAGGAACCATAACCTATTTAACCATCTGGTGGCTAATATTAAACTCGCAAGATCATCTGATCATATATAGATGAAAATCTCTTGTTTATTATTAATCAAACATTGCATTTCTCACAGAAATTGCCATCCCTAGTTTGGGACTGATGGGGCTCGAACCAGCAGCTTCCGCCTTGACAGGGCGGTGCTCTAACCGTTTAAGTTAAGAAAATCATTACATTGCTTTAATCATGAGCAAACTAAAGAATCAAATTGGCAATAGAATCTATATGTGCATCATGTAGAGTAGCTATTGAGGTAATGAATTAATCAATTAAACACCAAGTGCACGATAGACTTCCAGATCATATTAAGATGGTTATAGTACATATATATAGTAACTGGGGATCATATTAGATGAAACTAGCTATGACAATCTCACTATGAGTAGTCTAGATAGAACTCCCTCCGTTTCAAAATATAAGATGTTATGGCTTTTGTGAAATGAATGTATTTAGACCCCCTTTAGTGTTGGTAGAGTAATTTGGACTAGTATTGTATGCATTTTTTACTAGTCCAGGTTACTCCCACCCAAGACCAACTAATTTATACTAGTCTCATTCATATAACACTAGACTATGTTACTACCTCCAGAGTGCATATAAGCTCAATCATGGTGGAGATCTCTAATATTATAATAGAATATAGATTAGCATAAAAGTGGATATACTTCAATCGCCACCACCTAATCATGGTCTAGTTAATGTATATATATAGATAGAAGATCATCAGCCAAATATAGCAAAAAGAGATCTCCACCATGATTGAGTAAACAAATTGAATTATAAATCAAGGGATTTACATTTGGTCTTTGTGCAGTACCGTTAAAGGTCATCTTGTTCTAATCATTGGCCAACTCATGTGGTGCTGACACTAGACAATGTGACTACCTCCAGAGTGCATACAAACTCTTAAATATAGTAGAAAAATACTATAATAGACTATAAATTAGCATAAAAGTGGATATACTTAAATTACCACCACATAATCATAGTCTAGTTGACACATATATAGATAGATAGATACATAGATATGATGATGATTCAAATATGGAAAAGAATAGATCATCGCGATGACTGTGTGAGAAAAATGAATTATAAATCGAGAGCTTTACAATCACCACAACCTAATCATGGTCTAGTTAACATATAGATAGATAGATAGATAGATTGATTGATAGATAGATAGATGAACACAAGTCAAATATAGAAAGAATAGATAATCACCAAAATCAAGTGAGCACATTGAATTATAAATCGAGGGATTTACGTTTGGTTTTTGTCTAGTCTTGTTTAAGGTCAACCTTGTTCTAATCATTAGCTGAATCATGTGGTACCTCATACAAACAAGCATCTCTCACTAAGCACATCTCATTAAAAACAAGAGACTTACTATTTCTCTTTGTGCAGTCCCATTGGAGAACATCCTATTGTCAGTTCATTCTTTGAAGACATCCACTGCATCAATTACTTGGATAGACGATCCATCTACTTTATTGTTGCTCCTATGCATATAGGTTCAGGCCACTCATTCACATAAAACAGGTTTGCGTTCAGCAATAGAAAGCAACAGGTACTTACAAGATTGTAGGGGCGATTCATTCTACGATTCTCCGTGTTCCCTGTGAGAGGAAATAATATCAGATAGTGGCTGTATAATCACTAGATATACATTATAGTATAATCACTTGTGAAAACGTAGAGCAGGGAATGGCGGAATATAAACAAACATTTAAATGAAATAAATATTGCCATGGCGACAAAATAGAATGCAGTGCACACGAACAAGAGAAAAATTACAATGATTTAACTTGTTAAATAGGATTGCAAACAAATATGAAAACTGCCAAAAAATATTTCACCATCTGCAGAGCAGGCAGTTACTGTACTAACATTTGGATGAACAAGATAGATATTACAATGGTATATCTCGTGAACTTATAGAATAGGAAATGCTAACCCATCTGTGAAGTGACTTAAAATGCCATGAACTACATAATAGAAGGTAGATACTGCTGCTACAGAAATTATAATTGAGAAACTTGAATTTATAGAGAAGGGCATGCAGATAACAATGTTAAGTGCCTTAAAACATTCCATGTAATACTACATCTAATCCAAAGTAAATAAGGCGTATAAATTTTTCGCAAGTCAATCGACGCAAAATTGGACCAAGTTTGTAGAACATACCAGGAACATCTGCCATGCCAACCCAACGCTATTCGATACATCGGGGCATATATTTTCATAGACGCAAATGCCACAAATTAACCCTTAATATATTTTTCTATGATCTTGGTAGAAGTCATCATTGTTTGACTTTAAAAAAGTATAGGCCTTCTTTTACGGAATGGATGTACTCCCTCTGTTTCAATATGTAAGATGTTTTAGCTTTGTGAAAGAAGTGTATCTAGACCAATTTTAGTGTGTAGGTCCATGTAGGTTTGGAGTAAACCTACACACTAAATGGTGTCTACATACACTCCTTTCACAAAGCTAAAACATCTTATATTTTGAAACGGAGGGAGTAGTACACAATAGGCGACAACTACTGTCGGGGCTTAATTGAAACAAATAATAATGGCATAACTTGCAGAGGGAATGAAAAACCAACAAGTTCAATGACATAAAATTTGCGATGAATTACATAAGAGAAGGCAGTTACTGTGGTTGCTTAGAACAACCATATTGAAATTAAAATAGCATAAATTCTGAACTTGTAGAGAAGGGAATGTTAACCAAAATGTTCAGTGGCTTAAAACTACCAATGAACAACAAAATTACATTTAGTCAGTATTGTAGCAACAGACAAAGCAAATGCACATTATGATGAATAACTTGAGAACTCGTAGAACAGGTAGGCAGCTTTAGATGTTCAGTGAATTAACATTTACCATGAACTGCATAATACCAATGAACTCTAATGATGTCAGTTTTGTAATACCAAAATTGTTTATATATATTAAGAGTAATTTATGGTCAAATACAAAACATGCCTGACAAGGACGCCTTATACCTGGAAACAGAAGGAGTAGTCTAACGCCTGGATTTAACATAGACTACATCGAATTTATCAAGGGAGAGTGGGATATCAATTAAGCCAGTATTAAGGTAGGAATTTACCACCGATACAGAAATGCAGTTCACTGTCCCAGGCTTATACCTACTATATTGAAACAAACAAGCAGATCTGGTTTACCTAGGTCACGGCATCGTCTACGCATACACCGCATATTTGTGGGTCACGTCAAGGATGCCGAGGGTGCCCGTTAGTGGTGAGTCACGCTGAAGCAGATAGATCCTGGCGGTGTCCGTGAAGCAGATCTGTGGAGGTTGTTGATGGGTCTGGCTTGCTTGACAAGATGGCCGATGAAGGAGATCCAGTGTAGTGCACAGCGTCGTCGGTGAAGCAGATCTATTACGACCGATTATGGAATCGAGGCGCTGCACAAGAGCATCGGTGAAGCAGATCTGTTGTAGTGGACTATTGAGTCTGTGAAGCAGATCTAATGTAGCGCACACCGGTGTAGGTGAAGAAGGTCAGGTGTTGTGGACGAGGGAGTCAGCAAAACTAACACGGTTGTATTGGAGAGGGTGTCAGCGAACTAGGTTGGGTAAGGTGGATGTCGGCTAATCCGGTAGACTGGTGAGGAGTATATGGTATCGATGTATGGCATGAGGCCGGTGAAGTGCGGTGGTGTAGGAGCAGGAGGTGGGTAGGGGGTTTGGGGTGGTCTGTGGGTGGGCGAAGTGTGGCGGTGATGTTCCGGTGCGGTGGTGTAGGAGCTGGAGGTGAGATAGGGGTTGGGTGGCGTGTAGGTGGGAGAAGTGCGGCGGAGATTATTACGGTGCGGTGGTGCAGGTGCTGGAGGTGAGAGGGGGTTGGGTGGCGTGTAGGCCGGCGAAGTGCTGCGGGGATGCTCCGGTGCGGTGGTGCAGGATCCGGAGGTGAGAAAGGGGTTAGGGTTTTTTGGAGTGCTATGGAGGAAATGGCGTCAGTGGAAGGTGGACTACGCAGCTGTATAGCTGTGGGGACCCCCGGGGGGATTGCGAACCATACCGACGCCCCGACATTAGTAGATAGGCCATTGTCAGGGGTAGAAAAGGAATTTCGTATGGCTACAACTTGGGGCGTGTGACCACTCGAAATATTTCGGTGGAGGTGAGGCGGGAGAATTTGCTGCTCTAGGATTTTAAATTTGGCCATATAGTTCAAAACATATAGAATAATAATATCCTATCCTATCCTAGGAGTAGCTATATTCCAATGACTAGAAAAAATAGTTTACTGTAATGTCCTAGCCTTTCTAGGTACGGAGTATTTCCGGAGCCATTTATGCAAAAATAGGGTCCCTACCTTCGGCTCAATTACGTACACACATGAAGGCAGTAACATTAACTAGTATGTTTCCCACTATGACCAGCCTAAGAGCATCCCTAGTGGCTAGTGTATCCGGTAGTCTAAGCCAAATATAGACCACCATGGACCAAAAAATACCTGCGGTGGCTTCTGTATGTGGTGGTCGAAAATTTAGAAATCCTCTAAACTAGATACCCATTGTCCATAATTGAACAACTGAGCCACCATGTCTAAAGCAAAGTTGGTCGCCCGCGAGCTCGTTCCCGCGCCAAATCAGAGCATTTGTTGTACCGATTTGCTGTGTATATTGACAATTTTTGTGTAGATGGACATATAGACTATCAAATTTAGACTATCCACTAGAAAACTAAAGTCGTGCAAAAAGGAATCTTTTTACACCATCATCTATGTGAAGATGTAGACTACCAAATTTAGACAAGCCACTAGAGATGCTCTAAGAGACTACCAAATTTAGACAAGCCACTAGAGATCAAGGCAAAAAATACTAGTGTGCTATTTAATTTGGCGTGGCTTTTCTCCAGATCATATAAAAGTTATAGCGTGCTAGTAACGCGCTATTTTACAAACATCTTTTTGTAAAAATTTAAAGATATAACAGGTATATCATGAATATAAAGGATTTCGGCATCTAATGAATTGCCTAGAGTAATACTTCTACATGCATAATTGATTCCAGCGCTATCCAAGTTGAAGGAGAACCAGCAGGGCTGAATCTAGGTACAGCACCATGATGTCTACGCATGCTTCTATTCTTGTAGACAGTGTTGGGCCTCCAAGTGCAGAGGTTTGTAGAACAGCAACAAGTTTCCCTTAAGTGGATCACCCAAGGTTTATCGAACCCAGGGAGGAAGTGGTCAAAGGTATCTCTCTCAAGCAATCCTGCAATCAAGATACAAGACGTCTCCTGTGTCCCCAACACACCCAATACACTTGTCAGGTGTATAGGTGCACTAGTTCGGCAAAGAGATAGTGAAATACAAGTAATATGGATGATTATAAGTGGTAATTGCAATCTGAAATATGAGTGGCAGTAAGCAAACATGTAACATGAATGATTGTAAATGGCGTTTCAATGCTTAGAAACAAGGCCTAGGGATCATACTTTCACTAGTGGACACTCTCATATAAATATCTTCTCTTCATTACGCTATCCTGAACTACTCTCCACTTGGACAATGTAGGGCTATAACAGCATACCTTAAAGTTCGCATTCCCTATCTAGATAACCCCTCACTATAACCTTGAGCACTAGATGGTTCCAATAAACACCACAATCTCGTAGAGACATCCAACTCAAATTATACTCATGATAAATATTGCTGTAACCTTAGCCAAAGTGCCACACGGTGTGCACAATGTCAACTTCACACACGTGGGAATAAGCACAGATTAATTAAAGCACTTGAGTAGCAGAATAGATCTATATATTACAAAGCTCATGATGTCAATCAGATCACGCATAGAGAGAGATGAATACATAGCTACCGTAGAGCCCTTAGCCTCGAGAGAGAACTACTCCCTCCTCGTCATGGGAGTCAGCAACGACAAAGGAGATGGCGGTGGAGTCGATGGAGATGGCTCCGGGGGCACTTTCCCGTCCCGGCAGGGTGCCAGAACAAAGACTTATGTCCCCTGAATCTCCTCTTCGGTGGCGGCGGCGCTGCGGAACTTTTCATGGAATTCTGATCTTGTACTTAGGGTTTTCATCTCGGAGGATTTTATAGGCGAAGGGGCAAGGTCGATGGAGCACCAGGGGGCCCACACCACCTGGTGGCGCGCCTAGGGCTGGCCGTGCCACCATAGGGTGTGGCCGCCTCCTGGCCCTCCTTCGGCTGCCCTTCGGACTCCATCTTGCTTGGGGTAAAATATTGACTTTGGCTTTTGTGCCGTCCAATTCTGAGAATATTTCCTTACTAGTTTTTATGAAACCAAAAATAGCAGAAAACAAGCAACTGGCACTATGGCATCTTGTTAATAGGTTAGTTCCAGAAAGTGTATAAAAATACCTCAAAGTGTGAACAAAACATAAGAAAGTTGATATAAAACAAGCATGGAGCATCAAATATTATAGATACGTTTACGACGTATCAAGCATCCCCAAGCTTAACTCCTGCTCATCCTCGAGTAGGTCAGTGATAAAAAGAATAATTTTTGAGGTGACATGCACCATCACAATCTTGATCAAGGTATTTGTAAAGCATTGATAGTTGGGATCAAAGTACTCTAAACATAAGCATGAAAGATAGAGTTCTAACACTAAGACATAGCAACTATGTTGTAACATGAAAAGGTACAAACAAAAGATCATGAATAACAATACATTGAAATACGTTTGTTTGTTTCACATATAGAAAACATAATAAGAATTGTATTCCGCTTGTCGCTCATGGTATAGCAAAACATAAATGCATAGGACACCTTCAAAGTTCATAAGGGTGACTAGATACAAATAATTTAAGAGCAAGCAATATCAAAGTTATGAATCAATCAACAAGTTTTGGCACAATGCACATTAAACTAAGAATGACCACTATGCTCTCTCAATAGGTGCATAAATATAGAAGATGGAGACTCAACATAAAAGTAAAAAAGAAAGGCCCTTCGCAAAGGGAAGCATGGATTTCAAGTTTCATAAAGAGCTTCCAAAAATTATGGTACTTATTAGCTTTCATCTCTCATTGCCCCTATCATAAGCATCTTGAGGTGATTAAGGTTAAAGTGACACAAATATGAAGATATGCTTGACAAGTTATAAGTTGAAAATCTCATGCCCCTTGCTTACGAGTATCGAACCTCATGCTACTCAACTTTAGTCACAAGTAAGTTCTTGTCATTGTAAGTACATGTGTATCATGGAGAACCGCCAACGTGGTACCCCTTGTCCCATGACACAAGAGCTTTCCCATATCAAAATGACAAGGCAACAGACAATGAGCATCTCACCAATCTTTTTATTTTCTATTTGCATAGTTTTTATTGAGGATGCTTCACAGGATGCTCACTATGGTTATGCTGCAGGTTTCCACCATGATTAGGCATGGATTAGGCTAGCTGCCCAGGTGTTTCTCTAACACACATACAAACTCCATGAGCTTACAAGCTCCCCTTTTATTTCACACCGCCGGGATCCATAAACAAAAGAACACGATATCAACTGAATAAGAGTGCAATGTTGAAAGCGTTCCCCATGGTAGCATGGTTCTGCTAATTCACAACTTATAAAGTGCAAGCATATAAGCAGCATAGATGGACATAATGGCTCAAGTTTATTAAGTGCCAGAAATTAAAGTGTGCCATCAAGTTTGTGAGAGCTTTAATCACTAATTTTCACATAACAAGTTTAATTTGGAAGGTAGATATATACTTGGAATGGTGTAACACACCATGCATAGGAATCTATAGTGGACTCTTTAGAATAACTTTGTTTTCTTGGAGGTTGGATGCATGAGTAGAACTCATACTCAGTACAGGTGGAGGCTAGCAAAATACTGGGAGCGACCAACTAAGAGAGCAATAATGGCCATAATCATGCAAAGCGACAAAACAATATTAATTAAAGCATAAAGTGATATTGCAAGTCAAAAACTAAATGATCATAGAGGCTATGGTGACTGGTTGATAGTCTTATCATGGTGTAAGCATGTGCCAAGTCAACCCAACTAAAGCATCAAAGGAGAATACCACAATATTATGCTTTTTAATGCTAAGTCACAGTCAAAACAAACTTCCTTTTGTACCACTATAAGCATGAAACTTCCTACTCTTTTCCAACACCAATCGAAAACTAAAGTTGAACACAGTGCTAGCAAAGGAGAACACTCACAGAACAATAGGAGTGAAAACTAGAGTGTTCTAAGCAATGAACAACAGTGTGTGTCTCTGTCCAAAAGAAGTGTGTTGGGATCTAACCAACTTATTGCGGAAAATAAAGTAAAAGAAAACTAAAAACAAAGACGCTCTAAGAACAACACATAGTGCATAAGGTAATAAAAATAAAGTGTCTTGAAAGAAGACCTGAGATTATTGATGAAGAAGGGGTTGCCTTGGGAATCCCCAAGCTTTGACGCTTGTACTTCATGAATATTCCTTGGGGTGACACGGGTGGCATCCCCAAGCTTGAGGTTTTGTCCATACTTCATCTCATCACATCATTCTTCCCTACACATGAAAATTTCCTTCATACAAAATTTCACACAATCTTCATTTGCAACATTAGTGTATTCAAAATAATAATCCTTTGGGTTCAGTTTCAATTCAAGTAAATCATCCATTAAAATATAAGCTACTGTAGCAATTTCTTTTAAAAGCTCAAGTGATCCAAGAGAACTTAAAGAGAAACTGATTTAGAGGCAAATGCAAGTAATGGCAGAAATCTGTCAAAACAGACCAACAGGTAAAGACCGATTTTTTTGAACATCTTCTGTTGCTCAAATCTAAAAGTGCAAAACTAACAAAAGTTGGTTAATAACCTAGGACACAGGCACAAAAAATTACAGCTCAATCGGACATACTGAGATTTTCCACGATTTTTTTACAATGACACACAGAAATCTGTCTCGGGACAACAACTTCCCCATATCTTACTTCCCTCTCATTAGAGGTTATTATTGGCATAAAAACCAAACAAAAAGCATAAGGAGGGGTTTTTACAGAGGCAATAATTTCCAAGACTCAACAAAACAAAAATAAACTGAAAGTAAAAATATAATGGGTTGTCTCCCAAAAGCTCTTTCTTTATAGCCATTAAGATAGGCATGATAATTTCGATGATGCTCACATAAGAAATATGAATTGAAGTAAAATAGAGCATCAAGAAGCAAATATGGAACAAATTTAATTCTAACCCACTTCCTATGAAAAATAATCTTGTAAGGAAACAAGTCATGAAAGCACAAAGCAACAAGCATAGGAAAGCAAAACAAGTGCAACTTCAAAAATTTCAACATAAAGAGGGGAAACTTAATATTGTTGAGATACATAAAACCATTTTTCCTCTCTCATAATAACTTTCAGTAGCATCATGAATAAAATTAACAATATAAATATCAGATAAAACATTCTTATCATGAGCCACATGCATAAAATAATTATTACTCTCCCTATAAGTATAGTCATCCTTATTAATCATAGTGGGAGAAAATTCAACAAAATAGCTATCATTATTATTCTCATCACCATAATCATCAAATATAGGAGGCATATTGTAATCATAATTAATTTTCTCCTCAATAGTAGGTGGATTGAAAATATCATATTCATCACTGTAATCATCATATATTGGAGGCATAGTATCATCAAAGTAAATTTTCTCCTTCGTGCTTGGGGACTAAAAAGATCATTTTCATAAAAACTAGCTTCCCCAAGCTTAGACTTTTCCATAGCATTAGAAATAATGGTGTTCAAAGAATTCATACTAATAACATTGCTAGTAGCAGGCAAATAAAGTTCCATAGGTTTTTTAATTTTCTCTTCAAACACTTCACGTACTAACTCAAGATTAATACTATAAAGCTCTCTAATTTTTTTGTTGTTTTCCATTAAACCTAACTAGTGAAAATAAAAACAAGAAACAAAAAGATATAATTACAGAATCTGAAGGAAATAACTTCGAGCACTCACACACCAGCAGCAGTACGAGAAGATAGCTTAGTAGCCAGAGGATGTGAGTACCTTTTACCTTACCTCCCCGGTGACAGTGCCAGAAAATAGCTTGATGACTACGCACGCTTCTATTCTTGTAGACAGTGTTGGGCCTCCAAGTGCAGAGGTTTATAGAATAGCAGCAAGTTTCCCTTAAGTGGATCACCCAAGGTTTATCGAACTTTAGGGAGGAAGTGGTCAAAGGTATCCCTCTCAAGCAACCCTGCAATCAAGATATAAGAAGTCTCTTATGTCCCCAACACACCCAATACACTTGTTAGGTGTATAGGTGCACTAGTGTGGCGAAGAGATAGTGAAATACAAGTAATATGGATGATTATAAGTGGTAATTGCAATCTGAAATAAGAGTGGCAGCAAGCAAACATGTAACATGACTGATTGTAAAACGGTGTTTCAATGCTTAGAAATAAGGCCTAGGGATCATACTTTCACTAGTGGACACTCTCATATAAATATCTTCTCTTCATTATGCTATCCTGAACTACTCTCCGGTTGGACGATGTAGGGCTATAACATCACACCTTAAAGTTCGCATTCTCCATCTAGATAACCCCTCACTATCACCTTAAGCGCTAGATGGTTCCAACAAACACCACAATCTCATAGAGACATCCAACTCAAATTATACTCATGATAAGTATTTCTGTAATCTTAGCCAAAGTGCCACACGGTGTGCACACTATAACCTTCACACACGTGGGGATAAGCAGAGATTAATTAAAGCAATTGAGTAGCAGAATAGATCTATATATTACAAAGCTCATGATCTCAATAAGATCAGGCATAGAGAGAGAGATGAACACATAGCTACTGGTAAAGCCCTTAGCTTCGAGAGAGAACTACTCCCTCCTGATCATGGGAGTCAGCAACGGCGATGGAGATGGCGGTGGATTCGTTGGAGATGGCTCTGGGGGCACTTCCCCGTCCCGACAGGGTGCCGGAATAGAGACTTTTGTCCCTCGAATCTCCTCTTCGGTGGTGGCGGTGCTGCGGAACTTTTCGTAGAATTCTGATCTTGTAGATGCCCTTCGGGTGTGGCCGTCTCCTGGACCTCCTTCGGCTGCCCTTCAGACTCCGTGTTGCTTCGGGTAAAATATTTACTTTGGCTTTTGTCCTGTCCAATTCCGAGAATATTTCCTTACTAGCTTTTCTAAAACCAAAAACAACAGAAAACAGGCAATTGGCACTGTGGAATCTTGTTAATAGGTTAGTTCTAGAAAATGTATAAAAATACCTCAACATGTGAACAAAACATAAGAAAGTTGATATAAAATAAGCATGGAGCATAAAAATTATAGATACGTTTACGAGGTATCAACCCGCCAACAAAAAAATAACATCCTATACTTGAAATAGCGCTAACACTATGATGTTTTAGCGTGATATAGTAAGCTATTTAAAAAATAGTGCCATAGCAAGCAAAATCTTTAAAAAATATCATGGACTCCGCAAATACGCTATATCAGGCTAAATAGCATGAAATAGCACGCTTTTTTCCATGCCAGAGATGCTCTAAGGCTGGTCTGAGTGGTAAGTAACTTGGAGTAGTAATATGCATAGATTATGCTAAAGACTATCAAAAGTACTCCCTTCATCCAAAAATAACTGAGTTGGTTTTGTCTATATTCGAATATATTTAGATGCATTTTAGTGTATAGATACATTCGAACTAGACAAACCCAAGTTAGTTATTTATTGACCAAGGGCGTAGTACTTTTAAGATGCTAAAATGGGAAAGAATATCCAACTACTAGCAATGTTGGAATTCGAGAGTTTTGATCCAACGCTCAATAATCGGAGTTATTCGTACATTGTATATAACTATTGAATTGCACATACCCTACACGTGACACTCAGATAATAGACGTCTGACATATCATCGCTATATAAAATTATAATAGGTAAAGCAGAAAAATATAAATTTGATCAACATCTATAAAGTATGGGTGTATATTTGGTTCTTGTACTTTGTATATCATGTAGAAGTCAACTATTATTAGCTATATAAAACTTGAAAATTTAGGTAACATTGTCTAGAGAAACGAGTGAGAAAATTCTAGAATAATGGAGAAGTGTGTTTTGAGTTTTGTGCATAGAATTCATTGTGATGAAGACTATCAATAGAATCTTCTAGATGCTAGAATGGAAAAGAAGATCCAACGACTGGAAATGTTGGGATTCGTGAGTCTTGATCCAACTGTCAATATTCAAAGTTATTCGTACACTATATAGTGGTAAGATAAGATAAGGTAAGAAATAACTAGTGAGTTGCAAGTGCCTTGCACATGAGAATCGGATAATAGAATTATGACATATCATTTTTTATATAAAAATATAGAAGGTGAAACTCAAAAAATATTTATAATTTCGAGCCACGTTCAAAAAGTATCGCGTGTGTTTGGTTCTTGTACTTTTTTTATAATCTAGAAATCAACATGTAGATACCTAAATAATTCGCATCCTTAAAACTAATCCATAAATAAATTCTATTCTATAGGAGTACGTGGGCGGGGCTGGGGGAAACTGCATGCCCTTTCGTCTCCAGAACCGCTCATGCATGCATCTCCCGATCTTCCTAGCGGTTCCTTTCTTCTCTATCCCATTCCTTTTTTGTCACTCGGCCGGACCTCTGCAAAACAAAAGAAGGCGCCAATCACCGTCCATGGCGCTGCCGTTCAGCAAGATGTACTACTTCCTGGACCCTGGCAACACCGCACTATAGGTGGTGTATACCTACAAAGCATCGATGGTCAACGATTACATCGAGAAAATCCAAAAGCTCCTAGAGGAAACGGAAGATAAGATTGTTGGCCTCGACGTCGAGTACACCAACGAGCAATCATCGACGTAGAAGTTTGCTGTCGTCCAGCTATGTGTGGGCATGGATTGCCTGGTCTACCAGATCTGCCAGGCCGACCAGTCATGCTCCAAGCTAGCAGAGTTCCTTGCTAACCTTAACATTTCCTTTGCCGGCGTTGACATCGGCAACGATGGTATCAGGCTTAGGTGTTCTCTAGTGCTAGTGGCAAACTTTGTGGACATCCAGAAGAGGTGGAAGCCCGCCGGATCCAAAATGTGAAGGATTCTTTGGCTGACTATGCGGTGGCTCTCATAGACATTCGTTACAAAGTCATGAAGAAGAAGAAGGATGTGGACCACAAGCAGTGGAAGAACATGCCCCTGACCGAAGAGCAGATCAAGTATGCAATCCTCGACACCTACGCGACCTACAAGGTATACAGGCGGATAGTGAACTTCGAGAGGGGTCAACAAACTCTCGAAATGTTCAACAACAAAACAACTAAGGAAGAAGGGAAATGGCAAGGGCAAGCGCTAGCAGACCAAAGAAGAAGAAGAAGACTCAGAATGGTACACCATGTGACCAGCGAGTATATCTTTGCTTTTCGGTATATCCTTGCTTGATACTACTCCTACTTGTACTACTACTCGCAGAAGTTAATGCATGTATATACTGTAGGCATGCAAGGGGAAGAGGCAAGAATTAATGCAAGGAATTGGAGTTGTTTCTTTTAGTTTCACTGCAAAGTGATAGTAGGAGTAGGCACCATAGCACGCCAACAGCCCACCCCACCCCCACCCCACCTAAATGAATTGTATTGTCAATCAACAGCCATGGCAAATTATAATTTTATAGTGGTAGAGACTTTCTTTGAGTAATTCCATTTATACCGCTGAAGGGCGGAGTACTGCTGAAAGATAGAGGGTGAATGCGCACCTGAAAAAACTTCTAGTAGCACTGTAGCAGTAGAACCGCAAGATGAACATTTTGTCGATTGCCCAAATGTATGTTGAGTAGTATAATATAAACATATATATTACTACTACCTGCTTTTTCTGATTGTATATTACTACTACCTGCTATGTACTAGTACTACTACTAGGAAAACATCACCGTCCCTACTGCGAAAAGAATATGATTTCTTCCAACCAAACTAGTACGACTCCAAAAATGGCTATATTTACTTGTCGCAAAAATGGATGTATCTATACATGTTTTAGTGCGAGATACGAGTACATCCAATCTAGTGACAATTAATATGAATTGGAGGGGAGTACTACTACCGTGCTCCACTACTACTACTGGAGTACATACTAGTACTCTTGAATGTACGTTGAGCAGTACTCCTACCTCTTTTTGGTATTATTAGGTCACAGAGCTTTTTTAAATTGTTAGAAATTATAAGACCTATCTTCTTTATTGTCTTAATTCCCGTGACTCATTAATTTAGATATCTCTCTTTTCTCTCAATCTCCCAATGCATGTTGTTTCATCTCTCATCATGTCTCCTTTTTTTATATAGCATCTCATGCATGTAAAACTGGTGGTGCATGCATAAATTAATTAGAGTGAATAGATCATCTACTTGGTATTATTGTGAATTGGCCCTCTGGCCTTATTATAATCCTAAACAGAGAGCCTTATAATCCTATTCAGCTTACTACTCAACAGAGTACATCCACCCAACCCATGGAAGTTATGACTTCATGAAAAATACTCAGGAGAGTACATCCACTGAACTCACCGACCTCCATTTCAAGGAATAAGGCGCACGCGCACTCCAAAGTAAAGTTTGATCGAATAAATGGAGCAACTAAAATTTACTTATATTGTGTAAAATTTGTATCGTTGAATTCGTATTGAAACACACTTTCCAATGATGCTAAATTTGTACAGTACCAACATTCTTTATATATATTTAGAGTAAATCTTGGTCAAACAAAAAAACGAAAAATAAGGGAGCCTTATTTCTTGGGACGGAGATAGAGTACTACTACAAAATCCACCATTCCTGGTATGAAAATGATCTTTCTGCAATTAAACTGATTAAACAGCTTACATCACCATTAAACCTCGATGCGAAAGAAGAAACTCAGCTCCTTCGACGTAGCAGGACCGACTAGGTAATGTGGCAGCGCCGCTAAGTAAGACATAAGGTCCTCAAACGCGACATCACCCGGCTTAGCGGAGCTCGACGCATCGAGTTCCACTGTCATGGTGCCAGTCGTCGTCCTGCCGTACATCTAGGAGTGCATCGGCGGGCATTCCGCCCACATCCTCACCCTGTACACTGGCAAGTTGCACATCACGTCCCTAACACAAACCGCGGACACGTGGGGGACTGTGCTTACCGTGCCAATCATCAGGACGAACACGGTGCCATCCATGGCGGGCTCATGGGTGAATCTGCCGCTAGGATGCTCGCACTTCTGGCAGGAGGTGATCTTGCGGACGCAGCAGTGGCAGACTAGATGAATATCCATGCAATCTAGAAATGAAAATTCGAAAAATAAAATAGTTGCATGGACGAACTGACAAAAGAAAAATCAATGGATTATGAAGGACAAATAGAGAGACATTGTAGACCCGCCGGGGTTTGAGGGGCTGGGAGTAGAAAGAACAATTGATAACGGTGGCTTCCATCTTCAGAGTGGCCATCCCAAGCATTGCGATTTGGGTGGGGGAAATGAGGACTCTCTGATCCAGCCTCGAGCCATTCCCTTCTTTTATATACCGCCGCTGGTAACCAATGAAGCTCCACCTGATTGCACCTTTCCTTTTCGTACTAGGGTCCTTTTTGTATATTTTGAGGCCTTATTATCTACAAATTCCTGGTTTAGTTAGAAAAGATTAGCAGTCTCTTTGTATTTGTGCACCATCCTTTTATTAGTAATTTGCAAGTGCCTTGCACGTGAGACTCACATAATAATAAAGTTTGACATATCATCACTATATAAAATTATGCTCTATAATAGGTAAAGCTCGAAAAAATATGAAAGAGCCACATCTATATAGTAATGGTGTATATTTGGCTACCTAATAAATGTACTTTATATCATGTAGAAATAAATGTTTATTAGCTACCTAATACTTGAAAATGTTGGGACCATGGTCTAGAGAAATGACGAAGGTGATTCTAGAATGATCGAGAAGTGTGTTTTCAGGTTTGCGCATATATAGTCATTCTGCTAAACACTATCAATAGAATCTTCTAGATCCTAGACTGGAAAATAAGATCCAATGGTTGGCAATGTTGGGATTTGATGCAGCTCCACAGCTAAAAACTAAATGTTCATGTGATGTTCTATGCAATCTTATTCGAGAATAAAAATCAAATATGAGAATTGGGAGTTAAATTTTCAGATCATGCTAGATTTTATCTTGTAGAAAAAACACGGTCACACGATGGGGGTCTGCTTTCTCTCTACCGCTAGGCTTCATATGTAGTAGAACCGCCATACTAATACTCTTTGAACTATAATCATGCGCGAAAGCACTACGCGTACCTGATGGGTCCTACGAAGCTTTCTAAGAGGGGACAGGTAGAGAAGAGAGGGAAGAGCAGGGATCTATGATGATTTTCCTTAAAGTTTAGCAGCGAGGACATAATTATAGTGATTGTAAGGATGAATAGTGATGAATTTTGTGTGCATAGACATTGCAAGAAGTTGAATTTTTCAAACCTGATGGTGGTTTTTAGATATTCAAATCTTGGGTACCTCAAACGATTCTAGAACCTATAACGCACTCGTCATGCAAATTTGATATATATAATTTTGGTAAATCAACATGAAGTAGTTCGAATCGGAGAAAATAGCTACTAGACAGATTGGAAATTCATGTTATTACTTGATAATAGCCCATAAACATGGTCTGCTATGTGCAAATAACGGGGTATTACCATTCTGGGCCTTATTCTTTGTGTACTAACTTAACAAATAAACATTGCCTATCACTTACAAAATTGAAAACTATTTTTTGTTCGTGAAAGTTGGAAATTACGATTGTAGACACATTCTCCCATACCGACATGCGCTCATCTACTATATATGGGCACACTATTCGTCTACTATAATGTACATATAGCCATGACCTTAGTCATTTAATTTGGAAGCTAAGCATCTTCACAACATGATATACCATATTGCGAAGTAAGGTTTTCGAAAGTAATCAAAACTCATAGTTATCACAACTAGTACGCTCAAGAGAACGTGGTGCACAAGTTATACATTATTTTGATTTTTCTTGAAAAATTCATAACTAGTTCAAGCTTGTCGTCAGTTGTGTAATTCTTCGAAAGAACTTGATGGTTTCAAACCTCTAGTTGTTTTTTTATAGATTGACTACTCTAGTATTTTAAAGCGATTTTACGTGAAACTAGAGAGCTAGCAACCTATCATGCAGTCATAGTTAAAATTTGATCTGATTTTGATAAATCAACATCAAGTATTTTAAGTGGTTGAAATTAGCTAGAAAGGTCAAAGTTCATGTAATTGGAGAATTTCCCATAAAACATGGTCTGCTTTTGTGTAGAAATGGAAGGCTAGTATCTAGCTTTATGAAATTTGTCGTGTACTTTATTAAATAATCTATAAACGTAAAAATTGTTTACCATATCATGCCCAGATGCGCATTTACCGAATACGGGCATTATTCCCACAATGTTGCCATTGCAAAATCTGACATAAAGGTAAATTTGGCTTTGGTATAAAATATAGCAGGATCTCCATAATGTAGTGGTTCCAAATATTTATAACGTGGGTCCCACCATCTAGCTAAAACAACACATGAAGCAGATATGGAACTACCCTCATAGTGTAGGGAACTAGTTCCAAAAGCCAAAAAGCAAAATTGGCATCGAAAAAACTACTTGCTTCGGTTCATAGTTTTCTCTCATTTGGAACCACTTCCACAGTGTAGGGAACTAGTTCCAAAAGGCAAAAACAAATATGGAACTACTTTTGGCTACACATTGTGGGTGCCCTATGGCATGGCCATTTGTTTTGAATCCCAGGCATGTTTGTACATGGTATGCCATATTGCGAATAAATACTCTCATGAGTTAACCAAACTAAAGCTTGCCATTACTTTGCATGGCAGGTGGGGATTCACGCAAGAGGATATCGTGCGCAAGTACTATAGTTTTTTTCTTGTTTTTTAAAACTCACTAAAATTTGTCGGCCAACATGTAAATTCTTTGCGAGTTGGATCTTTCAAACCTCCTACTGTTTGTCGATATTGTATTGACTAACTTGGGTCCCTTAAAACAATTTCGCGGATCCAGCTCAACATGTAAGGGCAGTCCAACAGTTCAATTTTTTATTTAATAATGTTTTTATTTTTTAGGTATAATATATAGGCTATTTAGAAATCTTAATTAAGGTGGTCCATTCACCGCCCTAGCCACCATTTGGATCCGCCACTTTGTAGGCGAAGCTTAGGGGTGAGCAGCCTATCATATGATTGTAGTTCAAGTTTGACCTAATTTTGGTAAATCGATAGAGGGAGTTAAGTGGCAAAATTATCTAGCTCGTAAATTCATGTAACTTGAGAAATGCCCATAAAATTGTGTTCACTATGTGTGAAAAAATGGGGTTTTTATATGGGCCTTATTCCACATGTGCTTGCTTATAAAAATAATTAGTTGGAAAATTGTAACTGATTTTTCTAGTCATAAAAATTGGAAAATTACAATTGTAATAAATATTGTTTACCATGCCAAGATGCTCCAATATATTGAATAAGGGAACCTTATCATAAATTACGATGTAAATATGGTCATACCTCGGTTATTGGCTTCAAACCAAGGTATGTTCCTTTATGGTAGGCCACTAGGCCATATTGCGAAGGATTTTTCTACGGAAGTTACCAAAACTCGTGTTTATGATTCCTCGTGGCAACCAAGGTAGTATGTTCCTACTACATGATTGGCCATATTGCTCCTAGGCACTTTGTGAGTATGTGAGGTGGGCCATTTACACATAAAGCAGTCATGTGTAAGTACAGTAAACCTTTAGAGGTAACTAGTGTATTGCACAAGCAAGTTGTTGGCTATACTATTGGAATTGCTCTAAGGACTAGTCAGCATGCTAGAAGTAAAATAGTAGGATGTGTACACCATGTATTTAGGGTTCGTTTGATTCAAGGGATTTGTAAAACATAGGAATAGAATGACGTGACACTTATAAAAATGAAATAGTGCTAGGATGAACTAGACACTTTTTTTATATATAGTAGAAGGGGGTCAGCGTGAGAATTCTGGAAATTTGTCCCTGACAGGGATCGAACTCTAGTCATTGGGATGCGCCAACTGCGACCGAACCATTAGGCTATTTCCTCGTTCTCACTTATATTCCTATAGAAATGAAAAATGCAGGAATCGGTAAGATAAGGTGTTTGACTGCACCGCAGGAAAAATGCAGGAAATTTTATACGGTTTAGGTACATGTCATAGACACATAGGAATTTTTCCAAGAGGTCTCACCTCTTGTTATAAATCCTAAAGGATTGTAGTGGAGGGAAGCAATGCATAGGAGTTTTGTAGGATTTATTCCTTTGAAACAAACAAATTCTATTGAAAAAATTCCTATGGATTGGAATTCTATAGAATTCGTTTCGAAATCCTTTGGATCCTATAAATTGTGGTGGAGTCCAGTCAATGAAACCAAGTTCCATATGAGCTACTCCTACAACCTAATTAATTAGGCCTTGCATGACACTTGATACATGTTATTACCCAATACTGTGAAGGTAGTAACATGTGAAAGTTTTACTAGTCTAAGTTATTTAGCACTTTTGCAGCCTAAAATATGGGTGGAAGCACGGGGCAAACAGAAGGAAAGTTGGGCTGGACCACCAAGGGCCCCAACTTCTGCACTACTACGCCTGCACGGTTGTACTCCGTACTCCATGGGAAGGAAGAGGGGACTGTGATTCGCCAAAAAAGAGAGGAAGAGGTGACTACTGCGATGCTACCCCCTGAACAAGTCCCATTAAAGTCATACAGTAGATTCACCGATGCATGAGCAGAGCAGCCAATGCCACATTGAAGAGGAGAGAGGGAAGATGATTCTCCTTCATCCAGGAGATATGAGCTACTCCTACAAGTAGGCCTAAGTAACATGACACTAGACACATGTTATTACCCAATACACTTTGAAGGTACTATAGTAACATGTGAAAGTTTTACTAGCCTCCATTCCAAGGAATAAGGCGTACGCGCATTCCAAAGCAATGTTTGACCAAATAAATAGAGCAACTAAAATTTTATTATATTGTGTAAAATTAGTATCGTTGGATTCGTATTGAAATACACTTTGCAATGATTCTCATTTTGTACAAACATTTTTTCTATATTTAGAGTAAATCTTGGTCAAAGAAAAAACACGCAAAATAAGGACGCCTTATTCTTTGGGATGGAGGTAGTATGGAAGAGAAAGAAAACATCCATCCAGAGCTCAATTTGGGTGGAAGCACGAGGCAAATAGAAGCAAAGTTGGGCTGGACCACCATGGGCCCCAACTTTCTCTGCACTGATGCGCCTACACGGTTGTACTCCATTGCACGGAAGCTTACATGGCAAGGAAGAGGTGACTGCTGTGATGCTTCCCACCTGAACAAGTGTCAGGCATATATGCATGAGTGGAGCATAGCAGCCAATGCCGCATTGAGGAGGAGAGAGGGAGGATGATTCTCCTTCATCCAGGAGTCTTTTCTCTCATGAGAGGCAGCGATGAGACAAAATTTTGGGTGGAGGAGCCTTTTTTAAATAAGGAAAATGATTTGCGGTGGAAGGAGCCCTTGCTCTTCTCCCAGCAGTATGAGATCGACTAGGCACCAAAAGCGAGTACTAATAATACAAAAAGGAATAATACTTGAGTACTACTAGTACTAGTTGCTATAAGTTCCATAGTTCCATCCAGGAGCAATAGTGGCTAGTCGTATAAGTATAGTAGCTTGTCAGGATCCTACTTGCTTCCTCGAATGCCTCCTTAAGGCTTGAATACAAGTTCGATGGTATTCATATCAACTTCCAATGAAGCGGGATACCACTGAACACGTTGAGACAAAGTCCATGTGCGTGTTCCTTGAACCAGAAGATAGCCATTTCGTGTTCTAATAGCTCCGCGTCTCTGACAACATTTCTCCAGCTCGTACTAGTAGTTATCACTGCACGCCCATCATCTCCCATGGCAATCATGAATTCTAGATAACCTTTGTACAACTCGTTGGTCACACGCATATTTCTTTCTTCACTCAGATGATTCTTCAACACATTCTAACTGTAATCCAGTGAGAAGCACTGAAACCATAAGAAAACAACTATCAGAAGTTTATGACTTGTTGACTAGTAAAATAGTAGTGAAATAGATTCCTTCTTGATTCATATGATAGAGAAAATAAATGTAGGATTGCAATTTCATGGCCACTCCAATCCTACGGGCATTCCATATGAACCAAAGTTTGTTTGACTCTATCATGGTAGGACAAACATAGGATTCTGAAAAAGAGGTGTGAGTGGATGTTTGATTTCCTACGAAATCAAGTGCAAAGGATTACTTAGGAATAATTCCTATGGGAATCAATCAAATGTAACAACCATCTTGGGAGTAGTCAAATCTTTTGAATCAGAGGGGTACTAAAATTTCTTACCGTTTTGAGAAAAAACTAAAATTTCTTACCATCGTGACCCCTCCTTTGCCGAGTAAAGAAGAGGTGAGCTCACAGACATAGAAAGGTATGTCAGGTTCGATCTGGGAGACTTTATTCTCGAGAAAATCCCACCGTCTGTATGATAAACGCACATTATTGCCGTAAACGATGTACCTTTCGAACTAATATTTTTGCTCATTAGAGGGACCTACATGAAAGAAAAATAAATCTTAGAGAGTAGTATATTTTTGCATAGTCTAATTCGACTTTCACAATCCAAGTAAAACTTTACCCCTTATAGCCACAATTTCTTCCTCGTCAGTATCAGTTACATAACAGTCAGTGTAGCAGATCTCATCATCGCTCGAACTGTCCATGATTTTCTACCTTGCTTGGAATTGGAACCTATAAATGGCATTGTAAGATAATTATTATAGAACTAAAATGCATGTAATTATAACCAATTCAAGTGACAAAATGCTATCCCCAGCAACAAGAAACATGTTTCTCCAAGGTTTCACTTTGAAAAAGTACATCAATCTCAATATATTCGTATTTATGCAGATTTAAACTATAAGGAACGAAATAGAGAGGAATGAAAGAGATCCAAAAGAATCGGTTTAGAAACATATAGTGGAATCAATACAAAAAGAGGAAATACGAATGTTTTCTACAAGGGAGAGATGAAGATTATACCTTGTTGTTATGGGTCACAGTCCGCGTAGCAGTGATAGGTAGAATGATCTGCGCAACACTAGAGATGACAGCAGCAGCGAGAGGATGATTGTGTTTTCTGGATGATGGTGGATGGATTGGGCAATGCGGAGGTGGGTAGAGTAGAAAAAACTGATTTATAGGGGTGTTGGGTCCATATAGCCATGCTTCCTCGGTGCAAGGTGAGTAATAAAATAAAAAATAGGACCGGAGGGAGTAGGAAAGAGCTCACCTTATCAATTTGTTTTCACCCATCAACTTAGTCATCCACGTAGGGCCCATAGATTGGGGAGGTCGCGGTCTCCTTGGACGTATCACAAAATTATTACTGGGCCATCGAGTGCGGGAAGCAGAGTCAGCGTTTCGTCCAATCGCTTACCCTAGTCATCATTATCGATATTTGCCACACGCATCGGCTTCATCGGCGACACTGATTGTCCCCTCGCTTTGGTAATCTACCACATTAATCTCGGATTATCTCTTTCCTATTTATCCTCTCCCCTTCCCCGCACCAAACCATCTCTAATTCCCCGCTTCTAGCAACCATCTCCGTCTTTGTCTATCATCCATGGCCACCTTTCGGCTGCCGCCTGCCGTACTGGAGCATAAAGACCCCGACATCGCTGCACAGGAGGACAAGGCCCTGTGCATTTGGGCCTTCTCCCCGCGGAGAACACCGTGGAAGCTGGCATGCGCCTTCCTCGATGCTGGGTACGATCGCCTCATGTACCGTATGTCCCGCCTCCACGAAAATCCGGACAGGATATTGAAGGTCAAGTTCATCAACTTCAGGGATGCCTGTCTTCTCTACGGCCATGCCTGCCACTACGGCTGCGAGATGGGGGTGTTCACCGGTGCCAACATTTTCACCAACTACTAGTACCGGTTCCCCCACAATGGCAACTTCATCCACAGTGTTCTCTCGGAGCTGCCGATGCCTCCGGAGGTGCCGCCGATGGCTCATGAGGTACCGCCGCCTTATCCAGAGGTGCCACCAATGGCTCAGGAGGTACCACCGTGTTATCTGGAGGTGCTGCCGCGTTATCTGGAGGTGCCGATGAGTCAGGAGCCGGCTGTGTCGCTGGAGCTGGTGTTGGTGCTGATGTCACAAGGTGCCGCTAGCGGCGCAGACTAGGTGCTAGGAGACGCCGGACCTGCACTAGTTTAGCAGCAAGTCCTATAGATGTAAACTCGTGTTGTTATGTTAATAGTTGAAAGAAGTTTATTTTGGTACTATCGTCAAAAAAGTTTCTTTTGGTACTGCTCACTGTATCCTGTAGTACTAGTAGTTTTGTGAATGGTGATCTATTGAATATCCTTCCCCTGGATGTTTGTGAAGGAAGTTAAAATTTTGAAATCAGGAAACTTTGAATTGCTACTCTATTGTACTCCCTCAAATTACTTGACTGGAATTTGTCTAGATTTGGATGTATCTAGACATGTTCTAGTGCTAGATGCATTCGAATATGATAAATACAAGTCAATTAATTTGGGTCGGAGGGAGCAGTAGTAATACTTTTTGCCGCAAAGAACCAAAATGGAAATAAATTCTTCTTACTTGCTTTTTAGAAAATAAATTCCAGTCACATGAAAAATTGAAATTGATTATTTTTTGTTTTTAATATCTTCGATTGTTTTCAAAAGATGGCCAAATTTTTCGGCATGCAAATTCTTGGATATAGGATCATAAGCATAAAGTATGATGCAGATATGGCCTTGACCTTGGTCGTTCGTCTTGATATCCAAGAATTTTTCATACTCATCGACAACTATGCTTAAATTCGTATCAATTTCACCACATACTTTTAGGTTAGAATTTTACATGGGCGGTGGGAGTATATTTTACATCAAGGACCTAAAAAGGGAAAATTACATTGAGGTCCATACATTTAGCACAAAGGACCCTAAAATTGAGCAAAGAAAATAGTCGGGTTCGGCTCCTTCTCGAGATAGCAGTAATCGAGCCATACATTTCATACTACTTCCTCTTCGATTGTTTTAAAAATATGGCCGAACCTGTCGCCATGCAAATTCTTGGATATGGGTTCATGAACATAAAGTATGATCTAGAGATATAGCCTTGACCTTGTGGTCGTTCGACTTGAAATCTAAGAATTTTTCATACTCGTTGACAACTATGCTTAAATTCATATAAATTTCACCACTTACTTTTAGGTTACAAATTCACATGGTCGGTAGGATTACATTCTACATCATGGACCTAAGAAAAGGGAAAATTACAACGAGGTCCATACATTTAGCACAAAGGACAATAAAATTGAGCAAAGAAAACAGTCGGGTTTAGCTCCTTATCGAGAGAGCAGCTGACCGAGCCACATTTTTCATACTACTTCCTCTTCGATTGTTTTCAAAATATGGACAAATCTGTCGCCATGCAAATTCTTGGATACTCGGTCATCAGAATAAAGTATGATGTAGAGATATGGCTTTGACCTTGTGGCCGTTCGGCTTGAAATCCAAGAATGTTCATACTTGTTGACAACTATAAGATGAAATTCGTTTAAATTCCACACTTAATTTTAGGTTAGAATTTTACACGATTGGTGGGAGTACATTTTACAACAAGGACCTAAAAATACGGAAATTACATCGAGGTCCATACATTTAGCATGAAGGACCCTATAATTCAGCAAGGAAAATAGTCGGGTTTGGTTCCTTCTCGAGAGAGTAGCTGATCAAGCCATACTCTTGATACTACTTCATCTTCGATTGTTTTCAAAATATGGCCAAGTTTGCCAGCATCCAAATTATTGGATATGGGATCATCAGCATAAAGTATGATGTAGATATGGCCTTGACCTTGGTAATTAATACATTACAAATGTATCTATAATTTTTGATGTTCCATGCTTGGTTTTATCCACTTTCTTGTGTTTTGTCCACACTTTGGAGTACTTTTCATATGATTTCTTGGACTAACCTATTAACAAGAGCCACAGTGCCAGCTGCCTGTTTTCTGTTGTTTTTGGTTCCAGGAAAGTCAGAAAATGAATATTCATGGAATTGGACGGGATAAAAGCCAAAGTGCCTATTTTCCTGGAAGTCATCAGATGCCAGAATACGAGACGGATAGGAGCCAGGGGGCCACCACAACATCTGGCCGTGTGGGCTAGGCCTGGACGCACCAGGGGTGGTGTGGCTAGCCCAAGCACCCCCTCGGCTTCTCCTTCCGCCTATAAGATGCCCTCCAGACGAAAACCCTAAGTACCCGATCAAAAATCCACGAAAGAGTCTGTAGCCGCCGTCATCTCCATCCCTAGATCGGGAGGGATCTGAAGCTCTTCCCGGCACCCTACCAGAGAGGGGAATTCACCCGGGAGGCCTCCTTCATCATCATGCAAGCCTCCGGTGTGATGCGTGAGTAGTTCATCCTTGGACTACGGATCCATGTAGTAGCTAGATGGCTGGTTCTCCTCCTTTGTGCTTTCATGTCTAGATCTTGTGAGCTCCGTTCATGATCAAGATCATCTATTTGTAATTCTGCATGTTGTGTTTGCGGGGATCCGATGGATATTGAGATGCTATTTCAGATTGATTATTGATTCTATCATGTCTTTGTTATTTGTGATCTTGCATGCTTTCCGTTGTTAGTAGCTACCTTGGCCAATTAGATGCTAGCAACTCCAAGAGTTAGTATTTATGCTTGATAGTGGGTTCAAGCCTCTAGTAATCTGGGGAAGTGACAGAAATCTCTAAGGTACTAGATGTGCTGTTGCTACTAGGAAGAAAACAACAATCCTTTGTTCACAGAACAATCGTATTATTTACATTACACGCAATTCGTAAAGCAATAATCTGTTGTTTGCAACTTAATACTGGAGGTGGTTCGGATGATAACCTGAAGGTGGATTATTAGTCATAGATGCAGTTGGATGGAAGTCTATGTATAATGTTGTAATGCCCAATCGAATCTCAAAGGAGTCAAGATGATTAGTATATGCATGTATTTCTTTCTCGATGTTTGTCAATTGCCCCGCTGTAATTTGTTCACCAGCATGTTATCTATCTTAAGGAGAGACACCTCTAGTGAACTATGGATCCCGATCCTTTCTTTTACATACAATCTATAAACTGTTTACTCCTTTGTGTTTACTTTCTACAAACTATTACTTCCATCCATTCGATACGTTTAATCCTTTGTTTTCAGCAAAACCGGTGAGATTGACAACCTCATCGCAAGTTGGGGACAGAGTTCTGTGGTTGTGTTGTGCAGGTCTCCACGTTGCTGCTGGCACCGGTAGTGCGCCCTGCCATCGTTTAGCTAGATACACCTTTGGGGTGTTTCCTTGCTCCTACTGGATTAATAACCTTGGTTTCGTACTGAGGGAAAACTTGCTGCTATTCTCATCATACCTTCCTCATGGGGTTCCCCAACGAGCTCGATATGTTTTGGGCCATCAAGCATATTTTCTGGCACTGTTGCCGGGGAGTCAAGGACATCTTCACAAGGGGAGTCCCTCATAACCAATCTCTTTACTTTGTTATTTTTGTTTTGCTTAGTTTCTTTTTGCTTTGTTTGCTTGTGTCTTTATCAAAAACACAAAAAAATAGTTTTACTGGTTTGCTTTCTTATTTCAAAACACAAAAAATGACTACTCTTGAAAACACTAAGTTGTGTGACTTCACTAGCACCAACAACAATGATTTTATGAGCACACCTATTGCTCCACCTGTGCCCGAAGATACTTTCTGTGAGATAAAACCTGCTTTGCTCAATCTTGTTATGAGAGAACAATTTTCTAGTATTAGTAATGAAGATGTTGTTGCCCATCTAAATAACTTTGTTGAACTTTGTGAGATGCAAAAGCATAGGGATGTAGATGGTGATATTATTAAGCTTAAATTGTTTCCTTTCTCTTTGAGAGGAAAAGCTAAAGAGTGGTTGAATTCCTTAACTAAGAATAGTATTGATTCTTGGACTAACTGCAAAGATGCTTTCATTGGCAAATACTATCCTCCTACCAAGATTATATATATGAGAAGTCAAATAATGAAGTTTAAACAATCTGATTATGAGCATGTTGCTCAAGCTTGGGAAAGAATGAAATCCTTGGTAAAGAATTGTCCCACTCATGGACTGACTGCTTGGATGATCATCCAAACTTTTTATGCAGGATTGAACTATTCTTCAAGGAACCTATTGGACTCTGCTGCTGGAGGTACCTTTACGACCATCACTTTGGGTGCTGCAACAAAACTTCTAGACAATATGATGGTTAATTATTCTGAATGGCATACCGAGAGAACTCCACAAGGTAGGAAGGTAAATTCCTTTGAGGAAACCTCCTCCTTGAGTGATAAGATTGATATTATTATGTCTATGCTTGTGAATGGGAAAGCCCATATTGATCCAAATAATGTTCCTTTAGCCTCTGTGGTTGCTCAAGAAGAGCAAGTTGATGTGAACTTCATAAGAAATAACAATTTTGGCAACAATGCTTATGGTAATAACAATTATAGGCCCTACCCTCCTAATAATACTTATGGCTATAATGGGAAACCTGGATTACCTAGTGAAGGAAGAATTTTAGAAGTTGAAATATCCACTAAAAACTTCATGCAAATGCAATATGAGCAAAATAGACTATTCACTAAAACTATGGAGGAACAATCTATCATTTTGAAGAACATTAACTATCAACTTGAGTGTCTAAATATGGAAATTCCTAGTTTACAATTGAAACTCTCTAATGCTGAAAGAAATATATCATCTTTGTCTGAAGCTCAATCCTCTTTGATCAATAAAATGGCTGCTAAACCTGAAACTAATGATAATCCCTTTGTAGCCACTAATGCTATACAAGTGGGAAAGAGAAGATGAAATTGCTAGAACCATTAGTGTTTCTACTATTACCACCACTAGTGTTGAGGCTAGTAATAGTTCTACTACTCTAGTTGATAAATTTGATTTTGATCTTGATGGTTGCAATATCTCTGAAGTTATTAAGTTCCTACAAAAGCTTGCTAAAAGTCCTAATGCTAGTGCTATGAACATGTCCTTTAGAAAACACATTACTGATGCTCTCATAGAGATTAAATAAGAAAAGATGAAACATAAAGCTTCTATTCCTATAAAACAAGAAAATGGTTGCGAACCCATCATTAATATGAAAGTGAACGACTTTGACTTCAAAGCTTTATGTGATCTTGATAGTAGTGTTTCTATTATGCCTAGAAGGATTTATGATATGCTTGATTTGCCTCCACTTGAAAATTGTTATTTGAATGTCCCACTTGATGATAATGCTAAAAAGAAACTCATGAGGAGTCTTAATGATGTTCTTATTATGGTTAACAATGCCTATGTCCCCGTTGATTTCTATGATTTGGATATTGAATGCACTGCTTCTTGTCCTATTACTTTGGGAAGACCTTTTCTTAGAACTATTGGTGCCATTATTGATATGAAATAAGGCACCATTAAATATCAACTCCCACTCAAGAAAGGTTTTTTTGCTTCTCCTATGAAAATGAAATTTGGTCTTAATGCTTCCTCATTTGAGAACACTTGATCCTTTTTCTTGCTTCTTATGCCTAACTTAAAGGCGTTAAAGAAAAGTACTTATTGGGAGATAACCCAAAAGTTTTAGATGAGTCCTAGAAGTTATTACGTCTGTAATAACCGCTCCTTATCCTTTTTATTTGCTTTTTGTGCCAAGAGTAACCTCTAATGAGAGAGAAGTAATGATTGGGAAAGTTGTTGTCCCGAAACAGATTTCTGTGCTTCACCGTAAAAATTCGTGTAAAATCTCTGAACGTATTTTTGAGGCATGAATTTTTGTACTTCTGCCCCAGGTTGTTATATAACTTTCGTTATTTCAACACTTTTTGATTTGAGCAACAGAAGGTCTTCGAACAAATTTGTCTTTACCTACTGGTCTGTTTTGACAGATTTCTGAAATTTTCTGCATTTGCTTCTTGTTGGTTCCTTCTTGAGTTCTTTTGGGGAATCAAGCTTTTTGGGGGAAGTGCTATAGTAGCTAGTGTTCTAATGGAAGTTTATTGGTGTTGGAAGTGAACCTTAAGACCTATTATCTTGAATGCACTAATGTTTCTAATAAAGATTGTGTGAAGTTTTGTATGAAGGAAAAATTTCAGGTGTATGGAAGGAATGAGTAGTGAGATGAAGGATGGACTAAAGCTCAAGCTTGGGGATGCCACACGTGTCACCCCAAGAAATATCCAAGAAGTACGAGCGTCAAAGCTTGGGGATGCCCAAGGCATCCCCTTCTTCATCAATAAAAAACCCAGGTTCCTTCCAAACGCTTCATTTTTATTGTTTCGTGCACAGTTGTGCTGTTCTTGGAGCATCTTCTTTTTCATTTTCCTTTTGGTTTTTCGTTTGCTTTATTTTCATAGTTTTCTGAATAAATTGGTTAGACCCCCCTCTTTCATACTTTGGTTTGCAAATAGTTTGGTTTGGTCTGGAAAAGAGTAGGAAAGTTCATACTTATGTGGTAAAAAGAGCTTGTTTTTAACTGTGGCCTATGCTTTGCCATGCCATGCTTGATATTGTTTTTGCTTTATGCTTAGTATTCTTTGCTGTAGCATGACTTGTTATAAACAATTGAGATTGTTTAATGTGCCTTGGATGAATCATGCGTTTTTTTAGCATATTAAAGCAAAGTATAGTGGTATTCTCCTTTGATGCTTTATTTGGGTTGACTTGGCACATGCTCACACCATGTTATGACTATCTCAAGTCACCATAGCCTTTATGATCCTTTAGTTTTCAACTTGTACTATCACTTTATGCTTTGATCAATGATGTTTTGTCGCTCTGCATGATTATGGCCATTATTGCTCATTTAGTTTGTCGCTCCCAGTCTTTTGCTAGCCTCCACAACCAAGGATGAGTTCCACTCATGCATCCAACTCCCTAAACCAAGTTATTCCAAAGAGCCCACCATACCTACCTACTAGCTTATGCTATTCCAAGTATATTCATGCTTTTGTTTACCTTCCAAATGAAACTTGTTATGAGAAAACTAGTGATTAAAGCTCTCACAAACTTGATGGAACACTTTACTTTTCTTGCCCTTAATAAACTTGAACCATTGTGTCGTCTATGTTGTATATGCTTGCACTTATTTGTTGGGAATTAGCAGAACCATGCCTCCATGGGGAACGCTTTCAACATTGCACTTGGTACTTGTACCTAGTTGATATCATGCTCTTTTGTATATGGATGTCGTCGGTGTGAAATGAAAGGGGAGCTTGTAAGTCCATGGAGTTATGTATATGTGTTAGAGAAACGCCTGGGCCACTGGTCTAATCCATGCTGACATGGTGGAAACCTGCAGCGTAACCATAATGAGCTGTCTATGAAGCATTCTTCTTATAAAAAAAGAGTCCTATATTGAGAGAAAAAGAGAAAAGAAAGAGATTATGAAAATAGGAAATAGAGAAAAAACCACCATATTCCCATGGTAAATAAGAAGATTGCTGAGATGCTTGTTGTCTGCTTGCCTTGTCATTTTGATATGGCGATTCTTCCGTATCATCGGGCAAGGGGTACCCCGTTGGCGGTTCTCTATGATACACATGTACTTACGATGACAAGAACTTACCGGTAACTAAACTTGAGTAGCATGAGTAGCGGCCCTCGTATACAAGGGACATGAGATTTCTAACTTATACTTCGTCAAGCATGTACACCATAGTTTGTTCACTTTAACCTTAATCACTTCAAGATGCCTATGATAGGGGCAATGAGAGCTGAAAGCTATAAGTACCATAATTTTTGGAAGCTCTTTATGAGAGTTGAATCACTGCTTCCTTTTATGAAGGCCTTTCTTCCACCATTATATTGAGTCTCCACCTTCTACCTTTATGCACCTACTTTGAGAGCATAGTGGCCATTCTTAGGTCTACGTGCATTGTCCCAAGACTAGTTGATTGATGCATACCTTGATATTGCTTGTTTTAAAATATTTGTATCTAGTCACTCCGATGAACTTTGAAGGTGTCCTATGCATTTATATTTGCTACTCTATGAGGGACAAGCTGAATACTATTATGCTATGTTTTCTTTATGTGAATCAAAAAAACGTCTTGCAAAGCATTATTATTCATGAATATTTTGTTTGTGCCTTTTCATGTTGCATCATAGTTTCTTTGTCTTAATGCTAGAACTTTGTCTTTCATGTTATGATTGAAGTACTATGATCCCAGCTTTGAATGTTTTACAAATACTTTGATCAAGTCTTTCATGGTGCATGTCACCTCAAAATTATTCTTTCTTTTTATCACTTACCTACTCGAGGACGAGCAGGAGTTAAGCTTGGGGATGTTGATACATTGCAAATGTATCTATAATTTTTGATGTTCCATGCTTGGTTTTATCCACTTTCTTGTGTTTTGTCCACACTTTGGAGTACTTTTCATATGATTTCTTGGACTAACCTATTAACAAGAGCCATAGTGCCAGCTGCCTGTTTTCTGCTGTTTTTGGTTCCAGGAAAGTCAGAAAATGAATATTCGTGGAATTGGACGGGACAAAAGCCAAAGTGCCTATTTTCCCAGAAGTCATCAGATGCCAGAATACGAGACAGAGAGGAGCCAGGGGGCCACCACAGCACCTGGTCGCGCGGGCCCGACCTGGGCGCACCAGGGGGTGGTCTGGCCAGCCCAAGCACCCCCTCGGCCTCTCCTTCCGCCTATAAGATGCCCTCGGGACGAAAACCCTAAGTACCCGATCAAAAATCGATGAAAGAGTCTGTAGCCGCCATCATCTCGGGAGGGATCTAAAGCTCTTCCCGGCACCCTACCGGTTAGGGGAATTCACCCTGGAGGCCTCCTTCATCATCATGCAAGCCTCCGGTGTGATGCGTGAGTAGTTCATCCTTGGACTACATATCCATGTAGTAGCTAGATGGATGGTTCTCCTCCTTTGTGCTTTCATGTCTAGATCTTGTGAGCTCCGTTCATGATCAAGATCATCTATTTGTAATTCTGCATGTTGTGTTTGCGGGGATCCGATGGATATTGAGATGCTATTTTAGAATGATTATTGATCCTATCATGTCTTTGTTATTTGTGATCTTGCATGCTTTCCGTTGTTAGTAGCTATCTTGGCCAAGTAGATGCTGGCAACTCCAAGAGTTAGTATTTATGCTCGATAGTGGGTTCATGCCTCTGGTAATCTGGGAAGTGACATAAATCTCTAAGGTACTAGATGTGTTGTTGCTACTAGGGAGAAAACAACAATCCTTTGTTCATAGAACAATCGTATTGTTTACATTACACGCAATTCGTAAAGCAATAATTTGTTGCTTGCAACTTAATACTGGAGGGGGTTCGGTTGATAACCTAAAGGTGGATTATTAGTCATAGATGCAGTTCGATGGCGGTCTATGTATAATGTTGTAATGCCCAATCGAATCTCAAAGGAGTCAAGATGATTAGTATATGCATGTATTGCTTTCTCGATGTTTGTCAATTGCCCCGTTGTAATTTGTTCACCCAGCATGTTATCTATCTTAAGGAGAGCCACCTCTAGTGAACTATGGATCCCGGTCCTTTCTTTTACATACAATCTATAAACTGTTTACTGCTTTGTGTTTACTTTCTGCAAACTATTACTTCCTTCCATTCAATATGTTTAATCCTTTGTTTTCAGCAAAACCGCTTAGATTGAAAACATCATCGCGAGTTGGGGACAGAGTTTTGTGGTTGTGTTGTGCAGGTCTCCATGTTGCTGCTGGCACCGATAGTGCGCCCTGCCATCGTTCATCTAGCTACACCTTTGGGGTGTTTCCTTGCTCCTACTGGATTGATAACCTTGGTTTCGTACTGAGGGAAAACTTGCTGATGTGCTCACCATACCTTCCTTTTGGCATTCCACAACGAGCTCGATATATTTTGGGCCATCAGTAATTCGTTTTGAAATACAAGAATGGTTCATACTCGTTGACAACTAAGCTTAAATTATTTTAAATTTCACCACTTACTTTTAGGCTAGAATTTTACACGATTGATCGAAGTACATTTTACATCAAGGACCTTAAAAGGGGGAAAATTACATCGATGTCCATACATTTAGCACAAAGGACCCTAAACGAATTTTTTTTGGGGTCAGCTCCTTCTCGTGAGATCAGCTGATCGGAGCCAAACTCTTCATACTACTTTCTATTCGATTGTTTTCAAACTATGGCCAAATTTGTCGCCATGCAAATTCTCTCATATGGGATCATTGGAATAAAGTATGATGTTGATTGGCCTTCACCTTGGTTGTTCGGCTTGAAATCCAAGAATGTTCATACTCGTTAATAGGTAAGCTTAAAATCGTCTAAATTTCACCACTTACACTTTTAGGTTAGAATTTTACACGGGCGGTGGAACTACATTTTACACCAAGGACCTAAAAAATTGGAAAATTACATCGAGGTCCATACATTTAGCACAAAACCCCCTAAAATTAAGCAAGGAAATAGTCAGGTTCGGCTCCTTCTCGAGAGAGCGTTGATCGAGCCATACGTTTTATACTACTTCCCCTTTGATTGTTTTCAAAATATGGCCAAATCTGTCGCCATGCAAATTCTTGGATATGGGATAATCAACATAAAGTATGGTGTAGAGATATGTCCTTAACCTTCTGGTCGTTCGTCTTGAAATACAAGAATGTTCATGCTTGTTGACAAGTAGGCTTAAATTTGTTTAAATTTTAGTACTTACACTTTTTGGTTAGAATTTTACATGGATGGTGGGAGTACATTTTACATCAAGGACCTAAAAAGGGAAAATTACATTGAGCTCGATATATTTAGCACAAAGGACACTAAAATTGCACAAAGAAAATAGTTGGGTTCGGCTCCTTCTCGAGAGAGCAGCTGATCGAGCCATACATTTCATACTACTTCCTCCTTGATTGTTTTCAAAATATGGCCAAATCTGTCGCCATGAAAATTCTTGAATATGGGATCATCAGCATAAAGTATGATGTAGAGATATGGCCTTGGCCTTGTGGTCGTTCGGCTTGAAATCAAAGAATGTTCATACTCATTGACAACTATAAGCTGAAATTCGTTTAAATCTCACCACTTACTTTTAGGTTAGAATTTTACATGGTCGGTGGGAGTACATTTTACAACAAGGACCTAAAAAGGGGGGAAATTACATCGAGGTCCATACATTTAGCACAAAGGACAATAAAATCAAGCAAGCAAAACAGTCGGGTTTGACTCCTTCTTGATAGGGTAGCTCATCAATCTACACTCTTCATACTACTTCATCTTTGATTGATTTCAAAATATGGCCAAATTTATCGGTATGCAAATTCTTGAATATGGGATCATCAGCATAAAGTATGATGTATATATGGCCTTGACCTTGGGCGTTCATCTTGAAATACAAGAATGGTTCATACACATTGACAACTAAGCTTAAATTTGTTTAAATTTCACCACTTACTGTTAGGTTAGAACTTTACACGGTCGATCAGAGTACATTTTACATCAGGGACCTCCAAATAGAAAAAATTACATCGACGTCCATACATTTAGCATAAAGGACCCTAAAAGGAAAACATTCTGGTTCGACTCCTTCTCGAGATCAGCTGATCTGAGCCAAACTCTTAATACTAATTCCTCTTCGATTGTATTCAAAACATAGCCAAATCTATTGCCATGCACATTCTCTGACATGGGATCATCAGCATAAAGTATGATGTTGATATGGCCTTGATGACCTTGCTCATTTGGGTTGAAATCCAAGAATGTTCATACTCGTTGACATGTAAGCTTAAAATTGTCTAAATTTCACTACTTACACTTTTAGACTAAAAAGGGGAAAATTACATCGAGGTCCATACATTTAACACAAAGGACCCTAAAATTAAGCAAGGAAAACAGTCGGGTTCGGCTCCTTCTCTAGAGAATAGCTGATCGAGCCATACTCTTCATACTACTTCATCTTTGATTGTTTTCAAAATATGGCCAAAACATACTGACTTTTCTAATGAAAAATGTGTATAATATGAAAATATAGTTCATGATGATTCTCATAACATTGAGTTGATGTTGTATACTTAGTCAAAGTTTATTAAATTTGACTTTGACCATAAGTAATATGCGTCCTAATTTCAGAAGGAGGGAGTACTACTTACTTCATGGGAAAAAAAGAGGAGCGCTCCTCACTTTCGAACCAGCTTGCTGCGGGTGTGCTTGGTGCTTCCTCTTCCTAGGGTATGGAGGTGGAGTAGTGCGGAGTAGGAAGGCTGGCTAGATCATAATGGTGTGCATCGAATGCGATGGGACGTTTTTGTTTTTTTGGCTAGCCAGATCAACCAATCCCTTGTCCAGCACTTAAGTAGTACTCAGACTTGTAGTAGTAGTATTGCGAATGGCGATCTTTTGAATATCCTTCCCCCTGGATGTTTGTGAAGGAAGTGAAAATTTCAAAATCGGGAAAGTTTGAATTGCTACTCTATTTGAGTAGTAATACTTTTTGCCACCAAGGACCAAAATGGTTCCTACCAACGCAGCTGACGAACACGCCAAACACAGAAATGGAGCCATCGACACAAGGCAGGTCGTCAGTCGACGCGCGTGCGCAGCACCACTTTGTGGACAAGGGAGAGATCAGCCGACTGGGGTGTGGGGTGGTGATGAGGGAGTGCAGGAGAGAGAAAACACAATTTGTTTTGTGTGCATATGGATGGCTCAAGATATGTAGAGCTCATTGGGAACCCCAAGAGGAAGGTATGATGAGCACAACATCAAGTTTCCCTCAGTTATGAAACCAAGGTTATCGAACTAGTAGGAGTAAGGAAACAACTCCAAGGTGTTGCTAATAACTTGGAATCCTGCACAACACAACCACAGAACTTTCCCCAACTTACAGTGAGGTTGTTGATACATCTAAAACATATCTACTTTCCCGAACACTTTTCCTTCATACAAAACTTCACACAATCTTCATTATCAACATTAGTGTATTCAAGATAATAAGTCTTTGGGTTTAGTTTCAACACAAGTAAAACTTCCATTCAAACACAATATACTGTAGCAATTCCTTCTAAAATCTCAAGTGATCAAAGAGAATCAAAGACAAAGAGATTAAGAGGCAAATGCAAATAATGGCAGGAATCTATCAAAACAGACCAGCAGGTAAAAACCGATTTTTTCGAAGACCTTCTGTTGCTCAAATTGAATAGTGATAAACTAACGAAATCTAGATAATAACCTGGGGCATAAGCACAGAAAATTACAGCTCAATCCGACGTACAGGGATTTGTCACAATTTTTTATAGTGAAGCACAAAAAACTGTTTCGGGACAACAACTTTCCCAAGTCTTACTTCTCTCTCATTAGAGGTTATTCTTGGCACAAAAACCACACAAAAAGGATAAGGAGAGGTTATTACTGAGGCAATAACTTCCAAGACTCAACAAAATAAGAACTTACTGAAAGTAAAAATAATGTGGGCTATCTCCCAATAGTGCTTTTCTTTAATGTCTTTCAGCTAGGCATAGGAGCAAGATTCAAGTATTTTCAAATGAAGAAGCATTAATATCAAATTTTATTTTAATAGGAGAGGCAAAAGGTATCTTCTCTATCTTCGTAGGGAAGTGTTCTATACCTTTCTTGAGTGGGAATTGATATATAATGGTGCCTTCCTTCATATCAATAATGGCACCAATAGTTCTAAGAAAGGGTCTTCCCAAAATAATAGGACAAGAAGCATTGCATTCAACATCCAAGACATAGAAATCAACGGGGACATAGGTATTGTAACCATAATAAGAACATCATTAATACTCCCCATGAGTTTCTTTTTAGCATTATCATCAAGTTGGACATCTAAATAACAATCTTCCAATGGTGGCAAATCAAGCATTTCATAAATCTTTCTACGCATAATAGAGACACTAGTACCAAGATCACATAAAGCTTTGAGATCAAAGTCATTCACTTTCATATTAATGATGGGTTCCCAACCATCTTCTAATTTCCTAGGAATAGAAGCTTTATGTTTCAATTTTGCTTATTTAATTTTATGAGAGCATCTGTAATGTGTTTTGTCAAGGCCATATTCATAGCACTAGCATTAGGACTTATAGACAACTTTTGTAGGAACATAATTACTTTCAAAATATTTCAACCATCAAGATCAAAATCAAAATTACCATCCAAGGTAGTAGAACTATTGTTTCCCATATTTTGAAGAATTTTAGCATTTTTATTGGAAAAGGTTCCATTGGTTTTAGGCATTGTTGCAACAGGAATGGGGACTTCATGTGGGTTTGCTAGCATCAACATTGGTGGTGGTAATAGTACAAATACTACTATTTCTAGCAATTTCATCCTCTCTTTCCCACTTAGCATGCAACTCAGCTAACAGTCTAACATTTTCATCAATTCTAACTTGTATGGCATTAGTAGCAGCAAAGGGGTTTTCCATAGTTTCAGGTTTAGCAGCCATTTTATTAATCAAATAGGATTGTGCTTCAGACAAAAATGAAATATATTTTTCAGCATTCGAAAGTTTTTCCTCAATAGTTTTATTGAAAGTAGTTTGTTTACTAATAAAATCCTTAAGCATGACTTCAAGTTCAGAGGGTGCACTTCTATTATTGTTATAGGAGTTTCCATAAGCATTACCATTATTGGGAGGATATGGCCTATAATTATTACTACCAAAATTACGACTATAGACATTGTTGCTAAAATTATTATTTCTAATGAAGTTCACATCAACTTTCTCTTCTTGAGTAACCAAAGAGGCTAAGGGAACATGATTTGGATCAATATGAACTTTTCCATTAACAAGCAGAGACATAATAACATCAATTTTCTCAATCAAGGAGGAGGTTTCTTCAATAGAATTTACCTTCTTACCTTGTGGAGCTCTCTTAGTGTGCCATTTCGAATAGTTAACCATCATATTATCAAGGAGCTTTTTTGCAGCACCCAAAGTAATGGTCATAAAGGTGCCTCCAGCAGCATAATCCCACAGATTTCTTGAAGAATAATTCAGTCATGCATAAAAAGTTTGGATAGTCATCCAAGCAGTCCGTCCATGAGTGGGGCAATTCTTTACCAAAGATTTCATTCTTTCCCAAGCTTGAGCAACATGTTCATTATCAAATTGTTTAAATTTATTTATTTCACTTCTCATAGATATAATCTTAGCAGGAGGATAATATTTTCCAATGAAAGCATCTTTGCATTTAATCCAAGAATCAATACTATTTCTAGGTAGGGGTGGCAACCATTCTTTAGCTTTTCCTCTCAAAGAGAAAGGAAACAATTTAAGATTAATAATATCTCCATCTATATCCTAATGTTTTTGTATCTCACAAAGTTCAACAAACTTATTAAGGTGAGCAGCAGCATGATCAGTACTAGCACCAGAGAATTGTTCTTCCATAACAAGATTGAGCAAAGAAAGTTTAATTTCAAAGAAAGCAGCTTCAGGAATAGGTGGAGCAATAGGTGTGCACATGAAATCATTGTTGTCTGTGCTAATGAAGTCACACAACCTAGTGTTTTCAGGAGTAGTCATTTTTTGCAAGATTAAAGCAAGCCAACAAAAATATAAACTTAAATAGGAACTAATTTTTTTGTGTGTTTTGATAAAAGAAGCAAACAAGTACAACTATTTTTTGTGTGTTTTTGATCAAAAGAAACAAGAAAACAAAGAAAAATAAACTAAGCAAAACAAAAACAAAGTAAAGAGATTGGTTGTGAGAGACTCCCTTGCAAGAATCTTCTTTCTCCCTGAAAGGTGATTGACGAGGAGGAAGAGATTGAATTTGTCCTTAACTCCCTGGCAACGGGGCCAAAAAAGTTCTTGATGGCTCAAGATATGTAGAGCTGGGAACCCCAAGAGGAAGGTATGCTGACCACAGTAGCAAGTTTCCCTCAGTTATGAAACCAAGGTTATCAAACTAGTAGGAGTAAGGAAACAACTCCAAGGTGTTGCTAGCAACTTGGAATCCTGCACAACACAACCACAGAACTTTTCCCCAACTTACAGTGAGGTTGTTGATACATCCAAAACATATCTACTTTCTCGAACACTTTTGCTATTGTTTTTCCTCTAAACTTGTGTGATTTGGATACAACTAACACGGACTGACGCTGTTTTCAGCAAAATTACCTTGGTGTCTAGTTTTTATGCAGAAAATCAAACATCAGGAAAAATCCAGGAAAATATGCCAAAAATCCTATTTCACCAGAAGACTCACGGAGCCAGAAGACAACACGGAGTAGGGCCACGAGGGGCCCACACCACCTGGCCGCGTGGGCCAGGCCAGACCACGCCTGGGGTTGGTGTGGCCGCCTCGACTGCCCCCTCGGCCTCCCTCTTCGCCTATAAGTTGCCTCTTGACCTAAAAACCATGGGGGGTTCGACATTTTTCCAGAAAGAGTTCCGCTGTGCTGCTACCACCAGATTCCGTAATTCGGAACCAGAAACTCCATTCTGGCACTCTGCCGGGATGGGGGATTGGAGGAGATCATCATCATCATCACCATCGCTTCTCCATCGACCATCCATGTTGTAGCACCCCGATAAAATCACTACTAGAAAATCGCTTGTTGTTTGTAGTTCGTGCATCATCATGACATCATCATGCATATTTTGTTTCAATTTTGACCACAACCTATTTTGCTAAAAAACTATTTTTGTTTTACTAAAATATCCTTGTGGTTTTATTAAATCCGTTTCATTCTTTTTATTTTCAAACTAAAACAAAATAATATTTTCGGTCCGTTATGTGACCATAAGTTGTTTTGTTATTTTACTAAAAATAAAATTAGGCTAAAGACCCGTCTAAAGTTTTAACCCAAAACTAGTCTTATCTAGTCTACTTTGCCCTATATAAATATCTCAATCCCCTTCTTTCTCACAAACACTTTCCCCAAACCTGGCTAGATGTAGATCTGAAAAATCTCCCAAAAATCGCCTCTTCCCTGACTGCCGGCGCATTCATTCCCCCGGATGATCTGTTCTTCTTTGCTTCAATATGGTGCAGAGCTGTGTATGTGAGCATCCTTGGATCCCATCCATCGACCATTGCCTTTTCTTGGTTCCCATGAGCAGCAGGAAACATCAAATCGGTCCACAATACACGCCACAAGCTAGCTAGCTGAGCTCCAATCAATTTACATCGCTGCCACCTGCTATCACATTGATCCATGCGCACGTGTCCAAGCACCAGCACCTCACGCCACCATCGGTCGCGCACGCATGCGCCTCTGCCACCGACAGCTCCTTGGCCCGCGCGTGCCGTACTCACGTGTACCATCTCCTGCCATGCCCATGCTCATATGTGTAGTGAGAGATGGCCCCGCTTGTCCCTTCGATCTAGGCAGAAGCCAGCCACCGCAAGCTCCGGCCTTCAGATTCGCACGCACGGATGTCACCTGAAACAGACCAGCTCTCAGATCCCGCCGCCGACCGTCGATGTCTGGCAGTCAACACTGGTTGTCACTCCCTTGTTTCCAAGCAGCACCGAACTCCTGAGGTATTTGTTTGCCATCGTCTCATATGTTCACTGCCCTGCTAAATTATGTGCGGTCATGTCTGTCAAGTGTTTGACAAAATTCTTTACCAGGATGTTTGGCCTCATTTTTACTCTATCTGGCGTTCTGACTCGCCGCCCTTCCACAGGTTTATCTGTTTGTCAAGATCAGAACTAGTTCGACACACACGCCGCCACTGCGGTCTCTCCTATAAGATCTATTTCCCGGTGGCCACCACTTCGAAGATTTCTGCTTCTTCCTCTACAATTCGAAGACCATCTTTTCACCCATCCGATCCGAACCGTGAGACCCTGACCATATCCATGTTTTTTTTATAAATGCAATATATATAGTCGCATTAAATCTAGTCATGCTTGCATACCTGTGGTATTGTGGGTGTTTGGGGCTATTTTGATGATTCACCTAAATTAAATATGGAGATCATATGCGGGCTATTCTAGTCTTATATAAACTCCATTTAAATTTGTGTAGCGAACCGATGCCATATTTTTGCCTTGTTAAGACAATATTTAAATTGCGGGGTAGCTAAACAACATAAACCATCTAATTAATTGTTGGGACCCCGGTTCCGCTTAATATTGTCTAGTTGCACCGCATCTTTGCCATGTCATGCATCATACATGCATCATACCGGATCTTTTTCCGTAGTATTAAATAGTGCATCCGGTGTTTCTTTTAGTGATTTGCTTCTTCGCGGATTAGGCCGTTGAGTTGATGCGAGTACCGACAAGTCCTTCGGATAATGAACCTTCGGCTATGTTTCCCAGGCGAGCATTCTCCCTCTTTCTACCTATTTTGCATTTGTAGTCTTTACTTCCTCCTGTTGATCTATTGCTATCCGTGTCACAATGCTTTAGTGTTCCTACCAGATATAATCCATGCAACCTTTATATTGCCTTGGACACCTCCTATTACCTATTGTTTGGTAGATAGATGGTCTTGCGAGTCGTAGTTGCTTACTCAGGTGCTACTTCGCGTCATTGTTGATCCACCGTTGTTGGAAGGTTGACACATGTTTTACGATGGAATTAATCATGACTTTAAATACAACTATTAAATTGTTGGGATAACTAATGAAAGAGGCACCGGTGGACAATATATGCTATTTGGTTTTTCATGTCCACTTGTGTCCCGTAGGCTCCGAGTACTTGATACCTGTTCTTTGAATATTCGCACTATCCACATACGGGAGGGTCTATGAATCCCCCTTAGCCAGAGCTTGATTCATTTCTTATTTCTTGGGGCCACAAACTAGTTTGGGGCTTTATTACTATCATGTAGTTATGCCATGCTTTATTGCTTTATTTACGATTGTGCGTGGAGCACCTGTACTATTTTGGAACGTGGAATGTTTTCGCGGTATCGACAAGACCAGTCACACTTTAGGGTTCCTAGTCGTTTACAGCCATTGGCACAAACCCTGGGTCCATTCTGGAGCCGGCCAACTTCATTGCGGGTAGCTTAGTGGGGTGGCCCCCTGAAATATTTTATGAATCCTGTGATTGCTTTGTCGTGAAAGACTCGTTGGGTTTTGATTTGGTTTTTCCGAGATTGATCGTGTGTGTGTTGCTATTTGTGCACCCCTGCAGGGTAAATCTTTCTGAAAGCCGTGTCCACGGTTATGGACGACTTGGAGCACAGTATCTCGATCATAGACAAGCATAACTAAAGTAGTGCTGTAATTTTGACTTAATATGTGACTAGTAATCAGCTTCACTATAATGGAATGGATAATAAAAGTGCCAACAACTGGTGGAACTGGGGCGTATCGTGTCATGTTATACCTGCCTAGTAAGTATCGCAACTCCAATGGAATGAAATAAAAGTGCCAACAACTGCTGGGTTTGGGATGTCTCGTGCTAATTGTCTCTGACTAGTAAGTATTTCAACTACAACGGAATGGTTAACTAAAACTGCCTACTTCTTATGCTATCAGGATGACTCATGCTAGCTATATCTGACTAGTAAGTGCTTCAACTATAACGGAATGAATAAAACTGCCAACGGTGTGAGTTCCTTGGTTTGACTTCCTTGTTTGGTCTCGAGGGGGAAATACCAGGATGGGTATGATTGGTGTTAGTATCAGGTTGGATTCAAATAGGTCTTTCTTATCTCTCTCTAATAGCCGACAGTTTATCGAGTATCTATAGGTTGTTTAGTGCATTCTGCGCTGCCACTTCATTCCACCATACCTATGTAGGCGAGAGCCGCTGAATTCTAGCCTCGCCGTGTACTGGCCTCAGTACTGACGCTCCTCTTTTTTTCCTTTGCCCTTTGACGGCACCCGTTTTGTTTTAGCAGGTTTGAGATCAACGTCGTTAGCAGGGTTACCCTTTCGGCTTGGCCTGGGCAGGGTTATGGACACCATTGGTTATTCTTCAGGGCTCTTAGCCCCATTTGCATCTTGTCCGTAGTCGGACGCTCTATCGTTTTCAAGATGATTTGGATATTTGTATACTATATATGTATTCTTGACTCATGGAGTCGTTGTTGTATATATATGTTCTATGGGTTCCATCGCGGACTAATGTGTAATGGTATTACTTCGTTTACCACACGCACGAAAGTGCCTGGTGGGCGTCCTTGAATCGTTTCTATGCGGGTTTGGCGGGAAGCGCTGAAACTTGCATAGGGCCGATTCGAGGGTGTTACACATGTTCCCCCCATCTATGAGTGAGTAATCCCCCACTGTAGGCTATGGGGATGGTAGGGATTGAATGAGATCGTTCATGTAATGGCATCATATTGTTAGGGCGTGGTGCCTAGTATCTATAGTGCTTTTTGACTTTGTTGCAACTTTTTATGCTTAATGCTTGTCACTAGGGCCCGAGTGCCATGATTTCAGATCTGAACATATTATTGATTCATTATGATAGTATTGTTTATGGTCTTACCTGCAAGTTGTATACACACGTTGTTATCCGGAACTAAAGGCCCCGAAGTGATAGAAATTGGGATAACCGGAGGGAATGGCTTTGATGTGAGGATCACATGTGTTCACGGAGTGTTAATGCTTTGCTCCGGTGCTCTATTAAAAGGAGCACCTTAATTGCCTGTAGTTCCCTTGAGGCTCCGGTGCAAACGGGCTGGCAGGACAAAAGATGTTGTGCAAGTTCTCATTGCGAGCACATATGACTATATATGGAACACATGCCTATGATTACTTAGTACTTCGATGCTTTATCTTATTTATCTGCAAATGTCTTATGTTCTGATTGCTATATGAATTGTCTTGTCCATGCAACGCCCGTCCATCCATCCCTGTGCCTACCACGCTATAGTCCTACTGTTTGCTGTAATTGTCACTACTATCTTTACTTTTACTACTATTATTACTTTACTACTACTACTAAAAAACTGTTGCTACTGATAAACTGCTGTGAGCAAGTGTAACATCCCAAAACTTCAATCCAAGCTTATCAAGATCCAAATCATCAAAATATGGGGTTAACAAAAACTTTTCCAAATTAAAAATAAAAGCATTCATGTGTTTGTGCATTTAATTTAGGATTTGATTTGAATTGCCATGGTTCTGTGATTCTTTGGTTGTAAAATGTTTCTTAGGTGATTTAAACATCATCTACATTATTCCCAAACTTTTACCAAAGAAAATCAAATAGAAAACAATTAAAAAGGAGGAATGGTCATTTTGGCCATTTTAATCCACTACACTACTTTGAGTGTTCCTAGCACTCATTTCTTAACAGAAACAATTCATGATCTTTGCACCCCTTGCTAGTACACATAATGAGGTACCAAGGCCCACCTTTTGATCTGCTAATAACATTCTTTGGCTTATTTTAAATGGCATGTGAAAATTGAATCCAATGCATATGCATAGATCACCCCTATTTCAAAAACCATCTATTTCAGCTCCACTTTCAAAACCCTTGCAACCAGAGACTACCTAGCACTAGTGGAGAACACCCAAAAATTTTGAAACCAAAATTCAAAAGTTTTTCTCTTTCGGCCATTCTATCAAACACCATGTGGACAAGATCAAAGTGGCCTAACTATTACTGTTTTGGGCTTGATCTTGTCTAGCAATTTGAAGTGCTTTGATCACCCTTGTCTCCCTCAAGCCTAACCAGAACAACACCAACACCTCCTCTACCTCCTAGCTGCACTGCAAGGCCATGCCGAGCCACCCCTCGCTGGCCGACCATGCACTCGCAGCAGCAGACCGCTTCCCCCTCTCTCGCCATGTCTACAAGCTAGCCAGTGGTCCACCGCCACCGTCCAACCAGCCCCAGCCCAGAGACAGAGAGCAGAACGGCCAGGAACCGCCGCGCCCGGAGCTGGTCGACAATGCTGACGCCGCTTCAGCGCGCTCCTGCCCCTGCACAAACCGCCCCTTTACCGCAGCCCGCGCCTACCGCTCCGCCATGACCTAGGGAACACCCCAGACACCCCCGATGGCCGCCCAACTCACCCTAGCCACCGCTCGCCGTCGAACCCGCCGCCTCTGCCTCCTAGAGCGTGTGACGCTCCCGACCAGGACAGAGCCTGCCTTGCCGCGCCTTTAAGCCTCAGCGCATCGCCAGGAGATAGGCCACCGCCCCTACCTCGAGCCACGCTGCTAGCCCCCTGTGCCGCCCTCGCCGGAGTCGCCTTCCCACACCGTTTGGTCTCACCGTCGGGCCTATATAAGCCGGCCTCCCCAGCACCATTTCTCCACACCCACTCACTCCCCACCTCTCGCTGATCCTTTCCCCTCTCTCGCACCGTCGGGCCTATATAAGCGGGCTTCCCAGCACCATTTCTCCACACCCACTCACTCCCCACCATTTCTCCCCGCCTTGCTGATTTTTTCTTTTTAAGTTGAATCTAGTTTCTGTCCCCTCGTTTGAAAATCAATTCAGAGAGATTCATAAATCTAAATGGCATGAAACCAATTTTATCTGAAAGGTATTGAAATGATCTATCCAAGACCGTTGGATTTAATTCAATTAAAGTTATAGATCTCTTCTAGTAAAAATAACAAAACAGAAGTATTTGCAACTTGCATCATTTTTTTAAAATCAACCAAGTTAGCTTTTGAGTTGATTCCAATTCTCAAAAATCACATTTCACCATATCTATCTAAATATGTAATAATATTAAGGTTTACATGCAGTGACTTTGGACTAGTACCAAAATAATGCTATATAGGCATTTCTAGTCACTTTAAATCATTAAATAATGAACTTAAACCAAAGTAATTATGACCCAACCTTTAAATATCATTCCCACATGTTAGAATATGTGGTGATGACATGTGTCAACATGACCCCATATTTTAAGTGGTGAATATTAAATCTTAGTTAATTTTTCAAAGAGTAGAAATTACTTTTCTAAAATAAAAAGGATGAAACTATTGAATTAAAGTTGTAATACTTGTGATGATAGTAGAGCATCAAATGTGTGCCTTAGAATGCTATTTAGCCTAGTTAAGTATTGTTTGGTGATTATGTACTCCGTATGTATTTATAGACGATAGTACCGACCAAGTCTACGAGGAGGAGGAGTTCTACCAAGAAGAAGAAGAAAACTTCAACCACTGCACCAACCAAGGCAAGCTACTATTAGCAAGCTAGGATTGAACTAGATGGTTTAGCAAAGATGCTTAGGGCATGCTTTGATTATACCACTTTGACTAGTATTTACCCCAAGTATTATTTTCAAGCTTTACTTCCTTTACTTTACCCAAAGTTCTTTACTTGTTTTGAAGGTAGCATAAAAAGTATAAAACTTGACCTATTTAGATAACTTTAGATGTCATTCTATGGCATGAGATTGAACCCATCACCTCCACCTTAGTGAACACTCTTAACTTAGTAGTTTAGAGTATATCAAAAACATGAGTCACTTTAGATGTGAACACTTAGTGAAAATGAATTGTGAAAACCTTGGAATGATGAGTCATTCTATTGAGATGTTTTGACAGGTGTTGCGAAACACAAATGGTTTATGTGATGAAAATGATGAGGCATGAGCCTTAACCCTTTTATAAAACTGATGGTTGGATTCGGATGCGATACCATTCCAAATTTACCGTACAACCACAGTACCTGAATTAGGTAAGGCTTAGCCGGAAGTTTATATGCGTTAGTATTAGTTCCCTCACGAGAGAGGTTTGAGCTGAGGCTACCTCTCAATGTTGTCCACCTATGCAGTGCCCAAGATGACTGATGGTCATGGTTGGGAGGCCATGCTCATAGGAGAGGTGCCTTTACTAGGGTGTGTAAAGGGAAGGTTATGTTTGATTATCTGCATACTAAGTATGATGATTCAGGGTTATCCCTGACAGATGTATCGAATCTTATGGTGAAAGTGTACCACCTCTGCAGAGTGTCAAACTATTCGAATAGCCACGTCCGCGGTTATGGACAGTTGGAATGGCCATACTGTTTCGTTGTCAGATGTTTTCCAAATAACTTGAAAGGAATGATGAATCTTGACTTGACCACAACAGGGTTGTGTTTATGATACTAGCTTCCCAACTTAAGTGATTCTAGAAATTTACTTTATCTTTCTTTGCTTCAGAACTCAGCTTAGGTTTCAAACTTAACTGTATAGTTAAACATAAAGTTTAGCACTTGACTTAGAACTATATTACCTGTTAGTGGTAGTTTGCGAGTACTTAAAGAGTACTCATGGCTTTTGTCCCTGGCTATTCTCATGGCCATACTATGAAGGAGACTATCAAGATGATGGCCATCAGGATGGCTATGACAACTAGGACTATCAGCATTGCTTGTGCCCCTGAAGATGGACCCCACCGCTACGCTTATCTTTTATTTCCGCTGCTTGTTGTATTCAGACTGGATCATGAGATCCTTATTTGTGTAAGACCTTATGTATGGTTTGTAATGGATGATGTACTATGATATCCAATCTGTTTTGTCTCGCAAAAATGGTAATCCTGGGATTGCGAGGTATGGCATAACGGGCATCTAGGATTAAAAATCCGGGTGTTGACAAGTTGGTATCAGAGCCATCCTGACCATAGGAGACCCTAGTTAGAATGGACGTCTAAACAAAAACTTAGTTTCAAAACCAAAGTGAGTATTTATGAAAAACTAGTTCCTCCCTTATCCTTGGGAATTCATTCTTTCTCAAAAAAATTCATGTTCCTCAAAATTCTTACATTACTACTTAAAACTTGACACACTTGATCACTTCACTAATTTCCTCATCCTTAATTCTTGTAGATGGAGACTCGGTTCAACAAGTTTTACCAGTTGGGAAACGAAGGTCAGCTGATCTTCGAGAGGGATCTGGATTCATTGTCGGAGCTACTAGGACACCCACATCCGGAGTTTCTTGGAGCTCAACTTCCAGGACCCCCAGGAGGAGACCTACAGTGGCTAGTCACCGCAGATCTTAGAGGAAGCATTGAAGCACCAACTTCTGGGAGAATTCAGTTCTCCGTGAGAGAGAACAACTGACTAGATGGATTAGCCAGGGCAATGCATGAAGCTCTCGCACATCTATGTGCCCTCAGCGTCAACAAGATCCAAGGAACCCGTTTTTCCCACTATGCAAGACGTGACTTCATGGGAATGCCGATGGAGATGCCAAGTCACCTAGAGTTGAGGCGTCAAGTGGAGAATCTTGATTTCTTGCTGCACGACAGACAGCAGGAACTGGACAATGCCAGGGAATTAGCCAACCAGAACCGTGCCATTGCCGACCAGAAGGCCCAGACTTTTGCACCGCTCGTCGAGGACCGCCAGTCTCTTTGCCGCCAGCGTGCCAAGAAGGATCGCACCATCGCCCGTCTTTGCAAGAAGGTGGCCGACCTCAAGAAGACCATCAAGGAGCAGGAAGCTCAACTTGCCGCCAAGGAAGAAGAAGATGAGGGTGAAGACATCCAGGGAGACATGGACTCTTACCTCAGCAATGATGATGACTTTTTGGAGGAGGATGCCATGGACTTCTACACTGATGATGAGGACTCCGACTTCATCGACGATGAGTAGAGGCACTAGAGCACAGTCGTAGCATGAGATGTATCAGTCTCACTATATCGTAGCTTGTAGAATGGTTGTTCAAACCATATGTTTTCCCTTTGATTGTTGTGGTGTGTGTTGTATCGTGTGCTTGCTTGCATGAATGAAAATGAAGCTAGTTGAAAACCTGAGTCTAACTCAAAGTTTTAGCTTTGAAAACCACAAAACCATGAACCTTAGAATTTCCCTCTTACCCCTATATCTATCTCAATCTTCAGATGACTCGTGGAAACCAAGGAGGGAGCAGCTCGTCGCAAGACCCAGTGTTGCAGATCTTGCAGAATCTCATCGTAGACCGTGAAGCAAGCAGGGCCGAGCGCCAAGCCAACTTAGCAACATTGTAGCAGATCGCCCAAATGGCTCTCAACAACCAAGGGCATGGAAATCAGGATCAAAATGGATCCAAACTCAAAAAAATTCAGAATACCAATCCCCCAATCTTCAACCAATCTGAAAACCCATTAGATGCTGACGACTGGTTACAGACCATGGAAAACAACCTCGAAGTTGCAGGAGTTGATGAAAATGAGAAAGTTCTCTTCGCCACCCACTATCTGGCGGGAGATGCAAGAGCTTGGTGGAATAGTATCCGCAATATGAACCATGGTCAAGTGATGACATGGGAAGCATTCAAAGTCAAGTTCAGCCGCACCCACGTGCCGCAAGGTCTAGTCAATAGGATGAGAGATGAATTCCGCGAATTGAAGCAAGAAAGAATGACTGTGGTAGAGTACCGTGACAGATTCCTGTCACTTGCCAGATATGCACCCGATGAAATCAACACGGAGGCTAATAAGAAGGAGAGATTCTTGAACAGACTGCATGATGAGATGAAGACTGTCCTCGTCAACATCCGTTTTCAGGATCTCGAAGAGCTAGTTGACTCTGCCATTCAGATGGAAGGGAAGATTAACAGGCAAACAACAATCGCAAACATCGTATGATGCAGCAATCAGGATCCAGTAGTCACCAGAAGTACCGTCCCAACCCTTCACCAGGATATGCACCAAGGAACAACCGACCCCCAATGTCTCGCCCAAGCTACCCCAACCGTAGTGGAGGCAACGTGAAGTCCGGAGGAAACCATCCCAACTCCGGCAATGCCAACAATTTCAACCGTGCACCTCCCAAGAACCACAACAACAACAACAACACTGCACCCAGAACTGGCAGCAATGCTGTGCCTGTCGCAGCCAAGGACAAGTCCCAGATCACTTGTTTCGAGTGTGGAGTGAAGGGTCACTACTCCAATGAGTGTCCCAAGAAGACTGCAGCCAATGCCACTATGAATGCCCCAGCTCAGCAACAGCGTCGTGTTCAACCAGGAAGAAGATTTGCCCCAGGGAACCCTCACAACCGCAACGGTTGTCTATTGCACATGAACGCAGAAGAAGCCTAAGAAGCGCCAGATGTTGTGTTGGGTATGTTTTCTGTCAACTCAGTTTTAGCAAGAGTATTGTTTGATTCTGGAGCATCGCATTCATTTGTCACCGAAGAATTTGCATGCACTAGTAAGATTCACCCAACCAACCTGAAGCATGTCATGATAGTTCAAATGCCCGGTTCAACTACAAAAGCTAGAAATATTTGCAAAGTTGTGCCTATCAGAATACATGGGATAGATTTTTATGCCAACCTAATTGTACTTGGGACCAAAGGATTGGAAGTAGTACTAGGTATGGACTGGATGTCAAGGCATAAAGGACTGATAGACTGTGCTAAGAAAGCCATCACCATGACCCGTAGTTCTGGAGTCACAATAGAGCATATCTCTGAAACCTTACCCCGTCAATCAAGTGCAACAATAGTGTAGCCCTGCCCACCATAGACCAAGTCAGAGTAGTCTGTGAATACCCCGACGTATTCCCGGATGAATTGCCAGGTATGCCCCCGGATAGGGATATTGAGTTCATTATCGAACTAATCCCCGGAACCGGACCCATAGCCTAGAGACCCTATAGCATGAACCCTCGAGTTAGTGGGCGAGGAAGCAGTTGGATGCCATGTTAGAGAAAGGCTTGATTCAACCAAGCGCATCACCATGGAGATCACCAGTGTTATTCATCGACAAGAAAGATGGAGGCAACTGTCTATGTACAAATTATAGAAAGTTGAATGATGTCACCATCAAAAACAGGTACCCCTTGCCAAAGATAGAGGATCTATTTGATCAATTGAATGGAGCCCAGGTATTCTCAAAGATTGATCTTAGGACTGGTTATCACCAACTTAAGATTCGTGCAATGGATATTCCGAAGACCGCCTTCACTACTCGCTATGGGTTATACGAGTATACGGTTATGTCTTTTGGATTAACCAATGCCCCTGCTTATTTCATGAATCTCATAAATAAGATCTTTATGAATTTCCTAGATAAGTTTGTAGTTGTGTTTATCGACGACATCCTTATCTACTCCAAGTCATAAGAAGAGCATGAGCAACATCTGAGAGTTATCCTAGAAACCCTGAGAGAGCATCAGTTATATGCCAAGTTCAGCAAGTGTGAGTTTTGGCTGAGAGAAGTAGGTTTCCTAGGACATATTGTGTCTGTCGGAGAAGTCTCTGTTGATCCCGCCAAGATCAAAGATGTCGAAGAATGGGAAGCCCCAACCACTCAAACCCAAGTCCGTGCATTTCTCGGATTAGCGGGATACTACCGCAAGTTCGTAGAACAATTCTCGAGCATAGCCCGACCAATGACCCAATTGTTGAAGAAGGACAAGAAGTTTGAATGGATAGACAAGTGTGAAGCCAGTTTTCAGGAGCCGAAGAAGAGATTGATATCAGCCCCAATATTGGTCATGCCAGGCATCAAGAAGACGTTTGATGTGTATTGTGACGCATCCAAGATTGGTCTAGGATGTGTATTGATGCAATAAGGCAAAGTCATCGCGTATTTGTCTCGACAACTGAAGCAACATGAGCAGAACTATCCGACCCATGATCTTGAGCTAGCAGCTATGGTTCTAGCATTGAAGACATGGAGTCATTATCTGATGGGTAATCGCTATGAGATTTACTCAGATCACAAGAGCTTAAAGTATATTTTCACTCAAAAGGAGCTGAATACGAGGCAAAGGAGATGGATAGAGTTAATCAAGGACTATGACATTGACATTTACTATCACCCCGGCAAAGCCAATGTGGTAGCGGATGCTCTTAGCAGATTGCCATGTAGGCTAAACACCATGATCAAGGAGAAGCAACGAAGTTTGTACGAAGAGTTGGAGCAGTTCAGGACTGAATTAGCTAGCAAAGGATTCTTGGCTAGCATTGAACTTCAACCCACTTTGATTAGCCAAATTATGGAAGCCCAGAAGGGGAATGAAAGTATCGACGGAATCAAACGTCGTATTGGTACAGGAAAGGTACCTGAATTCACCGAAGACGAAGAAGGAGTACTGTGGTACAAAGGACATATCTGTCTGCCAGCAGATTCGGAACTGAAGGAAGTTATCATGAAGGAAGCTCATGATACTCTTTATTCTATCCACCCTGGAGGAACAAAGATGTATCAGGATTTGAAAGAGCAATTTTGGTGGCACAAGATGAAGAGAGAAATCGGAAGCTACATCGCCAAGTGTGACATCTGTTAAAGAGTCAAAGCAGAGCATCAGAGACCTGCAGGACTGTTGCAACCATTGCAGATTCCGGAATGGAAATGGGATTCCGTCGGAATGGACTTTATCACCGGGTTACCTACTTCTAGTAGGGGAAATGACTCAATCTGGGTCATAGTTGATAGACTGTCCAAGGTAGCCCACTTTATACCTATCAAGACTACCTACCAGAGTGCGAAGCTGGCAGAACTGTATATTGCTAGGATTGTTAGTCTGCATGGAACCCCCAAGACCATTGTATTAGATCGAGGAACCTAGTTCACCTCGAGATTTTGGCAGAAAGTTCAAGAAGGATTAGGAACCAAGTTGAACTTCAACACCGCGTATCACCCGCAAACAGATGGACAGACTGAGAGAGTCAACCATATCCTAGAGGATATGCTTAGAGCTTGTGTGTTGGAATATGGATCAAAATGGGAAGACTGCCTGCCTTTCGCAGGATTCTCATATAACAATAGTTATCAAGCTAGTTTGCAGATGGCACCATTTGAATTCCTATACGGAAGAAAGTGTCGTACCCCTTTGAATTGGTCGCAAGTAGGAGAGAGTTAGATGTAACATCCCAAAACTTCAATCCAAGGTTATCAAGATCAAATCATCCAAAAATGGGGTTAACAAAAACTTTTCCAAATTTAAAATGAAAGCACTCATATATGTGTGCATTTAAAATAGGAGTTGTTTTGAATTGCCATGATTGAATGATCCAATGCTTGTAAAATGTTTCTTAGGTGATTTAAACATCATCTACATCATTCCCAAACTTTTTCTAAAGAAAATCAAATAAAAAATAATTAAAAAGGAGGAATGGTCATTTTGGCAAATTTAACTCCCATGCCTACTTTGGCTATTTCTAGTACTCAAAAATTAACAGAAACAATTCTTGATCTTTGCACCCATTGCTAGTACACATAATGAGGTACCAAGGCCCACCTTTGGATCTGCTAAAAACATTTTGTTAACTATTTTAAATGATAGTTTAAAATTGAATCTAATGCATATGCATAGGCCAGAGACCGCCGCGCCCGGAGCTTGTCGAGCATGCCGACGCCGCCCCCAGAGCGTGCTCTGTCCCCACTCGCACATACCGCCCCTTGGCAGTAGCCCGCGCCCGCCGCTCCGCCGTGACCTAGAGAACACCCCAGACACCCCCGCTGGCCGCCCAATGCCTCACATCCACCGCTCGCCGTGGACACCGTCGCCTCTGCCTCTCAGAGCGCCACCTCGCCCAGACTACGTGCCATCGCCCCTACGCTCGCATTCAAGTTCTAGAGCACCGCCAGGGAACCGCCCATCGATCGCCACCCCCAGCCATGCCTCTGCCCGCCGTAGCCATGTCGCCATCATCGACTGCCCATCCCGCTCGGTCTCACCGTCGAACATATAAAAGGATCCCTCCCTAGCCTCTTCTCTCCACACCATTCCACTCTCCTCACCTCTCTGAACCTCACCCACCTCTCGTCGGAGCAAAGGGAGCAGCAGCTCGCCGGAATTGGAGCCGGAGCAGCCACGGCAGGAGGAGAAGGGCGTCGTTGATTGCGACCACCCCAAGCTCCGCCGCAACCGCGCCTCGCCTCGTCGTCGTCTTCCACGTCGTTTGCCCGCCTCGCCGACCCCACTTGAGCCCTGGTACGCCCCCAGTAGACCCCCACCGAGCCGCTAGGGTTCGAGCTCGCCGGCGACCTGTTCGTCGTCGACGACGACCCTCAACCGTTGATCTCGCTTCTAATCGCACGGCCCACAGCGCGCGTACCATTTCGCGTTTTAAGTGCCATTGACACGCGGGACCCCCACATCGGTGAGCCCGTCTGTGAGCACCTGGGCCCATTTCTTTTCCCGCGCTAGCCCACCCATTCAAATCTGGATTTTCCTTTTTAGTTAAATCTAGTTTCTATCCCCTAGTTTAAAAATCAATTCAGAGAGTTTTAGAAATCCAAATTGCATGAAACCAATATTATATGAAAGGTATTAAAATGATCTATACAAGCCTGTTGGATTTAATTCAATTAGAGTTATAGATATCTCCTAATAAAAATAAGAAGACAGAAGATTTTGCAACTTGCAACATTTTTATAAAATCAACCAAGTTAGCTTTTGAGTTGATTCCAACTCTCAACAATCACATTTCATAATATCTATCTAAATATGTAATAATATTAAGGTTTACATGCAGTGACTTTGGACTAGTACCAAAATAATGCTATATAGGCATTTCTAGTCACTTTAAATCATTAAATAATGAACTTAAACCAAAGTGATATTGATCCAGCCTTTTTAAATCTCATTGCCACATGTTAGAATATGTGGCGAGGACATGTGTCCACATGATCCCATATTTTCGTGGTGAATATTGAATTTTAGTTAATATTTCAATGAGTAGAAATTACTTTTCTGAAATAAAAAGAAAGAAAATATTGAATTAAACTTGTGATGCTTGTGATGATAATAGATCATCAATTGTGTGTCTTAGACTGCTATCTAGCCTAGTTAAGTATTGTTTGGTGATTGTCTACTCCGTATGTATTGTTATAGAAGATAGTACTGACCAAGCTTACGAGGAGGAGGAGTGCTATCAAGACGAAGACGAAGAAAATTTCAACCACTCCACCAACCAAGGCAAGCTATTATTGGCAAGCTAACCCTTGCAAAACATACTTTAGCAAGCCACCATTAACATTACAAGCTACCCTTAGCAAGCTAGCAATACCCAAGATTAACCCTTGCAAGTTTAGTACTTAGCAAACTAGAATCAAACTAGATGGTTTAGCAAAGATGTCTTGAGCATGCTTTGATCACACCCTTTTGACTATTAGTACCTCAAATCTTATTGACAAGTTTTACTTCCCTTAGTTTACACAAAGTTCTTTACTTGTTTTGTAGGTAGCATAAAAAGTATAAAACTTGACCTACTTGCCTTCGTCAGCATTGCCTGTGCCCCTGAAGATGGACCCCACCGCTACGCTATCTTTTATTTCCGCTGCTTGTTGTATTAAAGACTGGATCATGAGATCCTTATTTGTGTAAAACCTTATGTATGGTTTGTAATGGATGATGTACTGTGATATCCAATCCGTTATGTCTCACAAAAATGGTAATCCTAGAATTGCGAGGTATGGCATAATGGGCATCTAGGATTAAAAATCCGGGTGTTAACATTAGATCTTTGGACCCGACATTCTCCGAGAAGCAGAAGAGAAAGTGCACAAAGTCCGTGAGCACCTCAAAACCGCCCAATGCAGACAGAAGAGTTATGCTGACAAGAGAAGGAGAGACCTGACTTTCAATGTCGGAGATTTTGTATATATCAAGGTTTCACCATTGAAGGGAACTCAACGCTTTAGTCTGAAGGGAAAATTGGCCCCCAGATGTATCACACCGTTCAAAATTCTGAACCGTCGAGGAGAAGTATCGTATCAACTGGAACTGCCTAAAGAGATGTCAGCCATCCACGATGTGTTCCATATCTCGTTACTTCGCAAATGTTTGGAAGTGCCCGAGAAGACGGAAGTTTTCAAGAACATCAATCACAGAGCTGTGAAAATCAACAATGACCTGACCTATCGGGAAGTACCCATCCGTATCTTAGAAGAAGCCTATAGAACCACCAGAACAAAAAGTTTCTCAAGATTCAGTGGAGCAACCATACCGAGGAGGAAGGCACTTGGGAGCGAGAAGACTACATCAAGACAGAGTTCCCAGATCTCTTTAGCTCCTAGTTTTCTTTGTAAATCTCGGGACGAGATTTTGTTTAAGGGGGTAAGGTTTGTAATATCCCAAAACTTCAATCCAAGCTTATCAAGATCCAAACCATCAAAATTTAGGGTTAACAAAAACTTTTCCAAATTAAAAATAAAAGCATTCATGTGTTTGTGCATTTAATTTAGGATTTGATTTGAATTGCCATGGTTCTGTGATTCTTTGTTTGTAAAATGTTTCTTAGGTGATTTAAACATCATCTACATTATTTCCAAACTTTTACCAAAGAAAATCAAATCAAAAACAATTAAAAAGGAGGAATGGTCATTTTGGCCATTTTAATCCACTACACTACTTTGAGTGTTCCTAGGACTCATTTCTAAACAGAAACAATTCATGATCTTTGCACCCCTTGCTAGTACACATAATGAGGTACCAAGGCCGACCTTTTGATCTGCTAAAAACATTCTTTTGCTTATTTTAAATGGCATGTGAAAATTGAATCCAATGCATATGCATAGATCACCCCTATTTCAAAAACCATCTATTTCAGCTCCACTTTCAAAACCCTTGCAACCAGAGACTACCTAGCACTAGTGGAGATCACCCAAAAATTTTGAAACCAAATTCAAAAGTTTTTCTCTTTCGGCCATTCTATCAAACACCTTGTGGACAAGATCAAAGTGGCCTAACTATTACTATTTTGGGCTTGATCTTGTCTAGCAATTTGAAGTGCTTTGATGTGAGACCAGGCACATGGCTTAATAGGATTGATAGAATACTCATACCAACAAGTTGCAACTTCTTTTCCGGAAGCTCATTCGAAAAGAACTCTAAGGTTAAGCGTGCTTGGCCTAGAGAAATTCTAGGATGGGTGACCGACCGGGAAGTGGGTAACCGGGTGCGCACGAGTGAGGACAAAGTGCGTAGAAAAGACTAGTGTTGGTCTATGGGGCCAGTCTAGATATCCTATTAAGCTACCAGGAGTGACACCCCCCGGGCCTAGGAGTGGACGGGGTGTTACAAGTGGTATTAGAGCCGACCCTTGCGATTACACGGGTGTGTGCGGGTTAGTGGTGGGACATGTGGAGCATGGCGCGTGTTGCCTGGAGTGGACACGGCATGGCACATGTGCCGACACTAGACGCACAGACGCGTGCCAAGAGGGAATGTTCCTAGGGTGTGCTTGATCGATGAGGGCATCGATTTTCTAAAGGGTGGGTGTATGTGAGACCAGGCACATGGCTTAATAGGATTGATAGAATACTCATACCAACAAGTTGCAACTTCTTTTCCGGAAGCTCATTCGAAAAGAACTCTAAGGTTAAGCGTGCTTGGCCTAGAGAAATTCTAGGATGGGTGACCGACCGAAGTGGACCGCATTTGCAGTGAGGACAAAGTGCGTAGAAAAGACTAGTATTGGTCTATGGGGCCAGTCTAGATATCTTATTAAGCTGCCAGGAGTGACACCCCCGGGCCCAGGAGTGGACGGGGTGTTACATTTGATCACCCTTGTCTCCCTCAAGCCTAACCAGAACAACACCAACACCTCCTCTACCTCCTAGCTGCACTGCAAGGCCATGTCGAGCCACCCCTCGCCGGCCGACCATGCACTCGTAGCAGCAGACCGCTTCCCCCTCTCTCGCCATGTCTACAAGCTAGCCAGTGGTCCACCGCCACTGTCCAACCAGCCCCAGCCCAGAGACAGAGAGCAGAACAGCCAGGAACCGCCACGCCCGGAGCTAGTCGACCATGCCGACGCCGCCCGTAGAGCACGCCCTGTCCCCGCGTGCACAAACCAACCCTTGACCGTAGCCCGCGCCTACCGCTCTGCCATGACCTAGGGAACACCCCAGACACCCTCGCTGGCCGCCCAACTCACCCCTGCCACCTCTCGCCGTCGAACCCGCCGCCTCTGCCGCCCAGAGCGCGTGACGCTCCCAACCAGGACAGAGCCCGCCTTGTCGTGCCTTTAAGCCTCAGCGCACCGCCAGGAGACAGGTCACCGCCCCTAGCTCGAGCCACGCTGCTAGCCCCCTATGCCTCCCTCGCCGGAGTCGCCTGCCCACACCGTTTGGTCTCACCGTCGGGCCTATATAAGCCGGCCTCCCTAGCACCATTTCTCCACACCCACTCACTCCCCACCTCTCACTGATCCTTTCCCCTTTCTCGCTGGAGCCAATCGAGCTCTGCCTCGCCAGAATTGGAGCCAGAGCCGCTGTAGTAGGAGGAGAAGGCAGCCTGCGATTTAGGGCACCCCAAGCTCCACCGCAACCGCGCCTCGCCTCGCCATTGTCTTCCAGCTCGTTTGCCTGCCTCACCTACCTCGCTGGAGCCCTGGTACATCCCCGGTAGACCCCACTGAGCCGCTAGGGCAAACTCTCGCCGGTGACTTTTTCGTCATCGACGATAATCCTCAGTCGTAGATCCCACTTCTAATCCTATGGCCCACAACGAGTGTACCGTTTCGCGTGTTAAGAGCCACCGACAAGAGGGACCCCCCTGTCAGCTCAGCCTCGCGCCGTGGAGCGCCACTGGGCCGGCCCATGTTCTTTCCCGCGCTAGCCCAACCGTTCAAATTTGGTTTTTTCTTTTTCAGTTGAATCTAGTTTCTGTCCCCTAGTTTGAAAATCAATTCAGAGAGATTCATAAATCCAAATGGCATGAAACCAATTTTTTCTAAAAGGTATTGAAATGATCTATCCAAGCCCGTTGGATTTAATTCAATTAGAGCTATAGATCTCTCCTAGTAAAAATAACAAAACAAAAGTATTTGCAACTTGCATCATTTTTATAAAATCAACCAAGTTAGCTTTTGAGTTGATTCCAATTCTCAAAAATCACATTTCACCATATCTATCTAAATATGTAATAATATTAAGGTTTACATGCAGTGACTTTGGACTAGTACCAAAATAATGCTATATAGGCATTTCTAGTCACTTTAAATCATTAAATAATGAACTTAAACCAAAGTGATATTGATCCAACCTTTTTAAATCTCATTGCCACATGTTAGAATATGTGGCGAGGACATGTGTCCACATGATCCCATATTTTGGTGGTGAATATTAAATTTTAGTTAATATTTCAATGAGTAGAAATTACTTTCCTCAAATAAAAAGAAAGAAACTATTGAATTAAACTTTAGATGCTTGTGATGATAATAGATCATCAATTGTGTGTCTTAGACTGCTATCTAGCCTAGTTAAGTATTGTTTGGTGATTGTCTACTCCGTATGTATTGTTATAGAAGATAGTATCGACCAAGCTTACGAGGAGGAGGAGTGCTATCAAGACGAAGACGAAGAAAATTTCAACCACTCCACCAACCAAGGCAAGCTATTATTGGCAAGCTAACCCATGCAAAACATACTTTAGCAAGCCACCATTAACAGTACAAGCTACCCTTAGCAATCTAGCAATACCCAAGATTAACCCTTGCAAGTTTAGTACTTAGCAAACTAGAATCAAACTAGATGGTTTAGCAAAGATACCTTGAGCATGCTTTAATCACACCCTTTTGACTATTAGTACCTCAAATCTTATTGACAAGTTTTACTTCCCTTAGTTTACACAAAGTTCTTTACTTGTTTTGAAGGTAGCATAAAAAGTATAAAACTTGACCTACTTAGAAACCTTTAGATGTCATTCTGTGGCATGAGACTGATCCCATCCTTCCACCTTAGTGAACAGTCTTAACTTAGTAGTTTAGAGTGGATCAAAAACTTGAGTCACTTTAGATGGGAACACTTGGTGAAAATGAATTATGAAAACCTTGGAATGATGAGTCATTCTATTGAGATGTTTTGACATGTGTTGAGAAACACAACTGGTTTATGATGATGAAAATGATGAGGCATGAGACTTAACCCTTTTATAAAACTGATGGTTGGATTCGGATGCGACACCATTCCAAATTAACCGTATAACCACATTACCTGAATTGGGTAAGGCTTAGCTGGAAATTTATATGCATTAGTATTAGTTCCCTCATGGGAGAGGTTTGAGCTGAGGCTACCTCTCATGATGTCCACCTATGCAGTGCCCAAGATGACTGATGGTCATGGTTGGGAGGACATGCTCATAGGAGAGGTGCTTATACTAGGGTGTGTAAAGGGAAGGTTATGTTTGATTATCTGCATACTAAGTATGATGATTCAGGGTTACCCCTGACAGATGTATCGAATCTTCTAGTGAAAGTGTACCACCTCTGCAGAGTGTCAAACTATTCGAATAGCCGCGTCCACGGTTATGGACAGTTGGAATGGCCATACTGTTTCGTTGTTAGATGTTTTCTAAATAACTTGAAATGAATGATGAACTTTGACTTGACCACAACAGGGTTGTGTTTATGACAATAGCTTCCCAACTTGAGTGATCCTAGAACTTTACTTTATCTTTCTTTGCTTCTGAACTCAGCTTAGGTTTCAAACTGAACTTTATAGTTAAACTTAGATTTAGAACTTTAACTTAGAACTATAGTACCTATTAATAGTAGTTTGCGAGTACTTAAAGAGTACTCATGGCTTTGGTCCCTGGCTATTATCATGGCCAGACTATGAAGGAGATTATCAAGATGATGGTCAGCAGGACGGCTATGATAACTAGGACTATTTGCCTTCGTCAGCATTGCCTGTGCCCCTGAAGATGGACCCCACCGCTACGCTATCTTTCATTTCCGCTGCTTGTTGTATTAAAGACTGGATCATGAGATCCTTATTTGTGTAAAACCTTATGCATGGTTTGTAATGGATGATGTACTGTGATATCCAATCCGTTATGTCTCGCAAAAATGGTAATCCTGGAATTGCGAGGTATGGCATAATGGGCATCTAGGATTAAAAATCTGGGTGTTAACATTAGATCTTTGGACCCGACATTCTCCGAGAAGCAGAAGAGAAAGTGCACAAAGTCCGTGAGCACCTCAAGACCGCCCAATCCAGACAGAAGAGTTATGCTGACAAGAGAAGGAGAGACCTGACTTTCAATGTCGGAGATTTTGTATATCTCAAGGTGTCACCATTGAAGGGAACTCAACGCTTTAGTCTGAAGGGAAAATTGGCCCCTAGATATATCACACCGTTCAAAATTCTGAACTGTCGAGGAGAAGTATCGTATCAACTGGAACTGCCTGAAGAGATGTCAGCCATCCACGATGTGTTCCATATCTCGTTACTTCGCAAATGTTTGGAAGTGCCCGAGAAGACGGAAGTTTTCAAGAACATCAATCACAGAGATGTGCAAATCAACAATGACCTGACCTATCGGGAAGTACCCATCCGTATCTTAGAAGAAGCCTATAGAACCACCAGAACAAAAAGTTTCTCAAGATTCAGTGGAGAAACCATACCGAGGAGGAAGGCACTTGGGAGCGAGAAGACTACATCAAGACAGAGTTCCCAGATCTCTTTAGTTCCTAGTTTTCTTTGTAAATCTCAGGACGAGATTTTGTTTAAGGGGGTAAGGTTTGTAATATCCCAAAACTTCAATCCAAGCTTATCAAGATCCAAACCATCAAAATTTAGGGTTAACAAAAACTTTTCCAAATTAAAAATAAAAGCATTCATGTGTTTGTGCATTTAATTTAGGATTTGATTTGAATTGCCATGGTTCTGTGATTCTTTGTTTGTAAAATGTTTCTTAGGTGATTTAAACATCATCTACATTATTTCCAAACTTTTACCAAAGAAAATCAAATCAAAAACAATTAAAAAGGAGGAATGGTCATTTTGGCCATTTTAATCCACTACACTACTTTGAGTGTTCCTAGGACTTATTTCTAAACAGAAACAATTCATGATCTTTGCACCCCTTGCTAGTACACATAATGAGGTACCAAGGCCGACCTTTTGATCTGCTAAAAACATACTTTTTCTTATTTTAAATGGCATGTGAAAATTGAATCCAATGCATATGCATAGATCACCCCTATTTCAAAAACCATCTATTTCAGTTCCACTTTCAAAACCCTTGCAACCAGAGACTACCTAGCACTAGTGGAGATCACCCAAAAATTTTGAAACCAAAATTCAAAAGTTTTTCTCTTTCGGCCATTCTATCAAACACCTTGTGGACAAGATCAAAGTGACCTAACTATTACTATTTTGGGCTTGATCTTGTCTAGCAATTTGAAGTGCTTTGATGTGAGACCAGGCACATGGCTTAATAGGATTGATAGAATACTCATACCAACAAGTTGCAACTTCTTTTCCGGAAGCTCATTCGAAAAGAACTCTAAGGTTAAGCGTGCTTGGCCTAGAGAAATTCTAGGATGGGTGACCGACCGGGAAGTGGGTAACCGGGTGCGCACGAGTGAGGACAAAGTGCGTAGAAAAGACTAATGTTGGTATATGGGGCCAGTCTAGATATCCTATTAAGCTACCAGGAGTGACACCCCTCGGGCCCAGGAGTGGACGGGGTGTTACAAGTGGTATTAGAGCCGACCCTTGCGATTACACGGGTGTGTGCGGGTTAGTGGTGGGACATGTGGAGCATGGCGCGTGTTGCCCGGAGTGGACACGGCATGGCACATGCGCCGACACTAGACGCACAGACTCGTGCCAAGAGGGAATATTCCTGGGGTGTGCTTGATCGATGAGGGCATCAATTTTCTAAAGGGTGGGTGTATGTGAGACCAGGCACATGGCTTAATAGGATTGATAGAATACTCATACCAACAAGTTGCAACTTCTTTTCCGGAAGCTCATTCGAAAAGAACTCTAAGGTTAAGCGTGCTTGGCCTAGAGAAATTCTAGGATGGGTGACCGACCGGGAAGTAGGTAATCGGGTGCGCACGAGTCAGGACAAAGTGCATAGAAAAGACTAGTGCTGGTCTATGGGGCCAGTCTAGATATCCTATTAAGCTGCCAGGAGTGACACCCCCGGGCCCAGGAGTGGACGGGGTGTTACATTTGATCACCCTTGTCTCCCTCAAGCCTAACCAGAACAACACCAACACCTCCTCTACCTCCTAGCTGCACTGCAAGGCCATGCCGAGCCACCCCTCGCCGGCCGACCATGCACTCGTAGCAGCAGACCGCTTCCCCCTCTCTCGCCATGTCTACAAGCTAGCTAGTGGTCCACCGCAACTGTCCAACCAGCCCCAGCCCAGAGACAGAGAGCAGAACAGCCAGGAACCACCGCGCCCGGAGCTGGTCGACCATGCCGACGCCGCTCGTAGAGCACGCCCTGTCCCCGTGTGCACAAACCGACCCTTGACCGTAGCCCGCGCCTACCACTCCGCCATGACCTATGGAACACCGCAGACACCCCCGCTGGCCGCCCAACTCACCCCAGCCACCTCTCGCCGTCGAACCCGCCGCCTCTGCCGCCCAGAGCGCGTGATGCTCCCAACCAGCACAGAGCCCGCCTTGCCGTGCCTTTAAGCCTCAGCGCACCGCCAGGAGATAGGCCACCGCCCCTACCTCGAGCCATGCTGCTAGTCCCCTATGCCGCCCTCGCCGGAGTCGCCTGCCCACACCGTTCGGTCTCACCGTCGGGCCTATATAAGCCGGCCTCCCTAGCACCATTTCTCCACACCCATTCACTCCCCACCTCTCACTGATCCTTTCCCCTCTCTCGCTGGAGCCAATCGAGCTATGCCTCGCCGGAATTGGAGCCGGAGCCGCTGCAGTAGGAGGAGAAGGGCGCCTACGACTTAGGGCACCCCAAGCTCCGCCGCAACCGCGCCTCGCCTCGCCATTGTCTTCCAGCTCGTTTGCCTGCCTCACCTACCTCGCTGGAGCCCTGGTACGTCCCCGGTAGACCCCACTGAGCCGCTAGGGTAAACTCTCGCCGGCGACTTATTCGTCGTCGACGACAACCCTCAACCGTAGATCCCACTTCTAATCCTACGGCCCACAACGAGCATACTGTTTCGCGTGTTAAGAGCCACCGACAAGAGGGACCCCCCTGTCAGCTCAGCCCCGCGCCGTGGAGCGCCACTGGGCCGACCCATGTTCTTTCCCGCTCTAGCCCAACCGTTCAAATTTGGTTTTTTCTTTTTAAGTTGAATCTAGTTTCTGTCCCCTGGTTTGAAAATTAATTCAGAGAGATTCATAAATCCAAATGGCATGAAACCAATTTTGCCTAAAAGGTATTGAAATGATCTATCCAAGCCCGTTGGATTTAATTCAATTAGAGTTATAGATATCTCCTAGTAAAAATAACAAAACAGAAGTATTTGCAACTTGCATCATTTTTATAAAATCAACCAAGTTAGCTTTTGAGTTGATTCCAATTCTCAAAAATCAAATTTCACCATATCTATCTAAATATGTAATAATATTAAGGTTTACATGCAGTGACTTTGGACTAGTACCAAAATAATGCTATATAGGCATTTCTAGTCACTTTAAATCATTAAATAATGAACTTAAACCAAAGTAATTATGACCCAACTTTTAAATCTCATTCCCACATGTTAGAATATGTGGTGATGACATGTGTCAACATGACCCCATATTTTAAGTGGTGAATATTAAATCTTAGTTAATTTTTCAATGAGTAGAAATTACTTGTCTAAAATAAAAAGGATGAAACTATTGAATTAAACTTGTAATGCTTGTGATGATAGTAGAGCATCAAATGTGTGTCTTAGAATGCTATTTAGCCTAGTTAAGTATTTTTTGGTGATTGTGTTCTCCGTATGTATTTATAGACGATAGTACCGACCAAATCTACGAGGAGGAGGAGTTCTACCAAGAAGAAGAAGAAGAAAACTTCAACCACTGCACCAACCAAGGAAAGCTACTATTAGCAAGCTAGGATTAAACTAGATAGTTTAGCAAAGATGCTTAGGGCATGCTTTGATTATACCACTTTGACTAGTATTTACCCCAAGTATTATTTTCAAGCTTTACTTCCTTTACTTTACCCAAAGTTCTTTACTTGTTTTGAAGGTAGCATAAAAAGTATAAAACTTGACCTATTTAGATTATTTTAGATGCCATTCTATGGCATGAGATTGAACCCATCACCTCCACCTTAGTGAACACTCTTAACTTAGTAGTTTACAATATATCAAAAACTTGAGTCACTTTAGATGGGAACACTTGATGAAAATGAATTGTGAAAACCTTGGAATGATGAGTCATTCTATTGAGATGTTTTGACATGTGTTGAGAAACACAAATGGTTTATGATGATAAAAATGATGAGGCATGAGCCTTAACCCTTCTATAAAACTGATGGTTGGATTCGGATGCGATACCATTCCAAATTTACCATACAACCACACTACCTGAATTGGGTAAGGCTCAGCCGAAAGTTTATATGCATTAGTATTAGTTCCCTCGTGGGAGAGGTTTGAGCTGAGGCTACCTCTCAATGTTGTCCACCTATGCAGTGCCCAAGATGACTGATGGTCATGGTTGGGAGGCCATGCTCATAGGAGAGGTGCTTATACTAGGGTGTGTAAAGGGAAGGTTATGTTTGATTATCTGCATACTAAGTATGATGATTCAGGGTTATCCCTGACAGATGTATCGAATCTTGTGGTGAAAGTGTACCACCTCTACAGAGTGTCAAACTATTCGAATAGCCGCGTCCGCGGTTATGGACAGTTGGAATGGCCATACTGTTTCGTTGTCAGATGTTTTCCAAATAACTTGAAATGAATGATGAATCTTGACTTGACCACAACAGGGTTGTGTTTATGATACTAGCTTCCCAACTTAAGTGATTCTAGAACTTTACTTTATCTTTCTTTGCTTCAGAACTCAGCTTAGGTTTCAAACTTAATTGTATAGTTAAACATAGAGTTTAGCACTTGACTTAGAACTATATTACCTGTTAGTGGTAGTTTGCGAGTACTTAAAGAGTACTCATGGCTTTTGTCCCTGGCTATTCTCATGGCCATACTATGAAGGAGACTATCAAGATGATGGCCATCAGGATGGCTATGATAACTTGGACTATCTGCCTTCGTCAGCATTGCTTGTGCCCCTGAAGATGGACCCCACCGCTACGCTTATCTTTTATTTCCGCTGCTTGTTGTATTCAGACTGGATCATGAGATCCTTACTTGTGTAAGACCTTATGTATGGTTTGTAATGGATGATGTACTATGATATCCAATCCGTTATGTCTCGCAAAAATGGTAATCCTGGGATTGTGAGGTATCCTGAGGTAATGTGTGAACATTAACGACATGGGACAATGGAATGGATCTTCGGTTAAAGATTAGCTTCATGTACAAGATTCATAACACTAGAATCCAGCACAATCCGGGATCTTCGGTTCAAGTCCAAGGGTTTAAACCTGAGAAAAGAGTAACTACTACTTGAGTAATACATCGTATACTGCAAGGTAACAGTCACGAGGTAGCTTCCAAGAGAAGAAACGACTTCTGAAGTACCCAAACAAATAAAAAGGAGGCACACGAGGAAAAAGGAAACCTCGAAGCCTAGAACAGAACACTATGGATCCTACAATACAATATTGTGGGCCCATAAGACGGAGAGATCAAGATGGAAAGGAATCTCTCAACTGAAGCATAGCAAGGGGAAACAAGGAACACACAACACACGCAACTCTAGAGAACTCAACACTAGGTCAACTGGCTGAGAAACGACATGCCAAGAAGGCGCCTAAGTTTTGAAAGACTAGAAGAGATATCAAAACTTTTCAAAGTCAACACAAGATAAGATGACCCAGAGTTAGAGCGATACCAGATGAGGAGAAAAAGAAGCATACTAGAGTTTTCGCAAATACCTTTCAACTTTAAAATAGTTTTCACAAGCACTAGACTCAACATCGACCAATAGCAAGGTTTTCCTACGGTCAGTACTACTCTAATACCAAGAAGTGTGACACCCCCGGGATCAGGGTTAAACAAATACCAGACCTTAGCCTAACAATAGCTTAACCTAGATCTTGATGATATCCAGTGAGAAATCAGTAACACAAGAGTAACCCTGTGACACAAAAGTTAGTACAGCAAGCTCATAACTGAGCGAAGAACCAAAATATTACAAGCAGAGGTCACTGACCACAAACATCAAACAAAGGAAGGCAAATTATGCTATTAAGTATAGCAAACTTAACAAATGGCCTCAGAGGCCTGAAGCATAACGATGACGTCCCAGCCCATAGATTCCAGGCTGCCGGCCAGGAACCCCAAGCTACTCGTCGGTGTTGATGTCATGCCAAACTTGTATTCATCAGGTAACACTTACTCTGCTAAAAAAGTATCAACAAAGCAAGGGTGAGTACAGGGTGTACTCCGCAAGACTTATGGCTAGTGGGGTTATTTTGCATAAAGCCATCTTTGTTTATAAAACAAGAGGGAGAAGAAGCTCGTCTAATCAGAATATTTTAAAAGGGGATAAGAGAGCGACATTTCCGAAGAATTGATCATCATCTTGATATCCACAAAAGTAATCCTCATCTCACAACTAGGATCACCCCCTCGTACCCATGAGGAAGCATCCTTAAGCACACGTTGATCTACCAAGTTTTACGATTAGGTTATAGTTCTCTATGATCTTAGAATTCGGTCACCAAGCGTTCATAACTATGAATACGGCTTTTTGAAAAGATTTAACCCTGCAGGGGTGTACAACTTTACCCACACGTACCAACCGACTCTTAATGCCACTAGATAAGCCTTCTTCCTTGGAAGGCCGGTAGAGGGTGGTTGGCCACGACCTTTACCTTGCTTTCGCCGAGACCATGAGTCACGCCCTAAGGATGGTTCCGCTGTAATGGGTCAAATCCCGAAGCCGGTCCCTAGAATGTGAGTCGGAGTTGGTTTACCAGGGGCTCCATCCAGCCCAAGCAACCCAGCCATGCTTACCTACCTGTATGAATGCACCTCCTTCACCGCCTTCGAGAAGATCCAAAATGCATGTCGAATGGAACGCCCGAACTATGTGACTCATGGAATCTACTAGACAAGTTAATCAGCGGAGGGGTTCCCAAGCCCCGTTTGGCTGTACGCTCGTCTTGGTCCAAAGGCAAGAACTCGGTTCCTAGTGGTGGCGAGCATGGGACTACAAAAACCACATCCCACCATGGCCTCCCATACAATCCTTAGCATGTTTAACCTTTACCACTGATCTTACCTCATCAGTATACCTCGTTCTCCTGTCATACTAGATTCTCTGCATTTGGTACATCTTCTGGATGAACCAGCATTGACAGCTATGCATGGCTAAGCAAGACACAGATAAAAGTTGTAGCAGTGCACACAAGACAAACCTAGTTATGCTAGGAGCAGTGGATTAGGTAATATAAGCTCAAGAGAGTAATGCAATAGATAGGATACTCTATCTATCGATAAAAGACCACAGTAGAATCGTATGCATCATGGCAAGAATGAAATACTTTCGAAATCATAGGATTGTATAATGGAGGGGCTATGCGTGCCTTTTTTGTTGATACCTAGATATAGATCTTCGGGAGCCTTGTACTTGACTTGATTACAATTGGTCCAGTATTGTTCTTCAAGCTTCGATGGTGTTGATCTCGGTCTTCGGTCTCGATCTCGATATCGTATTCTACCGGGAAGAAGCAAACACCGAAAAGAAAGGGGAAAACAATCAACACATGGCATCGATGCAATGCTCAAGCAAGGATGATGATATGACAAGTTAATTAGTATTATAATGAACCCCTAAGACATGCTCGACCAAACAGGGTCCGAGGGTGCAAACCCTGATAAAGGAGGAACCCCGGAACACCTGTGAGGGATTGATTTAGTTCTCTAATTAAACTTTTCATTAGAGTTGCTTAACAATGCATGATTATAGTTTAAATAGATAGATCTCATTTTTCTGAGCATTTTGATATATTACACATATTTTTCTGACTTATAAATAACTACTTATTGAATTTATAAGATTTATTCAATTCCGGCAATTTGTGAAAAAGATTAAAGGGTTTATTGCGTTAGCATGACGTCAGCGCAAGACTTTAAAACGTTTTACACAGAGGCTGGACCTAGCCACTATGGCTAACGGCTGGGCCCTAGGCCACATTAGATGCCACCGTGGTGGTCAGCGGTCCCACGTGCCACGTCGACGGGACGTCGTGGTGACGTCATCGCAGAGGCCACCGTCGGGTGGTCACCGGCAACGGCGCTGTGACGTGCGCGGGGTTGAGGGACTGATTAGGCTCCAACTGGGGCTTCATGGCGGACTAACTACTAGCGGCGCCCCCGATTTCAGTCACTGGAAACATGGCTACGACGAGATTTCGTGTCGGCGCACGGTGGTGCTTAGCGACATGACAAAACAGAGTGCACAAGAGAGAGAGTAGAGGTCCTGGGGAACCACGAGCTCACCATGAAGACATTGAAGGGGTCGGCAAGGTCGGAGGAGGTCATGAGGCGCCTGAATCGATGACGGACGTGGCGGCCGGAGTTGGGGATGCCGAGGATGTCGAGCTCGATTGGGGGCATGCACGGACGATTCCTTTGGCGAGGATGGTCAGGGCGACGAGGCGAAGTGCGTGGCATCGTCAGCGGGGCTTGGGGCAGCCTGCAACAGCGGTGACTAACGGCGGCAGAAGCGGCTAGGGTTCGGGCTCCTGTGGGGAACGAGAGAAGCACACGCGAGAGGGAGAGAGAGACATAGGGGAAGATGGGCACGGCTTAGGAAGGGTCTTATCCTCGTGGGCGTCGGCGGCGCATATCACAGTGGCGAACGGAGATCAACGGCGGGTCTCGAGACACCGAGCTGCTTCCCGTCGTCAACAAAGACGACGAGGACGAACCGGTAAGAAGGCTAGGCCAAGGGTGGGCTGCACTGGGCTGCGGCAGTTGCTGGCTACTGGACGGGTGGGCGACAAAAAGGGAACAAGGGAGTTGGGCCGGCCTGCTGCGGGTCTGCTGCAGTTTTTTTTATTTGCAAAACATTTTTCCTTTTCTATTTCCTGTTTTCTTTTTGTACTTTCAAATACAATGTTGTTTTGGATATTTCAAAAATATCACTAGACTTTATAAAACACTTAAAACCATGTGAGGCCCTTGTAACTATTTGGTCTTCACAAACTTTGGTTATTTTCGAAATTCAAAACTATTTTGAATTGATTTGAGTGAGAGGAAAAAATAGGGTTTAGGGTTTTTCTTCAATTTTTTATTTGCATGCATTTTAAAAGATGATTCTCATGATGCACAAATCAATCCCTAATTAGGATTAGCTAAAACTAGGGTGTTACATTTAATTCAAGAGATATCTATCGCGCTTACTTGTACCTCAAGTTTGACCTAATTAATTTCGTTAAATTGTCAAGATGCAAAATCTTAGCCGGAAGTTGAACCTATTGTCAAAACTCTCGTTGTTTTGAAATATATTAATTGCGACCCCTCGATGAGTACCTCCAAATTAAAATCTTTTTCGTAAAAGTTACAAAGCAACCTATAATTTACTTGTAGTTTCAAATTTGACCTAATTTTGATAAATCGACTTAAAGTCATTAAAAATGGGCAGAGTTATCTAGGAAGTTTGAAAGCTCATAAAACATGGGAATCGCAAGTACAACATGTTGTCGATCGACTATTTATGTTTGTCGACTTGGCTTGTGGAATCCACATCCAATATTTTTTGGACTTCTCTTTACAGAAAATAACAACTAGTAGCCTCGCTCGTCTTCACTCGGAAAATGTAGAATTGAATGTTCTTTCCTGATAGTTGCAAACTCACACTGATGGCATTGTTTACTACAACAAGGTGCATCGATCTACCTCTGAAAATACATTTAATTCAAGAGCAATCTATCGTGCTTACTTGTAGCTCAAGTTTGGCCTAATTTCGTTACATTGTCAAGATGCAAAATCTTAGCAAGAAGCTGAACATATCGTCAAAACTCTCGGTGTTTTATGATATATTAACTGTGACCCCTCGATGGGTACCTCCAAAAGTTTTTTTGTAGAACTTTCAAAGCAACCTACAGTTTACTTGTAGTTTCAAATTTTACTTAATTTCGATAAATCGACATGAAGTCATCCGGTCAAATGGGCAGAGTTAGCTAGGAAGCTATAAAACTCATAAATAAAACATGGGAATCGTTGGTACAACATGTTGGTCCACTATGTATGTCGGTAAACTTGGCTTATGGCATTCAGATCCAATATTATTCTTCGGACATTTCTTTACGGAAAAGAACAACCTCGCTCGTCATCACTCGAAAAATTGAGAATAATTGAATCTTCTTTCTTGATATAGTTCAAAAATCACACCGTACCAACGACACTGTTTACGACAAGAAAATGGACCCATATACCTCTCTGAAAAGTCATATATTTCAACAACAATCTATCGCACTTACTTGTAACTCAAGTTTGACCCAATTTTGTTAAATAGTGTCATGCGATGCAAAATCTTAGCAAGAAGTCAAACATGTTGTCAAAACTCTCGGTTGTTTCTCATATATTGATTGTGACACCCGTCCCGATCGGTACGGTGCCTCCAAAAGCTTTTTCATAAAACTTTTAGAGCAACCTATAATTTAGTTATAGTTCAAGTTTGACCTAATTTCGATAAATCGACATGTAGTCATTCAAGTGGGCGGAGTTAATTAGCTAGGGAGTTTGAAAACTCAAAAAACATGTGGGAATCATAAGTAAAACACGTTGGTCCACTTAATATGTCTAGAAGGTTAGCTTATGGCATTGAGATCCATATTCTGCTTCGAGCTTTCTTTATGGAAAAGAACCATCTCGTCATCACTCGGAAAACTGAGAATTTTATTTCCTCATAGTTGGAAACTCACACTGGCAACATTTTTTACTACAAGAAGATGCATCCATCTACCTCCAAAAATACATTTAATTCAAGAGCAATCTATCATGCTTACTTATAGTTCAAGTTTGACCTAATTTCGTTAATCGAGAAGAAGTCACTGAAGTGTGCGAAGTTAGCTAGGAAACTTGAAAAATCCTAGTACTATAAACTTGGGTATTACATATAAGAAACTGTGGTCCAGTTTGTTTGATAATTGGGGCGGTTGCATTTTCTTTTAATCGTGGTAGGTCTCGTACTAGCGAGGTGATTGAGAGTTAACACGGTCGGTGGAAGTACAAGTTACATCAAGGACCTCATAAAAATGAAAATTGCGCCCAAGTCCATGCATTTAGCACAAGGACCCTAAAACTGAGCAATGAAGTGTTTGTTTTGAGGTTTGCGCAGACTTGCGTTCATCGTTCTAAAGACTATCTGACGAGGGCTTAACTCATCAATGCCCATTGTTATGGACTTGGGTTTTGGAGAAGGGAGGAGCGCTAGAGATCTCGGTACGGCTAGCAAACAAGCACACAGGTGGCATGAGGTTTACCCAGGTTCAGGCCTCGTAGAGGACCATACTCCTGCGTGCCTGCTCTTGATTGATGATGATCTAAAGGATTACAATGTCACTGATGGTGGTGTATACGCAGATTAGATCTGGTATATGTGTATGTCAGAGATTGATGTCTAGATCTATTGTCTATTGTGGCAACGTGGGAGATCGTAGATCTATCTATTGGGGGAGTCGCTATTGAGAGGTTACCTTCTCGTTGGACCCTCCTAGCCTTTATATATGGAGAGGCTAGGTCTCAGGTACCAATACGAGTTGGTTACAAGCTAGATTCAAACTCTAGTATTGAGACTTCCTTCTCTTGTGCGTTTGGGAGTCCGTGTCCATACGGGCTTCAAACCAGTCAAACCGTCATATGTGTCATGAACCTTGACAATTCGTCGAGTGGGCCTTCCATCGAGCCGCACCAGGTACGCTGTAGTTGGGTGCCTATCGGGCATACCCATGTCAGTATCCCCCGAGTGTCCATGCGAATCGTAGATTCAGGTGGAGACTTAGTAGTCTTGAGTTTTGCATTAGGATGTCGGAGTCGATAGTTATGTCGAGTGCGAAGCACTTCACCCAGAAGTTCAGCGGGTCAGTCGAATTGGTAGTAGTTCATAGGGATGATGGTAAACATGCCTGGTGCACTCGACGGATCGGGACCAGCGCTCCAGGATCTTGTATATGCGCGACCAGCGCTCCAGTTTGGAGTAGCCCCCGAGTGTCTGGCGGAGTCATAGACTCGAGCAGAGACTCGAGTCTTGTATCTTGCAGTGGTAGTCGAAAATTATGTGAGGAGAAACCACTGACCCAAGTCCTTAGTCGAATTGTGGATTCGAGTGAGGATTCAGAGCGTGTCACTCCAGGATCTTGTATATGCGCGACCAGCGCTTCAGTTTGGAGTAGCCCCCGAGTGTCTGGCGGAGTCATAGACTCGAGCAGAGACTCGAGTCTTGTATCTTGCAGTGGTAGTCGAAAATTATGTGAGGAGAAACCACTGACCCAGAAGTGCATCGAGTCAGTGTGTCACGCATAAGGAGCTTGAATCGACGATGCAGTTGGAGGCATAGTCACTTCTGTCGGGTGCGTTGCTAGGACCGCCTCTTTGTAGCATCAAGCGATGCAACCATCCGAGGAGGAACTCGACTCGGGTTTGAGTGTATGGCATAGTCAGTTGTTTTGTCGTCTCCTGTTGGAGGACCCGATAGAATAGCTCAACGTAGTCGACATCCTTGTAAGCTGCATAAAACATTAAGAATTGTGAAGTACTTGCATCTTGTAAAGAATACTTGCATGTTGGCTTGTAAAGTAAAATTCTGGTGCCAATCGAGTTGACACTTTTGCACTGTATGCTAGGCGTTTTCGTTAGCCTAATTACCCTTAGTCTTAGTACCTTGCCGAGGTACTCGGAGTTAAAGGATTTGATGATCAGGCAGAATCAGCTACTCGGTCTATCGCGTGTGAGGTGCTCGAGTGCGTGTAATCGATGGCACATTAGGTTACTCGAAGAGGGCGCAGCCCCCGAGTGTTTCGAGTGCGATTAAATTAAGAAAGAAATCAACTTTAAGTAGAGAACTTAGCTTTTTGGTTGTCGATGAGGTAAAATGGTCGCGTGAGCCGATGCGATCGATGGATCGCGGGAGTCGATGCGATCGGCGCGTCATGGTCGAGGCCGACTCCCGAAACGGTGGACGTGGAGTCGCATAGTAGACATAGTCGATGCAGCGATGCGTCGCGTGGTAAACAGAGTCGACGTGGCAACAGTTTACGCGGCGGACGTAGTCGATGCGACGGACCAAAGTCATGTGGTGATGATGAGTTTCCGCATCCAAAGACCATAACGGTCCATAGCAGTCGAAGACCGCATCGGGTCACCCCATCCGAAGACCGTAGAAGGTCACTGGAGTCGAAGGATGCGGCAGGTCACCGTAGAGGAGGGAGCCCCCGAGTCGCTAGAGTCAAAGATCGTAGCGGGTCTCCGGAGTCGAAGACCACATCGAGTTGATGGAGTCGAAGACCGAAGCGGGACACCAAAGTCGAAGGAGCCCCCGAGTCACTGGACCCAAAGACCGTAGAGGGTCGTTGATGCTGAAGGAGCCCCCGAGTCACTGGACCTGAAGACTGCAGAGGGTCGCAGATGCTGAGGACGTCCCCAGGTGTAGAGTTGATGTGGTCGATGTAGTCGAGGCGGCGTTCATGAGCCGATGCGGCAGACCGGAGTCGACGCGACCGTAGGTCGCCAAAACCGATGGCGACAACACTTTGTTGCAATCGAAGATTGTAGTAGATCGCCATAGTCGAAGACTACAACAGGTCGTCAGAAAGGAGTCAACATGGCCATTGGGTCTCCGGCACCTGATGACGGTGGTGGTTCGTTGCATCCGAAGACTGCAGTGGGCCATGCGGTGGAGTCGCCACACCGGCCATTCACACGGTGGAAGGAGTCGAAGCGACCTCGATTTGTTGGGGCCGATGGTGGTAGCGATTACCGTATCTGAAGATCGCATCAGGTCGCACGATGGAGTTGAAAAAGACCTAGGTCGCTAGAGCCGAAGACCCTAGCCAGTCACTCTGGCCATAGTCAGCATCGGGCCTCATGACGAAGTCGACAGAGCCCCCGAGGGTAGATCCGAGAAATGCAGTGGGTCGCCGCAGCCGAAGCTTTTAGCGGGCTGCCGCAGTTGCGTGGATGAAGTCGCATGTGGGAGCCTTCAAACATGGTAGTAGTCGAAGTATTCGATGTCGATGTATGACTAATCCGTGGACTGCACATCGCATCATGATTTTATATAGCTGCATGCACCTTTGTCGTCTGAGTCAAAAATAAAACAACGCTTGATGCACTAATGTGCCCTTTTTGAATTGCTTCCTTTTTTCCTTGTGTGTGACCCATGCACGACTTAGACTTGAGATGCGGATAGGACCTGGCGCGGGCCTCTTTTTCCTTTTTTTTGAACTTCTGGATCACAGCCACGATCGGATTTTCCCGAGAAAAATAGAAACTATGCTTCGACGCATGGAAGTCCGCGTATCGCGCCACCAGGCTGTGCTAGCACCATTGAATCGCTTGAAATTTTCTGTATCACGTGTGCCACGAAGCTGATCTGGTCTATTGCTATAGACTACACTTGAAGACGTTAATGGATCTCACCTAGACAATGAGTCGTAGATTGTAGAGGTTGGAGCCCTCGAAATTGCAACATCAGCACGCTCAGTTCCCACAAACGGTGCCAATTGATGAGGGTTTAACTCATCAATGCCCATTGTTATGAACTTGGGTTTTGGAGAAGTGAGGAGCGCTGGAGATCTTGGTACGACTAGCAAACAAGGACACAGGTGACACGAGGTTTACCCAGGTTCAGGCCTCATAGAGGACCCTACTCCTGCTTATCTGCTCTTGATTGATGATGATCCGAAGGATTACAATGTTGCTGATGGCGGTGTATACACAGATTAGATCTAGTATATGTGTATGCGAGAGATTGATGTCTAGATCTATTGTCTATTGTGGCAACATGGGAGATCATAGATCTATCTATTGGGGGAGTTGCGATTGAGAGGTTGCCTTCTCGTTGGACCCTCCTAGACTTTATATATGGGGAGGCTAGGTCTCAGGTACCAATACGAGTTGGTTACAAGTTAGATTCAAACTGTAGTATTGATACTTCCGTGTCTTATGCGTTTGGGAGTCTGTGTCCATATGGGCTTCATACCATTCGAACCGTTATAAGCGTCATGGACCTTGATGATTCGTCGAGTGGGCCTTCCGTCGAGCCGCACCAGGTATGCTGTAGTTGGGTGCCTATCGGGCATACCCATGTCACTATCAGTAGAATCTTTGTAGATGCTAAGAATGGAAAATAAGATCCAACGGTTAGCAATGTTTGGATTTCCCAGTCTTGATCCAACGGTCAATGTTCAAAGTTATCCGTACACTATACAGTGGTATGGTATTGTAAGAGATAAGACAAGATAAAGATAAGATAAGAAGTACTGCAAATGGCCGATCTTTTGAGTAACCTTCCCTCCCGATGTTTGGGAAGTAAGTGAAATTTTTGAAAACCGGAAAAGTTTGAATATTTTTGCTGCCAAGGAACAAAGTGGTTTCCTTCCTATATACTCATCATCCCTACTCCGCACCAACGCGGCTGCCGAACACGCTAGAGACACAGATCTGTCGTACCAGGGCACACGTGCGCAGCACCACGCTGTGGATGAGGGAGAGATCAGCCGGGCCCATGCGCGAGGGTAAAGAGTAGGAGAGAGGGAGGATGGATGGTAAGAGGCAGCGAAGGAGAGAGAAAACACACAATTTGTTTTGCATGCATAGGTCCTGAAATTTACTAGTACTAGCATAGTGTAGTACACTGTAAGGCTGTAGGAGTACCTCGTGTCAGAAACCCATCATAACTTTGCTCTGACATGGAACCGCCTTCAACTTCTCTTCGATGTTGCCCTCTTCCCCTGCCAACGTTTTATTATTTTAGCATGTACAGCGTGTGGATAGAGGTGACCATATGTCTAAGCAAAGAAATATACTACTACCGCATTGTGTAAAAAATCACACCTTAATATGGCCTACTACCCGTTCAAAAAAATGGCCTACTATGTGGCATCCGTTATGGTTCACCTTACACATAGTGGAAAAAATAAAGTTATCTTTAAGCCTAAGGTGCACCTCAAGCTTGTGCGTTGCCCATAGATAATAGAAATATCATTTCCCATCTCTCCCTATTTCATGTTATCATTTTCAAAAGGTGTTCAAAATTTTCATGATGCAAAATATTAGCTAGAAGTTGAACCATTCGTCAAAACTCTCTATGGTTTCTGATATATTAATTAACCACTCGATAAGTACCTCCAAAAGCTTTTTTCATAAAACATCAAAAGCAACCTACAATTTATTACTTGTAGTTCAAGTTTGACCTAATTTCATTAAATTCAAGAGCAATCTATCACACTTAGTTGTAGCTCAAGTTTGACCTAATTTTATTAAACTGTCAAGACCCAAAATCTTCACAAGAAGATGAACCTGTCGTCAGAACTCTCTTTTGGTTTCTGATAGTATATTAATCCCCCCCCCCCCGCGCGCCCTCCCATGGGTACCTCTAAGAGATTTTCCATAAAACTTTCAAAGCAACCTACACAATTTACTTGTAGTAGTTCAATGTTTACCTATAATATTTTTTTTGGTTTACCTATTATAATTTTATATACTGATGATATGCCAGATGTCTATTATTTGAGTCTCACGTGCAGGGCACGTGCAATTTACTAGTACTTGTAGTTTCAAATTTGACGTAATTTCGATAAATCGACATAAAGTCATTCTAATGGGCAGAGTTAGCAGGGAAGTTTGAAAACTCATAAAACATGGGAATTGTTGGTACAACATGTTGGTCCAATATATATGTATGGAAACTTGGCTTGTGGCATTCAAATCCAATATTCTTCGGATTTTCTTTAGGAAAAAGAACAACCTCGCTCGTATTCTTCACTCGGAAAATGTAGAATTGAATGTTCTTTCTTGATAGTTGGAAACTCACACCGACGACACTGTTTACTACAAGAAGATGTGCATCTATGATATACCTATGAAAAGGCATTTAAGTCAAGAGCAATTTATGGTGTTTACTTGTAGCTAGCTCAAGTTTGACCTAATTTCATTAAATTACCAATATGCAAAGTCTTACCAAGAAGTTGAACCTATCATCGAAACTCTCGCTGGTTTCTGGTATATTAATTTTGAACCCTCGATGGGTACATCCAAAAGTTTGTTCGTAAATCTATCAAAGCAAAACCTACAATTTACTTGTAGTTTCAAATTTGACCTAATTCTGAGATATCGACAAAAGTTACTCAAAATTGCGGGCTTAGCTATAGGAAGCTTCAAAACCCATAAAACATGGGAATTGCAAGTACAACATGTTGTCGATCCACTATATATATATATATGTCTATCAACTTGGCTTGTGGCATCCACATCCAATATTCTTTGGACTTCCCTTTACGGAAAAGAACAACTAACCTCGTTTGTGTTCACTCGGAAAACATAGAATTCAATATTCTTTCCTAGTAGTTGGACACTCACACCCACAACACTGCTTACTACTAGAAAATACACCCATCTACCTCTAAAATGACATTTAATTCAAGAGCTATCTATCGCGCTTACTTGTAGCTCAAGTTTGACCTAATTAATTTTATTAAATTGTCAAGATGCAAAATCTTAGCAAGAAGTTGAACCTATCGTCATAACTCTCGTTGTTTTAAGATATATTAATTGTGACCCCTCGATGGGTACCTCCAAAAGATTTTTCTTAAAACTTTCAAAACAACCTACAATTTACTTGTAGTTTCAAATTTGACCGAATTTCGAGAAACCGACATATAGTCATTTGGTCAAATGGGCAGAATTAGCTAGGAAGTTTGAAAACTCATAAATAAAACATGGGAATCGTTGGTACAACATGTTGGTCCATACTATATATGTCTGTAAACTTGGTGTGGCATTCATATCAAATAGTCTCCGGACTTCTTACCAAAAAGAACAACCTCACTCGTCTTCACTTGGAAAATGTAGAATTGAATCTTCTTTCCTAATAGTTGGAAACTCACATTGACGGCATTGTTATTACAACAAGATACACTGATCTACCTCTGAAAACACATTTAATTTCAAGAGCAATCTATCGTGCTTAATTACTTGTAGCTCAGGTTTGACCTAATTTCATTAAATTGTCAAGATGCAAAATCTTAGCAAGAAGTTGAACCTATCGTCAAAACTCTCGGTGTTTTATGATATATTAATTGTGACCCGTCGATGGGTACCTCCAATTTTTTTTGTAAAATTACCAAAGCAACCTATAATGTACCTGAAGTTTCAAATTTGACCTAATTTTGATAAATTGACATAAAGTCATTCGGTCAAATGGGCAGAGTTAGCTAGGAAGTTTGAAAACTCATAAAACATGGGAATCGTTGGTACAACATGTTGGTCCGCTATACATGTCGGTAAACTTGGCTTCTGGCATTCAGATCGGATATTCTTCGGACATTTTTTATGGAAAAGAACAACCTCGCTCGTCATCACTTGAAAAATTGAGAATTGAATGTTCTGTCCTGGTAGTTGGAAAATCACACCGACGACATTATTTACTATAGGAAAATACACCCATCTACCTCTGAAAATTCATATATTTCAAGAGCAATCTATCGCGCTTACTTTGTAGCTCAAGTTTGACCCAATTTCGTTAAATAGTGTCATGATGCAAAATCTTAGCATAAAGTGAAACTAGTTGTCAAAACTCTCGGTTGTTGCTGATATATTGATTGTCACCCCCGATTGGTACCTCCAAAAGCTTTTTCGTATAACTTTCAGAGCAACCTACAAAACTTGTAGTATATAGTTCAAATTTGACCTAATTTTGATTAATCGACATATAAAGTCATTCAATTGGGCAGAGAGATAAGCTATAGGAAGTTTGAGAACTCATAAAACAGGGGAAATCATAAGTACAATATGTTGGTCCACTATATATGTGTGAAAACTTGGTTTGTAGCATTTAGATCCTTATACTTCGGACTTCCTTTATAGGAGAGAATAATCTCGATATCACTCGAAAAATTGAGAATGTTCTTTCCCGATAGTTGGAAACTCACACTGACAACATTTTTTACTACAAGAAGATGCACCCATATATCCTAGAAAAGACATTTAATTCAAGAGAAATCTATCACGCTTACTTGCTTGCAGCTCAAGTTTGACCAAATTTCGTTAAATAGTCAGGATGCAAAATCTTAGCAAAAAGTTGAAACTATCGTCAAAACTCTCGATGGTTTCTGACATATTGATTGTGACCCCTCGTTGGGTGCCCCAAAAGCTTTTTCATTGAACTTTCAAAGCAAACTACAATTTACTCGTAGTTTCAAATTTGACCTAATTTTGATAAATCGACATAAAGTCATTCAAATGGGCAGAGTTAGCCAGGAAGTCATTCAAATATCGACAAACATTTAATTCAAGAGTCATCTTTCGCGCTTACTTGTAGCTCAAGTTTCACCTAATTTTGTTAAACTATAAAGATGCAAAATCTTAGCATGACGTTGAACGTGTCGTCAAAACTCTTGGTGGTTTATGATATATTAATTGTCCCCCGAATAGGTACCTCCAAAAGAGTTTTCATAAAACTTTCAATGCAACCTACAATTTACTTGTAGTTCAAATTTGACCTAAATTTGATAAATAATTGGCATGAAGTCATTCAAGTTGGCGGAGTTAGCTTGGAAGTTTGAAAGCTCATAAAACATGGGTATCGTCAGCACAACATGTTGGTCCACTCTTTATGTCTGAAAACGTGTCTTGCGGTATTCAGATCTACATTCTTCGGAGTTTCTTTACGTGAAAGAACAATCTCGTCATCACTCGAAAAATTGAGAATTAAATATTCTTTCGTGATAGTTGGAAACTAACACCGACGACATTGTTTACTACATCACCCATCTACCTCTAAAAATATATTTAATTTAATAGAAATCAATTGCCCTTACTTGTGTAGCAAATTTTTGACCTAATTTCCTTAAATCGGCAAAAACTCCTATTTCTGAAACATCCTATTTCTAAAAACTTTGGAATTATAAGAAACCATGTTCCACTTTGTCTGATAATCGGGGCAGTGTAATTATTTTTTAATTGTGATAGGTCCCGTAGGAGCGAGGCTCTTTATTAGTTAACACGTGGTCGGTGGAAGCACAAGTTACATCAAGGACCTCATAAAAATGAAAATTACATCAAAGTCCATGCATTTAGCACAAGATCCCTGAAACTAAGCAATGAAGTGTCTTTTGAGGTTTGCGCGTATGCTAGATATTGTAGAGGCAAAATTTGTTCTGAAACAATCTACATTCTAGCATTTATTACTAGTACGTATAGTAAACAAGAATCCATAAAACAGAGTGATCGTACTCTCTATTCGAGAAGTAACTTGGATTGGTTTTTCACATATCTAAGTTTTACTACTAATTATAACTTCTCAAAAAAAGTACCACTAATAAATGTAGTACTGGTTTGTCTGATTTGTTCTAAGATGTAGTACTCCTAGTATTACTAGTACTCCCTCTATCTAGGATTATTAAGGCCATTTAAATTTGATAAGACCAAAAAATTTAATTACAGGTTGGTGTCGAAGACATGCATGCAGTCCTCGGTCTCTCTCCTGCAGCACTGTACACCCTGCAGTAGGCTGCTGGCTTTTCGTCTCTCTCCGGGAGTAGATCTTCTTGCCTCTCACTCACCTAGATCTTCTTGCCTCGGTCTCTCCCTCTGTCTGTACTATATTGTCTGGTAGTACAGTACATCATGATAGCTGCTTTATTACTCACCTGTCAACTTTCTGCAGCCTTTTTGTTTTGACAAAGCATGTACAGCATGTGGACACTGTCTAAGAAAAAAGTGGCCAAGTGCAGCTGCTGCCGGTGCGCCCATGCCTAGCGTATTCCTGTACAATTGTACTAGTATAGTTCGAAACTCAATCAGTATACTCTTTAGTATACCAACCCAACCTACGTTTCTGGCCGGCGGGTACTATGTTGGCGAGACGATCTTCCCACTGTAACCACTCCCACAAGTTCGTGTACCGCGTCGGCGGATTCGACCGTGAGCCGGCTGCTATGGAGTCCGTCTAGTCTGAGGCGATGATTGAGTGCCCCTACAACGGCTAATTTAGCTTGGTCGCCTTCGACAAGCTCGACGAGCATAAGATCGCGTGCTCGCATAGCCTGTGCTCCTACATTGATTTCGCCTGTGATTTCATTGCCTCGCCGGCAGGGCTCCTTCCCCACATGAAGGAGGCCCACGGGGTCATAGTACACAGGGCCATATACGGCATCGCCTTCTTTTGCCTCATCCTGACTCCACCACAACAAGAACGAGGGGATTCACGTGCTTCCTCTGCGGGGATGACGGTGCTCTGTTCAGCCTGACCATCAGTACGCTCGGCCCGACCGCCGTCGTGTCCTTGGTGTTCATCAGGTAGGACAGGTGCTTGTGGCCACGGTACACGGTGAAACTGTGTGCTCCTAGCCCGCCGGGGTCGGTGGACTTGTCGATGATCGAGATCCTTAATGCGGTGATCGAGCTAACGAGCAGCTCGTCGCTGACCAACCTCCCGTCCGACAAGCTCAGGACGTGCCTCGGGATGCCGCTGCGGTTCCTGATGAAGGTTGGACAGTCCACCCATGAATCTTTCTGGATTCGCAACGACAGGAAAAAATGATATTAAACTACGGCTAATGATCAAGACTATAATGGTATATTAGCAGATAAATAGTATTACTAGCAGTACTATTTTACTACTCCAGTTTACTAATAGTAGTCGCATATAGGTTCTCTTTTGGTACTAGGAAGGATTCATTTTGGATGTAAACTAAGTTTGCTGCTAATGTTATTACGGAGTATTTAGGGGTTTAGTACGAATTTTATATAATTGTTCACTTCTATGACATGGACCAGAGATAAACATACTAACCGTTCTTACGGTGCTTTAATTTTAGTCATCTAACTCAGTGATTACGGAATTTTATGTCCAAACTTGTCAATTCGACTTGATTTAAGTCTTGAACCAAGATTGATGTCGAAATTGCGCTGGTGTAGACGATGCATCGACGTGGGTCCAGCGTGCAGGATAGGCTGTCCTGGAATTTAGCCTAAATATCTAGAAAATAATATGGACATCTACGACATGAACTCAATGTTATCAGAATCATCATGAACCATGTTTTCATATTATATGCGTTTGACATTATGTAAGTTAGTATGTTTATACATATAGGTGGTTAAACTTTATAAATATTGACTTCGACAAAACCTAGTATGCTTTCTAATTTAGAAATGAGGGAGCATCTAAGTACTAAAATGCGTCGAAATACATGTGTATCTATACAAAGCCAAGTCAGTAACTATAGTCTAGGATGGAGGGAGTAATTATTTATGAGTAATCTATTTTTCACAAAAAATTTACTGCTATAGCACGTGCCCATGACTAGAACATGGACCAATGCATAATAATCACGCGACCATGCGGTAGCGACCTAGTCCGTACTGGATTACCCTACGTGCGGAGGCGCACTAGTGGAGCACACGCTCGTGTCGTTCCTGAGTACGTAGTAGTACTACTAGTATATGCAAATAAGAGTACAAAAATAGATAGATCTTGTTGCTCATCGTACTATTTTTTTCCCTGTAAGGCAACCTGGACATGACTACTACATTATACTATATTGGCACAACTTCTACTTTTGGCGCTACAAGATGATCTGGAGCTCTCTGTGTCCGTTCAAAAAAACTCTCTGTATAACATTAGTGTACTAGTACTTCTTGTACTCCCTAAAACGGCTGTGTTTATGCATGGAACTCTCTAGAACTTGGTAAATTCTCCTTCCTACATATTTTATTAGCTTTGTTCCTGAATCGATGCAAGCTATTTTTTTCTAAACTTTCATTCCTAGAAATAATCCTTGTTGGTTTTGCTTTGGTATATAAGACACCAGAATCTTGTAGGATCCAACCTTGCTTTTTTTCCCTATGAACTTTACATTCAAGATCCTATAGGATTATTTCCTATTTCATTTGATCCCATGAATCAAACTGTGTCTCTAGGAGAATTTCCATAGCATATCCCCATTTCGAAAAGAATTAGAATTTCCATAGCATCTCCCTAGGTTGGAATTTTTTTACGCAATCAAACATCTTTAGTATAATCAAGAGTTTTGAAAATACTACTGTATATCAACTTCTACAATGTCGGATCAATATCAATATTATTTCCATGTTACATATACTTTCCCTTTGAAGGTCTTACCTGTCGCCACGCGATGTGCTATACCTAACACATGGGTTTGTTGAAGATGATGAGGATAATGTTCCTGGTAGGTGGTGGTTAGCAGGATCTGCCGGTGGTTCAAGACTTCTTTTGGTCTATACATATGGTGTCTCAGGCAATGCAATTGCTGATGATACTAGTGTTGTTCACTATGGTCGCACCGTTCGCACCTATCCTTCTGGGTTTGAGTGCATGGTGTTTTCGATGGACACAAGCCAGTTAACTGCAGCTAACCGGTGGAAAAGGGTTACTGACCTTGGATCATATTGTCTTTTCCTTGGCGTGAACTATCCGATTATCATTGTAGTAGGCGATGCAAATGATCCGCCAGGACATCTGATGAGAAGGAACTGTGTTTACACATCACACCAAGAAATTGGCTATGAGTACAGGCCGCGTCCTGAAATTTGCCGCTTCAGTCTGAATGGTGGCGCTGCTATTGGTTTCCACAGCAACACTCACTGGACATGGTCAGAGACTCCATTTTGGTTCATCCCAAGCTTCTCAAACGCCTTGGAGTGGAACGAGCCTGTTCAAGCATAGCTCATTTGTTCTCGGCCTTCTGTTGAACTCTTTCTTTTGGCTAGTTTTTAGCTGATGTACGAGTACTCTGCATTTAGTTTCGCACCCGGTCCAGCTTATAAAATACTCCGTATGACCAAAAACCCCTTTTGTACACTTGGTAGTTTCTCCAGTATGTATATTTCACCAAGATTGTAAAAGAACCTTATTAGGAGTACAATTGTACTCTACTACTACTATTCCGTACATAGTTTCTTCTAGAATGTTGTATAATAGTAGTAATGTTAGTATTATTCCTTGCAGGTCCGTAGTTTTGTTTCTTTTTCACTGTAGTTTGTGTCCTGTAAGCCTAAGTTGGACGTGTTGGTAAGTACTTCGCTTAGAAACTGCACGCGGTGGAAGGAGCAGGATGTTTCCAGGATTACCAGGAAAAACATGTCGCTCATCATGGCATCACTAGTGATTTGACAAGGCAATAATGTACGATGGTGTGCTAGTCTAGTTTTTTCTTCTTCTGAACAAGTACTCCTTCTCTACCTAGTAGTGGTAGTAAAGGTCTACTAGTAGGAGTACCAGAGAACTCGATGAAGCTAGCTGGAGTACTACTGACAGTAGCTGCCGCAGAAGTGAAAGGGAGAGAGTTTTGCACATGCCGGTGCACGTGGCAACATGTTCCTTCCGAGACAAGCTGGATTTAACTCCCTCACCGGACTCCCCCCACGCACACACAACCTCTTTTACTCAGTCCCTTCCTCCCATCCACTACCGCCCCCTGGCCTCTCGCGCCATATTGTTGCCGACTAGCTCCTCGGCTCCGTCCTCTACAGGTGGCGGTGAGATCGGCGCGGCAACCTTTTGTAGGGCGGTGGAGCATCCGTCATCTCTGTCTAGCGGCAGCAATGGTGGTTTGTGAAATACTAGAACACTCGTACCTATTCCCTCCGTTTCATAATATAAGATGTTTTAACTTATGTGAAATGAGTGTATCTAGATTCACTCCTAACTTACATGATAGAGTTGATGATGCGGTTAAATTTTTATTGTCAATTGCGCAACGTTGTCTTGTGTAGAGTAGTTCTTATCCCGGGTATGCATCCTTTTTGTAGACTAGGATTACATAGAAGCTTGTTTTCTAGGCTAGATCCCATAACTAGGAACAGCGGGGATCCGTTTGAAGTTAGTAGTTCGACAACGCAAACTTTTGAACATTTTCATATATTTGTCAATCAACATCATGTAATCAATATTACAACTTGCTGCAGAAGGAGATAGGGGAAGGAGCGAAAAAGAGGATTCTCGATGAAATAGGTTCCAATCCTGTGACTTCTTCTATCTCAGATGACAAGGTAAATCAATAGAATGACATATGTTCTTGTCATTGCACGTAGATGCTTTCGTTGTAATCTCTGTTTATCTTGTAACCGCAGAAGCACAAAGTTGAAGAAGACTCTCAGTTTCCTGATGACGGAGTAGAAAATGGATGTCAGATCGCTACACCTAAGACGCCTCCTTGTTTACCATTTGTGGAGACTGATGTAGTTGCAGCTGCAGCTAGTACTGATGATCCTGCACCTACCATCGTCGTGCCAGATGATGGAGGTGGTGGATTTGTTTTACCATCCGCGGAGACTTGTGCGGCTGGAGCTGGCAGTGAAGAGCCTTCATAGGACATTGTGGTGCTTTGTCAACACCGGGAACTTTAATCCCAGATGCTTGTTATGTCATCCATCGCAATCCCATGATTACCATTTTTGCGAGACATAACAGATTGGATATCACAGTACATCATCCATTACAAACCATACATAAGGTTTTACACAAATAAGGATCTCATGATCCAGTCTTAATACAACAAGCAGCGGAAATAAAAGATAAGCGTAGCGGTGGGGTCTATCTTCAGGGGCATAGGCAATGCTGACGAAGGTAGATAGTCCTAGTTATCATAGCCGTCCTGATGGCCATCATGTTGGTAGTCTCCTTCATAGTCTGTCCATGAGAATAGCCAGGGACAAAAGCCATGAGTACTCTTTAAGTACTCACAAACTACCACTAACAAGTAGTAAAGTTGTAAGTTGAAGTGCTAACTCTATGTTTAACTATAAAGTTAAATTTGAAACCTAAGCTGAATTCAGGAGAAAGAAATATAAGATAAAGTTCTAGAATCACTTAAGTTGGGAAGCTAGTGTCATAAACACAACCCTGTTGTGGTCAAGTCAAGATTCATCATTCATTTCACAAGTTATTTTGAAAACATCTAACAACGAAATAGTATGGCCATTCCAAGTGTCCATAACCGCGGGCGCGGCTATTCGAATAGTTTGACACTCTGCAGAGGTGGAACACTTTCACCACAAGATTTGATACATCTGTCAGGGATAACCCTGAATCATCACACTTAGTATGAAGATAATCAAACATAACCTTTCCTTTACACACTCTAGTATAAGCACCTCTCCTATGAGCATGGCCTCCTAACCATGACCATCTGTCATCTTGGGCACTACATAGGTGGACAACATTGAGAGGTAGCCTCAGCTCAGACCTCTCCCATGAGGGAACTAATACTAATGCATATAAACTTCCGGCTAAGCCTTACCCAATTCATGTATTGTGGTTGTACGGTAAATTTGGAACGGTATCGCATCCGAATCCAGCCATCAGTTTTGTAAAAGGGCTAAGGCTCATGCCTCAACATTTTCCTCATCATAAACCATTTGTGTTTCTCAACACATGTCAAAACATCTCAATAGAATGACTCATCATTCCAAGGTTTTCATAATTCATTTTCACCAAGTGTTCCCATCTAAAGTGACTCAAGTTTTTATCTACTCTAAACTACTAAGTTAAGAGTGTTCACTAAGGTGGAAATGATGGGATCAATCTCATGCCATAGAATGACATCTAAAGTTATCTAGAATAGGTCAAGTTTTATACTCTTTATGCTACCTTCAAAACAAGTAAAGGACTTTGTGTAAAGTAAAGGAAGTAAAGCTTGAAAAGTAATACTTGGGGTAAGTAAAAGTCAAAGTGGTATGACCAAAGCATGCCTAAAGCATCTTTGCTCAATCATCTAAGTTAATTATAGCTTGCTAAGCATTATACTTGCAAGTGTTAGCTTGCCAATAGTAGCTTGCCTTGGTTGGTGCAGTGGTTGAAGTTTTCTTCTTCCTCTTGGTAGAACTCCTCCTCCTCGAAAGCTTGGTCGGTACTATCGTCTATAAATACATACGGAGTACACAATCACCAAGCAATACTTAACTAGTCTAATTAGCACTCTAAGGCACACATTTGATGATCTATTATCATCACAAGCATCACAAGTTTTATTAACTAGTTTCTTTCTTTTTATTTAAGAAAAGTAATTTCTACTCATTGAAAATAACTAAGATTTCATATTCACCACTTATAATATGGGATCATGTGGACACATGTCCTCACCACATATTCTAGCGTGTGGGAATGTGATTTAAGGGTTGGTTCATAATTACTTTGGTTTAAGTTCATTATTTAATGATTTAAAGTGACTAGAAATGCCTATATAGCATTATTTTGGTACTAGTCCAAAGTCACTGCATGTAAACCTTAATATTATTACATATTCAGATAGGTATGGTGAAATGTGATTTTTGAGAGTTGGAATCAACTCAAAAGCTATCATGGTTGATTTTATAAAAATGTTGCAAGTTGCAAAAGCTTCTGTATTATTATTTTTACTAGGAGATATCTCTAACTCTAATTGAATTAAATCCAACGGGCTTGGGTAGATCTTTTAAGTAGCTTTCTAACAAAATTGGAATCACTTCATTTGGATTTGTAAATCTCTCTGAATTGAATCTCAAACTAGGGGACAGAACTAGGTTTAACTAAAAGAAAAATCCTAATTCAAACTAAATGGATCGCGCGGGAACGCTAACGGGCCGGCCCGGTGACACTACGCGGTGCGGGGTTCAGCTGACAGGGGGGTCCACCGGTCAGTGGCTCATAACGCGCGAAGAGGTACGGGGCGATGTGGGCCGTTAGATTAGAACAGAGATCAACGGCTGGGGCTCATCATCGACGATGGAGCTGACGCCGGCTAACTCTAACCCTAGCGGCTCGGTGGGGGTGTGCAGGGGGCATACCAGGGCCCCAGCGATGACGGCGAGGTGGGCAAATGGACTGGCAGACGACGGCGAGCTCAGGAGTGGTCGAGGTGGCTCCAGGGGTGGTCGGAATCAGCACCACCGTTCTCCTCCAGACGCGGCCAGCTCCGGTGCAATTCTGGCCAACGCTGCTCGCCTTGCCACAGGGTGGAGTGGGGAAGGTCCAGTGAGGTGAGAGGAGGTGAGTGGTGTGCCGAATGGGGCTGGGGTGGCCTCTATTTATAGGACGATGACACGACCGAGAGGGATGGTCAGGCGACTCCGGCGAGGGCTGCATAGCATGCTAACGGCGTGGCTTGCGGTAGAGGACGGTGGCTGGTCTCCTGGCGGGATTGAATGCGGGCCTAGGGACCGTGGCAATTGGTCGGGCGGTGCGCGCACTCTGAGCGGCAGAGGCGGTGGTGTCAACGGCAAGCGGTGGCTGTAGTGCGTTGGGCGGCGAATGGGCATGTCTGGCGTGCTCCTAGGGTCGTGGCGGAGCGGTGTACGCGGGTTGCGGTCGAGGGGCGGTGCGTGCACCACTACTAGGAAAATGATTATAGGTAGATTTTAATTCTGTGGCGCATATGCAAAAATGCTCCACTAAAATTAATTCTGTGGCGCGGCGCTCTGGCGCGTGCTCGACATGGTGCAGACGCTTGGTGCGCGGCGCATTGGCGGTGGTCCATGGTCTGGCTCGGCTCGGGGAGGGGACAGAGGGTGGCGGTGAGGTGTGAGCTAGCTACTAGACATGGTGAGAGAGAGGGGGACGGTCTGCTGCAGCGAGGCAAGGTTTGGCCGGCGGCATGGGCTCGGGTTGGCAGGGCAATGCCACTAGGGGGTAGGGGATGGGGTTGCTAAGGGTCTGGTTTGATCAAAGGGGGACAAAAGGGATTAAATGGAGATCATTTGGGGCCAAAACCCTGTTCAAAATAGTGAGCTAGTTTTAGAGTTTAAACCCTGCCTGCCATGTGTTTGTTGAAATGGTCGCTGATACATTGCAAATGTATCTATAATTTTTGATGCTCCATGCTTGGTTTTATCCACTATCTTGTGTTTTGTCCACACTTTGGAGTACTTTTCATATGATTTCTTGGACTAACCTATTAACAAGAGCCATAGTGCCTGCACATTTCTGCTCGCTGTTTTGGTTCCAGGAAAGTCAGAAAATGAATATTCTCAGAATTGGACGGGACAAAAGCCAAAGTGCCTATATTACGAGAAGACTCTAGGAGCCAGAATACGAGACGGAGAAGAGCCAGGGGCTGGCCACACCACCCCCAGGCGCGTGCTGGGCCTGGCCACGCCAGGGCATAGTGTGGGCCCCCTAGGCACCCGCTCGGTCTCCCTCTTCACCTATAAGAAGCCTTCTGACCTAAATACTCTGGGGGAGGGCGTCGACGTTTTTCTAGAAGGAGTTCCGCTCCGTCGCCACCACCAGATTCCATGATACAACACCAGAAACTCTGTTCTGGCACCCTGCCGGGACGGGGAATTGGAGGAGATCATCGCCATCATCATCACCATCGCTTCTCCATCGACCATCCATGTTTGCCCCATCTATGAGTGAGTAATCACCCGCTGTAGGCTATGGGGATGGTAGGGATTGGATGAGATCATTCATGTAATGGCATTAGATTGTTAGGGCATGCTGCCTAGTATCTTTTATTAGTGCTTTATGACTTTGTTGCGACTTGTTATGCTTAATGCTTGTCAGTAGGGCCTGAGTGCCATGATTTCAGATCTGAACATGTTATTGATTCATTATGATAGTATTGTTTTTGGTCTTATCTACAAGTTGTATACACACGTTGTTGTCCGGAACCAAAGGCCCCGAAGTGACAGAAATCAGGATAACCGGAGGGAATGGCTTTGATGTGAGGATCACATGTGTTCACGGAGTGTTAATGCTTTGCTCTGGTGCTCTATTAAAAGGAGCACCTTAATTGCTAGTAGTTCCATTGAGGCCCTGCTGCAAACGGGCTGCCAGGACAAAAGATGTTGTGCAAGTTCTCATTGCGAGCACGTATGACTATATATGGAACACATTCCTAGGATTATCTAGTACTTGGATGCTTTATCTTATTTATCTGCAATTTCCCTATGTTCTGATTGCTATGTGAATTGTCTTGTCCATGCAACGCCCGTCCATCCATCCCTATGCCTACCGCACTCGAATCCCACTGCCATCGCTTTTTTTACTCGCCTTTTGCTTTACTACTTCTGCTACTTTGCTATTCCTACTACAAAACTGTTGCTACTGATAAACTGCTGTGAGCAAGATTGTTTCCAGGTGCAGCTGAATTGACCATTCTATTATTAAGGATTATGAATATCCTTTGGCTCCCCTTGTGTCGAATCAATAAATTGGGTTTCACTTCCCTCAAAAATACTGCGATACACCCCCTATACTTGTGGGTCATCAAGACTATTTTCTAGTGCCATTGCCGGGGAGCATAGCTTTATTTATCAAGTCCACTTGGAATCACTATTGTTCAAGCTAAGTTTATTCTTGCCTTATCATGCTTGTTGTCAATGGTTGGTTTCTTTGAAACTAAAGCTTATTGGCAAGGTGGGTTCAGGGAAGATCAAAAATATTATTATAAGGAACACCGCTTGTCACAAAAAGGGAAACACTTATGGGTACAAATTGATAGATTGTATACCATTGCTAGAAACATGTGCTCTACTTATAATGTTACTTATTGCTATGATGAATCTTGTTGCAGAAAGAGGTATAAACACCTCCCTTTTCAATGTGAGTATAATGATACCATATCTTCCTATGCTAAAGGAATTTATGACTTTTATGATGTGGAACAAATTGAAGAATTTATTGCTTGGAAGGGTGCTTTTGAACTTGCTAGTTTGCTTGAAAATATTGATGATTCACATTACAAATATGAGGTTTATGGTATACTTAAATTTTGCTTTGATAATTACAAGGATGAAAATGGCTATTTCCTTGAATATTTTAATAGATGCTTTCCACAAATGGAAGAGAGTAATGCCTTCCAGGATCCTATGGAAGAAGAAATTGATGAACCTGAAATCTCATTAGATGAAAAAGAGGAGGATAGTGATGAACAAAAGGAGGAAGAATGGATTAGCTACCCATGCCTACCTTCTAATGAGTGTAACTCTTTATCCCTTACATTATTTGATTATCCTCCATGCTTACTAAAGGAGGATGAATATTATGTTCCTGAGGATTCTTTTGAAAATGTTTATAATAAAGCTCTAGTGCTTGTAGATCATGAAAATCATGCTTTATGTGATAGTTATATTGTTGAGTTCATTCATGAGGCTACTGAAAATTATTATGAGAGAGGAAAATATGGTTGTGGAAGTTTTCACGGTATTGAAACACCTCTCTATGTGCTGAAAGTTTTGAAGTCACTCTTGTTTTATCTTCCTATTCCTGTCACTTTGTTCTTTGTGAATTTATTTGCTTACACGATTCCTATGCATAGGAAGTGGGTTAGACTTAAATGTGTTTTGAATTTGCTTCTTTATGCTCTCTTTTACTTCAACTCATATTTCTTATGTGAGCATCCTCTCAAACTATCATGCCTGAAGATGATAATATGTCTATTATTCTTGGGAGACCTTTTCTTAAATACTGCAGGAGCTTTTATTAATTATAATCAAGGGAAGGTGACCTTCAATGTTAATGACAAGGAACATATTGTCTATCTCGGCAAGAAGATTGGAAGGACTTATGGTTTGAATTCAATTGAAGATGTTGAGGGCATTTAAGTTGGAGAAATATATTGTCCCATACCATGATAAATATTTGAAACTATTATGATTGGAACCATTGCTATCAAGGCTGAGGTAGCAAAATCATTAGTGTAATACAAAGTTTTGTATCATATTAAATTGTTTTGGTAACAAGACCTGATCAACCTTGTTAACAAAATGATTTCATTGAACAAAACAATGTTTTCACTATGATTATCTCCGCTTACTTCAATTCTATCCATTTTTGTTTATGCCTAACTTAAAGGCGTTAAAGAAAAGTACTTATTGGGAGATAACCCAAAAGTTTTAGATGAGTCTTGTAAGTTATTTCTTCAGTAATAACCGCTCCTTATCCTTTTTATTTGCTTTTTGTGCCAAGAGTAACCTCTAATGAGGGAGAATTAATGATTGGGAAAGTTATTGTCCCGAAACAGATTTCTGTGCTTCACCGTAAAAATTTGTGTAAAATCTCTGTACGTCCTTTTGAGGCGTGAATTTTTGTGCTTCTGCCCCAGGTTGTTATATAACTTTCGTTAGTTCAACACTTTTTGATTAGAGAAACAGAAGGTCTTCTAAAAAATTTGTCTTTACCTACTGGTCTGTTTTGATAGATTTATGCCATTTTCTGCATTTGCTTCTTGTTGGTTCCTTTTTGAGTTCTTTTGGGGAATTGAGCTTTTTGAGGGAAGTGCTACAGTAGCTAGTGTTTTAATGGAAGTTTATTTGATGTTAGAACTGCACCTTAAGACTTAATTATCTTGAGGGCACTAATGTTGCTAATAAAGAGTGTGTGAAGTTTTGTATGAAGGAAAAATTTCAGGTGTATGGAAGGAATGAGTAATGAGATGAAGGATGGACTAAAGCTCAAGATTGGGGATGCCACACGTGTCACCCCAAGAAATATCCAAGAAGCACAAGCGTCAAAAATCCCAGGTTTCTTCCAAACACTTCATTTCTATTATTTCATGCACAATTGTGTTGTTCTTGGAGCGTCTTCTTTTTCATTTTCGTTTTGGTTTTTCGTTTACTTTGTTTTCTTAGTTTGCTGAATAAATTGGTTGGACCTCCTCTTTCATGCATTGGTGTTCAAATAGTTTGGTTTGGTTTGGAAAAGAGTAGGAAAGCTCATGCTTAAGTGGTAAAGAGAGTTTGTTTTTGACTATGGCCTATGCTTTTCCATGCCATGCTTGATATTGTTCTGGCTTTATGCTTAATATTCTTTGCTATAGCATGACTTGTTATAAACAATTGAGATTGCTTAATGTGCCTTGGATGAATCATGCATTGTTTTAGCATATTAAAGCATAGTATAGTGGTATTCTCCTTTGATGCTTTATTTGGGTCGACTTGGCGCATGATCACACCATGTTATGACTATCTCAAGTCACCGTAGTCTTTATGATCCTTTAGTTTTCAACTTGTAGTATCACTTTATGCTTTGATCAATGATGTTTTGTCGCTCTGCATGATTATGGCCATTATTGCTCTCTTAGTTTGTCGCTCCCAGTCTTTTGCTAGCCTCCACAACCAAGTATGAGTTCCACTCATGCATCCAACTCCCTAAACCAAGTTATTCCAAAGAGTCCACCATACCTACCTACTAGCTTATGCTATTCCAAGTATATTCATGCTTTTGTTTACCTTCCGAATTAAACTTGTTATGAAAAACTAGTGATTAAAGCTCTCACGAACTTGATGGCACACTTTACTTTTCTTGCCCTTAATAAACTTGAACCATTGTGTCATCTATGTTGTGTATGCTTGCACTTATTTGTTGGGAATTAGCAGAACCATGCTTTCATGGGGAACGCTTTCAACATTGCACTTGGTACTTGTACCTAGTTGATATCATGCTCTTTTGTGTATGGATGTCGTCGGTGTGAAATGAAAGGGGAGCTTGTAAGTCCATTGAGTTATGTATATGTGTTAGAGAAACGCCTGGGCCACTGGTCTAATCCATGCTGACATGGTGGAAACCTGCAGCGTAACCATAATGAGCTGTCTATGAAGCATTCTTCTTATAAAAAAAAGAGTCCTATATTGACAAAAAAGAGAAAAGAGAAAAAAAAGAGATTCTATGAAAAGAGGAAAGAGAGAAAAAAACACCATATTCCCATGGTAAATAAGAAGAATGCTGAGATGCTCGTTGTCTGCTTGCCTTGTCATTTTGATATGGGGATTCTTCCGTATCATCGGGCAAGGGGTACCCCGTTGGCGGTTCTCTATGATACACATGTACTTACGATGACAAGAACTTACCGGTGACTAAACTTGAGTAGCATGAGGAGCGGCCCTCGTATACAAGGGACATGAGATTTATGACTTATACTTCATCAAGCATGTACACCATAGTTTGTTCACTTTAACCTTAATCACTTCTAGATGCTTATGATAGGGGCAATGAGAGCTGAAAGCTATAAGCACCATAATTTTTGTAAGCTCTTTATGAGACTTGAATCCCTACTTCCTTTTTACAAAGGCCTTTCTTCCACCATTATATTGAGTATCCACCTTCTACCTTTATGCACCTCCTTTGAGAGCATAGTGGCCATTCTTAGTTCTATGTGCATTGTCCCAAGACTAGTTGATTGATGCATACCTTGATATTGCTTGTTTTAAACTATTTGTATCTAGTCACTCTTATAAACTTTGAAGGTGTCCTATGCATTTATACTTGCTACTCTATGAGGGACAAGTTGAATGCCATTATGCTATGTTTTCTTTATGTGAAACAAACAAACGTCTTGCAAAGCATTGTTATTCATGAATCTTTTATTTGTGCCTTTCCATATTGCATCATAGTTTCTTTGTCTTATTGCTAGAACTTTGTCTTTCATGTTATGATTGAAGTACTATGATCCCAGCTTTGAATGTTTTATGAATACTTTGATCAAGTCTTTGATGGTGCATGTCACCTAAAAAATTATTGTTTCTTTTTATCACTTACCTACTCGAGGACGAGCAGGAGTTAAGCTTGGGGATGTTGATACAATGCAAATGTATCTATAATTTTTGATGCTCCATGCTTGGTTTTATCCACTTTCTTGTGTTTTGTCCACACTTTGGAGTACTTTTCATATGATTTCTTGGACTAACCTATTAACAAGAGCAACAGTGCCAGCTGCCTGTTTTCTATTGTTTTTGGTTCCAGGAAAGTCATAAAATGAATATTCTCAGAATTGGACGGGACAAAAGCCAAAGTGCCTATTTTTCTAGAAGACTCCAGGAGCCAGAATACGAGACGGAGAAGAGCCAGGGGCTGGCCACACCACCCCCAGTCGCGGGCTAGGCCTGGCCGCGCCAGGGCATGGTGTGGGCCCCCCAGGCACCCCCTCGGTCTCCCTCTTTGCCTATAAGAAGCCTTCTGACCTAAAAACTCCGAGGGGGTCAATGTTTTTCCAGAAGGAGTTCCGCTCCGCCGCCACCACCAGATTCCACGAAACAACACCAGAAACTCCGTTGTGGCACCCTGTCGGGACGGGGAATTGGAGGAGATCATCGCCATCATCATCACCATCGCTTCTCCATCGACCATCCATGTTTCCCCCATCTATGAGTGAGTAATCCCCCGTTGTAGGCTATGGGGATGGTAGGGATTGGATGAGATCGTTCATGTAATGGCATCAGATTGTTAGGGCATGGTGCCTAGTATCTTTTATTAGTGCTTTATGACTTTGTTGCGACTTGTTATGCTTAATGCTTGTCACTAGGGCCCGAGTGCCATGATTTCAGATCTGAAAATGTTATTGACTCATTATGATAGTATTGTTTTTGGTCTTATCTATAAGTTGTATACACACGTTGTTGTCCGGAACCAAAGACCCCGAAGTGACAGAAATCGGGATAACCGGAGGGAATGGCTTTGATGTGAGGATCACATGTTTTCACGGAGTGTTAATTCTTTGCTCCGGTCCTCTATTAAAAGGAGCACCTTAATTGCCAGTAGTTCCCTTGAGGCCCCGCTGCAAACGGGCTGGCAGGACAAAAGATGTTGTGCAAGTTCTCATTGCGAGCACGTATGACTATATATGGAACACATGCCTAGGATTATCTAGTACTTGGATGCTTTATCTTATTTATCTGCAATTGCCCTATGTTCTGATTGCTATGTGAATTGTCTTGTCCATGCAACGCCCGTCCATCCATCCCTATGCCTACACTTTTCGAATCCCACTTCACATCGCTTTTGTTACTACTGTCTTTGCTTTACTCTGCTGCTACTTTGCTATTCCTACTACAAAACTATTTACTCTTGATACCTGTTGTGAGCAAGATTGTTTCCAGGTGCAGCTGAATTGACAACTCAGTTGTTAAGGCTTATAAATATTCTTTGGCTCCCCTTGTGTCGAATCAATAAATTGGGTTTCACTTCCCTCGAAAATAGTGCGATACACCCCCTATACTTGTGGGTCATCGGCCGCAAGAAAGTTATTTTTGAATTTTGCATAGATTTTTGGTGGGTGTGCTAGTACTAAGCTTGAGACTCCTTGGGTGCTTGGGTTTTGAAATTTGAGTTCATTTGAGTGGTTTTTGAAATAGTGGGATCTTCCCATATGAAATGGATTCAATTTTCAACTGCCATTTAAATTTAGTGTTTGAATGTTTTTGGTAGATCACAAAGTGGGCCTTGGTACCTCATTATGTGTACTAGCAAGGGGTGCAAAGATCCATAATTGTTTCTATTAGGTTTTGAGTACCAGGAATAGCCAATGTAGGCATGTTGATTAAAATGGCACAAATGACCATTCACTTCCTTTATTAATTTTGATTTGTTTTTCTTTGGGATTTGTTTGGGGATGATCTAGATGATGTTTATTTCCCCTAAGAATCATTTTACAAGTAATGGATCACTTAATCATGGCAATTCAAATCAACTCCTATTTAAATGCACACACATATGAATGCTTTCATAATTTTAAATGGAAAAGTTTTTGTTAACCCTAATTTTGATGATTTGGATCTTAATAACCTTGGATTGAAGTTTTGGGATGTTACATGCTTGATAGTTCACCTATTGTGGAGACTCATGCTACCGGTGCTGGCGCTGCTATTGGTGTTGCTGATCCTGCTCCTGAAATTATCGTGCCACCTGAAGGAGGCGGTGATTTGGGTTTACAATCTATAGAAATTATTGCACCTGAAGGTGGTGAACTGTGATGCGGAGCTTTCTTTCTTATGGTTTGTATGATTTTCTCTGGAACCTGTATTATGGAGCTACTTTACGCATTTGTTACACTTTTGCCTGTTGAACTGTAGTGTGGAACTGCAACTACTCCTAGTATGTAATCATAATATTCGGATGCTTGCGTATTATCAATGATAAACCAATGCTAGTTGAGCTGCACGAGAATTGGCCTCTACCACTTGCAGGCGTGGTTTTGACTCATCTCCTTTTCACAAGAACGGTGAAAAGATGGTTCTGTTCCTTTTCTTGCAATGCCATTATGCTTGTGTTATTGATCTAGCAATTTTATGTTGATTTTGTCACCTAATCCGCATTTATGTCTCTACATACAAACATATTTGTTCACATGACTTGAATAGAAAACAATATCTTCTTTGCATCGACTTATTTATTTTTGAAACATGGCAAACGATATGCCATTTTCATTGATAGAGAGGTACATTCAATTCATAAATCATCACCATCAGCATCTTGTTCTACAGAAGGCATTATTACCAGTTCCAAAACCTTCTTTTCCTTGGGACGACAATGTCAAGTGCAGGATTTCAAATCTAAACGCAATCCAGTGCACGTTCATTAGGACAACGTCCAGCTGCGTTAGTCTCCATAGAAGGTACATCAGCGCTATGACAGACACCGTTGGAAATGCAAGCTGAAGCTTTTGTTATACTCCTATCAGGACCATAGATAAGGGCCAGAAATTTAAGCTCCGAAATCTAGCGTTACAAAATACACAAGAGGTTACCCCATCTAGACAATTCATAGACAATTCACAGTGCAATTTGAGCATCTTACATCATCCTTACATCTTAGTCCATCCGGTCTTTTTGTTGGTGGAACGAAATTTGCTGGTACTTTTATTTCTGCGAAGAACCTACAACCCATATCCAAGTCAGACATCTGAATATATCTAACTTTTCTACAGTCTTATATGTGAAGATATCTTTGCATAACACTCACTTATCAAACTGTCTACGGATATCTTCCCGCTCCTTGGAAATGCAAAGTCGACGTTCTATAGGGTACATCCATCTATATTGTACTGTAACTCTAAGTACTTCCTCTTCACGTACATCAATAGCCGAATGCTCCATCGTATCAAAGAAGGATGGGGAATATATCAGGTCAAAAGCTTGCACAGGATCTCTGCCAAGTCCTTTTTAAGATGTTTTCAAACTCTTCTATCCAGAGCTTTACTATAGATTTACCTAAAGAACGTACCTACCCAAATCTGCAAGCACCTTGTAAATCTAGATGGTCACAAGCTTTAACTATTTCTAGGAGAGGTGGAGAACAAACCAAAGCCAAGAAGACTGTCTAGTGCCTGAATCAAGCAGGCGAAGCATGGGGATCGCCCAGCTGACCGCAGGCCGGTGCGTCTCGTGAAGAACGGCGCGACCAATGGTGGTAGGCTGACACTGTTGATAGAAAGGCGTCGAGAAGTTTTTTTTAAGGCGTGGAGAAGTTTGCGGCCTAGTTTTAATCCGGTGCATCTTCCATAAGAACGCCGCAAAATTTGAATAGATAGGGGCTGGTCGCTCGATTAAGGACGAGCTTAAGAAAGTTTGGGGTCTCGGCGGAAATTTTTTATGGGCGCGGGGTGTTTGGCCACAATTTTCACAGAAATATCTGTGAATATTTTATCGGACTTTCCAGTTCTCAAGAGTCACTTCTCTCTCCATTGGATTTACCTCGCGATTGGTGCAACGTGAGGATTACACATTTGCTGCAACAACTTGTAATTGGGAATTTAATGAGTTGCAACAGGTTACAACTGAGTATTAGCACAATTAGTAGGGTGACGTCAGCTCCTTAACATAACAATTCTCAGGCCCCTGGGATCTAGGCGCTCATATTTTATACCTTTTTTCCCTTGTTGACGTCTTTGTTTTGAATCCGGCCGAGCCCCAGCACATACTTTGGGATTTTAACTATCGAGCCCAAGAAATTAGCTCATCGAGCCTCATTATAGCCCAAGACCTTCTAACTCGGCCATGTTTTGGGTCATTCGGCCGTGAAAATAGCCCAGTTAGATTGGGTAAGAGCCCATGAAAAATAGCCCATCAATCCCTGCTTGACCCATTTTTCTTCAATTCGGCCTTTTTTGGGCACCGTCCACCCACCCCTAAAAAAACTCCGCCTATCCATGTTTTTAAGTACTACCTACTACATTATTTAGACTTAACATTTTTTAGTTGAGCTGCTAGCAATCACGCGTAGCAGATGGACAAGCATTTTTTAAGAAGAAAAATAAATAAGTTATATACGATGTTAGTATACATTTTTACGTTTTATAAAAGGATAACGATTTTCTTGTGTAGTGGCAAGGCATGCAGTTTATCTTTAGCAATATTTTTATACTGAGAAGCTGACATGGCTGACCCACCTGCCTGCAGCTAGCGCCCATCAACCTTACCATACAAGAGATCAAATTTAACGAGCGTATTTAAAAAGTACTTGTACAATAGTCTCGACATGAAAAAGAAGACCAAGATCGACATGCTTCTTGTCGAGAGAGGCTGACACGTGGGCCCCAGCAGCAAGACCATACATGCCTACCGCATGGAACAACATTACCAAGGTCAAACCAGTGGACGTGACCAAAAAAATGTCCAACATACACACGTTTCCTCTACATAGGCGGTTGACATGTGGACCCAGCAGGGAGACATTATACGGGTGCTGTATCGAGCAACGTTGCTAAGTTCCAAACGGGGAGGTGCGAGAGAAAAAAAAAGTCTAGCATGCACACATTTCCTTCACAGAGGAGGCTGACATGTTAGGCCCACCAGCCTGTATAAACGGCTGAAGCAGCAAGCAACGCTATCAAGTTCGGAACACGAAGGCGCGACAGAGGGTAAAAAATCCATCATACACACGTTTCTACTAATGAGAGGTGACATGTAGGGCCTAGCATCATGATTAAATGGTAGATGCATCGAACAACGCTATCAAGTTCGGAACAGGGTAGCACGAGTGAAGGAAAAAAATTGATCATACACACGTTTCTTCTATGAGAGGATGACATGTGGGGATCAGGATGTTGGTTAAATGGTAGATGCGTCGAGCAGCACTATCAACTCGGAACGGGGTAGCGCCAGCGAAGGAAAAAATTTCATCATACACATGTTTCTTCTAATGAGAGGATGACATGTGGGTCCCAGGAGGTTGATTAGACGGTAGATCCATCGAGCAGCACTATCAACTTCAGAACAGGGTAGCGTGAGCAAAGGAAAAAAATTCTATCATGTACACGATCCTTCTAATGAGAGGTTGACATGTGGGACCAAGTAGCCTAACTAAACGGCAGACGCCTCGAACAATGTTATCGAGTTCAAATCAGGGAGGCGCGACCGAAAGGTATGGTGCGCTAGAGACACTGATGTCCGAGACCCACATGCCTCAAAAGACTTCGGTGAGTCAACATCGTGCGAGGAAACAAAAAGCTTGCTTCTGCCATGCGCCAACCGAGCTTCCTCCATGTTTTTAGCAGATCTGTCGTAGTATTAGGCCACGAAACCAGAAAAAAAGTTTTCCATCAGCCACGACCGAGCCAAGAATTTCGTCGCGGAAGACGCGCCTTCTACGATGACCATCGGGTCAATTTGTTGCAGAAGGAAACTTTTCTTGTAGTGTGGTACCTATTCCTCCTCATGGGTAGGAAGAGTATTGCCTTCTTCCTCTATGTTGTAAACTTTAGCTATGCTTGCGAGGCGAATGCTGAGCTCGGCGATGTCGTATTGAAGCTTCAAAATTTTCTTCTAGAGGAATTTCTTCTCATCTATCAAATCAAAAACAATTTTAATCAAGAAACCAACTCTACCATCAATGTCATTGATCTTTTTCTCAAGGTCTTTGATCATCATCTAGTAGGAGTCAATCCCTTCTCCAATTGTTTCAATACATGCTTTCGAATCTTTTTCCAACTAATAGATCTTATCATGAATCACTACAAGAAAAGTTGGCTTTTACAGCGGACAATTTTCATGGTTGAAGGTCCGTTTTTCGTGGCTAAAAAGTCTTCTACGATGGATTCCCATCGTGATAAAAGCCCCGTCACAAAAGAATCTACCACGGTTTTTTCCTGACGTGGCGGATCGCACCCTCCAGCCACAAAACTTGTTCCGTCATAGATCTGTTCGCCAATCGTGTTGACTGCTGACGTCACGCAAAATGCCACGTGGAAAACACCATTAACGACCAGTTACCGCTGTTAACGGCAATGAAAATCATGGTAGAAGCCAGGCCCAGCCAAGGCCTGCTAAATTCTAACTGGGCCGACCCATTAGGGGAGCCCAAAAAGAAGATGACCCATTACTGTTTTGTCCTGCACTGTTTGGAATGGGCCCAAAGTTGCAGCCAGCTGCGGCCTGCGAACTTTTAGGCCCAATACTGTTTCGGCCTAAAGAAGACCCATGATTGTCCAACACTCTGTGGCCCATTAGCAGCCTGTGCCAAGTCGCTCTTGTACATTTAAGACATGCCCTTGTCTGAGATGGCCCGTTACTGTTTAGGCATGTTACTGTCCTGGAATTTCACTGTTCCGGGCTTTACCTGTTCAGGCCCACAAGCGGCCCTTTACTGTTCTAGTCTGGTAAATATGTTGGCCTGTTACTGCCCTTGCCTGGAAATTTCTCGGGCCGTTACTGTTCTGGCTTGTCACTATTCTAGCCTTTCATTGTTGCGGCCCTTTACTATTGAGGTCGGCTAATGTTTTGGCCTGTTACTGTTCTAGGATTTTACGAATTCATGCATGTTACTGCGATGGGCTGTTTCTGTTACGGTCTGCTATTGTTAAGGCCTGTTACTATTATGGCATGTTACAGCTATGACCTATTACACTTACGGCCTATTACCATTACGGCCTGTTACTATTACATCCAGCTACAACTTGTAGGTCAGCCCATTACGTTTATGGCCTTTTATAATTTCAGCCTTTTCTGAAGCCCATGATAATATCACAAAACGTTTATATAATCCAGCATTTTTTACTGTTCATCGTTGGCCGAATACATGATAGGCCAATAACAAAGCATGGTACTGTTCCCTAATCGACCTGCTTGGCGTAGTTACCGTAACGACTACCGCATATGTGGATGGCGTCAACTAAATGCATACATGGCCTACACGAGTTATCTAGATATTACATCAGCTACAAACTTCTTAAGATTATTACATATTATCAAATCAAGGGAAAGAAAAATCGCATTTCAGTTGACAATCAAGTTAATAGCAGAGTCCTCAATTGATCACCTGCATCTTCCTTTGAGTGTGAGAGCTATATTGGAGGAGACATGATCTTGCAGCACCCTCTTTGGTGGCGATAGCAATAATTGCACCCTGAAACTAAGTAATAACAAATTAATACATCAAACAAGACAAACTACTCATTTGACTAATATGACAGGAGCTATGATCTGGAGTTTACAACTGGTCAACGGTTCAATTATTGACCAACACGTCAAACAAACAGGACAAGCAAGCATGCATTAAACAAGTGTGCCTATCGTGAAACGAGCAATCAAAAAATGTGTGTGTAGCTTAGAATTTCAGCAAAAATAAACTAGCCAGGTCATTTCAACAAATATATATGGAAGCAGTTTTATACCCTGAAATGCAAGAGATGTCGCGTGACTCGGAATTTGCGCTGAGACACAAAATGGCATGCCATTACCATCATAGCGAAGAATGAACCAGATAGAAATTATAACCGCATCATACGAGAACTTGTAGACCAGGAATGCAAACCATGAATGAACTATATATTGTAGAGGATAGTTATGTCGTGACTTAGGACGAACCAGACCCAGAACCAGATGTAAGATATAATGACGTCGCTCGTGAACCTGTAGAGCAGGACAAACAAGCATTAAACAAGTGTGTCTAGAATGAAATGAGCAATCAAACAAAGTGTTTCTTAGAATTTCAGCAAATATAAATAAGCGAGGTCATTTCAGCAAAAATAATATGGAAGCAGTGGCATCTCCTGGAATGCATAATCGTTGGGTGACTCAGAATTTTCGGTGAGCTACGCAATGGCATGTAGTTACTGTCATAGCTTAGAATCAACCAGATAGAAATTATAATGACATCATAAGAGAACGTCTATAGCAGGAATGCAAACCACGGGTGAACTACATAGTAGAGGACAGTTATGTCATTGTCAGGATGAACCAGCACCAGATAAGGAATTAATGGCATCCCTTGTCAACCTGTAGAATAGGCTATGCAAACCAACATGTTCATTATTCCATTTTGAGCTATATGCAAGAAAAAGGAAATAGTTAGTGATGCAGCTTTTGAATAAGCAGATGGCAACAACAAAATTTTAATCGAATTAGTACGAAGAGTTTAAACGGCTACTACAGGATAGCAGAATGATGCCAAAGAGGAAATAATAGCAGGAACTTATCTCAGGACGAACCAGATAGATTCAGCAACTGTAGAGCAGGGAATCCACACTAATATTTTCCGCTGACTTCAGATTTTGCAAGAATTACACGGTACCAGGCAATTACTGTTGTATGGAGTAGCTAAGAACATGTGTATGACAAAATAACAGACATGTCCATGACTTGAAATTTGTATAGCAGCGCATGCAAACCAACATGTCTAATGACCTTTTATGTACTAGCACGAAGAACAGGCATGCCCACTGACTTGTAATGTACGAGCACGATGACAAAAATGCAGTTCACTATGACAGTCTTGAACCTGGTATACTGCTGATAAAACAAAAACGGGTTGCAGATTTGGTTAACCTTGGTCAGAGAGGCGTCTAAGCATCATTGGTACAATGCGGGTGACGTCCAGGTCACCGAGGGTGCTGCGGTTGCGGTGGCTGTTAGCGTCGGGGAAACAGATCTTGGGCGGTCGATGTCGGCTTGAGCACGGTGGACGAGAGTGTCGCTGAGGCAGATCCAGTGCAGTGAACAGCGACGGCCGAGAAGCTAGTCTAGAGCGGTAGACATGGAACTCCCTCAACTAGAGCACGTCCGGTGTACACTGGTGAAGCGGATCCAGTATGGTTGGGTAGCTTTCGGCGGCCGGGAAGCAGAGCTTGGGCGGTTGATGATGTCAATGGCGTGGTGAACAACACTGCAGCTCCAGTGCAGTGGCAGAGAGACCCGGTGAACCAGGTCCGGTGGGTGAGCATCGGTGAAGCAGCTCCGCGACGGTGCACGAGACCGCCGCTCAAGCGGGTTCGGCCGCCGTGGAATTTCCACCGATCGGTGCGCAGCGTGGACGTGGAGGTGAGGGCATGGGAGAGAGGGGCTGGGATATTTGGAAGGACCAGCGGGAAAATCTGGGCGAATCCGGACTAAGGAGGTGAACAGAAATATAAATTACGATCGTGCCCCTAAGCTACCGACTTTAGCTTGCCCATAGGACATCAGAACAATGGGTAGAATTGGAATTTTGAAGTCAAAAGTTTTTGAAACTGAGGGGCGGGAAATGCTTCAAGATTGGTGTATGATTTTGCCACTTGATTGAGATATTGAATTTGGCGACCGTCCATCTAATAAGAATATAAAAATGGTACTGCCCTGGTGGGATATTTTGCCCCAAAGTTTTTAAAACTGAGGGACGGAAAATGCTTCAAGGTCAGTGTATGGTTTAGCCGCTCGATTGAGATTTTGAATTTGACAAGAGCCCATCTGATAATAATACAAAAATGGTACAGCCCCGGTGGGAGATTTTGCCTCAAAGTTTTTGAAACAGCGTGGCGGGAAATGCTTCAAAGTTGGTGTGTGGTTTTGCCGCTCGATTGAGATGTTGAATTTGACAAGAGCCCATATGATAATAATACAAAAATGGTACAGCCCCGGTGGGAGATTTTGCCTCAAAGTTTTTGAAATGGAGGGGCGGGAAATGCTTCAAAGTTGGTGTGCGGTTTTGCTGCTCGATTGAGATTTTGAATTTGACAAGTGCCCATCTGATAGTAATAATAATAATATAAAAATGGTACTACCTAGGTAGGAGATTTTGGCACGAACTTTTTGAAACAGTTAGGCGGGAAATGCTTCGAAGTTGGTGCGAGTGATTTTGCCGCTCGATTGAGATTTTGAATTTTGCTAGCATCTATGTACTACTAGTAGTAGTAGTAAAAAAGGTTATAGAACGTACGGCTATATGGTCAGGAATTCATGGCCGAGAGTCACATCAACTGATCATCCATATAACCACACTTGAGGTACTCCCTGTGTTCGGTATTATTAGGCCGGAGTAGTACTAGTTCGGAGAATTAACTTCACCTACTCGCTTTGTAGCTAGTTATTGCATGCAGTAGTAATCCTAAAATCCAGTCAATGCACGTGACCACCGCATCTAATTAAAAACATGCAAGCCAATGGATGCACTCCTGTTTTAACAACATGATCGGCCAGGAGCACTACAAGGAGAACACCCTATAGCAATATATAATCGGCAACACCGTAAATATTCGTTGCAAGTTTTATGAGTAGATACACATGCATGTGTTGGAGGCTCGATCCGTTGTAGAAAATGAGCCCAGCCCACTAAGCACCATTACCTGGCATTAATCCACCAGCCACGATCGGCACAAACACAGGAACGCGTCTACAATCCCACTCCTTGCCTCCCCGAAACCTAGCCGCCTCGCTTCGCTCAGTAAGGCCGGTGATACAGATCGTCTCAAATTAACTTCGGGAAACACGAGTGCAGCGAGGATCTGGGCTACTACATGATGCAGAGGTTTTCTAGCAGCCGTGGTGATAGACTGGGAGCCATTCGGGGGCTACGCAAGTGTGGGACAGAGGCTAGGGCTACATGTGAAATTTCTCTTTCCCTGTGTCAGATTCCTCTTCCTTTCATTTAGGTTAACCCGTGTTCACAATTTTTCTTGGAATTTTGTGCATTGTTGATGTCCTAGAGACCCTAGAGGCACTGGCAGCAGCGTAGACTACAGTGGCACGATATGTCAGATGAAGAACCCGTAGGCGGGCGCGCATCAGCAGCAAGAATTAGCAGCAGGACGACCTACAGCATGCAGTTATTAATTCCCTTTTACGGATCTATCTCGCATCCAATAGTGCTCCATATCATGCGATTTTTTAAATTAATCATTTTCATGCAATGATGGATTTGTTTTTCTTCAGAGTATTAACATTTTAAATCTCATGGTAAAAGTGCTAATGATATAGTTGCCAGGTGAATTGGTATGAGTAGAAATTTAGGACGTGCAACTCAAGGAATGCCTACTAAACAGGCGGAACACAAAAATTCAGATGGGTGTTCAGGTCCTTGTATCTGATCCAAGCAGAGATCTGTCAAAGGTATGTGCATCTTTCTATTACCTCGGTATTACTCATTTTTGTTATCTTAAACATATCGGTATCTATCCTATTTCTCATTTTTTTATGATAAATCTTCATGCAATTGGTTTGGCATTTTTATGATCTCCAAGGGTGCCTAATATTATTTTTTCCTGGACAGGGAATCTGACATAACAAAAGAGCAAATCAAGGGAGTTCTCAAGGCTGGTGCTAACGATTGCATTGAGCACTAAGAGAATTAATGATATCTTACTGAAGGTAAACTTTTATAATTCAAGCATAAGCTTTTACTGTATTTGTTTGATATTTGATTTAAATATAGTTCCTGAGTACTCTGATGAAGACTATTTTAGTACTCTCTCCGATCCAAATTAGTTGACTCTGATTTATCTAGATTCGGATATATTTACACATGTTTTAGTGCTAGATACATCCGAATCTAGATAAACTTGAGTCAATTAATTTGGGTTGGAGGGAGTATTTAGTTTAACTGGTCCATGCTAGTACTGAAATAGTCCGCTTACCTGTTGGTGGTTTTGGTGGGTACCATGTACATAGGGATGTAGACGGCCATCCGTCTAGGCATCCTGGTGTGTCCGTTTCAGTCTGAATCAATACTATGTAATCACTGCTCCTTAATCAATTTTTGCCAATGCACTAATTATACGGACGTCCCTGTTGTCCGCCCGACACATGGCTTGCATGCCTATACGTACATAAGCAGTTGTATAACACATAACATAGTTGACTCGTACTAGAACTTTTAGGTAGTTCCTACCACCCCACGCCATTGGCTTGTAGATGAACATATTAGGATTCGCACAATTTTTGGATGGCAAACTTTTTGCCTACCCGCCGACCCTGATGTCTCGTACTAGAACTTGTAGGTAGTTCCTTCTCATGACAAGCATGCATTTACTTCCTTCTCTCGTGTTACTTGTACAACTAGAACCTTTATAAGCTATGACTTTAGATTCATATTTTCAAATGATATTTCTTTATAGTATATGTCTCTCCTGGAATTGTAAGCGCACTATGGCAGCAAATAAGAGTTTCAAGTTACGGGACTCAATTTTAGTAGTTTAGCAATGCATTTTTAGTGGTTTTATTACATGTTGTTTTGCTAAGTACACTTGTATTTGTGCCTAAAAGAATTTAGACATGAAATGTCTGCCCTGTAAATTTTAGTTTGCGCTTTGACTTGTGGGCCCGATCAGCTATTTCAAATGAACTTAATTGTAAGAAATGTGTGGTTCGCTTGCTTAGTAGAGTTCACTCTACCCTATCGTGTCTTGTGCCAATTCGATACTGAAATCAAGTTTTTTTGTTGGCAGGTCTGATACATCAGCAAGACTTGCTATATTCGGATATCAGCTCTGAACTTGTTAGGCGAATATAAGAATAGATATATTGGACTTGGTAGATCATCATTTTTTTATGCAAGATTGTAACTGTATATTCTATGTATAGGACTAGGTAGAATGTCTTATTTGCAAGATTGTAGATTGACTACTCTTCGGATATTTTTCATGTATGAGATGGTGATTCCGATAATGAATATCTAATTCTTTTTCACACGATGCATTTACATTCTACTATTTGTGTGTTGAGGTATGACATGTTTGAACTATGATCACTCGCTGAGAAAAAATACTACCTCCAAACCATCTGTTCATGCAAATAGTATTTTTTTTAAATAGAATTTCCAATCCTTGTAACATCTCTCTACCAACGTATATAGTTGTTGCTTGACATCTGTAGATATTTTGCAACACTTATGCATGGGTTACCAACGCAGGTATATGCGTTGCATTATATCCTAGCAACGCCAAAAAACGGAACATATTTTTATCTGTTGGTAAAGTTGCTAGCAACGCCTATATGGACACTTAGATACGCATAAATGCGTTGCATTAGGGGCGGTCTCCTTGTAGTGGAGCATTACACGATGTGGTGGTTCATATTTTACGGTCAACTAGAGGAGTAATATAGAAAAACTAGGAGCATTAATTGGTCCTCCGGCCTAGCAATTGAGGCTGTAAAATAATTAAGAGGTATATACACCTTTAGTCCCACATCTTGCACCGTGAGAGCATTTTAGTCCCACATACTGAAAAAATGAGTAATACTAGTCCCTCAACTTATATCTCGAGAGCATTTTAGTCCAATTTAATGGAATTTCTTAATTTGTCCAGAAATGACGTTGATTTTTTTAAAATGACCCATCTATATATTTTTATGTCATTTGTGTCCGTATGCGGACTGATAAGGTGGGCCACCTGTTAGTAGACGTACAAATAAAATAGTTAAATCTCTAAGAGGAGAATGGATTCTAACTTAACACTTTTGTACAACAACACACACACCCACAAGCCACTATACCGGTAGATGCCCATGACTACTCATGTGAGACGAGGAGTACTTGAGAGGACGTAATTATGCCAGACGATGAGTAATTGGGGGAAGTAATTCTTTATACAATAAAAAAGCACATACGAATGCAAAAAATGCTCACGTCTATGCTGGTACGGTCCATAATATCAATTGTATAACTTTGTCGTTAACCTAGTAGCTAGCTATAGTGTCTATAATAAACTTGAGTTTTTTCTTATTCACAAAAATGAAAAGGAATAAAGTTGAGATGTTATTGTACCCTAGAACATATATTTTTGAATATCCAAAATAAAGAACACATCAGCCAGAGCACTCTTCAGTTAATCACTTCTGTGTGCGTGTTGTAGTGGCAAGGTTGATTTCTTCAGTAGCACAGGTAATCAGTTCGATACCCTACAATTCATTGGTAGTTTTTCTTATTTGTTTTCTTATCCAGATCCTCCTGTCAAGTCGTACCAAGGTCACAACTAGAAGGCATAAAATACACAAGGGTCATTTTGCAAAAATTATGATGCCACATGTCACTTCCAGAATTAGGTACGACGAATTCGGACAAAATCACAGAAATTTGATTGAATTGGACTAAAATGTTCCTGGTTACAAGTTGTGATGCTAGTGTTGCTCATTTTGCAAGATTTGGGACTAAAACGCTCCCGCGGTGCAAGTTGTGGGACTAAAAACATATATACCATAATAATTAACGATCGTGCTATTGAGAGAATGTAACACCCCGAAAATATTAAACAAGATTAGCAAGTTCTAATCACCCAAGTTTAGGGTTAACAAAAACTTTTCTTATTAAATCTCATATGAGTGTATGTGTGAATTGCATTAGTGTATGAATGAGTGAAATTGTCATGTTTCATTTCTACAAATGATAAGGAATGGTTTAAACATGAATACTACATCATCTAGGCCATGTACAAACAAAATCAAAATAAAATAAAATCAAATATGAATCATATGATCAAATGGTCATTTTGACCAAAATTATCCATTAGACCACTTTGAGTGTTCCTAGTAAAAGATTTCTAACAGAAACTTTCCCAATTCTTTTCACCCTTGCTAGACTAAGTAAAAGTGAATCCAAACAAACTTTACAAAGTGGCAGAAACTATTTTTAAATCTATTTAAAAGACATTGCAAAATTAAATCAAGTGTATGTACTAAGATCACCACTTTCCAAAAACCACTCAAATCATTTCACCTTGGCAAACCCAAGCAACCATAGACACCAAGCATGTGACAAACACACTCACCAAAGTTCATCCAAAAATTCAAATATTATTCATGCGGCCATTTGGTCGAGCACCTGGTAGACACCAGTAAACACCAATATTGGCCTAGCAATCACTGTTTGGAGTAGTAATTGATCGCCACTAGTGCCTCAATTCTCTCCCTTGGTCGTCCCAGTGTCTAGCAACGCAGTGGACAAGCCTCACCTTTGCTGTTCGCACCTGTGAAGTGCCGCCCGAGCTCATCGTGCAGGTCGACCAAGCACCGCTCGCCATAGACCGTGCCGCCCTCTCCCATGATGTCTAGGAGATTAGCGACACTTCACCGCCACCCCGTATCCACCCCTCGACCAGAGAAAAGCCATGGACCAGCCGTAATCGCCGCCCCCACTTCTCGGTCTACCATGCCGAGAGCGCGCTACAGCGCCGCAACCGACACGCGCACACACGCCGCGCCTTGCCCTCTCAGAGCATGCACGCACTCACCGCCACCCTAGCTACCCCCCAAACACACTCGTTCGCTGCCGCGCGAACCGTGGCTACTGTGCGCCGTCTCGAACACCGCTGTTCCTGCACAGAGCATGGACCGCTCCTGACCGTTCTCGACCGCCCCTTGCCACGCCATCACCTGCATGACAATTGCCCTGAAGCACCATGTCGACCCATACCCTCAGCCATGCCAATATCTCACTGCAACAATGTCACCGATGAGCCCGAGACATGCCGCTCTGCCCCTCTCGCCGGTGTATAAATAGAGTCCACCCCAACCCTCATTTGCCGCACCATCTCACTCCCCTCTCTCTCAGAAACCTCCCACACCTCTCCCCGGAGCAAGGTGAGCACCAGCCCGCCGGAATTTCACCGGAGCCCGCCGCTACAGAGGAGAAGAGGAACTGGAGCTAGGAGCCGCCCTAGGAGCCGCTGCGACCACCATTCAACTCGCGGGCCTCGACACGTTTGATCGCCCCCGTCGCCAAGTCCAGCTGGAGCCCTGGTGAGACTCACACGACCTCCAACGTCGTTTTAGGGTTCGTTTCTTGTCGGAGCTATTCGCCGGAGATGACGAACCACAACCGTTAGATCCTATTCTAATCGTAGTGCTAAGATTGAAACTTACCGTTTTGGCTTAGTTGAGTCTCTGACAAGTAGGACCCGCCTGTCAGCAGCCCGCTGCGCGTGAACTATGAAGTTGGGCTGGCCCAGTATCGTTGCCGCGCTCGCCCCGCATTTAAATTTAGATTTTTCTTTTATTTTCAAAACCCTAATCTATTAGTGGCTTTGAAATTCAATTCAAAGAGATCTACTGAACCAAATTGCATGATTCCAATTTTGTTGGAAAGGTATTCCAAAATAGCTACGCAAGCCCATTGGATTCAAACCATTTCAAATTATAGATAACCTATAGTAAAAATAACAAGACAGAGGCTTTAGCCACTTCAAACATTTTTCAAAAATCAACCATAAATGCTTCTGAGTTGATTCCAACTCTCAAAAATCACATTTGCCAAGATATATCTGAATATGTAAAAATAATTAGGTTTACATTTAGTGATCTTGGACAAGTACTAAAAGAATGTTATATAGGCATTTCTTGTCACTTTAATTTTATTAAATAGTAATTTTAAACTCTATAAAATGTGACCACCACTTTAAATCACATTCCCAAGTATTAGAATATGTGGTGATGACATGTGTCAACATGATCCCATATTTTAATTGGAGAATATTAAATCTTAAGTATTTTCAATGAGTAGAAATTACTTTTCCAAAATAAGATAAATAAGACTAGATCTTTATTTCATGTGATGTTTGTGATGATGCTAGATCATCAAGTATGAACCTTAGTGTGCTAAATAGAAGTAGTTAAGAATTGTTTGGTGATTGCGTACCTCGTATTCCTTTATAGACGCTAGTATCGACCCGAGCTACGAGGAGGAGGAGTAATGCGAAGAAGAAGAGAACTTCAACCACTGCACTACTCAAGGCAAACCTAACACTACAAGTTAACTATGCAAGCCATGCTTGAAAGATAACCTATGCAAGATGCAGTAGGCATGCTTTGGTTATGCAACCTTGATTATACCAATCCGAAGTTTTACTTGCAAGCTTTATTCTTTTACTTTTAACAAAGTTCTTTACCTTTAGTTAGTGATTTGTGAGTATTGGAAAAATAGGGTAGATGCCATAAAGAGCATAAAACTAGGCCTAAGTAGTTATACTTAGATGCCATAAAAAGCATAAAACTAGATTTGGATAGTTACACTTGGTTAGCACCCCTTATTAGTGACACCCCCCATTGATAGTTTCTAGTGCTAAACTACTACCGATCATTTTAGATGGGAATACTTGGAGAAAATGATTATGAAAACCTTGGAATGATGATTCATTATATTGAAATGTTTTGACATGTGTTCTAAAGCACAATGGTTTTATGATGAAACTTCTTGAGGCATGAGCCTTAGTTTTGATAAAAACTGATGGTTGGTTCGGATGCGATACCATTCCAATTTTATCATACAACCGCAATACCTGAATTGGGTAGGGATTAACTGGAAGTTTATATGCCTTAGTATGGGTTCCCTTGCGGAAAGAGGTTGAGATGAGGCTACCTCGTGAATGTGAATGTCCACCTATGCAGTGCCCAGGATGGCAGATGGCCATGGCTGGGAGGCCAAGCTCATAGGGGAGGTGCCTATACTAGAGTGTGTAATTGAAAGGTTATGATTGATTATCCACATACTAAGTATGATGATTCAAGGTTATCCCTGACGGATGTATGGAATATTGTGGTGAAAGTGTACCACCTCTACAGAGTATCAAACTATTCGAATAGCCATGTCCCCGGTCATGGACAGTTGGAGTGGCCATACTGTTCCATTGTCAGATGTTTTCAAAATGACTTGTGAATTGAACTATGACCTTGAATTGACCACAACAGGGTTGTGGACATGAAAAATAGGTTCCCACTTAGGTGATCTAGAAAATTGAATTAGGTTCTTTACTTTTGAACTCCTTGTGAAATAAACCTGGCTTTTTGCAAATAAACCTAGAGCTTAAGATTCTTACTAGAACTACCTTACTTGTTAGTGATAGTTTGCGAGTACTTAAAGAGTAATCATGGCTTTGTCCCTGGCTATTCACATGGCCAGACTATGAGGAGGACTACCAGGAAGATGGATCCCCTACTATGTTTACTTTCCCCTGCTTTGATTGTATTAAGACTAGATCATGAGATCCTTTATTTGTATGACCTTTATTATGGTTTGTAATGGATGATGTACTGTGGTACCAATTCTGTTATGTCTCGCAAAAATGGTAATCTTGGGATTGCGAGGTTTGGCATAACAGGCATCTGGGATTAAAAATCCAGGAGTTGACAAGTTGGTATAAGAGCCATCGTGACCATAGGAGACCCTAGTTAGAATGGACGTCTGAACAAAAAAACTTAGTTTCAAAACAAAAGAAGTGAGTATTTATGAAAACCTATTACCACTCTTGTCCTTGAAGTTCTTTCAAAAAAATCATGTTCCTCAAAAATTCTTGCAATCCTACATAAAATTTGACACACTTGATCACCCCACTAACTTGCTCACCCTAAATTCTTATAGATGGAGGTCGAGTATAGCAAGTTCTACCAGCTGGGCAACGGAGGCCACCTTATCTTTGAGAGGGATCTAGATGCACTCGTAGAGCATCTTGAGCGCCCGCACTCGGAGTTCTTCGAGGCACAACTTAACGATCACTTGGGAGGAGAGCTATAGTGGCTGATAGTTGCAGATCTCAGAGGAAAGATGGAAGCACCCACCTCTGAGAAGATCCAATTCATCTTGAGGGAGAACAACTGGCTAGACGGACTAGCCAGGGCTATGCAGGAAGCTCTTGCCCGTCTATGTGGGCAAAACATCAACCAGATCTATGGCACTCGCTTTGCTCTCTACGCAAGGCATGATTATATGGGACTGCCCTTGGAGATGCCAGGACACCCGAAGCTCAAGCACCAGGTGGATAATCTCGACTTCATGTTGTATGATAGACAGAAGGAGTTGGACAACGCCCGTGCCTACGCCAAGCATAACCATGCCATTGCAGTCAGGAAGGACCAGACCCTCGCCATCCTCGCCAAGGAGCGATATTCACTTCGTCGTCAACATGACAAGAAGGATCGCATCATCGATCGTCTTCACAAGAAGGTGGCCACTCTCGAGAAGACCATCCGTGAACAGGAGATCCACCTTGAAGCATAGGAGGAGCAAGGTGAAGATATCCGTGGAGATCTCTACTCTTACCTTAGTGATGATGACGACTACCTGGAGGACGAGGCCATGGAGGATCACAATGATGAAGATGATGTCGCCTTCATTGATGATGATTAGATTCACTTGAGCACTACCGTAGGAGTGAGTTGTACCCAATCCCATTGTATCGTAGTTTCATAAAATGGTTCTTAAAACCATCTGTTTCCTTGTTGTGGTGTGTGTTTGTATTGGATGCTATGAATGAATGAATGAATGCAAAGAAAGATGTTAGTTTGCAAAACCTGGGTCAAACTCCAAGTTTAAAGTTTCTAATACAAACCCATAAACCCTAAAAATTTCCCCCTTTATCATTATCTATCACAGTCTTCAAGATGCCTCACGGTAACGCCGGTGGAAGCAGTTCATCTCACGACCCAATGCTGCAGATTCTGCAAATGTTAGTTTCTGACCGTGAAGCTAGTAGAGCCGAATGCCAACCCAACTTAGCAACTCTTTAACAGATAGCTCAGATGGCCCAAAATAATCAAGCTCACGAAAACCAGGATAACCATGGATCCAAGCTCAAGAACTTTCAGAATACCAACCCACCTATATTTAGTAAGTCTGATGAGCCCTTAGATGCTGATGACTGGCTGCAAACCATGGAGAATAATTTGGAGGTCGCAGGAATTGAAGCCAATGAAAAAGTACTATTTGCCACCCATTATATGGCGGGGGATGCAAGAGCCTGGTGGAATAGCACTCGTACCATGAACGAAGGGAAAACGATGACTTGGGAAGAATTCAAGATCAAGTTCAGCCAGACCCATGTGCCCCAAGGTTTGGTCACTAGAATGACTGTGGTGGAATACCGTGACATATTCTTATCCTTGGCTAGGTATGCCCCTGATGAGATTAGCACCGAAGCAAAGAAGAAGGAAAGGTTCCTGAATGGGTTACATGATGAGATGCAGACAGTGTTAGTCAACATCCGTTTTGCGGATCTAGAAGAATAGTGGACTCTGCTATCCAGATGGAAGGAAAGATCAACCAAGCCAATGACAACCGTAAGCGTCGCATGATGCACCAGCCTGGATCCCACCATACACAGAAGTATCGCCCCAACCAGTCTGCAGGATATGCCCCAAGAAACAACCGAACCCCTATGTATTGTCCAAACTATCCCAATCGTGGCGGAGGAAACTTGAGGTCTGGAGGAAACCACAACAATAACCCCGGCAACTCCAATAACTTGAACCATGCATCACCCAAGTCCAACAACACCAACAACAACAATACTGCCCCAAGGACTGGAAGCAATGTTGTGCCTATAGCAGGAAAAGACAAGTCCATGATTACTTGCTTTGAATGCGGAGTCAATGGTCACTACTCCAATGAGTTCCCCAAGAAGCTTGCAGCAACCACCAATGTGAATGCACCCGCTCAGCAGCAACACCATGTCTAGCCTGGAAAGAGATTTTCCCCAGGAAACCCGCTCAACCGTAACGGCCGTCTGTTCCACATGAATGTTGAAGAAGCTCAGGAAGCGCCAGATGTCGTGTTGGGTATGTTTTCTGTTAACTTAGTACTTGCAAGAGTGTTGTTTGATTCTAGAGCATCGCACTCGTTTGTTACAAAAGAATTTGCATGCACTAGTAAGATTCAACAAAAAAAATTGAAGCATGTTATGATAGTTCAAATACCTGGGTCAACCACCAAAGCTAGAAAAAATTGCAAGGATGTACCTTTCAAAATCCATGGAATAGATTTTTATGCTAATCTAATAGTACTTGGAACCAAAGGTTTGGAAGTAGTACTACGAATGGATTGGATGTCGAAACATAAAGGATGGATCGACTGTGCCAAGAAAGCCATAACCATGACCAGTAGCACTGGAGTATCTGTAGAGCATGTATCTGAGACGCTGCCCCGTCAATTCAAATGTAACAAGAGTCTAGCCCAACCAACCCTAGACCAAGTCAGAGTAGTCTGTGAATACCCCAACGTGTTCGTATATGAATTGCTCGGTATGCCCCTAGATCGAGATATCGAGTTCGTCATTTAACTAGTTCCTGGAACTGGACCCATAGCTTAGAGATCTTATAGTATGAACCCATCTGAATTAGTGGAGCTAAAGAAGCAACTTGATGCTATGCTGGAGAAAGGTCTGATTCAACCAAGTGCATCGCCATGGAGATCGCCTGTTTTGTTTGTGGATAAGAAAGATGGAGGTAACCGTTTATGCACGGATTACCGGAAGGTGAATGATGTCACCATCAAGAACAAGTACCCACTTCCGAAGATAGAAGATCTGTTTGACCAGGATACTGGTGCCAGAGTGTTTTCTAAGATTGATCTTAGAACTATTTGTCATCAACTCAAGATTCGTGCAATGGATATCCCAAAGACCGCCTTCACCACCAGATATGGATTGTATGAGTATACGGTCATGTCTTTTGGATTAACCAATGCCCCCGCTTGTTTCATGAATCTCATGAATATGATCTTTATGAATTTTCTGGATAAGTTTGTTGTTGTTTTTATCGACGATATTCTGATCTATTCCAAGTCAGAAGAAGGCCATGAGCTACACCTGAGAACCATCCTTGAAACCCTTAGAGAACATCAGTTGTATGCCAAGTTTAGCAAATGTGAGTTCTGGTTAAAGGAAGTAGGATTCCTAGGACATATCGTGTCGGCAGGAGGAATTTCTATCGATCCCACCAAGATTAAGAATGTTGAAGAATGGAAAACCCCAACCAATCAAACCCAAGTCCACGCATTTCTCTGATTAGCGGGATATTACCACAAGTTCATAGAAAGATTTTCAAGCATCGCAAGTCCGCTGACCCAGCATTGAAGAAAGATCAGAAGTTTGAATGGATGAACAAATGTGAAGCAAGTTTTCAAGAGCTCAAGAAGAGATTGATTTCAGCCCCAATTCTGATTATGCCGGATATCAAGAAGCCCTTTGATGTGTATTGTGATGCATCCAAGATTGGTCTCGGATGTGTGTTGATGCAAGAAGGCAAAGTCATATCATATCTGTCTAGACAACTAAAGCAACATGAGCAAAACTACCCTACCCATGACTTAGAACTAGCAGGCGTAGTTTTAGCTTTGAAGAACTGGCTTCATTACCTTATGGGTAACTGCTGTCTGATTTATTCAGATCACAAGAGTCTGAAGTATATATTCACCAAGAAGGAGCTGAATATGAGGCAAAGGATATGGATAGAGTTAATCAAAGATTATGACCTTGACATTCACTATCACCCCGGCAAAGCCAATGTGGTAGCAAATGCTCTTAGTAGACTGTCGTGTAGATTAAACACCATGATTAAAGAAACCTATCCAAGTTTGCATGAAGAGTTGGATAAGTTTAGAATGGAGCTACTTAGCAAAGGATTCCTAGAGAGTATTGAACTTCAACCCACTTTGATCAGTCAAATCAAGGAAGCCCAGAAAGGAAATGCAAGTATCGACGGAATCAAGCGTCGTATCGGTACAGGGAATGTACCCAGATTCACCAAAGATGAAGAAGGAGTTTTGTGGTACAAAGAACGTATTTGTGTACTAGCAGATTCCAAGTTGAAGCAAGTCATCTGATGACCCACAAGTATAGGGGGTGTATCGTAGTATTTTCGAGGGAAGTGAAACCCAATTTATTGATTCGACACAAGGGGAGCCAAAGAATATTTATAAGCCCTAACAACTAAGCAGTCAATTCAGCTGCACCTGGAAACAATCTTGCTCACATCAGTTTATCAGTAGCAACAATTTTGTAGTAGGAGTAGTGAAGTAACAGCAGTAGTAAAGTAAAGACAGCAGTAACAATAGCAGTAAACAGTGAGATTCGAGTGTGGTAGGCATAGGGATGGATGGATGAGCGTTGCATGGACAAGACAACTCACATAGCAATCAGAACATAGGGCAATTGCAGATAAATAAGATAAAGCATCCAAGTACTAGATAATCCTAGGCATGTGTCTCATATATAGTCATACGTGCTTGCAATGAGAACTTGCACACCATCTTTTCTCCTTCTAGCCCGTTTGCAGCGGGGCCTCAAGGGAACTACTAGCAATTAAGGTTCTCCTTTTAATAGAGCACTGGAGCAAAGCATTCCCTCTGGTTATCCCGATTTCTGTCATGTCGGGGCCTTTGGTTCTGGACAACAACGTGTGTATACAACTTGAAGGTAAGACCATAAACAATACTATCATAATGAATCAATAACATGTTCAGATCTGAAATCATGGCACTCGGGCCCTAGTGACAAGCATTAAGCATAACAAGTCGCAACAAAGTCATAAAGCACTAATAGAAGATACTAGGCACCATGCCCTAACAATCCGATGCCATTACATGAACGATCTCATCCAATCCCTACCATCCCCATAGCCTACAGCGGGGGATTACTCACTCATAGATGGGGGAAACATGGATGGTTGATGGTGATGATGATGGCGATGATCTCCTCCAATTCCCCGTCCCGGCAGGGTGCCAGAACGGAGTTTCTGGTGCTGTTTTGTGGAATCTAGTGGTGGCGGTGGAGCGGAACTCCTTCTGGAAAAACGTCGAACCCCCCTGAGTTTTTAGGTAAGAAGGCATCCTATAGGCGAAGAGGGAGACCGAGGGGTGTGCAGGCGGCAGACCACCCCAGCACGACCAAGCCTAGCCCACGGGCCAGTGGTGTGGCTGGGCCCAGCTCCTCTCTCATATTACGCTTGGAGTCTTACGCGAAATAGAATTTTTGGCATATTTTTAGGGATTTTTCCTAATAGTTAATTTTCTGCACAAAAACTAAACACCAAGGCAATTCTACTGAAAACAGTGCCAGTCCGTGGTAGTTGCATCCAAATCACACAAGTTTAGAGGAGAAATAATAGCAAAAGTGTTCGGGAAAGTAGATATGTTTTGGACGTATCAACTCCCCCCAAGGTTAGCTTATTGCTTGTCCTCAAGCAATTCAGTTGAAAACTGAGTGCGATGAAACAACTTTCACGAACGCATTTTCTTCATATGATGTATATATTCTCAGCATTTGATCAACTACTTAGACAATTCATAATAAGGAATATGCAACTAAGTTTACTTAATAGGCATTGCAAGCTATGAAGAGATTCCAACTCAAAAATAATAAGTAGCATGAAACATAAACATAATCAACATTACAATGCTCATAACAAGGTATGATAGAGTGGTATCTCGCTTGCCTTTGATTATGAATGCCAAGGCACCTCTGAAGTTTAGGTGAAGACTAGAAGTAAAGGTATCAAAGATACAACCATCAAAGTCATAACACAAATAATCATGTTTTGAGGCAAGCACATTACACTAAGAATGACAACTATGCTCTCAAGAAGGTGCTCATAGAATATGTGGAGACTCAACAAGGAAAACGAAAAAGGTTTTGAAAAGTTTGAAAGGCTTCCAAATGCTGAAAGTATGGTACCCGTTAGCTTTGAGATCTCATTGCCCCTATCATAAGCATCTTTAAGTGGTTAAGGTTAAAGTGACACAAGTAAGAAGATATTCTTGACAAGTTATAAATCAAAGTCTCATGCCCCTTACTTACGAAGACCGATCCTCATGCTACTCAACTTTAGTCCCGAGTAAGCTCTTGTCATTGTACGTATATACGTATCATAGAGAACCGCCAACGGGGTACCCCTTGCACATGATACAGGAGCTATCTCATAATCAAAATGACAAGGCAAGCAGACAATGAGCATCTCAGCGATCTTTTTATTTACTATGTGCATAGATTTTTATTGAGGATGCTTCATAGAATGCTCATTATGGTTATGCTGCAAGTTTCCACCATGATTAGGCATGGCTTAGGCTAGCAGCCTAGGTGTTTCTCTAACACACATACAAACTCCATGATCTTACAAGTTCCACCTTTATTTCACACTGACGGGATCCATAGGCAAAAGAACATGATATCAACGAGGTACTATGTACTAGTGCAATGTTGAAAGCGTTCCCCATGATACATGGTTCTGCTAACTTCAACTTATAAAGCGCAAGCATATACGCAACAAAGAAGGACGCAATGGTTCAGGTTTATTAAGTGCAAGAAAATAAAGTGTGTCATCAAGTTCGTGAGAGCTTTACTAACTAACTTTCTCATAACAAGCAAACATTTTATTCGGAAGAAAACAAGGCATATTGAATATGCACGGAACAGCAAATGATTCTAATAGGTAGGTATGGTGGACACTTTTGGCAATCTTTGGTTTTAGGAAATTGGAAATACGAGTAGAGCATACTCAGTGTAAGTGAAGGCTAGCAATTAGAGAGGGAGCGACAAACGAGAGAGCAATAACTGTCATAATAATGCTTGCAACAAAACATGACTAATCATGGCATGAAAGTGATTCAAGACCCTCAAGGAAAAATAATTCATCGAGGCTTAACTGACTATTTCAGTCATATGCATGCGTGAGCATGTGCCAAGTCAACTCAAATGAAAGATTCAGAAGAGGATACCACGGTGTCATACCAAGTTATGAATAGAGTAATGCAAGCAAACATTCATATGACATGCTACAAACTATTAGCAATCTGGAACTAATCGTATGAAAGCAAGAACTACTAAGCATCCATGAATAACATACACCTACATGAACAGACTAAGCACGTCCACAATGATGAGTATACGTACAAAAATGAAAACAAATAGAGTTCATTACCAGCCTCTTACCACACCTCAAGTTTTCATTAATCCTCATTATTGCCCTTCACTTGTGTGGCTTGAATAATAACATGAAACCAATATCCACTGAGGACTGCTGAACCCTGCAACAAACTAACAAAACCAAAGAAGAACAACAAATATTTTTTGTGTTTTCGATTTTTAAACAAGAACCAAAAAGGGAAAAACAAGCAAAGCAAAATCTTTTTGGGTTTTTCGAATAGTTCAAACAAAGAAAGCAAACCAAGGCAAAAAGGAAGAAGGAAACCAAAGAGAAACAACAGAAATATTTTTGGTCTTTTTGTGTTTTAGAAAGCAAAAGCAAAGAAAGAACAAAAACTAAAAAGAGAACGAAACATGAATATACAAAGTACCGACGCAAAATGATATGGAGATCAGTGTGATGTTGGCGTACCTCCCCCCAAGCTTAGGCTTTTGGCCTAAGTGGGTATCAATCCAGGTATGAGTAAGGGTTCCAAACGGGCGGGTCATGATAAGAATGATCGTAGTTGGGCCCTTGGGAGGAAGAAGAAGCTCCCCAATCGTAGATAGGTGCTGATATGAAGACTCCCCCTCATTCGAGGGCTGGACCGAATCATCCGTGACCTCCCTTCTATTATCTTGCTCCTGTTGGGAGAGCTCTCCCAAGTACGTATCAAACTCCTCCTCCGTGAGAGAACATCCTACCCTGTTATCAAGGTTAAACAAAACAGGTGCAGGCAAAAGAATAACACGCTCGGACTTGCTCCGTCTCCAACCAGCTTTGAGAAAAGTTATTTCATAAGACAACTCACTCAGACTAGCCCACGAAGAAACAAATTTATGTTGTATCATGGAATTAAGATCAAGCCTTTCTATGGGAAACTGTAGGTCTAGATGATGAGGCACTAAACCAAGCAATGCTAGTAAACAAGAAGCAATGAGGCCCCCACAAATTCCACCTTTCTCGCGGTTAGCAGCAAGACGAAAAGCTATCAAAGCACCCAAGTTGTAAGACATATCTCGTTTAAGAGCGGCAGAGATGAATGCTAGATCATATGAAGATAACTTATTGGCAGTTTTCCTAGCAAGAACACACTTGGCAATAAAGTAGGCAAATTAGCGAATGGAGGGGAGATGAATGTTATGGATTTTCCCACTCTCCTTCGAGAAGCTGCTCCCTTGGAAAATTTCTGCGTATAAATCCAAGAGTGGTGCAGGTTGCTCTTTAATCCTTCCACGTGATCCCCACTGAGGTACCTTAATAGTTGCACAAAAGTCATCGAGAGAAAGGTTGACAGCAATATTGTAAATTTTGTAGTGGACCATGGGGTTAGGCAAAGAGTAACTAAATTGAAAGTCCTGCACCACAGACATGGTTAGCTTCAGAAATTGACAAGGTTCATCTTCCAAAAAGTGCTCCAATCCTGCATTAGAAACCAAAGTGTGGAAATCTTGGAAAATTCCTGCAGCTCTCATGAACTCAGAGCATGGATAAATGGAAGTAAAAACTTCCTCCTCTCGGTGAACCTTCATAACCTCAGGCACCCATAGTTCATGTTGGTTTAGTTGATGCTCATTCATCTTCTATTCTGAAATTTAAACATCTATTAAACAAGTGATTGCAAAGTGAATATAATAATGGAGAGCACTACTCATAGGGACTTGTAGGGGCCTAAACATGCATCAAAACTATATCTCTAAGCATCAAACAAGCTTACAAGCTCTCATAACCTGTCACCTACAACAGCAAAATACTCAAGATATAAACCACTAAACACAAATCTACTTGGACAAGCGGAGGAGTGACATACCGGAGAGCAAATGCTCCAAATTTCAGCAGCAAAGATGGGTTGAGCAAGGAGATCGACAAATCAAGGTCAAGCACAGCAAGAACGCGATTTTGAGCAATGAACTGGAGTTTACTCGGGAGAGAGAAGAAAGTGGCAAGTGAGAGAGTGAGTGGAGGGCCAGGGGTGGCCCAACCCATGGCATGGCTCCACCCAAGGCAAGCCGCGCCACCAGGTGGTGTGCCTGCCTGGTGGCCCCCCTGGTACCTCCCAGGCACTCCTCTGCCCCTTTTTTCACGTAAAAATTTAATATGAATTTTCTGGAATTTTTCGAGACACTTTATTTTTGGGTAATTTTCAGGCATAGATGAATGCTTTTCTGACAGAAAGATTTTTTTTTGGAATGATGCAATGACAAAACAAGGCTAGAACTACAGAAGTTCTAAGACACTCTAACATGCAAGCAACTAACAACAAAAAGAAAACGAAACGAAAGCTAAAACTAAAATGGATAGAATAAAAGTAAGCGGAGATAATCATGGTGAAAACACTGTTTTGTTCAATGAAATCCTTTTGTTAACAAGGTTTATCAGGTCTTGTTACCAAAACAATTTCATATGAGACAAAACTTTGTATTCCACTAATGATTATGTTACCTCAACTTGAATGGGAGAATATTCCAGCAATGGTCCCAATCATAATAGTTTCATATTTTTCTCTTGGTATGGGACAATATATTTCTCCAACTTGAATGGCCTACAGATGTTCAATTGAATTCAATCCATAAGTCCTATCAATATTCTTGGGGAAATAGACAGTATGTTCCTTGCCATTGACATTGAAAGTCACCTTTCCTTGATTACAATTAATAACAGCTCCTGCAGTATTAAGAAAAGGTCTCCCGAGAATAATAGACATATTATCATCTTCAGGCATTTCAAGCACAACAAAATCAGTTAATATCAATCAACTATGAGCCACTTGAACAGGTACATCCTCACATATACTAACAAGAATAGTGGTAGATTTATCAGCCATTTGCAAAGATATATCAGTTGGTATTAATTTTTCCAGTTGAAGTCTCTTATAGAGAGAGAAAGGCATAACACTAACTCCAGCTCCCAAATCACACAAAGTAGTTCTAACATAACTATTCTTAATAGATCAAGGAATAGTTGGAATCCCTGGGTCTCCAAGTTTCTTAGGAACCTTACCATTAAAGTAATAATTAGCAAGCAAAGTAGAAATTTCTTCATTATGGATCTTCCTTTTATTCGATACAATATCCTTCATATACTTTGACTAAGGAGGCAATTTAATAGCATCAGTCAAAGGAATTTGCAAGAATAAAGAATTCATCCACTCACAAAACTTATTATAGTGTTCATCTTCCTTTGACTTGTGTTTCTTATTAGGGAAAGGCATAGGTTTTTGGACCCAAGGCTCTCTTTCGCTACCATGTTTCTTAGCAACCAAATATTCTTTAGTGTATTTAGTATTCTTAGTATGCTTTTCAGGTTCTTCTTCAACTTTTTCTTCATTAGGAACATCATTTTCTTCATTACCACTTTCGGTTTCAGCATCATAGACAGATATACTATTAGGATCTATAGCAGGTTCAGAGGGTTCTACAATAGTTTTATGCTTCTTTTTTATTTTCTTACGAGTAGTACCACTATTTTCAGCTTGTTGAGAATCCTGCTCAATTCTTTTGGGATGCCCCTCAGGATATAGAGGATCCTGGGTAGCAGCACCACTTCTAGTTCTAATTTCATAAGCATGTTTCCTTTAGCAGCGTTAACTAGCAAGTCTTTTTGCACTTTAATGAGTTGATCTATTTGAGTTTGAACCATTTAAAAGTGTTTAACAATCATTTTAACATCATTAGAGGTTCTTTCCACAATATCTTTCAACTCAACAATAGCTCTAGTGTTTTCCATTAGATGATTTTGCACCCTTTTATTCAAATTATCTTGCTTAACAATAAAAATATTGAATTCTTCTAAGCATTGATCAAGAGGTTTGGAGTAAGGGATGTCACCTTCATCAAAGTGTTGGAGAGAGTGTACCTCAATAGTGGATGAGTGGGGAATTGGCTTACATAATTCTTCTATAGGAGGTAAATTCTTGACATCTGCAGCTTTAATTCCCTTCTCCTTAAGACATTTCTTAGCTTCCTTATCACTTCATCATTTAATTCAATAACTCCCCTCTTCTTTGATATTGGAATAGGTACACGAATAGTTGATTCAGGTATGATTACTTCAGGTATAGCTGGTTCAGGAGGAGTCCAGTCTTCATAATTCTTGCTTATTTTAGCCATTAATTCCTTAGCTTCCTTGGGAGTCCTATTCCTGAAAACACAATCAGCACAACTATCTAGGTATGTCCTAGATTCTTAAGTTAGTCCATTATAAAATATATCAAGAACCTCACTCTTAGGTAATGGACTTCCAGCCTGTGCATGAATCACAGCACAAAACCTTGCCCATGATTCAGGCAATATCTCTTTTTCTCCCTGTTTAAAATCAAAAAGTTCCTGCAAAACAGCATGTCTAGCACTAGGAGGAAAATATTTTTGCAGGAAAGTACTAATCAAGCAATCAGGGCTATGAATAGATCCAGGAGGTAAATTACTAAACCAAGTTTTAGCTTCTCCTTTCAGTGAAAAGGGGAAAATCTTAGCAACAAAGTAAGTACGCATCTTAATATCATCAGAAAACAAGCCATTCATGGTAGAAAGTTCATTCATATGTGCTACCGCACTTTCGTTCTTAGTCCCACAAAAAGGTTCTTTCTCAACAATAGCTATGTAAGATAGATCAAGAGAGAAATCATAATTTTTATCTTTAATGTTTATGGGATAAGAAGCAAACTTAGCAATAGGAGACAATTTGGGTCTAATAGTACGCCTCTCAAGGAGACTCTTAGCAGCGCTCCTATCATGGGTGTTTTTACATTCTTTAATAAATTCATTGGTCATCTCAACATAACCATCTTCAATATCATAACTCTCACTAGACTCGGGTGAACTAATAGGTGTAGTAGTGTCTTCATTAGGAGTTTCAGTATTTCCATCTATAGTTCTAGCAATCATAGCATCTAGGAAAGGACCTAATGAACCACTCTTATCAAGCACAGTAGAAGCAACATCATAAGTATCAGAAGTTTCAGATTCAACAGTAGTAGTAGTGTGTGTAGCATGTGTATGTGGTGGTGTAACGAGCTTACTCATAACAGATGGTGAATCAAGAAAAACAGAGGTGTTCAGAACCGTACCTCTTATTGTAGTGGATGGTAAAATAGGAACCTTGCCATCACGAGACTTACCCATGATGGATGGATGGCAGCGAACAATAATGAATCCAAGTGAACTTAATAAATAAATCTATGCTCCCCAGCAACGTCACCAGAAAATAGTCTTGATGACCCACAAGTATAGGGGGTGTATCGTAGTATTTTCGAGGGAAGTGAAACCCAATTTATTGATTCGACACAAGGGGAGCCAAAGAATATATATAAGACTTAACAACTGAGCTGTCAATTCAGCTGCACCTGGAAACAATCTTGCTCACTGCAGTTTATCAGTAGCAATAGTTTTGTAGTAGGAGTAGTGAAGTAATAGTAGTAGTAAAGTAAAGATAGCGGTAACAATAGTAGTAAATAGTGGGATTCGAGTGCGGTAGGCATAGGGATGGATGGACGGGCGTTGCATGGACAAGACAACTCACATAGCAATCAGAACATAGGGCAATTGCAGATAAATAAGATAAAGCATCCAAGTACTAGATAATCCTAGGCATGTGTCCCATATATAGTCATACGTGCTCGCAATGAGAACTTGCACACCATCTTTTGTCCTGCCATCCTGTTTGGAGCAGGGCCTCAAGGGAACTACTGGCAATTAAGGTGCTCCTTTTAATAGAGCACCGGAGCAAAGCATTAACACTCCGTGAACACATGTGATCCTCATATCAAAGCCATTCCCTCTGGTTATCCCGATTTCTGTCACTTCGGGGGCTTTGGTTCCGGACAACAACGTGTGTATACAACTTGCAGGTAAGACCATAAACAATACTATCATAATGAATCAATAACATCTTCATATCTGAAATCATGGAACTTGGTCCCTAGTGACAAGCATTAAGCATAACAAGTCACAACAAAGTCATAAAGCACTAATAGAAGATAGTGGCACCATGCCCTAACAATCCGATGCCATTACATGAATGATGTCATCCAATCCCTACCATCCCCATAGCCTACAGCGGGGGATTACTCACTCATAGATGGGGGAAACATGGATGGTTGATGGAGAAGCGATAGTGATGATGATGGCGATGATCTCCTCCAATTCCCCATCCCGGCAGGGTGCCAGAACGGAGGTTCTGGTGCTGTTTCGTGGAATCTAGTGGTGGCAGCGGAGCGGAACTCCTTTTGGAAAAATGTCGACCCCCCCTAACTTTTTAGGTCAGAAGGCATCGTATAGGAAAAGAGGGAGACCGAGGGGGTGTCTGGCGGCAGAGCACCTCGGTGCGCCGAGCCTAGCCAGCGTGACGTGTGGTGTGGCTCAGGCCCAGCTCCCTCCGCCTCAGATTCTGCAGCTGCGAGTCTTCTGGAGAAATTGAATTTTTGGTATATTTTCCTAGATTTTTCCTGATAGTTGATTTTTTGCACAAGAACTAAACACCAAGGCAATTCTGCTGAAAACAGCGTCAGTCCGTGTCAGTTGCATCCAAATCACACAAGTTTAGAGGAGAAACAATAGCAAAAGTGTTCGGGAAAGTAGATACGTTTTGGACGTATCATCATCATGCAGGAAGCTCATGATACTCTTTATTCTATTCACCCAGGAGGAACAAGATGTATCAGGATTTGAAGGAGCAATTTTGGTTGCAAAAGATGAAGAGAGAAATCGAAAGCTACATAGCCAAGTGTTATATCTGTCAAAGAGTCAAGGTGGAACATCAACGACCCGCATGACTTTTGCAACCATTGCAGATTCCAGAATGGAAATGGGATTCTATCGAAATGGATTTCATCACCGGTTTGCCTACCTCTAGTAGGGGAAATGACTCTATTTGGGTCATAGTTGATATACTGTCCAAGGTAGCACATTTTATACATGTCAAGACCACCTACTAGAGTTCGAAGCTAGCAGAGTTGTACATTGCTAGAATCGTCAGTTTGCATGGAACCCCTAAGACCATAGTGTTGGATCGAGGAACCTAGTTTACCTCAAGATTTTGGCAGAAAGTCCAAGAAGGATTAGGAACCAAGCTGAACTTCAGCACAACTTATCACCCGCAAACCAATGGACAAACTGAAAGAGTCAACCAAATCTTAGAAGATATGTTGAGAGCTTGTGTGCTAGAATATGGATCAAAATGGGAAGATTGTCTACCTTTCGCAAAATTCTCATACAACAATAGTTATCAAGCTAGTTTGCAAATGGCCCCCTTTGAATTTTTGTATGGAAGGAAGTGTCATACCCCCTTGAATTGGTCGCAAGTAGGAGAAATATGATATCAACTGGAACTGCCGGAGGAGATGTCATCCATACACGATGTGTTCCATATATCGTTACTTCGCAAATTCCTAGAAGTTCCGGAGAAGACCGAAGTGTTCAAGAACATCGATCACTAAGACATATATATCAACAAGTATCTAACTTATCATGAAGTATCCATTCGTATTTTGGAAGAAGCCTTCAGAACCACCAAGACCCGGAGTATCAAGTTTCTCAAGATCCGGTGGAGAAACCATACTAAAGAGGAAGCTACTTGGGAGCGAGAAGATTACATTAGGACTGAGTTTCCAAATCTCTTTAGTTCCTAGTTTTTATTAAATCTCGGGCCGAGATTTTGTTTAAGGAGGGAAGGTTTGTAACACCCCAAAAATACTAAACAAGATTAGCAAGTTATAATCACCCAAGTTTAGGGTTAGAAAAACTTTTCTTATTAAATCTCATATGAGTGCATGTGTGAATTGCATTAGTGTATGAATGAGTGAAATTATCATGTTTGATTTCTACAAATGATAACGAATGGTTTAAAGATGAATACTACATCATCTAGGCCATGTACAAACTAAATGAAAAGAAAAGAAAATCAAATATGAATCATATGATCAAATGGTCATTTCGACCAAAATTATCCACTAGACCACTTTGAGTGTTTCTAGTAAAAGATTTCTAACAGAAACTTTCCCAATTCCTTTCACCCCTTGCTAGACCAAGTAAAAGTGAATCCAAACAAACTTTACAAAGTGGCAGAAACTATTTTTAAATCTATTTAAAAGACATTGGAAAATTGAATCAAGTGTATGTACTAAGATCAGCACTTTTCAAAAACCACTCAAATCAATTCACCTTGGCAAACCCAAGCAACCATAGACACGCAAGCATGTGACAAACACACTCACCAAAATTCATCCAAAAATTCAAATCTTGAATTCATGCAGCAATTTGGTCGAGCACCTGGCAGACACTAGTAAACACTTGCCTAACAATCATTGTTTGGAGCAGTAATTGATCGCCACTAGTGCCTCAATTCTCTCCCCTGGTCGCCCCAGTGTCCAGCAGCGCAGTGGACAAGCCTCCCCCTTTGCTGTTTGCACCAGTACAACACCGCCCGAGCTCACCGTGCAGGTCGACCAAGCACCGCTTGCTACAGCTCGCACCGCCCTCTCCCACAATGTCTAGGAGATAGGTGACACTTCACTGCCACCCCCTGTCGACCCCTCGACCAGAGACAAGCTGTGGACCAGCCGTAATCGCCACGCCCACTTCTCTGTCTGCCATGCCGAGAGCGCGCCAGAGCGCCGCAATCGACACGCGCACACACGTCGCGCCTTGCCCTCTCTGCGCGTGCACGCACTCACCGCGACGCCAGCTACCCCCCAGACACGCCCGTTTGCCACCGCGTGAACCGTGGCCACTGTGCACCATCTCGAATGTCGTCGTTCCCACACAGAGCACGGACCGCTCCCGGCCGTTCCCGACCACCCCTTGTCGCACCATCACTCGCATGACAACTGCCCTAAAGCACCACGTAGACCCCTACCCTCAGCCATGCCAATAGCTCACTACAACGACATTGCCGACGAGCCCGAGCCATGCCGCTCTGCGCCTCTCGCCGGTGTATAAATAGAGGCCACACCAGCCCTCATTTGACACACCATCTCACTCCCCTCTCTCTCAGAAACCTCCCACACCTCTCCCCGGAGCAAGGCGAGCACCAGGCCACCGGAATTTCACCGGAGCCCGCCACTACAGAGGAGAAGAGGAACTGGAGCTAGGAGCTGCCCCAGGAGCCACCGCGACCACCATTCGACTTGCTGGCCTCGACACGTTCGATCGCCCCCATTTCCAAGTCTAGCTGGAGCCCTGGTGAGCCTCACATGACCCCCACCACCGTTTTAGGGTTCGTATCTCGTCGGAGCTATTCGCCGGAGATGACGAACCACAGCCATTAGATCCTATTCTAATCGTAGCACTGAGATTGAAACTTACCATTTCGGCTTAGTTGAGTCGTTGACAAGTAGGACCCACCTGTCAGCAGCATGTTGCGCACGCGCTGTGCAGTTTTGCCGACCCAGTTTCATTCCCGCGCTCGCGCCGCTTTTAAATTTAGATTTTTATTTTATTTTCAAAACCCTAATCTGTCAGTGACTTTGAAATTAAATTCAAAGAGGTCTACTGAACCAAATTGCATGATTCCAATTTTGTTGGAAAGGTATTCAAAATATCTACCTAGGCCCATTAGATTCAAACCATTTTTATTATAGATCACCTATAGTAAAAATAATAAGATAGAGGTTTTTGCCACTTCAAACATTTTTCAAAAATCAATCATAAATGCTTCTAAGTTGATTCCAACTCTCAAAAATCACATTTGCCAAGATCTATCTGAATATGTAAATATATTTAGGTTTACATGCAGTGATATTGGACTAGTACTAAAAGAATGCTATATAGCCATTTCTAGTCACTTTAATTTTATTAAATAGTAATTTTAAACTCTATAAAATGTGACCACCACTTTAAATCACATTCCTAAGTATTAGAATATGTGGTGATGACATGTGTCAACATGATCCCATATTTTAATTGGAGAATATTAAAACTTAAGTATTTTCAATGAGTAGAAATTACTTTTCCAAAATATGATAAATAAGACTAGGTCTTTATTTCATGTGATGTTTGTGATGATGCTAGATCATCAAGTGTGAACCTTAGTGTGATAAATAGAAGTAGTTAAGTATTGTTTGGTGATTGTGTACCTCGTATTCCTTCATAGATGCTATTACCAACCAGGGCTACGCGGAGGAGTACTACGAAGAAGAAGAACAGAACTTCAACCACTTCACTACTCAAGGCAAGCCTAACACTATAAGTTAACTATGCAAGCCATCCTTGCAAGATAACCTATGCAAGATGCAGTAGGCATGCTTTGGTTATGCAACCTTAATTATACCAATCCCAAGTTTTAGTTGCAAACTTTATTCTTTTACTTTTACCAAAGTTCTTTACCTTTAGTTAGTGATTTGTGAGTATTGAAAAAATAGGATAGATGCCATAAAGAGCATAAAACTAGGCCTAGGTAGTTATACTTAGATGCCATAAAAAACATAAAACTATATTTGGATAGTTACACTTGATTAGCACCCCTTATTAGTGACACACCCCTATTGATAGTTGCTAGTGCTAAACTACTAACGATCACTTTAGATGGGAATACTTGGAGAAAATGATTATGAAAACCTTGGAATGATGATTCATTCTATTGAAATGTTTTGACATGCGTTCTAAAACACAATCGTTTGATGATGAAACTTCTTGAGGCACGAGCCTTAGTTTTGATAAAAACTGATGGTTGGGTTCGGATACGATACCATTCCAATTTTACCGTACAACCGCAATACCTGAATTGGGTAGGGCTTAACTGGAAGTTTATATGCCTTAGTATGGGTTCCCTCACAGAAAGAGGTTGAGCTGAGGCTACCTCGTGAATGTGAATGTCCACCTATGTAGTGCCCAGGATGACAGATGGCCATGGCTGGGAGTCCAAGCTCATAGGATAGGTGCCTATACTAGAGTGTGTAGTTGAAAGGTTATGATTGATTATCTCCATACTAAGTATGATGATTCAGGGTTATCCCTGACAGATATATTGAATATTGTGGTTAAAGTGTACCACCTCCGTAGAGTGTCAAACTATTCGAATAGTCGTGTCCACGGTCATGGACAGTTGGAGTGGCCATACTATTCCGTTGTCAGATGTTTTCAAAATGGCTTGACCACAACAGGGTTGTGGACATGAAAACTAGGTTCCCACTTAGGTGATGTAGACAATTGAATTAGGTTCTTTACTTTTGAACTCCTTATGAAATAAACCTGGCTTTTTGCAAATAAACCTAGATCTTAAGATTCCTACTAGAACTTGTCGTGGTGGTGGCACGGCAGATGCCATGGATAGGCTAAAGGTGGGGACTAAATGCACTAGGGGAATCTAGGGAGGGATAGTGTGGTGATTCCACACACAGTAGCTTTGTATTCAGTTCACTTCCAAGGTCTACAAGTGCTCCTCGAGTTGTATTGGAGAGAGGAGGAAGAAGGACCTCTCTTACTCTCACCGCTAGCTAGCCCTCAGGAACCAAGTAAAATCTAGTCAATAGAGATCAACCCTTTCTTCAGAGGCCCTAGCCCTCCTTATATAGGTGTGGCTAGGTCTCCAATTAGGGCACACGTGGAGGCATATTCCAGGGAATATGCCTCCTCCCAAAACAGTAAGCCGACCGGGTCGCTTTTCCCCCGCGTCATCCATGCAGAGGCTACATGAGCCTCTGCGGCGCCCGCATCAGCCGACATTGGCGTCGTCACCTTTGTCGGCCACCCCTCGGTGGTCCTGCCTCTGTTCGCTTCGCTCATGCTGTCCGTACTGGGGTCACCTTTGACCAGCGAGATACCTTCCTTCTCCTACAAGCTTGATATGACCCGGATCATAGTTGATCCGGCCACACCCGTTCCTGCATACAAGTTAGATTCATCTATCTGACTTACGGCTTAATTCGGTTGAGACCCAGTTGGGTGGACATCCCCTGGTCCGGGTTACCCCGAGATTTGGCCTGCCTTGAGGTGACTCGGCCAGCATTCGCTTTGACCTTGCCGTACCTCTGCTAACTCGGCCTTTATACCTCGGCGTGACCCTACCCGGGGGTATCCCCCCAACATTAGTCCCCGAAGCTGGTGCGGTCTTAGTTGCCTTAGCCTCTATGGCCACAGCAGGTTCAATTTTACCGAGCTTTGTGTTCCTTTTCCGAGTTACCTCTTACCTCGTATCTCATGGGTTTACTTTCCCTTGGCACATTCCAAGTTTTCACTTGCTGGCTGGGTTACCACATTCTTTTCCGGGTCGTTCTTCCTTCTCTCGTACGCTTCTCCATGTGGAGGCTAATCATTAGTTTGCCTCATTTTAAGGGCTAGCAACAGTAACCGCCACAGTTATTGTCAGGAGTTACTGTGCGCACGTCACATCTTTCCTGCCTCCTTGTTAACCGCATCATGACGTCGCGTCATGGGATCCGCTACGCCCTGTGGTCCTCCGTGTGGCTCATCGCTGATTGGTCGATCCGGGCTATACATGGTCACACCGTGTGGCACACCCGCATAACATGATCCCACTTCCCCCTCGGCCCCTTGGGTCTTTTCCCCACTTCTAGGCCGCTATGCCTCTAGTTCTTCTTCTTCTTCTCCCTCGACAGCACCGCCGCCACCGCGCTTGAGTAGCAGCGCTGCCGCTACACTGCCTCCACGCTCACCAGCGTTGCCACCGCACTGCCTCCATGCTCACCAGCGTTGCTACCCTCTCCGCGCATTTCTTCCGCCACGGGTCGCTGCCAGTCTAGGCCGCTGCGGCGCGTGGGCAGGCTCCTTGGTCTGCCAGGATGACCTGGATTGGCTCTACCGCACCAGGCGCATCACGGAGGGTGTCACCGCACGCCTCGCTTCCTCCGAGTTAGCCCCCTCACCCAACCCGGGTGAGTATGTGGTGTTCTTATCTCATTTTCAGCGCGGATTTGGTCTGCCAGTGAGCGACTTTTTCCACGACTGGTTAAACACATATGAACTCCAGCTGCACCACCTTCCAGCCAATGCCATCACATCTCTCTCTGCCTTCGCCTCCACCATCGAAGGTTATGCCGGACTGTGGCCCATGAAGGAGCTCTGGATCCGGTTCTTTGGCCTTCGCCGGAACGTGATCCCGAACATCTAGCTTGACCCGGAGGATAAGCAGCTTACGCAGTTTGGTGTTGTGTCAATTTCTCCTTGGAGGCTGTCTGTCTTCCCCCGAGTCACTAGGCTGGACTCTTGCAAGGGATGGGCCCGGACTTTCTTCTATGTCCGGACAACAATATTGAAGATCTGATCAGGCTGCGCCCTTATGCTCCGGGTCCTCCCAATCCGGAGCTATGGAACGTGGTCCCCAAGAAGCCCACCGTCCTGGCGAACCAGGTCAGTAAGAGGTTCCAGGAGTTGAAGGACCTCGGATTGCGCAACAAGGACGCCATGATCACGTTTGTCCGCAACCGGATCTCCCCCCTCCAGAAGCGCACACACAAAGTCTGTCACATGAGCTGGGGCCACGACCCCAACCGGACCTCGTCTTTCGAGTTGAGCAACACAGAGATCTACCGTCGGGTCAAGGCCCTCTTCACCACCCACAAGGACTTCTCCTCTGAGTGGACGTGGGGAATGGAACATTATTTCCGAGATAGGCTTCCTCCCGTGGTAAGCTTCATGCCGCAAACTTTCCCCGAATTAAATTATATGTCGGTCGCTGTTGTATACTTAACTCTGTTGTCTTTTCTTTCCCTGAGCAATTCCTTCAGCAAACTATCGAGGATGGCACCGAGCCCTCCCTCAAATGGGCACCTGACCGGGATACCTCTGACGAGGAGGAACCAGATCAGGAGAAGTTCCTTCCAATGGCCGACGCGACCAAGCGACCCACCGGTAAACTCTCTTCCATTAGAGATTGGCCCAACGATGAAGATGACTCGGATGTTGAGGTGATGGAAGCATTTGACGTTGTCCCCCTTTCTTATGCTTTTCCAGCATCAGCTAACCCCGATGGGCAGATCCATGAGGACCCTCCCCTTGCCGTGGGTGATCCTGTTCCGGTTGCACCGAGAAGAAAAGGGGAGCCGCATCAACCTCTTCCTCCGGACCTTCTCAGCAAACCAAAAGGCGAAAGAAGTCCGAGGAAAAAACTGCCTCCAAGCCTGCAACCAAGGCCCCAGCACGAAGAACTCGGAAGCCCAAGGAGCCCCTGACCTCGCATGAGTAAGCCCCTTTTCTCTCTGCCATTTACTTGTTCTTCTATTGTTACAGTTTCTCATCCGACACTGTTTGATTCGGCAGGGCTGCGGTGGAGGTCCCACAGAGTGGATCTCGCATTGCCTCCCTGCTCCGACACAGCCCTTCTCCCCCTCGTGGCGACGATTCACGCCTGCTGAGCCCAATTCCGGTGGGTTCGGCGGCTGCTCCGGGTTCCAGCCCACCTCGTCAAGAGGAGGGCAACCTTGGAGCGGGGGAAACTGGCTCTGCCGAGGTAGCGGCCACCACTACTTCGGCTCTGCCACAACCAGCTACCACCGAGGTTACCTCAGCACCCACACCGAAGAAGAAACTAGCACCAGCACTAGCACCAACTCAAGCACCAGTAGCCAAAGCAACATCAGCAGCACCAAGCCCCTCCGCCTCGTCCGAGTCTTCTCAGTCTCGGCGAGAAAGCACCAAGGCAGCTCCCAAGGGTAAATCTGTTGCAACAACCTCCACTTCTCAGCAGCAGCCTAAGGGCAAGAAGGCCCCTAACGCCACCAGGGCAACGTCCATCGAGGCTGGACAGCGCACACTCGCGTCCATGCTCTCAAAGAAAACTCCACCACCGAAGGACGTCCCTGCTGACTGAGCTAACGCGCAACTTGTTTTGCACACCAGCCCGACCCTTGCCCAGGTTGAGAGGAGGGAAGCACATGCCAAGGGCTTGGTGGCGCCCCACATGCTCAGCGGCGAACGATACCCTCCGACCTTGATCGAGTTCGTGAACAACTGGAACAAGCGGAGTTCGGCCACAACGATGATCTCCCGGAGAAGTTCGGTCCCGCCAAATTTTCTGCTCAAATGAACACAGCCGCTAAGGCAATTAACCTTGTGGGTCGGATGATGGAGGTACGTTACTTCACCTTTTCCTTAGCATTTTGTAGATATTAGTGATATAACCATTAGTCCCCGAGCCTCTGGGGGAGTAACTTGTTACTCGGCCGGATGCTCCTTAGATAACTAACATAGCTCCTTGATAACTTCAAATATGCACACACCTAGAGCCGGGTTAAGTTCCACTTGGCCCGGATCTTGTACACTTCGAATATGCACACACCTAGACCCGGTTAAGTTCCACTTGACCCGGATCTTGTACACTTCGAATATGCACACACCTAGAGCCGGGTTAAGTTCCACTTGGCCCGGATGTTGTACACTTCGAATATGCACACACCTAGAGCCGGGTTAAGTTCCACTTGGCCCGGATCTTGTACATTTCGAATATGCACACACCTAGAGCCGGTTTAAGTTCCACTTGGCCCGGATCTTGTACACTTTGAATATGCACACACCTAGAGCCGGGTTAAGTTCCACTTGGACCGGATCTTGTACACTTCGAATATGCACACACCTAGAGCCGGGTTAAGTTCCACTTGGCCCGGATGTTGTACACTTCGAATATGCACACACCTAGAGCCGGGTTAAGTTCCACTTGGCCCGGATCTCGTACATTTCGAATATGCACACACCTAGAGCCGGTTTAAGTTCCACTTGGCCCGGATCTTGTACACTTTGAATATGCACACACCTAGAGCCGGGTTAAGTTCCACTTGGACCGGATCTTGTACACTTCGAATATGCACACACCTAGAGCCGGGTTAAGTTCCACTTGGCCCGGATCTTGTACACTTCGAATATGCACACACCTAGAGCCGGGTTAAGTTCCACTTGGCCTGGATTTTGTACACTTCGAATATGCACACACCTAGAGCCAGGTTAAGTTCCACTTGGCTCGGATCATGTACACTTCGAATATGCACACACCTAGAGACGGGTTAAGTTCCACTTTGCCCGGATCTTGTACACTTCGAATATGCACAAGACTAAGCTATATTTCTGTACTCTTTTCAGGTGACCACCAACCGCCGGAGCGCTGAATTTCAACGTCTCCTGGACACTCACAAGATGCTGCGCGTAAAGCATAATGCACTTCTCGCTGAACACGAGAAAAGGGGTAAGCTCTCTTCTTGACACCTATCCTTGTTTTCTTCCTCTTTTTCTGCCGAACTAACCCATCATTCGGTTTTCGCAGCTGGGGTTGAAGCTGAGAATATCCTCATGCGGAAGAATCTTGACTAGATCAAGGGTAAGTTACTTTTGTGCGACCTTACTATGTTTTCTATCTCCTTTTCTCCTTGGCTCGGCAAACATTCATATCTCGGTTTTGCCGGGTCAACAAACTATTTCAGTATCGCTGGAAGATAGTGTGCCCGTGCCTGATATGATGCTGCATTTTCTCGAACAAGCAGGGCAGCATCAGGCCGAGCTCAAAAAGAAAGATGACGAGCTTGCCCTCCTCCGAACCAAGGATGATGAAATTGCCAAGCTCAAGGCAGATATGAAGAAGTTGAAAGCGCAGCACCAAACCGACCTTGAAAAAGCTGGCCACGACTATACTAAAGAGCGCGAGCGCCTCAATCTCCAGATTGCCAAGGACCGAGAACTTCTCTAGGAGGCCAATGTCAAACTTGAGTCGGCGAATACTGAACTTGTGCAGCTTCGCAAAAGGCGTGATGACTGTACCAAGGAGTTGACCCGGATCCACAGCCATATTTCACGTAAGTTCCTTTCCCTCATCCGGCATATTTCTCCGGGTTACTTCACATGTCTTTTCTTTACCCACTTCTCTTGTCTTGTTTTCAGGAAAATTTCCAGAGAGCAATGCCATTGCAAGCACCGCAATTGCTAATTTCTACCGACAGAGTGGCACCCCCGTTGCTCCTGACGCTGAAGAGATTCCCTATGACATGGAGGACCTGTTGGTCAGCTTGTCTTCTCACGTGGAAATCATGAAGAACTATGGCAAGGATATCCTTGACGTTGCAGTCCGGATCTTCAACACTTTTTGGCCTGCAGAAGACACTCCGGAGCGAACCGCAGTTCTTATCGATAAGTTGATGGAATGCGAGACCCAACTCGACCTTTGGAGGGAATCCGCTGGGCGTGCCGGAGCTGAGACCGTTCTCCATTACGTGCTTATGTGGTACGACAAGATCGACCTCAACCTCTTAGCGCGCATGCGCACCAGGTCCAAATGGACCAGTGACCCGGCGTGGGTAGCTCGGCGCAAGGCTTGCGCCCATAGCCTCATCGAGTATGCCCCCATTCATGGATGGACTGAGGGACCGAGCTTCCTGGAAGCCGTCGGTGATGAAAACACTAAGAACGTTGAAGATGGCTCGGATGAGGATGAAGAGGACGATGCCTCGAACATCGAAGACAGCGAAGATGACGCCGAACTTCCTCCTCCTGCTGCTCCTTGAGTGAAAAAACTTTAAAGTTTATCAGATCCCCGGTATGCCGGGTGGAATTGTATCCAGTACACAAGCGATATTTTCCTACTAAGTTTTTATGCTGGATTAACTTGGGCGTAGTCCCCGAGTTTCATTTTCTTTTTCATCCAATCTTTTGGCTTGGCTCGTGTCTACCTTGATTCGGTTTTACGACTTACGAATCCGAGCTTCAAAAATTGTCTTAACAATACTTGGAAACTTTAGGCTTAGCTCAAAATAATTCAGCATAATAATTCGAAAGTAAACACAAGGTTAGTTCGAAAAACAAACGTCGGCTCGATTAAGTTCTTTTCCTTAGTCGTTTTTCATGTGCTACGCAATTCCAAACTTGTTCTCTTGCTTGCCATGAAGCCAATTCTTGTTGGACAGCAGCAAGTCGAAGAGTTGGGTTTTTGTTCCGCACACATTACTAATCCGACCTAAGTAGAACAACTTACGCCAGCCGACGTATAAATAATAAATACAGAAGACAATAATCATTATTAAGGCAATCCCCGAGTTACTGCTCGAGGTGCCAATATTTCATTGATAAGCTCATTGCCGGCATACATACCGACATATGAGAGACTCGGATACATACACTTCTCTGCTATATGTAGAAAGGACGAAGTAGAGCTACATTCCATGGACGCTTAGATTCCTCTCCGGACATGTCCGCCTTGTTCTTTTCCTGTGGTTTTGCATCGATAATATAGTAAGAATCATTGTGCAATGCTTTGCTCACAATGAATGGCCCTTCCCATGGGGGGGTAACTTATGCATGCCAGCAGTACGTTGTACCAACTGGAGTACCAAATCACCTTCCCGGAAGACTCGGGGGTTTACTTTCCGGCTATGATAGCGTCGGAGATTTTGCTGATATATGGCGGATCTAGACAATGCCAATTCTCTCGCTTCTTCCAGCAAATCAACATCATTTTTCTGGGCTTCTTGCACTTCGGCTTCTGTGTATTGGGTGACCCTAGGAGAGTCAAGCTCTATGTCGGCTGGTAATACAGCTTCTGCCCCATATACCAGAAAAAATGGCGTATAGCCTGTTGATCGATTCAGAGTTGTTCTTAAACTCCATAATACCGCTGGTAGTTCTTTTATCTAGCACCCCGCTGATCTTTGCAGCGGCTCGATGAGCCGGGGTTTTATCCCGGATAGTACTAATCCGTTGGATCTCTCCACTTGTCCTTTGATGCGGGGTGGGCTACCGAGGCAACGTCCAGCCAGATCTTTTTTATCTCGGCAGAATCGCGCAAATGCTCCTTCAGCAAAGTTTGTGCCATTATCAGTTATGATATCGTGAGGATAACCGTATCTCAAGAAGATGTCTTTGACAAACGTCACGGCCGTAGCTCCATCACATTTTCTTATTGGCTTTACTTCAATCCACTTTGTAAATTTATCCACCATGACCAAAATGTGAGTCATATTTCCCCTTGTTGGTTTGAACGGGCCAACCATGTCCAAACACCATACGGCAAATGGCCATGTGATTGGTATGGTATTGAGTTCCGACATTGGCATATGTGTCTTGGTGGCATACCTCTGACAACCATTGCACTTTCTTACCAAATCCTCTGCTTGTTCTAAGGCACTTGGCCAGTAGAATCCATGCCAGAAAGCTTTTGCCACCAAGGCCCGGGACGAGGCATGATGCCCGCACTCCCCTTGATGTATATCTCGGAGGATGCCAAGCCCTTCTTCCGGGTCAACGCATCACTGGAGGACATTGGTCACACTCCTTTTGTATAGCTCGGAATTGATGATTGTGTATGCCTTTGCTCTCCTCTGAGTTTGTCTGGATAGCACCTCCTCAGTGGGTAGTGTTCCATCTTTCAGGAATTGAAATATAGGTAGTGCCCAAGCTGGTATTGCTCGCACAGGGAACACATCCTCATCAATTTCCATCTGATCCACCGGCATAACTTCAACCGGATCATGCTGAGCAGTCCCCGGGTTCGCTGAGGCAGTCCCCGGGTTTGCTGAGGCAGTCCCCGGGTTTCACGCACCACCTCCCATGTCAATGTCCATGTGCACAGCTCCGGACTCCGGATCCTCCGGGACGTAGATTGAGTCGGTTTCTGGGGACGGTCTGATAGATGGTTTTCTAAGGTGTTATAATGCTACACCCGGTGGAATTGATTGTCGGGTTGATCCGAGCTTCGACAATATGTCGGCAGCCTCATTTTCCACCCGGGGTACATGGCGAAACTCGCATCCCTCAAAGTAACCAGATATTTTCTGCACATGGAATCTGTATAATGCCATGTTTGGATCAAGAGCGTCCCACAGCCCGACACTTGCTGAACTACCAAATCCGAGTCGCCAAAGCATTGGATCCGACGTATCCCAATTTCTTTTGCCACTTTGAGCCAATGCACAAGTGCTTCATATTCAGCGACATTGTTCGACGCTGCGAAATGGATCTTTAGCACATACTTCAGCTGGTCATTCTTTGGCGAGGTAAGCACAACTTCGGCGCCTAACCCGGTTTTTGTTTTTGACCCATCAAAGTGCATTCTCCAGTAGTTCGGATCTGGTAGCGGTGGTTCATATTGTACCTCGGCCCAGTCCACAAAAAATTCGGCCACAGCCTGAGACTTGATTGCTTCTCTTCTGTCATATTGTGGCACATAGGGAGCTAGTTCAATTTCCCATTTTGCAATCCTGCCACTTGCATCCTTGTTACTCATTATCTCGGATATGGGAGCTTCACATATTACCTTGATAGGGTGGTCCTCAAAATAATGTTTTAGCTTCTTTGCCGACATGTACACACCATACGCCACTTTCTGATAGTGCGGATAATTTTGCTTTGATGCTGACAATACCTCGCTCAGATAATATACTGGCCTTTGCACTGACTTACCTTCTTCGTCGCGCTCTACCATGATTACTGCACTTAAAACTCGGTTGGTTGCGGTTATATAGAGCAACATTGGATCCTTTGATAGTGGAGAGGCTAACACTAGTGCAGTGGCTAAGATTTTCTTTAATTGTATAAAGGCTTCATTGGCCTGCGGCGTCCAAATAAACTTGTCCGACTTTTTCATGAGTTGATAGAGAGGAAGTGCCTTTTCTCCCAACCGACATACAAACCGACTTAACGATGCCAGGCAACCAGTGAACTTCTGAACATCGTTAAGACACTTCGGCAGTTCCATTCGTTCAATGGCCCGGATTTTAGTTGGATTGACTTCGATACCTTGGCTGGAGACAAGAAATCCGAGTAATTTTCTAGCCAGGACACGGAAGGTACATTTCTTCGGGTTAAGCTTCATCCGGAACCTTCTTAGGTTCACGAATGTCTGCCTGATATCATCAAGGAGCATTTTTCTTTCCTTGGTCTTGATGACCACATCATCCACATACACCTGTACATTTTGACCTATTTGGTCGTGCAAACATTTCTGCATACATCTTTGGTACGTTGCCCCTACATTACGTAAACCAAATGGCATGGTGCGATAGCAATAAGCCCCATAAGGGCTGATAAATGCAGTCTTTATTTGATCATCCGTATTCAAAGGTATCTGGTGGAAACCAGAATATGCATCAATGAATGACAACAGTTCACATCCAGCAGTTGAGTCTATGACCTGATCTATCCTTGGTTGTGGAAATGGATCTTTTGGACTTGCCTTATTCAGGTTCGTGTAATCAATACACATACGCCAAACCATTGCCACATTCGGACCATCCTTCTTCTTCTCCACCAGCACCAGATTAGATAGCCAATCTGGGTAAAGCACTTCCATGATAAATCCTGCTGCTAGTAACCGAGCTATCTCATCTCCGATGACTTTTCTCCTATCCTCGGCGAAGCGGCATAGAGGTTGCTTCACCGGCCTTGCTCCGGGTCTCATGTTCAAATAATGCTTGGCCAACTCCCTCGGAACACCTTGCAAGTCCTGTGTGGACCAAGCAAAAATATCCCGATTCTCATGGAGGAAGTTGACGAGCTCGCTTTCCTATTTATCATTTAACCCGGCACCAATTGTTACGGTGCGCTCTGAGAACATATCATCAACATGCACTTTCTTAGTATCCTTTGTGGCTTGGAACGAAACGCTACCATGCGGATTACTCAACGCCGACATATATTGCTGTGCGGACTGAGCCAACGCCGCCACCTCCTGTATCTTCCTTTTCTCTTGCGCAACCACGAGTGACTCGGCTAGGTTAGACCCGGCTGATGCACACTCAATGGAACGTCGGAAATCTCCAGCAATGGTAATTACTCTATTTGGCCCGGGCAACTTCATCTTCAGATAACTGATGTGTCAGCTTGCCATGAACTTGTTCAGTGCTACTCTTCCGAGTAACGCGTGGTACACACTTTCCAAGTTCACCACTTCAAACTCCAAATTCTCAGTTCAGCAGTTATCTCTCGTGCCGAACAATACGTCAACCCAAACTCTGCCTATGGGCTCACAAGAAATGCTTGGCACAATGCCATGGAAAGTTGTCCTCGTAGCTTGGAGCATGTTCTCCGAGATACCCAACTTGCGCATTGTATCCGCATACATGATGTTAATGCTACTTCCATTGTCAATCAGTACCTTGGAGAACCTCACATTGATGTTAGGCCCAATGAATGTCGGATCCAGCACTAGCGCATACGAACCAGGACATGGCATAAGCTTGGGATGATCTTTGATGCTCCAGGTAATTTCCTGGTCCGACCGAGGCATATACCTCGTCACTGCTAGCATTACCGCATTAACGTCCATATGTCGGTGTTGCAAGCTCTTTCTATCTGTTTCCTCAGTGGTAAACACACAGTAACTCCGATGATGCTCCCTGTACTCATTCCTCCCCTCATTTCCGGGATACCTCTGATCCGGCTGATGCTGGTCTTCCACTTGATGCACTGCATCCCTTCTTTCATGGTTGTCATACCTCGGTGGAGGGGGAGGCAACATTAGCTGTTGCGTGTTCGCTTCAGAAAGCATTTGCTGCCGGGGTAACTCCTGCCGAGGTTGATCATTCCGGGGTGCCTGAGCATTCCCCGAACCACCTTGTTCTATCTTATGCATCCACTCACACTTCCTCGTGGTATGACCCGCTGGGTTACTCGGATTTGGCGTGTGAAATTTACACGGCTGATCCAACATTGACTCGTAAGTATACCTCGGATGGTCCTTCTTTTCCTGCCACTGTTTCTTCTGCTCTGGCGTCCAAGTTTTCTTGCCATCATTTCTCGGTGTCCACTGTTGCCCTCCAGTTTTCTGACATTGATTTCCCCCTGCTCTGGGCTGATCTTGATTCACAGCAGCAACTTGTTGCGAATTATACCGGTAATCCAGTCTGCCATCTCTTCTTTTACCCCGGTAGTCATTCCTCCGGGATGACCCGGCTCTATCTCTCTGGTAACACTCCTCATTTGACTCGTTTGACACGAGCCTAGGTTGAGTCGGATCACCCAAAGCATACAAATCTGCAATCCAGATCGTCTCTGCCAATGTAGCTGGCATATCCCTTTGCAATCTTTGCCACAGCATGCTCGCATATCTGCATCCTTGCACAAACCATTCTATGGCCTGTGAATCTATCACACCCTCACACGAGTTTCTCACGGTACACCACCGGGTTAAAAACTCTCGGTCCGTCTCGTTCGGTCTTTGCTTACACATAGCTAGGGTCTGTGGCCTATTTGGCCTCTGATACGTACTTGAGAAATTGCTGATAAACATTTCCTCAAAATCGATCCAGCAGTTAATACTTCCGGGCGGCAAATTGTTTAGCCATACCCTTGCTGGCCCCTCCAACATCTGGGGTACGTATCTCACAACCCATCTCAAGTTGCCTGTAGCAACTTTCACAGCCGTAGCATAGTTTATCAACCAATCTTCTGGCTTCGTACTGCCGTCATACGTCTTTGTGCCTCTAGGTAACTGGAAGTTAGGTATGGGAGGCTCCTTCATGATCCGGGGCCCAAAACATGCAGGACCCGGGGGACCTTGACATTCAATCTGTTCCGACCTATACAGCCGATCCAGTTTCAATCTGGCATCATCAGGCATCAAATCCCTACTTCCCAATCTTGACCCTATCACATGATAGTCCGGCCTTGGGTATCTTGTATTCACCATTTCCGAATCTCCATTGTTATACTGGTCTTGCTCTCGTGGAGCACCTCTCTGTTGCATACCTCGGCTGGCACTTTGCTCTTGCCTTGGTATATTCCGTTGCTGCGGTTGTCCTGCCGAGTTGCGCTATCCGGCATTGCCATTTACAGCATTTCCTTGACCGGCATTGCCTTGGTCACGGTTACCTCGGCCAGCTTCACCTCGGCTCACACTCTATCGATCGTCATTTCTCTGTACTTCTTTTCCTTTCCCTGCTCTTGTCGGGTCATAGGGGACGATATGTTTGTTCCTCCTGACCGAGGTCACTACCTCTTCTCTCGTAGGACCACCATGAGGAGATGATGCGGCTCCAGCGGATTTCTCCGGGTTACCCACTGCTGAATGAACGATCTTGGAGGCCCCAGCTCTCTCCGGGTTAGCTCTGAGCAATTCCTCATTTTGCCTGTTCGCGATCCGAACCAACTCATTGACCCTATCTTGCTGTCTCTGACGGGCTTCACCCGTTAGACCCTCTAACTCGGACGCAGCTGCATCCGCTGCTCTGAGGTTTTTCGCCGGGGTACTATACTTCGGCAGCCCCACGGATAGACAATTCTCAGATTCCGCAATCCTAGTATCACCCTCTTTGTTCATTTCACTCACGAGATTTCTCCCTTTCACTTTTATAGCATCTACTTTATTTGCCTTTGCGTACTCACGCAGCGTCATGTTCAACGACTGCTGAGCCGCGGCTATCTTTTCCGCTCCCTCTAGAATTTTTTGCCTAGTTTCCTCTAGCTCGGCCTGTGCCTGAGCCGGATCTACCACTGCTGCTACCGGGTTTTCCAAGCTATCCATCGCTTCCCGCAGCACATTCTCTGGCCTCTCTAGTGGAGGACCTCTACCTTTCCTCGGTGCCTTAGGCGTTACCTCCGGATCTGGTGCCGAATCCTTGCTTGCGCCAGCGCTAGGCGCAGTCATCATCACCTCAGCACGGTCCGGGGAGTGAGTGATACGCGCCCCTTGGACCATGCTAAGGGGTGGCTCGCCCACCTCGACGACGTGCCGCAGATGAACGCATGACACATCGACAGCAACGTAGACCTTGTGCGTCCCGAGCTTGATGAAGAGGATGTTGCGCGGAAGAGGGCGCTTGCCGAAGCAGCCAGCGTTGTCGCTGACAAATTCCAGCACTCCAAAGCGCTGAACGAGTCCAGAGACGATGCGTTCGCCGGTGCCGATGAGGTCTCCCGTCCAGATCTTGACCCCTGCTAGCGCCGCTAGCCCCACGGTGGGCGCCAACTGTCGTGGTGGTGGCACGGCAGATGCCATGGATAGGCTAAAGGTGGGGACTAAATGCACTAGGGGAATACAGGGAGGGATAGTGTGGTGATTCCACGCACAGTAGCTTTGTATTCAGTTCACTCCCAAGGTCTACAAGTGCTCCTCGAGCTGTATTGGAGAGAGCAGGAAGAAGGAGCTCTCTTACTCTCACCGCTAGCTAGACCTCAGGAACCAAGTAAAATCTAGTCAATAGAGATCAACCCTTTCTTCAGAGGCCCTAGCCCTCCTTATATATGGGTGGCTAGGTCTCCAATTAGGGCACACGTGGAGGCATATTCCAGGGAATATGCCTCCTCCCAAAACAGTAAGCCGACCGGGTCGCTTTTCCCCCGCGTCATCCATGCAGAGGCTACGTGAGCCTCTGTGGCGCCCGCGTCAACCGACATTAGCGTTGTCACCTTTGTCGGCCACGCCTCGGTGGTCCTGCCTCTGTCCGCTTCGCTCATACTATGTGTACCGGGGTCATCTTTGACCAGCGAGATACCTTCCTTCTCCTACAAGCTTGATATGACCCGGATCATAGTTGATCCGGCCACACCTATTCCTGCATACAAGTTAGATTCATCTATCCGACTTACGGCTTAAGTCGGTTGAGACCCAGTTAGGTGGACATCCCCTGGTCCGGGTTACCCCGAGATTCGGCCTGCCTTGAGGTGACTCAACCAGCATTCGCTTTGACCTTGCCGTACCTCGGCTAACTCGGCCTTTATACCCCGGTGTGACCCTACCCGGGGGTATCCCCCCAACAGAACTACCTTACTTGTTAGTGATAGTTTGTGAGTACTTAAAGAGTACTCATGGCTTTGTTCCTGTCTATTCCCATGGCCAGACTATGAGGAGGACTACCAGGAAGATGGATAGCAGGAGGTCTATGATAACTAGGATCATCTCCCATTGCCAGCATTGCCTGTGACCCTAAAGATGGAGCCCCTACTACGATTACTTTCCGCTGCTTTGATTGTATTAAGGCTAGATCATGAGATCCTTTATTTGTAAGACCTTTATTATGGTTTGTAATGGATGATGTACTGTGGTACCAATTCTGTTATGTCTCGCAAAAATAGTAATCCTGGGATTGCGAGGTATGGCATAACAGGCATCTACGATTAAAAATCCAGGTGTTGACGGAGAACATGAGGTTTTAAGCTCCACGGAGCATACACCCCATCCGGCCACATGGTGAGCATCCAAGGGCACAGCCAAAAAGCGAAAATGAAAAATGGAAAATGCCATGCAAAAAATGGAAAATGCCCTGCGTTTGCGTGTGCCCTGAGGGACCAGGGAGCACAGGTTTTCTTCTTAGAATTTGGGATAATTAAATACAATGAGGTTATGATACTACTACTACTATCATCCTACACCTACACACTCGCGTTGTCCCAGGAGTCGTAAGATGGTGTGCGCATGACCGTTGTACCGTAATTAGTGCATGTTCCCATTCCAGTTTGATGAAACATGATTGCGATTGCTGTGTGCATGTCGCCGTCTCGTTTCCACATGATTCGCTTGGCTTTCCTAGGCCTTTGTTTAAATGTGTATCTCTGGGACCGCTTCCTATGCCAGTCGGTGGGAACGAGACCACACGAACGCCATCATCCATGTCCGGCAAGAAGCAGGAGGACTCGCCATGGGATGGTCTCCCTGAGGGACTCGTCTAGAAGATAGGTGACATCTTCCTTTTGACGGACGACTTTGACTACTACGTCACGTTTCAGGAAGTCTGCAGCGCCTGGTGTGGCTTCACGGAGGAGCGCTTTATGCCAACCAACTGGATTGTTCTAGAGAACCAGTTGTCAGAGGAGTATCAGGTAGAAGACGCCACCATCACGTTGCTGAACGTGAGAACTGGCCGCCACCTTGAGAAGAAGATTAGCCGGGTTATTCGCAGGTGCTTTCTTTATATTCATCTGTCTATATCCGATCCATTTTTTTGCATTCACGTCCTATACTATCTATTTTTCAAGTTCTGTTTCTTTGACCACTTGTTGCCTAGGGTTTTTCTCCATGGTTTACCTTGATTGAATTTCAGTCTGTTTACCTTGACTAGATCTCTATTTCTCCTCCCTCTATCTCTGGAAGGTACTTTTATGTCGGTAGCACAACTGGCAGCCTCCTTGTGCTTGGACAGAGGGTGCAGCCATACAAGACCCGGTTGTACAACCCCTTCTCGGGCGCTATCAAGCGCCTGAGGCCAGAGATACCGACGGAGCAGGTGGCTTCTGTCGCTGTGATGATGTTCCCGTTGTCGATGGTGTTTACATCAAACCATCAGAACACCACCATTCGGTGGGCGGATGAGAGCATGGACGAAGGGAGTCGCCCGGTCTGTGGTGAAGGGTGGTACTTGCAGTATGGCTTCGCGGAACTCTGGAGCATGACTTCTTACACCGGTGATGTTTTTGTCGTAGACAGGTCTGTCCTCTCGACTATGTGTGATGCTACTTATGGAGATGTGCAGCGCTCCGCACGAACCCTAGAGATGCATCCCACCATTGCAGGCCCTATTCCGGGCTGCCAGTTCCTAGATAATCGTGTTTACCTCGTCCAGTCCGACGGGGAGTTGCTGTTCATTGTGAGTCAACCGGTTTATGGTGGCAGGCCGGTTGTTTTCCAGGATGATACCTAGAACCGTGTCCTTCAGCCGGTCAGAGGCATCGGAAGTCGTGCTCTCTGCGTTGCTGAAAATCGGTGCATCTGCATCGACGGTGCCGGGGTACCCACGGTGCAGGCCGGCAACATATACTATGCGGACCTATCCGAGATTAGATCTTACAACTTTCAGGCTCTTGCGTGGGAAGAGGAGCCAAGCATTGTATATGGGTATGGAGTAGGAGGATTATGGATTAATGATCGTCCTTCGAACTTGGTTGATTGCTCGCGGAGCATTGCAGAATCGTCGAGCATTCTAAGCTGTAGATGGTGCCGCCATATGGCGAGGATGGTACCACCGACTACAATTACTACGACGGCTATGCATCAGATTGATGTATTGTGTGGGTCTGCTCCTTATGTATTCTCTTCAGGTCAGCTCTTTATGTGTTTACTTTTTTGAGTGAATGTGTATGAATTTTTCAAGTTATATGGTGCCCGTGTAATACAATGGACGTTCTCCCTATTCCGGTAGATCGTGTGTTGTACCTCTTACAAATTCACTGTTTTTTCATGTGTGTGTAGTAATTCTGATAGATGCTCAGTTTGCAACAATCCTCAAACAACTTACAACTGTAAATTATAGTAGATTATTACAATCCTCAGTAAACTTGATAGTAATAAAATGAAGCATAAAAGTTACATCAAAGTCCAGACAACTAAAAAAACACCATAACTGGTGTTACAGAAAAGGTCTCTATGGAGCTTGCATCCCGAGACATGTAACAACTGGCTTCCCATGAGAGCTGCAGATGAGATTATTAAGTATGTTCTGTGTTAAGGCTTGCCTGTTTTTAATTCATATAAGTCTTTGTGTGCTATGGTGATTACTGAATCTGTTTTTGGCTTCTTGCTCAACAATATCATGGGCATCTTGGAGGGCATCCTCAAATAATCTTTCAACTGAAAAACGAGGATCAGTTGAAGCGGTGTGCCATGAGCAATAGGTATTTTCATTGCTGCTGTGTGAAACAAAATCTAAACTTGGAGAAGGGGGTCTTTGTCCGGCATTCAGAGGGTCATTTGTAGCTTGAAACAAACACAACACAAGTATTAACAACATTACCATGCAATCACAACACCATGAATTTTAAATGTGTTAATCCGGTAGTATATAAGGATGGAAGCAATTAACAGTGGTGGCTCATACATCTATTTCTTCTTGAATAAGTGGACCAGCGGGCGCCATGGAGCGATGCAAGCATGTGCTGCTCTGTGAAATGACTGCTCTACTTGAAGATGGCTGATACCAAGACAAAACAAGTTACTTAAACAACATACTTGGGAAACAAACTACAAGTTCATTTTGAATAACAATGTGAGCAATCAACCAAAGTACCTGATGCAGACTGCTCAAACTAGAATGTGCAGAACATGAATAAAACGAATATTAATACTAAGCCATTATGTTTCTCATATATAAACTAGCCAGGAACTACACAACGAAATCTGCCACTAATTTAATCATAGACAAAAAAAGCGTAACTCAGCCAATAAAAACACATCAATTGTGAGCCTCGAATATGCTAGCCAGATAATGTCAGAAAAACAATGAATGAATCAATCATACATTGAATTATTCATGAATAGCCAGATAATTTCAATGCTTCGGCGGCCTGAGAACAACAAATAGAACCATCAAGTGCCTTGTATTAAAATAGCCAGTTCATTTAACTATGATACACAGTAGATACAAGAGTGAGATGAATTCCACAAAGTTCCTTATGATACATGTGTGGATCTTATCGCTAGTGTGGCCATGTTCTTATTATCAGACAACTCAGATGCAATACACCCAGCCTCTCCATATCTAGGAAATTAAATTAAGCACATGGAACAAAAGCAGACCATAGTGAGGCTAAAATGTTTGACGCTAATTTTTGGCAAAAAATGAAAACAAGAAAGATAAATGGTAAATTTAAGCAAACAAAAAATGTGGCAAGGACCAAACTTTGGGTGGGGGCCTTACGGTAGGTGTTACACGGTGGCTCGTGTGGACGGGCGGAGTTTGTACTCCATTATTGCTCCTCTGCATAAAGGTAAGGCCAACTATAAATACAAACAAGTTCCAACATGATATATGTTGGCATCAAGTGAAACAAAAGTGATGGGGTCTTACGAGATTACACGAGATCTACGGTGGCTCGTGTGGACGAGCGGAGTTTGTACAACATGTTGGTCCACTATATATGTCGGTAAACTTGGATTATGGCATTCATATCTAATATTATTCTTCGGATATTTATTTATGGAAAAGAACAACCTCGCTCGTCATCACTCGAAAAATTGAGAATAATTGAATCTTCTTTCCTGATATAGTGCGAAAATCACACCGTATCGACAACACTGTTTACTACAAGAAAATGCACCCATCTACCTCTCTGAAAAGTCATATATTTCAACAGCAATCTATCGTGCTTACTTGTAGCTCAAGTTTTACCCAATTTCATTAAATAGTGTCATGCGATGCAAAATCTTAGCAAGAAGTCAAACATGTTGTCAAAACTCTCGGTTGTTTCTCATATATTGATCATGACACCCCTCCCGATTGATACGGTGGCTCCAAAAGCTTTTTCGTAAAACTTTCAGAGCAACCTACAATTTAGTTATAGTTCAAGTTTGACATAATTTCGATAAATCAACATGTAGTCATTCAAGTGGGCAGAGTTAATTAGCTAGGTAGTTTGAAAACTCAAAAAACTTATGGGACTCGTAAGTAAAACACGTTGGTCCACTTAATACGCCTAGAAGCTTGGCTTATGGCATTGAGATCCATATTCTTCTTCGAGCTTTCTTTACGGAAAAGAACCATCGCGTCATCACTCGGAAAACTAAGAATTGTATTTCATGATAGTTGGAAACTCACACTGACGACATTGTTTCCTACAAGAAGATGCATCCATCTACCTCTGAAAATAAATTTAATTCATGAGCAATCTATCGCGGTTACTTGTAGCTCAAGTTTGACCTAATTTTGTTAATCGATAAGAAGTCACTAATGTGTGCGAAGTTAGCTAGGAAGCTTGACAAATCCTAGTACTAAAAACTTGGGTATTACGTATAAGAAACTGTGGTCCAGTTTGTTTGATAATTGGGGCAGTTGCATTTTATTTTAGCCGTGGTGGGTCACGTAGGAGCGAGGTGCTTGAGAGTTAACACGGTCGGTGGAAGTAAAAGTTACATCAAGGACCTCATAAAAATGAAAATTTCACCCAAGTCCATGAATTTAGTACAAGGACCCTGAAACTGAGCAATGAAGTGTGTGTTTTGAGGTTTGCGCATACTAGCGTTCATCGTGCTAAATACTATCAGTATAATCTTTGTAGATGCTAAGAATGGAAAAGAAGATCAAACAGTTAGCAATGTTTGGATTTGCCGGTCTTGATCCAATGGTCAATGTTTGAAGTTATCCGTACGCTATACAGTGGTATGGTATAGTATTGTAAGAGATAAGATAAGTTAAAGATAAGATAATAAGTACTACAAATGGCCGATCTTTTGAGTAATCTTCCCTCCCGATGTTTGGGAAGCAAGTGAAAATTTCAAAAACCGGAAAAGTTTGAATATTTTTGCCGCCAAGGACCAAAGTGGTTTCCTTCCTATGTACTCCTCGTCCCTACTCCACACCAACGCGGCTGCCGAACAGGCCAGAGACACAGTGTCGTTGTACCAGGGCACACGTGCATAGCACCATGCTGTGGACGAGGGAGAGATCAGTCGGGCCAGTGCGTGAGGGGAGAGGGTAGGAGAGAGGGGGGATGGATGGTGAGAGGCAGCAAAGGAAAGAGAAAACACAATTTTTTTTGCGTGCATAGGTCCTAAAATTTACTAGTACTAGCATAGTGTAGTACACTGTAAGGCCGCAGGAGTACCTCGTGTGAGAAACCCATCATAACTTTGCTCTGACATGGAACCGCTTTCAATTTCTCTTTGCTGCTTCCCTCTTCCCCTACCAATGTTTTATTCTCTCAGCATGTACAGTGCATGGACAGAGGTGACCATATGTCTAAGCAAAGAAATATACTACTCCCGCATTGTGTAAAAAAGCACACCTTAATATGGCCTACTAACCGTTAAAAAAATGGCCTATTATGTGGCATCCGCTAAGGTTCACCTTATACATAGTGGACAAAATAAAGTTATCTTTAATACTAAGGTGCACCTCAATCTTGTGGGTTACCCATAGAGAATAGAAATATCATTTCCCCTCTCTCCCTATTTCATGTGATCATTTTCAAAAGGTGTTCAAAATTTTCATGATGCAAAATCTTAGCTAGAAGTCGAACCACTTGTCAAAACTCTCTGTGGTTTCTGATATATTAATTAACCGCTCGATGGGTACCTCCAAAAGATTTTTTCATAAAAATTTCAAAGCAACCTACAATTTATTACTTGTAGTTCAAGTTTGACCTAATTTCATTAAAATCAAGAGCAATCTATCGCACTTAGTTGTAGCTCAAGTTTGACCTAATTTCATTAATTGTTAAGACGCAACATCTTAGCAAGAAGATGAACCTGTCGTCAGAACTCTCTTTTGGTTTCTGATAGTATATTAATTCCCCCCCCCCCCCCGCGCACCCCCTCCGATGGGTACCTCTAAGAGCTTTTCCGTAAAACTTTAAAAGCAACCTACACAGTATACTTGTAGTAGTTCAAATTTTACCTATTATATTTTTTCCGCTTTGCCTATTATAATTTTATATAGTGATGATATGCCAAATGTCAATTATCTGAGTCTCATGTGTAGGGCACGTGCAATTTACTAGTACTTGTAGTTTCAAATTTGACCTAATTTCGATAAATCGACATAAAGTCATTCTAATGGGCAGAGTTAGCTGGGAAGTTTGAAAACTCATAAAACATGGGAATCGTTGGTACAACATGTTCCTCCAATATACATGTATGTAAACTTGGCTTGTGGCATTCAGATCCATTATTCTTCGGACTTTTCTTTAGGAAAAAGAACAACCTCGCTCGTATTCTTTACTCGGATAATGTAGAATTGAATGTTCTTTCTTGATAGATGGAAACTCACACCGACGACACTGTTTACTACAAGAAGATGCACACCGATGATCTATCTATGAAAATACATTTAATTCAAGAGAAATCTATGGCGTTTACTTGTAGCTAGCTCAAGTTTGACCTAATTTCGTTAAATTACCAATATGCAAAGTCTTAGCAAGAAGTTGAACCTATCGTCGAAACTCTCGCTGGCTTCTGGTATATTAATTTTGCACCCTCGATGGGTATGTCCAAAAGCTTTTTCGTAAATCTATCAAAGCAAAACCTCCAATTTACTTGTAGTTTCAAATTTGACCTAATTCTGAGATATCGACATAAAATTATTCAAAATTGCGGGGTTAGCTATAGGAAGCTTCGAAACCCATAAAACATGGGAATCGGAAGTACAACATGTTGTTGATCCACTATATATATATATATGTCTGTCAACTTGGCTTGTGGCATCGACATACAATATTCTTTGGACTTCTCTTTACGGAAAAGAACAACTAACCTCGTTCGTCTTCACTCGGAAAACATAGAATTCAATGTTCTTTCCTGGTATTTGGACACTCACACCCACGACAATGCTTACTGCTATAATATGCACCTATCTATCTCTAAAATCACATTTAATTCAAGAGCTATCTATCGCGCTTACTTGTTGCTCAAGTTTTACCTAATTAATTTCATTAAATTTTCAAGATGCAAAATCTTAGCAAGAAGTTGAACCTATCGTCAAGAATTTCGTTGTTTTAAGATACTCCCTCTGTTCCTTAATATAAGGTTTATAGTTTTTTAAGAAAAGTTCCAAAATATAAGGTGTATTGCACTGAAACTATACACCTACCGTCAAGAGTTTCATTGTATTTCGTTTGGATAATGTATTTAGGGGTTTGATTACATTTTATTATCTCAGGCAAGGTCCTCTATTTTCTCATGCCAATTAGTAAGGTGTAACCTCGCCCAAAACTTGTGTATCTTACCCTCTATATCCATTCCTTAATTTCCGTGCCAAAAACTATACACCTTATATTTAGGAATGGAGGGAGTATTAATTGTGACCCCTCGATGGGTACCTCCAAAAGATTTTTCTTAAAACTTTCAAAGCAACCTAGAATTTACTTGTAGTTTCAAATTTGACCTAATTTCGATAAATCGACATATAGTCATTCGGTCAAATGGGCAGAGTTAGCTAGGAAGTTTGAAAACTCATAAATAAAACATGGGAATCGTTGGTACAACATGTTGGTCCACACCATATATGTCTGTAAACTTGGTGTGGCATTGAGATCCAATATTCACCGGACTTCTTACAAAAAAGAACAACCTCGCTCGTCTTCACTTGGAAGATGTGGAATTGAATGTTCTTTCCTGATAGTTGGAAACTCACATTGACGGCATTGTTTACTACAACATGATACAGCGATCTACCTCTAAAAATACATTTAATTTCAAGAGCAATCTATCGCGCTTAATTACTTGTAGCTCAAGTTTGACCTAATTTCGTTAAATTGTCAAGATGTAAAATCTTAGCAAGAAGTTGAACCTATCGTCAAAACTCTCGGTGTTTTATGATATATTTTTTGTGACCGGTCGATGGGTACCTCCAATTTTATTTTTGTAAAACTACCAAAGCAACCTATAATGTACTTGAAGTTTCAAATTTGACATAATTTTGATAAATCGACATAAAGTCATTCGGTCAAATGGGCAGAGTTAGCTAGGAAGTTTGAAAACTCATAAAACATGGGAATCGTTGGTACAACATGTTGTTCCACTATATATGTCCATAAACTTCGCTTCTGGCATTCAAATCGAATATTCTTCGGACATTTCTTTACAGAAAAGAACAACCTCGCTCGTCATCACTCGAAAAATTGAGAATTGAATGTTCTTTCCTGATAGTTGGAAAATCACACCGACAACATTATTTACTACAGGAAAATACACCCATCTACTTCTGAAAAGTAATATATTTCAAGAGCAATCTATCGTGCTTACTTTGTAGCTCAAGTTTGACCCCATTTCGTTAAATAGTGTCATGATGCAAAATCCTAGCATAAAGTCAAACTAGTTGTCAAAACTCTCGGTTGTTTCACATATATTGATTCTGACCCCCCGATTGGTACCTCCAAAAGATTTTTCGTATAACTTTCAGAGCAACCTACAAAACTTGTAGTATATAGTTCAAATTTGACCTAATTTTGATTAATCGAAATATAAAGTCATTCAAGTGGGCAGAGTGATAAGCTATAGGAACTTTGAGAACTCATAAAACACGGGAAATCATAAGTATAATATGTTGGTCCACTATATATGTGTGAAAACATGGCTTGTGGCATTTAGATCCTTATTCTTCGGACTTCCTTTATAGGAGAGAATAATCTCGATATCACTCGAAAAATTGAGAATGTTCTTTCCTGATAGTTGGAAACTCACACTGACAGCATTGTTTACTACAAGAAGATGCTCCCATCTATCTAGAAAATACATTTAATTCAAAAGAAATCTATCGCGTGTACTTGTTTGTAGCTCAAGTTTGACCTAATTTCGTTAAATAGTCAGGATGCAAAATCTTAGCAAAAAGTTGAAACTATCATCAAAATTCTCGGTGGTTTCTGACATATTGATTGTGACCCCTCAATGGGTGCCCCCAAAAGCTTTTTCGTAGAACTTTCAACGCAACCTACAATTTACTCGTAGTTTCAAATTTGACCTAATTTCGATAAATCGACATAAAGTCATTCAAATGGGCAGAGTTAGCTAGGAAGTCATTCAAATATCAACAAACAGTTAATTCAAGAGCGATCTTTCGCGCTTACTTGTAGCTCAAGTTTGACCTAATTTTGTTAAACTATCAAGATGCAAAATCTTAGCATGATGTTGAACGTGTCGTCAAAACTCTCGGTGGTTTATGATATATTAATTATCCCCTGAATAGGTACCTCTAGAAGAGTTTTCATAAAACTTTCAAAGCAATCTACAATTTACTTGCAGTTCAAATTTGACCTAAATTCGATAAATAATTGGCATAAAGTCATTCAAGTTGGCGGAGTTAGCTTGGAAGTTTGAAAGCTCATAAAACATGGGAATTGTCAGCACAACATGTTGGTCCACTCTTTATGTCTGAAAAATTGTCTTGTCGTATTCAGATCCACATTCTTTGGAGTTTCTTTACGTGAAAGAACAATCTCGTCATCACTCAAAAAATTGAGAATTAAATGTTCTTTCATGATAGTTGGAAACTAACACCAATGACATTGTTTACTACATCACCCATCTACCTCTAAAAATACATTTAATTCAATAGCAATCAATTGCCCTTACTTGTGTAGCAAATGTTTGACCTAATTTTGTTAAATCGGCAAAAAGTCACTAAAGTGTGCAAAGTTAGCTGGGAAGCTTTAAACATCCTATTTCTAAAAACTTTGGAATTATAAGAAACCATGTTCCACTTTGTCTGATAATCGGGGCAGTGTAATTGTTCTTTAATAGTAGTAGGTCTCGTAGGAGCGAGGTGCTTTATTAGTTAACACGCGGTCGGTGGAAGTACAAGTTACATCAAGGACCTCATAGAAATGAAAATTATATCCAAGTCCATGCATTTAGCACAAGATCCCTGAAACTAAGCAATAAAGTGTCTTTTGAGGTTTGCGCGTATGCTAGATATTGTAGAGCCAAAATTTGTTCTGAAACAATCTACATTCTAGCTTTTACTACTAGTACATATAGTAAACAAGAATCCATACAACAGAGTAATCGTACTCTCTATTGGAGTAGTAACTTGGATTGGTTTTTCACATATATAAGTACTACTACTAATTATAATTTCTCAAAAAAAAGTACCACTAATAAGTGCAGTACTGGTTTGTCTGATTTGTTCTAAGATGTAGTATACTAATATTACTAGTACTCCCTTTGTCTGTGATTATTAAGACCATTTAAATTTGATAATACTAAAAAAGTTAATTACAGGTTGGTGTTGAAGATATGCATGTAGTCCTCGGTCTCTCCCCTGCAGCACTGTACACCCTGCAGCAGGCAACCGGCTTTTCGTATCTCTCCGGGAGTAGATCTTCTTGCCTCTCACTCACCTAGATCTTCTTGGCTCGGTCTCTCCCTCTGTCTTTACTGTACTATCTGTAATACAGTACAACATAACAGTTGCTTTATTACTCACGTGTCAATTTTCTGCAGCCTTTTTGTTTTGACGAAGCATGTACAACGTGTGGACACTGACTAAGAAAAAAGTGGCCAAGTGCACCTGCCGCCGGTGCTCCCATGCCTAGCGTATTCCCATACAATCGTACCAGTACAGTACAAAACTCAATCTGTATACTCTTCAGTATACCCACCCAACCCGGTTTCTGGGAAGCGGGCACTACGTCGGTGAGCCGATCTTCCCTTTGTAACCACTCCCACAAGTTCGTGTACCACGTCGGCGGATTCGACCATGAGTCGGATGCTATGGACGCCGTCCAGTCTGAGACGATGATTGAGTGCCTCTACAACGGCTGCTTTAGCTTGGTTTCCTTCGACAAGCTCGACGAGCAGAAGATCGCGTGCTCGCACGGCCCGTACTCCTGCATTGATTCCGCCTGTGATTTCATTGCCTCACTAACAAGGCTCCTTCCCCACATGAAGGAGGCCCACAGGGTCATAGTAACCAGGGCCATCTACGGCAGCGCCTTCTTTTGCCTCATTCCGACTCCACTACCAACAAGCACGAGGGGATTCACGCGCTTCCTCTACGGGGATGACGGTGCCCTGTTTGGCCTGACCATCAGTACGCTCGGCCCGGCCGCCGTCATGTCCTTGGTGTGCATCAGGCAGGACAGGTGCCTGTGGCCGCGGTACACGGTGAAACTGTGTGCACCTGGCCCACCGGGGTCGGCGGACTTGTCGATGGTCGAGAGCCTTAATGCAGTAATTGAGCTGACGAGCAGCTCGTCACCAGCCAAGCTCCCGTCCGACAAGCTCAGGATGTACCTCGGGGTGCCGCCGCGGTTCCTTGTAAAGGTTGGACAGTCCACCCATGTATCTTTCTGGATTAGCATCGACAGGAAAAAATGATCTTAAACTACGGATGATGATCAAGACTGTAATGTTGTATTAGCAGATAAATAGTACTACTAGTAGTACTATTTTACTACTCCAGTTTACTAGTAGTAGTCGCATGTAGGTTCTCTTTTGGTACTAGGAAGGATGCATTTTGGATGTAAACTAAGTTTGTTGCTAATGGTATTATGGAGTATTTAGGGGTTTAGTACGACTTTAATGTAATTGTTCACTTCTACGAGATGGACCAGAGATAAACACACTAACCATTCTTACGGTGCTTCGATTTTAGTCATCTAACTCAGTGATTACGGAATTTTATGCCCAAACTTATCAATTTGACTTGATTTAAGTCTTAAACCAAGATTGTCGTCGAAATTGCGCTGGTGTGGACGATGCATCGACGTGGGTCCAGTATGCAGGATAGGCTGCCCTGGAATTTAGCCTAAATATCTAGAAAATAATATGGACATTTACGACATTAACTCAATGTTATCATAATCATCACGAACAAGGTTTTCATATTATATGCATTTGACATTATGTAAGTTAGTATGTTTGTATATATAGGTGGTCAAACTTTATAAATATTGACTTCGACAAAACCTAGTATGCTTTCTAATTTGGAAATGAGGGAGCATCTAAGTACTAAAATCCATCGAAATACATGTGTATCTAGACAAAGCCAAGTCAGTAACTACTATTTTAGGATGGAGGGAGTAATTATTTATGAGTAATGTATTTTTCACAACAATTTTACTGCTACGACACATGCCCACCACTAGAGCATGGACCAATGCATAATAATCACGTGACTATGCGGTGGAAATCTACTCCGTACTGGATTACCCTACGTGCGGAGGCGCACTAGTGGAGCACACGCTCGTGCCGTTCCTGAGTACGTAGTAGTACTACTAGTATATGCAAATAGGAGTACAAAAATAGATAGATCTTGTTTCTCATCGTACTATTTTTTTCCATGTAAGGCAACCTGGATGTGACTACTACAGTATACTATATTGGCACAACTTCTGCTTTTGGCGCTACAAGATGATGTGGAACTCTCTGTGTCCGTTCAAAAAAACTCTCTATGTAACATTAGTGTACTAGTACTTCTTGTACTCCCTAGTTTTTTGGACATGCATTAAAGTAGTGTAGTATGTTTGTTTGGTCAAGCTGCATGCAACGATCATTGATTTGACAGGACAATTCAGGTTTTTAGATATCCAAATTTCTATTCCAACTTGATGGCTCAAGACGCGAAGCAGCTAGTACTGATCTATCCTCTGGTTGTCGCCCAGATCAAAGTGAACAAGCAAAAGATTATGTATCTTGGAAATTTCCATGGCCATTTATTACTTGTAGAGCTTTATTTTGTTTCCGTCGAGGCACCTGCAAAGACTGATACTGTAGTGTACTAGTAGTAATACTTGTAAATAACGTGCTACGGTTGGGCCCTACAGCTAGTACTAGACATAGGCTTTACTAGCTACTCTCGTCACAGTGAATTGTCCAAGAGGTGGAGTTCCTTTTTTTCTCCAAGAGGTGGAGTTCCTTTTTTTCCTGAGAGAGGAAAACTTTTTATTCCATCTTTGATTCAAAGAAAATCCAAAGGTTTTGTGAAGGATCTTGTCCCTTAGGAAATAATCCTACACTATTTTGTTTGATTCATAGGATTCCAATATGTAGGAATTATGTCCCGTTTGGAACGCAGGATAGGGAAAATATTGGAATATGAAAAACACGGGAATTGAGAGTCCTTCAAAGTATTCCCTTGCCCTCTATTTTTAGGATAATTTCCGTCCACTCCAACCTCATGGTATAATTGCTTTGCTTTCCCTGTGATTCAAACACATACTTGATCCAAATTCCTGTAGTTTCCTCTTCTTATGTCTTGAGAATCCTACAAATCAAACGAGCCTTGATAGATGGTCTTTCTTTTTTTTGTTTGTCTTTGATCATTTTTTTTTGCTTGAACATAGGGTCATAGAGCTTCCTCAGAAAACGAGGAGGGTGGAAATTGCACAAACCTCCAATAATTGGATTCAAAATTGCAGGGAACTCTAGATAATCAGGATAGTCTAGTTGCAAGAAACTACTGTACTACAATTACTTCTGGGTACAAATGCTGCACATAGCACAAAATTCTCAATTAGCCCTCTTAGCATTATTTCTTACATACCCGGGGCTCAACAGTTGGAGCTCTTTGCAACTACGGCTCTCATTGTTGGAGGTTTGTGCAACTAGCCTCAATTGGAGCTCGACCCCCCACTCGCCCACCTTCTACAGTACTACTAGTAGTAGAGTACTAGTACTATGCACCATCAGCCTTTGTCTTCTCCATCGCACCCCGTCTGCCATCTCACGCCAACGATCTTCCCTCCCCCCCACCCCACCCCACCCCAAAGAAAGCCCCCAAAACACCATCTGCAGCCTCCTTCCATGGTGAGATCAAGCAAGGTCTGTAAAGATCCTGAGCAGTTTCAGAAGGTGTTCACTGAAGGCCCTCTTCAAGTACTCATCAACCATTGCGATGCCACCACCGCCGAGAGCCTCGTCGATTTGTCCAAACATATTCTTCAATCAGCAAAAGAGAGCGGAACTACGCCTTCTTCTCATCCGTTCAGCCTCCCATGTGTTCTTGATTCTCACCCGACGATGCGACCGTGGGAATCCAAAGACTACTTCAAAGTGGCGGACAGCCCGTGGAAGCTGATGCCGCTGGACAGGTTCTCCTCCGATGCTGTGATGCCAAATGGTTTTGATGAGCAGCGAGCAGGTGGCAATGAAGATTGGATCGTCACAGTTGGGCCCGATTTCATGTGGGACCTTGTCAACATGTACACGCGTTGCAAGATTGTTATTCCGCAAGTGTCGGGGTTTGAACCGACCAAAGGTTTTGCACTTATATTTCAGGATGATGCTAATTGAGGTCGACGTACTAAACTCCAGAAGATAGTCATTTGCCAAGTTCTGGCAGCTGCTGGGGGACAAAAAGATTTTTCTCTAGTCGCCATTTTCGAATTCAAGATTGCTGTCATCAACAGGAATGATGGTCATGGATAGTCAGTTTGTGCGAACGAGTTCCAGGGCTACTTCAGATACTATGATGCTATTATCCAACACGATCGTGTGTTCGCTGTGACCGAGAACTGCTGTGTTTATGCATGCAACTCTCTAGAACTTGGTAAATTCTCCTTCCTACGTATTTTATTAGCTTTGCTCCTGAATCGATGCAAGCTATTTTTTTCTAAACTTTCATTGGTTAGTAGGAATTCCATTAAATTTTTAGTTTATTTGTTCGAAGGAATTCCCTAGGAATTTTAGAGGAATGCAATCTTTAGTAGGTTTTCTTACATATAATAGTTTGTTTCATATGATTGAGTTCTGCTGATAGTATTTCTTCGTCTCCTAGTACATCCCATGGAAAATATGGTATTTACTACGTTGCAGTAAGTACTTATGTGAGACCCAGATATTATTCCTGAATCAATGTAAGTTATTTTTTCTGAAGTTTTTTGGTTAGTAGGAATTTTAGCATCTTTGATTCGTACGAATTCCCTAGGAATTTCAGAGGAATGCAATCCTTACTAAGTTTTCTTACATATAAGTAATTTGATTCATAGGATTGAGTTCTGCTGATAGTATTGCCTTGTCTCCTAGTACTAGTACATCCATGGAAAATATGGTATCTACGAGTAGTATTTACGTGAGACTCAGATACTAGACATATGACATATCATAACTATATAGAATTATAATACTAGGTAAATCTCAAAAAATTAGAAATTTGATCGACATCTATAAAGTATGGGCGCATATTTAGTTCTTGTATTTTCTATCATGTAGAAGTCGATGTTTATTAGGTACTAGTACTTGTAAATTTTGTGCACATGGTCTTGAGAAATGAAGGAGAAGATTCTAAAATGATGGAGAAGTGTGTTTTGAGGATTGTGCATAGCATTCATTGTGCTAAAGACTACCAATAGAATCTTCTAGTAGATGCTAGAATGGAAAAGAAGATCCAACTACTAGGAATGTTGGGATTCACAAGTCCTGATCCAACAGTGAATATTCAAAGTTATTCATACACTACATAGTGGTAAGATAAGATAAGATAAGATATTAAACCTCCTAGAAATAATCCTTGTTGGTTTTCCTTTGGTATATAAGACACCAAAATCTTATTGGATCCAACCTTGCTTTTTTTCCTATGAACTTTACATTCAATATCCTATAGGATTATTTCCTATTTCATTTGATCCCATGAATCAAACTGTGTCTCTAGGAGAATTTCCATAGCATATCCCCATTTCGGAAAGAATTAGAATTTCCATAGCATCTCCCTAGGTTGGAATTTTTTACACAATCAAACATCTTAAGTATAATCAAGATTTTTGAAAATAGTACTGTATATCAACTTCTACAATGTCATATTAATATCAATATTATTTCCATGTTACATTTCCTTTCCCTTTGAAGGTCCTATCCTTATCCTATCGCCATGCGATGTGCTGTACCTGACACATCTGTTTGTTGAGGACGATGAGGAGAATGATCCTGGTAGGTGGTGGTTAGCAAGATTTGCCGGTGGTTCAAGACTTCTTCTGGTCTATACATATGGTGTCTCAGGCAATGCAATTGCTGATGATACTAGTGTTGTTCACTATGGTCACACCGTTCGCACCTATTCTTCTGGGTTTGAGTGCATGGTGTTCTCGATGGACACGACCCAATTAACTTCAGCTAACCGATGGAAAAGGGTTACTAACCTTGGATCATATTATCTTTTCCTTGGTGTGAACTATCCGATTATCATTGAAGTAGGCAATGCAAATGATCCGCCAGGACATTTAACAAGAAGGAACTGTGTTTACACATCACACCAAGAAATTGGCTACAAGTACAGGTCGTGTCCTGAAATTTGCCGCTTCAGTATGAATGGTGACGCTGTTGTTGGTTTCCACACCAACACTCGCTGCACATGGTCGGAAACTCCATTTTGGTTCATCCCAAGCTTCTCAAACGCCTTGGAGTGGAACGAGCCTGTTCAAGGATAGCTTATTTGGTCTTGGCCTTCTGTTGAACTCTTTCTTTTGGCTGGTTTTTAGCTGATGTACGAGTACTCAGCATTTAGTTTCGCACCCGGTCCGGCTTGTAAAATACTCTGTATGACCAAAAAACCCTTTTATACACTTGGTAGTTTCCCCAGTATGTATATTTCACCAAGCTTGTAAAATAACCTTATTAGGAGTACAGTTGTACTCTACTACTATTCCGTACATAATTTCTTCTAGAATGTTGTATAATAGTAGTACTGTTAGTATTATTCCTTGCAGGTCCGTAGTTCTCTTTCTTTTTCACTGCAGTTTGGGTCCTGTAAGCCTAAGTTGGACGTGTTGGTAAGTACTTCGCTTAGAAACTGCACACGGTGGAAGGAACACGATGTTTCCAGGTTTACCAGGAAAAACATGTCGCTCATCATGGCATCACCAGTGATTTGACAAGGCAATACTGTACGACGGTGTGCTAGTCTAGTTTTTTCTTCTTCTGAACAAGTACTCCTTGTCTACCTAGTAGTAGTAGTAAAGCTCTACTAGTAGGAGTACTAGAGAACTCGATGAAGCTAGCTAGAGTACTACTGCCAGTAGTTGCCACAGAAGAGAGAGGGAGGGAGTTTTGCACACGTCGGTGCACGTGGCAGCGTGTTCCTTCCGAGACAACCTGGATTTAACTCCCTCACTGGCCTCTCCCCACACACACACAGCCTCTTTTACTCAGTCCCTTCTTCCCATCCACTACCGCCCCCTGGCCTCTCGCTCCATATTGTTGCCGACCAGCTCCTCGGCTCCATCCTCTATAGGTGGCGGTGAGATCGGTGCGGCAACCTTCTATAGGGCGGTGGAGCATCCGTCATCTTTGTCCTGCAGCAGCAATGGCGGTTTGTGAAATACTAGAACACTCGTACCTATTCCCTCTGTTTCATAATATAAGATGTTTTAGCTTATGTGAAACGAGTGTATCTAGATTCACTCCGAACTTACATGATAGAGTTGATGATGCGGTTAATTTTTTTATTGTCGATTGCGCAGCATTGTCATGTGTAGAGTAGTTCTTATCCCGGGTATGCATCCTTTTTTTGTAGACTAGGATTCCATAGAAGCTTGTTTACTGGGCTAGATCCCATAAATAAGAATAGCGGGGATCCGTTCGAAGTTGGGTAGCTTGACAGCACAAACTTTTGAACATTTGCATATATTTGTCAATCAACATCATGTAATCAATATTAAAACTTGTTGCACAAGGAGATATGGGAAGGAGCGAAAAAGAGTATTCTCGATGAAATAGGTTCCAATCATGTGACTTATGCTATCTCAGATGACAAGGTAAATCAATAGAATGACATATGTTCTTGTTGTTGCGCGTAGATGCTTTCGCCGTAATCTCTGTTTATCTTGTAACCGTAGAAGCACAAAGTTGAAGAAGACTCTCAGTTTCCTAATGACGGAGTAGAAAATATATGTCAAATCTCTACACCTAACATGCCTCCTTGTTTACCTTCTATGGAGACTGATGCAGTTGCTTCTGCAGCTGGTATTGGTGAGCCTACACCTGCCATCATTGTGCCAGATGATGGAGGTGGTGGATTGGTTTTACCATCCGCGGAAACTTGTGCGGCTGGAGCTGGCACTGAAGAGCGTTTAGAGGACATTGTGGTGCTCGATAGTTCACCTATTGTGGAGACTCATCCTACCGGTGTTGGCGCTGCTGTTGGTGCTGTTGATCCCACTCCTGAAATTATCATGCCACCTGAAGGAGGCGGTGATTTGGGTTTACAATCTATAGAAACTGTTGCACCTGAAGGTGGTGAAATGTGATCCAGAGCTTTCTTTTTTATGATTTGTATGCTTTTCTCTGGAACCTGTATTATGGAGCTACCTTACGCATTTCTTACACTTTTTCCTATTGAACTGTAGTGTTGAACTACAACTACTCCTAATATATAATCATAATATTCAGATGCTTGAGTATTATCGATGATAAACCAATGATAGCTGAGCTGCACGAGAATTGGCCTCTTCCACTTGCAGGCATGGTTCCTGACTCATCTCCTTTTCACAAGCACGGTGAAAAGATGATTCTGTTTCTTTTCTTGCAATGCCATTATGCTTGTGTTATTGATCTAGCAATTTTATGTTGATTTTGTCACCTAATCCGCATTTATGTCTCTACATACAAACATATTTGTTCACATGACTTGAACGAAAACAGTATCTTCTTTGCATCGACTAACACAATGAGACATGCAAATATTTATTTATTTTTGAAACAAGGCAAACGATATGCCATTTTCATTGATAGAGACGGGCATGCAATTCATAAATCATCACCTCCAGCATCTTGTTCTACAAAAGGCGTTATACCAGATCCACAACCTTCTTTTCCTTGGGATGACAATGTCAAGTGCAGGATTTCGAATCTAAACACAATCTAGTGCAGGTTCATCAGGACAACCTCTAGCTGCGTCAGTCTCCACAGAAGGTACATCAGTGCTATGGTAGACACCGTTGGAAGTGCAAGATGAAGCTTTTGTTATATTCATATCTATAGGGTACATCCATCTATACTGTACTGTACCTCTAAGTACTTCCTCGTAAGGTACATCAACAGCCAAATGCTCCATCGTATCAAAGAAGGATGGGGAATATATCAGGTGAAAAGCTTGCACAGGATCTCTGCCAAGTCCTTTTTAAGATGTTTTCGAACTCTTCTATCCAGAGTTTTACTATAGATTTACCTAAAGAATGTACCTACCCAAATATGCAAGCACCTTGTAAATCTAGATGGTCACAAGCTTTAACTATTTCTAGGAGAGGTGGAGAACAAACCAAAGCCAAGAAGAATGTCCAGTGCCTGAATCTAGTAGGCAAAGCGTGGGGATCGCCCAGCTGACCGCCGGCCGGTGCGTCTCGTGAAGAACGGCACGGCCAATGGTGGTAGGCTGGCACTGTTGATAGAAAGGCGTCGAGAAGTTTTTTTAAGGCGTGGAGAAGTTTGCGGCCTGGTTCTAATCCGATGCATCTCCCATAAGAATGGCGCAAAATTTGAAGAGACAGGGGCTGGTCGCTCGATTGAGGGCGGGCTTAGGAAAGCTTAGGGTCTTGGTGGAAAGTTTTAGTGGGAGTGGGGTGTTTTTCCATAATTTTTAGAGAAATATCTGTGAATATTTTATCGGATTTGCCAGTTCTCAAGAGTCACCTCTCTCGTCATTGGATTTACCTCGCGATTGGTGCAACGTGAGGGTTATACATTTATTGCAACAACTTGTAACTGGGAATTTAATGAGTTGCATCTACTAGGTTACAACTGAGTATTAGCACAATTAGTAGGGTGACGTCAGCTCCTTAACATAACAAGTTCTCAGATGCCTGGGATCTAGGCGCTCATATTTTATACCTTTTTCCCTTGTTGACGGCTTTGTTTCGAATCCGGCTAAGCCCCAACACGTACCTTGAGATTTTAACTATCGAGCCCAAGAAATTAGCCCATCCAGCCTCATTATAGCCCAAGACCTTCTAACTCAGCCATTTTGGGTCATTCGGTCACGCAAATAGCCCAGTTAGATTGGGTGAGAGCCCATGAAAAATAGCCCATCAATCCCTGCTTGGCCCATTTTTCTTCAATTCGGCCTTTTTTTGGCACCATCCACCCACCCCTAAAAAAAACTCCGCATATCCATGTTTTTAAGTACTACCTACTATATTATTTATACTTAACATTTTTTAGTTCAGCTGCTAGCAATCACGCGTAGCAGATGGACAATAAATTTTTTAAGAAGAAAAAAACTAAGTTATATACGATGTTAGTATACATTTTTTACGTTTTATAAAAGGATAACAATTTTCTTGTGTAGTGGCAAGGCATGCAGTTTATCTGTAGCAATATTTTTGTACTGAGAGGCTGACATGGCCGACCCACCTGCCTGCAGCTAGCGCCCATCAACCTTACCATACAAGAGATCAAGTTTAACGAGCGGGTTTAAAAAGTACTTATACAACAGTCTCGACCGGAAAAAAGAAGACCAAGATCGACATGTTTTTTGTCGAGAGAGGCTGACACGTGGGCCCTAGAAGCAAGACCATACACGCCTGGCGCATGGAACAATGTTACCAAGGTCAAACCAGCGGATGCGGCCAAAAAAATGTCCAACATACACATGTTTCCTCTACATAGGCGGGTGACATGTGGACCCAGCAGGGAGACATTATACGGGTGTTGTATCGAGCAACGTTGCCAAGTTCCAAACAGGGAGGCACGAGAGAAGAAAAAAGTCTAGCATGCACACGTTTCATACACAGAGGAGGCTAACATGTCGGGCCAACCAGCTTGTATAAACGGCTGAAGCAGCGAGCAACGGTATCAAATTCGGAACACGAAGGCGCGATAGAGGGTAAAAAATCCATCATACACACATTTCTTATAATGAGAGGATGACATGTGGGGCCCAGTATCGTGATTAAACGGTAGATGTATCGAACAATGCTATCAAGTTCGGAACAGGATTGTGCGAGCGAAAAAAATCCATCATACACACGTTTCTTCTATGAGAGAATGACATGTGGGGCTCAGGAGCTTGGTTAAATGGTAGATGCGTCGAGCAGCGCTATCAACTCGGAACGGGGTAGCGCGAGCGAAGGAAAAAATTCCATCATACACACGTTTCTTCTAATGAGAGGATGACATGTTGGTCCCAGGAGGTTGATTAGATGGTAGATGCATCGAGCAGCGTTATCAACTTTGGAACAGGGTAGCGCGAGCCAAGGAAAAAATTCCATCATATACACGATCCTTCGAATGAGAGGCTGACATGTGGGACCTAGCAGCCTAACTAAACGGAAGATGCCTCGAGCAACGTTATCGAGTTCAAATCAGGGAGGCACGACCGAAAAGTATGGTGCGCTAGAGACACTAACGTCCGGGACCCACACGCCTCAAAAGACTTCGGCGAGTCAAGATCGTGCGAGGAAATGAAAATCTTGCTTCTGCCACGCGCCAGCCGAGCTTCCTCCATGTTTTTAGTAGATTCGTCGTAGTAGAGGGCCACGAAACCAGAAAAAAAAAGTTTTCCATTGGCCATGGCCGAGCCGAGAATTTCGTCGCGGAAGACGCGCCTTCTATGACGATCGTCAGGCCAATTTGTTGCAGAAGGAAACTTTTCTTGTAGTGAATCTCATCTTGCCGCACCTTCTTAGGCTTAAGAGGCGACGGACCAAGAGGAGGTTTATAATAGGATCCTATGTTCTGACGATAGGGATTAGGGAGATACTCATCCTTTATCTTTCCCCGCTTCGCCTGCCTCATCATCTCCGTCCTTTGCAGGAACATGTCCTCCCAATATGGGAGGGGCTTGATCTCCGGGATGGATGATGAGGATAATCCTTTAGGTTCTATTTCTTCGATCCTCTTCACGGGCTTCTCTTCTTTGTTCCTCCAAATCTTGTTGACATGGAAGGGTTGCATGGCTTCGCTGCACGGATGTTGTTAGAAGGGGCTTGTATAGGGATGACGAGGATTTTTTGAGGCAGGAGGTTGTAGCTCTACGAAAACTCAATGAAAAAGGTTAGATGCGATCAGCTTTAAAAGAGGAGGTTAAAAACCCTAGTTGTTGTTCGTAACGAGAAATTATACGGGCGCTGCACGTATAGGTCCCACCGTATAGTTATGAACCGACTATAGATTCCTTTCTACAGTGGAACCAACTATACAGCCGGAACTATACGGGCAGGAATTTTTATTCCCGCCATATAGTTGGTCGTTAAACCTTTAGTACTCCGAATAATTTTTTTTGAGACGGGTCGATATCTATACGAGGACAACTATATGGCTGGAATTTTTATTCCTTCCGTATAGTTGGTCGTTAAACTATCAGTACCCAAGAAAAGATTTTTGATGAAGGCATTGATATCTATATGACGACAACTATACAGCCAAAATTTTTATTTCCGCCATATAGTTGGTCGTTAAACCTTCTGTACCTTTTGTAAACGGAAGGGGTGATGTCTAAGCATCTATACGATCGCAACTATATGGCCGAGATTTTATTCCTGCCGTATAGTTGGTCGTTAAACCTTCTAGATCCGCCAAAAATCACCTGCTCCTCTAAGAATTCTTTATTAATCTGAAACTTAATGAAATATCAAGTTTTGATAAAAAAAATGACAGCTTAAAATTTCGACCAATATTATCATTATCAATCTTATTTTTCTTCCCTAGAGCTTTAAATGTTCCTTTTTCAACACAAGCTCAACTAAAACCTAATTGAAAATTTAAAAACTTACTCAAACCTTTATTTTGCATGGGTTGCCTCCCATGAAGCGCTCTTTTATGGTCAATAGCTTGACCATAGTGTTGCTCATTTTGTCTCGATTCTATCCTTCTTGCAGTTGCCATTCCTTGTATATCTTTGCTGAATCACCTCTTCTAGGTTGATCACTTGTATGGTGATTGCACTTATATCTTCTATTTACCGATAATGCTTCAAGCGTTGTCCATTTACCAACCATGAAAGAGAGGGTGTTTTTTCCTGGAGCTTCACTACTCCCGATGAATAATCTTCTTCGACTATATAGGGGCCTTCCCACTTTGATCTGAGCTTTCCTGGAAACAACTTAAGACGAGAATTATAGAGAAACACCTTGTCTCCACTTTTAAAGGTCTTATTTTCTATTTTTCTATCATGCCATCTTTTCACTTTTTCTTTAAACAATATAGCATTCTCATAAGCCTCACTTCTAAACTCATCTAAAGCATGAATATCTAATATACATTTTCTCCTGCTGCTTTAAGATCATAGTTTAGATTCTTGATTGCCCCAAAAGCTTTGTGTTCCAATTCTAAAGGTAAATGGCATGCCTTACCGTATACCATATTATAAGCTGTCATACCCATTGGATTTTTAAACGCAGTACGGTAAGCCCATAGAGTGTCATTTAACTTGTATGACCAATCTTTTCTTGATTTGTCCATCGTCTTCTCGAGTATGGTCTTTAATTCTCTATTGGAGAGTTCCACTTGACCACTCGTTTGAGGATGATATGGTGAAGCAACACGGTGAGTTACTCCATATTTGATAAGGATTTTCCTGAAAGTTCCTTTAATAAAATGAGAACCACCGTCAGTGATTAAAAATCTAGGAACTCCAAACCTGGGGAATATAACATCCTTGATCATCTTCACAAAGCGGCTGCATCTGCATGGCTTATTGGAAAAGCTTCAACCCATTTAGTAACATAATCAACAACAACAAGAATATGAGTGTGACCATTTGATTCTATAAAAGGTCCCATATAATCCGTTCCCCATACATCAAAGGGTTCGATTATAAGACTATAATTCATTGCCATCTCTTGTATCCTACCTATATTACCTCTTCTTTGGCAAGTATCACAATGTTCTACATACTTGTGTGCGTCCTTGAGCAAGGTGGGCCAATAGAATCCGGATTGAAGTACCTTTGCTGCAGTTCGCTTGCATGCATGATGTCCTCCATACGGGCTATCATGACAAGCTTTCAAAATTGCATTCATTTCATGGTTAGGAACACACTTTTGAATCATTCCGCCAGGTCCATGACGATATAGATAGGGGTCATCCCAAAAGTTATACTTAAGATCATTAAATAATTTCATTCTTTGATTTCTTGTCATACCAGGAGGTATAAATTTTACTGCGATATAATTAGCATAATCCGCAAACCAAGGATCAACGATTTCAATGTTTGCTAAATATTCTCCTAGAAACGACTCATTTATACATACGGGGTTCCATCCATCCTAGAGAGATGATCTGCTACCGGATTATCCTTACCCCTCCTATCTACTATTTGCAAATCGTATTCTTGTAGTAATAAAACCCACCTAATCAACCTGGGCTGTGCATCCTTTTTCACAAGGAGGTGACGCAAAGCTTGGTGATCTGTATGAACTATTACCTTAGAATTAATGATGTAAGATCTAAATTTGTCACAAGCAAAAATTATAGCTAGGAACTCTTTTTCTGTAGTAGCATAATTTTTCTGAATCTTATTAAGAGTTCTACTAGCATAATAAATAACATTTAAATTCTTTTCGTCTCGTTGTCCTAACACAGCTCCTAAAGCATAGTCACTAGCATCACACATGATTTGTTTTTAAGGTTCTCAAAAGCTGTAATGCAGTCATGATCTAAGTAGAATGGAGTTTCTTTCTCAAGAAAGTTGGTGAGAGGCATAGCTAGTTTAGCAAAATCTTTTATAAAACGCTTATAAAAACCTGCATGTCCTAGAAACATTTTTAAGTTTTTTATGTCCTAAGGTATTGTAAGATTTTCTATAGCATCTATATTAGTTTTATTTACTTCTATACCCTTCTCCGAAACATTATGCCCAAAAATTTACCTTCTCTTTCCATGAAACAACATTATTCCCAATTCAAAACCAAATTTAATTGCCTGCATCTCTGCAAAACTTTGGTTAACTTGTAGAGGCAATTATCAAATGTTGTTCCACAAACAACAAAATCATTTGTTAGAACTTCCATAGTTTTCTCAACAAGATCATCAAAGATTTTTAAAACACATTCTTGAAAAGTTGTAGTTGTGTTACATAAGCCAAACGGAATTAATCTATAAGCATATGTGCCATAAGGACAAGTGAAAGTTGTTTTCTCTTGATCTTCCAGTTGTATAGCAATTCGAGAATATCCAGAATAACCATAAAGAAAACAGAAATAAGAATTATTACTAAGTCTTTCTAAAATTTTATCCATAAATGGTATAGGTTTATGATTTTTCCATGTCTCACGGTTTAGTTTCCTAAAACGAATGCACATGCGATATCCAATAATAGGTTTTATAGGAACTAACTCACTATCCTCATTCATAGCAGCATCAAGACCCCCTTGTCTTGGTATGCAATGAGCTGGGCTAACCCACTTACTGTCAGAAATAGGATATATTATGCCAGCATCTAATAAGCGTATAACCTATTTTCTTACTACTTCCTTCATTTTTGGATTAAGCCTTCTTTGTGTGTCAACTACAGGTTCAGCATCATCAAGCATGGTAATCTTATGTGTTACAATAGATGGATCTATTCCTTTAATATCACTTAGAGTATATCCAAAGGCTTCATGATGCTTAATCAAGACCAAAATGAGTTTATTTGTTTCATTTTCTGATAATTTTTTACTAATAATAACATGACATTTATTATCATTATCTTAAAACGCATACCTCATATTGTTTGGAAGTTGTTTCAATTCAATTGGCGGAGGTTCTTCATCTCCTTTCCTTACCAATTCTTCAGTCATGTGGATTTTGTGCTTCCGGAACTGAATCAAGGTAATCAACCATGTCTTCTCTCTCCTAATCATCTTGTGCTTCCTCCCAATTGATTAGGCTCCTTTCTAGTTCATCTTGTGGAGTACTGAAATGAATTGCTACCAGCTCGACAATCATTTTATCTTCCTTGATATCTTCCACTTCATATGGACTCTTCTTTAGTTTGGCAAAGTGTAATGTCATTTCCTCTTCTCCAAACATTAATGAAATAGTCTCCTTCTAATTATCAATTTGATCTTTGGTTATGGAAACAAAAGGCCTGCCTAAAATAATATGACAAGAAGAATCTCGAGGCATATCAACAATATGAAAATCAAGGGGGTACATGACTGATCCAATAAAGACATAGATATTTCTGATAACACCTTCCGATTTTATATTAGTTCTATTAGACAATTTATTAGTAGTGTCTACCGGTTCCACATCTGGATTATTTAAATTGAAGCGAAGTTCTCATAAAGTGATGAAGGCATAATGTTTATAGTGAAAATTCGGCTAACAAATTCCGTATAAGTAAGTTTCTCCACAATATATAGGAGTCATAGGTTTAGAGGTTTCGTTACCTCATATCTTACCTTCGATGAACTCTGAGGTTTCAAAGTCTAGCATAACCACTTCATTTTCCACTATTCGTGCTTCCATAAAATCCTTTAATATAACATTCTTTATATTGGTAGATTCGTGGGGTTCTTTTCTAGTTTCTTTAATCTCTTCTTTATTTGTTCTTCCACTTTTTGCTTTTTATTGATATTTTCTTGAATAGGTGCAAAGGATCACTCTTCCATTAGCGCACTTTCTCTTGCACGCTTCTTTTCTTAAAGGGGTTTAGGGGGTTCCCATTCTGTAGGTACCTGTAAATGCCCTGCATAATTCTCAATAATTTTCTTCACTGAGTAAGAATGAATACCAAGGGTTTTAATAATTGCACAAATCCTTTCATCTGAAAAGAAATCGTTAACACAAGCATATTCAAAAGAAATATTTGTAATGTTCTCCTCATTTTTAAAATTTTCTGTTGTCTCCCTCATTTTCATTATTAATTTCCAGGCTTTATCATGGTATAAGATAGAAAACTACCATTAGAAGCGGTGTCTAGGTTCTCTCTATTTTTATTATTAAGTCCTCCATAAAAAGTGTGTGTGATTAATCAATCAGACAAACGATGATGGGGCAATTATCTAGATAGCTTTTGTACCTTAGATACCCTTCATACAAACTCTCATCAGGACTATTTCTAAAACTAATAATAATACCTCTCATCCTATGAGCTTTGGTTTGTGAGTAATATTTTGATAGGAACTTGGTTGTCAATTCCGTCCAAGTCCTTGGTGCTTCAGCACAAAAAGATCTATACTAGTCGCAAACATTATTATAGAGAGTTTGTCTAAACAAGTGCGTTTTAACCATATCAAGATTACAGTCATCAAATATAAAGGAACAAAGAACATCTTCAAAAAATTGTAAAATGTCCATATGGACTCGCTTCATCGGTTCCTGCAAATTTCTTATAGTGTAGTAGTTCAAATAATAAAGGGTGGATCTCAATTCCATCTGGATTTATGCTTGTATTGATAGTTATAAAAGCGTCCATGGGCGAACCCATTTTCCTTAATGCCTCAAGCTGGATTAAATGCTGAGTGTTAACCATTGTTGCGGTCCTGCAACTTAAATTAAAAATTAGTACAACGAAAGTAAATAACTAAAAGTAAAGTGACTTATAGCGCTAAGCTCCCCGGTAACGGCGCCAGAAAATAGCTTGATGACTGCAAGTACACATATCGTTTGTAGATAGTTTCCAAATAAAGATATCAATCCGACAAGTAGCAGTAGGCGAAAGACTAAAATTCTTTTAACTAAAACTAAACGAAGTACTAAAGGAATAACTTTAAGATGCAAGAAAAGTAGAGTTTTTTTGGGTTTTTGATTGAATGAAACAATTTGTGGGCTCCCCGGATTAATCCTCCGAGAATCCCCGTTATGCATACAACCACGATCCCATGATTAGTTAGTCGTGGCACATAACCGACAAGTATCAAAGAAAACATCCAATACATAACGAATACATGTCATACCTTATTTGCCATTATGGCTACATCGATCAACATCAGCGGAACTTCATTAAGCGTAGAGCCCGAGCCATGCCTTAACCTACAGGCAACTGACTAGAGAACGTCCTAGCTCGCATAGTCGTCCACTTCACCTTCTTCTCAATACCTGACCAAGTTAATAGCCAGGGACAATTCCAGTGAGTACTTTGAATGTACTCGCAAACCACCTTAATACAATAATAAAACGAGAGGATATGCAATATGGCTATGGTAGTAGGTGGGCTCCAATGGAGTTTCTTTTCTCAACTAGTTTCTCTTGTAGATATAGCATCTACATATCTTTGTTGAAAACTTTTGTAAACCATTTTGGAAACCTTTTGAAAAGTTTTTTAAACACTAGGATTGGGGTAACCATTTGTTCCCGTCTTCAGATCATCCCACAACCAAACTCCTTTCTCCCCCTTCCGACCATCCCATGGTAAAAACCTTTCTCCTTTACGACCATCCCATCGTCAAAACATTTCCAAAGCCATTTATTTTCCAAAATCCTTTTTGAAAACAAAACCAGCACCGCTCTACAGAAGTTTGTCCAACTCGTCCATAACCGCGGACACGGCTATTCGAATAGATTTACACTCTACAGAGGTTGCACACTTTACCCACACCATCTGGGTAGACTACCCTGATCTACACCGATCGTGGGTCGAGTAACCGATCAAGACTCTCCGGATTCCTACTCCAATATAAGTGCCTACCCTATGAGTGTTGTTCCCCTCAACACCGGGACGCCCTACATAGTTCCCAAGCCAACCGGAGCGCTTTTTCCACTTCACGAGTGTGCGCTTTCAATGAGGGGCTCATAGTAACGCGTGGAGGCCCGTAGACCCTTCGTTCCTTCTCCAGGTCGATGTCTCACATGGACCCTCACAGGAGAAGGCCCACCCTCCAGGGATTTTTATTCCCTGTAGTCGTTGTGAGGCAGCTTATACCAGAATAAACAAACATCGAATCTAGCCCTGTCCTATTCCAGAGTAATGCGGTTGCACAGGTTAAGTTGTTATAGCTAAACTGCAAAGAACCGGGTGCGTTTTTGTAAAGTATTTTCCTCCAGCTTTCCTTCAACATTTTGTAAAACAAAATCTTTTTCTTTCTCAACATCTCTTGGGAGGTCCCACCTCACCAAGTTTTTATCATAAAACATTTGGGAAAACTTTTCCGGGGTCTTCCCATCCTATAGCTTTGCTTCGGCTAAAACAGGGTCTCCAAAGGGTTATGGTGTTATACACCATATATTCTACTAGGGGCCAGTAGTGTCATCAAGGGGGTTTGTACTTAATAGTACAAAAGTGTAATAGTTCGGAGGATCCAGACCACTACCATATATACATCAACATATAGTAAACAATGCAGTTTTTAATAAACAGTAGATAAAACATGCATCCGTAAAACAGTAGGACAAGGCTTATGAGCAAGAAGGTGGCTTTTCTGAGATCATAAATATGACATAATTGTCCCTCGGCTTATTCTTAGAATACCCAATAATATAACCATCTTCTACTGATCTTCGAGATAACCGCAACTATCGTCGTTAGGGAGCACACATGCAAACAAGCAAGAGCACAATCAACACAAGGCATACAAGAAACAATATATACAGCAAACAATGACCAATACAAGTTTACAAATCAGTAGGTATTAGGAAGAATGGATTTAATAAGATTGGCCTTGTCTTGGAAACATGGAAGAAAATCCCTTAGGATTTATAGTCTAGAAACTACCTAAGAGATGGGTTTTGGACCAAGACCATATCTTGTATGATCTTATTGTATAAAAATGGTACCATCAGATAGGTATTGATAAAATGAAGCTAGCAAAAGTGCTTTCACTATTTTATCAATCTCCCTTGATTTATAAAGCATTTTCTAGTGATTAAAACTCTAGTTTTAGGAAATAATTCACCAGAAATGTTCTGTATGTGCAAATATTATTTCCTTGGACAGTTAGGTATGGTTTGTTGTACTTATTCACTGAGAGTTGACATCATGTCCATTTATTTACCAGAATGCCCTCAGGAAATTCCCAAAGTCAATTTTGTAGCTGATTTGTCTTTTTCACCAGATTAAATATACATTGACTTTTGATATGAAGCAAAGGGAAATGGATAGGTATTTAAAATACCTTATAGTACCAATTGGCAATACTAATTTTGGAGTTGCAGAGATATTGTAGTGATTTATCTAGTGATAAAGTCACATGCAGAAGTGTTTAATTCACTACAAATCGACAGAAGCTCAAAAATTAGTGATCTCCTAGGGTTGGGTATATATGGATGTATCTCATCTAGGAGAGTTGGAATTGGGTCAATTGGACTCATGGTTTGGTCTAGGGAATTTTCTAAAGTCAGATAGGTCTTGTTTTTGTTATTTTTGATATAGTAAAGATAATGCTCCACTTGGCATGAGTCCAAAGCCATGAGATAGGTACAGGTAATACCGACCAGAGGCAGTCGGTTTACTCAATTTGGAGTTGTAAAACTCCCAGAAGGAATTTTATACTAGAATAGGTACATCTGAGTGGTAAATTTATTGTATTTAAACCGGGCAACATTTGAGGAAACCAGGAGTACTGCATGTTTCATAAAACATCTATAAACCTTAATAAATTTAGATTGGTCGATTTGAGTGGGTTTACATTTTAAAAATGATTTAAACCAAATAGCTAATTTTATGTGGTGCTGGAAAATAAATAAAACGGAGAGGGGTGCAGGCTAAATGGGCCAGATCAGGAAGAGAGGCGAGGCTGGAGAGGCTGGGCCGGCCCACCAGGTGAAGCCACGCACGGGAGGCCGCATTTTGAAGCTGCCAGGCGGGCCCCGGGTGTCAGCTGCTGAGTACGGCGAAGGAGTATCAGTGAATGGTGGCCGTCCAATTAAGTAGGCATGGACGGACCACCATCGTCGTTGCTAGAGAGAGTGTCCCGGCAGCGACGAAACCCTAGCTCCTCAGGAATGGAGTGGGGATGCTCACCAGGGGCTTACGAGGCTAGGGAGAGGCGACGGAGCGATGGAGGATGTGCAGGTGAGTCTGACCATGGGCAGCATGGTAGGTTTTGGTTCGAGGAAGAGAACCCACGAGTTTACGCCGGCAAGCTCATTCGGAAGCTTGACGGAGAGCTCCCTGGGAGGCTGCATGTTGAAGAGGAACAGCACTGGAGGGAGACAGTGACGCTTCACGGCCCCGACGAGGGATTGGAGGGGCTGTAGGGCTCCTGGTTCGCCAGTCCCGACGGTGGGGGATTTACCATAAGCATGCGGCGATGGAGGCGGCTCCGTCGTCCCTACAGCAAGGGGAAGTACGAGGGTGGTATCTTAGGTTCAGGTTATCCAGAAGAAGAGAGGAGAGGGAGTTGGGAGGGGTTAGGGGCGATTGTGTGCTTCACCTCTTGAGGAAGGCCGATATGGGAGTTCCTTCTTCTCCATGGCGAGGGAGAGTGGGGGAGCTAGATCTGTCGCACGGTGGTGGTTCGGTGAGAGGAGAGGAATAGAAATGGGGCACAGGAGGGGGAGTTGGTGGCCTCTGGCCCTTACAAACCGAGGAGGGGTGGTTCATCATGAACCATGTCCATGGTTGGACATGAGAGGGGGAGCAAGCAGGGTATTGGCCAGGAAGGGCGGTGGAGAGGTGGTGGGGTGGGTCTCTGAGGTCGTGCATAGGGCAGGGGGGCAGTGGGGCTGCTGCTGCCTTTAATTACAAGGTTTAATAATGAGGTTCTTTCTCTCTTCTTCCAAGGGCATAGGATAGAGGGAAGGGGTCTGCTACAGTGTATTTCGACCAGGAGGGTGAGAGGTGCTATGCAAGATTGGTTGGCTAGGTTGGGGGTGGCTTGGGGAGTTTGACAAGGATGGATTTACAAGAATTCAATTATTTGCCCATTTGATGATGATGAAGCAAGTCAAGAAAATTACTCTTGAAAAGGAGGGAAAAGGGTACTGGTATCTAGGTGAGATCAAGATATAACACTAGGAATTATTTGGGATTTTTCAGAGCATTTTAAGTCCACTTAAAATCATTTATTCAAGAAGTACAGAAGTAATTTTTAGAAGCTCATTTGATATTTTTACATTGGACCAGGTTGTATTTTGATGTGAGATGGTCGTAAATATGAATTCACACTATGGTGATTTTCCCCAAGATTTATGGGGGATTAAAAGTATTTAAAACAATTATTATTCCATTTGTGCCATTTGGGAAAAAGGGCAAAAAGGAATAATAAAGGATCTCAAAAATATTTATTTTTGAGATGGGAATGTAGGGTATGATATATCGACCTCTATTGAGAAAGAGGTTGGAGAAGTGTTTTGGCAAACACCAAACTTTCCTTTGTAGGAGTTTTGAGGTTTTTGTTGATTAAAGGGATTTAATAGGTTTTGGGCCAAAATAATTATGGATAACATTTGATAAATCTTGATGATCAAGATATATGATGTAGACAAGGTATAACAAGCATTTTCAACCTTGGGATTGGAGAATCCAAGTTGATTTTGGTGAAAACTAGAGATTTAAGGATCTTGGGTAAGATTGTTTTCATGCCACCAAAACCTTGATAGATCTTAGAGCTCAAGGCTCCTATTGGGGAATGGGATATATGGATGGATAGAACAAGTGATGTAGATTGCAATTGTGTAGAGGTTTGAGCATGATCCTGCTTGAGCTCACCAAGATAGGCTTTCGAACTTTGAATAAAATAAGCCTGCCAAGGTAGATTATCAACTAGCCTTTAAAACCTTGTGGGTTTAAGAAGCACAAAGATCCACTTGGAACAAGTGAAGTAGATATCGATGGAACTATATGAGTAGAACACAACCATGCAAAGAGTTGGTCCATAGAAGGTCGGATGATGGTGTGAGATTCTGTCAAAGTAGGCATGTTGAGTAGATTTGCAGGAATAGTTATTTTCTTGCCTGCCAAACATCAAGAACAAGTGGGTTAGAGGATGATATAACCAAGGGAAAGAGTGGGCCTTGGTAGTCCTTAGGATGTTTAACAAGATGGTTCAAATTCATTTTCAAAAATGCACAAGGGTTGAGAAAAGGAGACATTCAAAAAGGGGATGTTGAAACAGATTCCAGACTTGGCCAAATTTGGCAGATTTAGGGTTTTTTACTAGAATGTGGATGGTGATGATTTTGATGGGATGCAACGTACCAAAGCATAATCAGAGTGGATGATGTTGAAGTGTAGATGGAGTAGAAAAGATCCATGCTTGATATTGGTGTTCATTGACTTGGAAGCTTCTAGAACGGATATCTTCAGAATTGATCTGGTTAAGGGTTTTAGATGATCACCTAGTATGTACAGATCAGATCCTGCTTTGTATTCTTGCTTAGGGTGTGGTGATTTGGAAACATCTTGATCCTAGTGATGAGCTCCTAGAGTAGCTTATACTATCTCCTAAGCAGACAAATCAAGCAGCAGATCAAGGCAACTCATCTTACCAACAAAGCAAACCTACTACTAGGGTTACCATCAAGCCTAGTGCAAGGTAAGGAGTATATCTTCTAATACACATTCATAAGCATAAACATATTCAAACAACAGGCAAACACTTCACCATTAAACAAGGAAAAGTTTTTGTTCCCCTAGTTTTTGCATTCTGGACAACTAATCAGGGTGGCTGAAATTGGGATGTTACACAATTTAAAGTAAAGTAAAACTTAATGCAGAAAATATCGCGGGTGTAAAAGAGCTTGGAACTGCAATAGGGAAAAAGGAATTTCAGGGAGTGGTGGATACACTTCTAGGAATTTAGACTAAGCAATCAAGATTATTATAACAAATATTCTCATAATATGTATGTATGTGGGAGGAGCTCCATATTTGGACAAATAGGCAGCAACCACTGCTCACATCATCCTTCATAACCATAGCTGACGAATAAACGACATCAATCGTATTATACCGCTATTAAGGGATTTCTCCCGTGGCATGGACATGGCTTTATGAGTTATCCTTGCTTCCGCAAGTTAGTACGTAAAGAATGACAACAGCTTTATAGTCACAGTAAGTGTTATCATCCCTCCGTAATCCCCTTCATCGTGTCCCCATAAGAGGAAAATATTAAGGAGGTGCACAACTCCCAACATCAAGATGAAGACAATTAACACATAGACATAATGATATATAACATAATAATCTCTATCTTATCTCAATCATATGCTAGGGTTTCTCCATCTCCCCAAGAACTAAAGATCTACTTAGACATGGAAACAATCAACACCATGGAAATGGTAATGGAAACAATTGTAAATGAATAATTCTTGTATAAATCCACAATGAGTACAGAAATTACAACAATATCTAGATGGGGTGAAGATGGGATGGATAGAGATGATGGTGCTGCAGTGGTTGATGAAGATGGAGATCGATTCCTTGGCATCCCAGATCTGCGTAGGGTGAAGATCGACCCCTCGGGTAAGTTCACCCTCAGATGCCTTCCGGAGGTGAGTTTTTGTTGATTTTTGGGTGTTCTGTATGTCGTCTACCTGATCTAGTTGCACGGGGTGAAACTATTTAACGAGGTGGTGGTGGCGCCAACTATACGACCGGAAAATTTATTCCTGTCATATAGTTGGTCATTAAACTATCTGTATGCATTGATCGCTTCGGGTTTTCTTCTGGTGTTATTGATATTTCCCAAATAAGCAATTTACGTTGTTTTGACTCCTTTCTCGCTAATACAACTGCTCCAAGAGTTGTGCCCATTGTATCCATCATTTGTCCTGATCCTGGTGAAAATAGACATAAAATGTGTGCACGAATGCCGTAAAATACCAAGATCCTATAACTAAAGTGCAAAATAATAATATAAAACATGATGCAAATATGCACTCATCATGCATGCATTACCTTTCTCCTTGTGGTCATCATATAAAGAGGCGAGGAACTCATAGGTGAGCTCGGTGTAGATATTGTGGCTTGCGTAGGCGAGTAGTTGAAACAACATTTCATGTTTTCCTATGTTTTGCGTGTTAGATAATAATATTATGGAGACTTTTCATGTGTGCTAAGTGTGCAAGAAGTTTTGAGGGGGGGCGGATAATCCGCCCCACCAAGGGCCGGATAATCCGGCCTACCTCATCTCTCAAGGAAGCCAAGTCGCGTCGCTCGGTGTCCAGTCGGATTTTCTCCCGGAAAATCCGGCTGCGATTTCCTCCCAGTAGGATAATCCGGGTGTCGCAAGGGCCGGATAATCCGGCCCCCAGTTTTCGAGCAAGAGAGGCCAAGGCGCGTCGCACGGTATCCGGTCAGATTTTCTCCCGGAAAATCCGAACTGGGGCGGTTTTTCTTCCCCAGGACGAATAATCCGGCCCTCTCATAGGACCGAATAATCCGGCCCCCAGAAGTTGATCAAGGGCAAGCTCGGCACGTCTCTCTGATAGGGGCGGATTATTTGCCGGATATTCCGAGTCTAGGGCGGTGTTTTCCCCAGGCCGGATAATCCGGCCCTCACTTGGGCTGGATAATCCGGCCCCCAAAGTGTGCAACAGCTGGTTTTGGAAGGGGTATAAGTACCCCTTCTTCCCCAACGTTCAGAACTCTTGATTCATTCGAAATTGACCAGACATTGTGCAAGAGATCTCATACTCGATCTCCCACTTCAACCACCCGAAGGTCTTGATCTTTGGTGGAATTGAAGGAGAAGTTCATCATCATCATCAAGAATCAAGCGCTTCAACTCCTCTCCATTCACTTGGAGAAATCCCTGATCTAGTATTCTTGTCAATACCTAGATCTTGTTTATTGTATTTGATAAGTTTGTTCTTGTGGCAGCTTGTTGTCATTTCGGGAGCCTCCATGTTGTTGTGGAGTTGTTGCCCTGCTAGTTGTATAAAGGCGTCGGTGCCCGCCTCGAAGGGTACCTATAGTGGAAGGTGGATCAGGCCTGTTGTGGCGAGATCCATCGGAGAACAGGGTGAGGCCTTTTGTGGCGTGGTGGTCTTAGTACCGCCCACCCCTCTAACGCAGACGTACTTCCCTTAACCAGGAAGGAACTGCGGTCAAACAAATCCTGTGTCTCCACGTGCTTCACTTCGATTTACTCGTTCCTCTTCCACTCGCTCTTTACTCGCTAGTAGATAGGTTTGCATATAGGGAAATTCCACCTAATAGTTTATCTAGAGAATTTACCCTTTGTGCTAAGCCTAAAATTGAAAAAGAATTAAAAATTGGTGTAGCACCTATTCACCCCCCCTCTAGGTGCCCATACGATCCATTTCAATTGGTATTAGAGCCCCGGCTCTTAATTTGGGCTTAACCGCCTAAGAGTAGTATGGGTACCAAGGATGATGGAAATGAGGCTGTGGATAAGGTCACAATGGATGATCTCAAGTCGTTGGAAACAACCTTGTTGAAATCCTTTGAGGCCAAGATGGAGGAGATGAATCAAATGATTGCTCGCCTTACATCATCCATAGCCCCATCTCCATCCTCCTCTGAGGCTCCCACACCATCGTCTAAGGAAAAGGGTAACACCGGATCCAAGGATGATGATGTGGAAGGTGAAAAACTAAATGGTTCCACCTCCAAAAAGGGAAGTGGTAAGGAGGAATATAGTGAGGTTCTCCATGTATATTCCCCCGACCCACCTATCCCTCATCCTCATATAAACAATAGGGGTGATCCACCCAAGCTCACTGCATCCTCTTTTAATCAATGGCAATTCCTAATGAAATCTCATGTTTGCATCTCTTGTATTGAATTGTGGAGGATTATTGAAGAAGGTCTTCATATTGGAGATCAAACCAATCTAACGAGAAGGGATGTTGTGGATAGCCAGTTGAATGCCACCGCTCTCCACATGATACAGCTGGGTGTGGGTCCCAAGGACATGCCACACATTGAACATCTCAACACAGCTAAAGAGGCGTGGGATGCTCTTACGGACCTTTTCATTGGAAATGAAAGCATGAGAAGAAACAGGTATGATACCCTTAGTAATGAAGCTGAGGGATTCTACATGTTGGATGGTGAAAACCATGAGGACATGTATAGAAGACTCAAGGGCATCGCAACAACATTTCAGAAGCATGAGGCCACTCACATTGATGATGCATGGATAAAAAGAAAGTATGTGAGTGCCTTAATGCCTTTTAAAAAGAAAGTAGACACAACTATCATCAAATGACATCCAACAAAGTCATGCAAGAAATGACTTCATTCAAAGTGGCGGCAAAGAATGCTGAAGATGCCCGTGCTCGGGCCATTGGAATGCAAAAGGATGTCAATGTGGCTCTCAAAGCCAATGTTGTTGAGAAAGAGGAAGATGAAGGAGCTTTTGAGGGGGTATCCATGGACTGCCCCGATGAGGTCAAACGTGCTCATGGTGAGTACATGGCATTCTATGCAAGGAACTTTTGGAAGGACCCTGCCAAAGCCAAGTCTGAACTTGAGCGCAAGAACGGGTCAAATGGAAGAAGAGAAAGTGGCCCAAGATTGAGAACTTGCTTCAACTGTGGAGATAGACTGCACTTTGTAGCGAGTGTCCTTATCAAAATAGAGAAGACAATGGTGGCAGGCTCATTCTTAAAGAGAAATCCAAAGCTCCTAAGAAGAAGACGTTTATTAAGAAGAATGGACCTTTCAAGAAGCAACCCAAGATTGTCCTTGTATCTCAAGAGGAATACTCCTCCGCAAGTGAAGATGAAGAGGATGATGATAGTTCCCGTGAAAAGGCTGCTATAGCCACCACATCGACTCCCTCCTCTCTCTTCGACTCACCGAACAAGAACGCCATCAACAACAATGCCACTTGTCTAATGGCAAGAGGATCCGAGGTATCAACTTCTAGCTCTTCATTTCCTAAGACTAACCTAATTTTGGATATGGATGATCATGACAGTCTTGAAATGAAAGAAGAAGTTATTGCCTGGATACTTTTTTCACTAACCTACAAGGTAAGCACAAACTTCATTTTGATGCTCTTATGAGTCAACTTGCTCAAGCCAAAGATCTCCTTGAAGAAAAGGGCAGAATTGAAAGAGAATATGCCTTGGAGATAGCTTCTTTGAAGAATGCCTTGGAAGAGGAAGAGGAAGCTCGAGTATCTTTCGAAGAAAGACTCGAATCCCTTGAGGAGTCACAAGAAGAAGCTGTAGCTCGGCTCATTAAAGAACGTGACCATGCTCTTGCCAAGGTAAAGAAGCTAAAGAAAGAAAATATTGACTTTGGGGCTGTTCATGCTAGACTTTTGGAGAAGTTTAATAATCTTGAAAGTGCTCACAAGGCATTGAAGAGTGATCATTCTACTCTAAATGAGTCTCATGACCAGCTCCAAACTCAATTGAAACGGTATGATGTGACAAGTACCTCCACTTCATCCTTTGGAAAAGAAGACCTCGCAAGAAGTTCTCAAAACAAAGGTAAAGGAGTTATTGATGAGATACTGAGCAGGCAAAGGACAAACAATAGTAAAGAAGGTCTTGGTTACATACCCAAGATAAAGAGCAAGAAAAAACAGGAAGAAGAAGAAGAACAAGACTGCTCAATCGAAGACTAGCAACATTACCAATGACAAGACTAATTATGATGGTTTTGCAGGGATCAACAATCCTAACTTTGAACTATATTGTGATTGTTATGATGATGTTTATCCTAGTTATGTAGGGTCTTATGATTGTTACATTCCTTGGTATATTTGGGTTCCCAAGACCCTTGTTACTAACATGAGAGGACCCATTGAAAAATGGGTACCTAAAACCAAGAAGTAATTTTCTTACAGGGCTATGCTTCCGGTGGTTCTAAATGGGTACTCGATAGCGGTTGCATGAGTCATATGACCGGAAGAAAGGAGATCATCACGGAGATTCGGCCAAACCTTGATCACATTACCGTCTCCTATGGTGACAAGTCAAAATCTGAGGTATTGGGTCTCGGCAAAGTTGTGGTGGCTCACGATATCTCTCTCATGGACTTCATGCTTGTTGAGACCCTCGGGTATAACTTACTTTCAGTTCGTGCCCTTGGTAAGATGGGCTTTGCAGTTTACATTGATGCTGATTTAGTGGTACTCTTGTGGAGCAAGTCTCTTAAAGTCGCTTTCATGGGATATGTCAAAAACGACCTGTACGTGGTGGACTTTTCTAGGAAAACCACTACAGGCCCGATGTGTCTTTTTGGAAAGGCTGACGTGGGCTGGCTATGGAATGGCCGACTAGCCCACGTCAATATGAGAACTTTGCAAAGTCTCCACAAGGGTGGCCACATTCTTGGACTAAAAGAAAATGTCTCTTTTGCCAAAGATCGTGTTTGCAGGGCGTGTGTTGAAGGGAAAATGCATGATTCACCTCATCAAAGGAAAACCATTATCTCTTCAAAAAGGATTTTGGAGCTCCTTCATGTGGACCTCTTCGGACCTCCATCTCATGCAAGCCTCAATGGGAAGAAGTATTGTCTAGTGATTGTTGATGATTACTCAAGATACACTTGGGTTTATTTCTTCAAGTTGAAAAGTGAAACTCAACAAACTGTCATCGACTTCGCCAACGAGGTTCAACGTCAACACAACGTCCCCATTCTGGCTATAAGGAGTGATAACGGCTCGGAGTTCAAGAACTACACCTTAAATGAGTTCCTAAGTGAAGAGGGGATAAGACATCAATATTCACGTACACCCCTCAACAAAATGGTGTAGCCGAGAGGAAGAATCGAACTCTAATGGACATGGCAAGATCAATGTTAGCCGAATTTAAATCTCCATATAACTTCTGGGCTGAAGCAATCTCTACGGCTGGTCATTCATCCAACCGTTTATATCTCCGCAACATCTTGGACAAGACTCCGTATGAAATACTTACCGGTAACAAGCCAAACATCTCATACTTTCGGGTATTCGGGTGTAAGTGTTTCTTTCTTATTAAAGGAGTTCATTTATCTAAGTTTGAATCTAAGGCTTTAGAAGGTATTTTTGTTGGTTATGGTGCCGAATCCCACACTTATAGAGTCTACAATAAGCTCTCCGGAACTGTTGTAGAATCTTGTAGTGTGGTGTTCGAGGAAAATGACGGTTCCCGTGCGGAGCAAGTTAGTGTTTGTGATGCAGATGTTGAAATACCCCAAGATGCCATAAGAAGAATGGGCGTGGGATTCTTCCGCCCCATTGAGGAACCCCTTGTGGCGGACCGGGAAGGACAATGCTCTACTCATATGGAGCCCTCATCTACACATACTCAACATGCTCCAACCACGGGGGCAACTTATACACCATCTCCATCATCTGCTGAAGGTCAAGATGCTCAAGAAAGCTCCAGGACGGATTTTCCGGTTGATACGAGATTATTCGGCCAACCCGCTACAACTGACCATGTTGTTCCTGCTGGAGAAGATTTCAACACAAGCTCCAGGCCGGTTTTTCCGGCTAGCCCCGGATTATCCGGCCCATCACTAGTTCAAGCAAGTCCCAGGCCTCCTGATGAAGCTGCTGCAAGTAGTCCCAGGCCGGATTATCCGGCCTCTCCATCGGCCGGATTATCCGGCCCTGACTCTCTAGTTCTACAGCCTCCTGTTAAGGCTACGGATTCACCTCAAGGGCATGCGTCTCCACCACCTGCTACTGATGTTCCAGTTACTGATCAAGGCGGAGAAAATGCTTCCAACGAAGACTCAAGTGATGAATCTCCTCCTCCAAGAGACAACAAACTTATTGAACTTCGTCGCAAGGCTCGGGCTGATCGTAACCTTGAGTTGAGGGGTCACACTCTCGACAAGGTTGTTGGTGATCTTTGATGAAGGGTTTCTACAAGAAGAGAATTGGCCAGTTTTGGTGAGCATCAACCTCATATCTCCATGGTGGAACCTAAGAAGGTCTTTAAAGCTCTTGAAGACCCAGACTGGGTTGTTGCTATGCACGAAGAATTGAATAATTTCGAGCGCAACAAAGTCTAGCAACTAGTGGAGAAACCCAAAGAGTGCCGCAATGTTATTGGCACCAAGTGGATTTTCAAGAACAAGCAAGATGAGAATTGCATTATTGTGAGGAACAAGGCAAGACTTGTGGCACAAGGGTACTCCCAAGTTGAGGGCATCGACTTCGGCGAGACCTATGCTCCTGTGGCTTGCCTTGAGTCCATCCGTATCGTACTTGCTTATGCTGCACATAACAATTTTAAGCTACAACAAATGGACGTCAAGAGTGCCTTCCTTAACGGTCCTCTACATGAGTTGGTATACGTAAAGCAACCCCCGGGGTTTGAGGATCCTAACTACCCGAACCATGTCTACAAACTCGATAAGGCACTCTATGGCCTTAAACAAGCCCCACGTGCGTGGTATGAGCACCTTAAAGAGCTTTTGTTAGATCGTGGCTTCGAAGTTGGGTAAATCGACCCCACTCTTTTTACTAAGAAGGTTAAGTGGGAGCTCTTTGTATGCCAACTATAGGTAGACGATATCATCTTTGGTTCTACTAACAAAGCTTTTAACGATGATTTTTCAAAGCTTATGTCTGACAGGTTTGAGATGTCTATGATGGGGGAATTACGGTTCTTTCTTGGATTCGAGATCAAGCAACTTAGAGAAGGAACCTTTATTAATCAAGCAAAGTACATCCAAGACATGCTCAAGAGATTCAAGATGATGGATCTAAATGGTATCGACACTCCGATGCAAACAAAGTGTCATCTTGAACTCAACCCTCATGGTAAAGATGTGGACCAAAAGGTATACCGGTCCATGATCGGCTCTCTTCTTTACCTCTGTGCATCTAGAACCGATATTGTGTTGAGTGTGGGAGTGTGTGCAAGGTATCAAGCAGCTCCTAAAGAAAGCCACTTAGTGGCGGTCAAGAGGATCTTTCGATATTTGGTTCATTCCCCTAACTTTGGTCTCTGGTATCCCAAGGGCTCCAATTTCTCTTTATGTGGTTATACTGACTCAGATTGGGCTGGTGATAAGGATGATCGGAAATCCACTTCTGGAGCTTGTCAATTCTTGGGAAGATCTCTTGTATGTTGGTCCTCCAAAAAGTAGAATTGTATATCTCTCTCCACCGCCAAAGCTGAATATGTTGCTGCTACCAGCGCTTGTACTCAATTATTGTGGATGAGGCAAACTTTAAAGGAATACGGTGTCAATTGTGACAAAGTGCCTCTTTTATGTGATAATGAAAGTGCAATCCTGTTCAGCACACAAGGACGAAGCATATTGAGATTCGGGATCATTTTATTCGAGACCATGTTGCTCACGGCGATATTGATCTATCCCTTGTGAGCACGAAGAACCAACTGGCGGATATTTTTACAAAGCCACTTGATGAAGCAAGATTCTGCTATTTGAGGAATGAGCTAAATATCATTGATTCCGGGAGCTTGTCTTGATTATCCATGCACTCACTCTTACATCCGAATCCTTGTTTGGTCTAGGTGTGGGCATGGAAATAGGGGGAGTGTGGTCCTAACTCATTGGGCTAACCCTCCCCCCATAATGCCAATAGCAAGATATATCATTTCTCTTAATATCATGTTGTTATATGTGAGCTTATTGATGAGTATTGGTCGTGAACCCAAGATATATCTTCGCGGTGTCACACCATACACTCCAACAAGGTGGCTTCGTCCACCGCCCTCTCCCTTGTGGAGAATTGGATCTTTATGGATGTTATTTGCTCTCTCATGTTCTTATGGGACTCACACTCAATCTTGGTTTTTATTTGATTTGGATTTTGCAATTTTGAGTGTCTAGTACCATCTCAATTTGGCTCTCTTAATCCTAAGCCTTCCCTACCCCTAAGCCATCTATTCTTGCACACAAGTCCCTTGTACACCTTGTGGGGGTGTTGTTTGGGGACGCGCGGGCCTGGTTCTGTGTGTAACAGAATCCCAGAATTTAGGCTGGATAATCCGGCCCTGGCGGATTTCATCTTAAAGGGCAGGGCTCGGGGGGAAGGGCTCATAACGAGCAACACTTCTCCCCCAGCCCTCTCCTCCTCCCCAGCCGCCGCCTGCCGCCCGTCACCCTTCCCGAAGCCTCTCCGGCCACCGGATTTTCCGGGCCTCCCCGGATCTTCTTCTACGCGCCTCCAAGTACCTTCTCCTCCGTGTTCTTCCTCCAATGAGTGAGGGTAACTCCCTCTCTCGCCATCTTTGGCTAGATGTGTATCTTGTTGGGTGGAACGTTGTCTAGAAGGATGTGTTTTCGCATAGAAATCATAGTCTTGTAGTTTCTAGGCACGATCTACTTTTTTTGCATTCGATCTAGGTGAAATCGAAAATTTCTGCTAGGGCTGCATTATCTGCCCCTTTCCAGGCCGGATAATCCGGCCTGACAGATTCAATTTTGCTTCAGTTTCACTATGGTGTATGCATTGAGTAGTTTGTCCTATGAACTTTTTGACTACTTTTTCCATGCTCTCTCCTGTACTTGTGTGTATGCTTATCCCCTTGCTATCGCCCTTATTCTCCTCACAGGTGGTTCCGGTGTTCCCAAGACCTACAAGCGCCGTCCTCGCTCTAGATACTTTCGGGACGACGGACAAGGTAACCTTGTGGACGAAGTTGAATTGAGGAGAAGGAAGAACGAAGTGAGGAGCATGGCTGAATAATCCAAGAGGACTAGAAGGGGGTGTCCAAGAGGAAGGGCAAGGAGCCCAAGATCAACTACAGGGCTTTGGATGCGGTCTCCTTCTCCGCCATCCGTCACCGTGACTTGTTTGCTGAGCTGCCTAGTGATGATGAGCTGGGGGATAGCCGTTTTTGGTGTGCAGAACAGAAGGGGATCTATGAAGACATCTGTGCCAGGCTGAACAATAGTCCTATGCACCCTCTGGTACTTGCTGATGCTTTGGAAAAGGCGTATCTTGTGGATGCGATGTTTGTGACTGAGAGGATGGGGCTGCACCATCTCATGTGTCTCTAGTGCTCCTTTGACTCTGAGGTGGTGAAGCAGTTCTTCTCCACTCTAGTGATTTGTGGGGATGAGCGTCGCACTATGAAGTGGATGACTCATGACAGGCCCATGACTGCTGATTTTCACGTGTTTGCTGAGGTTCTGGGGTACTCCTTCTACAGTAGGGATAGAGCCAGTGGCCACCACATCATCACTCAGCTGAAGCCCAACAAGGAAGCTGCTCTCTCTCCTTGCACTGCGAACAATGGCATTGTGGGTACTGTGGCTGGTCTTGCTCCCGTCTATGCAGCATTGGTGGGTCTCTTCCGTGACTCTATTACACCGAGTGGGGGCAACAATGACAGCATCCGTGGTCACCTAGTTCAGCTACTTCAGTTTGCTCATGAGGTTGCCTCCTGCGAGGACGAGTCAGTGCAGTACAAGCTGGATGTCAGGGACTTCATTTATCATGAGCTATGTGATGCTATGTTCAACTGTCTGTCCATTCCCTATGCGCCCTGCATTATGTTGCTCATCCGCCACCTGCTTCCTGCTGAGGAATTCCACATTGACTCGGTGCACAAGGCCAAGAAGATATACAACAAGGTTTGGAAGACCTCTCACCACTCCTCTGCTCCTGAGGGCCTCATGAGGGATGCTCGCCGGCCCCCTGTGCCTCCCGTGGCCCGTGATATCAAGCAGCTGAACTGGTTCGAGTGCCACATTCTCTGCATGGGCGTGGACACGTGCAAGGGTCAGTACGAGGCATACAGGCAACACCATGAGTTGGCTCACTCCCAGCAGCTCATTCTCCAGCACGTGTCTAGCGGTTCGGGCGCTCCTCCGGCTCCTACACCTCCCACTCCGTATGCTCGGTGGAACTCTTCCTCCGGGCTGAACTATGGTGAGCTGGAGCGTCACTTGTTCCCCTCTGCGCCTGCTGCTGATGATGAAGATGAGGAAGGTGACACTAAGGAGCTTGAAGATGAGGATGAGGAAGAGAATGAAGAAGATGACGAGGACGAGGACGAGGACTACGAGGAGTGATCCCATGGGGCGCTAGCATCGCTCTTCTCCCTTTTTGGTGTCTCGATGCCAAAGGGAGAGAAGTAGTTCTATTAGGTTGTCCGTGGATTTGTATGGGTCGGGCATAAGCACTTTCACTTTTCTATTTGTTATTTCTTGCTTATGCCCATTTAGCGTTGAACTTTTAAATTCGTGATTTGTGGTTGTGTGAGACTTTCTGTGATTGTCTGGATGATGCCTATGGACTTCATATCATGGATTATGCCTTTGGTTCTATCTATTTATATCCTATTGCTGGAGGTTTATCACGGAAGGCACGCGCTCATAATGGTTATCCGGTAATAATTGTGATTTATGTCAAGGATGCCTATTCTCTACTTCGGTGGTATGTGTTTTTGCCCTTATGTCTATGGAATAGATTCACCTATTTGTGTGCATTTGTGTTCCAATGCAAAACTCTATTATGCACACATTGAGGGGGAGTCCCTTTCATAGTTTTCTCTGTTTGTCTTGTGTCTTTATCCTGCAAATCCTGGTATTTTCATCTAACACCAAAAAGGGGGCGATTGAAAGAACATTTCATGTTTTCCTATGTTTTGCGTGTTATATAACAATACTATGGAGACTTTTCATGTGTGCTAAGTGTGCAGGAAGTTTTGAGGGGGGCCGGATAATCCGCCCCACCAAGGGCCGGATAATCCGGCCTACCTCATCTCTCAAGGAAGCTAAGGCGCGTCGCTCGGTGTCCAGTCGGATTTTCTCCTGGAAAATCTGAACTGGGGCGGTTTTTCCTCCTTAGGCCGGATAATCCGGGTGTCGCAAGGGCCGGATAATCCGGCCCCCAGTTTTCGAGCAATAGAGGGCAAGGCACGTCGCACGGTATCCGGTCGGATTTTCTCCCGGAAAATCCAAACTGGGGTGGTTTTTCTTCCCCAGGCCGGATAATCTGGCCCTCTCATAGGACCGGATAATCCGGCCCCCAGAAGTTGATCAAGGGCAAGCTCGGCGCGTCTCTCTGATAGGGGGCGGATTATTTGCCGGATATTCCGAGTCTGGGGAGGTGTTTTCCCCAGGCCGGATAATCTGGCCCCCAAAGTGTGCAACGGCTAGTTTTGGAAGGGGGTATAAGTACCCCTTCTTCCCCAACATTCAGAACTCTTGATTCATTCGAAATTGACTAGACGTTGTGCAAGAGCTCTCATACTCGATCTCCCACTTCAACCACCCGAAGGTCTTGATCTTTGGTGGAATTTAAGGAGGAGAAGTTCATCATCATCATCAAGAATCAAGCGCTTCAACTCCTCTCCATTCACTTGGAGAAATCCCTGATCTAGTATTCTTGTCAATACCTAGATCTTGTTTATTGTATTTGATAAGTTTGTTCTTGTGGCAGCTTGTTGTCATTTCGAGAGCCTCCAAGTTGTTGTGGAGTTGTTGCCGCGCTAGTTGTGTAAAGGCGCCGGTGCCCGCCTCGAAGGGTACCTATAGTGGAAGGTGGATCAGGCCTGTTGTGGCGAGATCCATCGGAGAACAGGGTGAGGCCTTTTGTGGCATGGTGGTCTTAGTACCGCCCACCCCTCGAATGCAGACGTACTTCCCTTAACAAGGAAGGAACTGCGTTCAAACAAATCCTGTGTCTCCGCGTGCTTCACTTTGGTTTACTCGTTCCTCTTCCACTCGCTCTTTACTCGCTAGTAGATAGGTTTGCATATAGGGAAACTCCACCTAATAGTTTATCTAGAGAATTTACCCTTTGTGCTAAGCCTAAAATTGAAAAAGAATTAAAAATTGGTGTAGCACCTATTCATCCCCCCTCTAGGTGCCCATACGATACATTTCAGTAGTGATAGCCCTGCATTTTCACACATGAGGTCGAAGTCCGCCCTCAACCCTGCCGCGGTGAGAAAGCTATCATCGGCCCAAGGTGTGGGCCTCATCCTCCTTGATGAAACCATGGCCAACTTGTTGTTGAGCTAGGCCCGGAGCCCCGAGCTCTCGTCATGTTGGCGCTTGCTCGTGCGAAAAATGCTACCAATTTTTTTCATCTTGATGCACTGAAAAAATGTCACCATGAAACCTTAGGCATAGAGTTTCTACATGTTATACGAATGATTCTACGTGGAAAAATTTAATCCTAACATGAGAAATCAAAAGGGAAAAACAAAGCAAGATTGAGTTCATCCACTAGATCAATGTGAGAGTTTCAACCATGGAATTCTGAAAATAAAGCATGGATAGGCAGAGAAACAAACCGATATGTTTATTCCCCAACTCAAACGAACGAAATCCATGAAGAATCAAGAATTCTAGGTGGGTTTTGAGGGGTTTGGAGAGAGAATGTTAGAGAAAAAGTGAGGAGGAAGAACCCTAGTCGTCCCGGTGCGTTTAAGTGGGCGTCGAACTATACGACTGCAACTATACAGGCAGGAAAAGTAGTTGCCTCCATATAGTTGTGGCGGCGTCGACAATTAGGATTTCTTTATGCCAGATCATAGCTATATAGGCGCAACTATACGGCCGGATCAAAATGGTCTCGCCGTATAGTTGATCGTAAAACCTTTTGGAACCTCGAGATAAATTTTCTGAGACAGGCATCGATAACTATACGCCCAAACTATACGGCCAGAATTTTTATTCCAGCCGTATAGTTGGCTGTTAAACCTTTAGTATCCTGGAAAAGAAATTTTACAATGGCAACGATAACTATACGGATAGAATTTTTATTCCCGCCATGTAGTTGGTTGTTAAACCTTCAGTACCAAGCTTTTTCGCCCAAAATTTTCAGAGATTCACTTTTTAATCTGGACAAAATGATTAAGCTAGTTTTTGTAGATAAAACTCAAACTTTTATTTTTATACTTATTCTACACTTGTTCATTCGATATTTCTACTCCCTCCGATCCATAATAAGTGTCTCTCATTTTTTACTAAGCTAGTACAAACTTTCTACTAGATGAGCGACACTTATTATGGATCGGAGGGAGTACAAATTTTTGATAGCTGTATCTTCACGGGCATGCTTCTGCAAGAATGTCTGTGAAAAAGTTGTAGGAATGCGATGAACATTTTATTCTTTATTTATTTTATTAATTTGATGATTTGACTCCCATTAAGCATTTTATTAAGAATGGTTGAATAATTCAACCCCTTCTCTGTTCGAACTCTTACCTTGGGTTGCCCCTTATCAAAGGCACTTACCACATGAACTCGTTTTGTCGGTGGAATATATCTTTCTCTTGCTTCTAGCTTCTTTGGAAAATACCGGATGATTTCAGCATCATAAACATTGAAGATTATTTTCCCCTCAGCACAATCAACTGACGCTCCTGGAGTACTAAGGAAAGGTCTTCCAATTATTATTGATAATTTTTCATCCTATGGCAATTCAAGAATAATAAAATCAGTGGGAATAACATACTCATATATTCTAAGTAGAACATCCTCAATCATACCAATGGGTTGTTTAGTGGACTTGTCAGCCATCTGTAAAGTTATAGTAGTAGGGGAATACTCCCCTAATCCTAACCTTTTATAGAGGGAATATGACATTACACTAACTCCTACACCTAAATTACACAAGGCATTGTGAATATCAGTTTTTCCAAGTGAGCATGAAATAGTTGGTATTCTGGGATCTCCCGATTTAGACAATAGCTTCCCATTAGCATGATAACTAGTCACCATGGCAACGGTTTTAGTTATTTGTTTCTTTCAACTAAGAATATCACGGAGGAATTTAGAATAGGTAGGAACTTTTATTGCATCCGCAAATTGAATTTCTAGACTAAGATCATCAAGTGCCTTTTTGAAAGAATCATATATTACCTGATCTTGTGCTTTATTTTTTGATCTGGATAAGGAAGCTTTTGCTCACCTTCCTATTATTGTATTTTACCTTTTGTGCGGGATCAGGCTCTTTTGTTGCTGCTTATCGCTCTTCTTCTTTTCTACTATAACAACTTCATCTTCATTACTTATCTCTTTTTCTTCTCTTGGATCAACTGTCTCTGCATCAGAGTCATAATGGTCATCCTGTGCATCATTTTGCTCCTCCATGGTTTGGTCTTGTGTTTCTTGAGCAGTTTCATCTTGAGGATCCACCAGTGTATCATCTTCTTGGCTTGCTTTAAGCAAGGCTTTTTCCTTTCGATCTTTTTTAGCTTCATATTTTGGAGGTCCTAATGGTCCTATAACAACTTCACCTCCCCTTGTTACAACATTAATAGCAACATGAATATCTATATCATCTTGAAGAAAAATTTGATAACTATATGCTATTTGTTCACATTGGGTTTCAATCATACTAAGGTACTTGTGAAATAATTTTATTTCTTGGCCAATCTCATCATAATTTTCTGTGAGCTCTGCCAAAATCTTCTGATGTCTTTGAAATTTCTTATGCAGGTTATTATGAGATTTTGGTCGTCGATGTTTTAATTCTTGAAAAACTTTTCTAGTTTCATATTATTTAGTAAAAACTTGTAACAAGTCAACTTTGTTTTCCTTAAAAAGTTCAGAAGGTATACATTTTTCTTTCATTGTTTTGCGTACTTCAGGCATAAGATCAGGAGTTATACGAAGTATCCCTTTTTCCAGCTTAGTGCCGAAATCAGGATTATATAAAGATTCATTCTTAGCCCTAGTATACATCAATTCCAAACATGCTTTAATAGTTAAAGTATTTATCGATCCTCCTCTGATAAGTTAAGCAACTCTCTGCATTGAGTATTAAGACCATGGTAAAATAAATGGCAAATAGTTGGATCAGAATAGCCATTGTTGGGCATATACTTTCCGGGTATCCTCACTATGCCTCACTGACCAGGGTGGCCCACTTCGGGTTAGAGCTTTGCTTCATGGGCGGCCCAGTCAGGAAGAAGAGACGGAGTCCAGTCCGGCTATGGGAAGGCCCAGAAGACTTACTGACATAGGGCCATAGTGTTACTTGTAGTTCAAGATGTACTCTGTAACCGATTCTTAGTCGTAGCCGGATAGGTCTCTCCGGTAAACCCTAGGCCGGATATCTATATAAGACATCCTAGGGAGAGCCTTTAGGGAACCCTCACAATAATCTACAATCTCAACTCGCACAGGCAAAACCATTGTAACCCATATCCGACTCTACCGTATTACTAGATTGCTAGCAGGAGTAGGATCCGTCCAAATCCAGCGGAATACCTTACGTCTCACACCCCTCTCTTCCACACGCCTCGAGGACCCCCTCATGGCATACTTGTCATCAATCCGACGACAGTTGGCGCCCACCGTGGGGCAAGTGAGCTTCGGATCTGCATTTTGAGCGGAATCTGCAATAATCGGAATCGGCAAGACCATCGCTGTCGGTCGCATCCTCTACGCCAGCGATGTCCCTCTTATCATTATCGACGAGACATGAATTCCGGCTAGGGAGGTTGTGACTTCTTACACCATCATGTCCTTTGGCGATATCAATGTGTACATCGGTTTCGCTCAACCTGTCCCACCCACCCTAGCGGTGATGATAGAGGCAGAAGAAAATTCTGGGTCCCCTTTATCCGCTGGGGCGGCAGAGCTCCGGATCTCAGAAATCCCTAATCCCACCCAGCCCGCACCCTTTGCGGAGATAGTGGAGAAAGCTGAACCTGAAGCAGATCTTGCAGCGTAAGTCGAATCTGGAGTGGATCTCCCTAGCGAGGTCGAATCCCAGATTGATCTGCTTGCTGAGGTCGAAATCTAGGAGTAGCAAGAAAATAGCTCTGGTTCCGGCTCTGATACTATTGGAGCAGATAAACCCTTCCTGGGATATACGTTGAGGCGCATGATAATGAAAGACGCAAGCGCGGATGAAATCCTCGAGACCATTAGATGTTTTGAGGAAGCCGATAGGGAAAGCCGCAACTATCTTAGGAGGCACGGGTCGCACTTTTTCGGATATGTTGGATCCAGATCCGGCTCTGCCAATGCTGGAGACAATGAAGAGTCAGTGCTGGAGGCAATCGGAACAAACGTCGACTTACCAACATCTTCGGATGATTCCATGATGTCAGTAGATTTCCAGAAGTTCTCCGCAGAGTACGAAGAGGAGTTTAATTCCACAGCTGCAGAAGAAGAAGAAGCCATGGACGAAGGATCCGGAGAAAACTCTCCTAAAGCGCTGGATAACATGGATCTCGGAGGTAATCCCGAGGTCCAAACGTCCGAAAGCACCAATCTGAGCTTGACTCCGGGAAATGGGCCCAAAACCAAGAAGGCAAAGAAGAAGAACAAGAAAAACAAGACCCCGGCAAAAGATCTTCCGGCAGAGGAGGTGATTGCCGAGGAATATGAGGAAGACTCGGATGGAGAACTTATCCCAGACGAGCCCAAAGAAGAGTCAGTGGATGGACACATGGTCACCGCAGGTGCGCGTAAACTCATCGATGTTGCATTAACTACACCTATCCCTGCACCCGTAGAACTTACTACTAAAGAACTAGAGGAAAGGTCCCAGGCCCTAGAAGTGCGTCGCCAAGTACTCCTGGATGAGGCCAGCAACATCGAGGAAGAGAATAAGCGCATAGAACTGCGAAGAATGATCGTAGGGAAGAAGATAAAGAGAAATGTCGGGAGGAGGACCGTCAAAGAATGCCACCTCCTAGACATACAAGTCATCCGGCTGATCACCACCGGGGTGGGAGTGACATGCGAAGGAACGGCGGACACCGTGCCGAGACAAGCCGGTAGGGGGCTCGTCGTAATCAAGATCCTCCCCGAAACCGAAATAATGACGCTCCGGATGGAGGCCGACGACAAGCCGGAAACGATCTCCTCCACCCTCTCCACCAAGTAGCCATCACAACGGTTCTCAAGGAGGCCAAGGAGGGCGTCATGGCGGAGGAGGTGGTGGCAGAAGCCGAAGTCCGGCTCCAAGGCACCACAGCCATAGCCGTCAGTCAGGACGGCGATCTCTGTGTCCAAGTGACGTGAGACACCGGATTAACTCCAACATAGAGGCACGGCGCTATGAAAATGATGATATATACATGGGCCCAAAATGCTTCGGACCACGCATAAGAGCAAAAAAATTCCCGGAAGGATTTTCTATCTCAAGACACATCCAGCCCTACGACGGTGTAGCTTGGCCAGATACTTGGCTTCAGGATTTTTCCAGGCTTGCTACATCGCCAAAGGCGGAAACAGCTTGGTCGCAACCTGATATCTCCTACTCATGTTGCAAAAGACGGCACGGTCATGGCTCAATGAACTTCTGGAGAACACCATCCACAACGGGTATGACATGCAAAGCGTGTTCTTTCGGAATTTCGAAGGCACATATCGAAGGCCCTGTATGGTAGGAGACCTATAGTGTTGCACCCAGAAAGCCGGAGAAACTTGCCAAGATTACCTTTGATAAAGGATCGACACCAATAACTCCTGTGAAGGAGTAAATGACCAAACTGCGATTGAAGCCTTCATTGCAGGACTCCCAATTGGTTTACTACGTCATCGCTTGAAGTGAGATAAGGTCACTAATATAGGAGAAATGATAGAAACAGCGAGCAAGTATGCAGATGCGGACGACGACACAGAGGGATAACTGAACGCCCTAGTTGTGCCACAGTCGGCAAAACAACCAAAGCAACAAGCTCAGAAGTGCAAGAATACCTCGTAAGAGAAACCCAACCCGGAAACAACAGTGGTCACTGCTACTTTTGGGTCTGGAGGACGAGGAGGGTGCAGTGGTGGCCGTGGACGCGGTCGTGGGACATCAAGATCCAAGGTAGAGGAGACCAGCAACCTGGCAAAACCTACTCCTGGGCCGAGATTGCCAATAACCCATGTGTGCATCACTTGGATGCCAACGGGGGCTCGTCTCACACAAACGATGAGTGTCGTTTTAATGACGACATCAATAAAGATGATACCGCTGGCTACAGGGCTAAGCAGAAGAAGGGAAAGAAGAATCCCGAAAAAGATAAAGAGACCAAGGAAGATTCCGACATGGAGGAAGCTGATCCTTCAAACCCTAAGCCAGAAGGGAAGAAAAACTTCCCAACAAAGAAAGAAACGTACGTCACCTTCCTCGGATCTCAACAGGCTAAGGTCAAGAAAGCAGTTATGCATGAGCTCAATGCAACAGTTCTGGCTATCCCCAAATTCCTGGACTGGTCGGAAGTGGCAATCACCTTTGACCGTGCTGATCATCCTCCTAAGTTGCACAAGCGAGGAAAATACGCCTTAGTCGTCAATCCACTTATTGATGGCTATGGTTTCTCCAAGACTCTCATGGACGGCAGTAGCAACATTAACATCTTGTATATCGAAACGCTATTGTGGATGCGAATCTCGGAGACCCAGCTGAATCACAGCTCTGTGATCTTTCATGGAGTTGTCCTAGGAAGACAAGAAAATTCCCTGGGAGAGATCACTTTGGATGTTACCTTTGGAATACCAAAGAACTATCGGATAGAGGCACTTTCCTTCGAAGTAGTCCCGTTCAAGAGCACGTACCACGCTATATTTGGGTGTCCGTCTTACAGGGATTTCATGGCTCATCCGTGTTACATTTACAGTATGATGAAAATTCTAGGTCCGAACGGTGTGATCACCATCAGGGGAGACCCGAAGAAAGCGCGAAAGTGCGAGGATGTAAATTCCGCCTTTGCTCAAGCCGTGTTGCATGCCCAGGAGTACCAGGAGATCAAGAAGACCATCGATCCATCCGAGATGCCCACAATAAAGAAGGAGGTGACAAAGCCGAATCCGGAGTTCAAAGCGTCGGAAGAGATGAAGAAGACGCCGTTGAAGGATGATGACCCCTCCAAGGTGACCCAGATAGGCGTAGGCCTAGATAGCGCATAGGAAAGCGCGCTCGTCAAGTTCCTCCAAGCAAATCAAGATATCTTCGCATGGCAGCCATCTGACATGACCGGAGTACATAGGGAACTTGTCGAGCACTCTTTAAATGTACACCCGAATGCTAAACCCGTCAAACAGTCCCTACGACGTTTTGGTGATGAAAAGCATAAGGCAATAGCTATGGAACTAGCCCGGCTCGAGTTAGTCGGATTCATAGAAGAGGTCATCCATACTGATTGGTCGGCCAACCCTGTAATGGTCCCTAAAAAGGACACCACTGATTTAAGGAGGTGTGTTGATTATACTACCTTGAACAAGGCTTGTCCCAAAGATCCGTTCGCTCTACCTAGAATTGATCATGTTATCGACTCTACAGCAGGCTCGGAACTCCTATGTTTTCTCAATGCATATTCTGGTTATCACCAAATTCGGATCAAGGAATCGAATAAAATCAAAACTTCATTCATAACCCCTTTTAAAACCTTCTATTTCGTTACAATGCCCTTTGGGCTCAAGAACCCAGGAGCTACATACCAGCGCACTATGCAGCGTTGCCTCCATGACCAAATCGGACGCAACGTACATGCATAAGTGGATGACATTGCGGTGATGTCCAAAAAGAAGGTATTAGGACTTGGAGGAAACGTTCACCAATCTATGAAAATACAACATAATGCTTAACCCGAAGAAGTGTTTCTTTTGAATTCCAGCCGGAAAATTGTTAGGTTTCATCATGTCTCAAAGAGGCATAGAGGTGAACCGAGACAAGATCAAGGCTATACTCAATATTTCCAGGCCAACTCGCCGGAAGGACGTTCAAACACTAACTGGTTGCATTGCGGCAGTCAGTCAGTTTGTAAGCCAGCTCGGAGAAAGAGCCGCACCACTTTACAATCTCCTGAAAAACACCAAAATTTTGTTTGGACTGATGAAGCTGAAGCTGGACTACAAGACCTAAAATAAGTACTCTCGTCTGCTCCTATCCTTGCAGCACCGGAACCAAGGGAACCGATGTTGCTCTATCTCGCTGCGACAGATAGGGTCGTTAGTGTCGTCATGGTAGTGGAGAGACCAGAGGAAAATCAGGAACACCTGGTGCAGCGTCCAACTTACTACCTCAGCGAAGTCCTAACTAAATCAAAGCAACGATATCCGCACTATCAAAAGCTAGCTTTTGGTGTGTTCTTCGCATCCCGTAAGTTACAACACTATTTTCAGGAACACCCGATTACTATGGTGAGAACAGCTCCCATGAGAGATATAAGCAACAACATCGAGGCTACACGACACGTCGCAAAATGGGGCATAGAGCTTTCAGCTTTGGACATTGAGTATAAACCTCGTACAGCAATCAAACCCCAAATCCTTGCTGACTTTGTCGCTGATTGGACAGAGACAACGGAGAATATGATCCTCCCAGAGTCAGAATATTGACCTTACATTTTGACAGGTCTAAGGCTCGGGGGTGCTCGGGGGCTGGCGTGGTGCTCAAATCACCCCAAGGAGATAAACTTTTCTATGTGTTGCAGATTCACTTCACAGCACCAAACAACATTGGCGAGTATGAAGCACTGCTCCATGGAATCCAGATTGCTAAGGATATTGGCATCCAAGGTTTGATAAATTATGGAGATTTGGATCTTGTTGCTCAGCACGTGTCAGATATCTATAATGCAAATAAACACATGGTAGCATATAAAGCTGTCATGGATGAACTATCTAAATCGTTCGAAGGGTTTGAGGTTCAACACATCCCTCGGGCAGAAAATGAGGAAGCATATGCATTATCTAGAATAGGCTCTGAATGGAAAAAGGTTCCGGATGATGCGTTTTTGGAGCACCTCAAAGTCCCTTCTATAAAAGGAGTTGACGAGGAATATCCGACCAAATCCGACTCACCTTTAGTAGCAGTTCTGGCTGTAATTCCTAGCTGGACTCAACCCTACCTTGATTACTTGGTAGATGGTAAATTACCCGAAGACGAAGTTTTGAGCTGGCAGATCATCCGACAAGCAAAATCCTATACTATAGTTAGTGGTGAGCTCTATAAGCGGAGCGTGTCTGGGGTTTTTCAGCGTTGTGTATCTCTGGAAGAAGTAGTGGAAATATTATGAGAAATCCACGAAGGCGAGTGTGGTCACCACGCTGCAGCAAAATCTCTAGTGGGAAAAGCTTTCCGATACGTTTTTTTTTTGGCTTATAGCCAAGGCAGATGCTGAATGGCTAGTCAAGACATGCAAAGGCTGCCAAAAGTACGCCAAACAAGCTCATGTTCCGGCTGATCAGCTGAGAACAATACCTATAACATGGCCTTTTGCGGTCTGGGGGCTTGACATGGTAGGACCGTTTAAACGGGCTCCAATTGGATTTACTCACCTCTTAGTGATGGTGGATAAATTCACCAAATGGATTGAGGCTAAACCCATCACTAGTTGTGGTGGAGAAATAGCCAAAAGATTTGTCGAGGATGTTATAATCTGATACGGTTATCCGCATAGCATTATCACAAACAACAGGAGTAATTTCTCTATGGGAGAGCTTGCCGAATTCTGCAACGAACAAAATATCCATCTTGACATTGCATCAGTCGCACATCCACAGGCTAATGGACAAGTCGAAAGAGCAAATGGTTTAATCCTATAAGGCCTAAAACCAAGACTCAAAGCACCACTGCGACGTGCTATGGGAGCTTGGGCAGTGGAACAACCCTCTGTAATATGGAGCTTGTGAACAACTCCGAACAGGTCAACTAGATACACACCTTTCTTCTTGGTCTATGGTGCTGAAGTAGTTCTTCCTAGTGATTTGATTCACACTTCTCCTAGAGTTGACGCGTATATCAAAGAGGATGCCGAGATTTCTCGACAAAACAATCTCGACTTAGTCGAATAAGTTCGTGTCATTGCTGACATGAGATCAACAGCCTATCAGCAGAATTTACGCAAATATCATAGCCAGAGAGTCAGAAACCGGTCTTTCAATAAGGGCGATATGGTTCTCCGGCTTGTGCAACAAAGAAAGCACAAACTTTCCCCAGTATGGGAAGGGCCCTTTTTAGTTAGTCGAGTATTGCACAATGGTTCATACTATCTAACTGATATGCGGCTAGTCAAAGAAAGACTTGCTACTAAGAAAATTGAGCTTAAACTGGTTTAGCAATTGAGCTCCGTTGCTCGATAAAATTTTCGTGCTAAAAGTTGGCCGGATCACGAAAGGGACGAGGCGGAAAGAGAAATAAACGATAAGTACAGACAAAAAACATAAGTGCTTATGTAAACATTTCAGACACATAAAATTAAAGCCGAAAGTGCTAAATAGAAATAACAAAGCTTAGCACTAGCAAAAGTATTATACTACTTATTGCTGACTCGTGTATTAACGAGCTCGTTGGGAACCCCAAGAGGAAGGTATGATGAGCACAGCAGTAAGTTTTCCCTCAATTATGAAACCAAGGTTATCAATCTAGTAGGAGCAAGGAAACACCCCAAAGGTGTAGCTAGCTGAACTTTGGCAGGGCGCACTACCGGTGCCAGCAGCACCGTGGAGACCTGCACAACAAAACCATAGAACTCTGTCCCCAACTTGCGATGAGGTTGTCAATCTCACCAGTTTTGCTGAAAACAAAGGATTAAACGTATCGAGTGGAAGAAAGTAATAGTTTGCAGAAAGTAAACACAAAGCAGTAAACAGTTGATTGTAGATTAATAGTAAAAGAAAGGACCGGGGTCCATAGTTCACTAGAGGTGGCTCTCTTTAAGATAGATGACATGTGGGTGAACAAATTACAGCGGGGCAATTGACAAACATCGAGAAAGCATACAAGCATATAGTACTCAACTTAACTCCTTTGAGATTCAATTGGGCATTACAACATTATACATAGACCGCCATCCAACTGCATATATGACTAATCCACCTTCAGGTTATCATCCGAACCCCCTCCAGTATTAAGTTACAAGCAACGGATAATTGCATTACGAATTGCGTGTAAAGTAAACAATACGATTGTTCTATGAACAAAGGATTGTTGTTTTCTCCCTAGTAGCAACAACACATCTAGTACCTTAGAGATTTACATCACTTCCCAGTTACCAAAGGCATGAACCCACTATCGAGCATAAATACTAACTCTTGGAGTTGCTAGCATCTACTTGGACAAGATAGCTACTAACAACGGAAAGCATGCAAGATCGCAAATAACAAAGACATGATAGAATCAATAATCAATCTGAAATAACATCTCAATATCCATCGGATCCCCGCAAACACAACATGCAGAAGTACAAATAGATGATCTTGATCATGAACGGAGCTCACAAGATCTAGACATGATAACACAAAGGAGGAGAACCAGCCATCTAACTACTACATGGACCCGTAGTCCAGAGATGAACTACTCACGCATCACACCAGAGGCTTGCATGATGATGAAGAAGGCCTCCAGGGTGAATTACCCTCTCCGGCAGGGTGCTGGGAAGAGCTTCAGATCCCTCCCGATCTAGGGATGGAGATGACGGTGGCTACAAACTCTTTCGTGGATTTTTGATCAGGTACTTAGGGTTTCTATATCGGAGGCAATATATAGGCGAAAGGAGAGGCCGAGGGGGTGCCTGGGTAGGCCAGACCACCCCCTGGCGCGGGCCAGGCCTGGCCGCATAGCCAGGTGGTGTGGCCGAGCCCCAGCCCCTCTCCATATCATGTTCTGGCTCCAGGTGTCCCTCGGTGAAAAACTGACTTTGGCTTTTGTCCCGTCCAATTCCAAGAATATTCATTTTCTGACTTTCCTGCAACCAAAAACAGAAGAAAACAAGCAGCTGGCACTGTGGCTCTTGTTAATAGGTTAGTCCAAGAAATTATATGAAAAGTACTCCAAAGTGTGGACAAAACACAAGAAAGTAGATAAAACCAAGCATGGAACATCAAAAATTATGGATACGTTTGCAACGTATCAACATCCCCAAGGTTAACTCATGCTCGTCCTGGAGTAGGTAAGTGATAAAAAGAAAGAATAATTTTTGAGGTGACATGCACCATCATAAACTTGATCAAAGTATTTGTAAAACATTCAAAGCTGGGATCATAGTACTTCAATCATAACATGAAAGACAAAGTTCTAGCAATAGGACAAATAAACTATGTTGCAACATGAAAACGCACAAACAAAATATTAATTAATAACAATGCTTTGCAAGACGTTTGTTTGTTTCACATAAAGAAAACATAGCATAGTAGTATTCAGCTTGTCCCTCATAGAGTAGCAAATGCATAGGACACCTTCAAATTTCATAAGAGTGACTAGATACAAATAGTTTAAAACAAGCAATATCAAAGTTATGCATCAATCAACAAGTCTTGGGACAATGCACATAGAACTAAGAATGGCCACTATGCTCTCAAAGTAGGTGCATAAAGATAGAAGGTGGAGACTCAACATAAAAGTAAAAGAAAGGCCTTCATAGAAGGAAGTAGGGATTCAAGTCTCATAAAGAGCTTCCAAAAATTATGGTACTTAATAGCTTTTAGCTCTCATTTCCCCTATCATAAGCATCTTGAAGTGATTAAGGTTAAAGTGAACAAATATGGTGTATATGCTTGACGAAGTACAAGTTGGAAATCTCATGTCCCTTGAATACGAGGACCACTCCTCATGCTACTCAAGTTTAGTCACCGGTAAGTTCTTTTCATCGTAAGTACATGTGTATCATAGAGAACCGCCAACGGGGTACCCCTTGCCCAATGATACAGAAGAATCCCCATATCAAAATGACAAGGCAAGCAGACAATGAGCATCTCAACAATCTTCTTATTTACCATGGGAATATGGTGATTTTTTCTCTCTTTCCTCTTTTCTCATATTTTTTTTCTTTTTCTCTTTTTTCTCGATTTCTGACTCTTTTTTTATAAGAAGAATGCTTCATAGACAGCTCATTATGGTTACGCTGCAGTTTTCCACAATGACAACATGCATTACACCAGCGGCCCAGGCGTTTCTCTAACACATATACATAACTCCATGGACTTACAAGCTCCGCATTCATTTCACACCGACGACATCCATAGACAAAAGAGCATGATATCAACTAGGTACAAAGTAAGAGTGCAATGTTGAAAGCGTTCCCCATGACGGCATGGTTTTGGTAATCCCCAACAAATAAGTGCAAGCATATACAGCATAGACGACACAATGGTTCAAGTTTATTAAGGGCAAGAAACGTAAAGTGTGCCATCAAGTTCGTGAGAGCCTTAATCACTAGTTTTCTCATAACAAGTTTAATTACAAAGGTAGATAAAAACATGAATATACTTGGAATAGCATATGCTAGTAGGTAGGTATGGTGGACTCTTTTGAATAACTTGGTTTAAGGAGTTGGATGCATGAGTGGAACTCATACTTGGTTGTGGAGGCTAGCAAAAGACTGGGAACGACAAACTTATAGAGCACTGATGTGCTCGTCGTTCGACGTAGAGCTCGTTGGGAACCCCAAGAGGAAGGTATGATGAGCACAGCAGCAAGTTTTCCCTCAGTTATGAAACCAAGGTTTAATCGAACCAGTAGGAGCAAGGAAACACCCCAAAGGTGTTACTAGCTGAGCTTTGGCAGGGCGCACTACCGGTGCTAGTAGCAACGTGGAGACCAGCACAACACAACCACATAACTTTGTCCCCAACTTGCGATGAGGTTGTCAATCTCACCGTGTTTTGCGGAAAACAAAGGATTAAACGTATCGAATGGAAAGAAGTAAAAGTTTGCAGAAAGTAAACACAAAGCAGTAAAAGATTGTAGATTGTATGTAAAGAAAAAGGACCGGATCCATAGTTCACTAGAGGTGGCTCTCCTTAGATAGATAACATGCTGGGTGAACAAATTACAGCGGGGAAATTGACAAACACCGAGAAAGCAATACATGCATATACTAATCATCTTGACTCCTTTGAGACTTGATTGGGAATTACAACATAATACATAGACCGCCATCCAACTGCATCTATGACTAATAATCCACCTTCAGGTTATCGTCCGAACCCCCTCCAGTATTAAGTTGCAAGCAATATATTATTGCTTTGCGAACTGCATGTAAAGTAAACAATACGATTGTTCTATGAACAAAGGATTGTTGTTTTCTCCCTAGTAGCAACAGCACATCTAGTACCTTAGAGATTTCTATCACTTCCCCAGATTACCAGAGGCATGAACCCACTATCGAGCATAAATACTAACTCTTGGAGTTGCTAGCATCTACTTGGCCAAGATAGCTACTAACAACGGAAACCATGCAATATCACAAATAACAAAGACATGATAGAATCAATAATCAATCTGAAATAGCATCTCAATATCCATCGGATCCCCGCAAACACAACATGTATGAATTACAAATAGAAGATCTTGATCATGAACGGAGCTCACAAGATCTAAACATGAAAGCACAAAGGAGGAGAACCAGTCATCTAGCTACTACATGGATCCGTAGTCCAAGGATGAACTACTCACGCATCACACCGGAGGCTTGCATGGTGATGAAGAAGGCCTCCAGGGTGAATTCCCCTCTCCGGTAGGGTGCCGGGAAAAGCTTCAGATCCCTACCGATCTAGGGATGGAGATGACGCTGGATACAGACTTTTTCGTGGATTTTTGATCGGGTACTTAGGGTTTTAGTCCCGAGGGCAATATATAGGCGGAAGGATAGGCCGAGGGGGTGCCGGGAGCGGCCACACCACCCCCTGGCGCGAGCCAGGCCTGGCCGCGCAGCCAGGTGGTGTGGTGGCTCCCTGGCCCTTCTCCGTCTCGTATTCTGGCACTTGATCCCTTCCGAAAAAATAGGCACTTTGGCTTTTGTCCCATCCAATTCTGAGAATATTCATTTTCTGACTTTCCTGGAACCAAAAACAGCAGAAAACAGGCAGCTGGCACTATGGCTCTTGTTAATAGGTTAGTCCAAGAAATCATATGAAAAGTACTACAAAGTTGGAACAAAACACAAGAAAGTGGATAAAACCAAGCATGGAACATCAAAAATTATAGATACATTTGCAATGTATCAACATCCCCAAGCTTAACTCCTTCTCGTCCTCAAGTAGGTAAGTGATAAAAAGAAAGAATAATTTTTGAGGTGACATGCAACATCACAAACTTGATCAAAGTATTTGCAAAACATTCAAAGCTGGGATCATAGTACTTCAATCATAACATGAAAGACAAAGTTCTAGAAATAAGCAAAGAAACTATGATGCAACATGAAAAGGCACCAACAAAATATTCATGAATAACAATGGTTTGCAAGACGTTTGTTTGTTTCACATAAAGAAAACTAGCATAATAGTATTCAGCTTGTCCCTCAATAGAGTAGCAAATATAAATGCATAGGACACCTTCAAAGTTCATAAGAGTGACTAGATACAATAGTTTAAAACAAGCAATATCAAGCTATGCATCAATAAACTAGTCTTGGGACAATGCACATAGAACTAAGAATGGCCACTATGCTCTCAAAGTAGGTGCATAAAGATAGAAGGTGGAGACTCAATATTATGGTGGAAGAAAGGCCTTTGTAAAAGGAAGTAGGGATTCAACTCTCATAAAGAGCTTCCAAAAATTATGGTACTTATAGCTTTCAGCTCTCATTGCCCCTATCATAAGCATCTTGAAGGTGATTAAGGTTAAAGTGACACAACTAAGAGGATATGCTTGACAAGTTATAAACCGAAATCTCATGCCCCTTACTTACGAACACTGATCCTCATGATACTCAACTTCAGTCACGAGTAAGCTCTTGTCATTGTAAGTATATGTGTATCATTAAGAACCGCCAACGGGGTACCCCTTGCACATGATACAGGATCTTTCCCATAATAAAAATGCAAGGCAAGTAGAAAATGAGCATCTTAGCGATCTTTTTATTTGCTATTTGCATAGGTTTTTATTGAGGATGCTTCATAGAGTGCTCATTATGGTGATGCTGCAAGTTTCCACCATGATTAGGAATGGCTTAGGCTAGTGGCCCAGGAGTTTCTCTAACACACATACAAACTCCATGATCTTACAAGTTCCACTTTTATTTCACACTGCCGGGATCCATAAGCAAAAGAACATGATATCAACGGGGTACAAAGTACAAGTGCAATGTTGAAAGTGTTCCCCAGGAAACATGGTTATGCTAATTTCAACTTATAAAGCGCAAGAATATACGCAACAAAGAAGGACCCAATGGTTCAAGTTTATTAGAGGCAAAAAGTAAAGTGTGCCATCAAGTTCGTGAGAGCTTTAATCACTAGTTTTCTCATAACAAGTTTAATTTGGAAGGTAAACAAAAGCATGAATATACTTGGAATAGCATAAGCTAGTAGGAAGGTATGGTGGACTCTTTGGAATAACTTGGTTTAGGGAGTTAGATGCATGAGTGGAACTCATACATGGTTGTGGAGGCTAGCAAAAGACTAGGAGCGACAAAATAAGAGAGCAATAATAGCCATAAACATGCAGAGTGACAAAACATCATTGATCAAAGCATAAAGTGATACTACAAGTTGAAAACTAAAGGATCATAAAGGCTATGGTGACTTGAGATAGTCATAACATGGTGTGAGCATGCGCCAAGTCAACCCAAATAAAGCATCAAAGGAGAATACCACTATACTATGATTTAATATGCTAAAACAACGCGTGATTCATCCAAGGAACATTAAGCAATCTCAATTGTTTATAACAAGTCATGCTACAGCAAATAATACTAAGCATAAAGCCAAAACAATATCAAGCATGGCATGACAAAGCACAAGCCACAGTCAAAAAACAAGCTCTTTTTACCACATAAGTATGAACTTTCCTACTCTTTTCCAAACCAAACCAAACTATTTGCAAACTAATGTATGAAAGAGGGGGTCCAACCAATTGATTCAGAAAACTAAGAAAACCAAGAAAACTAAAAACCAAAACAAAAACGAAAAATAAGACGCTCCAAGAACAACACAACTGTGCACGAAACAATAAAAATGAAGCGTTATGAAGAAACCTAGAATTTTTATTGATGAAGAGGGGGATGCCTTGGGCATCCCCAAGCTTTGACGCTTGTACTTCTTGGATATTTCTTGGGGTGACATATGTGGCATTCCCAAGCTTGAGCTTTAGTCCATCATTCATCTCATTACTCATTCCTTCCATACACCTGAAATTTTTCCTTCATACAAAACTTCACACAATCTATATTAGCAATATTAGTGCACTCAAGATAATAGGTCTTTAGGTTCAGTTATAACACCAATAAAACTTTCATTAAAACACTATCTACTGTAGCACTTTCCTCAAAAATCTCAATTCCCCAAAAGAACTCAAAGAGGAACCAACAAGAAGCAAATGCAGAAAATGGCAGAAATCTGTCAAAACAGACCAGTAGGTAAATACGAATTTTTTCGAAGACCTTATGTTGCTCAAATCAAAAAGTGTTGAACTAATGAAAGTTAGATAACAACATGGGTCAGAAGCACAAAAAATTACAGCTCAATCCGATATACAGAGCTCTCTCACGGAGTTTTATGGTGAAGGACAAAAATCTATTTCGGGATAGCAACTTTCCCAATCATTACTTCTCTCTCATTAGAGGTTACTCTTGGCACAAAAAGCAAATAAAAAGGATAAGGAGAGGTTATTACAGAGGTAATAACTTCCAAGACTCATCTAAAACTTTTGGTTTATCTCCCAATAAGTACTTTTCTTTAACGCCTTTAAGTTAGGCATAAGAAGCAAAGAAAGAATGAAGTGTTCTCAAATGAAGAAGCATTAAAACCAACTTTCTTGCCCTTACCTCTCTTATTTTTATTCTTAACCTTTGGGAAAATGTGATTGTTTGGTGGAGAATAAAGGTGCATGGTCCCCCTTCCCACATCTATTATTGCTCCAAGGAGTTCTAATAGGGACCTTCCAAGTGTAATTTGTCCTTTTCCTGCACATTCAATAACAAGATAATCAGTAGAAATCATTTTCCCAAGGATCTTTGTAAACACTCCTTCATCTATTCAAATAGGTAATATGGTAGCATTATTAGGAAGAGATATTTCTTTTTCTCCTTCAGTAAGCCCCCAAATCTTTGGGCATAAGACAAAATTCAGACATGATATCGCAGCGGGCTTGAAAAGTTTCAGTGTTTATCTCAATCTTTACTGTAGGGAGCCACTTTGATGGTTCAGAATTTATTGGAACATAATTGTGATGCTCCCTAAGCGTATTATAGCAAACTTTTAAGCTAGCAGTGCCAGTCTCAAGATTTTTCAACCTAGCAAATATTTTTGCGAAAGAAATATAAGTTTGGCTAGGCATGTTGTAAGTGAGAATCATTTTATTTATAGCATTAATAGCATCATCCTCATTACATTGGAGGAAATCTCCTCCCACAACAGCATCTAAAGCATATCTATAGAAAAGGGAAATCCCAATGTAAAAACTGCTAAGGAACAAGCTTTGAGTCATTTTAGGCTCAGTTTTTTCATGTAGATCAGAGATTCTAGACCGAGCTTCCTTAAAACTTTCCTCATTTCCTTGTTTAAAAGTGAAAATCATTTCCTCTGGTGACATAGTGATTGGAGCAAGGCTAGACATGAAGGCAACTTAAGATAGGAACTAATTTTTTTGTGTTTTTCAAATAAGAAAGCAAACAAGCAAAACTAATTTTTTTGTGTTTTTGAAAGAAAAAAACAAGCAAACAAAGCAAAAAAGAAAACTAAGCAAAACAAAAACAACAAAGTAAAGAGATTGGTTATGAGGGACTCCCCTTGTGAAGTTGTCCTTGACTCCCCGGCAACGCCAAAAAAAGATCTTGATGTGCTCGTCGTTCGACGTAGAACTCGTTGGGAACCCCAAGAGGAAGGTATGATGAGCACAGCAACAAGTTTTCCCTCAGTTATGAAACCAAGGTTTAATCGAACCAGTAGGAGCAAGGAAACACCCCAAAGGTGTTACTAGCTGAGCTTTGGCAGGGCGCACTACCGGTGCTAGTAACAACGTGGAGACCTGCACAACACAACCACAGAACTTTGTCCCAAACATGCGATGAGGTTGGCAATCTCACCGTGTTTTGCAAAAACCAAAGGATTAAACGTGTCGAATGGAAAGAAGTAAAGTTTGCAGAAAGTAAACACAAAACAGTAAAAGATTGTAGATTGTATGTAAAGAAAAGGACCAGGATCCATAGTTCACTAGAGGTGGCTCTCCTTAGATAGATAACATCTTTGGGTGAACAAATTAAAGCGGGGCAATTGACAAACACCGAGAAAGCAATACATTCATATACTAATCATCTTGAATCCTTTGAGACTTGATTGGGCATTACAACATAATACATAGACCGCCATCCAGCTGCATCTATGACTAATAATCCACCTTCAGGTTATCGTTCGAACCCCCTCCAGTATTAAGTTGCAAGAAAGATTATTGCTTTACTTCTGAATGCGTGTAAAGTAAACAATACAATTGTTCTATGTACAAAGGATTGTTGTTTTGTCCCTAGTAGCAACATCACATCTAGTACCTTAGAGATTTCTGTCACTTCCCCAGATTACCAGAGGCATGAACCCAGTATCGAGCATAAATACTAACAGGCAGCTGGCACTGTGGCTCTTGTTAATAGGTTAGTCCAAGAAATCATATGAAAAGTACTCCAAAGTTGGAACAAAACACAACAAAGTGGATAGAACAAGCATGGAACATCACAAATTATAGATACATTTGCAATGTATCAAGCAGTAATGGCCATAATCATGCAGAGCAACAAAACATCATTGATCAAAGAATAATGTGATACTACAAGTTGAAAACTAAAGGATCATAAAGGCCATGGTGACTTGGAATAGTCATAACATGGTGTGAGCATGCGCCAAGTCAACCCAAATAAAGCATCAAAGGAGAATACCACAATACTATGCTTTAATATGCTAAAACAACGCATTGTTCTTCAAAGGCACATTAAGCAATCTCAATTGTTTATAACAAGTCATGCTACAACAAAGAATACTAAGCATAAAGCCAAAACAATATCAACCATGGCATGACAAAGCACAAGCCACAGTAAAAAACAAGCTCTTTTTACCACATAAGTATGAACTTTCCTACTCTTTTTCCAAACCAAACCAAACTATTTGAAAACCAATGTAAGAAAGAGGGGGTCCAACCAATTTATTCAGAAAACTAAGCAAACAAAGAAAATGAAAAACCAAAATGAAAACGAAATAGAAGACGCTCCAAGAACAACACAATTGTGCACGAAACAATAAAAATGAAGCGTTTGGAAGAAACCTAGAATTTTTATTGATGAAGAGGGGGATGCCTTGGGCATCCCCAAGCTTTGACGCTTGTACTTCTTGGATATTTCTTGGGGTGACATATGTGGCATTCCCAAGCTTGAGCTTTAGTCCATCATTCATCTCATTACTCATTCCTTCCATACACCTGAAATTTTTCCTTCATACAAAACTTCACACAATCTATATTAGCAATATTAGTGCACTCAAGATAATAGGTCTTTAGGTTCAGTTATAACACCAATAAAACTTTCATTAAAACACTAGCTACTGTAGCACTTCCCTCAAAAATCTCAATTCCCCAAAAGAACTCAAAGAGGAACCAACAAGAAGCAAATGCAGAAAATGGCAGAAATCTGTCAAAACAGACCAGTAGGTAAATACGAATTTTTTCGAAGACCTTATGTTGCTCAAATCAAAAAGTGTTGAACTAATGAAAGTTAGATAACAACATGGGTCAGAAGCACAAAAAATTACAGCTCAATCCGATATACAGAGCTCTCTCACGGAGTTTTATGGTGAAGGACAAAAATCTATTTCGGGATAGCAACTTTCCCAATCATTACTTCTCTCTCATTAGAGGTTACTCTTGGCACAAAAAGCAAATAAAAAGGATAAGGAGAGGTTATTACAGAGGTAATAACTTCCAAGACTCATCTAAAACTTTTGGTTTATCTCCCAATAAGTACTTTTCTTTAACGCCTTTAAGTTAGGCATAAGAAGCAAAGAAAGAATGAAGTGTTCTCAAATGAAGAAGCATTAAAACCAACTTTCTTGCCCTTACCTCTCTTATTTTTATTCTTAACCTTTGGGAAAATGTGATTGTTTGGTGGAGAATAAAGGTGCATGGTCCCCCTTCCCACATCTATTATTGCTCCAAGGAGTTCTAATAGGGACCTTCCAAGTGTAATTTGTCCTTTTCCTGCACATTCAATAACAAGATAATCAGTAGAAATCATTTTCCCAAGGATCTTTGTAAACACTCCTTCATCTATTCAAATAGGTAATATGGTAGCATTATTAGGAAGAGATATTTCTTTTTCTCCTTCAGTAAGCCCCCAAATCTTTGGGCATAAGACAAAATTCAGACATGATATCGCAGCGGGCTTGAAAAGTTTCAGTGTTTATCTCAATCTTTACTGTAGGGAGCCACTTTGATGGTTCAGAATTTATTGGAACATAATTGTGATGCTCCCTAAGCGTATTATAGCAAACTTTTAAGCTAGCAGTGCCAGTCTCAAGATTTTTCAACCTAGCAAATATTTTTTAGAAAATATAAGTTTGGCTAGGCATGTTGTAAGTGAGAATCATTTTATTTATAGCATTAATAGCATCATCCTCATTACATTGGAGGAAATCTCCTCCCACAACAGCATCTAAAGCATATCTATAGAAAAGGGAAATCCCAATGTAAAAACTGCTAAGGAACAAGCTTTGAGTCATTTTAGGCTCAGTTTTTTCATGTAGATCAGAGATTCTAGACCGAGCTTCCTTAAAACTTTCCTCATTTCCTTGTTTAAAAGTGAAAATCATTTCCTCTGGTGACATAGTGATTGGAGCAAGGCTAGACATGAAGGCAACTTAAGATAGGAACTAATTTTTTTGTGTTTTTCAAATAAGAAAGCAAACAAGCAAAACTAATTTTTTTGTGTTTTTGAAAGAAAAAAACAAGCAAACAAAGCAAAAAAGAAAACTAAGCAAAACAAAAACAACAAAGTAAAGAGATTGGTTATGAGGGACTCCCCTTGTGAAGTTGTCCTTGACTCCCCGGCAACGTCGCCAAAAAAGATCTTGATGTGCTCGTCGTTCGACGTAGAACTCGTTGGGAACCCCAAGAGGAAGGTATGATGAGCACAGCAACAAGTTTTCCCTCAGTTATGAAACCAAGGTTTAATCGAACCAGTAGGAGCAAGGAAACACCCCAAAGGTGTTACTAGCTGAGCTTTGGCAGGGCGCACTACCGGTGCTAGTAACAACGTGGAGACCTGCACAACACAACCACAGAACTTTGTCCCAAACATGCGATGAGGTTGGCAATCTCACCGTGTTTTGCAAAAACCAAAGGATTAAACGTATCGAATGGAAAGAAGTAAAAGTTTGCAGAAAGTAAACACAAAACAGTAAAAGATTGTAGATTGTATGTAAAGAAAAAGGACCAGGATCCATAGTTCACTAGAGGTGGCTCTCCTTAGATAGATAACATGCTGGGTGAACAAATTAAAGCGGGGCAATTGACAAACACCGAGAAAGCAATACATTCATATACTAATCATCTTGAATCCTTTGAGACTTGATTGGGCATTACAACATAATACATAGACCGCCATCCAGCTGCATCTATGACTAATAATCCACCTTCAGGTTATCGTTCGAACCCCCTCCAGTATTAAGTTGCAAGAAACAGATTATTGCTTTACGAACTGCGTGTAAAGTAAACAATACAATTGTTATATGTACAAAGGATTGTTGTTTTGTCCCTAGTAGCAACATCACATCTAGTACCTTAGAGATTTCTGTCACTTCCCCAGATTACCAGAGGCATGAACCCAGTATCGAGCATAAATACTAACAGGCAGCTGGCACTGTGGCTCTTGTTAATAGGTTAGTCCAAGAAATCATATGAAAAGTACTCCAAAGTTGGAACAAAACACAACAAAGTGGATAGAACAAGCATGGAACATCACAAATTATAGATACATTTGCAATGTATCAAGCAGTAATGGCCATAATCATGCAGAGCAACAAAACATCATTGATCAAAGAATAATGTGATACTACAAGTTGAAAACTAAAGGATCATAAAGGCCATGGTGACTTGGAATAGTCATAACATGGTGTGAGCATGCGCCAAGTCAACCCAAATAAAGCATCAAAGGAGAATACCACAATACTATGCTTTAATATGCTAAAACAACGCATTGTTCTTCAAAGGCACATTAAGCAATCTCAATTGTTTATAACAAGTCATGCTACAACAAAGAATACTAAGCATAAAGCCAAAACAATATCAACCATGGCATGACAAAGCACAAGCCACAGTAAAAAACAAGCTCTTTTTACCACATAAGTATGAACTTTCCTACTCTTTTTCCAAACCAAACCAAACTATTTGAAAACCAATGTAAGAAAGAGGGGGTCCAACCAATTTATTCAGCAAACTAAGCAAACAAAGAAAATGAAAAACCAAAATGAAAACGAAATAGAAGACGCTCCAAGAACAACACAATTGTGCACGAAACAATAAAAATGAAGCGTTTGGAAGAAACCTAGAATTTTTATTGATGAAGAGGGGGATGCCTTGGGCATCCCCAAGCTTTGACGCTTGTACTTCTTGGATATTTCTTGGGGTGACACATGTGGAATTCCCAAGCTTGAGCTTTAGTCCATCATTCATCTCATTACTCATTCCTTCCATACACCTAAAAAGTTTCCTTCATACAAAACTTCACACAATCTTTATTAGCAACATTAGTGCACTCAAGATAATAGGTCTTTAGGTTCAGTTATAACACCAATAAAACTTTAATTAAAAAACTAGCTACTGTAGCACTTCCCTCAAGAAGCTCAATTCCCCAAAAGAACTCAAAAAGGAACCAACAAGAAGCAAATGAAGAAAATGGCAGAAATCTGTCAAAACAGACCAGCACGTAAAAACCAATTTTTTCGAAGACCTTCTGTTGCTCAAATCGAAAAGTGTTGAGCTAACGAAAGTTAGATAACAACCTGGGGCATAAGCACAAAAATTCACGCCTCAAAAGGACGTAAAGAGATTTTACACGAATTTCTACGGTGAAGCACATAAATCTGTTTCGGGACAGCAACTTTTTCCAATCGTTACTTCTCTCTCATTAGAGGTTACTCTTGGCACAAAAAGCAAATAAAAAGGATAAGGAGCGGTTATTACTGAAGTAATAACTTCCAACACTCATCTAAAACTTTTGGGTTATCTCCCAATAAGTACTTTTCTTTAACGCCTTTAAGTTAGGCATAAGAAGCAAGAAAAAAGATCAAGTGTTCTCAAATGAAGAAGCATTAAGATTAATACCAGAAATATCTTCAACAAGGTAAGGTATCTCATCGAAATAAGTTCTAGAGGATCCTCTCTCAATGCTCTTTGGTTCACAATTTTCATCAAACGGGTTTGCGGAAACAATCCAATCAAGATTCTTTTCTATGGCTTCATGCATTTCTACAAGTTTAAAGGGTATTGGTATCTTAGGTTCCTCCCCATTAGGTTCGGTTTTGTTCATCTTTTCTCGTGTACCAACAACATCTACACATGAGCCTAGCATATTAAAATGTCCAAACACTTTTCTAGCTTCCTTGGCAACATCATAGAATTCCTTAAGCAAAGTTTTAGAATAAAGTCTCTCTTTCCAGGGTCGTCAATTTCTTTAAGTTTAAGAAACATTACTTGCATTAAGGGGTTAAGGTTAACAAACCTAGCTTCCAACATGTGAACTAAAGAAGCTGTAGCAATTTCATAATTTGGAGCAAGGTCTGCAAGGGATCTATCCTCAATATCCTCATGCTTACTAACATGATTAAAGAATTCTTCAATATTATCTTTTACAATTATAGAGCCACTAACTATTGAAAGGTCTTTCAGGGTGAACTTAAGGATCAACATGGTGAGCTAAGAAAGAGGTAACAACTATTGAAAGACTTAATTTTTTTTTAAAGTAAGCTATCTAGTAAAACTAATTTTTGTGTGTTTTTGATAAAGAAACAAGCAAACAAAGCAAAAGTAAACTAAGAAAAACAAAAATAACAAAGTAAAGAGATTGGTTATGAGGAACTCCCCTTGTGAAGATGTCCTTGACTCCCCGGCAATGGCGCCGGAAAAAGTACTTGCTGATTCGTGTATTAACAAGCTCGTTGGGGAACCCCAAGAGGAAGGTATGATGAGTATAGCAATAAGTTTTCCCTTAGTTATGAAACCAAGGTTTTCAATCCAGTAGGAGCAAGGAAACACCCCAAAGGTGTAGCTAGCTGAACTTTGGCAGGGCGCACTACCGGTGCCAGCAGCAACGTGGAGACCTGCACAACACAATCACAGAACTCTGTCCCCAACTTGCGATGAGGTTGTCATTCTCACCGGTTTTTCTAAAAACAAAGGATTAAACGTATCGAGTGGAAAAAAGTAATAGTTTGTAGAAAGTAAACACAAAGCAGTAAACAGTTGATTGTAGATTGATAGTAAAAGAAAGGACCGGGGTCCATAGTTCACTAGAGGTGGCTCTCCTTAAGATAGATGACATGTTGGGTGAACAAATTACAGCGGGGCAACTGACAAACATCGAGAAAGCATATAGTACTCAACTTGACTCCTTTGAGATTTGATTGGGCATTACAGCATTATACATAGACCGCCATCCAACTGCATCTACGACTAATAATCCACCTTTAGGTTATTATCCGAACCCCCTCTAGTATTAAGTTGCAAGCAACGGATAATTGCATTACGAATTGCGTGCAAAGTAAACTATATGATTGTTCTATGAATAAAGGATTCTTGTTTTCTATGAACAGTTTTGTAGTAGGAATAGTAAAGTAATAGCAGTAGTAAAGTAAAGATAGTAGCAACAATAGCAGCAAACAGTAGGATTCGAGTGCAGTAGGCATAGGGATGGATGGACGGGCGTTGCATGGACAAGACAATTCACATGGAAATCAGAATATACGACAATTGCAGATAAATAAGATAAAGCATCCAAGTACTAAATAATCCTAGGTATGTGTTCCATATATAGTCATACGTGCTCGCAATGAGAACTTGCACAACATCTTTTGTCCTGCCAGCCTATTTGCAGCGGGGCCTCAAGGGAACTACTAGCAATTAAGGTGCTCCTTTTAATAGAGCACCGGAGCAAAGATTAACACTCCGTGAACACATGTGATCCTCACATCAAAGCCAGTCCCTCCGGTTATCCCGATTACTGTCACTTTGGGACCATTGGTTCCGGACAACGTGTGTATACAACTTGTAGGTAAGACCATAAACAATACAATCATAATGAACCAATAACATGTTCAGATCTGAAATCATGGCACTTGGTCCCTAGTGATAAGCATTAAGCATAACAAGTCACAACAAAGTCAAAAAGCACTAATAGAAGATACTAGGCACCATGCCCTAACAATCTGATGCCATTACATGAACGATATCATCCAATCCCTACCATCCCCATAGCCTACAGCGGGGGATTACTCACTCATAGATGGGGGAAACATGGATGATCAATGGAGAAGCGATGGTGATGATGATGGCGATGATCTCCTCCAATTCCTCGTCCCGTCAGTGTGCCAGAACAAAGTTTCTGGTTCTGAATCATGGAATCTGGTGGTGGCGGCGGAGCGGAACTCCTTCTGGAAAAACGTCTACCCCCCCCCCCCCCCAAGTTTTTAGGTCAGAAGGCATCTTATAGGCGAAGAGGGAGACTGAGGGGGTGTCTGGGGCGGCCAGACCACCCCCTGGCGTGGCCAGGTGGTGTGGCTGGGCCCCATCCCCACTCCATCTCAAATTCTGGCTCCGGGAGTCTTCTGGTGAAATAGGATTTTTGGCACATTTTCCGGGATTTTTCCTGATAGTTGATTTTCTGCACAAAAACTAGACACCAAGGTAATTCTGCTGAAAATAGCGCCAGTCCGTGTTAGTTGCATCCAAAAGACACAAGTTTAGAGGAAAAACAATAGAAAAAGTCTTCGAGAAAGTAGATACGTTTTGGACGTATCAACTCCCCTCAAGCTTAGCTTATTGGTTGTCCTCAAGCAATTCAGTTGAAAACTGAGTGCGATAAAAGAAACTTTCACGAACACATTTGCTTCATAAGATGTATATATTCTCAGCATGTAATCAACTACTTAGACAATTCATAATAAGGAGTATGCAACTAAGTTTACTTAATAGGCATTGCAAGCTATGAAGAGATTCCAACTCAAAAAATAACAAGTAGCATGAAACATAAGCATAAGCAACATTACGATGCTAATAATAAGGTATGATAGAGTGGTATCTCGCTTGCCTTTGATTGTGAATGCCAAGGCACCTCTGAAGTTCAGGTGAAGACTAGAAGTAAAGATATCAAAGATACAAGCATCAAAGTCATAACACAAATAATCAAGATTCGAGACAAGCACATTATACTAAGAATGACAACTATACTCTCAGGAAAGTGCTCAAAGAATGTGTGGAGACTCAACAAGGGAATGAAAAGGTTTTGAATAGTTTGAAAGGCTTCCAAATGCTGAAAGTATGGTACTCGTTAGCTTTGAGCTCTCATTGCCCCTGTCATAAGCATCTTTAAGTGGTTAAGGTTAAAGTGACACAACTAAGAGGATATGCTTGGCAAGTTATAAATTAAAATCGCAAGCCCCTTACTTACGAGTACCGAACCTCATGCTACTCAACTTCAGTCACAAGTAAGCTCTTGTCATTGTAAGTACATATATATCATAGAGAACCGCCAACAGGGTACCCCTTGCACATGATACAGGAGCTATCCCATAATCAAAATGACAAGGCAAGCAGACAATGAGCATCTCAACGATCTTTTTATTTGCTATTTGCATAGGTTTTTATTGAGGATGCTTCATAGAATGGTCATTATGGTTATGCTGCAAGTTTGCACCATGATTAGGCATGGCTTAGGCTAGCGGCCCAAGCGTTTCTCTAACACATATACAAACTCCATGTCTTACAAGTTCCCCTTTTATTTCACACCGCCAAGATCCATAAGCAAAAGAATCATGATACCAACAGGGTACAAAGTGCCCGTGAAATGTTGAAAGCGTTCCCCATGATACATGGTTCTGCTAACTTCAACTTATAAAGCGCAAGCATATACGCAACAAAGATGGACGCAATGGTTCAGGTTTATTAAGTGCAGGAAATAAAGTGTGCCATCAAGTTTGTGAGAGCTTTACTAACTAACTTTCTCATAACAAGCAAACATTTTATTCGGAAGAAAACAAGGCATATTGAATATGCACAGAAATAGCAAATGATGCTAATAGGTAGGTATGGTGGACACTTTTGGCAATATTTGGTTTTAGGGAGTTGGAAACACGAGTAAGACATACTCAGTGTAATTGAAGGCTAGCAATAGTAAGGGAGCGACAAATGAGAGAGCAATAGCTATCATAATCATGCTTGCAACAAAGCAGGACCAATCATGGCATGAAAGTGATTCAAGACCCTCAAGGCAAAATAATTCATCGAGGCTTAACTGATTATTTTAGTCATAAGCATGCGTGAGCATGTGCCAAGTCAATTCAAATGAAACATTTAGAGGAGGATACCACGGTGTCATACCAAGTTATGAATAGAGTAATGCAAGCAAACATTCATATGACATGCTCCAAACTATTAGCAAGCTAGAAGTAATCATATGAAAACAAGAACTACTAAGCATCCATAAATAACATACACCCTACACGAACAGGCTAAGCATGCCCACAATGATAAGTATATGTACAAAAATGAAAACAAATAGAGTTTGTTACCAGCCTCTTACCACACCTCAAGTTGTCATTAATCCTCATTATTGCCCTTCACTTGTGTGGCTTGAATAATAACATGAAACCAAATCCCACTGAGGACTACTGAACCCTGCAACAAAACTGACAAAAACCAAAGAAGAACAACAAATATTGTTGGTGTTTTCGATTTTAAAACAAGAACGAAAAAGGGAAGAACAAGCAAAGCAAAATATTTTTGGGTTTTTCGAATAGTTCAAACAAAGCAAGCAAACCAAGGCAAAAAGGAAGAAGCAAACCAAAGAGAAACAACAGAAATGTTTTTGGTATTTTTGTGTTTTAGAAATAAAAAGCAAAGAGAGAACAAAAACTAAAAAGAGAACGAAACATGAATATACATAGTACCAACGCAAAATGATATGGAGATGAGTGTGGTGTCGGTGTACCTCCCCCCAAGCTTAGGCTTTTGGCCTAAGTGGGTGTCAATCCCAAGCTGGCCAGGATGGAGCGCCTCCATAGTACGGTGAGGAGGTACCCTCGTCCTGGTGCGAGCTCGAGGACGCCCCACCATAATGCGCATAGTAATCATAGGAGGGCACATCCTCCTGGTGCTGCCTGTTGAAACCCAGCAAGCAGAGCTGCTCGTCCACCTCCTCCTTGGAGTGCGACCACGGCCTCCTGTGAAGACTGAACAAAGTAGATTGCAGCAAAGGAATCTCCCTTTCACCACCGTCAGTAAACAACATCCTATATACTAGACTGTCCAAATCAGAATCAAAAGTGACAAAGTGATGTGTTTTCATAGCAGCAAGGTCAAGACTTTGTGGTGCCAATATAGTATCATTCGGGTCCACTGAAATCTCTAATGCATTGACCATACGTAAAGCGGTGATGCCCCCATAGATAGGACCCCTAGCAGCTAGGCGGTGAGCAATAAGAGAGCCAAGATTGTACCGAGTATCATTGTTAAGCGCAACAGCAAGGAAGGCTAAATGATAGTTGGAGATATTACTCATATTCTCCCTACCAAGAATGCTAGTAGTAAGATAATATGCAAAGTATCTAAGAGCAGGGAGTTGGATGTTTCTTATCTTTCTAGGCTGAGCTACGCGGTCATCATCATTGGTCACCCCTCGGTAGAGCTCCAGCAAATCAGCAGGTCGCCCTTGAATCTTCTTCACAGTCCCCGTCATGCCCACAGCTACAATACTGCAAAATCTTTCCAATAGCATGGCAAAGGGCAGATTAGAAATTATGAAAGAGACAGTTGACGGATAGGGCGTGTTAGTAAACACGAAGCTCTCAACAAAAGTTTTGGTGGGCATAGCGTATTGCACACTCTCATCTTGCATATATGAGGTCAAACCAACCCTCTGAATCAGTAGCAAGAAATCATCAAGAATCTCTGTAGCTTGTAAGAAAGTAAAACAAGGAAGAGTAGATGGGTGAGCATCCCCATCATCTCCTTCATTACCAATACGAGGTGCAATGAGATCTTCGTTGTATGATGGCCTAAATTGAGAGGCTAATCTTGAGGGCCTTGACCTCCTAGGTGCATCCCTCTCAAATATTTCTCAAAAGGTATGGTTGTTCATGTTTGATATTCTGAAATTTAAACATCTATTAAAAAAGTGATTGCAAAGTGAATATAATGAAGGGCACTACTCATAGGGACTTGTAAGAGCCCTAAACATGCATCAAAACTATATCTCTAAGCATCAAACAAGCTTACAAGCTCTCATAACCTGTCACCTATAGCAGCAAAATACTCAAGATATAAACCACTAAACACAAATCTACTTGGACAAGCGGAGGAGTCACATACCGGAGAACAAATGCTCCAAATTTCAGCAGCAAAGATGGGCTGAGCAAGGAGATCGAAAAATCGAGGGCAAGCACAGCAAGAACGCGATTTCGATCAATGAACTAGTGTTTACTCTAGGGAGAGAGAGAAGAAAGTGGCAAGTGAGAGAGTGAGTGGAGGGCCAGGGGTGGCCCCCACCATGGGCAGGCGCGCCCTAGGGCTGGCCACGCCACCAGGTGGTGTGCCTGCCTAGTGGGCCCCCTCATACCTTCCAGGCACTCCTCTACCCCTTTTTTCACGTAAAAATTTAATATGAATTTTTTGGAATTTTTTGAGACACTTTATTTTTGGGCAATTTTCAAGCATAACAGAATGATTTTCTGACAAAAAAAGGTTTTTTGGAATGATGCAAAGACAAAACAAGGCTAGGACTTCAAAAGGACACTCTAACATGCAAGCAACTAACAACAGAAAAGAAAACTAAACAAAAGAAAAAACTAAAATGGATAGAATAGAAGTAAGCGGAGATAATCATGGTGAAAACATTGTTTTGTTCAATGAAATTCTTTTGTTAACAAGGTTGATCAGGTCTTGTTACCAAAACAATTTCATATGAGACAAAACTTTGTATTCCACTAATGATTATGTTACCTCAACTTTGATAGCAATGGTCCCAATCATAATAGTTTCAATTTTTTCTCTTGGTATGGGACAATATATTTCTCCAACTTGAATGCCCTCAACATTTTCAATTGAATTAAAACCATAAGTCATAGAAATCTTCTTGGGGAAAATACAGTATGTTCCTTGTCATTAACATTGAAAGTCACCTTTCCTTGATTACAATTAATAACAGCTCCCGCAGTATTAAGAAAAGGTCTCCCAAGAATAATAGACATATTATCATCTTTAGGCATTTCAAGCACAACAAAATTAGTTAATATCAAGCAATTATGAGCCACTTGAATAGGTACATCCTCACATATACCAACAGGAATAGTGGTAGATTTATCAGCCATTTGCAAACATATATCAGTTGGTATTAATTTTTCTAGTTGAAGTCTCTTATAGAGAGAGAAAGGGATAACACTAACTCCATCTCCCAAATCACACAAAGTAGTTCTAACATAACTATTCTTTATAGAGAAAGGGATAGTTGGAATCCCTGGGTCTCCAAGTTTCTTTGGAACCTTACCATTAAAGGAATAATTAGCAAGCAAAGTAGAAATTTCTTCATTAGGGATCTTCCTTTTATTCGTGACAATATCCTTCATATACTTTGAGTAAGGAGGCAATTTAATAGCATCAGTCAAAGGAATTTGCAAGAATAAAGGTTTCATCCACTCACAAAACGTATTATAGTGTTCATCTTCCTTTGACTTGTGTTTCTTATCAGGGAAAGGCATAGGATTTTGGACCCAAGGCTCTCTTTCACTACCATGTTTCTTAGCAATATAATCTTCTTTAGTGTATTTAGTATTCTTAGTGTGCTTTTCAGGTTCTTCTTCAACCTTTTCTTTATCAGGAACATCACTTCATTACCACTTTCAGTTTCAGCATCAGAGATAGATATACTATTAGGATCTTTAGCAGGTTCAGAGGGTTCTACAATAGTTTTATGTTTCTTTTTTCTTTTCTTACGAGCAGTACACTATTTTCAGCTTGTTGAGAATCCTGCTCAATTCTTTTGGGATGCCCCTCAGGATATAGAGGATCCTGGGTAGCAGCACCACTTCTAGTTCTAATTTCATAAGCATGTTTTTCTTTAGCAGCATTAACTAGCAAGTCTGTTTGCACTTTAATAAGTTGATCTATTTGAGTTTGAACCATTTGAAAATGTTTAACAAGCATTTTAACATCATTAGAGGTTCTTCCCACAATATATTTCAACTCAATAATAGCTCTAGTGTTTTCCATTAGATTATTTCGCACCCTTTTATTAAAATTATCTTGCTTAACAATAAAAATATCAAATTCTTCTAAGCATTGATCAGGAGGTTTAGAGTATGGGATATCACCTTCATCAAAGTGTTGGAGAGAGTGCACCTCAATAGTGGATGAGTGGGGAATTGGCTTACATAATTCTTCTATAGGAGGTAAATTCTTGACATCTGCAGCTTTAATTCCCTTCTCCTTAAGACATTTCTTAGCTTCCTTCATCACTTAATCATTCAATTCAATAACTCCCACCTTCTTAGATGATGGCATAGTCGCCCGTATAGCTGGTTTAGGTATAATTGTTTCAGGTATAGCTGGTTCAGGAGGAGTCCAATCTTCATAGTTCTTGCTTATTTTAGCCATTAATTCCTTAGCTTCCTTGGGAGTCCTATTCCTGGAAACACAATCAACAACACTATCTACGTATGTCCTAGATTCTTCGGTTGGTCCATTATAAAATATATCAAGAAGCTCATTCTTAGGTAATGGACTTCCAGCCTGTGCATGAATCAAAGCACAAAACCTTGCCCATGATTCAGGCAATATCTCTTTTTCTCCCTTCTTAAAATCAAAAAGTTCCTACAAAATAGCATGTCTGGCACTAGGAGGAAAATATTTCTGCAGGAAAGAAAATAATCAAGCAATCAGGGCTATCAATAGATCCAGGAGGTAAATTACTAAACCAAGTTTTAGCTTCCCCTTTCAGTGAAAAGGGGAAAATCTTAGCAACAAAGTAAGTACGCATCTTAATGTCATCAGAAAACAGGCCACTCATGGTAGAAAGCTCAGTCATATGTGGTACCACACTTTCATTTTTAGTACCACAAAAAGGTTCTTTCTCAACAATACCTATGTAGGATAAATCAAGAGAGAAATCATAATCTTTATCTTTAATGTTTTTGGGAGATGCAACAAACTTAGCAATAGGAAACAATTTGGGTCTAATAGTACGCCTCTCAAGGAGACTCTTAGCAGTGCTCCTATCATGGGTGTTTTTACATTCTTTAATAAATTCATCGTTCATCTCAACATAACCGTCTTCAATATCATAACTCTCACTAGACTCAGGCGAACTAACAGGTGTAGTAGTGTCTTCATTACGAGTTTCAGTATTTCCATCTATAGTTATAGCAATCGTAGCATCTAGGAAAGGACCTAGTGAACCACTCTTATCAAGCACAGTAGAAGCAGCATCATAAGAATCAGAAGTTTCAGATTCAGCAGTAGTAGCAGTGTGTGTAGCATGTGTATGTAGTGGTGTAACGAGCTTACTCATAACAAATGGTGGATCAAGAGCAACTGAGGTATTCAGAACCGTACCTCTTCTTGTAGTGGATGGTAAAATAGGAACCTTGCCATCACGAGACTTGCCCATGATGGATGGATGGCAGCGAATAATAATGAATCCAAGTGAGCTTGATAAATAAAGCTATGCTCCCCGACAACAGCGCCAGAAAATAGTCTTGATGACCCACAAGTATAGGGGGTGTATCGCATTATTTTCGAGGGAAGTGAAACCCAATTTATTGATTTGACATAAGGGGATCCAAAGAATATTTATAAGCCTTAAAAACTGAGTTATCAATTCAGCTGCACCTGGAAACAATCTTCCTCACAACAGTTTATCAGTAGCAACAGTTTTGCAGTAGGAATAGTAAAGTAACAGAAGTAGTAAAGTAAAGACAGTAGTAACAATAGTAGCAAACAGTAGGATTCGAGTGCGATAGGCATAGGGATGGATGGACGGGCGTTGCATGGACAAGACAATTCACATGGAAATCAGAACATAGGGCAATTGCAGATAAATAAGATAAAGCATCCAAGTACTAAATAATCCTAGGCATGTGTTCCATATATAGTCATACATGCTCGCAATGAGAACTTGCACAACATCTTTTGTCCTGCTAGCCCGTTTGCAGCGGGGCCTCAAGGGAACTACTGGCAATTAAGGTGCTCCTTTTAATAGAGCACCGGAGCAAAGCATTAACACTCCGTGAACACATGTGATCCTCACATCAAAGCCATTCCCTCCGGTTATCCCGATTTCTATTACTTCGGGGCCATTGGTTCCGAACAACAATGTGTGTATACAACTTGCAGGTAAGACCATAAACAATACTATCATAATGAATCAATAACATGTTCAGATCTTAAATCATGGCACTTGGGCCCTAGTGACAAGCATTAAGCATAACAAGTCGCAGCAAATTCAAAAATCACTAATAGAAGATACTAGGCACCATGCCCTAACAATCTGATGCCATTACATGAACGATCTCATCCAATCCCTACCATCCCCATAGCCTACAGCGGGGGATTACTCACTCATAGATGGGGGAAACATGGATGGTCGATGGAGAAGCGATGGTGATGATGATGGTGATGATCTCCTCCAATTTCCCGTCCCGGCAGGGTGCTAGAACGGAGTTTCTAGTTCTGAATCGTGGAATTTGGTGGTGGCGGTAGAGAGGAACTCGTAATGGAAAAACGTCGAACCCCCCCCTCGAGTTTTTATGTCAGAAGGCATCTTATAGGCGAAGAGGGAGACCGAGGGGGTGTCTGGGGTGGCCAGACCACCCCCTGGTGCGGCCAGGCCCAGCCCGTGCGGCCAGGTGGTGTGGCTGGGCCCCAGCCCCAATCCGTCTCAAATTCTGGCTCAGGGAGTCTTCTAGTGAAATAGTATTTTTGGCACATTTTCTGGGATTCTTCCTGATAGTTGATTTTCTGCACAAAAACTAGACACCAAGGTAATTATGCTGGAAAGAGCGTCAGTCCGTGTTAGTTGCATCCAAATCACATAAGTTTAGAGGAAAAACAATAGAAAAAGTGTTCGGGAAAGTAGATACATTTTGGACGTATCACACATGTAGTACCTTAGAGATTTCTGTCACTTCCCCAGATTACCAGAGGCATGAACCCACTATCGAGCATAAATACTAAATCTAGTGGCTAGCATCTACTTGGCCAAGATAGCTACTAACAACAGAAAGCATGCATGATCAAAAATAACAAAGACATGATAGAATCAATAATCAATCTGAAATAGCATCTCACTATCCATCGGATCCCTGCAAACACAACATGCAGAATTACAAATAGATGATCTTGATCATGAACGGAGCTCACAAGATCTAGACATGATAGCACAAAGGAGGAGCACCAGCCATCTAGCTACTACATGGACCTGTAGTCCAGAGATGAACTACTCACGCATCACACTAGAGGCTTGCACGATGATGAAGAAGGCCTCCAGGGTGAATTCCCCTCTCCGGCAGGGTTGCGGGAAGAGCTTCCGATCCCTCCCAACCTAGGGATGGAGATGACGGTGGCTACATACTATTTCATGGATTTTTGAATGGGTACTTAGGGTTTCTATATCGGAGGCAATATATAGGCGAAAGGAGATGCCGAGGGGTGCACTGGGCGGACAACCTCCTCACAGGCGGCCTCTGGCAGCTGCCAGGTGGTGTGGCCGGGCCCCAGCCCCTCTCCGTCTCGTATTCTCGCTCCAGGTGTCCCTCGGTGAAAAACTGACTTTGGCTTTTGTCCCGTCCAATTCCGAGAATATTCATTTTCTGACTTTCCTAGAACCAAAAATAGCAGAAATAGGCAGCTGACACTGTGGCTCTTGTTAATAGGTTAGTCTAAGAAATCATATGAAAATTACTCCAAAGTGTGGACAAAACACAAGAAAGTAGATAAAACCTAGCATGGAATATCAAAAATTATGGATACGTTTGCAACATATCACTTATTTACAAACCGAATTGTTTTCAGAATAACACATTGTTTGTTCTGATGCTCTATGATGCAGGGGGGAGGTAGGAGCTATCGGCTCACTGAATACATCGGCCTTGCATTGATATCTTTCCGAGACGTTTAAATCTGATACGGATTGTTCGTCATCGGAAACTTCACCAGTTTCTTCGGCAGGCGGAGGCGACGTGTCCACACGAGTGAAGAAAGGAGTTTCATAGCTGGTTAAGTCGGCTACGTGGAACCCATATCCGGCGCAGGAGTCCATGATTGCTTTGGTGTCCTTTTCTTGGCCGTCTTCATCCACAGTAGAATACCCTCTGGTTACTTGCCAGATTTCCATGCTTCCATGGTGGCTCATAACCATGGCGAGAGTGTTCTGCACTACGGTTCGCGCGTAGGACATGTTCCAGACCTGGATAAGCTGGGGCATCTCCTTAGCCTTGTCTCGCACTTCAAATCCATACATTCTATGCATGTCTAGAACCTTGAGAACATCGCCAATATCCTCAAAGGATTGGCGGTAGTCATGAAGTAAATCGCCAACTTGTGTAAGCCGGCTAGTGCGAGATTCGGTGGAGGCTGGGTCCAGTAAGTTCAGAGGACCTGCGCATGTAATGCAAATAGTTAATAAAATAAATCCGAGCTCCAAAGAGTGGGAAGGTGCAGAAAAGTCAGAAAGAGGGAAACATACCAAAAATGACATCGTTGACTTTGGTCTTCTCTTCTTGTAGGCTCTGGAGTTCATCCCGGAGTGCCTCAGTGATATCTTTCTCTCTGAACAAAGCATCATTGATATCCGAGATTCTCTGGTCCTGGGCGGTGATCCTTCGATCATGCTCATCGGTGGCCATTGAAGAGGATTCAAGAATTTGAGCAATGCTCCGTTCATGATCCGCCTTCAGCTTGTCCAGCTCCTGACGTAAATCGGTGTTCTCCACTGTCAGGGTCTTCATATTTTCGGCTTCTTCAATCATAGCACATGATTGCTTTATCAGTGCTGTAGTCAAAAGCACAATAGTTGAATAAAAATTCGACTATGAACTAAAAGGGCAAGGTTTGAGTACTGAAATGTTTACCTTCAGCCTCATCCCTAGATACTTTTAGTTGAGCATTTTCAAGTCAGAGAGCTCTGATCTCTCTCCGCTTGTTACAAATATTCTTCAACAATTCCTGGTTATATGAATTAACTTTCTGTAAGTCAGAATACCCAGAGTCAGAAGTCTACTAATGACTCAGGCTAATATCTTTACTAATAGTAGCACGACCCTTGGGGGCTACAATAGTTCATTCTTTGGCATCCTAAGGAAGCATAAATCCGGACTGTCTATCCAACTTCATGCTCGGGAGCTAGAGGATATGATATAAAATAGCATAAGGAAAAAAGTCAGTTGGAAATCCGACTTACATGTTGTTCGTGAGTGAGCTTGCTTAGGCTCACGTTCACTTCTGTAGTAACCTTCTCGGCTAGGGTGAGTGGAATTATTGGTGGTGGTGGAAGCACACCGGCCCTTAGTCCCTTGTCGCGAAGATGAATTTTCTCGAGGAGTTCGTAGTACTTGATATCCTCCGCTTCTTGTGCCTCCTCCTCAGCAGTAATATTCTGGCTCTCCAAGCATTGCCGGGCGAGCCGTTGGATCTCCTCTGCTGATTTTCGAGGAATGCCAAGTTTGGCAACACCCGGATTGTTGAGGAGATTTTCAGCGAAGACCTCTGCCGAGGGATCATTACCCGAAGAGGGTTCACCCTTATCAAGACCTGAGTCACCCATGGTGACGTTAGTTTGCAACCCAAGGATCGATGGCTCTACTGATTGAGCCAGATCTTCTACAATGGTCGGAGATGGAGTAATCTCCAGCATTGTAGAAGGCTGAGGGGCAGGAGTCGGAGGAGTTGTGGCAGGAGAGGTCAAATTTAGCTTTGAATGGCGCAGGGGCTTCGACAAAACTCCCTTCCCCTTGCCCTTGGTGAGCTGTTTAGCTCTGAGAACATAATAGAATAAAGAACATTACATTTCAGAAATAATTACGAACAAAGTACAAAAACCTTGTGAAGAAAGTTACCTCTTCACAATGGGCACCTCCTTTGTGCCGATAGACACTATCGGATCCTTACGCTTCCGAGGAATTATGTCCGGCAATGGAACCAGCTCTCCATCGTCCTAAGATAACTCAGGAGGATTTACCTCAATAGGAGAAAGCTCCAACTCAGGGAGGTCAGCAAGCTGAAAAGAAGAATATAATCTCAGTATTGCAAAAACAATGTAAACATGAGCACATAATTTGGTTTACTGCTGTAAACTTACTAGTACCACAGGATTTTCAGCTGTATGCATGTCCAAAGACAGATCCGGGATTTGCCTGTCGATCCGCTCCCTTATCAGCCACTTGATTTGGCACTTGTATGCTTTATCTGTATAAGGCTGGGAGCAGATTCGGAGGGAATCTTTTTTGGATGCTGTGATGGAGTGCATAAGACGGTCTCCATGATGTTGTAGAGGCTGGATCCAGCGTGCCACCCAGCAATGAACTAAGTCGGACCCTTTCAGGCCCTTGTGCTTCATCAAATATTTGATCCGCCTCTTGGCAAGAAGCAGATCGTCACTGAGAGCCGGCGCATCTGCGTCCTAGGACTCGTGCAGCGTGGCGGCACCGTCGACAAAAGCCGGCAAAGCTATAGCTTTGCCGGGAGCGGGAATATCCTTGTGGTAAAAGAAATTGGACGGACATTGTTTGACCGACTCACTAGGCTTAATCCGAGGATAGACGTGTTCTCTTCTAACAGAAAAACTAATAGTACCGGTAATATAAGGATTACCGGCAGTGATGGAATTTCTCCGGACATGAAAATAAAACCGGAAAAGATCGAGACTCGTCCTAATACTGAGATATCCCTCGCACAAAGAAGCATATGCGCTCATCTCTAAGAGAGAGTTCGGGGGAAGATGATGAAGCTGAACTTTGTAGTGATCAATAACCTCAGAAAAGAAATCTGAGGGAGGGAAGCTCAAACCTCTGTCGAGGTGGGTGCCGAAGTGTACCCTCTCGTCGGCGCGAGGGGTGGGAACGGTCTGGCTGTAGCCGCTCCACCAGTCGCCGGCGTGGAGCAGCCCCTCGTTCTCCACAACACGGAGCTTGGCATCGTCAAGGACGCATGGGATCCAGACCCCACGGTTGCTCTCCTTCTCCGCTGCCGCTACCGTCGCCATCGTGCCGGAGGATGATACTGAAGCCATTCCGCCCGTATACCGGTGACCTAGGATGGGCCGCGCTGGAGGTTTCTGGGAGTAGAGGAACTCTATGTTCGTGGGAGATATTGGGGAGAAGGAAACGACGCAAGTGCTGGTGAAGAAGATGGGGAAAAGAATCCTCACCACTTATATCCCCCGGACGTGTCAAGATTCGTGCAAACGCAATAGTGAACGTGCCACGTGTCGTGGAAAGGACTGGGTAACCGCCGCGCGATGATTATGCCGCCTCGATCTCCACGCACGCATTAAAACGGCGCCTCGGTTCCACGAAAGGCAGACCCACCGACGATCGTACTGACAGGAATGTCTGTTAGTGATGTGACTTGACCATGACTAGTGTCAGGTTACGTTAGATACCATGTTCCGTCTTAGTTTGAATTTCGAGCTAGAAACCCGAATAACATATTTATAGGTCCGACTCATTTTTTGAGACTCGGATCATATCTTTTATTTTGAAGTTTCAGGAACCCTTCAAGATTCTACAAGCCAAAGATCAAGCTAGACGATGATGAATCCGACTTTGGATCTTGGAGGCTTCCAGGGGCTGCTGTTGGGGATATACCTTCCGGGTATCCTCACTATTCCTCACTGACCAGGGTGGCCCACTTTGGGTTAGAGCTTTTCTTCACGGGTGGCACAGTTAGGGAGAAGAGACGGAGTCTAGTCCGGCTATGGGAAGGCCTAGAAGACTTACCGACATAGGCCCATAGTGTTACTTGTAGTTCAAGATGTACTCTGTAACCGACTCTTAGTCATACCCGGATAGGTCTCTCCTGTAAACCCTAGGACAGATATCTATATAAGCCATCCTAGGGAGAGCCTTTAGGGCAACCCTCACAATAGTCTACAATCTCAACTCGCACATGCGAAACCCTTGTAACCCATATCCGGCTCTGCCGTATTACTGGATTGCTAGAAGGAGTAGGATCTGTCCAAAGCCGGCGGATTCGAACCTGGGTAAACTTGTGTGCTAACCGCCCCCTCTCTTCCGCATGCCTCGAGGACCCCCTCATGGTGTAATTGTCATCAATCCGACAACAACCATGATTAGGAATACTATTGATCATTCCAAAGAATCTATCCCGGGCTTGTGGGTAGTTTTGTCCCATGTTCTGACTAAAGTTGCCTATATTATTTCTAATTTCAGTTACCTTTTAAAAAGGATTAAACCTATTTATGAATTTAACAATACAGTTTTCCCAACATTTAATGTAATGACGAGGGATAGAATATAACCAGTCTAGAGCCTTACCTTGAAGAGACCAATGAAATAATTTTAGACGAGAGAAGTCTCCTAGCAAACCTTTTGGTCCAAGTGATCTTATCACATCGTTGAACAATCTAAGATGTCTTCCTGGGTCTTCATCTTCCCTTCCACTGAAAGCTTTTTCCTACAAATTTTAATAATATCACCATCAAATCGATATTATCTAACTCCAGGATTAGGAAATTCTATTGGTTGTTTAAGAAAAGCAGAATTTGGAGCACTATATTCTCTGAGAGTTTTCTCAGGTTTCTTGGGAGTTTTCCTGTAAATGGACATGATGTCATAAAATCACTCAGGTTTTCAACTTCAACCTTATTTGATCTTAAAAGTTTTTCAATAATTTCCTCGCGCCTTTGAATAGGAACGCGCTCAATATAATCTGGTAAATAGGTCCTACCAGAGCATGTAGACCCTTTGTCTCCTAGGGAGACCGTTTTGTAGTAGTAACACATGAAATGTCAAGAGACAAATACTTGGCGCTTAGCTCCCCGACAACGGCGCCAGAAAACAGCTTGATGTCTACACGTGCACAAATTGTTTGTAGCTAGTTTCGAAGTATAGATATCGATCCCACAGGGAGCCCAAAGGTAAGTGTTTATGAATGAATTCTCTGTCACACTCAAAGTTGTCACAGGTCTTCGTGTGATTTGACTGCAGTCGTGGAAATAAGAATGAAATTTGGATTAAACTAGATGTATTTAAATAAAAATAAAATGTAAACTTCGGGAATAAAAATCATAAAAGTAAAGAATGATTCGATTGTTTGTGGTTTTCTGCAGATGACAAAGAAGGTGTGGGGAGATACAGTTGGTGTGCATAGTGACTGTGCCAGGTGACGAATGATAAGTGTAACAATTACAATCTTATAAGTATATGTGTAGGCGAGCAACCCATAATTATCCGGAACTCCTCTTGTTAGATTTCATCCCAACTTCAATAATCCTACTAGTCTGTTACCAAGACCATGGTCAGTCACTAGACAATTAAGATCCTTCGGGTTGCTTATCAATTAAGCTCCTTGGATCGGACTAATGCAATAAGCATAGTGGTTCCTCGTGATCCTTGAGTCAAACTAGTTTCCATTTATATCCCCGTGTCACTCGAGGGTCGCCGGTCTGCTAGCAAACAAGTTCCTATCTATGTAGAACAAAGTATCATGTTATATGGGCCCTTAATTGGACAACAAGCATTAGGCATCCCACAGATAGTCAAGCACACATAATATAGTAATTAAAATCAATCACAAACTAATGGAAAATATATGGAGGCACATCACATATCGCCAATCCCTTACATCTCCCACGCCCAAGGAACTTACTCACACATGAGAGAAGAAAGCATCATCGATATAATTAAATAAAGGGAGTTCTTCTTGATATTACCGTGGAGATCCACAATAAGAATAGAAAAGTAATCCAACACAATTCAAGATAGGAAGAAACAATCTCAAACCCTAATCTTGCAAACTGAAGATCTCTTTCTATCTCTCAAGTACAAGTAATGGCTATGAGGGTGTGATGGCTAGGAGATCAAAGATCGTGGAGCGATATGAAGAACATATTCCCCTTCTTCTCCAGATCTCTTATTTCTCCTTTCTGAATGGGATGGCGGCTAATGTGTAATGATTTTGCCGCTTTCCTCTTCAGGAAAGTTGTCCCTTTTGACAACATGGAGGTGACAGCAACTATATGGCAGGAACTATATGGCTAGAGAAATATTCCTACCGTATAGTTGCTTGTTAAAGCTATTGTATGCTTCCCTTCATTGCTTCCAAAAAGAGACTTGATTCTTTTTGCCTGAATATTGTGTTTCTCTTGTTAAAACCTTCTGTTGATGTTTAGAACCTGAAACACACATTAAAAACCAAGTTTTCTTTGCTACTGAAGTATTAGCGTTAGGTAAAGCTAGAAAACAATCAAATCTAGAAGAAAACCATCAATAAAACCCATCAAAACTATGTCGAATTTCACAGCTATCAACCTCTTCGCAGCTCTCTCGCTGCCTCCTTTGTGCTCATATAGTATCTTCTCTCTCTTAATTTTTTTAACAGAAAAAGGACATAAATTCTTCTTACTTGCTTTTCAGAAAATAAATTCATGTCACTTGGAAAATTGAAATTGATTATTTTTGTTTTTCATATCTTCGACTGTTTTCAAAAGATGGCCAAATTTGTTGGCATGCAAATTCTTGGATATGGTATCATAAACATAAAGTACATTCCGCATAAAGTACCTAAAGAGGGGGAAATTACATCAAGGTCCATACATTTAGCACAAATGACCCTAAAATTGAGCAAAGAAAACAATCGGTTTGGCTCCTTCTCGAGAGAGCAGCTAATCGAGCCATACTCTTCATACTACTTCCTCTTCGATTGTTTTCAAAATATGGCCAAATCTGTCACCATGCAAACTCTTGAATATGGGATCATCAACATAAAATATGATGTAGAGATATGGCCTTGACCTTGTGGTCGTTTGGCTTGAAATCAAAGATTTTTTCATACTCATTGACAACTATGCTTAAATTTGTTGAAATTTCACCACTTACTTTTAGTTTAGCATTTTACACGGTCGATGGGAGTATATTCTACATCAAGGACCTAAAAAAGGGAAAATTACATCGAGGTCCATACATTTAACACAAAGGACCGTAAATTGAGCAAAGAAAACAGTCGGGTTCGGCTCCTTCTTAAGAGAGTAGCTAATCAAGCCATACTCTTTATACTACTTCCTCTTCGATCATTTTCAAATATGGTCGAATCTATCGCCATGCACAATCTTTGATATGGGATCATGAGCATAAAGTATGATGTCGAGAGATATGCCCTTGACCTTGTGGTTGTTCGCCTTGAAATCCAAGAATTTTTAATACTCGTTGACAAATATGCTTAAATTTGTTGAAACTTCAACACTTACTTTTAGGTTCGCATTTTACACGGTCAGTGGTAGTACATTCTATATCAAGGAACTAAAAAAGGGAAAATTACATCCAGGTCCATACATTTAGCACAAAGGACCCTAAAATTGAGCAAAGAAAATAGTCGGGTTTGTCGCCTTCTCGAGAGAGCAGCTGATCGAGCCATACTCTTCATACTAATTTCTCTTTGATTGTTTTCACAATATGGCCAAATCTGTTGCCATCCAAATTCTTGGATACTCGATCATCAGAATAAAGTATGATGTAGAGATATGGCCTTGACCTTTTGGTCGTTCGGCTTGAAATCAAAGAATGTTCATACTCGTTGACAACTATAAGCTGAAATTCGTTTAAATTTCACCGCTTACTTTTAGGTTAGAATTTTACACGGTCGGTGGGAGTAGATTTTACAACGAGGACCTAAAAAGGGGGAAAATTACATCGAGGTCCATACATTTATCATAAAGGACCCTAAAATTAAGCAAGCCAAACAGTCGGTTTAGGCTCCTTCTCGATAGAGTAGCTCTTCGAGCCACACTCTTCATACTACTTCATCTTCGATTGTTTTCAAAATATGGGAAAATTTATCGGTATGCAAATTCTTGAATATGGGATCATCAGCATAAAGTATGATGTAGATATGGCCTTGACCTTGGTTGTTCGTCTTGAAATACAAGAATGGTTCATACTCACTAAGGTTAAATTCATTTAAATGTCACCACTTACTTTTAGGTTAGAAATTTACACGATCGATCGGAGTACATTTTACATTAGGGACCTCAAAAAAGAAAAAATTACATCGAGGTCTATACATTTAGCATAAAGGACCATAAAAGGAAAAAAATGGTTCGACTCCTTCTTGAGAGATCAGTTGATCTGAGCCAAACTCTTAATACTACTTCCTCTTTGATTGTTTCCAAAACATGGCCAAATCTATTTCCATGCACACGCTCTGACATGGGATCATCACCATAAAGTATGATGTTGATATGGCCTTGACCTTGGTCGTTTGACTTGAAATCCAAGAATGTTCATACTCGTTGACAAGTAAGCTTAAAATTGTCTAAATTTCACCACTTACACTTTTAGACCTAAAAGGGGGAAATTACATTGAGGTTCATACATTTAGCACAAAGAACCCTAAAATTAAGCAAAGGAAAACAGTCGGGTTCGGATCCTTCTCGAGAGAGAAGCTGTTCGAGACATATGTTTCATACTACATCCTCTTTGATTGTTTTCAAAATATGGCCGAATCTGTCGCCATGCACATTATTGGATATGGGATCATCAGCATAAAGTATGATGTAGAGATATGGCCTTGACCTTATGGTCGTTCGGCTTGAAATCCAAGAATTTTTCATACTCGTTGACAACTATGCTTAAATTCGTTTAAATTTCACCACTTTCTTTTAGGTTAGCATTTTACACGGTCGGTGGGAGTACATTCTACATCAAGGACTTAAAAAAGGGAAAATTACATTGAGGTCCATACATTTAGCACAAAGGACCCTAAAATTGAGCAAAGAAAACAATCGGTTTTGGCTCCTTCTCGAGAGAGCAGTTGATCGAGCCATACTCTTCATACTACTTCCTCTTTGATTGTTTTCAATATATGGTTGAATCTGTCGCCATGCAAATTCTTGGATATGTGGATCATTAGCATAAAGTATGATGTAGATATCTGGCCTTAACCTTGTGGTCGTTCAGCTCGAAATCCAAGAATTTTTCATACTCGTTGACAACTAAGCTTAAATTGTATTAAAATTCCGAGTACATTTTACACCAAGGACCACAAAAGGGGGTAAATTACATCGAGGTCCATAAATTTTGCACAAAGGACCCTAAAATTAAGCAAGGAAAACAGTTCGATTTAGCTCCTTCTCGAGAGAGTAGCTGATCGAGCTATACTCTTCATACTACTTCATCTTCCATTGTTTTTAAAATATGGAAAAATTTGTTGGCATGCAAATTCTTGGATATGGGATCATGACCTTGGTCGTTCATCTTGAAATCCCAAAATGGTTCATACTCGTTGACAACTAAGCTTAAATTCGTTTAAATTTCACCACTTACTTTTAGGTTATATTTTTACATGGTTAGTCGGAGTACATTTTACATCAGGGACCTGAAAAAAGCAAAAAATTACATCAAGGTCCATATATTTATCATAAAGATCCCTCAAAGGATTTTTTTTTGGTTTGGCTCCTTCTCGAGGGATCAGCTGATCTGAGAGCCAAACTCTACATACTACTTCCTCTTCGATTGTTTTCAAAATATGGCCAAATTTGTGGCCATGCGAATTCTCTCATATGGGATCATCAACATAAAGTATGATGTTGATATGGCCTTGACCTTGGTCGTTCGACTTGAAATCCAATAATGGTCAAACTCATTGACAAGTAATCTAAAATCGTTGAAATTTCACCACTTACACTTTTAGGTTAGAATTTTACACGGGCGTGGAAGTACATTTTACATCAAGGACCTAAAAAAAGGGAAAATTACATCGAGGTCCATACATTTAGCACAAAGGACCCTAAAATTAAGCAAGGAAAACAGTTGGGTTCGGCTCCTTCTCGAGAGAGTAGCTGATCGAGCCATACTCTTCATACTACTTCATCTTCAATTGTTTTCAAAATATGGCCAAATTTGTCGGCATGCAAATTCTTGGATATGGGATCATGACCTTGGTTGTTCATCATGAAATCCCACAATGGTTCATACTCGTTGAAAACTAAGCTTAAATTCATTTAAATTTCACCACTTACTTTTAGGTTAGATTTTTACATGGTTGGTCGGAGTACATTTTATATTAGGGACCTGAAAAAGCAATAATTACATTAAGGTCCATACATTTATCATAAAGCTCCCTAAAATGAAAAATTTCTGGTTTGGCTCCTTCTCAAGAGATCAGCTGATGTGGGCCAAACTCTACACAGTACTTCCTCTCGATTGTTTTCAAAATATGGCCAAATTTTGTGCCATGCAAATTCTCTCATATGGGATGATTAAGATAAAGTATCTTGTTGATATGGCCTTGACCTTGGTCGTTCGGCTTGAAATCCAATAATGGTCATACTCGTTGACAAGTAAGCTTAAAATCATCGAAATTTCACCACTTGCACTTTTAGGCTAGAATTTTACACGGGTGTCAAAGTACATTTTACATCAAGGACCTAAAAAAGGGAAAATTACATCGAGGTCCATACATTTAGCACAAAGGGCCCTTAAATTAAGCAAGAAAAATAGTTGGGTTCGGCTCCTTCTATATAGAGCAGCTGATCGAGCCATACTCTTCACACTACTTCATCTTCGATTGTATTCAAAATATGGAAAAATTTGTCGTCATCCAAATTCTTGGATATGGGATCATATGCATAAAGTATGATGTAGATATGGCCTTGACCTTCGCCATTTGTCTTGAAAATCCAAGAATATGGTTCATACTCCTTGACAACTAAGCTTAAATTCGTTTAAATTTCACCACTTACTTTTATAGGTTAGAATTTTACATGGTCGGTGGGAGTATATTTTACATCAAGGACCTAAAAAAGGGAAAATTACATCGAGGTCCATACATTTAGCACAAAGGACCCTACAAAGGAAAACTTTCTATTTTGGCTCCTCCTTAAGAGACCACTGATCTGAGCCAAACTCTTCATATTACTTCCTCTTCGATCATTTTCAAAATATGGCCAAATCAATTGCCATGCAGATTCTCTGATATGGGATCATCGACATAAAGTATGATGTTTATATGGCCTTGACCTTGATTGTTCGACTGAAATCCAAGAATGTTCATACTCGTTGACATGTAAGCTTAAAATCGTCTAAATTTCACCACTTACACTTTTTGTTTAGAATTTTACATGGGTGATGGAAGTACATTTTACATCAAGGACCCAAAAAGGGAAAATTACATCGATGTCCATACATTTAGCACTCCCCCTAAAAATAAGCAAAGAAAACAGTCGTGTACGGCTCCTTCTCGAGAGAGCAGCTGATCGAGTCATACTCACGTTTATCTTTAAACAGTTGTCAAAACTCATGTTTATCTTCATGGAAAGTAGTACATGCAGGAGAACGTCATGTGAATTCTTTTGTTATTGGTACTCATTATTTTTTGTTTGATTGCTTTTAAAACAAGGACAATTTTTTGGCAGCCTTTCAAAAACCCTGATTCGCAATATAGCCTACTATATGTACACAAGAATTTTTTTGTTGGAAACTAGTACCACAAAAGAGCTTGAGAACGGGAGAAATTATTATTACAGGTGGATCGCTACTCCTACAACTACCCCTACATTTGAGTACTCAGTAGTACTCCATTTTCATTTTACAAGAAAGATTTATTATGGAGGGAACTGGAGCAGTGTAGTACTATTCTAAAGGGAACTGGAGCAGAGGAACATGCATTTGTTTTCATTTTATTCAACCTTGCCTATACGCTCTATCCCTATTTCCCCATTACCCTACCTCTACACCAAGCACCACCGTTCTTCTCCTCCACAATGCCGCTTTCCGATCCTGTTCACTACATATTATGAGAGAGTTTGTTCTTCTCCCTATCCTGCCTGCCGCCATCGATCTTACCTCTCTTCTAGAAAACCAAACCAAGCCAACGCCGCAACTTCCATCAGCTCCCTTCCGATGGCAGGACCGAGCAAGTACAGTGATGATTCTGAGCTTTTCCAGGATGTTTTTACCAAAGGCCCACTTGAACAACTCATAACCAGATGCGACATCATCACCGCCACGAGCCTAACCGGTTCGCCCAAACATCTTATTGACTCAGAAAAATATAGTGCAACTTTACATGCTTCTTAGCCGTTTGTCCTACCCTGTGTTTTTCATTCTCATCCGACTAAGAAATAGTGGGAAAGGGCACGACATGCAAGCTAACACTGCTGGATAGGTTCTCCTCTGATGCTGTGTTCACGAATTGTATGGGTAAGCAGTGGGTAGGTGCCAATGGAGATTGGATCGCAACTGTTGGGTACGAGTGCAAGTGGGAGCTTTTGAATGTGTATACTCATCAACGTGTTCCTCTCCCACAAGTCAATGAGTTTGTACCCACCAACGATCCGTTTACATTCATGCATAATGATCGCCCTATTCTCCTCAGGAAGATTTCTATTTTCTGAGCTCCCATAGCTGCAGCGGATTATCTAGATTTCTCTCTAGTTTCTATCTTTGAATACTCAATTGCTACCCTTGATGGAGATGAGTATGCATGGACAGTTCTTGAGAACCAGTTCTAGTGCTATTTTTGATAAAGTAATGCACTTATCCACAATGGTCTGGTGTTTGCATGCACTGAGAGTGGTAGTGTTTATGTCTGGAATCATCTATATTTTGGTAAGTTTGATCCATTCCGGTTCTAAACACTAGCTTTAGTTTTAATGGATGTAAACTAGTGTTGGCTGATTTGGTCGTAATTTCTTTTTCAGGGTCCTATTCTACTCCTGTCACCACCTGGCGTGCATCTAGAGGAGGGAAACCTTGATGCCATAGATGATGACAAGCACGAACCTAGTTTATGGTTCTTAGCAATATCTATAGATGAATCTCACCTTCTTCTTATCCATACTGTGGGCGTTACTGATGAGGAATTTTATGGCGGTACTTATTATGGTCATGGCAATCCTATTGCTGATCATAGTGTTGATCGCTGCGGTCGTGCTTGTGGCACCTATGCTACTAGGTTTGGCTGCAAGGTGTACTCAAAGGACACTTCTTACTTACTTGTATCCACCTAAGCCATGGATAGCGATTGCTGACCTAGGAGCATATTCCCTTTTCCTTGGATTGAACTATCCGATTAACTTTGTGGTAGGCGGTGCTGATGTTGCCCCAGGATATCTGACGAGAAGCAACTATGTCTAGACCTCCCACCATGCAATAGGACTTAGATATACGCCGTTTCCTAAAATATGCTACTTTAGTCTAAATATCGAAGAAGCAGTTGTTGGTTTCTCAACCAATGTTGCATGGAAATCTCCAGAGACACCATTATGGTTCATCCCGAGCTTTGCCAATGCCCGCGATTGGAACCAAACTACCGTAAGTAGTAATAATACTATGTAATAGGATAGCTCAGTTTAGATCAAGTGCAGTAGATGGTCTTGCTTTTCTTTTCTAACTTGGCCTATTCATAAACTCATAATATAGACATCGTTTTGGGCATTTTGAGTTGCCTATGGAGGTCACATAGGCATTAATGTGAGAAGGAGGCATGCACACAAAAGCAGACTTGATCGTCAGTTTTGTTTCTTCCAATGTCAAGTGTTTAGAGAAAAGGGAATACCAAATCTGTCACTTTGAAATGCTGCTGAATATGTCCAAGTTCCGCTGAATGTGAACCGCGAATCTGTAGATATTTTTCTTTCTTATTATGTACTGCTGAATCTTTCAAATGCTACTGAACCTGTCAAAAGTTTTGTTCGGTACTTGTTCAGATCGACCGGCCTAGTGCAGAATATGGTCTTGCTTTCCTTTTGAATCAGGCCTTGCTACATCTATTGAATTTCAATGTCCGCATTGCTGAATCTATCAATTCTTTTGGTCACTATCTATGTACTGCCAACTGGTCACTTTTAATGTTGTGCTGACTCTGTCAAGTCTTGCTGAAAATCAAACGGGAGTCTGTTTGATATTTTCACGGTCTTATTTTGTACTGCTAGATCTTTCAAATGCTACTGAATCTGTCAAATGCTCTACCATTACTATTAGTACAATATTTTGTAGAACGAACTGTGATGTACTAGTACTTGTTTAGATGAAGTGCATCGGATTGTCTTGCTTTTCTTTTGAAACTTAGAATTGCCACAATTATCTACATGAGTCTTGGGCAGTTTGGGTTTCATATGGGTGGTCACACAAGCATTGACGTAAGGAGGAGGTATTCACATTGAAGCAGACTTGATCGTCATTTTTTCTTGCTCCGATGATCAAGTCTCTTCGGAGAACATGCCAAACTGATCGTGCGCCAAGTTTTTTTTAGCTGGAACAAGAACTGATTCTCTCTGTACTGCTATAGAATTTCAAGCGGGAAAGCTACTAAATCTCTCAAATGTTCTGTCATTACTATTACTAAAGCATTTTGTGGAACTAATACTGATGTACTGGTACTTGTTTAAATCAAGGGTAGTAAATAGTCTTGCTTTTCTTTTGAAACATGGCCGTGTCATAATCTAGATGAGACTTGGGTATTTTGGGTTGCATACAGGGGGTCACACAGGCATTGATGTGAGAAGAAGGTACTCAAAGCAGACTTGATCGTTAGTTTTGCTTGCTCCAATGGTCGAGTGTGTTTGGTGAAAAGGACAAACTGATCGCGTGATAAGGTTTTTAGAGCTAAAACAAGAACTGGTTCTCTCTGTACTACTATTGTATTTCATTGTCTGTATTGCTGAATTGGTCACTTTTGAAATGCTGCTGAATTAGTCAAGTGCTCCTGAATATAAACTTTAAATCTGTTGATAATTTTTCTACCTTATTCTGTACTGCTGAATTTTGACATGAATAGCTGCCAAAAAGAATTATCACGTTTCCCCCTCCCTCACTAAGGTATTTGTTTAGAATTTGGCCGAGCACATCACAATGCAATTTTTATTAACCAGGAGAAGAAATATAGTAGCTAATTCATCCCCTCTTTATCCCAAAATATTTTTATTCGGTCTTTTCGGGGTCAGGGGACTACTGAGCATAGCCCAGTGAAATTTGAGAAAGGATCCCATGGAGCATAGCCGAGAACATATTAATTTAGCCTTTTAGGGGTCAGGGGACTACTGAGCATAGCCCAGTAAAATTTGAGAATGAATGCCATGGAGCAAGCCGACAGAGTATAACCCACATAGAGCAGCCTATGTAGAATAGCCAAACTCTTTTTAATTCGGCCTTTTGGGCATTGCCCCCACCTGTCCAAATAAATAAAAAACTCTGCCTACCCATGTTTTTAAGAAAACACTCTATTATGTGGCATTTTATAAACTGAGGTGCCAGGAGCGCTGCCCTTTTATATTTTAAAAGAGATAAACATAGACACACAAAATATTTTTAAGAATACTAATACATAAGTTGTAGTACTAATAAAAGTATAATGATATTTATTCTATAAATATCTTTGTTGTAGTGGCAACACACTCAGTTTACATTTATTTGATTTGAAGGTCTTTTGTTCGAATCGCCTCTGTGTGTATCGTGGCTTTAGATTTTATTCTTCTAGCAATATTGCATGGAGAGGCTAACATCACGGACCCACCAGCATGTAGTGTCCCTCGAGTTTTTTTTTGAGGGTGTGTTTGAAAAGGAAGTTTAAATACTTGGATAGAGAGGCCGGCATCGGGGATCCACCAGATAGAACATACAAGGCTGCATCGGGGACCCACAAGCCAGAACATGCCAGATAGGCTAACATAAGGGCCCCAATAGTAAGACCATACTCGGCTGCCACGGTGAAAAAGCGGACGTGGCCGAAAAAGTCCATCATACACATGTTGCACTTATAGAGAAGATGACATGTCGGATCCAGCAGGCCCAAACATAGCCCATGAAATTAGCATATCATCCCCAAGCATAGCCCAATACCTTCTAATTCAGCCTTTTCGTGGTCTTGTGGCCACCGACCATAGCCCATTCAATTTAGGAGTGAGCTCATGGAATATAAGCCATGACGAATAGGGCATCCCCCGAGTTAGCCTAGAATCGTTTTAATTCAACCTTTATGACCATTTTTTATACTGAGGCTGACATCTGGGACCGAAAAAACTGTCCAACATATATACGTTTCTTTCAAATAGAGGCTATCATCTAGGACCCAACAAAGACATGTTTCTTGCAAAAAGGTGGTTGACATCTGGGACCTAGCAAGTTGCCAAGGTCAAAATAGCGGACATGGCAAAAAAAGTCCATCATACGCATGTTCTATTTACAGAGAGGCTGATATGTGGGACCCAGCAGCGCGACCTTTTATAGATGTTGCATCAAGCAACATTGCCAGTTAGAAACAGGAAGGCGCGAGCGAGAAAAAAGTTCAGCATGCACATGTTTATTGTAATTGGAGGCTGAAATGGGGGACCCAGCAACATGAGCAAACGGCAGATTCGTCGAGAAACGCTATCTAGTTCGGAATAGGGTAGCGCTAGAGAAGAGAAAAAATTCCATCATACCCATGATTCTTCTAATGTGAGGCTGACATAAGGGACCCACCAGCCTGAATAAACGACTGATGCAGCGAGCAGCGCTATCAAGTTCAGAACACGAAGGTGCGACGGAGGGCAAACAATCCATCATACACACGTTTATTCTAATGAGTGGATGACATGTGGGGATTAGGAGGTTAATTAAACGGTAGATGCATCGAGCAGCGCTATCAACTTCGGAATAGGGTACGTAGCGCGAGCGAAAGAAAAATTCCATCATACACATGTTTCTTCTAATGAGAGGATAACATGTGGGTCCCAGCAGCTTGATTAAACGGTAGATGCATCGAGTAACGCTATCAACTTTGAAAAAGGGTAGCGCGAGCGAAGGAAAAATTCCTTCATACACACGATTCTTCTAATGAGAGGTTAACATGTGGGACCCAACATCCTGACTAAACAACAGATGCCTCGAGTAACATTATCAAGTTCAAATCAGGGAGGCGTGGCCGAAAAGTATGATCCGCTAGAGACACTGACGTCTGGGACCCACATGCCTCAAAAGAGTTCGGCGAGTCAACATCACACGAGGAAACGAAAATCTTGCTTCTGCCACGCGCTAGCCGAGCTTCCTCCATGTTTTTAGTGGTTCCGTCGTAGTAGAGGGCCACGAAACCGGAAAAACAAAGTTTCCATCGGCCACGGCAGAACCGAGAAATTCGTCGCGGAAGACGTGCCTTCTACGATGATCGTCGGGCCAAGTCGTTGCAGAAGGAAACTTTTCTTGTAGTGCTAGTGACCTACACTAGTAAAATGACTTAGTTAAGTGAATGTATTGCAAAATGGATTCCCTAGGCTGTTGGCTAGTCCCTATTTACACAATTTGTGGCTTCTGTATCTAGGCTATGTTGTTGTGGTACCTCCCTGGAGGATGCACAATGGCTTAGATTCTTCTTCATGATTTGCTGGAAAATATATGGATATGTTGTTGCTCTAGCTAGTGATGTAGAAACTGAGGCTCCTCTAAATTTTTAAATAAGAGTAAGAAATCTATATATATAGGTCCCATGATGAGTTCAAAATGCTCTCAGGAGATCCTATATCAAAAATGATTTCTGATGACTGTTAAGAACAAATGCTCTGATATTTGTAGATTCACCTATAGCTTGTAGATTTGTACCTGCTCCAATATTTGGATGCTGGTAGCTGTGAGAGAGATTCTGTTGTCAACCCTTGTGGATCAATTTTTCTTGTTCCAGCTTGACCGGCTCCTCCTATTGCTGGCTTGTCTTAGCTCTACTCCTGCGCCTTCTTATACCTGCTCTTCATGGGAATAGACTAGATTGGTGGCTAGTTGGTATATTGTGGTATGATGAACTAGTGAAAATAGTGGTGTTTTTGAGAGAGAAGTGAATATGGCTATGAACTGATAGAGAGAGAAGTGGCATGAATGATGTTCTAGAAATGGTTTTGTCTAAGGCATCTTCACTGCGCTAGCTCCTTGCATGTTGGTGAGTGAGTTGTGTGTGTGCTTGCCTCACTCGAATGGATCAGATCAAGTGACTCCTGTGATTTTACTATTACTCTTCTACCCTTCTCTCTGGTAAAATTTTCCTCTGCCAATGATGTCGTGCTGAGGCATTTTTGACACAAGAACAGATACTATTTTTGGTGAAACTGCCCCTAATCTGTACATGCTCAATGGTGTGTCAACATAGTGCAACATGCTATTAGTACTGAGAGAAATTCTTACTAACACCTACCCATTTTATTTTCCTTTGTGTTTTCTTTATTTGATTGCAGGTATAGGAGGTAACAAGTATAGATACAAGCTTTAGTTTTAGGAAAAGTAGTATAGGTTTCCTTTGTATTATTATTGTAATCATTTCTTTTTATTCCTTTAGTATAATGGCACAATGTAACATTTGACTTAAGTAATAGAGTTAATCCTATCCTTATAATTCTGTTTATAATACTTGTATTTGGATTATTATAAATAATTGCTTAATCCAATTTGTATATGGATTACAATAAAGAAAACTATTTTATTTTTGTATTCAATTCCCTCATTTCATTTACTTAATTGTAATCAACTTTTATTATTTTTGAATTTTCTAAATTCAAGTTTGAATTCAAATTTGAAATTCAAAAACAAGTTTGAATTCTACCCTTCCAAAACATAAATAATACCTATAGGGGATGTCAAAATTTATCCCACTCACTAAGATGGCTAATTTCTAATCCATCAAAGCAAGAGAGATTCTAATCACTCTAGGTTTTTAGTTTGTGAAAAAATTACCCAGATTTTCAGATGAATGCATGCATATGCACAAAATCCTAAATCTACCCATCGTTTAGTCCTAAATGTTGGGATGTTACACATTGGTCAGATTTTGAAACCAGCTTCCTATTGGAAGACGTGGCGGCTTTCTATTGCTCTAGGGCCTTATTGAGCAGTGATACGCACTGCTGGACCTGTTCTAGGCTTGGATTATTCAGATGGATCTCTCGGGCTATGGTTGTGTCTTCCACCAGTGTGTTGTAGGTCTAGTTTCCCTTACTATCGAGCCGAGGTTGTCCTATGACAATGTCGTTGCTTTTCCCCTCGAAGAGGGTCTTGTGGTCATCCGGATTTTTATTGGCCAGTACAAGGTTGTCCGGGTCTTTTGATGCTGCAGGGAGTTAAATTGTTCCGTATCTGCAACGTTTGTATTAAGGCGCTGCTTCTCCTCAATAAGATGATTTGCTTTGTCAAGGATCCATAGACGTTGTACTTCTAGGGCTTCGGCCCTTTGCTCCAATTCCTCTGGCATAAGCTCCGAGGCAGTTGGGATTGAGGGTGTTAATGCTTCTCCATAGATTTCACACGAAATGGGGGTAACCACGTGACTATCCACCAGAGATTTTTTCGGTTCATGGGGGATCATAGCGCCATCCAAGTCCTTCATCTAGAAACTCTCATCAACCTCTTCTTCGGCTAGAAGGTCTTGTTTCGAAGTCTTGTTTTCTTATTCTTCCTTGCCTTGTTGACCTTCTGGGTACCAGTGGCAAAGACGGCTTTGGGTACGTTTCCGAGGGAAGGACTCTCATCAGTACTTTCGGGCACTAGGACCATGGGATTTTCTTCGAGATCCATGTCATCTTGCGAGTCGGGATGTTCTTCTTCGTAATCCTCATCCATATTGTCATACGGACTTAGATGTGACCCTTCTCCTTCCTATGCAGCTTTGCAGTTGATCTCTTCTCCAAATTCTGTCATCGGGTTGAGGACAAGTATGACATGTGGGGGTCCTCGGGGCGTGGAAAGATGTGGGGTGTGAAACGTACAGTGTTCCGGGATGGTGAGCACACAAACTTACCCAGGATCGAATCCTCTTGTGGTGGATGGATCCTACTCCTGCTAGCAATCTAGTGTAACGGTAGAGCTAAAAGTATAGATTACAAGAGAGGTTTCTCCTGTGCGAGTTGAGGTTGATTGTCGATGCCCTAAAGGCTAATCCCTAGGACAACTTATATATTCATCCGGTCCTATAGTTACAGGATAGTCCTATCTAGTTACGATACAGAGTCGGTTACATAGTAGAGCTTGGACTACAAGTATTCCTACATGCCTAAGTCCGTAAGTCTTCTAGGCCTTCCCGTAATCAGTTGGGCTTCCAACTTCTCTCCCTGACTGGGCTGCCTATGAATCATATCTCTAACCCGAAGCAGGCCACCCTGGTCAGTGAGTCATAATGGGTATACCCGGAAAGTATATCCCAACAGGAGCCCTTGGAAACTTCCAAGATCCAAAGTCGGATTTCATCATCTATCTTGATTCTTCTTCGACTGTAGAATCTTGAAGGGTTCCTGAAAGTCCAAAAAAGTGGGATGATATGTTGATATCTCATCATTGTTTCCCTGCTCGATTTCAAACTGAGCCGAAATTTGGTTGGTGATGTAACTTGACAACTTTTCAGGTATTGTCTTGTCACTAACAAATATTCTATTAGTGTGACCGTTGGTGGAGCCGCACTATGTGGAACCGAGGCGCCGTTTCAATGCAAGCGTAGAAATCGAGGTGGCGGAGCCTTCACGAGGAAGTTTCCCTTCTCGTTCCACGATGCATCACTCTAATTTTGTGTGTTTATAGACTAATCTTGGTGTAGATAGGTTTATAAGGAATAAATCCCCTTGTTTTCTTCCATTTGTGCCCTCATTCTTCCTTCTCTACGAGAAACCCTGTGCCTCTCATCTTCCCCTCACTCTCTGCCCCCAAATACCCCAGCGTTGCCCATCTAAGGTCAGCCAATTGATAAGGTTGACTCATCAAGCTCAGGCGTCGCAGCGTCATCGCTATTGGAAGATAAAAAGTACCAAGGGGTATAAATATTGTGTGTACTAACGATGAGAAGCTTCAAGCCATGGAGGAGGAAGGACTTCTCCACACCGGCGAGTGGTGGAGCAGCTTCGGCGAAATTATCCCCGCCCCTCGCAACAATGAGCGGGTTCACTTCGGGACCCATCTAGATCGCGGATTGAGCTTCCCACCGTCGAAGTTCTTCTCCGAGGTAATTTCCCACTATGGCATCCAGCTCCACAATCTCCCCTCCCCCACCCCCCCACACCAAATTCCATTTTAGAGCTTAGTTCCCATGTCTATGTTTGTGAGGGATATCTCGGAATTAAACTGAGTCTTCTTTTATTCTGGTACTACTTCATTACCCAGAAAAATTCTATCACTACCGGTGTTCCATACAATATCGGAACTCTTATCTTAGTACTTAGGAGCGAACGAGTCTACCCCATGGTCATAGCTAGCGAGTAAGTGAAGATATGGCCATCCAGCTTTTATCATAAGGGTAAGCCGTCTCCTAGGAAGGTAGAAATCTTGTCGGTTTTTGTTGACGGTGCCGCCCACCAAGAGTCTTGGGATGCGGAGGTGCCGACTCTGACCGAAGACTTGATCCGTGGCAAGAGGCGGATCAAGTTACTGATGAAGAATAAAGGTTTGAAGGGATCCGACTTAGTCCATTGCTGGCTAACACGTTGAATTAAACCTCTGCAATATCATGGAGACCGGCTGATGCATATGGTCACCTCCAACAAGAGGGACAACCTGAAGGTGAGTCTGACCTTGATCCCCCTAGGGAATATGATTCCCGGGTGAAGTGGTTGATCAAGGAGCGGGTGAACCGGAAAGTCCTAGGGATCTCCATGCACATGTATACTGCCGAGAAACCCCTGACCCTAGTAGGTTTTCCAACTGACCTACCTTGCCATTGTTTATTTGTAGATGTTTCATTATATTGTAATGCTGAGATATTTGCCGACTTTCCACTTGCTGACCTCCACGAGTCGGAGCTTGATCCCATCAAGGGATATCCAACAGAGGATACAACTCCTCTAGAGGATGAAGAACTTGAAGGACTACCCGAAGTGCTTACCCGGAAGTGTAAAGCTCCGGTTGTTTCGGCTGACCTGCAGACGCTGCCAGTCATAAAGAAGTAAGTTCTTCTACTAGACCCCGTATTTTTGTTTGTATTCTTTCCAGGTTATAATGATCATAATCTGTTATTGTCCAGAACTAAAAGGAAAGGGAAAGCCGGGGAAGACTCTGTGCCAGCCGAAGTTAACTTTGGCTTCACCCGCTGTTGCGCATCCGACTCCCAACCCAATCTCATCGTTAGCGCTAGAAAATATTCCTTCTCCATGCGCTGGGGATGTTGAGGCTCGACCTGAAGAGCCAATGAACTTAGGTTCACAAACCGACGTCACCATGAGTGACTCGGGAATTGATAAGGCTGAACCCTATAAGGGTAATGATCCCTTAGTTGAAACCTTCATCGACGATCTCCTGAAGATCCCTGGTGGACTCACTAGAAAAGGTGCAGAAGAACTTCAGAAGCTTGCCTTAAATTGCCTAGACACCAGGACCATATTATAGCTGAGGAAGAGGCTCAGGAAGCTAAAGATGTAAAACTTGTTGATCTCCTAGATCAAGTTCGTCTTCACGACGAGAAGTTAAAGGCTGGTCCAGTTCAGCCTCCACCAACCATTCCTTTAACTTTGGCTAAAAAGGTTTATGCTGAGATCAATAGCAGCCTCAACAAGTTGCAACATGAGCATTTTGTAAGTCATTTTTCGACTTTTTTACTATATTTATGTCATATCCTCTAGCCCTCAAGAATGAAGTTGGATAGAACTAGAAATCCGAGTTTATGCTTTTATAGGATGCCAAAGAACAAAGTAGTGTAACCCCAAAGGCTCGTGCTGAAATTTAACTTAGTTAAAATAGCAGCCCGGGTCTTAGTAGACTTCTGACTCTAGTTACCATTCTGACTTACAGAAAGTTAATGTTTACAACCAGGAATTATTGAAGAACATTTGTAACAAGCGGAGAGAGGTCAAGGCTCTCCGGCTTGAAATGCTCAGCTTAAAGTTGAGAAGGATGAAGCTGAAAGTAAGATTTCCAACTATCTTTGCTCGGAATTTTATGCTATGCTAAATTTTGAATTCGACTAACTATGTCTTTTTTACCCCAGGCTTGCTGAGTCAATCTTGCAAACTCGTGGAGCAAGCTGAAAATTTCAAAGCTTTATAGTCCGAGAATGCCGGATTGCGGGAGCAACTTTAGAAATTGAGAGTTGACCATGAATGTAGTGTCAACAATATCCTCGAATCTAGCAACATGGCCATCGAAGACTGATGAGTCCAAAATTCATGCATATTTAAGTATATAAAGTATTTATATTGTCACTCATTACATTTTACATCTATCTATAACTATGCCTATTATGTATGATTACTAGTTCTCATTCATTTTCACATGGGCTTTTCACAACTAGTAGTTTCATTAGGATTTTATTACCTTTTTATTGTCTTTGATTTGTGTGTAGGTGCTATGGAGAATCATGGATAAAAGGAGCAAATAGGATTCAATATGGAGGAGTTGCAGGCACCAGACTTAGCCATTTCAGGGGAGGAAGAAGTGAGTTTTTCCATCAGCTACAAATGAATATCCAAGCCCATGGTGTTGTAGTACTCATCCATACGAAGCCAAAGAACACATCAATAGGAGTCCGTATGAAGAAATGGCGACCAAAACACTGCAGAAGTTAGAATGCTTAACGACCGCTGGTACGAGCGGAGACCACCCGTACCATACGATCGTACCACCCTCCGACGGTTTCGTTCGTCAAACAGAACAACATTTGTGAAGTCCCAATGGGCATATTCAGACCCTATCTCCGTCGGTTCGCAAAACCAACCTCCGGATGCCTATTTAAAGAGGGGAAAACCCTAGAACAAGAGGGAGAGTCCACGCACGCCATAGGGGAAGAGCCCTGCCGCTCTGCCGCCTCCATAGCCACCACCCACATGATCTATATCACCATAGACCTCAAGGGATAGAGGACACTTGCATCTTCAAGGGCTAGGCATCGATCTTCATTGCCATCTTCATCAACATCGTCTTCACATCAATCCCCTTTGTTTACTTTGTTGTAGTCCAATCTCTATTGTGGATTTGCACTTGTATTCAATTGTACGTTCATATTGCATCCATATAATTGACATGATGTTGATCCCCTTCATGTATGAGTAGTTTCCTTGTTGTTGGGGAGAGATGGTGAAACCCTAGTATCATTATGCATTGAAATAAAGATGATCTATTACTTGTGTACAAAGATCCATTGATCTGTGAATTGTGTTTGATCTCTCTCTTTAGATGGTATGTGTAGTCGGGCGCATATCATTTGCCCTTGGTACTAAAGGGAGGGATAAATCCTTTGGACGTGTCATGGAAGCATACTCGGAATGCCCCATGACAGATTAGCGTCGGCTCATAACCTACACGGTCAAAGGAGGATTAAAGAGGGACTCCCTAAGCTAATTATGATATCCACGGGGAAACCCTTAATTGCGGTGGTTTGTATGGGTGACTTCTCTCAAACATCGCAGTGGTTATTTAGAGGTGACCTCACTCTTGGCTCAACAAAGTGTCTTCCTACGAGCCATGTAGTGAACATCTTATTATGGAGCTCTCTCCACACATATCATGACATAAGGAATAGGTTATTCTAATCATTCATAATTATTCCATGCTAGTGGTGAATCCTACACTCCTTCAGAAGCCCTCAATCATATTGCACAACACTTCATAGACACTCTCTTGCTTTAGTTTACTTTTGTTATTTACTTTGTTCTTGTTTACTTTATCACTTATTCAAACACACTCTTTACACACCTCTTACTTGGAATTAAAGATAACTTACAAGTACTCTATAGTGAATAGTAACGAGGGGCATAAAAACCTTTACCAATAGCTCTCTGTGGGGTCGATATATTTACTTCGAAACTAGCTACAATTGATCCATGCACTTGCAGTCATCAAGCTATTTTCTGGCGCTATTGCCGGGGAGCTAAGCGCTTTTGGTCTTTGTCTTTAGTTGCTAATTTATTGTTGTTGTACTAAAAGTTATTTACAAGTTTCAAGTTATTTCTGTATATTACTTTTTACTTCTTTTACTTATTTGAAAATAACAAAAAATTATAAAACAAAATCTATAAAAACATTTGGTACTAATCATGTCTTCCGATATTGCTATGTTTGAACCGATGAAGCTCACAATAGAGGAGAAGAAAGTTGGCACTTTTGGATATTATATTACAAGGGAAAAGGTATTAGAAGAATGGGTGAGTTGGTTGAAAGGCTATTCATCCATATTATGTACCTCATATAATTTTACTTGTGAATGTTCTGGTTCGAAACATCATATTATTTTTCAATGTAAGAATAATACCTTTGATATCAAATTAGTGCTTTATAATGGGAATTGTGAATTCTTTGCTAATGTAGAGGTTTATGAGAGAGTACTTTTTACCGGTTGTTGTGTCATGGTGGTGGCACGGCATATGCCATGGATAGGCTAAAGATGGGGCCAATGTGTGCTAGGGGAATCCAGGGAGGGAGAACATGGTGATTCCATGCACAAATGTTCTTGTATTTTCTCTATCGATGGTGTTTACAAGTACCCTTCAAGCTATTGGTGAGAAGGAGACTATGTCTCTTACTCCCCACAAGCTAGCTCTAGAGTTCTATCTAGACAGATAAAAATGATCGATCCCCTTCTATGGAGTCCTCGGTGCTCCTTATATAGGGGAGCCCGGGTTACAAAGTTAGGGCACAAGTGGCAGCATATTCTCCGATTATGCCCCTCGACTAAAGCTAGATACTTCTTTATTTTCTTTAACGGCTTGTCCGGGCTTTGGACGTAACCCGCAACGTAGTCCTCGTCTTTAAGCATCACCAGACATGGGCTACGTCAGCCGACATTGCTCGCGTCATCTTGGTCACCCCTGACCCGCTGGTCCTCCTCTCTGCTTTCTATCGCTCACGCTACAGCTAATAAAGCCACCTTTTGACCAGCTGGAGATTCCTTCCTTCTCTTGGAAGCCATAAGATAGTCTGGCTAGCACATGGCTAACCCGGATATGAGGGTACCTGCATGATAAACAGATAAACATGACCGGCATACGTTTTATAACGGTCGGGCTACGACTGAGGAGATGCTCTGCGGGCTGGTTTACTCCATGGTTCGGCCTGCCTTGAGGTGACCCGACCAGCACTTTCTTTGACTGCACTGTACCTCGGCTAACTCGGCCTTTATACCCCAGTGTTGCCCTACCTGGGGGTATCCCCCCAACATGTTGTGAGTTGCTAGCTCGCATGAGTGATATAAAAAGAGAAGATGAAGTACTCGATAAGATCTATGGAATAGTATACCTTATATACTCTTATTGCATTGATAACTTTTGTGATAATGCATTAGTGATTTCTCACAAGCGATAGTCGCAGAAAAGACTAACCTTTTGGAAGACTCATGGAAGAAAGAAGAAGAGGATATACACCACAACAAAGATACTACTGCCACTGGTATGGGTTTGTTTAACTTGTATGACCTGCTGGATAGTTGTTCAAAATCATTTTGTAACTCACATCATGAGATTTGTGATAAATGTATGGCAGTTGGCCACCTTAGTTTTCAATGTGCCATTACTCTTGAAGAATCCCTAGTATCTTACACTAGAGTGGAAGTCTTAGATTATTTGGTTTATAAAGGTGTCCATGATCTACTCTCAAAACATTTAATTATGAGAAATAATAGTGATAGTATGCTTGTTATGCAACTTCCCAACTTGTTACCACACTTACAATCTTATTGCCAGAACATCTTAGTGATAATCCACTTGTGGTAGAGAGTAAGGCATGATCTAAAACCGTAGTTCCCGAAGATAACCATTTGCAGGAACCACAAGATAAAGAGGTGGAACAACAAAAAGGTGAGGTTGACAAACATTAGCACACTACAAATACTACATTTGTTTATGATGCCTCTCTCTAGTAATGATTCTTATAATGCTAAAACTGATTGTAATTTATCTGCGGAGGCCTTGTGCCTAGACACTCATGAGGAGAGCATTACTATTAATAAACTAGAGATAGAACCTTGCTATGAATCTTTCGATGCTAATATGCAGGGACCTGATTTACTCCCTGTTGCAAAGGAAGGATATTATGAAGTGTTCCCCTACAATGGTAACCAAGGTAAAAATTTAATAGTTATATATAAACCTCTAATCCTCTCGTTGCAGCTATATAAGGAGGCATGCTGACCACACTGGGTGCATCTATGCTCGCTTGGAAGCGAGAACTTATTCATCTACATGATGCCGATGCACCGCAAGAGGGTATGACTTTGATCACACTCTACTATGAGATGCTGAAACCCTTTGCTAGAGGTAAGTACAAGTACACCTCGAATTGATATCCCCTAGGATCCAGGTGGATAATTTAATGGAGCATCTAAGCCTGACTATTTGGCTTGAAATAAAGCACTTCCTTGGAGGCAACCCGGAAGTTTTTAGGTGTCTTTCTTAATTTTGTGTGTTGAGTATACTTGCATTCATGTTACATTGGCACTTGTATATATATGCATGATTTCCTATTAGAGTTGGCTTCGGACTATTTTCGACAAGTAGAATTATTTGTTGCTCTAATCATGTGTTGCATATCTGGTTAAATCTTCGCTTCAAAAATATAAGTTTGCTTTGTTTGGATGCTGGAATGACGTCCTCGGAGAAAAATAACTTGTTCCGGAGCTCACAACGAGCTTAACTGGCAGCAGTATGTGACAATTCGGAAGAAGTAGAAAATTCTCTAGGAAGGCGACAACATGCTTAACGAGCACTAGTACGATCGGACGTGACCGTACCGTCCGCCCGTACCAACCTCGTTATCAGGAAAAGACAACATTAAGAGGACCCTAAATTTTTAATGACCACCCGTACGGGCGTACCACCCGGCCATACCAACTTCAACGGAAGACTGCAAAAAAAAAAAGAAAAAAAAAGAAGACAAGGTGCAGTATGGGTGGTGTTTGTCCATACCACGCGCCCGTACCAAGAGGAAGCACGACACACTGAGGGCAGGGACGAGTACAAAAAGGTTATAATCCCTCCAAGATTTTTATTTTGACAACCTCAGGTCAGTGGATTACCTTCTACATGTTCCTTTGTACTTCATTTTCCTTTACCTACTCTCAAAACTCCCTAGCATATAATTATCTTTAGTGTTTCATGTTTCTTTTATTTTTATTCTCGCGGTTGGGTGAATGAACTCTGTTCGTACACCAAATCGTTTACTTTTACTTCGTTTGTTATTTTTGCAGGGACTTGAACCTTGTGTGATGACGTGCATGGTTTGTGTCAACCGTGTAAATACTTGCACAAGCCACTTGGTTGTTTTAACTCAACACTTCAACAAGGAAGTATCCGTAGAGGTTATTCGTACGAGTCTTGTGCAATGGTTTGTGTCAAAAGTGAGGTTATTCATACCTCAACGATAAAGTGTGTCACCCTTTCTTTGTTCAAGATTGGGGAGGTAACCACTTCTCACACTCTCTTTTGATAACTGCATTTTCTCTTTTCTTATGGTAATCTATTCAAGTTTGGTTCTTACAAAAGTTCTAGCTTGGGTAAGTTACTTCTGCATTTGTAGAGTCTTGTGCAATGTTCTTGTTCGATGAAACTCTTTGTGCAATCACGTATCCACTATTTTTGAATGCTTGCTTAGGTAAGTTGTGTTTCATGTTTGTATAATGGATGCACATGCTTCTGTTGGGATTCATAAGAGTTGAGTTAGATCTTGATGCACATTGTTAATATCTTTATCCACCTTGATAAGAACATTGTGATCCACTAAAAATGCATTGCCATAATTTCTACACTTAAAACCTTTGTCTCCCACTTTGGAAGTTTGAATTGTTTATCTTAGATTGGTTGATTTGTGAAGATGCCATGCATGTGGGAGTAATTCAAAATAGTTAGAGTAAAGCTTTTTATTGGTATGATGATTAGTTGTGGAAACTTTTGCTCTAGTTCTTTTAGCTAACCGAGTCTTGCCTTGGAAATAATATTGCCAAACAAGTACAACAAGAAAAAGTCTGAAATTTACGACTTGTTTGATGAATGATTGTTTGGAGAGTATACCCTTGATGATACTTAACCTCATAGATATTTTGATAGTCTTGATGACACTCATGGAAGGAATTGTTTGATTGAAATAAAGTCTAATGGTAATTGTGATGCATACCAAGCTAACCTTGTGGATCAAACCGTGGTACTAGATCAAAAAAAGGAGAAAGAATGGAGACAACTTTGTTCTATGTCTCTAATGCACACCTTTGGGATGCCAACAACTCCGCTACCTTATGAATGATCTATGATATAACTCCGGATTTCAGCTATGAGTTGATGACATGAGTGGCATACATGTCTATATATGGGCAAAATTATTGGTACTCTCAAAGGTTGTGCAAACACTTGCAAAATAAATATTCAGCAATCCTTGAAAAAAATGAAAGAAAGAAAAAAGATATCTATGAGGATCCACATAAAAATTCCTTGGCATGGTCTCATTACTACTTTACAAATTTTCTTGGAAGACAATTATTGGATTATAAGTGTTTTTGATAGACTTGATTTATTGATATGGTTGTAAATAAGACACTTCATTGTTATATTACTTGGGACATGAAACTCTCTTACTAAATTTTGTTATTAAAACATCCTAGTGTTCCTTGGCAAGCTGAGATTTAACTAGAATAATTGGATTGATTGTTGCATTTCTAGTTATTTATACTTATATTATACTCTACTTTGATTGTCCTGATTTACCTAAGCTATTCTTGACATCTCTCTAACTTTGATGAGCTTTACAATTGGATGAAGTGTTGGACGCATATGAATGCCAACCATAAGTAAATTCATATTCTTGTCGAAGCCCTTACTTTACAAAAGTAAGGAGATACAAAACTTATTAAAAGGCTCAATAAGAGGATCACAAGTTTGTTTTCAAGCTAGATTCACTTTTTCACATGGAGCATTGAAGTTTTAATTGATATTTTATGGATTGACATAACTAAGCTTCTGTTGCCTTGTATGAATATGTTATTTATTACTTTGAGATTGCATAGAAAATAAATATATAAGTCATTAATATTCTACATCTGGTATTATACTTTTATTTCAATTTTTGCCTCGTTTATGTTATCAACTCGTGCCTCATGAACATGATGACCTTGTCCATAAGACACTTTATTTCTCAGGACGAGCAAGAGTATAGCTTGGGGAAGTTGATGAGTCCAAAATTGATGCATATTTAAATATATAAATTATTTATATTGTCACTCATTACATGCTACATCTATCTATAACTATGCCTATTACGTATGATTACTAGTTCTCATTCATTTTCACATGGGATTTGCACAACTAGTAGTTTTATTAGGATTTTATTACCATTTTATTGTCTTTGAGTTGTGTGTATGTGCTATGGAGAATCATGGATAAAAGGAGCAAAGACGATTCAATATGGAGGAGTTGCAGGCACCAGACTAGCCATTTGAGGGGAGGAAGATGTGAGTTTTTCCATCAAATACAAATGAATATCCAAGGCCATGTTATTATATACCTCGTCCATACAAATCCAACAAGCCAAGAACACCTCAATCGGAGTCCGTATGAAGAAATGGCGACCAGAACACTGTAGAAGTCAGAATGCTTAATGACCACTAGTACAGGCGGAGCCGGCCTGTACCGCCCTCTGACGGCTTTGTTTTGTCAAATGGAACAACATTTGTGAAGGCCCAATGGCATATTCGGCCCCTAGCTCCATCGGTTCGCAAAACCAACCTCCAAATGCCTATTTCAAGAGGGGAAAACCCTAGAACAAGAGGGAGAGTCCACACACGCTATAGGGGAGGAGCCCTGCCGCTCCACCGCCTCCATAGCCGCCGCCCACAAGATCTACATCACCATATCCCTCTAGGGAGAGAGGACACTTTCATCTTGAAGGGCTACACATTGATCTTCATCACCATCTTCATCAACATTGTCTTCACATCAATCCCCTTTATTTACTTTGTTGTAGTCCAATCTCTATTATGGATTGATGACCCACAAGTATAGGGGGTGTATCACAATATCTTCGAGGGAGGTGAAACCTAATTTATTGATTCGACACGAGGGGAGCCAAAGAATATTTATAAGCCTTAACAACTGAGTTGTCAATTCACATGCACCTAGAAACAATCTTGCTCACAACAGTTTATCAGTAGCAACAGTTTTGTAGTAGCAATAGTAAAGTTGCAGCAATAGTAAAGTAATGACAGCAGTAAGAATAGCAGGAACAGTAGGATTCGAGTGCGGTAGGCATAGGGATGAATGGATGGGCGTTGCATGGACAAGACAATTCACATAGCAATCAGAACATAGGGCAATTGCAGATAAATAAGATAAAGCATCCAAGTACTAGATAATCCTAGGCATGTGTTCCATATATAGTCATACGTGCTCACAATGAGAACTTGCACAATATCTTTTGTCTTGCCAGCCCGTTTGCAGCGGGGCCTCAAGGGAACTACTGGCAATTAAGGTGCTCCTTTTAATAGAGCACCGGAGCAAAGCATTAACACTCCATGAACACATGTGATCCTCACTTCAAAGCCATTCCCTCCGGTTATCCCGATCTCTGTCACTTTGGGACCATTGGTTCCGGACAACAACGTGTGTATACAACTTGCAGATAAGACCATAAACAATACTATCATAATGAATCAATAACATGTTCAGATCTGAAATGATGGCACTCGGGCCCTAGTGACAAGCATTAGGCACAACAAGTCGCAACAAAGTCATAAAGCACTAATAAAAGAAACTAGGCACCATGCCCTAACAATCTGATGCCATTACATGAACGATCTCATCCAATCCCTGCCATCCCCATGGCCTACACCGGGGATTACTCACTCATAGATGGGGGAAACATGGATGGTCGATGGAGAAGCTATGGTGATGATGATGGCGATGATCTCCTCCAATTCCCCGTCCTGGCAGGGTGCCTGAACAGAGTTTCTGGTGTTGTTTTGTAGAATATGGTGGTGGTGGCGGAGCGGAACTCCTTCTGGAAAAACGTCAATGCCCCCCTGAGTTTTTAGGTCAGAAGGCAACTTATAGGCGAAGAGGGAGACCGAGGGGGTGTCGGAGGGGCCCACACCATGCCTTGGCGCGGCCTGGGGGTACCCGCGCCTGGGGGGCTGGCCAGCCCCTGGCCCTCCTCCATCTCGTATTCTGGCTCCGTGAGTCTTCCGGAAAAATAGGCGCTTTGGCTTTTTTCCTGTCCAATTCTGAGAATATTCATTTTCTGACTTTCCTTGAACCAAAAACAGCAGAAAACTGGTAGCTGGCACTGTGGCTCTTGTTAATAGGTTAGTCCAAGAAATCATATGAAAAGTACTCCAGTGTGTGGAAAAAACATAAGAAAGTAGATAAAAGCAAGAATGGAACATCAAAAATTATAGATACATTTGCAATGTATCAACATCCCCAAGCTTAACTCCTGCTCGTCCTCGAGTAGGTAAGTGATAAAAAGACAGAATAATTTTTGAGGTGACATGCACCATCATAAACTTGATCAAAGTATTTGTAAAACATTAAAAGCTAGGATCATAGTACTTCAATCATAACATGAAAGACAAAGTTCTAGCAATAAGACAAAGAAAGTGTGTTGCAACATGAAAAGGCACAAACAAAAGGTTCATGAATAACAATGCTTTGCAAGACGTTTGTTTGTTTCACATAAAGAAACCATAGCATAATAGTATTCAGCTTGTCCCTCATAGAGTAGAAAATATAAATGCATAGGACACCTTCAAAGTTCATAAGAGTGACTAGATACAAATAGTTTAAAACAAGCAATATCAAGTTATGCATCAATCAACTAGTCTTGGGACAATGCACATAGAACTAGGAATGGCCACTATGTTGTCAAAGTAGGTGCATAAAGGTAGAAGGTGGAGACTCAATATAATGGTGGAAGAAAGGCCTTCATAGAAGGAAGTACGGATTTAAGTCTCATAAAGACCTTCCAAAAATTATGGTACTTATAGATTTCATCTCTCATTGCCCCTATCATAAGCATCTTGAAGTGATTAAGGTTAAAGTGAACAAACTATGGTGTATATGCTTGACGAAGTATAAGTTAGAAATCTCATGTCCCTTGAATACGAGGGTCGCTCCTCATGCTACTCAAGTTTAGTCACCGGTAAGTTCTTGTTATCGTAAGTACATGTGTATGATAGAGAACTGCCAACGGGGTACCCCTTGCCCGATGATACGAAAGAATCCCCATATCAAAATGACAAGGCAAGCAGACAACGAGCATTTCATCAATCTTCTTATTTACCATGGGAAAATGGTGTTTTTTCTCTCTTTCATCTTTTCTCATATCTCTTTTTTTCTTTTTCTCCTTTTTCTCAATATAGGACTCTTTTTTATAAGAAGAATGCTTCATAGACATCTCATTATGGTTACACTGTAGGTTTCCACCATGTCAGCATGGATTAGACCAGCGGCCCAGGCGTTTCTCTAACACATATACATAACTCCATGGACTTACAAGCTCCCCTTTCATTTCACACCGACGACATCCATAGACAAAAGAGCACGATATCAACTAGGTACAAAGTACCAGTGCAATGTTGAAAGCGTTCCCCATGACAGCATGGTTATGCTAATCCCCAACAAATAAGTGTAAGCATATACAACACAGATGACACAATGGTTCAAGTTTATTAAGGGAAAAAAAGTAAAGCGTGCCATCAAGTTCGTGAGAGCTTTAATCACTAGTTTTCTCATAACAAGTTTAATTCAGAAGGTAAAAAAAACATGAATATACTTGGAATAGTATATGCTAATAGGTAGGTATGGTGTAATCTTTGGAATAACTTGGTTTTAGGAATTGGATGCATGAGTGGAACTCATACTTGGTTATGGAGGCAAGCAAAAGACTGGGAGCGACAAACTAAGAGAGCAATAATGGCCATAGTCATGCAGATCGACAATACATCATTAATCAAAGCATAAAGTGATACTACAAGTTGAAAACTAAAGGATCATAAAGGCTTACGGTGACTTGGGATAGTCATAACATGGTGTGAGCATGCGCCAAGTCAACCCAAATAAAGCATCAAAGGAGAATACCACTATACTATGCTTTAATATGCTAAAACAACGCATGATTCATCCAAGGCACATTAAGCAATCTCAATTGTTTATAACAAGTCATGCTACAGAAAAGAATACTAAGAATAAAGCCAAAACAATATCAAGCATGGCATGACAAGGCATAGGCCACAGTCAAAATCAAGCTCTCTTTACCACCTAAGCATGAACTTGCCTACTCTTTTCCAATCCAAACCAAACTATTTGAAAACCAATGCATGAAAGAGGGGGTCCAACCAATTTATTCAGCAAACTAAGAAAACAAAGCAAACAAAAAACAAAAACCAAAACAAAAAAGAAGATGCTCCAAGAACAACACAACTGTGCATGAAGCAATAAAAATGAAGTCTTTGGAAGAAACCTGGGATTTTTATTGATGAAGAAGGGGATGCCTTGGGCATCCCCAAGCTTTGACGCTTGTACTTCTTGGATATTTCTTGGGGTGACACGTGTGGCATCCCCAAGCTTGAGCTTTAGTCCATACTTCATTTCATTACTCATTCCTTCCATACACCTGAATTTTGCCTTCATACAAAACTTCACACAATCTTTATTAGCAACATTAGTGCACTCAAGGTAATAATTCTTTAGGTTCAGTTCTAACACCAATAAAACTTCCATTAAAACACTAGTTACTGTAGCACTTCCCTCAAAAAGCTCAATTCCCCAAAAGAACTCAAAAAGGAACCAACAAGAAGCAAATGCAGAAAATGGCAGAAATCTGTCAAAACAAAACAGTAGGTAAAGACGAATTGTTTCGAAGACCTTCTGTTGCTCAAATCAAAACGTGTTGAGCTAACGAAAGTTAGATAACAACCTGGGTCAGAAGCACAAAAATTCACGCCTCAAAAGGACGTTCAGAGATTTTAAACGAATTTTTATGGTGAAGCATAGAAATTTTTTCGGGGCAGCAACTTTCCCAATCATTACTTCTCTCTCATTAGAGGTTACTATTGGAACAAAAAGCAAATAAAAAGGATAAGGAGCGGTTATTACTGAAGTAATAACTTCCAAGACTCATCTAAAACTTTTGGGTTATCTCCCAATAAGTACTTTTCTTTAACGCCTTTAAGTTAGGCATAAGGAAAAACTAAAATGGATAGAATAGAAGTAAGCGGAGATAATCATAGTGAAAACATTGTTTTGTTCAATGAAATCCTTTTATTAACAAGGTTGATCAGGTCTTGTTACCAAAACAATTCCATATGAGAAAAAACTTTGTATTCCACTAATGATTATGTTACCTCAACCTTGATAGCAATGGTCCCAATCATAATAGTTTCAAAATTTTCTCTTGGTATGGGACAATATATTTCTCCAACTTGAATGCCCTCAACATGTTCAATTCAATTCAAACCATAAGTCCTTTCAATCTTCTTGGGGAAATAGACAGTATGTTCCTTGTCATTAACATTGAAAGTCACCTTTCCTTGATTACAATTAATAACAGCTCCTGCAGTATTAAGAAAAGGTCTCCCAAGAATAATAGACATATTATCATCTTCAAGCATTTCAAGTACAACAAAATCAGTTAATATCAATCAACTATGAGCCACTTGAACAGGTACATCCTCACATATACCAACTGGAATAGTGGTAGATTTATCAGCCATTTGCAAAGATATATCAGTTGGTATTAGTTTTTCTAGTTGAAGCCTCTTATAGAGAGAGAAAGGCATAACACTAACTCCAGCTCCCAAATCACACAAAGCAGTTCTAACATAACTATTCTTAATAGAGCAAGGGATTGTTGGAATCCCTGGGTCTCCAAGTTTCTTAGGAACCTTACCATTAAAGGAATAATTAGCAAGCAAAGTAGAAATTTCTTCACTAGGGATCTTCCTTTTATTCGAGAGAATATCCTTCATATACTTTGAGTAAGGAGACAATTTAATAGCATCAGTCAAAGGAATTTGCAGGAATAAAGGTTTCATCCACTCACAAAACTTATTATCGTGTTCATCTTCCTTTGACTTGTGTATCTTATCAGGGAAAGGAATAGCTTTTTGGACCCAAGGTTTTCTTTCACTACCATGTTTCTTAGCAATAAAATCTTCTTTAGTGTATTTAGTATTCTTAGTGTGCTTTCCAGGTTCTTCTTCAACTTTTTCTTCATTAGGAACAACATTTTCTTCATTACCACTTCTAGTTTCGGCATCAGAGATAGATATACTATTAGGATCTATAGCAGGTTCTGAGGGTTCTACAACAGTTTTATGTTTCTTTTTCCTTTTCTTACGAGTAGAGCCACTATTTTCAGCTTGTTTAGAATTCTGCTCAATTCTTTTGGGATGCCCCTCAGGATATAGAGGATCCTGGGTAGCAGCACCACTTCTAGTTCTAATTTCATAAGCATGTTTTTCTTTAGCAGCATTAACTAGCAAGTCTTTTTGCACTTTAACGAGTTGATCTATTTGAGTTTGAACCATTTGAAAGTGTTTAACAATCATTTTAACATCATTAGAGGTTCTTTCCACAATATCTTACAACTCAACGATAGCTCTAGTGTTTTCCATTAGATGATTTTGCACCCTTTTATTAAAATTATCTTGCTTAACAATAAAGATATCGAATTATTCTAAGCATTGATTAGGAGATTTAGAGTAAGGGATATCACCTTCATCAAAGTGTTGGAGAGAGTGTACCTCGATAGTGGATGAGTAGGGAATAGGCTTACATAATTCTTCTATAGGAGGTAAATTCTTGACATCTGCAACTTTAATTCCCTTCTCCTTAAGACATTTCTTAGCTTCCTTCATCACTTCTTTGATGTTGGAATAGGCACTGGTATAGTAGGTTCAGGTACAATTACTTCAGGTATAGCTTGTTCAGGAGGAGTCCAATCTTCATAGTTCTTGCTTATTTTAGCCATTAATTCCTCAGCTTCCTTGGGAGTCATATTCCTGAAAACACAATCAGCACAACTATCTAGGTATGTCCTAGATTCTTTAGTTAGTCCATTATAAAATATATCAAGAAGCTCTTTAGTTAGGCATGAATCAAAGCACAAAACCTTGCCCAAGATTCAGGCAATACCTCTTTTTCTCCCTGTTTAAAATCAAAAAGTTCCTGCAAAATAGCATGTCTAGCACTAGGAGGAAAATATTTCTATAGGAAAGTACTAATCAAGCAATTAGGGCTATCAATAGATCCAGGAGGTAAATTACTAAACCAAGTTTTAGCTTCTCCTTTCAGTGAAAAGGGGAAAATCTTAGCAACAAAGTAAGTATGCATCTTAATATCATGAGAAAACAAGCCACTCATGGTAGAAAGTTCATTCATGTGTGCTACCGCACTTTCATTCTTAGTCGCACAAAAAGGTTCTTTCTCAACAATAGCTATGTAAGATAGATCTAGAGAGAAATCATAATCTTCATCTATAATGTTTATGGGAGAAGCAGCAAACTTAGCAATAGGAGACAATTTGAGTTTAATAGTACGCCTCTCAAGGAGACTCTTAGTAGCGCTCCTATCATGGGTGTTTTTACATTCTTTAATAAATTCATCGGTCATCTCAACATAACCATCTTCAATATCATAACTTTCACTAGACTCAGGTGAACTAACAGGTGTAGTAGTAGTGTCTTCATTATGAGTTTCAGTGTTTCCAGCTATAGTTCTAGCAATCGTAGCATCTAGGAAAGGACCTAATGAATACTTTTATCAAGCACAGTAGAAGCAACATCATAAGCATCAAAAGTTTCAGATTCAATAGTAGTAGCAGTGTGTGTAGCATGTGTATGTGGTGGTGTAATGAGCTTACTCATAACAGACGGTGAATCAAGAGCAATAGAGGTGTTCAGAACCGTACCTCTTCTTGTAGTGGATGGTAAAATAGGAACCTTCCCATCACGAGACTTACCCATGATGGATGGATAGCAGCGAACAATAGAGAATCCAAGTGAACTTGATAAACAAAGCTATTCTCCACGACAATGGTGCTAGAAAATAGTCTTGATGACCGACAAGTATAGGGGGTGTATCGCAGTATTTTCGAGGGACGTGAAACCCAATTTATTGATTCGACACAAGGGGAGCCAAAGAATATTTATAAGCCTTAACAACTGAGTTGTCAATTCAGCTGCACCTGGAAATAATCTTGCTCACATCAGTTTATCAGTAGCAACAGTTTTGTAGTAGCAATAGTAAAGTAGAAGCAGTAGTAACGTAAAGACAGCAGTAACAATAGCAGTAACAGTAGGATTCGAGTGTGGTAGGCATAGGGATGGATGGACGGGCCTTGCATGGACAAGACAATTCACATAGCAATCAGAACATAGGGCAATTGCAGATAAATAAGATAAAGCATCCAAGTACTAGATAATCCTAGGCATGTGTTCCATATATAGTCATACGTGCTCGCAATGAGAACTTGCACAACATCTTTTGTCCTGCCAGCCCATTTGCAACGGGGCCTCAAGGGAACTACTGGCAATTAAGGTGCTCCTTTTAATAGAGCACCGGAGCAAAGCATTAACACTCCGTGAAAACATGTGATCCTCACATCAAAGCCATTCCCTCCGGTTATCCCGATTTACATCCGGGGCCATTGGTTCCGGACAACAACGTGTGTATACAACTTGCAGATAAGACCATAAACAATACTATCGTAATGAATCAATAACATGTTCAGATCTGAAATCATGGCACTCGGGCCCTAGTGACAAGCATTAAGAACAACAAGTCGCAACAAAGTCATAAAGCACTAATAAAAGATACTAGGCACCATGCCCTAACAATCTGATGCCATTACATGAACGATCTCATCCAATCCCTACCATCCCCATGGCCTACAGCGGGGCATTACTCACTCATAGATGGGGGAAACATGGATGGTCGATGAAGAAGCTATGGTGATGATGGCGATGATCTCCTCCAATTCCCCATCCCGGAAGGGTGCCAGAACGGAGTTTCTGGTGCTGTTTCGTGGAATCTGGTGGTGACTACGGAGTGGAACTCCTTCTAGAAAAACGTTGAACCCCCTTAGTTTTTAGGTCAGAAGGCAACTTATAGGCGAAGAGGGAGACCGAGGGGGTGCCGGAGGGGCCCACACACCATGCCTGGCGCTGCCACAGGGGTAATCAAGCTGGGGTGGCCATCCCCTGGCCCTCCTCCGTCTCATATTCTGGCTCCATGAGTCTTCCGGAAAAGTAGGCACTTTGGCTTTTGTCCCATCCAATTCTGAGAATATTCATTTTCTGACTTTCCTAGAACCAAAAACAGCGGAAAACAGGCAGCCGGCACTTTGGCTCTTGTTAATAGGTTAGTCCAAGAAAACATATGAAAAGTACCCCAAAGTGTGGACAAAACATAAGAAAGTAGATAAAAGCAAGCATGGAACATCAAAAATTATAGATACATTTGCAATGTATCATGGATTTGTACTTGTATTTAATTGTACCTTCATATTGCATCCATATAATTGCCATGATGTTGATCCCCTTCATGTATGAGTAGTTGCCTTGTTCTTGGGGAGAGATGGTGAAACCCTAGTATTATTATGCATTGAAATAAACATGATCTATTGCTTGTGTACAAAGATCTATTGATCTATGAATTGTGTTGGATCTCTCTCTTTAGATGGTATGTGTAGTCGGCCGCATATCATTTGCCCTTTGGACTAAAGGGAGTGATAAATCCTTTGGACGTGTCTTGAAAGCATATCCGGAATGCCCCATGACAGATTGGCGTCGGCTCGTAACCTACATGGTCAAAGTAGGATTAAAGAGGGACTCCCTAAGCTAATTACGATATCCATGGGGAAACCCTTAATTGCGGTGGTTTGTCTAGGTGACTGCTCTCAAACATCACAGTGGTTATTTAGAGGTGACCTCACTCTTGGCTCAACAAAGTGGCTTCCTATGGGCCTTGTAGTGAACATCTTATTATGGAGCTCTCTCCACACATATCATGATATATGTAATAGGTTATTCTAATCATTCATAATTTTTCCATGATAGTGGTGAAACCTAAACTCCTTCAGAACCGATCAATCATATTACACAACACTTCATAGACACTCTCTTGCTTTAGTTTACTTTTGTTATTTACTTTGTTCTTTTTTACTTTAGCACTTATTCAAACACACTCTTTACACAACCCTTACTTGGAATTAAAGATAACTTACAAGTACTCTATAGTGAATAGTAACGAGGGGCATAAAGACCTTTACCAATATCTCTCTGTGGGTTCGATATCTTTACTTCAAAATTAGCTACAATTGATCTATGCACTTGCAGTCATCATTGACTGAACCATTGCTCACCAAGACAAAGCAATCTTGGATTTGAAAGTAGAGATTGATAAGCAGAAGGATACCACTCAATCCCTACGGGATGAACTCTGGAGTCCACGAGAGGAAAAGATCAAAGTAGATGAAGATATCTTTGTCATGTTTGCTACCATTCCAGCTCCTATTTGGTTTTCCTGACTATTTCTATCAGATTTTGTTTACACTGCTCCTTTCTACAGGTCCTATCAACCTCCTAGATTCATCTTCATCTGAATCACGCACCGGCCGACTTGTTGTAGTCAGAGATCTAATCCATGATTTCCCCTAATATCTTGAAGAGATTGGTGGGACTATTGATCTCTCTAACTTAGACAAATTGTTCGCCTTTGCGGTGCGTGATAAAGCGAAGCATATTCCCTAGCTGGTTGAAGAATGGAAGGTGTCTTATGCCCGTATAGCGACGTAGAATGCCCTTACCATGGTAATGAGCCACCATGGCAACATGGAAATTTGGCAAGTTCCAAGGGTTATTCGATTGTAGATGAATATGGAAAGACTCAAAATGTTGGAGAAATTTGGGACTCTTGTGTTAGATATGCTTGCCATGTGGCTGAGATGGCCAACTATGAGGAGCCATTTTTCCAATCCGTCGAAGTGCCTCCAAGCACCCCAGCCAAAGATGATGAAACCCCCGATGACGATGAAGAGAATAAGTCGGATATCCTTGTTTTGGAGAAAGACCAGGGTGACTTGGGTTCTAGCACGAGCGGGCCGGCAAATCCCCCATCGCCACCTACAACTTAAAATCCACAAGAAATCTTTGCATTACTCTAAAACAAGCTTGATGTAATAGTTAAATTATTTATTTTGAGGTGATATTGTGTAAGAACTTATGCTTTACTCTTAGCACTTTTGTTTTGTGGTTGAAAGTTACTTAAGCACTTCTTGTTCATACTCATCATTTATCTAGCTTTTTGCCTCATCCCTTTCGTGAGATGGCCAATCTTTAGCACGGAAACTTTGTCAAACAACAAAGCTTAATTGCTAAACCAGTTTAAACCCGAAAACAAAGACAACCTACATTACCAACAATTCACTACTCAGAAAATACCCATGTCTAAGCAATCAGATAAAAACCAAAGTACAAACAGAAAATGAGACTTACACCCGAAGGTAGCTTTATTTAGAATCAGAAATCTAACCAGAATAAACATGAGTATAAAGTACATTCAATTATTTTGGGATTTTTGACTATGACATGATCATTTAGAAATAAGATGGTACTTTAAAACTTCTCAGAAATTGAGGGAACCAATACTTTATTTCACTTTGAATATGTACATTGATATGATTACAAATAAACAAATCAAGAATAAAAGGAACGTAGCTGAGCAATATTCCATGGATGGGCTAACTCATCTGGATCTGTAGTGCCTCCAGCTCTCTTTCTTTTCCTAGTAGCAGGTCTTGCTTTGTGTATCCTCATGTCCGTTAGATAGTATAAGCCATTGTGCGATACTCTACTAACATAAAGGGCCCTTCCGAGATTGGGGAAAGTGTGTGCTTTCTTTGTCGCAGTAGTTGGAGAACTAGATCACCCTCTGTAAAAGATCAATTTTTGACTCTTCGACTATGATACTTGCGTAAATTCTGCTGATAGGCTATAGATCTCTGCTTAGAAATGACACGAACTTCCTCGAGTACATAGAGGTCATCGTGTTGCGAGGACTCGGGGAGAAAGATGGATAAGATCACTTCGAAGAACTACCTCTGCACCGTAGACCAAGAAGAAAGGTGTATATCCAGTTGACCTGTTGGGATTAGTTCGTAAGCTCCATATAATAGATGGCAATTCGTCCTCCCAAGCCCCCGCAGCATGATGAAGTGGTGCCTCAAGACTAGGTCGGAGGCCTTGAAGTATTAAGCCATTAACCCTTTCGAGTTGTCCGTTGGCTTGTGGATGTGCGACTGATGCAATATCGAGTCGGATTCCTTGATCTTCGCAAAATTCAGCAAGCTCTCCCATTGAAAAGTTCCCCCTGTTGTCTATAATAATACTGTGTGGATAGCCGAATCAGATTATGATGTCCTGGACAAATCTTTTGGATATGGCTCCATTACAACTTGTGATAGGTTTAGCCTCTATCCGTTTTGTAAATTTATCCACCATCACTAGTAGGTGAGTATATCCACTTGGAGCATGTTTGAATGGTCCTACCATGTCAAGCCCCAGACCGCAAAGGGCCATGTAATCGAAATTGTCCGCAGCTAATCAGCTGTAACATGGGATTTCTTGGCATATTTTTGGCAGCCTTTGCACGTATTGACCAGTCTGTTGGCATCTGCCTTAGCTGTAAGCCAGAAAAAATAATGTCGAAAATCTTTTGCCACTAAAGATTTGGCTGCAGCGTGATGTTCGCATTCGCCTTGTGGATTTCCCTTAGGATCTCCACTCCTTCTTCCAGAGAAACACAGTGCTGAAACCTCCCAGATACACTCTGCTTATAGAGCTTATTCTTTATAGTGCATCTGCGTCCTCGTTTTCTATTCGGGGAATGTGTTGAAGTTCAAACCATTCGAAAAAATTGCTAGTTCATCCACGACAGCTCGATATGCTGTCATGTGCTTATTTTCCCTATAGTTGTCAGATACTTGCTGAGCAACTAAATCCGAGTCTCCGTAGCACATGAGTCGATGAATGCTGATCTCTTTTGCAATTCGAATTGCATGTAGCAGGGCTTCATATTCGAAAATATTATTGGTCACCGTGAAGTGAGTCTGCAACACATAGAATAGTTTGTATCCTTGGGGTTATTTTAGTACCACGCCAGCCCCTGAGCGCTTTCGACCCATCAAAATGCAAGGTACAATATTTCAACTCTAGGATGTTCATGTTTTCTGCCGTCTCTATCCAATGAATGACAAAGCTGGCAAGTATTTGGGACTTAATCGCTAGGATAGGGGCGTACGAGAGTACTGCTTTTAGGTCCTGGAGTGTAGCTTCAGGTTCATCGGTCCAAATGAATTTCTTGGTCTTCTTCAACAGCTTGTATAATGATGTGTCTCTTTCACCGAGCCGGCTTACGAACCGACTGACTATAGCGATGTAGCTAGTGAGCCGGTGTACGTCCTTCAGGCGAGTTGTCCTGGTAATGTTGAGTATAGCCTTTATCTTGTCTCGGTTCACCTCTATGCCTCTCTGAGACATGGTGAAACCTAACAATTTCCCAGCTGGAATTCTGAAGAAACATTTTTCGTGTTAAGCATTATATTGTATTTTCGTAAATTTGTGGATGTTTCCTCCAAGTCGGAAATTAGAGTTTCCTCATAGCTATGTCATCCACATATGCATGTACATTGCGTTCGATTTGATCGTGGAGGCAATGCTGCACAGTACGTTGGTACATAGCTCCTATGTTTTTTAGCCCAAAAGGCATCATTACGTAGCAGAAGGTTCCAAAGGGGATGATGAACAAAGGATTTAGTTTGTCTGACTCCTTCATGCATATTTGGTGATAACCGGAATATGCGTTGAGAAAGCATAGGAGTTCTGAGCCTGCCGTTGAGTCGATAACTTGGTCGATTCTAGGCAGAGCAAATGGATCTTTCAGAAAAGCCTTATTGAAGGAAGTATAATTGACCACCGTGCAGTGGTGTCATTTTTAGGGACCATTACAGGATTGACCAACCACTTAGTGTGGATCACCTCTTCGATAAATCCAGCTAATTCTAATCGGGCTAACTCCTTAGCTATAGCTTTGCGCGTTTCATCATGGAAACGTCATAAGGACTATTAGACGGGTTTACTGTCAGGATACACATTTAGAGAGTGCTCGGCGAGTTCCCTAGGTACTCCGTTCATGTCAGAAGGTTGCCATGCGAAGATATCTTTATTAACTTTCCAATGGGCGGTCAAAACCTACGCCTATCTATGTCACCTTGGAGGGGTCATCATGACTCATTTTGCCTCGCAGCCTTAATTTCAACAAAGTTTGCCATCACTTCTAGATCACCTCAAATGTAGTTAATTCAAACTCTTTCTGCCATCAGCATCTTTATAACCTGGTCTATCTATCTATCTACCTCTTGCCCCAAGGTGAGCTCTGAGCTCCAAGATGCAAGCATGTTTTGGTGGTATAAAAATAACGTCACCCTAGATCATCAACTCTCTGTTTTCCATCCTTTTCAAGTTGGAAATTCATTCCACAAGGTTGCAAATGCTTGCTACACCTTTTCTATCCCATCTACATTGATCCTCAAGATTTATTAATAATTATCCATAATTATTATAGCTCCAAAACTATTTAACTCATTAAATAGTCAAAATCTCCAAAACTCCCTCCATAAAGGAAAGTTTGGTTTTTTCCAAAACCCTTCTCCAACTTTTGACTCATGTGAGTTCCATATATCATACCCCATCTTTCCATCTCAAAAATAAATATTTTTGAGAAGCTTTATTATTTCTTTTCGCCCATTTTCTTAAATGGCTGAATTGGAATAATAATTGTTTCAAATGCTTTTATGCCTCAATAAATCATGGGAAAATTCCCCTAAGTGTGTATCCACCTCTGGGACCCTCCCACATCAAAACCCAACCTTGTCCAATGGAAATTTAGCCAATGATCTTCTAGAAACCACTTCTGCCCTTGGATTTAAGTGGTCTAAAACCCCACATAAAAATCTCAATTAAATCCTAGGAGTCTACCTTGACCTCAGCTATCTACTAGCACCACTTCCTCCTCTGGTCCAATGCAAGATTCTGGACTTCCTTCACAACCATCAATTGGATCAAAATTGCCATTTAAGCAAATCCACAACACCAACCATTTCCAAATTCCATCAAAACTTGTTCAATGCTTCTCCCTAGCATCAGGACACACCCTGGTCGACCAGCACTGTAGCTCCACCCCAACAATTACCCATTTTACCCTTATACTAGTAGAGAGAGAGAGAGTCAAGCAAAATCTTACAAAGATCTTGTCCATTTAATCACCACAGCTACCCTCTCCACCCCTACACGACCCAAATACCCTTCTTACCCCTCCCCACCTGTATCTAGGCCAGTACCTGGCTAGCATTGCCCCTCCCCATGTCCAAATTGGACTTTTACTCCATCCACTCCCCCTCCTTGGTATAAAGCCAGCAGGTCACCCTAGCCATCCCTCTGCCCCTCATTTGCCCCCTCACACCTCCCACTTACCTCCCCCAGCTCCACTCTCCCTCCCCAGCTCTGTGTTGTCCGAGGGAAGGAGAAGGAGAGCTCTCGGCCTCCTCAAGAAAATCAAGCAAGGCTCTCTCCTCCTTGCTCCCCCTTCTCTGCATGTCGCATGGTCGACTCCCCTATCTCTCCTCTACCTAACCCCACACTCCTTTTTGTCCAGGACCAACTTCTCCACCCTTTCCATCGAGCTCCGACGAGGTCACCCTCGGCCTCCGACGCGCGAGCTACCTCCCGGCGTCCAACCACCCCGTGCCGCCCCTCGATCTGCTCAGCATCGTCGACCATGTTGCCCTGCAGCCTCCCCGACCCTCCTCGAGCCCTCAGGTGAGCTCCCCGCCTCCCTCTCCGACGTGCTAGGGTTCCGTCCCCGGCGCTCTGTCGCTGCGACGAGCACGGGCCGTCCATCGCCCATTAAACGAACGGCTGAGATTTGCCAATACCCCTTCGGCCGCTCCTTCTCGCTGACCGCCAGGCCCAGCTTGCCAGGTTCAAGCGGTGGCTCCCGCGTGCCGCTCGCCTTGCCCTGGGCCGAATCCACCTCCTTCGGCCCAGTTCTCCCTAGATCCGGCCCACTGCACCCCTTTTTCCTTTTTCTTTTAGCAGATCCATTAATTCCAGGAAACCTCCTGTTAGAAATAAATCCAAATAAAATGGTAAACCAAGTCCAAATGCCTACATCTAAATTTCTGATAGTACTCTGATGTTTTCTCAAACATGCAGAGGCAACCCCAAGTCCAAATTAAATCCCATTAATTACTGAATTTTATTCTGCTAAAATGAATCTAGAACACTACTTAATTTCCCTCAGAGAGTTTCACATCCCCAATTGAGATTTACCAAAATCCTATTGGAAGGTAATTGAAATACCTATCATCCAGCACAGGCCCTATGCCTAGGTGAACAGAAGGATGCCTTTAACAAAAATAACAAAAATAGCAACTTTATGCCTTGGATAAATTCTCTAGGTCAAACCAAGTGTGGTATTGACCTAATTCCACCTCCCAGTACCTCATATTATCAGTACCTATCAAATCTAGCAGCTCAGAATTTATTGAGCTCTGGTTGAATTTTAGTTATTTGAATACTTCTGTAAGGTGTATTTTCACTAAATAAATCACTTCAGGAGCTTGGCTACTCCAAAAGGAGTGAATCAAATTTATACAGAAAGGTATTTTAAATACCTATCACATGCCCTTGGAACCAACTCAATAACTTCTCTAGATTTAATCTGGTGAAAAAGAGAAAAACCAGACAGAACTGCCTTTGGGAATTTCCTGAGGGCATTCTGGTAATTCTTTGGACTTGATTCCAACTCCAAGTGGTTCAGTACATCAAATACTACCTAAAAATCAAGGAAATAATTTTTGGAGCCCCAGAACTCTTCTGGTGAATTATCTCCTCAAACTAGAGTTTAATCCACTATAAAAAGCATAACTAAATCTAGGAAATTGATAATCAAGTGAAACCACTTGTGATGGTTTTGTCTTGTCAAGACCTATCTGAGGATATCACTTTTGCACATTGATATCCTACTGACCAAAGAACCCTAATACAAGTTCATGATATCTATCCTAGACACCTATCTTCCAAGAGAGAAACACTACAGTGGCAATCTAGTAATTTCCACTCCTAGTATCCCACTCTTCCAAAACCTACTGAGTTAAGTAGGATTCCTCATGTTTGTTTGCTGTTTGGTTGGATGCATGAATGTCTTGTATTGATTGTGGACTTGTCTGCTTGCATGTGTACCCGATAACGACGATACTGTGAGTGTCTGACGATAAGAAGGAAGGGACTTCTTATTAATTGTTTATTTGGGTATTCTTGGTCATCTGAAGAAGTCCAGAGACTTATTGCTGACCACAGGCAAGCCACCATTCCTGAACTCTGATATATGTCCTACTCTCTTTTACCTGTCTTGTATCCTCTTTATCAATTGCATTATCTACCTGCATGTCTTGTTTTACAAATACTGCGATAGTAACTTGGCTCCTCCAAGTTATGACTTTGTGTCCTTCGAGGCACCACCCCGATGTACCTACCATTTTATCCCTTAGATCGAGAGTATGGTGGTTAGCATCCTACCTCGTTGGAAAACCCCGGTTTTGAGAAAATAAATTGTTTTGGGGATTTACCCACTACAAAGGTTTTAAAACTCTTTGTAAAACCCTTGGGAAGAGGCATCGTTCCAAGCGGATGTTTTAACAAAAGAAATGGTGATGATGTGAAGTGAGAATGTGATGGGATGTTCTATGCCTTTACTGGAACAATTTTTATCCGCGCAACCACATTACCCCAGGTGCTGGGGTTTAACTCGTAGTTTGTTCGCATTAGCCGAGGAAACTTCTACCATGCTTATAGGGAGATATCCTGGAATTCCGGGCAGGCGCCACCAGATCAAGGATCTGAAGCCTGTCGCTTTCTTCGGCAAGAGTGAGCTTGAACTGGCAGGAGGCCGGTGCAACAATTGGGTCTCCTGCGGACGGTATGACTTGGAGTACGAAAGGAGGTGGAGTCACCAGATTTAAGGTATACGCCAAGTTGCGGCTTGGGTATGCGCGTGTACGGAAGGCAGGACTATGGCTGCGAGCCACATACTCGTTGCCGGGGAGAACAAACCCAAAAGGAAGAGCATGCCTTTTCTAGAGTAGACAGGCGAAAGGTTATGTTTGATTATCCGGACCCCCATCTATAGCAGTAGTGGGCCGTGGTTGTATCTCGAAGGATGTATTGATTCTTGTGGGGAAAGTGCGCATACTCTGCAGAGTATAACCTATTCGAATAGCCGTGTCCATGGTCAAGGACGGTTGTAAAGGTGTTGGCTAGGAGTACCCAAACTGTGCTTGTTTGGGAAACAAGTACGAAGAGGACGAAGGTTCCGAGGGAACCCGAGTTCGAAAGCTTTGTTTTGACCCAAGTTGGTCGAAGAGGTTTAAAACGGGTTTTTACTCCAAAACTATTTTCAAAACTCTTTTTTTAACAAAGATATGGAGATGTCTTGATTTATAAAACCAGAGCATGTTTTCAAACTCTTTTTCAACAAAGATATGAATATGCCATAACTTCAAAAGTTAGTTTAGGCTTTTCAAAAGCACCCTAGATAGAGCTATCTCGCCACAGCCAGAATTGCATTTCCTTGTTTCACTTATCTTGGTGGTTTGCGAGTACATTCAAAAGTACTCACGGTTGTGTCCCTGGCTATTTACTTGGCTAGACTTTCAGAGGTTCGACATCGAAAGATACAGGTGACGTCCAGCGAGCTAGGATGTCTTCCCAGTTAGTTGCCTGTAGGTTGAGGCACGATTGGGCTCTGCGTATGATGATATTCCGCTGCTAAGAATGTGTAGCCAGAATGGCATTTATGTAAGTCTTGTAATTCATTACGTTTCGGATGATGTAAAGATACTCGGCGGTTATGTTCCACGGCTCACTAATCATGGGAACATGGAAATATGCATAACAGGGATTTCTCGGACGAATAATCCGGGGAGCCCACAAGTTTCATCATGTTGTAGATGTAGCAAGGGAGAGCCATGAATTTCCAGTAGGCTAGACACCTAATGATAGTGTGGTATGCGCTCTTCAACGGCACCACCTCAAAAGACAATGGTTTAGTCTGATAATTATCCGGTGTTTCAAAAGTAACGTCTAGAGTAATTTCTCCCAGAGAGTTCACTTGCCTTCTAGGGATGATTCCATGGATAATCACTGTGCTATAATTCAACTGTGTTTCCGATATCTTCATGCGGTGTAGTGATGTTTGCAAATTTTCCCAACATTTAATTTAATGATGAGGGAGAGAATATAACCAGTCTAGAGCCTTACCTTTAAGAGACCAACGAAATAATTTTAGACAAGAGAAGTCTCTTGGCAAACCATTTGGTCCAAGTGATGTTATCACATTGTCGAACTCTCTAAGATGTCTTCCTAGGTCTTCACCTTCCCTTCCACTAAAAGCTTTTTCCTACAAAATTTTAATAATCTCACCATCAAATCGATATTCACTAACTCAAGGATTAGGAAATTCTATTGGTTGTTTAAGAAAATCAGAACTTGGAGCACCGTATTCTCTGAGAGTTTTCTCACGTTTCTTGGGAGTTATCACTCAGGTTTTCAACTTCAACCTTATTAGATATTAAAAGTTTTTCAATAATTTCCTCATTCCTTAGAATAGGCACGTGCTCAATATAATCTGGTAAATGGTCCTACCAGAGCGTGTAGACCCTTTGTCTCCTAGGGAGACCATTTTGTAGTAGTAACACCTGAAATGTCAAGAGACAAACACTTAGCGCTTAGCTCCCTGGCAACAGCGCCAGAAAATAGCTTGATGTCTGCAAGTGCACAGATTGTTTGTAGCTAGTTTCGAAGTATAGATATCGATCCCACAGGGAGCCCAAAGGTAAGTGTTTATGAATGAAGTCTCTGTCACACTCGAAGTTCTCACAGGTCTTCAAGTGAATTGACTGCAAGTGTGGAAATAAGAATGAAATTTGGATTAAAATAGATGTATTTAAATAAAACTAAAATGTAAATTTCAGGAATAAAAAGCATAAATGTAAAGAAAGATTCAATTGTTTATGGTTTTCTGCAGATGATAAAGAAGGCGCGAGGAGATACAGTTCATGGTGATATTGATTGTGCCAGGTGGACAAATGATAAGTGTAAAAATTGTGATCTTATAAGTATATGTGTAGGTGACCAACCCATAATTAGCCGAAACTCCTCTTGGTAGATTTCATCCCAACTTCAATAATCCTACTAGTCTGTTACCAAAACCATGGTCAGTCACTAGACGATTAAGATCCTTCAGGTTGCTTAGCAATTAAGATCCTTGGGTCAGACTAATGCAATAAGTATAGTGGTTCCTCGTAATCCTCGAGTCAACTAGTTTCCCATTGATACCCCCGTGTCACTCGGGGGTCGTCGTTCTGCTAGCGAACAAGATCCTATGTATGTAGACTAAAGAATCGTGTTTTATGGGCCCTTAATTGGACAACAAGCATTAGGCATCCCATAGATAGTGAAGCACACATAATATAGTAATTAAAATCAATCACAAGCTAATGGAAAATATATGTAGGCACATCACATCTCACCAATCCCTTATATCTCCCATGCCCAAGGAACTTACGCACACATGAGAGAAGAAAGCATCATCGATATAATTAAATAAAGGGAGTTCTTCTCAATATTACCATGGAGATCCACAATAAGAATAGAAAAGTAATCCAACACAATTCAAGATAGGAAGAAACAATCTCAAACCCTAATCTTACAAAGTGAATATTTCTCTCTCTCTCAAGTACAAGTAATGGCTATGAGGGTGTGTTGGCTAGGAGGTCGAAGATCATGGAGCGAGATGAAGAACGTCTTCCCCTTCTTCTTCATATATCTTCTTTCTCCTTTCTGGATGGGATGGCAGCTACTGTGCTCTGATTTCGCCTTAGGCCTCTTCACGAAAGTTGTCTATTTTGACAAGTCGGAGGCGGCGACAACTATATAGCGGGAACTATACAGTCGGAAAAATATTCCCGCCGTATAGTTGCTCGTTAAAGCTTTTGTATGCCTCCCTTGATTGCTTCCAAAAATATACTTGCTTGTTTTCACCTGAATATTGTGTTTCTCTTGTTAAAACCTTTTGTTGATGTTCGGAACCTGAAACACACATTAAAACCAAGTTTTCATTGCTACCGAAGTATTAGTGTTAGGTAAAGCTAGAAAATGATCAAATCCAGAAGAAAACCATCGATAAAAACTATCAAAAATATGTCGAATCTCACAGCTATCAACTGCCCCAAGCTTAAATGTTGGTCGCCCTCGAGTGACAATAAAATAAGGAAGAATAGCGGAGATTCAAGACTAAAATAAAAGAACTTACAAGCTCAAATTGGTGTCAAATTCTTTTCTTCACAATTCCTGCAAGCTTAAACATGATGATACAAGTATTCACAAGATTGCAGTGAGTCCACTTCCTAACCACATATATCTTTCTAGCAAATAAATCATATGCCCGAGCAAGTGTCAAAACTTTAGCTAAGAAAGTGAAACAAATTCTTTTGGTGTCTCTCTTTGTTGAGAGATAAAAACTTTTTGCTCTTGTTTCTTTAATCAATTAGAATTACTCAAGTTGGCACCAAAAATAGTCAATTTAAGAACAACTCATCTATTCCCACGTCAAAATTGCAAGACTCTCAAAGCACCTTTTCCTTTCCTTGTTTTTCAAAAACTTCAGCCCTTTCATAGAGAAATCATGCTACTATTTTTAACATGTTAATTGGGACTGTGTTGTGCACTCGTGACCATGCCAATAGATAACTGTTGAGCAATACTAGGTCAGAGGAGTACTGCAACTTCACTTGGAACGTGAAACCACGAGGAGACTAAAATTTTACCCGTCATAGCATTGCAGCTATAGACACTTACATAACTCAATAGCCGAAATCAAGTGGTTTCCCACATTTAGATCGTTCGTTGGCCAGCAGAGTTAATAGTTCCCCATGGAGCACGACAGTGTTGTAATGACACGCGTAAATCAATATCTTACTGTAAGTATTAGAAAAAGCAGTAGCATAATATCTATTACTTTGAATCATCCATTTTATCAGACAATTTCATTCAAGAGTGTTATCGGGTCTATTTATATTAAGCTCAAATGGGGTTGAGTAGTTCTAAAATAAAATCCTTTGGGATAAGCATGGACTCAATTCATCTTTTGTATGCTTTTTCTTGTTGTAAAAATGTTGGAAATATTTTTAACCAAGTTCATTGCACATTATTTCAAATCTAAAAAGGAGACACTGGCAAAGGAATAGAATTTATAGGATAACAAGCTAAGTGGGGAGTGGCTCGAGTGCAAGTGAGTACATAATTGTAGGGTCAATTTAGATTTGCAAAAAAGGTGATGAAAGGAATGTGATTCCTCCTCTTGCTTGCTTCGTTCTCGTACTTGAGTTGAATCCCCTCTATATTTCCCTATTGGCAAGTCACCTGAAATTGAGAAATCTCCGAGAGAAACAAAGAAGAAAATTTGCAATAAAGGATACAACTAATTTTTTTGTGTTTTTTGGTTTAGGAATGCTGCTGACTCGTGTACTAACGAGCTCGTTGGGGAACCCCAAGAGGAAGGTATGATGAGCATAGCAGTAAGTTTCCCTCAGTTATGAAACCAAGGTTATCAATCCAGTAGGAGCAAGGAAACACCCCAAAGGTGTAGCTAGCTGAACTTTGGCAGGGCGCACTACCGGTGCCAGCAGCAACGTGGAGACCTGCACAACACAACCACAGAACTCTGTCCCCAACTTGCGATGAGGTTGTCAATCTCACCGGTTTTTCTGAAAACAAAGGATTAAACGTATCGAGTGGAAGAAAGTAATAGTTTGCAGAAAGTAAACACAAAATAGTAAACAGTTGATTGTAGATTGATGGTAAAAGAAAGGACCGGGGTCCATAGTTCAATAGAGGTGGCTCTCCTTAAGATAGATAACATGTTGGGTGAACAAATTACAGCGGGGCAATTGACAAACATCGAGAAAGCATACAAGCATATACTAATCATCTTGACTCCTTTGAGATTCGATTGGGCATTACAACATTATAGATGGACCGCCATCCAACTGCATCTATGACTAATAATCCACCTTCAGTTTATCATCCGAACTCCCTCCAGTATTAAGTTGCAAGCAACGGATAATTGCATTATGAATTGCATGTAAAGTAAACAATATGATTGTTCTATGAACAAAGGATTGTTGTTTTCTCCCTAGTAGCAACAACACATCTAGTACCTTAGAGATTTCTGTCACTTCCCCAGATTACCAGAGGCATGAACCCACTATCGAGCATAAATACTAACTCTTAGAGTTGCTACCATCTACTTCGCCAAGATAACTACTAACAACGGAAAGCATGCAAGATCACAAATAACAAAGACATGATAGAATCAATAATCAATCTGAAATAGCATCTCAATATCCATCAGATCCCCACAAACACAACATGCAGAATTACAAATAGATGATCTTGATCATGAATGGAGCTCACAAGATCTAAACATGATAGCACAAAGGAGGAGAACCGGCTATCTAGCTACTACATGGACCCGTAGTCCAGAGATGAACTACTCACGCATCACACCGAAGGCTTGCATGATGATGAAGAAGGCCTGTGGTGAATTCCCTCTCCGAGGGGTGCCGGAAGAGCTTGATCCTCCTGATCTAGGGATGAAGATGACGGCGGCTACAGACCATTTTGTGGATTTTTGACCGGGTACTTAGGGTTTCCGTATCAGAGGCAACTTATAGGTGGAAGGAGAGGCCGAGAGGGTGCCTAGAGCGGCCAGACCACCCCCTGGCGCGGGCCAGGTGATGTGGTCGGGCCCTAGCCCCTGTCCGTCTCGTATTGTGGCTCCAGGTGTCCCTCGGTAAAAAACTAACGTTGTCTTTTGTCCCGTCCAATTCAGAGAATATTCATTTTCTGACTTTCCTGGAACCAAAAATAGTAGAAAACATGCAGCGGGCACTGTGGCTCTTGTTAATAGGTTACTCCAAGAAATCATATGAAAAGCACTCCAAAGTGTGGACAAAACATAAGAAAGTAGATAAAACCAAGCATGGAACATCAAAAATTATGGATACATTTGCAACGTATCAACATCCCCAAGCTTAACTCCTGCTCGTCCTCAAGTAGGTAAGTGATAAAAAGAAAGAATAATTTTTCAGGTGACATGCACCATCATAAACTTGATCAAAGTATTTGTAAAACATTCAAAGCTGGTATCATAGTACTTCAATCATAACATGAAAGACAAAGTTCTAGCAATAAGACAAAGAAACTATGTTGCAATATGAAAAGGCACAAACAAAAGATTCATGAATAACAATGCTTTGCAAGACGTTTGTTTGTTCCACATAAAGAAAACATAGCATAGAGTAGAAAACATAAATGCATAGGACACCTTCAAAGTTTATAAGAGTGACTAGATACAAATAGTTTAAAACAAGCAATATCAAGGTATGCATCAATCAACAAGTCTTGGGACAATGCACATAGAACTAAGAATGGCCACTATGCTCTCAAAGTAGGTGCATAAAGGTAGAAGGTGGAGACTCAACATAAAAGTAAAAGAAAGGCCTTCATAGAAGGAAGTAGGGATTCAAGTCTCATAAAGAGCTTCCAAAAATTATGGTACTTATTAGCTTTCAGCTCTCATTTCCCCTATCATAAGCATCTTGAAGGTGATTAAGGTTAAAGTGACACAACTAAGAGGATATGTTTGACAAGTTATAAACCGAAATCTCATGCCCCTTACTTACGAAGACCGAACCTCATGCTACTCAACTTTAGTCACGAGTAAGCTCTTGTCATTGTAAGTACATATGTATCATAGAGAACCGCCAATGGGGTACCCCTTGCACATGATACAGGAGCTATCCCATAATCAAAATGACAAGGCAAGCAGACAATGAGCATCTCAGCAATCTTTTTATTTGCTATTTGCATAGGTTTTTATTGAGGATGCTTCATAGAGTGCTCATTATGGTTATGCTGCAAGTTTCCACCATGATTAGGCATGGCTTAGGCTAGCAGCCCAGGCATTTCTCTAACACAAATACAAATTCCATGATCTTAGAAATTCCCCTTTTATTTCACACCGCCGGGATCCATAAGCAAAGAACATGATATCAACGGGGTACAAAGTACAGGTGCAATGTTGAAAGCGTTCCCCATGATACATGGTTCTGCTAATTTCAACTTATAAAGCACAAGCATATACGCAACAAATATGGACGCAATGGTTCAAGTTTATTAAACGCAAGAAAGTAAAGTGTGCCATCAAGTTCGTGAGAGCTTTAATCAATAGTTTTCTCATAACAAGTTTAATTTGGAAGGTAGACAAAAACATGATTGTACTTGGAATACCATATGCTCGTAGGTAGGTATGGTGGACACTTTGGAATAACTTTTGTTTTAGGAGTTGGATGCATGTGTGGAACTCATATTTGGTTGTGGAGGCTAGGAAAAGACCGGGAGCGACAAACTAAGATAGCAATAATGGCCATAATCATGCAGAGCGACAAAACATCATTGATCAAAGCATAAAGTGATACTACAAGTTGAAAATTAAAGGATCATAAAGGCTATGGTGACTTGGGATAGTCATAACATGGTGTGAGCATGTGCCAAGTCAACCCAAATAAAGCATCAAAGGAGAATACCACAATACTATGCTTTAATATGCTAAAACAACGCATGATTCTTCAAAGGCACATTAAGCAATCTCAATTGTTTACAAGAAGTCATGCTACAGCAAAGAATACTAAGCATAAAGCCAAAACAATATCAATCATGGCATGACAAAGCATAGGCCACAGTAAAAACAAGCTCTCTTTACCACTTAAGCATGAACTTTCCTACTCTTTTCCAATCCAAACCAAACTATTTGAAAACCAATGTATGAAATAGGGGGTCCAACCAATTTATTCAGCAAACTAAGCAAGCTAAGAAAACGAAAAACCAAAACGCAAACGAAAAATAAGACGCTCCAAGAACAACACAACTGTGCATGAAACAATAAAAATGAAGCATTTGGAAGAAACCTAGGATTTTTATTGATGAAGAGGGGATGCCTTGGGCATCCCCAAGCTTTGACGCTTGTACTTCTTGGATATTTCTTGGGTGACACGTGTGGCATCCCCAAGCTCGAGCTTTAGTCCATTCTTCATCTCATTACTCATTCCTTCCATACACCTGAAATTTTTCCTTCATACAAAACTTCAAACAATCTTTATTAGCAACATTAGTGCACTCAACATAATAGGTCTTTAGGTTCAGTTATAGCACCAATAAAACTTCCATTATAACACTAGCTATTGTATACTTCCCTCAAAAAGCTCAATTCCCCAAAAGAACTCAAAAAGGAACCAACAAGAAGCAAATGCAGAAAATGGCAGAAAACTGTCAAAACAGACCAGCAGGTAAAGACGAATTTTTTCAAAGACCTTCTGTTGCTCAAATCAAAAAGTGTTGAACTAACGAAAGTTATACAACAACCTGCGTCAGAAGCACAAAAATTCACGCCTTAAAAGGACGTACATATATTTTACACGAATTTTTACGGTGAAGCACAGAAATCTGTTTCGGGACAGCAACTTTCCCAATCATTACTTCTCTCTCATTAGAGGTTACTCTTGGCACAAAAAAGCAAATAAAAAGGATAGTGAGCGGTTATTACTGAAGTAATAACTTCCAAGACTCATCTAAAACTTTTGGGTTATCTCCCAATAAGTACTTTTCTTTAACGCCTTTAAGTTAGGCATAAGAATTAAGAAAAAGGATCAAGTGTTCTCAAATGAAGAAGCATTAAGGGCAAATTTTGTTTTCATAGGAGAGGCAAAAGAAATATTCTCTCTCTTATTAGGAAAGTTTTATATACCTTTCTTGAGTGGGAGTTGATATTTAATGGTGCCTTCTTTTATATCAATACTGACACCAACAGTTCTAAGAAAAGATCTTCCCAAAGTAATAGGACAAGAAGCATTGCATTCAACATCCAAAACATAGAAATAAACGGGGACATAGGCATTGTTAACCATAATAAGAACATCATTAATACTCCCCGTGAGTTTCTTTTTAGCATTATCATCAAGTGGGACATTCAAATAACAATGTTCAAGTGGTGGCAAATCAAGCATATCATAAATCCTTCTAGGCATAATAGAAACACTACTATCAAGATCACATAAAGCTTTGGAATCAAAATCATTCACTTTCATATTCATGATGGGTTCCCAACCATCTTCTTTCTTTATAGGAATAGAAGCTTTATGATTCACCTTTTCTTCTTTAATCTTTATGAGAGCATCAATAATGTGTTTTGTAAAGCCCATATTCATAGCACTAGCATTAGGACTTTTAGCAAGCTTTTGTAGGAACTTAATAACTTCAGAGATATTGCGATCATCAAGATCAAAATCATAATTATCATCTAAAGTAGTAGATCTATTACTAGCCTCAACCCTAGTGGTAGTGATAGTAGAAACACTAATGTTTCTAGCAATTTCATCTTTTCTTTCCCACTTAGCATGCAATTCAGCTAATAGTCTAACATTTTCATCAATTCTTACTTGTATGGCATTAGTAGCTGCAAAGGGATTATCATTAGTTTCAGGTTTAGCAGCCATTTTATTAATCAAAGAGGATTGAGCTTCCGACAAAGATGATATATTTCTTTCAGCATTAGAAAGTTTCAATTGCAAATTAGGAATTTCCCTATTTAAACTCTAAAGTTGATGACTAATGTTCTTCAAAATGGCAGATTGTCCCTCCATAGTTTTAGTAAATAGTTTATTTTGTTCATATTGCATTTGCATGAAGTTTTTAGTGGCTCTTTCAATTTCTAAAATTCTTCCTTCACTAGGTATTCCAGGTTTGCCATTATAACCGTAAGTATTATTAGGAGGGTAAGGCCTATAATTGTTATTACCATAAGCATTGTTGCCAAAATTATTATTCCTTATAAACTTCACATCAACTTGCTCTTCTTGAGCAACCAAAGAGGCTAAGGGAACATGATTTGTATCAATATGGGCTTTCCCATTAACAAGCATAGACATAATAACATCAATCTTATCACTCAAGGAGGAGGTTTCCTCAACAGAATTTACCTTCTTACCTTGTGGAGTTCTTTCACTATGCCATTCGGAGTAATTAACCATCATATTATCCAGAAGCTTTGTTGCAGCACCCAGAGTAATGGTCATAAAGGTACCTCCAGCAGTAGAATCTAATAGGTTCCTTGAAGAATAGTTCAATCCTGCATAAAAAGTTTGGATGATCATCCAAGCAGTCAGTCCATGAGTGGGACAATTCTTTACCAAAGATTTCATTCTTTCCCAAGCTTGAGCAACATGTTCATTATCAGATTGTTTAAACTTCATTATTTCACTTCTCATTGATATAATCTTAGTAGGAGGATAGTATTTTCCAATAAAAGCATCTTTGCATTTAGTCCAAGAATCAATACTATTCCTAGTTAAGGAATTCAACCATTCTTTAGCTTTTCCTCTCAAAGAGAAAGGAAAAAATTTAAGCTTGATAATATCTCCATCTATATCTCTATGCTTTTGCATCTCACAAAGTTCAACAAAGTTATTTAGATGGGCAGCAACATCTTCATTACCAATACCAAAAAATTGTTCTCTCATAACAAGATTGAGTAAAGCAGGTTTTATCTCAAAGAAAGTAGCTTCAGGAACATGTGGAGCAATAGGTGTGCTCATAAAATCATTGTTGTTGGTGCTAGTGAAGTCACACAACTTGGTGTTTTCAAGAGAAGTCATTTTTTTTTGTTTTTGATAAAGAAAGCAAACTTGTAAAACTAATTTTTTTGTGTTTTTGATAAAGAGACAAGAAAACAATGCAAAAAGAAACTAAGCAAAACAAAAACAACAAAATAAAGAGATTGGTTATGAGGGACTACCCTTGTGAAGATGTCCTTTACTCCCCGGCAACGGCGCCAAAAAAATACTTGCTGACTCGTGTACTAACGAGCTTGTTGGGGAACCCCAAGAGGAAGGTATGATGAGCACAACAGTCAGTTTCCCTCAGTTATGAAACCAAGGTTATCAATCCAGTAGGAGCAAGGAAACACCCCAAAGGTGTAGCTAGCTGAACTTTGGTAGGGCGACTTTAGCGACCAAGAAGAACGTGGAGACCTGCACAACACAACCACAGAACTCTGTTCCCAACTTGCGATGAGGTTGTCAATCTCAACGGTTTTGCTGAAAACAAAGGATTAAATGTATCGAGTGGAAGAAAGTAATAGTTTGCAGAAAGGAAACACAAAACAGTAAATAGTTGATTGTAGATTGATGGTAAAAGAAAGGACTGGGGTCCATAGTTCACTAGAGGTGGCTCTCCTTAAGATAGATAACATGTTGGGAGAACAAATTACAGCGGTGCAATTGACAAACATCGAGAAAGCATACAAGCATATACTAATCATCTTGACTCCTTTAAGATTCGATTGGGCATTACAACATTATACATAGACCACCATCCAACTGCATCTATGACTAATAATCCACCTTTAGGTTATCATCCGAACCCCCTCCAGTATTAAGTTGCAAGCAACGGATAATTGCATTACAAATTGTGTGTAAAGTAAACAATACAATTGTTCTATGAACAAAGGATTGTTGTTTTCTCCCTAGTAGCAACAGCACATCTAGTACCTTAGAGATTTCTGTCACTTCCCCAGATTACCAGAGGCATGAACCCACTATCGAGCATAAATACTAACTCTTGGAGTTGCTAGCATCTACTTGGCCAAGATAGCTACTAACAATGGAAAGCATGCAAGATCACAAATAACAAAGACATGATATAATCAATAATCAATCTGAAATAGCATGTCAATATCCATCGGATCCCCGCAAACACAACATGCAGAATTACAAATACATGATCTTGATCATGAACGGAGCTCACAAGATCTAAACATGATAGCACAAAGAAGGAGAACCAGCCATCTAGCTACTACATGGACCCGTAGTCCAGAGATGAACTACTCATGCATCACACCGGAGGCTTGCATGATGAGGCCTCCAGGGTGAATTCCCCTCTTCGGCAGGGTGACGGGAAGAGCTTCCGATCCCTCCCAATCTAGGGATGGAGATGACGGCGGCTACAGACTCTTTCGTGGATTTGTTATCGGGTACTTAGGGTTTCCGTATCAGAGGCAACTTATAGGCGGAAGGAGAGGCCGAGGGGGTGCCTAGGGTGGCCAGACCACCCCCTAGCGTGGGACAGGCGTGGTCGTGTGGCCTGGTGGTGTCGCCGGGCCCCAGCCCCTCTCTCTCTCGTATTCTGGCTCTAGGTGTCCCTCGGTGAAAACTGACTTTGGCTTTTGTCCCGTCCAATTCCGAGAATATTCATTTTCTGACATTCCTGGAACCAAAAATTAGCAGAAAACAGGCAGCTGGCAGTGTGGCTCTTGTTAATAGGTTAGTCCAAGAAATCATATGAAAAGAACTCCAAAGTGTGGAGAAAACATAAGAAAGTAGATAAAACCAAGCATGGAACATCAAAAATTATGGATACGTTTGCAACATATCAAATGCGAACTGAAAGTAAACATGCATTTTTTAAGAAGTAAAAATAAATCATAGGAAGAAATAAAAATATGAATGCAAGGTTTGGAGGTTTTCAAACCTCTCCCAAGCTTAGGTTTTTGCCAGGCTCAGTTGTTGTCGTAGTTCGGTGGCGGGTACGGTTACTGCTGGTAGTAGTCGGGGAAGTGGGTCATGAAGTGACTGAAGTTGTGAGTTAAGGCACTAACATCCTCATTCACTTCATGTAGCGTGTGGTCAATTTCCCCAACGTGCAGGTTGAGCTGCTGAAAATCTTGATAGGGGACGTTGTTGAAGCCCTAGTGTTGGTGATTGGGACATGGGTCCCAGGATCCCTCCTGTTGCTGTTGCTGTCCCTCCTAGGCAGGGTCGTATTCTTGCTCCTGCTCCTACTCATCCTCATCCTGCTGCTCTCCTTCTTCATCTTGTTCTTGATCAGGCTAGAATTCAGCCATGATCTCCACCACTTGATCCTTGGCGAGGATCCATTTGTCCTTCTCCACAATCGAGAAGGCTTATGTATAGGGCAACATAACCTACTCAACCTGTGCATCACCGAGATAACCAAACTGATATGCTCGGAGCATCTTGTTAGCTCGGTAAACATCGAGGAAGCCACAAGCAGTTAGATATTTGACATCCATAAGTTTGGAGCTGTCAACAGGTTGCATCATAGGTAATGTAATGTTCAATGCTAGGGCAAGGTGGGTTACCAATCCACCAATGCGAATGTCAACTTTCTTTTTGTTGCTCTAGTGGCGAAAGTGATGGAGGACTAGAGCCGCGGGATTGGGGATTTGTGGTGCATTGGGTAAGAGTGCCTTGGTGATCATGGGCATGTCCGCATTAGCCATGGAACCGGTATCTCCTCTTCCCAATAGTGTATTGGCGAGGAACAAGGCGTACTAGCAAATTGTTGGTGTGGCGCCCCGCAAAAACCACTACTAGAAAATTGCGTTGTTTTTGTGCATTGCATCATCATGACCGCATGCTCATGTCATCATGCCACATTGCATTTGAGCATCGTCATCATCATGCATTTGTTTGTCTGAAACTATTTCCGAAAAACATATTTGGTTTTCTAAATACCCCGCCTTTATTTCAAAATCCAAAACCCGGGTCTCCGGATTATTTTGTTTCGTATACCAATGGATTTCAAAAGCCCCGTTTTAAATAATAAAATATTTATTTTATTTTAGGGGCAGCCATACCGGGCCGATACGACCCAGTCGGCCACCCCCAGTACAAAAACCAGACTACCTAAACCTTTTACCTACCCCAACCTAATCTACCCACCCTGCCTCCACCTCATCCCACCCAATCGATGCCCGCCACCTCACCACTTCCCCAACTCCCTCCACTCCCATGCCTCTACATCAGCCTCCAGCCCCACCTCCCAACTCGCTCCTGAACCACCCCGAGACCACCTGCCCACTCCCGTCGCCCGGTCCCACCATTTGGGGCAATCCTGAGCCCGCCTGCCCCTCCTCAATCATATCCCACCTCCTCTCCACCCTACCCCACACAAAAACCAACACACACGCACGCTGTCCCACTGGCCTCCCTCGCTCACCTGCCCTCGCCACGCGGGCCCCACCCCACCTGGCGCGACCCCCCCAGCCCGACAACCCCTGGTCCCACGTGGCCCACCGCCCTGCACGTCCTCCCACGCCCGCCCCAGGCACGCCTCCCCCCGATCGAACCCGTCCCCCACCTACCCCTCGCGTGCGACCCGCTCCTCTCTCTCTTCCCCAACCCTCTGCAATCAAACGCCGCTGCCCTCTCCTCTCCTCTCGCCGGCCACCGCCAGGGCGAGCCGCCTCGCAGTCCACCATCTCTCCTCCCCGCGGACCCGACGCCTCTCCTTCACGTCGCCGGCCCGGCCATGCGAGCCCGGCCTGTGCCTCGTCGCTCCGTCGGCCCCCCCTGAGACGCGGTCCCTGCCCGCCCCTGTCTCACGCCCCGCATCAGCTCGCTCCGGCCGCCGCCGTGCCTCGCCTCCGCTCGCCCGACGCGACCCCGAGCAACGTGGCGGCCCCCTCCTCCGCCCGTCGACCCCGCACCTCTGCACAGCTGGCTGGCGTCGACCTCGTCGGTCTCGGGTGCCTCGCCCCGCCTCTCCCTACCTCTGCCTCCTCTTTGGTGGCCACGGCTCGCGACCGCCTGGCGCGTCTGCCTCCAACCTCCCTTCCACCCACCACGAGCCTCCCCGCCACCACCGAGCTCCGCCTGCCGCCTCGCCCGGCCCGTCCTCGACCTCCGGCCGGATTCCCCGCGCGCCCGCCGCCCGCGCCCGCCGTGACGCCCAGCTCCTCTTCCTCCTCGGGTCGATGCCGCTGCTGCCGCCTCTCCCTAGTGCCCTCCTTCCTGCTGCTGTTTCCACAGGGGGGCCCTCCCGAGCGACCCTGCACCACCGCGTCTCTTCAGCGCCTTGTCCCAGAGCCACCCTTCAGCTGCGGTACGACCAGTAGCTGCTCAGTCAAATGCTTGAACGGGTCATGTCTTGTGTTTGGCTACCCGTGTTCTGGCAGCAGTCCACCGCAACTCACCCCCATGTTGGCATGCAAGGTCTAGCTCGGTGTGGGAAGATCCAAGTGCTACCATGACCGATGCTAAGAGAAGTTTCGATGTGGATGATTGAACCTGAGCACGAAGGATTCGTATCGTGCTAAGAGCGACCACGCCGAGAACCCGCGGTACTAGAAGACGCACCAACACCAAACCAAGTGCATCATTAACAACCGAAGCTGGAACCCCATGATCTCTTTCATGGAATCCAAAGACCCGATCCCGGATCCGAAGTCTAAACCCCAGCACCGACTTCATGATCTCCTTCACGGATGCAAGACCCCATCCCCGGAGGTGAAGACCGACCCGGCCGAGACCGACCCCCGGTGAACACCAAGTTCGCCGAACCCTAATGTGATCCCCTCACCAAGATCCCTATTTTTTATAAATGACATCTATATAAATTGCTGCATATTTATTTGTACATGCTTGCATACATACTGTGGGTGTTTGGGGTGTTTCGACGAATCACCTAAATTAAATATGGGATCCATATGCGGGCAAATCTAGTCTTATATTGGTCCCATTTAAATTGGTGTAGCGAACCGGTGCTATATTTTGCCTTGTTAAGACAACATTTAAATGGCGGGTATCTAAACAACATGAACTTATTAATTAGTTGTCGGGACCCCGGTTCCGCTTAATATTGCCTAATTGCATCGCATCCTTTGCCATGTCATGCATCATACATGCATCATGCCTGATCTTCTGCCGTTGTATTAAATAGTGCATCCGGTGTTTCCTTTAGTGTTTTGGTTCTTCGCGGATAAGGCCGTTGAGTTGATGCGAGTGTCGACCCGATCTTCGGATGAACCTTCGGCAGTGTTTTCAGGCGAGCATCTCCCCCTTTTCTACCTATCTTACTTTTATAGTATTTATTCCCTCCTGTTGATCTATTGCTATCTGTGTTGCGATGCTCTAGTTTTCGTGATTGATATCCCTTGCAGCCTCATATTGCCTTGGACACATCCTATTACCCGTTGTTTGGTAGATAGTTGGACTTATGCGTCGTAGTCGCTTGCTCAAGTGCTGCTATGCGGTCGTCAAGTACCACAGTTGTTGGAGTAATGTCGCATGTTTAATGTTGGAGATGATCATGGCTTTAATTATTGTTTAATAACTAAAATTGAAAGTAGGTAAATGCAGAGGCACCGGTGGGTAATAGACAATATTTGGTTTTTAATCACACCGTGTCCCGTGGGACCCGAGTTCTTGACACTGCTCCGAGATCGAGCGCTAACCATTGTGGGGTGTGTGGGCACCCCCATCGATTAGTACCTGATTTCAAAGTATTGTACTGGGGGCCACAAAGTAGTTTGGGGCTTTATTACTATTCTGTACTTATGCCATGCTTTACTGCTTAATTTAAAATTGTGCGATGTACTGCACCTGTACTGTTTAGGATTGCGGAGTGTTTTCGCGGTATCGATAAGCCCAGTCACACTTTCGGGTTCCCAGTCGTTTACAGCCATTGGCGCAAACCCTGAGTCCGTCTCGGAGACCGGCCGACTTCGTTGCGGGTAGCTTAGTGGGGTGGCCCCCATGTACTTGCTTTGGGTCTGGGAAACGCCATGACTTAGGCCCCGCCGACATAACAATGGGTGTATGTTAACTGATCCGCAAAAGGGTCAAGTGCGTGGATACTTTGGTGCACCCTAGGGTTAAATCTTTTCAAAAGCCGTGTCATGGTTATGGACGACTTGGAGCACAGTTCTCGATCATAGACAACTATAACTAAAGTTTACTGTTATAATTTGGCTTGTATCCGATATGACTAGTAATCAGCTTCACTGCAACGGAATGGCTAAATAAAAGTACCAACAACTGCTGGGTTTGGGATATCTCATGCTAATTGTATCTGACTAGTAAGTGTTGCAACTACAACGGAATGGTTAACTAAAACTGCCCACTGCTTATTATATCAGGATGACTATCTATACCTGACTAGTAATTGCTGCAACGATAACTGAATAAATAAAACTGCCAACGGTGTGAGTTCCTCGGTTGACTTCATCGTTTGGTCTCGAGGGGGAAAACACCAGGATGGGTATGCTTGGTGGTAGTATCAGGTTGGTTCCGAATAGGTCTTTCTTACCCCTCTCTGATAGCCGCTATTTGTATCGAGTCTCTATAGGTTGTTTAGTGCATGCTTTGCTGCCGCTTCAGTCCACCATACCTTTGTAGGCGAGGACCGCCGAATTCTAGTCTCGCTGTCGCCTCGATCACCGCTCTCTTTTCCTTTGCCCTCTGTCGGCACCCCTTTTGTTTAAGCAGGTTTTGAGATCGACGTCGTTAGCGTGGTTACCCTTCCGCTCGGCTGGCAGGGTTATGGACGCCATTGGTTATTCTTCGTGGCTCTTAGCTCAATTTGCATCTTGTCCGTACTTTCGGACGCTGTATCGCTTTCAAGGTGATTTGGATCTTTGTCTTGTATATATCGTATTCTTGACTCTTTGATTCATTTGTTGTATATATCTGTTACATGGGTTCCATCGTGGACTAATGTGTAATGATATTACTTCGTTTTCCACCCGCACGCAAGTGCCTGGTGGGCACCTTTGAATCGTTTCTATGCGGGTTTGGCAGGAATCGCTGAGACTTGCATAGGGCCGATTTTGAGGGTGTTACAGAGTGGTATCAGAGCACAGCAGTTGCGATACCCCACAAGTCCAGCCTGTAGGATAACCTAGCTAACGGCCGAAGTAGAGTGTCAAAACTATTTTTGCAAAATCGGTTGGATAGTTCTGATTAGGTCTGATATTACTCCTTACCCCTCTGCTGCTCTCTTCTCACCTCTGCGTGTTTTGAATCCGCTCTCTTCTCTCTCTTCGAGTCCAGGATTTCTCGTGGTTGGGTTCCATTGTACCTTCAGGGTTTCGCTTCCTCCTTTGGTAACGGTGTTGCTACATCTGGTCTTCATGCTATCCGAGGAATCCTTCGTCTGGTGGACTTCTCTTTGTTCCTTCTCGTGCCTCCCGGTGTTTTCCGACGCGACGACATCATCTACGCCAGATCCGATGCAGAGTCTGCATCACTCCTTTGTTTCCGACCCTTGATTGTCGAGATCTTCAGTCTGATTCCGAGAATGGCTGCACGCTTTTCTACTGATTGTGCGGAGTAATAGCTTGGGTGCGTGATGGATTGGCCCCCATGCCGACTACCCCTTCTATTCGCTTTTGTACATTGAAGTGGATGAGAATGCATCGGTTCCCTCTTTCTATCGAAGCTAGAGGTGGCTTTATTGGTTGATACCTCTACCTTCGCCTTTGTTTTCCCGGAGTGTTCTCTCGACGATCACGGACAACGACCTCTTGTTAGTGGTGTCGCGAGGATCTACACGAAGCGAGAAGACGCAGATCGCGACCTTCCTTCCGGTACCATGAGGCGGATCTCGAGGGCGAGATCCATTGTTAGTGGTGTCGAATTGTGGCGCCCCGCAAAAACCACTACTAGAAAATCGCGTTGTTTTTGTGCATTGCATCATCATGACCGCATGCTCATGTCATCATGCCACATTGCATTTGAGCATCGTCATCATCATGCATTTGTTTGTCTGAAACTATTTCCGAAAAACATATTTGGTTTTCTAAATACCACCTTTATTTCAAAATCCAAAACCGGGTCTCCGGATTATTTTGTTTCGTATACCAATGGATTTCAAAAGCCCCGTTTTAAATAATAAAATATTTATTTTATTTTAGGGGCAGCCATACCGGGCCGATACGACCCAGTCGGCCACTCCCAGTACAAAAACCAGACTACCTAAACCTTTTACCTACCCCAACCTAATCTACCCACCCTGCCTCCACCTCATCCCACCCAATCGATGCCCGCCAGCTCACCACTTCCCCAACTCCCTCCACTCCCATGCCTCCACATCAGCCTCCAGCCCCACCTCCCAACTCGCTCCTGAACCACCCCGAGACCACCTGCACACTAACGTCGCCAGGTCCCACCATCTGGGGCAATCCAGGCCCTTTGCCCTCCTCAGTCCTATCACACCACATCTCCACCCTACCCCACACAAAAACCAACACACCACACGCTCCACCGCATGCCACTCCGCCTTGACGTCTCCCCGCACCACCTAGTCCACCACGGGCCCCACCCAGCGCGACCCCCCCCCAAGCCCTGGCCCCACGTGGGCCACCGCCTTGCACGTCCTCCCACGCCCGCCCCAGGCACGCCTCCCCCCAATCGAACCCGTCCCCCACCTACCCCTTGCGTGCGACCCGCTCCTCTCTCTCTTCCCCAACCCTCTGCAATCAACCGTCGCTGCCCTCTCCTCTCCTCTACTTCCGCCAGCCTTGCCAGCGCCGCCATGATCCACCATCTCTCCTCCCGTGGACCAGGCGCCTCTCCTTTCGTCGCCCGGCAGCCATCTGAGCAGGCACACTGCCCTCGTCGCTCCGTCGGCCCCCAGGGCCAGCATCCCTCCTCACGCCATCACGTGCCTCGCCTCCCCGGCGACCCCGCGCTCCGTGGCGGCCCCCTCCTCCCCGTCGACCCGCACCTCTGCCCGCTACAGCCGGCCTCGTCGACCTCGTCGGTCTCCGGGTGCCGCCCGCCTCTCCCTACCTCTGCCTCCTCTTTGGCCCGCAGCACGGCACGACCTGCCTGCCGCCCGCCTCTCGCTTCGCCCGTCTCCAGCCTTCCACCCACGAGCCTGCCGCCCCAACCTCCCTCTAGCCCCGCTCGGCCGCCACACCGAGCTCCGTCCGCCGCTTCGCCCGTCTCCTCGACCTCGGCCGGATCCCCCGCCGCCAGCCGCCACGTCGCCCAGCTCCTCTTCCTCCTGGTCGATGCTGCTGCTGCCGCCTCTCCCTAGTGCCCTCCTTCCTGCTTTGTTTCCAGAGGCCCTCCGGCGACCACCACCGCGTCTCTTCAGCGCCTTGTCCCGAGCCACCTTCAGCTGCGACGACCAGTAGCTTTCGGTCAAATGCTTGAATGGGTCCTGTCTTGTGTTTGGCTACCCGTGTTCTGGCAGCAGTCCACCGCAACTCAACCCCCCCCCCCATGTTGGCATGCAAGGTCCGGCTCGGTGTGTCAAGATCCAAGTGCTACCGTGATGAGATGCTAAGAGAAGTTTGATGTGGATGATTGAACCTGAGCACGAAGGATTCAGATTGCTAAGAGCGACCACGCCGAGAACCATGTACTAGAAGACGCACCAACACCAAACCAAGTGCATCATTAACAACCGAAGCCGAAACCCCATGATCTCTTTCATGGAATCCAAAGACCCGATCCCGGATCCGAAGTCTAAACCCCGGCACCGACTTCATGATCTCCTTCACGGATGCAAGACCCCGTCCCCGGAGGTGAAGACCGACCCGGCCGAGACCGACCCCCGGTGAACACCAAGTTCGCCGAACCCTAATGTGATCCCCTCACCAAGATCCCTATTTTTTATAAATGACATCTATATAAATTGCTGCATATTTATTTGTACATGCTTGCATACATACTGTGGGTGTTTGGGGTGTTTCGACGAATCACCTAAATTAAATATGGGATCCATATGCGGGCAAATCTAGTCTTATATTGGTCCCATTTAAATTGGTGTAGCGAACTGGTGCTATATTCTGCCTTGTTAAGACAACATTTAAATGGCGGGTATCTAAACAACATGAACTTATTAATTAGTTGTCGGAACCCCGGTTCCGCTTAATATTGCCTAATTGCATCGCATCCTTTGCCATGTCATGCATCATACATGCATCATGCCCGATCTTCTGCCGTTGTATTAAATAGTGCATCCGGTGTTTCCTTTAGTGTTTTGGTTCTTCGCGGATAAGGCCGTTGAGTTGATGCGAGTGTCGACCCGATCTTCGGATGATCCTTCGGCAGTGTTTTCAGGCGAGCATCTCCCCCTTTTCTACCTATCTTACTTTTATAGTATTTATTCCCTCCTGTTGATCTATTGCTATCTGTGTTGCGATGCTCTAGTTTTCGTACCCGTGATATCCCTTGCAGCCTCATATTGCCTTGGACACATCCTATTACCTGTTGTTTGGTAGATAGTTGGACTTGCGCGTCGTAGTCGCTTGCTCAAGTGCTGTTGCGTGTCGTCAAGTACCACAGTTGTTGGAGTAATGTCGCATGTTTAATGTTGGAGATGATCATGGCTTTAATTATTGTTTAATAACTAAAATTGAAAATAGGTAAATGCAGAGGCACCGGTGGGTAATAGACAATATTTGGTTTTAATCGCTCCTTTGGTGTCCCGAGGACCCCGAGTTCTTGACACTGCCGAGATCGAGCCGCTAACCACAATTGTGTGTGTGGGCACCCCATCGATTAGTACCTGATTTCAAAGTATTGTACTGGGGGCCACAAAGTAGTTTGGGGCTTTATTACTATTCTGTACTTATGCCATGCTTTACTGCTTAATTTAAAATTGTGCGATGTCTGTTTGTCTTTGTTTAGGATTGGAGTGTTTTGGTATCGACAAGCCAGTCCACACTTTCGGGTTCCAGTCGTTTACAGCCATTGGCGCAAACCCTGAGTCCGTCTCGAGACCGGCCGACTTCGTTGGGGTAGCTTAGTGGGTGGCCCCATGTACTTGCTTTGGGTCCAGGAACGCTCATGACTTAGGCCCCGCCGACATACCGATGGGTGTATGTTAACGATCCGGCAAAAGGGTCAAGTGCGTGGATATTTGGTGCACCTCCAGGGTTAAATCTTTTCGAAAAGCCGTGTCCGCGGTTATGGACGACTTGGAGCACAGTTCTCGATCATAGACAACTATAACTAAATTTACTGTTATAATTTGACTTGTATCCGATATGACTAGTAATCAGCTTCACTGCAACGGAATGGCTAAATAAAAGTACCAACAACTGCTGGGTTTGGGATATCTCATGCTAATTGTATCTGACTAGTAAGTGTTGCAACTACAACGGAATGGTTAACTAAAACTGCCCACTGCTTATTATATCAGGATGACTATCTATACCTGACTAGTAATTGCTGCAACGATAACTGAATAAGTAAAACTGGCAACGGTGTGAGTTCCTCGGTTGACTTCCTCGTTTGGTCTCGAGGGGGAAAACACTAGGATGGGTATGCTTGGTGGTAGTATCAGGTTGGTTCCGAATAGGTCTTTCTTACCCCTCTCTGGTAGCCGCTATTTGTATCGAGTCTCTATAGGTTGTTTAGTGCATGCTTTTCTGCCGCTTCAGTCCACCATACCTATGTAGGCGAGGACCTTTAATTCTAGTCTCGCGTGTACGGCCTCAAGATCTTGACCGCTTCTCTCTTTCCTTTGCCCTCTGTCGGCACCCCTTTGTTTAAGCAGGTTTTGAGATCGACGCCGTTAGCGGTGGTTACCTTCCTTCGGCTCGGCAGGGTTATGGACGCCATTGGTTATTCTTCAGGGCTCTTAGCTCAATTTGCATCTTGTCCGTACTCAGACGCTGTATCGTTTTCAAGGTGATTTGGATCTTTGTACTGTATATCTGTATTCTTGACTCTTTGATTCGCTGTTGTATATATCTGTTCTGTGGGTTCCGTCGTGGACTAATGTGTAATGATATTACTTCGTTTTCCACCCGCACGCAAGTGCCTGGTGGGCACCTTTGAATCGTTTCTATGCGGGTTTGGCAGGAATCGCTGAGACTTGCATAGGGCCGATTTTGAGGGTGTTACAGAGTGGTATCAGAGCACAGCAGTTGCGATACCCCACAAGTCCAGCCTGTAGGATAACCTAGCTAACGGCCGAAGTAGAGTGTCAAAACTATTTTTGCAAAATCGGTTGGATAGTTCTGATTAGGTCTGATTTTACTCCTTACCCCTCTGCTGCTCTCTTCTCACCTCTGCGTGTTTTGAATCCGCTCTCTTCTCTCTCTTCGAGTCCAGGATTTCTCGTGGTTGGGTTCCATCGTACCTTCAGGGTTTCGCTTCCTCCTTTGGTAACGGTGTTGCTACATCTGGTCTTCATGCTATCCGAGGAATCCTTCGTCTGGTGGACTTCTCTTTGTTCCTTCGTGCCTCCGGTGTTTTCCGACGACGACATCATCTACGCCAGATCCGATGCGTAGTCCATCACTCCTTTGTTTCACCCTCGATTGTCGAGATCTTCATCGATTCCGAGAATGGCTGCACGCTTTTCTACTGATTGTGCGGAGTAATAGCTTGGGTGCGTGATGGATTGGCCCCCATGCCGACTACCCCTTCTATTCGCTTTTGTACATTGAAGTGGATGAGAATGCATCGGTTCCCTCTTTCTATCGAAGCTAGAGGTGGCTTTATTGGTTGATACCTCTACCTTCGCCTTTGTTTTCCCGGAGTGTTCTCTCGACGATCACGGACAACGACCTCTTGTTAGTGGTGTCGCGAGGATCTACACGAAGCGAGAAGACGCAGATCGCGACCTTCCTTCCGGTACCATGAGGCGGATCTCGAGGGCGAGATCCATTGTTAGTGGTGTCAAATTGTGGCGCCCCGCAAAAACCACTACTAGAAAATCGCGTTGTTTTTGTGCATTGCATCATCATGACCGCATGCTCATGTCATCATGCCACATTGCATTTGAGCATCGTCATCATCATGCATTTGTTTGTCTGAAACTATTTCCGAAAAACATATTTGGTTTTCTAAATACCCCGCCTTTATTTCAAAATCCAAAACCCGGGTCTCCGGATTATTTTGTTTCGTATACCAATGGATTTCAAAAGCCCCGTTTTAAATAATAAAATATTTATTTTATTTTAGGGGCAGCCATACCGGGCCGATACGACCCAGTCGGCCACTCCTAGTACAAAAACCAGACTACCTAAACCTTTTACCTACCCCAACCTAATCTACCCACCCTGCCTCCACCTCATCCCACCCAATCGATGCCCGCCACCTCACCACTTCCCCAACTCCCTCCACTCCCATGCCTCCACATCAGCCTCCAGCCCCACCTCCCAACTCGCTCCTGAACCACCCCGAGACCACCTGCCCACTCCCGTCGCCCGGTCCCACCATCTGGGGCAATCCCGAGCCCGCCTGCCCCTCCTCAATCCTATCCCACCTCCTCTCCACCCTACCCCACACAAAAACCAACACACCACACGCGCATGCCACTCACGCACGCTGTCCCGCGCGTCTCCCTGCCCGCACCCAGTCCCTGCCACGCGGGCCCCACCCCACCTGGCGCGACCCCCTAGCCCGACAAGCCCTGGCCCCACGTGGCCCACCGCCTTGCACGTCCTCCCACGCCCGCCCCAGGCACGCCTCCCCCCGATCGAACCCGTCCCCCACCTACCCCTCGCGTGCGACCCGCTCCTCTCTCTCTCTTCCCCAACCCTCTGCTATCAACCGCCGCTGCCCTCTCCTCTCCTCTCGCTGGCCACCGCCCAGGCGACTCATGATCCACCATCTCTCCTCCCATGGACGGCGCCTCTCCTTAGCGTGTGGCCCGGCCTGTGCCTCGTCGCTCCGTCGGCCCCCCAGGGGACGCGGTCCCTGCCCGCCCCTGTCTCACGCCCCGCATCAGCTCGCTCCGGCCGCCGCCGTGCCTCGCCTCCGCTCCCCCGACGCGACCCCGAGCTCCGTGGCGGCCCCCTCCGCCTGGCCGACCCCTCTGCCCCGCTGCAGCCGGCCTGCGTCGACCTCGTCGGTCTCCGGGTGCCGCGCCCCCGCCTCTCCCTACCTCTCTGCCTCCTCTTTGGTCGGCCACGGCTCGGCCACGACCTCGCCGTGCGCCGCCTCGCTCGCCCCGTCTCCAGCCCTTCCACCCACCGCGAGCCTCGCCGCCCCAACCTCCTCTAGCCCCGCCGCCGGCGTCCCTGCCGCCACCGAGCTCCGTTTCCGCTCGCCCCGGCCCGTCCTCGACCTCCGGCCGGATCCCCGCGCGCCCGCCGCCCGCGCCCGCCGCGTCGCCCAGCTCCTCTTCCTCCTCGGGTCGATGCCGCTGCTGCCGCCTCTCCCTAGTGCCCTCCTTCCTGCTGCTGTTTCCATAGGGGGGCCCTCCCGAGCGACCCTGCACCACCGCGTCTCTTCAGCGCCTTGTCCCAGAGCCACCCTTCAGCTGCATGCGACCGAGCTGCTCAGTCAAATGCTTGAACGGGTCATGTCTTGTGTTTGGCTACCCGTGTTCTGGCAGCAGTCCACCGCAACTCACCCCCATGTTGGCATGCAAGGTCTAGCTCGGTGTGGGAAGATCCAAGTGCTACCGTGACCGATGCTAATAGAAGTTTCGATGTGGATGATTGAACCTGAGCACGAAGGATTCGTATCGTGCTAAGAGCGACCACGCCGAGAACCCGCGGTACTAGAAGACGCACCAACACCAAACCAAGTGCATCATTAACAACCGAAGACGAAACCCCATGATCTCTTTCATGGAATCCAAAGACCCGATCCCGGATCCGAAGTCTAAACCCCGGCACCGACTTCATGATCTCCTTCACGGATGCAAGACCCCGTCCCCGGAGGTGAAGACCAACCCGGCCGAGACCGACCCCCGGTGAACACCAAGTTCGCCGAACCCTAATGTGATCCCCTCACCAAGATCCCTATTTTTTATAAATGACATCTATATAAATTGCTGCATATTTATTTGTACATGCTTGCATACATACTGTGGGTGTTTGGGGTGTTTCGACGAATCACCTAAATTAAATATGGGATCCATATGCGGGCAAATCTAGTCTTATATTGGTCCCATTTAAATTGGTGTAGCGAACCGGTGCTATATTTTGCCTTGTTAAGACAACATTTAAATGGCGGGTATCTAAACAACATGAACTTATTAATTAGTTGTCGGGACCCCGGTTCCGCTTAATATTGCCTAATTGCATCGCATCCTTTGCCATGTCATGCATCATACATGCATCATGCCCGATCTTCTGCCGTTGTATTAAATAGTGCATCCGGTGTTTCCTTTAGTGTTTTGGTTCTTCGCGGATAAGGCCGTTGAGTTGATGCGAGTGTCGACCCGATCTTCGGATGAACCTTCGGCAGTGTTTTCAGGCGAGCATCTCCCCCTTTTCTACCTATCTTACTTTTATAGTATTTATTCCCTCCTGTTGATCTATTGCTATCTGTGTTGCGATGCTCTAGTTTTCGTACCCGTGATATCCCTTGCAGCCTCATATTGCCTTGGACACATCCTATTACCTGTTGTTTGGTAGATAGTTGGACTTGCGCGTCGTAGTCGCTTGCTCAAGTGCTGTTGCGTGTCGTCAAGTACCACAGTTGTTGGAGTAATGTCGCATGTTTAATGTTGGAGATGATCATGGCTTTAATTATTGTTTAATAACTAAAATTGAAAATAGGTAAATGCAGAGGCACCGGTGGGTAATAGACAATATTTGGTTTTTAACCGCTCACTGGTGTCCCGTAGGACCCCGAGTTCTTGACACCTGTTCCGAGATCGAGCGCGCTAACCACAGGTGGGGTGTGTGGGCACCCCCATCGATTAGTACCTGATTTCAAAGTATTGTACTGGGGGCCACAAAGTAGTTTGGGGCTTTATTACTATTCTGTACTTATGCCATGCTTTACTGCTTAATTTAAAATTGTGCGATGTACTGCACCTGTACTGTTTAGGATTGCGGAGTGTTTTCGCGGTATCGACAAGCCCAGTCACACTTTCGGGTTCCCAGTCATTTACAGCCATTGGCGCAAACCCTGAGTCCGTCTCGGAGACCGGCCGACTTTGTTGCGGGTAGCTTAGTGGGGTGGCCCCCATGTACTTGCTTTGGGTCTGGGAAACGTCATGACTTAGGCCCCGCCGACATACCGATGGGTGTATGTTAAGCGATCCGCAAAAGGGTCGTGCGTGTGGATACTTTGGTGCACCTCCAGGTTAAATCTTTTTCAAAAGCCGTGTCCATGTTATGGACGACTTGGAGCACAGTTCTCGATCATAGACAACTATAACTAAAGTTTACTGTTATAATTTGACTTGTATCCGATATGACTAGTAATCAGCTTCACTGCAACGGAATGGCTAAATAAAAGTACCAACAACTGTTGGGTTTGGGATATCTCATGCTAATTGTATCTGACTAGTAAGTGTTGCAACTACAACGGAATGGTTAACTAAAACTGCCCACTGCTTATTATATCAGGATGACTATCTATACCTGACTAGTAATTGCTGCAACGATAACTGAATAAGTAAAACTGCCAACGGTGTGAGTTCCTCGGTTGACTTCCTCGTTTGGTCTCGAGGGGGAAAACACTAGGATGGGTATGCTTGGTGGTAGTATCAGGTTGGTTCCGAATAGGTCTTTCTTACCCCTCTCTGGTAGCCGCTATTTGTATCGAGTCTCTATAGGTTGTTTAGTGCATGCTTTTCTGCCGCTTCAGTCCACCATACCTATGTAGGCGAGGACCGCCGAATTCTAGTCTCGCCGTGTACTGGCCTCAGTACTGACCGCTCTCTCTTTTCCTTTGCCCTCTGTCGGCACCCCTTTTGTTTAAGCAGGTTTTGAGATCGACGTCGTTAGCAGGGTTACCCTTCCGGCTCGGCCTGGGCAGGGTTATGGACGCCATTGGTTATTCTTCAGGGCTCTTAGCTCAATTTGCATCTTGTCCGTACTCGGACGCTGTATCGTTTTCAAGGTGATTTGGATCTTTGTACTGTATATCTGTATTCTTGACTCTTTGAGTCGCTGTTGTATATATCTGTTCTGTGGGTTCCATCGTGGACTAATGTGTAATGATATTACTTCATTTTCCACCCGCACGCAAGTGCCTGGTGGGCACCTTTGAATCGTTTCTATGCGGGTTTGGCGGGAATCGCTGAGACTTGCATAGGGCCGATTTTGAGGGTGTTACAGTTGGGTATCCCCCCTTTGCCAGTTGCACCAGTGTCGTGCCGCCCGAGCCCACCCAAGCCCCGCTCGCAACAGACTGCACCGCCCTCTCCCACGATGTCCAAGAGACAGGCAACTGTCCACCGCCACCCCCTATCCACCCCTCGACCGCAGGCAAGCCGTGGACCACCCGAACACGCTGCGCCCATTTCTCTACCAGCCATGCCGAGAGCACGCCAGAGCGCCGCAGCCGACACGCGCGCACACGCCGCGCCTCGCCCTCTCTGTGTGTGCACACACTCAACATGACACCACCTACCCCCCAGACACGCCTGTTCGCCGATGCGTGGACCGTAGCCACTATACGATGTCTAGAACATCGTCGCTCCCATGCAGAGCACCGACCTTTTCTGACCGTTCTCGACCGCCCCTTGCCACGCCATCAAGCGTATGACCACCACCCTGAAGCACCGCGTCGACCCCTACCCTCAGCCATGCCAATAGCTCACTGCAACGATGTCGCCGACGAGCCCGAGCCATACCGCAATGTCCCCATACTTGTGTATAAATAGAGGCCACCCCAACCTCAATTTGCCACACCATTCCACTCCCCTATCTCTCAGACACCTCCCACACCTCTCCCCGGAGCAAGGCGAGCACCACATTGCCGGAATTTAGCCGGAGTCCGCCGCTGCACAGGAAGAAGGAAGCCGTCGATTGGAGCCGCCCTAGGAGCTACCGTGACCGCGCCTCAAACCGCCATCAACGACAATCCCATTCGCCCCCATCGCCAACCTTAGCAGGAGCCCTGGTGAGCCTCACACGACCCCCACCACCCTGTTAGGTTTAGAATCTCGTCGGAGCCGTTCTGTGTAGACGATGAACCTCAGCCGTAGGATCCTGTTCTAATCGTAAGGCTGAGATTAATAGATACCGTTTTGGGGTAGATGAGCCACTGACTAGTGGGACCCTCTGTCAGTAGCCCGCTGCACCAGCGAACTACAGCTGGGCCGGCCCAATTAGTTTCCCGCGCAAGCCTAGTGATTCAAATAGACTTTTTTCCATTTTATTTAAAACTAGATTATGTCAGTAGATTGAAAAATCAATTCAAAGAGATTCACTGAACCAAATTGCATGACTCCAATTTTGTTAGAAAGAAATTCAAATTATCTATCCAAGCCCATTGGATTCAAACCATTTGAAATTATAGATCACCTATACTAAAAATAACAAGGCAGAGACTTTTGCCACTTCGAACATTTTTCAACAATCAACCATAAATGCTTTTGAGTTGATTCCAACTCTCAAAAATCACTTTTGACAAGATCTATCTAAATATGTAAAAATATTTAGGTTTACATGCAATGATCTTGGACTAGTACTAAAAGAATGCTATATAGGCTTTTCTAGTCACTTTAATTTTATTAAATAGTAATTTTAAACTTTATAAAATGTGACCACCACCTTAAATCACATGCCCAAGTATTAGAATATGTGGTGATGACATGTGTCAACATGATCCCATATTTTAATTGGAGAATATTAAATCTTAAGTATTTTTCAATGAGTAGAAATTACTTTTCTAAAATAAGATAAATAAGACTAGGTCTTTATTTCATGTAATGATTGTGATGATGCTAGATCATCTAGTGTGAGCCTTAGTGTGCTAAATAGAAGTAGTTAAGTATTGTTTGGTGATTGTGTACCTCGTATTCATTTATAGACGCTAGTATCGACCCAGGATACGAGGAGGAGGATTACTACAGAGAAGAAAAAGAAGAAGAAGAAGAAAACTTCAACCACTACAATACTCAAGGCAAGCTAACACTTGCAAGTTTCATAAATAGGCAAGCTAGAACTATGCAAGCTAACACTTGCAAACTTCATAACTATGCAAGCCATCTTTGCAATATAACCTATGCAAGATGCATTGCATGCTTTGGTTATGCAACCTTGATTATACCAATCCCAAGTTTTATTTACAAGCTTTATTCTTTTACTTTTACAAAAGTTCTTTACCTTTAGTTAGTAATTTATGAGTATTGGAAAAATAGGATATATACCATAAAGAGTATAAAACTAGGCCTAAGTAGTTATACTTAGATGTCATCAAAGGCATAAAAACTAGATTGGATAGTTACACCTGATTAGCACCCCTCATTAGTGACTACCCTCAACTTTAGTGGCTAGTGCTAAGCATAAAAGTTGATGAACTTTAGATGGGAATACTTGGTGAAAAGGATTATGAAAACCTTGGAATGATGATTCATTCTATTGAAATGTTTTGACACGTGTTGAGAAACACAATGATGATTTGATGATGAAAATGATGAGGCATGATCCTTGGCCCTTTATAAAAACTGATGGTTGGGTTCGGATGTTATACCATTCAAATTTTACTATACAACCACAATACCTGAATTGGGTAGGGCTTAACTGGAAGTTTATATGCCTTAGTATGGGTTCCCTCGCGGAAAGAGGTTGAGCTGAGGCTACCTCGTGAATGTGAATGTCCACCTATGTAGTGCCTAGGATGGCAGATGGCTATGGCTGGGAGGCCAAGCTCATAGGGGAGGTGCCTATACTAGAGTGTGTAATTGAAAGGTTATGATTGATTATCCGCATACTAAGTATGATGATTCTGGGTTATCCCTGATGGATGTATAGAATTTTGTGGTGAAAGTGTACCACCTCTGCAGAGTGTCAAACTATTCGAATAGGCGCGTCCGTGGTCATGGACAGTTGGAGTGGCCATACTGTTCCGTTGTCAGATGTTTTCAAAATGACTTGTGAATTGAACTATGACTTTGACTTGACCACAACAGGATTGTGGACATGAAAACTAGGTTCCCACTTAGGTGATGTAGAACATTAAATTAGTTTCTTTACTTTTGAACTCAGTATGAAATAAACCTGCCTTTTTGCAAATAAACCTAGAGCTTAAGATTCCTACTAGAACTACCTTACTTGTTAGTGATAGTTTGCGAGTACTTAAAGAGTACTATGGCCAGACTATGAGGAGGACTACCAGGAAGAGGGACAGCAGGAGGTCTATGACAACGAGGATCATCTCCCATCGTCAGCATTGCCTGTGACCCTGAAGATGGAGCCCCTACTATGTTTACTTCCGCTGCTTTGATTGTATTAGGACTGGATCATGAGATCCTTTATTTGTAAGACCTTTATTATGGTTTGTAATGGATGATGTACTATGGTACCAATTCTGTTATGTCTCGCAAAAATGGTAATCCTGGGATTGCGATGTGTGGCATAACAGGCATCTGGGATTAAAAATTCGGGTGTGAACATTTCTCCACTTGAGACGCTATATAAATTTGTAACAATTGACTCCCCATTGTGAGGGAAGCCAAAAGCATCACAAAATTGTTGGAAAGTTATTTCATATGGCTACTGGTTTATGGTGAAGCTTACCGTGCACGCATTACCTTTCTTCTTGTGGTCATCGTAGAAAGAGGTGAGGAACTCATAGGTGAGCTTGGTGTAAGTATTGTGGCCTGCGTAGGCGAGTAGCGATAGCCTTGCTTTTTCACACATGAGGTTGAAGTCTGCCCTCAACCCTGCCGTGGTGAGAAAGCTATCATCGGCCCAATGTGTGGGCATCACCCTCCTTGATGATACCATGGCCAGCTTGTTGTTGAGGTCGGCCCAGAGCCCCGAGCTCTCGCCACGTTGGCGCTTGCTCTTGCGAAAAATGCTACCAATTTTGTTCATCTTGATGCACTAAAAAAATTCACCATGAAACCTTAGGCATATAGTTTCTACATGATATACGAACGATTCTACGTGGAAAATTTTAATCCTAACGTGAGAAATCAAAAGGAAAAACAATATAAGCTTGAGTTCATCCACTAGATCAATGTGAGAGTTTCAACCATGTAATTCTGAAAATAAAGCATGGATAGGGAGAGAAACATACCGATGTGTTGATTCCCCAACTCAAACGAACGAAATCCACGAAGAATCAAGAATTCTAGGTGGGTTTTGAGGGGTTTGCAGAGAGAATATGAGAGAAAAAGTGAGGAGGAGGAAGAACCCTAGCCGCCCCAGTGTGATTGAGTGGTCACGCCGAACTATACGGCCGCAACTACATGGGTGGGATAAGTAGTTCCTGTCGTCTAGTTGCGGCGGTGTCCACAATTAGGGTTTCTTTATGCCAGATCACAGCTATACAGGCGCAACTATACGGCTGGATCAAAATGGTCCCGCTGTATAGTTGGTCGTTAAACCTTCTGGAACTTGAGATAAATTTTTTGAAACAGGCATCGACAACTATACGGCCAAACTATATGGCCGAAAGTTTTATTCCCGTTGCATAGTTGGTCGTCAAACCTTCTGTACCTAAGAAAGAATATTTGTCGATGTCGAATATATATATACGGACAAACTATATGGCCGGAATTTTTATTACCGCCTATAGTGGGTCGTTAAACCTTTAGTAGTCATCAAAAAAATTCTATTTCTTCAAGAATTCTTTCTTATCCTGAAACTTAGCGAAACACCTTGTCTTTGATAGAAAAATGACAGTAAAAATTGTCGACCAAGAACAACATGTATAGAGAAGGATTTTTAGTACTACCAAACTTCTTCTCCACAACTGGAGGTTCACTTTTTAATCTGGACAAAATGATTAAGCTAGTTTTTGTAGATAAAACTCAAACTTTTATTTTTATACTTATTCTATGCTTGTTCAATCGATATTTCTACTACTTTTTGACAGCTGCATCTTCACGGGCACCGCTTCCACAAGAATGTTTGTGAAAGTTGTAGGAATGCGATGAACATTTTATTCTTTCATTTATTTTATTAATGTAATGGGTTGACTCCCATTAAGCATTTTATTAAGAATGGTTGAATAATTCAACCCCTTCTCTATTCTCGAATTCTTACCTTGTGTTGCCCCTTACCAAAGGCACTTACCACATGAACTCGATTTGCTGGTGGAATATATCTTTCTCCTACTTCTAGCTTCTTTGGAAAATACCGGATGATTTCAGCATCATAAAAATTGAAGATTATTTTTCCCTCAAAATAATCAACTGACGCTCCTGCAGTACTAAGGAAAGATCTTCCAAGTATTATGGACAATTTTTCATCCTCTGGCATTTCAAGAATAATAAAATCAGTGGGAATAACATGCTTGTTTATTCTAAGTAGAACATCCTCAATCATACCAATGGGTTGTTTAGTGGACTTGTCACCCATCTGTAAAGTGATAGTAGTAGGTGAATACTCCCCTAATCCTAACCGTTTATAGAGGGAATATGGCATTACACTAACTCCTGCACCTAAATCACACAAGGCATTGTGAATATCTGTTTTGCCAATTGAGCATGAAATAGTTAGTATGCTGGGATCTCCCGATTTAGACAATAGCTTCCCATTAGCAGGATAACTAGTCACCATGGCAACGATTTCAGTTATTTCTTTCTTTCTACTAAGAATATCACGGAGGAATTTACAATATGTAGGAACTTTTATTGCATCCACAAATGGAATTTCCAGACGAAGATCACCAAGTGACTTTTTGAAATAATCATAGATTACTTGATCCAGTGCTTTATTTTTTCGATCGGGATAATGAAGCTTTTACTCACCTTTCTTATTCTTGTCTTTTAGCTTTTGTGGGGGATCAGGCTCTTTTGTTGCTTTCTTTTATTGCTGCTTATCGCTCTTGTTCTTTTCTACTACAACAACTTCATCTTCATTGCTCTTATCTTTTTCTTCTTTTGGATCAACTATCTCCGCATCAGAGTCATAACAGTCATCGTGTGCATCATTTTGCTCCTCCATGGTTTTATCTTGTGTTTCTTGAGTAGTTTCATCTTGAGGATCCACTACTGTATCATCTTCTTGGCTCTTTGAGCAAGGCTTTTTCTTTTTGATCTTTTTCAGCTTCATATTCTGGAGGTCCTAATGGTCCTACAACAACTGCACTTCCCCTTGTAACAAGATTAGTAGAAACAGGAATATCTATAGAATCTTGAAGAAAAATTTGATAACCAGATGCTATTTGTTCACATTGGGTTTCAATCATACTAAGGTGTGAAATAATTTTATTTCTTGGCCAATCTCATCCTAATTTTCCGTAAGTTCCACCAAAATCTTCTTATGTCTTTGAAATTGCTTATGCAGGTTATTATGAGATTTTGCTTGTCGATGTTCTAATTCTTGAAAAACTTTTCTAGTTTCATCTTCTTTAGAAATACTTGTAACAAGTCTACTTTGTTTTCCTTAACAAGCTCACCAGGTATACCTTTTTCTTTCATTGTTTTCCGCAGTTCAGGCATAAAATCATGAGTTATATGATGTATCCCTTTTTCCAGCTTAGTGCCAAAATCAGGATTATATAAAGAATCATTCTTAGCCCTAGTAGACATCAATTCCGAACATGCTTTAATAGTTAAAGTATTTATCGATCTTCCTTAGCTATATCTTTGCGCTTTTCATCACTGAAACGTCATAAGGACTATTAGACGGGTTTACTGTCAGGATACACATTTAGAGAGTGCTCGGCAAGTTCCTTGGGTACTCCGGTCATGTTAGAAGGTTTCCATGCGAAGAAATGTTTATTAACTTTCCTATGCACGGTCTAAACCTATGCCTATCTATGTCACCTTGTAGGGGTCATGATTCTTCAGCGGTGTTGTCTTCGTCTCTTTTGATTCCTTGAACTCCGGAGTCAGATACAACACCTCCTTCATTGTGGGCATCTCGGACGGATCAGTGTTCCTCTTCATCTCCTAGTACTCTTCGGCATGCAGTATGGCTTCAGAGAAGGCGGCAGATCCGTCCTTGCATTCTCATGTGCTTTCTTCGGGTTTCCCCGGATTGTGATAATGCCATTGGGACCTGGAAGTTTCGTCATGTTGTAGATGTAGCAAGGGCGAGCCATGAATTGCCAGAAGTATGGACACCTCAAGATAGCGTGATATGCGCTCTTCAATGTCACAACCTCAAAAGATAATGGTTTAGTCTGATAATTATCCGGCGTTCCAAAAGTAACGTCTAGAGTAATTTCTCCTAGAGAGTTCACTTGCCTTCTGGGGATGATTCCACGGATAATCACGATGCTATAATTCAGTTGTGTTTCTGATATCTTCTTATGGTGTAGTGATGTTTGCAAGTTTTCCCAACATTTAATTTAATGACGAGGGAGAGAATATAACCAGTCTAGAGCCTTATCTTTAAGAGATCAACGAAATAATTTTAGACGAGAGAAGTCTCTTGGCAAACCTTTTGGTCCAAGTGATGTTATCACATCGTCGAACTCTCTAAGATGTATTCCTGGGCCTTCACCTTCCCTTCCACTAAAAGCTTTTTCCTGCAAAATTTTAATAATCTCACCATCAAATCGATATTCACTAACTCCAGGATTAGGAAATTCTATTGGTTGTTTAAGAAAATCAAAACTTGGAGCACTATATTCTCTGAGAGTTTTCTCAGGTTTCTTGGGATTTATCTTGTACATGGACATGATTTGCATAAACTCACTCAGGTTTTCAACTTCAAGCTTATTTGATTTTAAAAGTTTTTCAATAATTTCCTCATTCCTTTGAATAGGCATGCTCTCAATATAATCTGGTAAATAGGTCCTACCAGAGCGTGTAGACCCTTTGTCTCCTAGGGAGACCATTTTGTAGTAGTAACACCTAAAATGTCATGATACAAACACTTAGCGCTTAGCTCCCCGTCAACAGTGCCAGAAAATAGCTTGATGTCTGCAAGTGCACAGATCGTTTGTAGCTAGTTTCGAAGTAAAGATATCGATCCCACAGGGAGCCCAAAGGTAAGTGTTTATGAATGAAGTCTCTGTCACACTAAAAGTTGTCACAGGTCTTCGAGTGAATTGACTGCGAGTGTGGAAATAAGAATGAAATTTGGATTAAACTGGATGTATTTAAATAAAACTAAAATGTAAACTTCAGGAATAAAAACCATAAAAGTAAAGAACGATTCGATTGTTTGTGGTTTTCTGCAGATGATAAAGAAGGCGCGGGGACATACAGTTCATTATGATAGTGACTGTGCCAGGTGGACGAACGATAAGTAAAAATTATAATCTTATAAGTATATGTGTAGGCGAGCAACCCATAATTAGCCAAAACTCCTCTTGGTAGATTTCATCCCAACTTCAATAATCCTATTAGTCTGTTGCCAAAACCATGGTGAGTCACTAGACGATTAAGATCCTTCAGGTTGCCTAGCAATTAAGCTCCTTGGATCAGACTAATGCAATAAGTACAGTGGTTCCTCGTGATACTCGAGTCAACTAGTTTCCCATTGATATCCCCGTGTCACTCGGGGGGTCGCCATTCTGCTAGCGAACAAGATCCTATCTATGTAGAATAAAGAATCATGTTGTTTGGTCCCTTACTTGGACAACAAGCATTAGGAATCCCATAGATAGTGAAGCACACATAATATAGTAATTAAAATCAGTCACAAGCGAATTGAAAATATATGTAGGCACATCACATCTCACTAATGTCTACGCACTTCTATTCTTGTAGACAGTTGTTGGGCCTCCAAGTGCAGAGGTTTCTAGAATAGCAGCAAGTTCTCCCTTAAGTGGATTACCCAAGGTTTATCGAACTTAGGGAGGAAGTGGTCAAATGTATCCCCTCTCAAGCAACCCTGCAATCAAGATACAAGAAGTCTCTTGTGCCCCAACACACCCAATACACCTGTCTGGTGTATAGGTGCACTGGTTCGGCGAAGAGATAGTGAAATGCAAGTGGTATAGATATAAGAAAACAGTGCCATAAAATAGCTTGATGGCATGGAAGAGACTAAAGACAAACTAAAACAAAGATGGTAGCAAGCAAATATGTAACAGATCTAGATGGAAATGGTGTTTCAATGCTTAGAAACAAGGCCTAGGGATCATACTTTCACTAGTGAACACTCTCATATAATTATCTTCTCTTCATGATACTACTCTGAACTACTCTCCGGTTGGACACTCTAATCCATGGTAGGGCTATAACAACACACCTCAAAGTAAGCCTTTCCCATCTAGATAACTCCAAACTGTCACCTTGAGCACTAGATGGTTCCAACAAACACCACAATTTCATAGAATCATCCAACTCCAGATATAACTCATAACAAGTATTTGTAATCTCTATCCTAAGTGCCACCATGGTGTGCACACTGTCACTTTCACACACATGGGGAAGCAGAGATCTATTAAAGCACTTGAGAAGCAAGGTAGATCTACTTGATTACAAAGCTCATGATCTTAATAAGATCATGCATAGAGAGAGAGATGAACACATACCTACGGGTAGAACCCTTAGCCCTGAGGAAGAACTACTCCCTCCTCATCATGGGAATCAGCAACGGTGATGGTGATGATGGTGGAGATCGATGGGGATGGCTCCGGGGGCACTTCCCCATACCGGCAGGGTGCCGGAACAGAGACTTTCTGTCCCTCGAATCCCCCTTTGGTGGCGATAGCACTGCAGAACTTTTCGTGGCTGGAGGCTTGATGATTTAGGGTTTTTGCATCGGGAGGAATCCTATAGGCGAAGAGGCAAGGTCGATGGGAAGCCAGGGGGCCCACACCACCTGGTGGCGTGGCCAGGGTGGACCCGTGCCACCACATGGTGTGGCCGCCCTATGTGAAGGGAATATGCCCGAGAGGCAATAATAAAGTGGTTATTATCTTATTCCATGTTTATGATAAATGTTTATTTTACATGCTAGAATTGTATTGATCGGAAATATTAATACATGTGTATTTAATAAACAAAAAGGGTTCCTAGTTATGCCTCTCTTGTAGACTAGCTTGTTGATTAAAAAGATGGTCAAGGTTTCCTGATCATGGACATTGGATGTTGTTAATAACAAGGTCACACCATTGGTGGAATGATGTGATGAACATTCATCCGAAGTATAGCATTACGATCAAAGTCATTATGTTTATATTTCTATAATATCATACGAAGTAATCTTTATCCTTAGACCATGAGATCATGTTAATTGCTAACACCGGAAGAGTATCTTGATAACATCAAACGTCACACCGTAACAGGGTGACTATAAAGGTGGGTTCAGTGCTACGAAGGTGTTATGTTGAGGCTCATGGATCAAGAGTGGGATTTTTCCATCCCGATGACGGATATATATACTCTGGGCCCTCTCAATGATATCACATTGAAATAGCTTGCAAGCAAGTGATGTGATCACTAGAATGTTATATCACGGGAACGAGAAAGAGTGCATGTTGGTAACGAGATCAAACTAGGTATGGAGATACTGATGATCGAATCTTGGACATGTAATATATCGCGGGAAAAAGGGATTTCGTTACTAGCGTTAAAGGTTCTCATGATCACAGAAGTCATCGTTGAATGCGTAGGAGTCAGTATGGATCTCCAGGTCCCGCTGCTGATTATTGATCGGAGAGGGGTCTCGATCATGTATGCATTATTCGCGAACCGTAGGGTGACACACTTAAGGGATACCGACATCATTTGGAGCAAATATGTTTCAGATAAAGATTTAAGAAAGCGCTGGAATTATTTCAATAGACAATCAAACTGCTTTGGTGAAATTGCTGAAATTGGTTCTGCATGTAATATTGAAATGTTGCAGGGGGTTTTATGTGAATGTTTGTTAATTAAAGTAATTAACAAAAGTTCTGAATAAGAATAATAAAATAGTTTTATTAAATGAGAGAGCATTAAATTTGGAGAAATTTAATGCATTTAAAGTGGAGACTTCAAAAGAGAATGTGAAGGGGCAAATTTATGTGGAGGGAGTTACCACCACATGAATGGAGGAGGTGAAGAGTCACCTCCTCCATGCGCCGGCCATGAAGGAGGGGCACCCCCTCCTCCTATAAAAGGCCACCCCCTCCTCACTTCTAACACACACCTCTTTGTGAAGGATCTCTCTCCCCTTCTAGTATTGTTTCCCCATGGTCTCGGATTAGCGAGATACATGTTCCCGGTGGCTTTATCTGGAAAGGAGTTGCTGCTTCCGCTGCTTTGCTGGAGCGAGGGACGGAGGTTGTCGGGGTACCGGACGTGTGTGCGATCACGGATGCACCGCTGCTTTGTGGTGCTGGACTTGGTGATGCTAGAGCTGGATTTGATGGACGTGCTGGAGCCGGACCTGCTGGACTTCATCACGATCTTGAGATCGGCAAGTGTACGACTACATCAACCACGAGTTCCTACTCATTAACAAAGCTCGTTGTCCACGAGGGTAAGTTTTCCTTGGATGTATGACCACCCGTTGCTTTGTACCTAGTAGATAGATCTTGGCGTGTAGTTCACACCGTAGGAAATTTTTTGTTTTCTATGTTGTGGACCCAACACTATGGCCCCTCTCCGTCTCATCTTCTGGCTCCGTGAGTCTTCCGGTAAAATATCGACTTTGGCTTTTGTCCGGTCCAATTCCGAGAATATTCATCTTCTGACTTTCCTGCAACCAAAAACAACAGAAAACAGGTAACTGGCACTCTAGCATCTTGTTAATAGTTTAGTCCAAGAAATTGTATAAAAAGCACTCCAAAGTGTGGACAAAACATAAGAAAGTAGATATAAAACAAGCATGAAACATAAAAAATTATAGATACGTTTGCAACATATCAACATCCCCAAGCTTAACTCCTGCTCGTCCTCGAGTAGGTAAGGGATAAAAATAATAATTTTTGAGGTGACATGCACCATCACAATCAAGATCAAACCATTTGCAAGCATTGAAAGTTGCGATCATAGTACTTCAACATAGCATGAAAGACAAAGTTCTAGCAATAAGACATAGCAACTATGTTGTAACATGAAAAAGGAACAAACAAAAGATTCATGAATAACAATGCTTTGCAAGACGTTTTTTGTTTCACATAAAAAAACATAGCATAGTGGCATTCAGCTTGTCCCTCATAGAGTAGCAAACATAGATGCATAGGACACCTTCAATGTTTTATAAGGGTGACTAGATACAAATAGTTTAAGAACAAGCAATATCAAAGTTATGCATCAATCAACAAGTCTTGGGACAATGCACATAGAACTAAGAATGGCCACTATGCTCTCTCAATAGGTGCATAAAGATAGAAGATGGAGACTCAACATAAAAGTAACAGAAAGACCTTCATACAAGGAAGCAGAGATTCAAGTTTCATAAAGAGCTTCCAAAAATTATGGTACTTATTAGCCTACAGCTCTCATTGCCCATATCATAAGCATCTTGAAGTGGTTAAGGTTAAAGTGAACAAACTATGGAGTATATGCTTGACAAAGTATAAGTTGGAAATCTCATGTCCCTTGAATACGAGGGTCGCTCCTCATGCTACTCAAGTTTAGTTACCGGTATGTTCTTGTCATAGTAAGTACATGTGTATCATGGAGAACCGCCAACGGGGTACCCCTTGTCCGATGATATGGAAGAATCCCCATTTCAAAATGACAAGGCAAGCAGACAACGAGCATCTCAGCAATCTTCTTATTTACCATGGGAAAATTGTGCTTTTTTCTCTCTTTCCACTTTTCTCATCTTTTTTTCTATTTCTCTTTTCTCGATCTCTATCTCTTTTTTATAAGAAGAATTCTTCATGGACAGCTCATTATGCTTACGCTGTAGGTTTCCACCATGATTAGGCATGGATTAGACCAGTGGCCTAGGCCTTTATCAAACACACATACATAACTCCATGGACTTACAAGCCCCCCTTTCATTTCACACCGACGACATCCATAGACAAAAGAGCATGATATCAACTAGGTACAAAGTACAAGTGCAATGTTGAAACCGTTCACCATGACAGCATGGTTCTGCTAATCCCCAACATATAAGTGCAAGCATATACAACATAGACGACACAATGGTTCAAGTTTATTAAGGGCAAGAAAAGTAAAGTGTGCCATCAAGTTCGTGAGAGCTTTAATCACTAGTTTTCTCATAACAAGTTTTATTCGGAAGGTAGATAAAAACATGAATATACTTGGAATAGCAAATGCTAATAGGTAGGTATGGTGGACTCTTTGGAATAACTTGGTTTTATTTGGAGTTGGATGCATGAGTGGAACTCATACTTGGTTATGGAGGCTAGCAAAAGACTAGGAGCGACCAACTAAGAGAGCAATAATGGCCATAATCATTTAGAGCGACAAAACATTATTAATTAAAGCATAAAGTGATATTACAAGTCGAAAACTAAAGATCATAGTGTTGGGAATATGCCCTAGAGGCAATCATGTATGATGTTATTCCCAATGTATTCATAAGGTTATGGTCCATGTATGAACTGCTGATATGTATCATCGAATATGTGATTTGATTGTGGAACTATATATTCATGTTGTTCATACTAATTGTCCTTGGTCATTGAGGTTGTGCTAGACACACAACTTAGACCAATGTGAAAGTCGGCAGATGACTAGGTTCCACTTGTCATGGGCATGGAGATGCTATTCCGACTTACACGGATTCGGCTAAAGAGTTTAGCGAGTCGGACTGACCCATATTGAGATGCAACGAACAAGTCGTCATTTGCATGTCTCAATCAATGTAATCCTTAGACCTGAGGTTATTGCACAATCCGAGTTGAGGATCACCGACTTAGGTTCATCAACGTTGTTAAAATCCTTTGGACAGTTATAAAGGCGGAGTTCGGGTCAACTGAGAATCATGCTGCGTGATTTGAATAACCAAGACGGGATTTTGCCCCTCCATCCGGAGAGATATTCTCTGGGCCCTCTCGGAAGATATGATTCGGAAAGCATGGCCATGCACGTCTCGGATAAGTGTTAACCGAGGCGGACTAAGAGTTAGTCGGATGAATCACTTATCTCGGATCGAGAAAGAGAGTCGGACTATTTAAGGGATGACGATCATTCGCCTATAGTCCGACAAGGTATATCGTGAGGCAAAAGGGACTCAGACAAAAGTCGCATTGGAAGGTGTGTCGTCATGACTTATTAGTACTTGGGAGTTGGCACGTTCTGCTAGGAGCCGCTACAAACTGATCGATCACGACTGAGACTTGGAATCGTGTCCAGGTTACCATGAGCCTGTCGGGTCACACACTTAAGAGCGGGAGTAGTTTGGGTTAGACCCAAACAGGAAACCTATTTGGGTTCGACCCAAATAGTGACATGGACTTAGTCAGCAAGTGAGACTTGTAGTGGCTAATATAGGCCTTTTAGTGAATGGGCCACAGGTGAGTGGAGCCCACTTTTTCACTCCCTATATAAGCTGGGGCACAGGTGCTTAGAGCACAGGATTAGGTCACTCCATGTGTTGGAAACCCTAGCTCCAGTCCAGTCCTATCGCCACCGTACCGGACCTAGCAGTCCATCGCCTTCACTCCTCCTTGTACGTGTGGATACCGGCGGAGGTGTTGTACGATTCAGCACTTCGACGATCGTGAAGAAAGAACGGATCGTGGATCGTGGAACCGGAACGGATCGCGAGGACTACACTACATCAAGCGACGTGCTTCATCAATTCCATCGCTGCGTCTAGTGGTAATCCTCGTGGCCTTCTACCTGAGCTGGATCTTGGGATCACCGCGTAAGAAAAAGTTTTGTTTTTCTCTGCGTGGCCCAATAGCGTTAGCTTCTGGTTTTAGGCTCGAGATCGTGCATATGTGATATGCGGTTGGCGTTAGATTGGATCTAATTGCAGTTTTGGTGGTCGATCTATGAGATAGATCGGTTTTGTACAAAGTTGATTGGATCAACTGTACTCGGGGGAATGGATGATCTGGTTTCCGTGATCTAACTGCTAAGGTCATGGAACGACATACCCCTACCGGTCGGCTTCTGCCATCGGGGTAGACTATGACACGTAAACCCGGATGCGGTGATCGAAGATCAAAGAGTTTGGTCGAATCGGAGTCCGGATCGGATTTGGGTAAAATTGTTTTATCCGATGACGAAATCCATGTCTGGAATGCAGATGAGATCTGTGTTTTTCGGAAAAATCATAGCGCCTTAGATGTCGTTGCGAGTTTCACAACGTCGGTAGATATCGTATCTATGCATAACTTGTTTTTGCAGGATGATGTTGTAAATGGTATGGCTTATGTTCATGTGATGTGTGTAATCCATACGTGATCTGCGTATCATGGTTTTTGTCAGCCGGCTGGAGCCTAGGTGCTGTCATCTAATTGTATAACGGCCTGCGTGTCGGATTCTCTGTGTAATTTGCATTACTAGCTAGTGTAGCTGTTTGGAGAATCCGGATGGCATGCAAGTCGGTGTACAAGTCGGCTACATGGTGTAAAACGACACGTGACAAGAGTTGACACGAGTCGGATTACAGGCTTTATGGAGATGGAGATCGCCATGAAGAGAGCCATACCATTTCACATTATAATTTCCTTATTTTGTGTTATTGTTATGTCTCTGTTTTACCTCTATTAGATAGTTGGTAGAAAGTAATCCCTCAAAGAAGGTCTAGCCGGTTTCCCCGCCAATGCTACACCATCACAAGTCGGACTTTTTGATAGTGGGCTCATAAAATTGAGGTGCTATCAATTCTTTCCGGCTAGGTGGGTTCGAGTCGGACTCTTACAGCGGAAGCACTTGGTAATCTAGACATGTCTATCACAACGGTTGTGGGACTTGGGGAAAAGTCGGATGGGAGCTGGGGCATGTGATGCCACCCATCCAACAGGAGATACGATTGACAAGGAGTTGTCTACCTAGATCACTTGACGGCTAGCAGTGATGCTAAAGCTCACTAGTCGACTTGCTTATTTAGGGTCCTGAATCACTAAGTAACCATCGGAGGGGTGTTGGTTCTAGTGGGAGCATAAGTATTAAAGTGTTTAATATGCTTGCTCTTTTATGGATACATGTCTTAAGGGTTTTGCATATTTTCTGTTGTAGATCAATGGCACCTAGCAGTCTTCCTCAGATTTCCGGTTTTGCTTTGAGAACCATCTTAGAGAAAGATAAGCTGAATGCAACTAACTTCACCAACTCGTATCGTAATCTGAGAATTGTTCTCAAACAAGAAAAGAGGGATTGTGTCCTAGACAACCCACTTCCAGCTGAGCCGCATGAGAATGCGACTGTCGCAGCCACCAATGCCTACCGTCGGATTTGTGATGAATCCACGGAGATTAGCTGTCTTATGCTTGCTCACATGGAACCGGACTTGCAGCAGCAGTTCGAGAATGTTGAGGCCTACGATATGATCAAAAGCCTCAAAAGTATGTTCTAGGCTCAGGCAAAGACTGAGAGGTATCAAGTCTCTCAAGCTTTGTTGAGCTGCAAGCTTAAGGATGGCGATCCACTGAGTCCGCATGTGATTAAGATGGTTGGTTACGTGCAGTCTCTGGAAAGACTTGGCTACCCCATTAGCGAAGAGTTCGCTACAGACATAATTCTGAACTCTCTTCCTAGTGCGTATGGCCAGTTCATATCGAACTACCACATGCATGGTATGGATAAGAAGCTCACTGAATTACATGGGATGCTCAAGCAGGCTGAGGCGGATCTCAAGAAAGGTGCTAGTCAAGTGTTGATGATGCAAAACAAGGCTAAGTTCAAGAAGAGTTCTTGGACTAAGAAGAAGAAGGCAAAGTCAGGAGGTAAGGCTGAGGACCCAGTCCAAAGCGCTTCCTCAGGGACAAAGCCATCTCCTGCAGCCGGATCCACTTGCTTCTACTGCAAGTCAGATGGCCACTGGAAGAGGAATTGCAGCAAGTATCTGGCTGACAAAGCCAAGAGCAGAGGTGTGACTTCCGTCTCAGGTACGCTTGTTTGCAATGTTATATACATTTATCTTGCTGATGCACCTGTTAGTTCTTGGGTATATGATACCGGATCAGTCATTCACATATGCAACTCGTTGCAGGGATTGGGAAGAACTAGGAGCATGGCAAGAGGCGAGGTTGACATTCGGGTCGGCAACAAAGCAAGAGTTGCTACGTTGGAAGTTGGCACGATGCAACTTCATTTACCTTCCGGATTCTTAATGGAGCTGAATAATTGTTATTATGTTCCAGTGCTTAGTCGAAACATTATTTCTGCCTCATGTTTGATGAGACAGGGCTATGAGTCAAATATTAAGAATAATGGTTGTTCTTTATATTTGAATGATATGTTTCACGGCTTTGCACCCGTCCAGGACGGGTTATTTATTTTGAATCTTGAGGGTGAATCTGTCTTTAACATAAATGTGAAAAGGTTAAAACCAAATGATGTGAATATGACTTACTTTTGGCATTGTTGGCTTGGTCATATAAGTTGGAAACGCATGAAGAGGCTCCATGATGATGGACTCCTAACTTCGTTCGACTTAGAGTTGTTCGAGACATGTGAATCCTGCCTTCTCGGCAAGATGAACAAGACACCTTTTGCAAAGAGTTGTGAAAGGGTGTCCGACTTATTGGGACTAGTACATAGTGATGTATGTGGCCCAATGAGCACGACAGCCAGAGGTGGTTATGAGTACTTCATTACCTTCACTGATAATTTGAGTAGATATGGATATATCTACTTGATGAAACATAAGTCAAAAGCCTTTGAAAAGTTCAAGGAATTCCAGAATGAGGTACAAAACCAACTTGGCAAGAAAATAAATTTTCTTCGGTCGGACCGAGGAGGCGAGTACATGAGCCATGAGTTTGATGACCATCTGAAGAGTTGTGGAATAGTTCCCCAGCTCACTCCTCCAGGAACGCCGCAGAGAAACAGTGTATCGGAAAGGAGGAATCGGACCTTGTTGGACATGGTACGATCAATGACGAGTCGGACAGATCTGCCTTTATCATTTTGGGGTTATTGTCTAGAAACTACAGCGTTCACACTAAACAGAGTACCATCAAAGTCGGTAGAAAAGACACCGCATGAGATGTGGATTGGCAAGAATCCAAGTTTGTCTTTTCTCAAGATTTGGGGTTGTGAAGCTTTTGTCAAGCGACTTCAGTCGGACAAGCTTACAGCTAAGTCGGATAAGTGTATTTTCGTGGGGTATCCTAGGGAAACCTTGGGTTACTACTTCTACAACCGAGAAGAGGGCAAAGTGTTCGTCGCTCGAAACGGTGTCTTCCTTGACAAAGAGTTAATCAGTCGGGGAGTCAGTGGGAGCACGGTGCAACTCGAAGAAATTCGAGAGGTACCGGCCAGTAGCGAGTCAGCAAAAGCCTTGGAGGTTGAGCCGGTTGTGGTACCTTAGCCGGAAACAGCACCGACACTACGAAGATCGGCCAGATTGCGAAGTGTTCGTGATGTGTTACTGTTAGACAGTGATGAGTCGGCAACTTATTCGGAAGCGATGGTGGGTTCTGATTCTGAGTCATGGCTTGGAGCCATGAGATCCGAGTTAAAGTCCATGGATGAAAATCAAGTTTGGAACTTGGTTGATCTGCCAGACGGTGCAAGACCCATCGAGTGCAAATGGGTCTTCAAGAAGAAAACTGATATGGATGGAAATGTTTCTATCTATAAGGCACGACTTGTCGCGAAGGGGTTCTGACAAGTTCAAGGAGTTGACTATGATGAGACTTTCTCTCCCGTGGCGATGCTTAAATCAGTTCGGATCATGTTAGCTATAGCAGCCTATTTCGACTATGAGATATGGCAGATGGATGTCAAGACGGCTTTCCTTAATAGAAATTTAACCGAGGATGTGTATATGATACAACCCGAGGGTTTTGTTGATCCGGCTAATGCTGACAAGGTATGCCAACTTCGGAAATCCATTTATGGGTTGAAGCAAGCATCTCGGAGTTGGAACATTTGCTTTGATGAGGTAGTCAAATCGTTTGGCTTCATCAAGAGTGATCATGATTCTTGTTTATACAAGAAGTTTAGTGGGAGCAAAGTAAACTTTCTGATCTTATATGTGGATGACATATTACTGATTGGAAATGATGTCCAGATGTTGCAAGAGACCAAGGAATCATTGGAAAGAGTTTTTCTATGAAAGACTTGGGTGAGGCGACTTACATACTAGGAATCCGGATCTATAGAGATAGATCAAGGCGGCTCATTGGAGTGAGTCAAATTACATATTTGGACAAAGTATTGAAGAAGTTAAATATGGAATCATCTAACAAGGGGTTCTTACCGATGTCCCATGGCGTGAAACTTAGCAAGACTCAGTTTCCTTTGACAACTGATGAGCAAAGTCAGATGAGTGCGATTCCGTATGCTTCTGCAGTCGGATCCATCATGTACGCTGCGATTTGTACTAGGCCGGATGTTTCCTATGCTCTAAGTGTTGTGAGCAGGTACCAGGCTGACCCTGGAGAAATCCACTGTGCAGCAGCTAAAAATATCCTAAAGTACTTGAGATGGACTAAGGATATGTTCCTAGTTTATAGAGGTGAGGATGAACTCGGTGTAACGGGTTACACGGATGCGAGTTATCTCACTGACTCGGATGATTCTCCTTCGCAATCCGGATATGTGTTTGTAATAAACGGAGGGGCTGTGAGCTGGAAGAGTTCCAAGCAAGAGACGGTGTCTGCGTCTAAAACAGAGGCTGAGTATACTGCTGCCTTGGAGGCGGCAAAAGAAGCCATTTGGATGAGGAATTTCCTCATAGATCTTGGTGTGGTTCAGGGCTCGTCCAATCCGTTAGACGTGTATTGTGACAACAATGGTGCTATTGCACAAGCCAAGGAACCTAGACAACACCAGAAGAACAAACATGTACTCATGTGGTACCACCTTATTCGCCAGTTCGTGGATCAATGTGATATCAAGTTAAGCAAGGTACACACGGATGCAAACTTTGCGGATCCGTTGACAAATCCACTTCCACAACCAAAGCATGAGGTGCACCTGAGAGCTATGGGCATTAGATGCCTAGACATGTGATGTCGGATGATTGACTCTAGTGCAAGTGGGAGACTGTTGGGAATATGCCCTAGAGGCAATCATGTATGATGTTATTCCCAATGTATTCATAACATTATGGTCCATGTATGAACTGCTGATATGTATCATCGAATATGTGATTTGATTGTGGAACTATATATTCATGTTGTTCATACTAATTGTCCTTGGTCATTGAGGTTGTGCTGTACACACAACTTAGACTAATGTGAAAGTCGGCAGATGACTAGGTTCCACTTGTCATGGGCATGGAGATGCTATTCCGACTTACACGGATTCAGCTAAAGAGTTTAGCGAGTAGGACTGACCCATATTGAGATGCAACGAACAAGTCGTCATTTGCATGTCTCAATCAATGTAATCCTTAGACCTGAGGTTATTGCACAATCCGAGTTGAGGATCACCGACTTAGGTTCTGTCAAACGCTGTCCCGTCACTGGGCAGTTATAAAGGCGGAGTTCGGGTCGACTGAGAATCAAGCTGCGTGATGTGAATAACCAAGACGGGATTTTGCCCCTCCATCCGGAGAGATATTCTCTGGGCCCTCTCGGAAGATATGATTCGGAAAGCATGGCCATGCACATCTCGGATAAGTGTTAACTGAGGCAGCCGACTAAGAGTTAGTCGGATGAATCACTTATCTCGGATCGAGAAAGAGAGTCGGACTATTTAAGGGATGACGATCATTCGCCATTAGTCCGACAAGGTATATCGTGAGGCAAAAGGGACTCAGACAAAAGTCGCATTGGAAGGTGTGTCGTCATGACTTATTGGTACTTGGGAGTTGGCACGTTCTGCTAGGAGCCGCTACAAACTGATCGATCATGAGTGAGACTCGGAATCGTGTCCGGGTTACCATGAGCCTGTCGGGTCACACACTTAAGAGCGGGATCAGTTTGGGTTAGACCCAAACAGGAAACCTATTTGGGTTGGACCCAAATAGTGACATGGACTTAGTCAGCAAGTGAGACTTGCAGTGGCAAATATAGGCCTTTTAGTGAATGGGCCACAAGTGAGTGGAGCCCACTTTTTCACTCCCGATATAAGCTGGGGCATAGGTGCTTAGAGCACAGGATTAGGTCACTCCATGTGTTGGAAACCCTAGCTCCAGTCCAGTCCTGTCACCGCCGTACCGGACCTAGCAGTCCATCGCCGGAGCTCCTCCCTGTACGTGTGGATACCGGCGGAGGTGCTGTACGATTCAGCACTTCGACGATCGTGAAGAAAGAACGGATCGTGGATCGTGGAACCGGAACGGGTCGCGAGGACTGCACTGCATCAAGCGACGTGCTTCATCAATTCCACAACTGCGCGTCTAGTGGTAATCCTCATGGCCTTCTACCTGAGCTGGATCTTGGGATCACCGCGTAAGAAAAAGTTTTGTTTTTCTCTGCGTGGCCCAACACATAGAGGCTATGGTGAATTGGTATAGTCTTAACATGGTGTGAGCATGCGCCAAGTCAACCCAAATAAAGCATCAAAGGAGAATACCACAATACTATGCTTTAATATGCTAAAACAACGCATGATTCTTTCAAGGCACATTAAGCAATCTCAATTGTTTATAACATGTCATGCTACAACAAAAATCACTAATCATAAATCCAAAACAATAGCAAGCATGACATGACAAATCATAGGCCATAGTAAAAACAAGCTCCTTTTACCACTTAAGCATGAACTTTTCCTACTCTTTTCCAATCCAAACCAATCTTATTTGAAAACTAATGCATGAATGAGGGGGTCCAACCAATTTATTTAAGCAAACCAAGCAAACGAAAACCAAAAAGAAAAACGAAGACGCTCCAACAAAAACACAACTGTGCATGAAACAATAAAAATCAAGTGTTTGGAAGAAACTTGAGATTTTTATTGATGAAGAAGGGGATGCCTTGGGCATCCCCAAGCTTTGATGCTTGTACTTCTTGGATATTTCTTGGGGTGACACGCGTGGCATCCCCAAGCTTGACCTTTAGTCCATTCATCATCTCATTACATCATTCTCTCCATACACCTGAAATTTTTCCTTCATAGAAAACTTCACACAATCTTTATTAGCAACATTAGTGCACTCAAGAAAATAAGTCTTTGGGTTCAATTTCAACACCAATAAAACTTCCATTAAAACACAAGATACTGTTGAACTTCCCTCAAAAAGCTCAATTCCCCAAAAAGAACTCAAAAAGGAATCAACAAGAAGCAAATGCAAATAATGGCAGAAATCTGTCAAAACAGACCCGTAGGTAAAAAACCAATTTTTTAGAAGACCTTCTGTTGCTCAAATAGAAAAGTGTTGAACTAACGAAAGTTAGATAACAACCTAGGGCAGAAGCACAAAAATTCACGCATCAAAACGACGTACAGAGATTTTACACGAATGTTTACAGTGAAGCACAAAAATCTGTTTCGGGGCAGCAACTTTCCCAAGCATTATTTCTCTCTCTTTAGAGGTTACTCTTGGCACAAAAACCACACAAAAATGATAAGGAGCGGTTATTACATAAGTAATAACTTCCAAGACTCAAGAAAACTATTGGATTATCTCCCAAGAAGTACTTTTCTTTAACGCCTTTAAGTTAGGCATGATAGTTTAAGAAGATGCTCACATAAGAAATATGAATTGAAGTAAAAGAGAGCATCAAGAAGCAAATTCAAAGCACATTTAAGTCTAACCCACTTCCTATGAAAAATAATCTAGTAAAGAAACAAATCATGAAAGAACAAAGGAACAAGCATAGGAAAGCAAAACAAGTGCAACTTCAAAACTTTCAACATAAAGAGGGGAAACTTAATATTGTTGAGATACATAAGACCATGTTTCCCTCTCTCATAATAACTTTCAGTAGCAACATTAATAAAATTCACAATATAACTATCGCATAAAACATTCTTATCATGAGACACGTGCATAAAATGATCATTACTCTCCACATAAGCATTCTTATTAATTGTAGTGCGAGCAAATTCGACAATATAGCTATCATTATTATTCTCATCGCCATAATCATCAAATATAGGTGGCATATTGTAATCATAATTAATTTTCTCCTCAAGATTAGGTGGACTGAAAATATCATATTCATCATTGTAATCATCATATATTGGAGGCATAGTATCATCAAAGTAAATTCTTTCCTCCGTGCTCGGGGGACTAAAAAGATCATGCTCATCAAAACGAGCTTCCCCAAGCTTAGATTTTTCCATAGCATTAACAATAATGGTGTTCAAAGAATTCATACTAATAATATTGCTATTAGCATGCAAGTAAAGTTCCATAGGTTCTTTAATTTTCTCTTCAAACACTTCATGTCCTAACTCAAGATCAATACTATAAAGCTCTCTAATTTTTTTGTTGTTTTCCATTAAGCCTAACTAGAGAAAACAAGAAACAAAAAGAAAAAGTTGCAGAATCTAAAGGAAATTACTTCGAGCACTCACACCAGAAGATGTGAGTACCTTTTACCTTATCTCCCCGGCAATGGTGCTAGAAAATAGCTTGATGTCTACGCACTTCTATTCGTGTAGACAGTTGTTGGGCCTCCAAGTGCAGAGGTTTGTAGAACAGCAACAAGTTTTCCCTTAAGTGGATTACCCAAGGTTTATCGAACTCAGGGAGGAAGTGTTCAAAGGTATCCCCTCTCAAGCAACCCTGTAATCAAGATACAAGAAGTCTCTTGTGTCCCCAACACACCCAATACACTTGTCAGGTGTATAGGTACACTAGTTCGGCGAAGAGATAGTGAAATACAAGTGGTATAGATAATTATAAGTGGTAACGGTGCCAGAAAATAGCTTGCTAGCATGTGGTTGACATGGGAAAAGATTAAAGGCAAACTGAAATAAAGAAGGAAGCAAGCAAACATGTAACAGATCTAGTTGCAAACAGTGTATCAATGCTTAGAAACAAGGCCTAGGGATCATACTTTCACTAGTGAACAATCTCTCATACAAATATTATCTTCATGATACTACTCTCCAGTTGGACACTCTAATCCATGGTAGGGCTATAACAGCACACCTCAAAGTTCATCTTTCCCATCTAGAAAACCCCACACGGTCACCTTGAGCACTAGATGGTTCAAACAAACACCATAATTTCATAAATACATCCAACTTCAAATATAACTCATAACAAGTATTTGTAATCTCTAGCCTAAGTGCCACCATGGTGTTCACACTGTCAACTTCACACACATGGGGAGAGCAGAGATCTATTAAAGCACTTGAGTAGCAAGGTAGATCTGTAGATTACAAAGCTCATGATCATAATATGATCATGCATAGACAGAGATGAACACATAGCTATCCGTAGAACCCTTAGCCTCGAGAGAGAACTACTCCCCCCTCATCATGGGAATCAGCAATGGTGATGGAGATGGTGGTGGAGATCGATGGAGATGGCTCCGGGGGCACTTCCCCGTCCCAGCAGGGTGTCAGAATAGAGACTTTCTATCCCCCGAATCACCCCTTCGATGGCGGCAGCGCTGCAGAACTTTTCGTGGATTTCTGATGGACGATTTAGGGTTTTCGCATCGGGAGGCTTCTTATAGGCGAAGAGGCAAGGTCGGTGGGCGGCCAGGGGGCCCACACCACCTGGTTGCGCGGCTAGGGCAAGCCCGCGCCACCACATGATGTGGCCGCTCTGTGGCCCCTCTCCATCCCATCTTCTGGCTCCGTGAGTCTTTCGGTAAAATATCAACTTCGGCTTTTGTCCCGTCCAATTCCGAGAATATTGATTTTCTGACTTTCCTGGAACCAAAAACAGCAGAAAACAGGCAACTGGCACTGTGGATCTTGTTAATAGGTTAGTCCAAGAAATCATATGAAAAGTACTCCAAAGTGTGGACAAAACATAAGAAAGTAGATAAAACAAAGCATGGAACATAAAAAATTATAGATACATTTGCAACGTATCAACATCCCCAAGCTTAACTCCTGCTCGTCCTCGAGTAGGTAAGTGATAAAAAGAAAGAATAATTTTTCAGGTGACATGCACCATCATAAACTTGATTAAAGTATTTGTAAAATATTCAAAGCTGGGATCATAGTACTTCAATCATAACAGGAAAGACAAAGTTCTAGCAATAAGACAAAACAACTATGTTGCAACATGAAAAGGCACAAACAAAAGATTCATGAATAACAATGCGTTGCAAGAAGTTTGTTTGTTTCACATAAAGAAAACATAGCATAGTGGCATTCAGCGTGTCCCTCATAGAGTAGCAAACATAAATGCATAGGACACCTTCAAAGTTCATAAGAGTGACTAGATACAAATAGTTTAAAACAAGCAATATCAAAGCTATGCATCAATCAAGAAGTCTTGGGACAATGCACATAGAACTAAGAATGGCCACTATGCTCTCAAAGTAGGTGCATAAAGGTAGAAGGTGGAGACTCAACATAAAAGTAAAAGAAAGGCCTTCATAGAAGGAAGTAGGGATTCAAGTCTCATAAAGAGCGTCCAAAAATTATGGTACTTAATAGCTTTCAGCTCTCATTGGCCCTATCATAAGCATCTTGAAGTGATTAAGGTTAAAGTGAACAAACTATGGTGTACATGCTTGACGAAGTATAAGTTAGAAATCTCATGTCCCTTGAATATGAGGGTCGTTCCTCATGCTACTCAAGTTTAGTCACCGGTAAGTTCTTGTCATTGTAAGTACATGTGTATCATAGAGAACCGCCAACGGGGTACCCCTTGCCCGATGATATGGAATAATCCCCATATCAAAATGACAAGGCAAGCAGACAACGAGCATTCCAGCAATCTTCTTATTTACCATGGGAATACTGTGCTTTTTTCTCTCTTTCCTCTTTTCATAATCTCTTTTTTTCTTTTTCTCTTTTTCTCAGTATAGGACTCTTTTTTTTATAAGAAGGATGCTTCATAGACAGCTCATTATGGTTACGCTGCAAGTTTCCACCATGTCAGCATGGATTAGACCAGCGGCCCAAGCATTTCTCTAACACATATACATAACTCCATGGACTTACAAGCTCCCATTTCATTTCACACCGACAACATCCATAGACAAAAAGAGCATGATATCAACTAGGTACAAAGTACTAGTGCAATGTTGAAAGCATTCCCCATGACAACATGGTTCTGCTAATCCCCAAAAAATAAGTGCAAGCATATACAACATAGACGACACAATGGTTCAAGTTTATTAAGGGCAAGAAAATTAAAGTGTGCCATCAAGTTCATGAGTGCTTTAATCACTAGTTTTCTCATAACAAGTTTAATTTGGAAGGTAGATAAAAATATGAATATACTTGGAATAGCAAATGCTAATAGGTAGGTATGGTGGACTCTTTGGAATAACTTGGTTTTAGGAGTTGGATGCATGAGTGGAACTCATACTTGGTTATGGAGGCTAGCAAAAGACTGGGAGCGACCAACTAAGAGAGCAATAATGGCCATAATCATGCAAAGCGACTAAACATCATTGATCAGAGCATAAAGTGATACTACATGCTGAAAACTAAAGGATCATAAAGGCTATGGTGACTTGGGATAGTTATAACATGGTGTGAGCATGTGCCAAGTCAACCCAAATAAAGCATCAAAGGAGAATACCACAATACTATGTTTTAATATGCTAAAACAACGCATGATTCTTCCAAGGCACATTAAGCAATCTCAATTTTTTATAACAAGTCATGCTACAGCAAAGAATACTAAGCATAAAGCCAAAACAATATCAAGCATGGCATGACAAAGAATTAGGCCACAGTCAAAAACAAACTCCTTTTACCACTTAAGCATGAACTTTTCCTACTCTTTTCCAATCCAACCCAAACTATTTGAAAACCAATGCATGAAAGAGGGGGTCCAACCAATTTATTCAGCAAACTAAGAAAACCAAGCAAACGAAAAACCAAAACAAAACCGAAAAACAAGACGCTCCAAGAACAACACAACTATGTATGAAACAATAAAAATGAAGTGTTTGGAAGAAACCTGGGATTTTTATTAATGAAGAAGGGGATGTCTTGGTCATCCCCAAGCTTTGACGCTTGTACTTGTTGGATATTTCTTGGGGTGACACGCGTGGCATCCCCAAGCTTGAGCTTCAGTCCATTCTTCATCTCATTACTCATTCCTTCCATACACCTGGAATTTTTCCTTCATACAAAACTTCACACAATCTTTATTAGCAACATTAGTCCACTTAAGATAATATGTCTTTAGGTTCAGTTCCAACACCAATAAAACTTCCATTAAACACAACCTACTATAGCACTACCCTCAAAAATCTCAACTCACCAAAAGAGAACCCAAAAAGGAACCAACAAGAAGCAAATGCAAATAATGGCAGAAATCTATCAAAACAGACCAGAAGGTAAAGACGAATTTTTTCGAAGACCTTCTGTTGCTCAAACCAAAACATGTTGAACTAATGAAAGTTAGATAACAAGCTGGGGCGGAAGCACAAAAATTCACGCCTCAAAAGGACGTATAGAGATTTTACACGAATTTTTACGGTGAAGCACAGAAATCTGTTTCAGGACAGCAACTTTCCCAAGCATTACTTCTCTCTCATTAGAGGTTATTTTTGGCACAAAAAGCAAATAAAAATGATAAGGAGCGGTTATTATAGAGGTAATAACTTCCAACACTCATCTAAAAAATTTGGGTTGTCTCCCAATAAGTACTTTTCTTTAACGCCTTTATGTTAGACATGCTAGTTTGGGAGGATGCTCACATAAGAAATATGAATTGAAGTAAAAGAGAGCATCAAGAAGCAAATTCAAAACACATTTAAGTCTAATCCACTTCCTATGCATAGGAATCTTGTAAAGAAACAAGTCATGAAAGCACAAAGAAACAAGCATTGGAAAGCAAAACAAGTGCAACTTCAAAACTTTCAACATAAAGAGGGGAAATTTAATATTGTTGAGACACATAAAACCAGGTTTCCCTCTCTCATAATAACTTTCAGTAGCATCATGAATAAAATTAGCAATATAACTATAACATAAAACATTTATGAGCCACATGCATAAAATGATTATTACTCTCCACATAAGCATACTCATTCTTATTAATCATGGTGGGAGCAAATTCAACAAAATAGCTATCATTATTATTCTCATCACCATAATCATCAAATATAGGAGGCATATTGTAATCATAATTAATTTTCTCCTCAATAGTAGGTGGACTGAAAATATCATATTCATCATTGTAATCATCATATATTGGAGGTTTGGTATCATCATAAGAAATAGAATAGCTATCTTCCAAAGCTGGTAAACTAAAAAGATCATTTTCATAAAAACTAGCTTCCCCAAGCTTAGACTTTTCCATAGCATTAGCAATAATGGTGTACAAATAATTCATACTAACAACATTGCTATTAGCATGCAAATAAAGTTCCATAGGTTTTTTAATTTTCTCTTCATACACTATAAAGCTCTCTAATTTTTTTGTTGTTTTCCATTAAGCCTAACTAGTGAAAACAAGAAACAAAAAGACAAAATTGTAGAATCTAAAGGAAATAACTTCGAGCACTCACACCAGAGGATGTGAGTACCTTTTACCTTACCTCCCCAGCAACAGCGCCAGAAAATAGCTTGATGTCTACGCACTTCTATTCTTGTAGACAATTGTTGGGCCTCCAAATGGAGAGGTTTGTAGAACAGCAGCAAGTTTTCCCTTAAGTGGATCACCCAAGGTTTATCGAACTCAGGGAGGAAGTGGTCAAAGGTATTCCCTCTCAAGAAACCCTGCAATCAAGATACAAGAAGTCTCTTGTGTCCCCAACACACTCAATACACTTGTCAGGTGTATAGGTGCACTAGTTCGGCGAAGACACAGTGAAATTCAAGTGGTACAGATAAATATAAGTGGTAACTGTGCCAGAAAATAGCTTGCTGGTGTGTGGTTGACATGGGAAAAGACTAAAGGCAAACTGAAATAAAGGAGAAAGCAAGCAAACATGTAACAGATCTAGTTGCAAATGGTGTATCTATGCTTAGAAACAAGGCCTAGGGATCATACTTTCACTAGCGAACAGTCTCTCATAAATATATTATCTTCATGATACTACTCTTAACTACTCTCCGGTTGGACACTCTAATCCATGGTAGGGCTATAACAGCACCTCAAAGTTCATCTTTCCCATCTAGAAAACCCCACACTGTCACCTTGAGCACTAGATGATTCAAACAAACACCACAATTTCATAAAGACATCTAAATCCAAATATAACTCATAACAAGTATTTGTAATCTCTAGCCTAAGTGCCACCATGGTGTGAACACTACCAACTTCACACACATGGGGAGAGCAGAGATCTATTAAAGCACTTGAGTAGCAAGGTAGATCTATAGATTACAAAGCTCATGATCACAATATGATCATGCATAGAGAGAGATGAACACATAGCTACCGGTAGAACCCTTAGCCTCGAGAGAGAACTACTCCCTCCTCATCATGGGAATCAACAATGGTGATGGAGATGGTGGTGGAGATCGATGCAGATGGCTCCGGGGGCACTTCCCCATCCCGGAAGGGTGCCGGAACAAAGACTTTCTATCCGCAGAATCTCCCCTTCGGTGGCGGCGGCGCTGCGGAACTTTTCATGGATTTTTGATGGACGATTTAGGGTTTTCGCATCGGGAGGCTTCTTATAGGCGTAGAGGCAAGGTCGGTGGGCGGCCAGGGGGCCCACAGCACCTGGTGGCGTCGCCAGGGCTAGCCAGCGCCACCACATGGTGTGGCCGCCCTGTGGCCCCTCTCCGTCTCGTCTTCCGGTAAAATATCAACTTTGGCTTTTGTCCCATCCAATTCCGAGAATATTGATTTTCTAACTTTCCTGGAACCAAAAACAGCAGAAAACAGGCAACTGGCACTGTGGCTCTTGTTAATAGGTTAGTCCAAGAAATCATATGAAAAGTACCCCAAAGTGTGGACAAAACATAAGAAACTAGATAAAACCAAGCATGGAACATCAAAAATTATAGATACGTTTGCAATATATCAACTGTCACCTTGAGCACTAGATGGTTCCAACAAACACCATAATTTCATAGAAACATCCAACTCCAAATATAACTCATAACAAGTATTTGTAATCTCTAGCCTAAGTGCCACCATGGTGTGCACGCTGTCACTTTCACACACATGGGGAGAGCAGAGATCTATTAAAGCACTTGAGTAGCAAGGTAGATCTATGTAACATCCCAAAACTTTAATCCAAGTGATCAAGATCCAAATCACCCAATTTAGGGTTAACAAAAAAACTTTTTCTCCTTTAAAATAATTAAGCATGCATATGTGTGTTGCATTAAATAGGAATTGTTTGAATTGCCATGATTGTTTGTTCTAATGGTTGTAAAATGATTCTAAGATGAATTCCACATCATCTAGATCATTCCCAAGCAAAACCCAAAGAGGAAATGGTCACTTTGGCCATTTTAATCAACTAGGAAGGTCACTTTGGGTGTTCCTAGCTCTCAACTTCAAAAAGAAACAATTGTGGATCTTTGCACCCCTTGCTAGTACAAGTAGTGATCTACCAAGGCCCACTTTGTGATCTTCCAAAATCATTCAAACCCTAATTTAAAATGACATTTGAAAATGGAATCTATCTCATATGTCTAGATCCCACTTTTCAAAAACCACTCAAATGACCTCAACTTAACCAATCCTAGCAACCAGAGATGCTTAATAATGAGAACAACAACTCCACCAAATTTCATTTCAAAATTCAAAAGTTGAATTCTTGCAGCCATTGTATCGGACACTTGGAGCAGAATCAAACCTGCCTAACTAATACTATTTTTGATCAAATTTGTCGAGCCATTTGAACCCAATTCACTTGCCTTGTCCCCCTAGCCCCAACCAGGCCATCAAAGACCTACCAAATGGCCTAGGACAACAGTGCAGCGCCACCCTGAGGCCATGAACTCCGGCCGACCGTGCCCCAGCCACAGGAGCGCGCCCCTCTCTCTCTCTCTCTCGCCATGTCTATGAGGTAGGCGTGGTAGCACCACTGCCCACAGTCCCTTACCCAAGCCTAGACAGCCCCTGGACTACCTCACCCAGCCCGCTCTCTCCGCCTCTGTGACATGCACAGCGCACGTAGAGCGCCGACCCCGACAGCGCGCCACAAGTCGCGCCTCGACCACAGCCTGCGCGCGCCACTATGCCTTGACCACCTCACCTCGCCAGACAAACCCTTACCCTGCCGCGCGACCCACAGCCGGCGAAAACGATGTCGAGCACCGCCTCTGTCGCTCAGAGCACGAGACGCTCCCGACCGTAATCCACCGCCCCTAGCATCGCCATTAAGACCTAGCTGACCGCGAGGGAACCACCCACCATCCGCCTACCTCGCCCACGCCGCTAGCACCCTGTGAAGTCTTCACCGGTGAGCTCCGCCCATGCTTCTTTGCCGTCTCGCCGAGCCTATATAAGGGAGCCTCCCTAGCACCATTTCTTCACACTCCCACACTCCCCTCTCTCCACTTGTCCTTCCCCACCTATCGCCGGAGCCGCTCGAGCAGCCAGCTGCTGGAATTTCGCCGGAGATAGCCGCAACAGAGGAGGAGACGCCCTCGTCAATTTCGTCCACCCCAGCCGTTGCCGTAACTTCTCATGTGCCCGCCATCGTCTCCTCATTCATTTGCCTGCCTCGCCACACTCGCGGGAGCCCTGGTACACCCTCACCGCAGCCTCACTGAGCCGTTAGGGTTCACCTCGCCGGTGACAGGTCCGTCGTCGACGATGAACGTGAGCCGTAGATTCTAGTTCTAATCCAACGGTCCACACTGCCCCGTACCGCTTCACGTTTAATGAGCCACTGACAGGCGAGACCCCCCTGTTAGTAGTCCTCAACGCCGCAAAGTGAAACTGGGTCGGCCCATTAGTGTTTCCACGCAACCCAATAGATTCAAATAAACCTTATTCTTTTTAGAAGTAAACTTAGCTCTATCCCTTAGTTTGAAAATCAATTTAGGGAGTTTTACAAATCCAAATTGAATGATTCCAATTTTTTTGGAAAAGTAATAAAAATCTCTATCCAAGCCCGTTGGATTTAAATCATTTAGAGTTAGAGATCTCTCCTAGCATAAATAACAAGAAAGAAGCTTTGTCACATTCAAGAATTTTTCTAAAATCAACCATAATAGCTTTTGAGTTGATTCCAACTCTCAAAAATCACATTTAACCATACATGTAACATCCCAATTTCAGCAACCCTGATTAGTTGTCCAGAATGCAAAAATCAGGGGGAACAAAAACTTTTTCTTGTTTAATGTTGAAGTGTTTGCTTGTTGTTTGTATATGCTTATGTATATGAATGTGTATTAGATGATATATTCCTTACCTTAACACCAGTTGACAAAAGCTACTTCCCAAAACAGTCTTGGCTTAATTCCCATATTCTCAAATGTTCTGGCATTTCAAAACCTGAGCCAAGAAGCCTTTGCAAACCAACTATTTTAATAGCTTCTATTGACAAAACTATGGAGATTTATATAATATAATCTCCTTATGTTTTCAAGACAGAACCTTCAACTACTCTTACCTCTAGGATCTCCCAAAACCTTTTTGTAAGCTTTTGAATTATACTCTTGGTAGAGATACCAAGGACCCTACCTTTTTCAAAGTCCAACCTATTTCAAAATACCCCTCCTTACCTCAAGCTAAGCTTGGTGGTAACCCCAGTAGTAGTTAATTTGTTTGTAAGATGAGTTGCCTTGATCTGCTGTTTGAATTGTCTGCTTAGGAGATAGTATGAGATACTATAGGAGCTCATCACTAGGATCAAGATGTCTCCAAATCATCCCACCCTAAGCAAGAATACAATCTGGATCTGATCCCTAGTTAGTAAGTGATCATCTAAAACTCTTAACCAGATCAATTCTGAAGAAGCCCCTTCTAGAAGTTTCCAAGTCAACGAGGACCAATATCAAGCATGGATCCCTTCTACTCAATCTACTCTTCAACCACATCCACTTGATGATGCTTTGGTACCTTGCAACCCATCAAAATCATCACCACCCATATTCTAGTCAAAAACCCTAAATCTGCCAAATTTGGCTGTCTGGAAATCTGTTTCCAACATCACCTTTTTGAATGACTCCCTTTCTCAACCCTTGTGCATTTTTGGTAATGCACTTAAACCATCTTGTTAACCATCCTAAGGAATGCCAAGGCCCACTCTTGCCCTTGGTTAGATCATACTCCAACCCACTTGTTCTTGATGGTTTTGCAGGCAAGAAAATAACTATTCCTGCAATTCTAGTCAACATGCCTACTTTGATAGAAGCTCACACCACCATCCAACCTTCTATGGACCAACTATTTGCATGGTTGTGTTCTTCTCATATAGGTCTATCAATATCTACTTCACTTGTTCCAAGTGGATCTTTGTGCTTCTTAAACCCACAAGGTTTTTAAGGCTAGTTGATAATCTGCTCTGGCAGGCTTATTTTATTCAAAGTTTGAAAGCCTATCTTGGTGAGATCAAGAAGGATCAAGCTCAAACCCGTACACCATTGCAATCTACATCACTTGGTCTATCCATCCATCTACCCCATGTCCCAATGGGAGATCTGAACTCCAAGATACCACCATGTTTTGATGGTATGAAATTAACATCACCCTAGATCCTTAATCTAGGGTATTTCCCCAAAATTAGCTTGGATTCTCCAATCCCAAGCTTGCAAATGCTTTCTACACCTTGTCCAAATCATCTATCTTGGTCATCAAGATTTATCAAATATTATCCATAATTATTATGGTTCCAAATCAAATAATCTCTTTAATAATCAAAATCTCCAAAGCACCTTTTATAAAGGCAAGTCTGGTTTGACCATAGAACTTCCCCAACTTTTGGCTCAATTGAGATCCACATATCATACCCCATCTTCCCACTTCAAAAATAAATATTTTTGAAGAGCTTTAATAATTATTTTTGCCCTTTCTCCTAAATAGAAGAAACAACAAAATAAATGTTTTAAATACTTTTAAGCCCCAATAAATCTTGGGAAAATTCCCCTAAGTTTGTATTCACATTTGGGACCATCCCAAACGAAAAAATAATCTTGTCCAATGAAAATTTATCAAATGATCTTCTAGAAACTACTTCTGTAGTTTTTGAGTAAATGGCTTTAAGTGGACTTTAAATCTTTAGAAAAATCTCAAATAATCCCTAGAGAGGTATCCTGACCTCACCCATCTACCAGTACCATCTATCCCACTCTTTCCAACATGAATAAAGGAACTCCTTCACAAGCATTCTTGTGATCAAAATAGCACAACCCTCAAAACCTGGTACAAATACCCCATTAAACCCCATCAAATCTTCTCCACCAAGCTTGTATAGCACCCAACACTCATCTCTGGTCGTGATCACTGTAGCAATTTCTGTAGAAGCTTGTCCTCTACTGTTTGGACAGTAGGGTTTAACCTCATGTGAGTATCTTGGCTTGCAAACCTCCTTACTCCTCTTGCAGCAGCCACCAGCTGGCTCTCTCTGTCCCCTGCACGACCCTAGTGCCCTCTCCACCACCCCTGATGCCCAATCCCTGGACTCCTCCTCTCCCTATCCTCTCCTTGAGCTTAGTCCACCATGGACATTCCTCCCTCTGTTTAAATATCCAGAAGCCACCCCAGCCTCTCCCTTGCCCCTCATTTATCGCCCCTATCCACCATAGCACCTCCCCACAAGCCTCAGCTCCTTCCCCCAGCTCCATAGATCCCTAGAGAAGGAAAAACTACCTCTCTGTGGTTTGCAAGGAAAACACTCGAGTGCTCTCCTTCCTACTCCCTCCAGTTGCATGTCATCTCTCTGAGTTCCCCTTGCTCCACTGCGCCTAACCCACCCCTTCTTGATGGTACAGGATCACCGGAATAGCCCTTCTCCGGGGAGCTCCGGTGAACTCCCCTCGGCCATCTCCACGGACGCACTCCCCGAGGAGGAACCTGTGGTTGGTGCCCCTTGTCGGAGTCATATTCACGTGTCGCGCCGCTCCAACACCTCCTCTGCAACATGCATGCACCCCCGAGGCCGCTCCGGCGAGCACTAAAGCAAGCTCCGTCAGGCGCACATAGGCGAGAGAGGTCCCGGCGTCGAACCCGCCCCTGCCGCCCATCGTTGAGCTCGCGGTGATGCACCGCGCCACTCTGGCCCGTCTCCGCCGCCTCCCGACGTTGCTAGGTGAGCCCCTGCAACCCGCCGTCACGTGCTAGGGTTTCCCCTCTGCTTTCTCTCGCCTAGCGAGGAAGACGAGCCTCCGCCGTCCATCGCGGTTTAATCCAACGATGGAGAGCGCCCCATACCCCCCTGTGTTTCTCTCTTCAAGGCCGGGGCCCTTTGGTGGTTTCAAACTGCACCTAAGACTGGAGCCCGGGTGGGCTGAATCTGCCCACCGGCCCATTTAACCCCCAGAACCCGGCCTAGTACTGCCCTTTTCCTTTTTCCTTTTTGTAGTTCATTAAATCTAGAAGTTTGACCTTCAGTTTAAATCACTCAAAAAAGCTAAAGAACGACAAATGCCCAAATTCTAAATTCTTCTAGATCCCTACAGGTTTTCCTCAACCTCCAGTACCCCTGGTTAGCCCAGTTGAGGTATGGATTAAATATATTAAATCAAATGCCCAGAAGTATGTAAAACACGCCTTAAATTCCCTAGAGAGTTTCACACCTCCAAATTGGGTAAACCCAACTTTGTATGGTAGGTATATCAGATACCTACCTCATGGCATTAGTATTTCCCCAAGGTGAACAGTTGTTTGCGTGTGGCAATTTTTAACAATAGTCCCTAGTCTTGTCTTTAGAAAATTCCCAAGATCAAACCATGAGTGGTTTTGACCTCATTCCAAATCTCTGTGATGTGGTACACTAAATACTACAAAAACCCAGGAGCTCACTATTTATTGGGATACTAATGAATTTTAATGAATTAAAAAATTTTGTCCCTAGGGTTTTCACTAGATAAAACACTACAGTAGCTCTGCAACTCTAAAAAGAGTGACCCCTGTTGGTACTGGGAGGTACTTACAATACCTATCCACTTCCGTTTACCTCATATCAAAAGCATCTGTAGATTAAATCTGGTGAAAAAGACAAAAAACTCTCCATAACTGCCTTTGGGAATTTCTTGAGGGAATTCTGATAATTATATTCACTTGATTTCAACTCTCAGTGAACAAGTATATCAAGCCTTACCTAACTACCCAAGGAAATAATTTTTGGAAGTACGGCACTTTCCTGGTGAATTATTTCCTAAAAATAGAGCTTTTCTGACTAGGATATTCATAATAAATTGAAGAAAAGTGATAAAATAGTGAAACCACTTTTTTGGTTTCATTTTATCAACTCCTATCTGTTGGTGTCATTTTTACACAATGGTATCATACAGAATATGTCCTTGTTCCAAAACCCCTCCTAGGTAATTCCTAGACTATAAATCCTAAGGGATTTTCTTCCATATTTCCAAGACAAGGCCAATCATATTAAATCCATTCTTCCTAAGATCTAATGATCTGTAAACTTGAATTACTTGCTGCATGTATTGTTGTTTGTATGCCTTGTGTTGATTGTGCTCTTTCTTGTTTGCATGTGTGCCCACCCCTGACGACGATAGTTGCGATTATCTCAGAGATCAAAAGAAGATGATTATTCTTGTTATTATTATGGTATTCTAAGAAGTCCAGGGACATTTATGCCATATTGCTGATCATCAGGCAAGCCACCTTCTTGCTCATAAGCCTTGTCCTACTGTTTTACTTATGCATGTTTTAACTACTGTTTAATAAAACTACATCGTTTTACTTTATGTTGATGTATATATATATGGTAGTGGTTTGGCTCCTCCGAACTATTACACTTCTGTACTATTAAGTACAACCCCCTTGGAGACACCTACTTGTCCCTGGTAGAATAGATGGTGTGATACACCATACCCCTTTGGAGACCCCGATTTAGCCGAAGCAAAGCTAAAGGATGGGAAGACCCCGGAAAAAGTTTTACCAAATCTTTTATGATAAAACCTTGGTGAGGAGGGACCTCCCAAGAGATGTTGAAAAAGAAGAAGATTTTGTTTTACAAAATGCTGAAGGAAAGATGGAGGAAAAAGGTTTATGAAAATGCACCCGGTTCTTTGCAGTTTGCTAGAACAATTAACCCTGTGTAACCACATTACTCTGGAAATGGGACAGGGCTGGATTTGATGTTTGTCTATTCTGGTATAAGCTGCCTCGCAACTACTACAGGGGATGAAACTCCCTGGAGGGTGGGCCTTCTTTGGAGAACGGTCCATGTGAGACATCGACCGGGAGAAAGAACGAAGGGTCTTCAGACCTCCGCGCGTTACTATGAGACCCTCATTGAAAGCGCGCACGTGGGACGTGCAATATGCGCTCTGGTTGGTCCTCGGTACCCGACGTCCCGGTGTTGAGGGGAATAACACTCATAGGGTAGGCACTTATATTGGAGTGGGCATCCGGAGAGTCTTGATCGGTTACTCGACCCACTATCGGTGAAGATCAGGGTAGTGTACCCGAATGGTGTGGGTAAAGTGTACAACCTCTGTAGAGTGTAAATCTATTCGAATATCCGCGTCCGCGGTCATGGATGGTTGGGAAGGTTGCTGTAGAGCGGTGCTGGTTTTGTTTTAAAAAAGGATTTCGGAAAAGCAAAGGCTTTGAAAATATTTTTACCATGGGATGGTCAAAAAGGAGAAAGGTTTTGACCATGGGATGGTCAGAAAGGAATGAATGGAGTTTGGTCGTGGGACGACCGGGAGAAAGAACAAATGGGTGACCCAATCCTGATGTTCCAATATGGTTTCCAAAATGTTTTACAAAAAAATTTCAACAAAGATATGTAGATGTTATATCTACAAGAGAAACTATTTGAGAAAAGAACCACGCTTGGAGCCCACCTACTACCATAGCTATATTGCATATCCTCTTGTTTTATTATTCTATTAAGGTGGTTTGCGAGTACATTCAAAGTACTCACTGGCATTGTCCCTGGCAATTAACTTGGTCAGATATCAAGAAGAAGGCGATGTTGGCTGCTATGCGAGCTAGGACGTTCTCCCAGTCAGTTGCCTGTAGGTTAAGGCATGGATTGGGCTCTATGCTTGATGAAGTTCCGCTGATGATTATTGACGTAGCCATAATGGCATTTATGTAAGTCCTGTAAATTCGGTATGTCTCGGATGTTGTAATGATACTTGTCGGTTATGTGCCACGACTAACTGATCATGGGATCGTGGTTGTATGCATAACAGGGATTATCGGAGGATTAATCTAGAGGCCCCACAGACTTGGTATCAGAGCCATCTTGACTGTACGAGAACCTTAGTTAGCATGGTCGCTAGACAGAAACCTTATTTTGAAAACCCCGGCCTTCGAAAAGCGAGATTCTCAATAAGTATCAAAAAGTTCTACTTCTTCTCTTACTCTAAGAAAATGCTTTTGAAAATGGTTCCCTCTAACTCTCGTCCAAACTTCAAACCCATGGATTTTAAATAATTAGGAGCTAGAGCCGGTGAAGACAATGAGAACAAAATGAAGACAAGCAATGACCAGCAAACACAAGGAGACTACAATATCACTGTACCAGCGTAATCCTCACAACCAGAAGACATCGGGTCTTGCACTATCAAGAAGCGTCCAAGGTACGACGAAGGCTTCATCTGCAAGATAGTGACGCTGACTCAAAGAAAGACAATATCTAGGATCAATAGTCCTAAGAATAGGATTCCCCTACATCGCGAGTAGTTAACTCCTTGGTCCCTAACGTTGATCGTGTTTGCTTGCCTAAGTGCCTTATGTGTTGTTTGATGTGTGTTGTCTGTCGATGACATTGCGTATTCTCTCGCTCTGTTCGCCTTGTTTGTATGTTCTGGTTTGCTTTGACCTCCTTAAAAATGTGACTCGAGGAGCGATAACCCACCTAGTAACTCAGGAAACCCCTGTGTTAGCTGTCGTCAAGAGACCCAGACGAACCTCAAGAGTATATGAGAGGAAAAGCATCGCAAGAACCAGGAGTTCGACGTCGTCAAGTCAGAATCAACTTGAAGATTTCACCTCAGCAGGACAACATACCTCGTCAAACTCACCATGCAAGACTCGTCAATAGCACCCCACTCCCTTATTCCTCAATATACTACAGCAAGAATCCCGTTGAAGCCGGAAGTCAATCACCGAAGGATCCTCAATATCCACAGGAAACCACTCAATAAGTCAACCACGACAAGAAGTGAAGACCTAACTACGCTGACCTTCGGTACATTAGAACTTCCGACCACCTCAGGAGACTACCTATTATAGTCAAACCTACCCAAACCGACGGGAAGTTCCTCCCTAGAAGGTCAGAACCACCCTTGAAGCCAGATGACAAGGAAGCGTGGACACAACGAGTTTACTCCGTCTTTGAGCAGGAACAACGCCAAGTGTTCAAGAGACGACAACCTCCCTAGAACTAGATACCTCTACCCGGACGAAGCACTATCGAGAAGAGTTGTAAACCGCTAACTTACCTTGAGCTAACCACCCTAAAGGCTTCGTTAGGAAACTAGCCCCGCCAAGGTTGATAAAATGAGGTGTCACTCGAAGACCCCAGCTCAAGACTCCGGGAAGATACAGCCTGCCGCTAACATCAGGTCAGCACTCCCAAATAGAAGATTAGCACCACTCCTAAAAGCACCTTAGTGAAGCTCTAAGGTGGAAAGACTACGTATTTCCACTGAATCTTCAGAAGACTGTCTACCAGAAGATACCTTAGAAAATGTCCCCGGATCCGAAGTCTTCCTGCCAAGCAACAACCCGTGAGTTATCTGATGAGGAACAAACTGGAGATTCTACAAAGTCCCTCCGCTACTTCAGCTGAAGACCCACCCGAAGGACCGCCGAAACGCTAACCCCTAGGTCCTTAATGCTTAGAGGATGTGAGACTCCCATGACTCCACCAGGCTAAGTATGAATAATATTAGTATATAAGCCCCATAGGCCATAGCTTCACAGACGCCTTCTGAAGACCTCGACTCTAGGAGAAAGATGGACGACAATGTTCAGAACCGCCACCAATGAAGTCAAGAAGGAAGGAATGTGTTATCTCCTAGCTAACCTAGTCAAATCCTAAGGGGCAAAGACTGTGTCTTTCCCACACAAATAGAGTAAACCCTCGCCAGGAGCTGTCAACACCTGGATTTTTAATCCTAGATGCCTGTTATGCCATTCATCGCAATCCCAGGATTACCATTTTTGTGATACATAACAAATTGGATATCATAGTACATCATCCATTACAAACCATACATAAGGTCTTACACAAATAAGGATCTCATGATCCAGTCTTAATACAACAAGCAGCAGAAATAAAAGATAAGCGTAGCGGTGGGGTCCATCTTCAGGGGCACAGGCAATGCTGACAAAGGCAGATAGTCCTAGTTATCATAGCCGTCCTGCTGGCCATCATCTTGGTAGTCTCCTTCATATTTTGGCCATGAGAATAGCTAGGGACAAAACCATGAGTACTCTTTAAGTACTCGCAAACTACCACTAACAAGTAGTAAAGTTCTAAGTTAAATTGCTAACTCTATGTTTAACTATAAAGTTAAGTTTGAAACCTAAGCTGAGTTCTGAAACAAAGAAAGATAAAATAAAATTCTAGAATCACTTAAGTTGGGAAGCTAGTGTCATAAACACGACCCTGTTGTGGTCAAGTCAAGATTCATCATTCATTTCATAAGTTGTTTTGAAAACATTTGACAAAGAAACAGTATGGCCATTCCAACTGTCCATAACTGTGGATGGGGCTATTTGAATAGTTTGACACTCTGCAGAGGTGGTACACTTTCACCACAAGATTCGATACATCTATCAGGGATAACCCTGAATCATCATACTTAGTATGCAGATAATCAAACATAACCTTTCCTTTACAGACCATAGTATAAGCACCTCCCCTATGAGCATGGCCTCCCAACCATGACCATCTGTCATCTTGGGCACTGCATAGGTGGAAAACATTGAGAGGTAGCCTCAGATCAAACCTCTCCCGTGAGGGAACTAATACTAATGCATATAAACTTCCGGCTAAGCCTTACCCAATTCAGGTATTGTGGTTGTACGGTAAATTTGGAATGGTATCGCATCTGAATCTAACCATCAGTTTTTATAAAAGGGCTAAGGCTCATGCCTCAACATTTTCATCATCATAAACCATCTGTGTTTCTCAACATATGTCAAAATATCTCAATAAAATGACTCATGATCCCAAGGTTTTCTCAATTCATTTCACCAAGTGCTCCCATCTAAAGTGACTCAAGTTTTTATTTAACTCTAAGCTTCTAAGTTAAGAGTGTTCACTATGGTGGAAAGATGGGATCAATCTCATGTCATAGAATGACATCTAAATTTATCTAACTAGGTCAAGTTTTATACTCTTTATTCTACCTTCAAAACAAGTAAGAGATTTTGGTAAAGTAAAGGAAGTAAAGCTTGAAAGTAATACTTGGGGTAAATACTAGTCAAAGTGGTATAACCAAAGCATGCCTAAAGCATCTTTGCTTGGGTTATCTAGATTGCAAGGGTTAGCTTGCATTGTTAATGGTGGCTTGCTAGCATAATACTTGCAAGTGTTAGCTTGCCTTGGTTGGTGTAGTGGTTAAGTTTTATTCTTCATCTTGATAGAACTCATCCTCGAAAGCTTGGTCGGTACTATCGTCTATAAATACATATGGAGTACACAATCACCAAACAATACTTAACTAGTCTAATTAGCACTCTAAGGCACACATTTGATGATCTATTATCATCACAAGCATCACAAGTTTTATTAACTAGTTTCATTCTTTTTATTTTAGAAAAGTAATTTCTATTCATTGAAAAATTAACTAAGATTTAATATTCACCACTTAAAATATGGGATCATGTGGACACAAGTCATCACCACATATTCTAACATGTGGGAATCTGATTTAAAGGTTGGTTCATAATTACTTTGGTTTAAGTTCATTATTTAATGATTTAAAGTGACTAGAAATGCCTATATAGCATTATTTTGGTACTAGTCCAAAGTCACTGCATGTAAACCCTAATATTAATACAAATTCAGATAGGTATGGTGAAATGTGATTTTTGAGAGTTGGAATCAACTCAAAAGCTATCATGGTTGATTTTATAAAAATGTTTGAATGTGCAAAAGCTTCTGTATTGTTATTTTTACTAGGAGATAACTCTAACTCTAATTGAATTAAATCCCAAGGGCTTGGGTAGATCTTTTCAGTAGCTTTCTAACAAAATTGGAATCACTCCGTTTGGATTTGTAAATCTCTCTGAATTGAATTTCAAACTAGGGGACAGAACTAGGTTTAAACTAAAATAGAAAAATCCTAATTCAAACTAAATGGGTCGCGCGGGAAAGCTAACGGGCCGGCCTAGTGACACTACATGGCGCAGGGCTCAGCTGACAGGGGGGTCTACCGGTCAGAGGCTCATAACACACGAAGCGGTATGGGGCGATGTGGGCCGTTAGATTAGAAATAGGATCAACGGCTAGGGCTTGTCATCGACGACAGACAGGTCGCCGGCGAACTCTAACCCTAGCGGCTCGGTGGGGGTGCTCAGGGGGTGTACCAGGGCTCCAGCGATGACGACGAGGCGGGCAAATGGACTGGTAGATGACGGCAAGGTCAGGGGTGGTCGAGGTAGCTCCAGGGGTGGTCACAATCAACGGGGCCTTCTCCTCCTCTGCTGCGGGCTCCTCCGACCAAATTCCAGCGAGCAAGTGCTAGCGCTGCTCCGGCTAGAGGTGGGGAAGGACCAGTGAGGTGAGGGGAGGTGAGTGGTGTGCTGAATGGGGCTGGGGGTGGACTCTATTTATAGCTCGATGGTGCGACCGAGAGTGATGGGCGGGTGACTCCGGCGAGGGCTGCATAGCGTGCTAGCGGCATGGCTCGAGGTAGGGGACGGTGGCTGGTCTCCTGGCAGTGCGCTATGGATTAAATGCGGGCTTAGGGGCGGTGGTATGTGGTCGGACGGTGCTCACGCTCTGAGCGGCAGAGTCGGCGGCCTCCACGGCGAGCGGTGGTTGTGGTGCGTTTGGCAGTGAACGGGCTTGTCTGGGGTGTTCCTGGGGTCGTGGCAGAGCGGTGAGCGCGGGCTATAATCGAGGGGCGGGGTGTGCACATGTGTCGGCATGGTGCAGACGCACTGGGCACGGCGCTCAGCAGGTGGTCCACGGCTTGGCCTGGCTCGGGGAGGGGACAGAGGTTGGCGGTGAGGTCCTGGCTAGCTCGTAGACATGGCGAGAGAGAGAGGGGCGGTCTGCTGCAGCGGTTGCAGGTTTGGCCGGTGACATGGGGCTCGGGTTGGCATGGCATTGCTGCTAGGGGGGGTAGGGGATGGGTGTTTAGTGCCTGGTTAGATCAAGAGGGGACAGAGGGATTAAATGGAGATCATTTGGGGGCAAAATCCTGTGCAAAACAGTGAGCTAGGTTTAGAGTTAGATTCTTGCCTGCCAAGTGTTTATAAAAATGGCCGCAAGAAAAAGTCTTTTGAATTTTGAAAATATTTTTGGTGGGTGTGCTAGTATTAAGCTTGAGACTCTGTGGGTGCTTGGGTTTTGAAAATTGAGCTTGTTTGGGTGGTTTTTTAAATAGTGGGATTTTCCCATATGAAAAAGATTCAATTTTCAACTGCCATTTAAATTTAGTGTTTGAATGTTTTTGGCATAACACAAAATGGGCCTTGGTACATCATTATGTGTAGTAGCAAGGGGTGCAAAGATCCATAATTGTTTCTGTTAGGTTTTGAGTACTAGGAATAGCCAAAGTAGGTATGTTGATTAAAATGGAACAAATGACCATTCTCTTCTTTTATTCATTTTTATTTGTTTTTCTTTGGAATTTGTTTGGGGATGATCTAGATTATGTTTATTTCACCTAAGAATCATTTTACAAGCAATGGACCACTTAATCATGGCAATTCAAATCAACTCCTATTTTAAATGCACACATATATGAATGCTTTAATAATTTTAATTTGGAAAAGTTTTTGTTAGCCCTAATTTTGATGATTTGGATCTTAATAACCTTGGATTAAAGTTTTGGGATGTTACAGGAGCAAACCCAGAAGCTTGGACCCCAACGTCGTTAATAGGATACGCTACAACCCTAAGGAAGAGCTGCGAATCCTTATAGGGAGGTACTCCCAGCTGTAGATTCTATCCTCCGACAAGTACCCCCATGATGTTCAAACTCCCCCGACATAGTAACCACTTCCAAAGACACGCAGGATAGGATGATTGAGACGATTAACACTAACCCGACTCCAAATTTCCTAACCCTACTCTCCAGAATCTCGGGATGAGATTCTTTTAAGGGGGAAAGGTCTGTAACATCCCAACTTTAGCAACCCTGATTAGTTGTCCAGAATGCAAAAGTCAGGGGGAACAAAAACTTTTTCTTGTTTAATGCTGAAGTGTTTGCTTGTTGTTTGGATATGCTTATGTATATGAATGTGTATTAAATGATATACTCCTTACCTTAACACCAGTGGACAAAAGCTACTTCCTAAAACAGTCTTGGCTTAATTCCCATATTCTCAAATGTTCTGGCATTTCAAAACCTGAGCCAAGAAGCCTTTGCAAACCAACCATTTTAGTAGCTTCTATTGACAAAACTATGGAGAGTTATATAATATAATCTCCTTATGTTTTCAAGACAGAACCTTCAACTACTCATACCTCTAGGATCTCCCAAAACCTTTTTGTAAGTTTTTGAATTCTACTCTTGGTAGAGATACCAAGTACCCTACCTGTTTCAAACTCCAACCTGTTTCAAAATACCCATCCTTACCTCAAGCTAAGCTTGGTGGTAACCCCAGTAGTAGTTGATTTGTTTGTAAGATGAGTTGCTTTGATCTGCTGTTTGAATTGTCTACTTAGGAGATAGTATCAGCTACTCTAGGAGCTCATCACTAGGATCAAGATGTCTCCAAATCATCCCACCCTAAGCAAGAATACAATCTGGATCTGATCCCTAGTTACTAAGTGATCATCTAAATCTCTTAACCAGATCAATTCTAAAGAAATCCCTTATAGAAGTTTCCAAGTCAATGAGGACCAATATCAAGCATGGATCCCTTCTACTCAATCTTCTCTTCAACCACATCCACTTGATGATTCTTTGGTACCTTGCAACCCATCAAAATCATCACCACCCACATTCTAAGTCTGGAAATCTGTTTCCAACATCACCTTTTTGAATGACTCCCTTTCTCAACCCTTGTGCATTTTTGGTAATGCACTTGAACCATCTTGTTAACCATCCTAAGTACTACCAAGTCCCACTCTTTCCCTTGGTTAGATCATACTCCAACCCACTTGCTCTTGATGGTTTTGCAGGCAAGAAAATAACTATTCCTGCAATTCTAGTCAACATGCCTACTTTGATAGAATCTCACACCACCATCCAACCTTCTATGGACCAACTCTTTGCATGGTTGTGTTATTCTCATATAGTTCTATCAATATCTACTTCACTTCTTCCAAGTGGATCTTTGTGCTTCTTAAACCCACAAGGTTTTTAAGGCTAGTTGATAATCTGCTCTGGCAGGCTTATTTTATTCAAAGTTTGAAAGCTTGTCTTGGTGAGATCAAGAAGGATCAAGCTCAAACCCCTACACCATTGCAATATACATCACTTGGTCTATCCATCCATCTACCCCATGTCCCAATGGGAGATCCGAACTCCAAGATACCACCATGTTTTGATGGTATGAAATTAACATCACCCTAGATCCTTAATCTAGGGTATTTCCCCAAAATCAGCTTGGATTCTCCAATCCCAAGCTTGCAAATGCATGCTACACCTTGTACACATCATCTATCTTGGTCATCAAGATTTATCAAAAATTATCCATAATTATTATGTCTCCAAATCAAATTAATCTCTTTAATAATCAAAATCTCCAAAGCTCCTTTTATAAAGGCAAGTCTGGTTTTACCAAAGAACTTCCCCAAATTTTGGATGAAATTGAGATCCACATATCATACCCCATATTCCCACATCAAAAATAAATATTTTTCAATAGCTTTAATAATTATTTTTGCCCTTTCTCCTAAATAGCAGAAACAACAAAATAAATGTTTTAAATACTTTTAAGCCCCAATAAATCTTGGGAAAATTCCCCTAAGTTTGTATTCACATTTGGGAGCATCTCAAACTAAAAACCAACCTTGTCCAATGAAAATTTATCAAATGGTCTTCTAGAAACTACTTCTGCAGTTTTTGAGTAAATGGCTTTAAGAGGACTTTAAATCTTTAGAAAAATCTCAAATAATCCCTAGAGAGGTATCCTGACCTCACCCATCTACCAGTACCATCTCTCCCACTCTTTCCAACATGAATAAAGGAACTCCTTAACAAGCATTCTTGTGATCAAAATAGCACAACCCTCAAAACCTTGTACAAATACCCCATTAAACCCCCATCAAATCTTCTCCGCCAAGCTTGTCCTCTCTCATCTCTGGTCATGATCACTGTAGCAATTACTGGAGCATCTTGTCCTCTAGTGTTTGGACACTAGGGCTTAACCTCATGTGAGTGTCTTGGCTTGCAAACCTCTTTACTCCTCTTGCAGCAGCCACCAGCTGGCTCTCTCTGTCCCCTGCATGACCCTAGTGCCCTCTCCACCACCCGTAATGCCCAATCCATGGCCTCCTCCTCTCCCTATCCTCTCCTTGAGCTTAGTCCACCATGGACATGCCTCCCTCAGTTTAAATATCCAGAACCCACCCCAACCTCTCCCCTGCCCCTGGTTTCTCGCCCCTATCCACCATAGCACCTCCCCACGAGCCCTAGCTCCTTCCCCCAGCTCCACTGATCCCTGGAGAAGGAAGAACTCCCTCTCGGTGGTTTGCAAGGAAAACACTTGGGTGCTCTCCTTCCTACTCCCCTCCAGCTGCATGTCATCTCTCTGAGTTCCCCTTGCTCCACTTCGCCTAACCCACCCCTTCTTGATGGTACAGGATCACCGAAATAGCCCTTCTCCGGGGAGCTCTGGTGAACTCCCCTCGGCCATCTCCGTGGACGCACTCCCCGAGGAGGAAAATGTGGTTAGCGCCCCTTGTTGGAGTCAGCTTCACGCGCTGTGCCGCTCCGACACCTCCTCTGCAACATGCATGCACCCCCGAGGCTACTCCGGCGAGCACCGAAGCAAGCTCCGCCGAGCGCACATAGGCGAGAGAGGTCCTGGCATCGAACCTGCCCCTTCCGCCCATCGTTGAGCTCGCGGTGATGCGCCGCGCCACCCTGGCCTATCTCCGCCACGTCCCGGCGTTGCTAGGTGAGCCCCTACAACCCGCCGTCGCGAGCTAGGGTTTCCCCTCTACTTTCTCTGGCCCAGCGAGGGAGATGAGCCTCCGCCGTCCATCGCGGTTTAATCAAACGGTGGAGAGCACCCCATACCCCCCTGCGTGCTTGATACATTGCAAATGTATCTATAATTTTTGATGTTCCATGCTTGGTTTTATCTACTTTCTTATGTTTTGTCCACACTTTGGAGTACTTTTCGTATGATTTCTTGGACTAACCTATTAACAAGATGCCACAGTGCCAGTTGCCTGTTTTCTGCTGTTTTTGGTTCCAGGAAGTCAGAAAATGAATATTCTCAGAATTGGACGGGACAAAAGCCAAAGTTCCTATTTTACCGGAAGACTCAAGGAGCCAGAATACGAGATGGAGGAGGGCCAGGGCCTGGCCACCCCCCAGGCGCGAGCTATCCCTACCTGCGCCACCAGGTGGTGTGGGCCCCCTGGCACTCCACCGACCTTGCCCTCTGGCCTATAAGAAGCCTCCCGAAGCGAAAACCCTAAATCATCAAGCCGCCGCCACTGAAGGGGAGATTCGGGGGACAGAAAGTCTCTGTTCCGGCACCCTGCCGGGATAGGGAAGTGCCCCCGGAACCATCTCCATCGATCTCCACCACCATCTCCATCACCATTGCTGATTCCCATGATGAGGAGGGAGTAGTTCTCTCTTGAGGCTAAGGGTTCTACCGGTAGCTATGTGTTTATCTCTCTCTATGCATGATCATATTGTGGTCATGAGCTTGTAATCTATAGATCTACCTTGATACTCAAGTGCTTTAATAGATCTCTGCTCTCCCCATGTGTGTGAAAGTGACAGCGTGCTCACCATGGTGGCACTTAGGCTAGAGATTACAAATACTTGTTATGAGTTATATTTGGAGGTGGATGTCTTTATGAAATTGTGGTGTTTGTTGGACTCATCTAGTACTCAAGGTGACAGTGTGGGGTTTTCTAGATGGGAAAGGCTTACTTTGAGGTGTGTTGTTATAGCCCTACCAACGATTAGAGTGTCCAACCGGAGAGTAGTTAAGAGTAGTATCATGAAGAGAATATATTTATATGAGAAGTGTTCACTAGTGAAAGATTGATCCCTAGGCCTTGTTTCTAAACATTGAAACACCGTTTGCTATTAGATCTATTGCATGTTTGCTTGCTTCCTTCTTTATTTCAGTTTGCCATTAGTCTCTTCCACGCCATTAAGCTACTTTCTATCACTGTTACCACTTATAATTATCTATACCACTTGTATTTCACTATCTCTTCGCCGAACTAGTTCACCTATACACCTGACAAGTGTATTGAGTGTGTTGGGGACACAAGAGACTTCTTTTATCTTGATTACAGGATTGCTTGAGAGGGAATACCTTTGACCACTTCCTCCCTGATTTTGATAAACCTTGGGTGATCCACTTAAGGGAAAACTTGTTGCTGTTCTACAAACCTCTGCACTTGGAGGCCCAACAACTGAATACAAGAATAGAAGTGCGTAGACATCAGTGCTCTCTCTGGCGGCCGGGGCTCGCCTGGCAGTTTCAAACTGCACCCCGCGCGCCCCTGGAGCCCGGGTGGGCCAAATCTTCCCACCGGCCCGTTTAACCCCCAGAACCCGGCCCAGCACTGCCCTTTTCCTTTTTCCTTTTTGTAGTTCATTAAATCCAGAAGTTTGAACTTCAGTTTAAATCATTCAAAAATTCTAAACAACTCCAAATGTCTAAATTCTAAATTCTACTAGATCCCTACAGGTTTTCCTCAACCTCCAGTACCCCTGGTTAGCCCAGTTGAGGTATGGATTAAATATATTAAATCAAATGCCCAGAAGTATGTAAAACACTCCTTAAATTCCCTAGAGAGTTTCACACCTCCAAATTGGGTAAACCCAACTTTCTATGGTAGGTATATCAGATACCTACCTCATGGCATTAGTCTTTCCCCAATGTGAACAGTTGTTTGCCTGTGGCAATTTTTAACAATAGTCCCTAGTCTTGTCTTTAGAAAATTCCCCAGATCAAACCATGAGTTATTTTGACCTCATTCCAAATCTCTGTGATGTGGTACACTAAATACTACCAATACCCAGGAGATCACAATTTATTGGGCTGCTGATGAATTTTAATGAATTAAAAAATTCTGTCCTTAGTGTTTTCACTAGATAAAACACTACAGTAGCTCTGCAACTCCAACAAGAGTTATTCATGTTGGTACTGGGAGGTACTTACAATACCTATCCACTGCCCTTTACCTCATATCAAAAGCCCCTGTAGATTAAATCTGGTGAAAAGGAAAAAAAACTTCTAGAACTGCTTTTGGGAATTTCCTGAGGGTATTCTGGTAATTATATTGACTTTATTCCAACTCTCAGTGAACTAGTACATCAAGCCTTATCTAACCACCCAATGAAATAATTTTTGGAAGTACAGAACTTTCCTGGTGAATTATTTCCTAAAACTAGAGCTTTTCTCACTAGGATATTCATAATAAATTGAAGAAAAGTGATAAAATAGTGAAACGACTTTTGTTGGTTTCATTTTATCAACTCCTATATGTTGGTGTCATTTTTACACAATGGTATCATACAAAATATGTCCTTGTTCCAAAACCCCTCCTAGGTAATGCCTAGACTATAAATCCTAAGGGATTTTCTTCCATATTTCCAAGACAAGGCCAATCCTATTAAATCCTTTCTTCCTAATATCTAATGATCTGTAAACTTGAATTGCTTGCTGCATGTATTGTTTTCTGTATGCCTTGTGTTGATTGTGCTCTTGCTTGTTTGCATGTGTGCCCCCTTGACGACGATAGCTGCGATTATCTCGGAGATCAAAAGAAGATGGTTATTCTTGTTATTATTATGGTATTCTAAGAAGTCCAGGGACATTTATGCCATATTGCTGATCATCAGGCAAGCCACCTTCTTGCTCATAAGCCTTGTCCTACTGTTTTACTTAAGCATGTTTTAACTACTGTTTAATAAAACTGCATCGTTTTACTTTATGTTGATGTATATATATATGGTAGTGGTTTGGCTCCTCTGAACTATTACACTTCTGTACTATTAAGTACAACCCCATTGGGGACACATACTTTTCCCTGGTAGAATAGATGGTGTGATACACCATACCCCTTTGGAGACCCCGATTTAGCTGAAGCAAAGCTAGGGGATGGGAAGACCCCGGAAAAAGTTTTACCAAATGTTTTATGATAAAACTTTGGTGAGGTGGGACCTCCCAAGAGATGTTGAAAAAGAAGAAGATTTTGTTTTACAAAATGCTGAAGGAAAGATGGAGGAAAAAGGTTTACGAAAACGCACCCGGTTCTTTGCAGTTTTGCTAGAACAATTAACCCTGTGCAACTACATTACTCTAGAAATGGTACAGGGCTGGATTTGATGTTTGTCTATTCTGGTATAAGTTGCCTCGCAACTACTACAAGGGATGAAACTCCCTGGAGGGTGGGCCTTCTCTGGACAACGGTCCATGTGAGACATCGTCTGGGAGAAGGAACGAAGGGTCTTCAGACCTCTGCGCATTACTATGAGCCCCTCATTGAAGGAAATATGCCCTGAGAGGCAATAATAAAGTTATTATTATGTATTCCTTGTATATGATAGATGTTTATTCTGCATGCTATAATTGTATTGGTAGGAAACATCAATACATGTGTGTTTAATAAACAAAAAGGGTTCCTAGTTATGCCTCTCTTATAGACTAGCTTGTTGATTAACAAGATGATCAAGGTTTCCTGATCATGGACATTGGATGTTGTTAATAACAAGGTCATAGCATTTGTGAAGTGATGTGATGAACATTCATCCGAAGTATAGCATTACGATCAAGTCATTATGTTTATATTGCTATAACATCATACGAAGTAATCTTTATCCTTAGACCATGAGATCATGTTAATTGCTAACACCGGAAGAGTATCTTGATAACATCAAACGTCACACCATAACAGGGTGACTATAAAGATGGGTTCAGTACTACGAAGGTGTTATGTTGAGGCTCATGGATCAAGAGTGGAATTTGTGAATCCAGATGACGGATAGATATACTCTGGGCCCTCTCGGTGATATCACATTAGGATAGCTTGCAAGCAAGTGATGTGATCACTAGAATGTTATATCACGGGAACGAGAAAAGAATGCATGTCGGTAACGAGATCAAACTAGGTATGGATATACCGATGATCGAATCTCGGACATGTAATATATCGAGAGACAAAGGGATTTAGTTACAAGCGTTAAAGGTTCTCATGATCACAGGACTCATCGTTGAATGTGTAGGAGTCAGTACGGATCTCCAGGTCCCGCTGCTGATTATTGATCGGAGAAGGGTCTCTATCATGACTGCATTATTCGCGAACCGTAGGGTGGCACACTTAAGAGTTACCGAACACCATTTTGGAGCACATATGTTTCAGACGAAAGAATTGCAAAGCGCAGGAATTGTTTTCAATAGAAACCGGAAATTGTTTCGGGTGAAATTGCAGAAGGTGGTTCTGCATGTGATATTGAAATATTGCAAGGGGCTATATGTGAATGTTGGTTAATTAAAGTAATTAACAAAATTCTGAATAAATTTAATAAAAAGAGTTTTATTAAATAAGAGAGCATTAAATTTGGAGAAATTTAATGCATTTAAAGTGGAGACTTTAAAAGGGAATGTGAATAGGCATTTTAATGTGGAGGGGTTACCACCACATGAATGGGGGAGGTGAGGGGTCACCCCCCCATGCGCCGGCCATGGAGAGAGGGGGCACCCCCCCTCCTCCTATAAAAGGCCACCCATTCCTTCCATCCACACACCTCCTTGTGAAGGATCTCTCTCTCCCTCTAGAATTATTCCCCCATGGTCTCGGATTAGCGAGATACATGTTCCCGGTGGCATTTCGTCCGGAAGGAGTTGCTGCTTCCGCTGGATCGCTGGAGCGAGGAGGTGGAGGTTGTCTGGTGGCTTGAACGTGTGTGCGAGTGCGGATGCGCTGCTGAGTTGCGGTGCTCGGACTTCCACACGATCTTGAGATCGGCAAGCGTACGACTACATCAACCACGAGTTCCTACTCGTTAACAAAACTCGTTGTCTTCGAGGGTAAGTTCTCCATGGATGTATGTCCACCTGTTGCTCCGTATCTAGTAGATAGATCTTGGCGTATAGTTCTCATCGTAGGAAATTTTTTGTTTTCTATGTTGCGGACCCAATAGTGGTATCAGAGCCTGATCTATGCGTAGGTGCTTTGCACGGGTAGTACACATATGTTTATATGTGGGCGATGATGATCATGTTATTGCATCTTCTATGTACTTTGGATATTGGTGGCATAGTGGGATGAAGCGGCCCGGACCAACCTTACATGTCATCGTACATGAGACCGGTTCCACGAACTGACATGCAACTAGTTTTGCATAAGTGGCTATCGGGTGTCTGTCTCTCCTACTATAGTCAATATCTGATTTACAATGAGTTGCTAATAACTTGGTTATCCTCGTTGTGGTTCATGTTCGTAGGTAAGACCGGTTCTATCTCCAAAAGCCCTAAGCCACGTAAAACTTGCAATTGATAAGTTAGAGGCGTCTAGTTTAGATCGTTGTTGGGCTAGTGTCTTGATATGGTATTGTTGTAAGTAGATGTATGATAGATACTCTTACAACTCACTTAACGTGTAAGTTCCATAGACCTTGGCCTTACACACAAAGGAATGATAGAGATCATACCACGATGCAACTGATAGAGATCAAATGCATGGACCATATCACCTCACTTCACACATTAGCATCTTATATTGCTAGTTTGGCGCTTTTGGTAGCATTATAAGATGATACCTCATTTAGATATCAAGATAAAATGTGTTCTTCCTTAAGTATGCACCGTTTTGTGGACCGTGTTTTGAGGCATCACGTGATGATCGGGTGTTCTCGACTCTACGCTTTCATACAACGGGTGTAAGACAGTTTTACACACGCAAATACTAAGGTTCTTACTTGACGAGCCTAGCATGTACAGACATGGCCTTGGAACACGGACCGAAAGGTTAAGCATGAGTCATATAGTTGATATGATGCCCATATAGATGCTCGCCTTTGAAGCTACACCGACTCACGTGATGATCAGACTTGGTGTAGTGGATTTGGTTCATGTAATCACCAAAAGGACACGAGGGATGTCGTTTTTGAGTGGGAGTTCATTAGTAATTTGGATTAGTTGAACTCAATCTATCATAAACTTAGTCTAAATATATTTTACAAATTCTGTTGTAGATGGCACCACCTGCTTTTAATTTCAATGTGTTCATGGAGAAAGAGAAGCTTGCTGCGAATGGTAGCAACTTCACCAACTGGGCTATGAATTTGAGGATTTTCCTCCTTTGCTGCACAAAAGCAATATGTGCTAGAAGGCGCTAGGCCCCCACCAGCTCTGATGCCCCTGACAAGGAAAAGAACATCTATATAACTCGTCAGGAGGACCATAACTTAGTTCATTGCGGCATACTGTATGGGCTAGAGCCAGAACTTCGAAAACGTTTCGAAAATGGCAATGCCTTTGATACCATGGGAGAATTGAAAATGATTTTCGATACCCATGCTGCCATAGAGAGTTATAATGCTTCTGAAAAGTTCTTTAGCTGCATGATGGAAGAGAACAGCTCCGTTAGTGAGCACGTACTCAAAATGTCTGGGTACACCGATAAGCTTGTGTCCTCGGGAATAATGATTCCCATTGACTTAGGCATACATCGTGTTCTCCAATCTCTGCCACCTAGCTACAAGAGCTTCATGATGAACTATAATATGCAGGGCATGAAGAAGTCTCTTCCCGAGCTTCTATCAATGCTTAAGACTGCAGAAGTGGAGATTAGGAAAGAACATCAAGTGTTGATGATCAATAAGACCACCGGTTTCAAGAAGGACAAGAAAGGCAAGCAGAAGGGAAATAAGGGTGGCAAATATGTTGCCGCGCCTGAAAAGAAACCCTGAGCTGGCCCTAAGTCTGACACCGAGTGCTACTATTGCAAGGGGACTGGCCATTGGAAGCGCAACTGCCCCAAGTATTTGGCGGACAAGAAGGCCGGCAAGGCAAACAAAGGTATATGTGATATACATGTTATTGATGTGTACTTGACTAGTACTCACAGTAGCACCTGGGTATTTGATACGGGATCGGTTGCTAATATATGTAACTCAGTTCAGGGGCTGCGGAACAAGCGACAACTAGCAAGGGATGAGGTCACGATGCGGGTCGGCAATGGATCAAGAGTTGATGTGATCGCCGTCGAAACGCTGCCTCTCCATATCCCGTCGGGATTAGTTATAAACCTGAATAATTGTTATTTGGTGCCTGCACTGAGCATGAACATTGTATCCGGATCGTGTTTGATGCAAAGTGGTTATTTGTTTAAGTCTGAAAACAATGGTTGTTCGATTTATATGAATAATATATTTTATGGTCATGCACCTGTGTTGGATGGTTTATTTCTGTTGGATCTCGATAGTAGTATTACACATATTTGTAATGTTGATGCTAAAAGGATTAAACTTGATAATGATATATCTACATATATGTGGCACTGCCGTCTAGGTCATATTGGCGTTAAACGCATGAAGAAACTCCATTCTGATGGACTTTTGGAATCACTTGATTTTGAATCATTTGAAACATGTGAGCCATGCCTTATGGGCAAGATGACTAGAACGCCGTTTTCTGGTTCAATCGAACGGGCGACATATTTATTGGAAATCATACATACTGATGTGTGTGGACCAATGAGTATGTAGACGCGAGGTGGATATCATTATTTTGTTACTTTCACGGATGATTTGACTAGATACGGGTATATCTATTTGATGAAACATAAGTCTGAAACCTTTGAAAGGTTCAAAGAATTTCAGAATGAAGTGGAAAATCATCGTAACAGAAAGATCAAATTTCTGCGGTCCGACCGTGGAGGAGAGTATCTTAGTTACGAGTTTAGCACACATATGAAAGACTGTGGAATAGTTTCACAACTCACGCCTGCCGGAACACCACAACGTAATGGTGTGTCAGAACGTCGTAATCGTACTTTATTGGATATCGTTTAATCTATGATGTCTCTGACTGACTTACCTCTGTCATTTTGGGGTTATGCACTAGAAATAGCTGTATTCACTTTAAATCAGGCACCATCTAAATCCGTTGAAAAGACACCGTATGAATTATGGTTTGGAAACAAACCTAAGCTGTCATTTCTTAAAGTTTGGGGATGCGATGTTTATGTGAAGAAACTTCAACCGGATAAACTCAAACCCAAAGCGGAAAAATGCGTCTTCATAGGATACCCTAAGGAAACGATTGGGTATATCTTCTATCACAGATCCGAGGGCAAGGTCTTTGTTGCCAAGAATGGATCCTTTCTTGAGAAGGAGTTTCTCGCGAAAGGTGTGAGTAGTCGGAAGATAGAACTCAAAGAGGTTATTGAACCTTCTCTTCATGAAATGGCGAGTAGCGCAGCTCCGGAAGTTCTTTCGGAGTTGACTTCACCTGATGAAGAGAGAGCTAATGATATTGATCATGAAACTCCGAAAGAGGACACTACCGAACCTTGCAGGTCAAGCAGTACACGTGCAGCTCCTGAACTATACGGCAATCCTGTTATGAATTTCATGATTGATGAAATAGATGACCCTGCGATGTATGAAGAAGCGATGATGCGCCCGGATTCCAACAAATGGCTAGAAGCCATGAAATCCGAGATGGAATCCATGTATGAAAACCAGGTTTGGACCTTGGTGGACTTACCTCACGATCGAAAGGCCGTTGAGAATAAATGGATTTTCAAAAGAAAAACTGATGCTGATGGTAATGTAACCGTCTACAAGGCTCGACTTGTCGCAAAGGGGTTTCAACAAATTCAAGGAGTTGACTACGATGAGACATTCTCTCCCGTAGCGATGCTTAAGTCGGTTAGGATTATGTTAACAATTGCTGCATATTTCGATTATGAAATATGGCAGATGGATGTCAAAACTGCATTTCTCAATGGTAATATTGAAGAAGAGTTGTATATGTTACAACCTAAGGGTTTTGTCGAGCCTAAGGATGCTGATAAGGTGTGCAAACTTCAGCGATCCATCTATGGACTGAAGCAAGCATCCCGGAGTTGGAATCTCCGCTTTGATGAGGTGATCAAAGAGTTTGGATTTGTCCAAACTTATAGAGAGACTTGTATTTACAAGAAAGTGAGTGGGAGCAATGTGGCATTTCTGATATTATATGTGGATGACATATTATTGATTGGAAATGATATAGATCTTTTAAACAGTGTTAAAAGTTATCTAAACAGCAAATTTTCGATGAAGGACCTTGGTAAAGCTTCATATATATTAGGCATTAAAATCTATAGAGATAGATCAAGACGCCTAATTGGGCTATCGCAGAGTACATACCTTGATAAGATATTAAAGAAGTTTAATATGGACGAAAGTAAGAAGGGGTTCTTACCTATGTTGCAAGGCAAGACATTGAGTAAGACTCAAAGTCCGGCTACGGCGAAAGAAAAAGAGATAATGGATAAGATCCCCTATGCCTCAGCCATAGGCTCTATAATGTTTGCCATGCTATGTACAAGACCGGATGTGGCACATGCTATTAGTTTGACTAGTAGGTACCAATCTGATCCAGGTTCGGAACGCTGGATAGCGGTCAAGAATATCCTTAAGTACTTGAGAAGAACTAAGGATATGTTTCTTATATACGGAGGTGAAGAAGAGCTAGTCGCTAAGTGTTATGTCGATGCTAGTTTTGACACCGATCCGGATGACTCTAAGTCTCAATCCGGATACGTATTTCTCTTGAACGGAGCAGCAGTTAGTTGGAGGAGTTCCAAACAACATGTGGTGGCTGGATCAACAATGGAGGTGCAATATGTTGCTGCATCAGAAGCGGCGCCGGAGGCAGTTTGGATGAAAAAGTTCACTATGGAACTGGGTGTGGTTCCCAGTGCGTTGGACCCGATGGTGATCTATTGTGACAACAATGGAGCCATAGCCAACGCAAAGGAACCAAGGTCTCACAAGAATTCCAAGCATATTAACCGCCAATTTCACTCCATCCACGAGCATGTCAAGGATGGAGATATAAATATTTGTAAAGTGCACACGGACCTGAATGTAGTAGATCCGTTGACTAAAGTACTCCCTAGGGCAAAACATGATCAACACCAGAACTCCATGGGTGTTAGATTTATCACTATATAAACTAGATTATTGTCTCTAGTGCAAGTGGGAGACTGAAGGAAATATGCCCTAAGAGGCAATAATAAAGTTGTTATTATGTATTCCTTGTATATGATAGATGTTTATTTTGCATGCTATAATTGTATTGATAGGAAACATCAATACATGTGTGTTTAATAAACAAAAAGGGTTCCTAGTTATGCCTCTCTTATAGACTAGCTTGTTGATTAACAAGATGATCAAGGTTTCCTGATCATGGATATTGGATGTTGTTAATAACAAGGTCACAGCATTTGTGAAATGATGTGATGAACATTCATCCGAAGTATAGCAGTACGATCAAGTCATTATGTTTATATTGCTATAACATCATACAAAGTAATCTTTATCCTTAGACCATGAGATCATGTTAATTTCTAACACCAGAAGAGTATCTTGATAACATCAAACGTCACACCGTAACAGGGTGACTATAATGATGGGTTCAGTACTACGAAGGTGTTATGTTGAGGCTCATGGATCAAGAGTGGAATTTGTCACTCCAGATGACGGATAGATATACTCTGGGCCCTCTCGGTGATATCACATTAGGATAGCTTGCAAGCAAGTGATGTGATCACTAGAATGTTATATCACGGGAACAAGAAACGAGTGCATGTCGGTAACGAGATCAAACTACGTATGGAGATACCGATGATCGAATCTCGGACATGTAATATATCGAGAGACAAAGGGATTTAGTTACAAGCCTTAAAGGTTCTCACGATCACAGGAGTCATCGTTGAATGTGTAGGAGTCAGTACGGATCTCCAGGTCCCGCTGCTGATTATTGATCAGAGAAGGGTCTCGATCATATACGCATTATTCATGAACCATAGGGTGGCACACTTAAGAGTTACGGACACCATTTTGGAGCACATATGTTTCAGACGAAAGAATTGCAAAGCGCAGAATTGTTTTCAATAGAAACCGGAAATTGTTTGGTGAAATTGCGAAGGTGGTTCTGCATGTGATATTGAAATATTGCAAGGGGCTATATGTGAATGTTTGTTAATTAAAGTAATTAACAAAATTCTGAATAAATTTAATAAAAAGAGTTTTATTAAATGAGAGAGCATTAAATTTGGAGAAATTGAATGCATTTAAAGTGGAGACTTTAAAATGGAATGTGAAGAGGCATTTTAATGTGGAGGGGTTACCACCACATGAATGGGGGAGGTGAGGGGTCACCCCCCCATGCGCCGGCCATGGAGAGAGGGGGCACCCCCCCTCCTCCTATAAAAGGCCACCCATTCCTTCCATCCACACACCTCCTTGTGAAGGATCTCTCTCCCTCTAGAATTATTCCCCATGGTCTCGGATTAGCGAGATACATGTTCCAGTGGCATTTAAATGGGAAGGAGTTGCTACTTCCGCTGGATCGCTGGAGCGAGGAGGTGGAGGTTGTCTGGTGGCTTGAACGTGTGTGCGAGTGCGGATGCGCTGCTGAGTTGCGGTGCTCGGACTTCCACACGATCTTGAGATCGGCAAGCGTACGACTACATCAACCACGAGTTCCTACTCGTTAACAAAACTCGTTGTCTTCGAGGGTAAGTTCTCCATGGTTGTATGTCCACCTGTTGCTCTGTATCTAGTAGATAGATCTTGGTGTATAGTTCTCATCGTAGGAAAATTTTTGTTTTCTATGATGCGGACCCAACACTCATTGTAAGCACGCACGTGGGACGTGCAATATGCGCTCCGGTTGGTCCTCGGTACCCACGATCGGTGAAGATCAGGGTAGCGTACCCGGATGGTGTGGGTAAAGTGTACAACCTCTGCAGAGTGTAAATCTATTCGAATAGCCACGTCCGTGGTCATGGACGTTTGGGAAGGTTGCTGTAGAGCGGTGCTGGTTTTGTTTTCAAAAAGGATTTCAGAAAAGCAAAGGCTTTGAAAATATTTTGACCATGGGATGGTCGAAAAGGAGAAAGGTTTTGACCATGGGATGGTCAGAAAGGAATGAAAGGAGTTTGGTCGTGGGACGACCGGGAGAAAGAACAAATGTGTGACCCAGTCCTGATGTTCCAATATGGTTTCCAAAATGTTTTACAAAAAAATTTCAACAAAGATATGTAGATGTTATATCTACAAGAGAAACTATTTGAGAAAAGAACCACCCTTGGAGCCCACCTACTGCCACAACTATATTGCATATCCTCTTGTTTTATTATTCTATTAAGGTGGTTTGCGAGTACATTCAAAGTACTCAATGGCATTGTCCCTGGCTATTAACTTGGTGAGATATCAAGAAGAAGACGATGTTAGCGGTATGCGAGCTAGGACGTTCTCCCAGTCAGTTGCCTGTAGGTTAAGGCATGGATTGGGCTCTATGCTTGATGAAGTTCTGCTGATGATTATAGACGTAGCCATAACGGCATTTATGTAAGTCCTATAAATTCGGTATGTCTCGGATGTTGTAATGATACTTGTCGTTTATGTGCCACGACTAACTGATCATGGGACCTTGGTTGTATGCATAACAGGGATTCTCGGAGGATTAATCCGGGGGCCCCACAATACCTATCTAAATATGTAATAATATTAAGGTTTGCATGCAGTGACTTTGGACTAGTACCAAAATAATGCTGTATTGGCATTTCTAGTCACTTAAATCATTAAATATTAAACTTAAACTTATTAAAATGTGATCCAACATTTAAATCACATTCCCATGTATTAGAATATGTTGTGATGACATGTATCCACATGATCCCATATTTTAATTAGAGAATATTAAATCTTAGTTCATTTCAATGAGTAGAAATTACTTTTCTCAAATAAAATAAATGGGACTAGTTCAATAAACCTTGTGATGTTTGTGATGATACTAGATCATCAAATGTGTGCCTTAGTGTGTTAAGTAGAGTAGTTAAGTATTGTTTGGTGACTGTGTATTCCGTATGTATTTATAGACGATAGTACCGACCAAGTCTACGAGGAGGAGGAGTTCTACTCCGAGGAAGAAGAGGAGAATTTCAACCACTTCACCAACCAAGGCAAGCTATTATTGCAAGCTATTGTTACCAAGCCATCATTAACAATGCAAGATAAACCTTGCAAGATAGATAACCTAAGCAAGATGCGTTAGGCATGCTTTGGTTATACCATTTGACTTATACCTACTCCAAGTTTTATTTACAAGCTTTACTTTCTTTTACTTTACCAAAGTTTATTAGTTGTTTATAGATAGCATAAAGAGTATAAAACTTGACCTATCTAGTTAGACTTAGATGTCATTCTATGGTATGAGATTGATATTAGCATCCCACCTTAGTGAACACTCTTAACTTAGTAGTTTAGAGCTAAACCAAAAATTGATCACTTTAGATGGGAATATTTGGTGAAAATGATTTGTGAAAACCTTGGAATGATGAGTCATTCCATTCAAATGTTTTGACATGTGTTGAGAAACACAAATGGTTTATGATGATGATGAAAATGTTAAGGCATGAGCCTTAGCCCCTTTATAAAAACTGATGGTTGGGTTCGAATGCGATACCATTCCAATTTTACAGTACAACCACAATACCTGAATTGGCTAAGGCTTAGCTAGAAGTTTATATCCATTAGTATTAGTTCCCTCGCAGGAGAGGTTTGAGCTGAGGCTACCTCTCGATGTTGTCTACCTATGCAGTGCTCAGGATGGCAGATGGCCATGGTTGGGAGGTCAAGCTCATAGGAGAGGTGCTTATACTAGAGTGTATAAAGGAAAGGTTATGTTTGATTATCTGCATACTAAGTATGATGATTCAGGGTTATCCCTGATAGATGTATCAAATTTTGTGGTGAAAGTGTACCACCTCTGCAGAGTGTCAAACTATTCGAATAGCCGCGTCCACGGTTATGGACAGTTGGAGTGGCCATACTGTTCCATTGTCAGATGTTTTTAAGATGACCTATGAAATGAATTGTGACATGAATTGACCACAACATGGTTGTGACTATGACAACTAAGTTCCCACTTAGGTGATTTTAAACTTTACTTTATCTTTCTTTGTTTTTGAACTCAGCTTAGGTTCAAACTTAACTCTACAAATAAACTTCGAACTTAGCATTCCTACTAGAACTACCTTACTTGTTAGTGATAGTTTGCGAGTACTTAAAGAGTACTCATGGATTTTTTCCTTGCTATTCCCGTGGCCAGACTATGAGGAGGACTACCCTGAAGGAGGATAGCAGGACAGCTACAACAACTAGGATCATCTCCTATCGGCAGCATTTCCTATGACACTAAAGATGGAGCCCACCGTTATTCCGCTACTTTTTTGTATTAAGACTGGATCATGAGATCCTTTATCTGTGTAAGACCTTATTATGGTTTGTAATGGATGATGTACTGTGATATCCAAATTTGTTATGTCTCACAAAAATGGTAATCCTGGGATTGCGATGTATGGCATAACAGGCATCTCGGATTAAAAATCCGGGTGTTGACAAGTTGGTATCAGAGCCATCCTGACCATAGGAGACCCTAGTTAGAATGGACGTCCGAACAAAAATTTAGTTTCCAAAATCAAAGTGAGTATTTGTGAAAACCTATTTCCTCTCTTACCCTTGGGATTCTTTCTCTCAAAAAAATACATGTTCCTCAATTTTTTTTACATTACTACATAAAATTTTGACACACTTGATCACTTCACTAACTTTCTCATCTTAAATTCTTATAGATGGAAGTTCAGTACTGCAAGTTCTACCAGTTGGGAAACAGAGGCCAACTGATCTTCGAGAGGGATCTAGATGCACTGTCTGAGCACTTGGAGCGCCCACATCCGGAATTCTTTGGAGCTCAACTCAATGGTCCACCAGGAGGAGATTTACAATGGCTAGTAGTTGCTGATCTTAGAGGCAAGTCAGAAGCACCAATGTCCGAGAAGATTCAGTTCTCCATAAGAGAGAACAACTGGCTAGACTATTGCTCTCGCTCGTATTTGCGCACAGAATGTCAACCTGATCCAAGGGCCAGACTGGATTAGCTAGGGCAATGCATGAAGCTCTCGCTCGTCTCTGCGCACAGAATGTCAACCTGATCCAAGGAAACCGCTTTGCTCACTATGCAAGGCTTGATTCTATGGGAATGCCGCTAGAGATGCCAAGTCAGCCGGAGTTGAAGCGTCAAGTGGAGAACCTCAACTTCCTACTGTACGACAGACAGAAGGAATTGGACAATGTTCGAGAGTTCGCCAACCACAACCTTGCCATTGCCGCCCAGAAGGCCTAGACTTTCTCACTCCTCGTTAAGGATCGTCAGTCTCTCCACCGTCAACGTGCAAAGAAGGATCGCACCATCGACAGTCTTCACAAGAAGGTGGCCGACCTCGAGAAGACCATCAAGGAGCAAGAAGCTCAGCTTACAGCAAAAGAAGAAGAGGAAGGTGAAGACATCCAACGGGATATTCACTCGTACCTCAGCAATGATGATGACTATCTAGAGGATGATGCTATGGACTTCTACACCGATGATGATGACTTAGACTTCATCGATGATGAGTAGATGCACTAGAGCACCATCGTAGGAGTGAGAAGTATCGGTCCCATTGTATCATAGCTTACAGAATGGTTCTTAAAACCATTTGTTTTCCTTTTGTTATGGTGTGTGTGATTTTGTATCGTGTGCTTTGCTTGAATTAATGAAAAGAAGTTAGTTGCAAAACCTGAGTCAAACTCAAAGTTTTAGCTATAAAGCAAAACCATGAACCTTAGAACTTTCCCTCTTACCCCTTTATCTACTTCAATCTTCAGATGACTCATGGAAACCAAGGAGGGAGCAACTCATCGCAAGACCCCATGCTACAGATTCTGCAGACACTCATTGCAGACCGTGAAGCTAGTAGGGCAGAGCGCAGAGCAAATCTAGCCACCCTGCAGCAGATCGCCCAGATGGCTCATAACAATCAGAATCATGGAAATCAGGATCATCATGGATCCAAACTCAAAAACTTCTAGAATACCAATCCCCCAATCTTTAGCAAGTCTGAAGACCCGCTAGATGCTGATGATTGCTTACAAACAATGGAGAACAACTTAGAAGTCACAGGAGTGGATGCAAACGAGAAAGTTCTGTTTGCCACCCACTATTTGGCCGGAGATGCAAGAGCATGGTGGAACAACACCCGCACGATGAACCATGGTCAAGTGATGACATGGGAAGCCTTCAAAGTCAAGTTTAGACGCACCCACGTGCCGCAGGGTCTAGTCACCAGAATGAGAGATGAATTCAGAGAGTTAAAGCAAGGCAGAATGACTATAGTGGAGTACCGTGATAGATTCTTGTCCCTCGCCAGGTATGCACCGAATGAGATCAACACGGAGGCCAAGAACGAGGAGAGATTCCTGAACAGACTGCATGATGAGATGCAGACGGTCCTCGTCAACATGTGTTTCGAGGATCTCGAAGAGCTAGTCGACTCTGCCATTCAGATGAAAGGGAAGATTAATCAAGCAAACAACAACCGCAAACATCGGATGATGCACCAAGATGGATCCAATAGTCACCAGAAGTACCATCCAAACCCGTCTGCCGGATATGCCCCGCGGAACAATCGACCCCCAATGTCTCGTCCAAGTTACCCCAACCACAGCGGAGGAAATGTGAAGTCCAGAGGAAACAACAACCACCCTAGTAACTCCAGCAATTTCAATGTGCAGCTCCCAAGCACAACAACAACAACACTGCACGGAGAACTGGAAGCAATGTTGTGCTCGTGGCAGCAAAAGACAAGTCTCAGATTACTTGTTTCGAGTGTGGAGTGAAGGGTCACTACTCCAATGAGTGTCCCAAGAAGATTGCCGCCACTGCCAACGTGAATGCCCCATCTCAACAGCAGCGTCGTGTTCAGCCCGGAAGAAGATTCACCCCAGGGAACCCTCCACAACCGCAACGGCCATCTCTTTCACATGAACGCCGAATAAGCCCAAGAAGCGCCAGATGTAGTGATGGGTATGTTTTCTGTCAACTCAGTTTTAGCAAGAGTGTTGTTTGATTCTGGAGCATCGCACTCATTTGTCACTGAAGAATTTGCATGCACTAGTAAGATTCACCCAACCAACTTGAAGCATGTCATGATAGTTCAGATACCTGGTTCAACTACAAAAGCTAGAAAAATTTGCAAAGTTGTACCTATCAGAATACATGGGATAGACTTTTATGCCAATCTAATAGTACTTGGAACCAAAGGTTTGGAAGTAGTACTAGGAATGGACTGGATGTCAAAGCATAAAGGATTGATAGACTGTGCCAAGAAAGCCATCACAATGACCAGTAGGTTTGGAGTATCAGTAGAGCATATATCTGAAACCTTGCCCCATCAATTCAAGTGCAACAAGAGTCTAGCCCTACCCACCATAGACCAAGTCAGAGTAGTATGTGAATATCCCAACGTATTCCTAGATGAACTGCCCGGTATGCCCCCAGATCGGGATATTGAGTTCATTATTGAACTAATCCCCGGAACCGGTGCCATAGATCAGAGACCCTATAGCATGAACCCATCAGAGTTAGTGGAACTGAAGAAGCAATTCATTGCTATGCTGGAGAAAGGCTTGATTCAACCAAGTGCATCACCATGGAGATCGCCCGTGTTATTCTTCGACAAGAAAGATGGAGGCAACCGTTTGTGCATAGATTACAGGAAGCTGAATGATGTCACAATCAAGAATAAGTACCCATTGCCAAAGATTGAGGATCTATTCGATCAGTTAACGGGTGCTAGTGTGTTCTCTAAGATTGATCTTACGACTGGTTATCACCAACTTAAGATTCATGCAACGGATATTCCAAAGACCGCCTTTACTACCCGATATGGGTTATATGAGTATATGGTCATGTCTTTTGGATTAACCAATGCTCCTGCTTATTTCATGAATCTCATGAATAAGATCTTTATGAATTTTCTAGATAAGTTTGTCATTGTGTTTATCGACAATATCCTTATCTACTCCAAGTCAGAGGAAGACCATGAGCAACATCTGAGAATCATTCTTGAAACCCTTAGAGAGCATCAGTTGTATGCCAAGTTCAGCAAATGTGACTTTTGGCTGAAAGAAGTAGGATTCCTAGGACATATTGTGTCTGCCGGAGGAGTCGCTGTTGATCCTGCCAAGATCAAAGATGTTGAAGAATGGGAAGCCCCAACCACTCAAACCGAAGTTCGTGCATTTCTCAGATTAGCGGGATATTACCGCAAGTTCATAGAAGGATTTTCGAGCATAGCAAGACCCATGAACCAATTTTTGAAAAAGGACAAGAATTTTGAATGGACCGACAAATGTGAAGCAAGTTTCCAAGAGCTCAAGAAGAGATTGATTTCAGCCCCAATATTGATCATGCCAGATATCAAGAAGCCGTTTGATGTGTATTGTGATGCATCCATGATCGGTCTCGGATGTGTATTGATGCAAGAAGGCAAAGTCATCGCCGCATATCTGTCTCGACAACTGAAGCAGCATGAGCAGAACTATCCTACCCATGATCTTGAATTAGCAGCCGTAGTTTTGGCATTGAAGACATGGCGTCATTACCTTATGGGTAATCGCTGTGAGATTTATTTAGATCACAATAGCTTGAAGTATATTTTCACTCAGAAGGAGCTGAATATGAGGCAAAGGATATGGATAGAGTTAATCAAGGATTATGACCTTGACATTCACTATCACCCCAGCAAAGCCAATGTGGTAGGGGATGCTCTTAGCAGATTGCCGTGTAGGCTAAACACTATGATCAAGGAGAAGCTACCAAGTTTTTATGAGGAGTTGGAGCAGTTTAGAACTAAGCTAGTTAGCAAAGGATTTTTAGCTAGCATTGAACTTCAACCCACTTTGATTAGCCAAATCAAGGAAGCCCAGAAGGGAAATGCAAGTATCGGTGGAATCAAACATCGTATTGGTATAGGAAAGGTACCTGGATTCACCGAAGACGAAGAAGGAGTTTTGTGGTACAAAGGATGTATCTGTGTGTCAGCAGATTCGGAGCTGAAGCAAGTTATCATGCAAGAAGCTCATGATACTCTTTATTCTATCCACCCCGTAGGAACGAAGATGTATCAGGATTTGAAGGAGCAATTTTGGTGGCACAAGATGAAGAGAGAAATCGGAAGCTACATCACCAAGTGTGATATGTGTCAGAGAGTCAAAGGGGAACATCAGAGGCCCGCAGGACTGTTGCAACCATTACAGACTCCGGAATGGAAATGGGACTCCATCGGAATGGACTTTACCACCGGTTTGCCTACTTCTAGTAGGGGAAATGACTCAATTTGGGTCATCGTTGATAGACTATCCAAGGTAGCTCATTTTATACCTGTCAAGACAACCTACTAGAGTTCGAAGCTAGCAGAGTTGTACATTGCCAGAATTGTTAGTTTGCATGGAACCCCCAAGACCATAGTGTCGGATCGAGGAACCCAATTTACCTCGAGATTTTGGGAGAAAGTCCAAGAAGGATTAGCAACCAAGTTGAATTCCAGCACAGCTTATCACCCGCAAACTGATGGACAGACTGAAAGAATCAACCAAATCTTAGAAGATATGTTGAGAGAGTGTGTGTTAGAATATGGATCAAAATGGGAAGATTGCATGCCTTTCGCAGAATTCTCATACAACAACAGTTATTGGGCCAGTTTGCAAATGGCCCCATTTGAGTTCTTATATGGAAGAAAGTGTCGTACCCCTTTGAATTGGTCGCAAGTAGGAGAGAGACAGATTTTTGGACCCGACATCCTACGAGAAGCCGAAGAGAAGGTTCACAAAGTCCGTGAGCACCTCAAGACTGCCCAATCTAGACAGAAGAGTTATGCTGACAAGAGAAGGAGAGACCTGACTTTCAATGTCAGAGATTTTGTGTATCTCAAGGTTTCGCCATTGAAGGAACCCCAACGTTTTAGTCTGAAAGGAAAGTTAGCCCCCAGATAAATCAGACCCTTCAAGATTCTGAATCATCGAGGAGAAGTATCATATCAACTGGAACTGCCAGAGGAGATGTCAGCCATCCATGATGTGTTCCATATCTCGTTACTTCGCAAATGCTTAGAAGTGCCGGAGAAGACTGAAGTTTTCAAGAACATCGATCACCAAGCCGTTGATATCAACAAGGATCTGACGTGTCATGAAGTGCCTATCCGTATCTTGGAAGAACCTTACAGAACCACCAGGACCTGGAGTATCAAGTTTCTCAAGATTCAGTGGAGCAACCATACCGAAGAAGAAGCCACTTGGGAGCGAGAAGATTACATTAGGACAGAGTTCCTAGATCTCTTTAGTTCCTAGTTTTCTTTCTTAAATCTCAGGAAGAGATTTTGTTTATGGGGGGAAGGTTTATAACATACCAAAACTTTAATCCAAGTGATCAAGATCGAAATCACCCAATTTAGGGTTAACAAAAAAACTTTTTCTCCTTTAAAATAATTAAGTATGCATATGTGCGTTGCATTAAATAGGAATTGTTTGAATTGCCATGATTGTTTGTTCTAATGGTTGTAAAATGATTCTAAGATGAATTCCACATCATCTAGATCATTCCCAAGCAAAATCCAAAGAAAAATAATTCAAATAGAATTAATAAATGGAAATGGTCACTTTGGCCATTTTAATCAACTAGGTCACTTTGGGTGTTACTAGCACTCAACTTCAAACAGAAACAATTGTGGATCTTTGCACCCCTTACTAGTACAAGTAGTGATCTACCAAGGCCCACTTTGTGATCTTCAAAAAACATTCAAACCCTAATTTAAAATGACATTTGAAAATGGAATCTATCTCATATGTCTAGATCCCACTTTTTCAAAAACCACTCAAATGACCTCAACTTAACAAATCCTAGCAACCAGAGATGCTTAAGCATGAGACCAACAACTCCACCAAATTTCATTTCAAAATTAAAAAATTGAATTATTGTGGCCATTGTGTCGAATACTTGGTGAGCAGAATCAAACCTGCCTAACTAATACTATTTTTGATCAAATTTTGTCGAGCCATTTGAACCCAATTCACTTCCCTTGTCCCCCTAGCCCCAACCAGGACATCAAAGACCTATCAAATGGCCTAGGACAATAGTGCAGCGCCACCCCGAGGCCATGAATGCCGGCCGACCGTGCCCTAGCCACAGGAGTGTGCCTCTCTCTCGCCATGTCTAGGAGGTAGGTGTCGTAGCACCACTGCCCACGGTCCCTTCCCCAAGCCCAGACAGCCCCTAGACCACCTCACCTAGCACGCGCTCTCCACCTCTGTGACATGCGCAGTGCACGCCAGAGGGCCGACCCCGACAGCGCGCCACAAGCCGCGCCTCGACCATAGTTCGTGCGCGCCGCTCCGCCTTGACCACCTCACCCCGCCAGACATGCCCTTACCCTGCCACGCGACCCACAGCCGCCGGAAACCACGTCGAGCACCGCCTCTATTGCTTAGAGAGCAAAACGCTCCCGACCGCAATCCACCACCCCTAGCATCGCCATTAAGCCCTAGCTGACCACCAAGGAACCACCCACCGTCGGCCTACCTCGCCCACGCCGCTAGCACCCTGTGCCATCGTCACCGGCAAGTTGCGCCCATGCATCTCTGCCGCCTCGCCGAGCCTATATAAGGGAGCCTCCCCAGCACCATTTCTTCACACTCCCACACTCACATCTCTCCACTGGTCCTTCCCCACCTCTCGCTGGAGCCGCTCGAGCAGCCAGCTGCCGGAATTTCACCAGAGATAGCCACAGTAGAGGAGGAGACGCCCCCGTCGATTTCATCCACCCCAGTCGCTGTCGTGACTTTCCCTGAGCCCGCCGTCGTCTCCTTGTTCATTTGCCCGCCTCGCTGCACTCACTAGAGCCCTGGTACGCCCTCACCGCACCCCCACTGAGTCGCTAGGGTTCCACCTCGCCAGCGACAGGTCTGTCGTCGACGATGAACGTGAGCCATAGATTCTAGTTCTAATCATAGGGTCTGCACTGCCTCGTACCGCTTCGCGTTTAATGAGCCACTGACAGGCGGGACCCCCCTGTTCGCAGTCCTCAACACCGCGGAGTGAAACTGGGCTAGCCCATTAGTGTTTCCGCGCAACCCAGCAGATTCAAATAAACCTTTTCTTTTTAGAAGTAAACTTAGTTCTGTCCCTTAGTTTGAAAATAAATTCAAGGAGTTTTACACATTCAAATTGAATGATTCCAATTTTGTTGGAGAGGTTATAAAAATCTCTATCCAAGCCCGTTGGATTTAAATCATTTAGAGTTAGAGATCTCTCCTAGCATAAATAACAAGACAGAAGCTTTGTCACATTCAAGCATTTTTCTAAAATCAACCATAATAGCTTTTGAGTTGATTCCAACTCTAAAAATCACATTTAACCATACCTATCTGAATATGTAATAATATTAAGGTTTGCATGTAGTGACTTTGGACTAGTACCAAAATAATGTTATATAGACATTTCTAGTCACTTTAAATCATTAAATATTAAACTTAAACTTATTAAAATGTGATCAAACATTTAAATCACATTTCCATGTATTAGAATATGTGGTGATGACATGTGTCCACATGATCCCATATTTTAATTAGAGAATATTAAATTTTAGTTAATTTCAATGAGTAGAAATTACTTTTCTCAAATAAAATAAATGAGACTAGTTCATTAACCTTGTGATGTTTGTGATGATACTAGATCATCAAATTTGTGCCTTAGTGTGTTAAGTAGACTAGTTAAGTATTGTTTGGTCATTCTGTATTCCGTATGTATTTATAGACGATAGTACCGACCAAGTCTACGAGGAGGAGGAGTTCTACCCCGAGGAAGAAGATGAGAATTCCAACCACTTCACCAACCAAGGCAAGCTATTATTGCAAGCTATTGTTACCAAGCCATCATTAACAATGCAAGATAAACCTTGCAAGATAGATAACCTAAGCAAGATGCGTTAGGCATGCTTTGGTTATACCATTTGACTTATACCTACTCCAAGCTTTATTTACAAGCTTTACTTTCTTTTACTTTACCAAAGTTTCTTACTTGTTTATAGATAGCATAAAGAGTATAAAACTTGACCTATATAGTTAGACTTAGATGTCATTCTATGGCATGATATTGATATTAGCATCCCACCTTAGTGAACACTCTTAACTTAGTAGTTTAGAGGTAAACCAAAATTTGATCACTTTAGATGGGAATACTTGGTGAAAATGATTTGTGAAAACCTTGGAATGATGCGTCATTCTATTGAGATGTTTTGACATGTGTTGAGAAACACAAATGGTTTATGATGATGATGAAAATGTTAAGGCATGAGCCTTAGCCCCTTTATAAAAACTGATGGTTGGGCTCGGATGCGATACCATTCCAATTTTACCGTACAACCACAATACCTGAATTAGGTAAGGCTTAGCCAAAAGTTTATATGCATTATTATTAGTTCCCTCGCGGGAGAGGTTTGAGCTGAGGCTACCTCTCGATGTTGTCCACCTATGCAATGCCCAGGATGGCAGATGGCCATTGCTGGGAGGCCAAGCTCATCTGAGAGGTGCTTATACTAGAGTGTGTAAAGGAAAGGTTATGTTTGATTATCTGCATACTAAGTATGATGATTCAGGGTTATCCCTGACAAATGTATCAAATTTTGTGGTGAAAGTGTACCACCTCTGCAGAGTGTCAAACTATTCGAATAACCGTGTCCGCGGTTATGGACAGTTGGAGTGGCCATACTGTTCCGTTGTCAGATGTTTTCAAAATGACTTATGAAATGAATTGCGACATGACTTGAACACAACATGGTTGTGACTCTGACAACTAAGTTCCCACTTAGGTGATTTTAAACTTTATTTTATCTTTCTTTGTTTCTAAACTCAGCTTAGGTTTCAAACTTAACTCTACAAATAAACTTAGAACTTAGCATTCCTACTAGAACTACCTTACTTGTTAGTGATAGTTTGCGAGTACTTAAAGAGTACTCATGGCTTTTGTCCCTGGCTATTCCCATGGCCAAACTATGAGTAGGACTACCCTGAAGGAGGACAGCAGGACGGCTACGACAACTAGGATCATCTCCCATCTTCAGCATTGCCTGTGACACTAAAGATGAGCCCACCGCTACGCTATTTATTCCGCTACTTGTTTGTATTAAGACTGGATCATGAGATCCTTTATTTGTGTAAGACCTTATTATGGTTTGTAATGGATGATGTAATATGATATCCAAATCTGTTATGTCTCGCAAAAATTGTAATCCTGGGATTGCGATGTATGGCATAACAGGCATCTGGGATTAAAAATCCGGGTATTGACAATCTACTTGATTACAAAGCTCATGATCTTAATAAGATCATGCATAGAGAGAGAGAGATGAACACATAGCTACCGGTAGAACCCTTAGCCTCGAGGAAGAACTACTCCCTCCTCATCATGGGAATCAGCAACGGTGATGGAGATGATGGTGGAGATCGATGGAGATGGCTCCGGGGGCACTTCCCTGTCCCGGCAGGGTGCCAGAATAGAGACTTTCTGTCCCCCGAATATCACCTTCAGTGGTGGTGGCACTACGGAACTTTTCGTGGTTGGAGGCTTGACGATTTAGGGTTTTTGCATCGGGAGGCATCTTATAGGCGAAGAGGCAAGGTCGGTGGGCGGCCAGGGGTCCCACACCACCTAGTGGCACGGACAGAGTGGGCCCGCGCCAGCACATCGTGCGGCCACCCTATGCCCCTCTTTGTCTCGTCTTCTAGCTCCGTGAGTCTTCCGATAAAACATCGACTTTGGCTTTTGTTCGGTCTAATTTCGAGAATATTCATTTTCTGACTTTCCTAGAACCAAAAACAGCAGAAAACAGGCAACTCGCACTGTGGCATCTTGTTAATAGGTTAGTCCAAGAAAGTGTATAAAAAGCACTACAAAGTGTGGACAAAACATAAGAAAGTAGATATAAAACAAGCATGGAACATCAAAAATTATAGATACGTTTTCAACATATCACTCACCAATCCCTCACATCTCCCATGCCCAAGGAACTTACTCATACATGAGAGAAGAAAGCATCATCGATATAATTAAATAAAGGGAGTTCTTCTCAATATTACCGTGGAGATCCACAATTAGAATAGAAAAGTAATCCAACACAATTCAAGATAGGAAGAAACAATCTCAAACCCTAATCTTGCAAAGTGAAGATTTATCTCTCTCTCTCAAGTACAAGTAATGGCTATGAGGGGGTGTTGGCTAGGAGGCCGAAGATCGTGGAGCGAGATGAAGAATGTATTCCCCTTCTTCTCCGGATCTCTTCTTTCTCCTTTCTGGATGGGATGGAAGCTGTTGTGTTCTAATTTCGCCTTCAGCCTCTTCACGAAAGTTTTCCCTTTCGACAAGACGGAGGCGGCGAAAACTATACAGCGGGAACTATATAGTCAGAAAATTATTCCTGCCGTATAGTTGCTCGTTAAAGCTTTTGTATGCCTCCCTTGATTGCTTCCAAAAAGAGACTTCCTTGTTTTCGCCTAAATATTGTGTTTCTCTTGTTAAAACCTTCTGTTGATGTTCAGAACCTGAAACACACATTAAAAACCAAGTTTTCTTTGCTACCGAAGTATTAGCGTTAGGTAAAGCTAGAAAATGATCAAATCCAGAAGAAAATCATCGATAAAAACCATCAAAAATATGTCAAATCTCACAGCTATCATGTGTCGTTTCGAAGTAGAGGATGTTGATGCTACTGCCACCGTCCATGAGAGTTTTTGAGAACTCATAGCCATCAATAAGTGGATTGATGACCAGATCGTACTTTCCTCGCCTATGGGGTTTAGGCGGATGGTCGCATTGGTCAAAGGTGATTGTTACTTCTAACCAGTCCATATACTGGGCGACGGCTGAAACAGCTGCATTGAGCTCATGCATTACTGCCTTCTTGACCTTGGCTGGTTGGGATCTGAGGAAGCAAACATAGGTGTCTTTCTTGGTTTGGTAAGTATTTTTGCCATCCGACTTGGGATTTGAGGCATATGCCTCCTCCATGTCAGAATCTTCCTTGGGCTCCTTCTCTTTGTCGGAATTTTTCTTTAATTTTATTCGCTTGGCCTTGTAGCCAACAGATTCGTCTTTCTTGATATCATCGTTAAAAAGACACTCAACATTTGTGTGGGATGAGCCCCCGTTGGCATCGAAGTGATGCACACATGGGTTATTAGCAATGTCGGCCCAATAGTAGGTTTTACCAGGTAGCTGGTCTTCTCTACCTTGGACCCGGGAAGTTCTGTGGCCTCGTCCCCGACCGCCTCCGCGCCCTCCTCGTCCTCTAGATCTGAAAGGTGCATTGACAGTTGCAGTTTCCGGATTGGGTTTATCCTTCGAGGTATTCTTCCGCTTCTGGGTCTGCTGCTAATTCGGCTACTTAGCCAGCTATGTTATGGCCAGGGAGTTCAACAGTTTCTCTGAATCATCGTTGGCATCTGCATATTTGCTTGCCGTTTTTATCATCTCTCCCAAGTTGGTAACTTTGTTGCACTTCAGCCGGTGACACAGTAATCCAATTGGGAGCCATGCGACGAAAGCTTCAATCGAGGTCTGGTCGTTTACTCCTTTACATGAGTTTTTCAAGTCGATCCATCATCAGAGGTAGTCCCGGGAAGTTTCTCCGAGTTTCTAGGTGCAACGCTGCAGATCTCCGACCGTGCAGGGCCTCGTGGATGGACCTTTAAAATTTTGAAAGAGTGCACTTTTAGTATCATACCAGTTGTGAATCGTGTTCTCCGGGAGTTCATTGAGCCATGATCGAGCCATCTTCCGCAGCATAAGTGGGAGATACCAGAATGCAACCTGGTTGTTTCCTCCTTTGGCGATGCAACAGGCCTAAAAGAAATCCTGGAGACAGGTGTCTGCCCGAGCCACACCATCGTAGGGTTGAATGTGCCTTGAGATAGCAAATCCTTCCGGAAAACTTGTTTGTCGGATCTGTATATGTTGTTTGACTCGTAGTGCCATGCTTCTATGTTTGAGTTGATCCTGTTCCTGGCGTCACTTGGTGACAGGGCACGCTGTCTCAGATGTTCGCTATGGCTACAGTACCGTGGAGTCAGATCTATGCTTCTCATGCCACCTCCTCCACCCCGGCATCTTCCCTGGCTCCTACAGGAGTCGTTATGGTCGCTGCTTGGTGGAGAGGGTGGTTCTGGTGGGCTATTTCTGGCTGATCGTTGGCCTCTGCCCGGGGCCTTGTTATGCCAGCTTCGGGAGGGTCTTTGTGGCGACGGCCATCATGTCGGCTTGATCTAGTGTGGTTTTTGTCGTTTCTTCATGGATCATTGTCTCCATTATGGCGAGGCTTAGCCGGATGGCTTGTGTGTCTGGGATGTGGCGTCCTTTGCCGATCATGTTCCTGACGTCGTGCTTCATCTTCTTCCTATGGTGATTTGACTATCGTCGGGGAGGTTGTTGTGGAACTAGTGCTGCCATAGCATCTCGCTCTACGGCTGGGGAAACATTGCTCCAACTGCGTGCGATTCTATTCCATTGTCCCGAAGAACCGGTTCTTGAGTAAGTATCATCTCGAGGGTCGGAATGGTGACATCGATCCGGTTCCCAATGGGGCCTTATGTCCTGCTGCTGAGTGATGGCTCAAGATATGTAGAGCTCGTTGGGAACCCCAAGAGGAAGGTATGATGAGCACAGCAGCAAGTTTCCTTCAGTTATGAAACCAAGGTTATCGAACAAGTAGGAGTAAGGAAACAACTCCAAGGTGTTGCTAGCAACTTGGAATCCTGCACAACACAACCACAGAACTTTGCCCCAACTTATAGTGAGGTTGTCAATCTCACTGGTTTTGCTAAAAACAAAGGATTAACCGTATAGTGTGGAAGATAGTAATTGCTTGTAGAAAGTAAATAGTAAACAGTAAACAGTAGATGGTATATCAATGGTAAAGGAATGGACTGGGGTCCACAGTTCACTAGAGGTGTTTCTCCTTAAGATAAATAACATGTTGGGTGAACAAATTACAGCGGGGCAATTGACAGATTGAGAAAGCACAACAATGCATATACTAGACATCTTGACTCCTACGAGATTTGATTAGGCATTACAACATAATACATAGACCGTAATCCAACTACATCTATGACTAATAATCCACCTTCAGATTATCATCCGAACCCCTTCCAGTATTAAGTTACAAGCAACAGATAATTGCAATAAGCAAAGTGTGTAAAGTAAACAATACAATTGCCCCATGGACAAAGGATTGTTGTTTTCTCCCTAGTAGCAATAGTAGATCTACAACCTTAGAGATTTCTATCACTTCCCCAAATTACTAGAGGCATGAACCTACTATCGAGCATAAATACTCCCTCTTGGAGTTACAAGCGTCTACTTGGCCAAGATAGCTACTAGCAACAGAGAGCATGCAAGATCACAAATAACATAGACATCATAGAATCAATAATCAATCTGACATAGTATCTCAATACCCATCGGATCCCCACAAACATAACATATAGGATTACAAATAGATGTTCTTGATCATGAACGGAGCTCGCAAGATCTAAACATGATAGCACAAAGGAGGAGAACCAACCATCTAGCTACTCTATGGACCCATAGTAAAAGGAAGAACTACTCACGCATCACTCTGGAGGCTAGCATGGGGATGAAGAAGGCCTCCGGGATGATCTCTCCCCTCCGGCAGGGTGCCGGGAAGAGCTTTGGATCCCCCTGATCTAGGGATGGAGATGGCGGCGGCTACAAACTCTTTTGTTGATTTTTGTTCGGGTCCTTAGGGTTTCTGCATCGGGGTACTTTTATAGCCAAAGGGGAAAGTTCGGTGGCCGCCCAAGGGGCCCACACCATGGGTCGGCGCGCCGGGCTTGTTCGTTTGCGGTACCAAAGTTCCCGAGTGAGTGCACCGTGGTACCTAAGTTGCCTGAAATTGCTGTGTTTCGAAATGTTGGGCCGCCCACTACTGAGAGAGGCCATTTCGATGCAAACTCATCTCACCCATACCAAATCCAAACATTCTGTGAAACTGCCCCGTGAAGTAGACGGTCAGGTCCCTCATGTGAGTAATATTTCCGTGATGCGAGCGCCAACGTGGCAACCACGTAGGCGAAACAAGGGACTAAAGGAGCATGGTGCGTTGACCATATTCACAAATCCACTCCCTCCCTCCTTTTGCATGAACCCTAGCACCGGTGGCATCGAAATCCCCTCTCCAACCAGAATTATCTCTTCGGGCATTTGACTTCCGGCACCAAGTTGCTGCGCCTACTCGCTGCTCCCGAGCCTCTAATGCCGAATGTCATGCCACCCATTGTGACGATCTAGCCCGCCTCTACCGCTGACGAGCTGAGCAGCGTGCAGGATGGCAGATCCATTTGCCGAGGAAGAAGTACTTCTGGCTAATTGTGGGTGAGCTACTCTTCTCTTTGCTATTCGCAATACATAAAACTGCTAGCTGGCCATTGGCATTACAGAGATAGATCAAACATAGAATTGTTTGCTAGCACGACGTTGACAAACAATACTTATCTTTTGTCCCCAATTTTCTGTCAAGTAGGATCTCCGCTGAACCCAAATACACGGTTATTGTCATCCTCTGCCGCTACCACTTTAAATTAGCATATGGGAGGAGCAAGTGTAATGAAGCTAGCTGTCTGAAGATGGAAGTACCGCCTATGCAGTTATGCACTATCCCTGGTATGGTTGCTGCTGTGCGTGAACTTGCTGAAATGGGGCCAGAGCAGATTGCACGGTTCAGCTTCATTGATGAACAAGGCTTCAAGGTTCCTATAGCGTGTGACAGTCAGCTAATTGGGTTGATGAAACAGTATGCTGGGCTTCACGTGGTTATGCTGATTTGTAACATACTGGATGTGGAAGCTCCTGCTACTAGGAGTCACCCAGCTATTATTGGATAGGCTGGTCTAACTCGAATCCCTGCTGTTGTTGAGCAAAATGTGGTTCCTCGTCTGCGACATGCTTCTGTCAGGCAACCTCCTCATAGGAGTCCCTGTATTGCCGTTGTGGAAAACTTTGCTCTGGAATCTGCTGGTACTGGTCGTCCCCATGGTGTTGTTACTCTGGCTGCTGCTGACCCAATCCATGCCGATGTTGAGCAAATTAAGGCTTTCGGAGGCTACCCCGGTGTTGTTTCCAAGACCGCTACATTGTGTGCTACTCCTCCTCGAAACCATCACTGCCCCACTATTGTTGCAAAGACTGCTGCCTTGTGTCCTCCTCGAACCTATGATCAGGTTCAGGGAGCTGCTGGTCTAGAGCTAGCTCATGGTCTAGACTCTGCTAGCACTCGAAACACTGCTGTTGTGGGAACTGATCCTGATCATCGATGTGGCATGGCAATAGCTGGTCCTATTGTGGCTACCGTTAGAAGGGGCCCTGCCTGTCCACCATGTAATGTAGCTCCCGGTGCTAAGGGCCCTCGCCTTGCTCCTGGTCCTGGTACTTCCACCGAGGTCGATCCAGCTAACAATGACGCTAGTGATCGACAGTGGCATTGTGGCTAGGTCTGATGGTGCCGCTCCACCTCTCGAACCTCTCGGAGGTTTCTATCCTGTAGAACCTGATGATGGCAAAGTAATCGTTCGTATCGGTGTCGCGGATTATACTGCAAAATTATATGATGGCACAGAAAAATTTTATGACAAGTTTGATGTAATCCTTGGCAGATACGATCCTGAAGTGGTAGAGTTATCGGACCTGATGGCATCGTTACGTGTGAAGGTGCTATGGGGGTCCTCCTAGGAAGCATGTTTGTTATATTTTGGTTATAGGAGCAAAAAGTCTATCGAAGTGAAAGATACCAGGGATTTAGTCGTACCGTTTACAAGGAAACATTATAGAGGTGAAGTGTACTTCCACTTGATAGTGCAAATGGTTGGAGAGGAATTGGATCTCGACAATAGAGATGATGGACTTTTGGAAGGCTTGTGTGACCTGGTCCATGGCATCACTAGGGCTGCTGCGACTGAGGGTAGCTTAGAACAGAGTAGAGTCTTACAGAGGAGCGTCATAAAGAGGAGTAGGAAGAGCATCCCCAGAAAGAGCACCCCGAAGAAGAACGTTACCAAGGAGACCATGCCAGAGAAGAGGACGCCCAAGAGTCGCACGAAAAAAGGCACCATGCCGCAGAGTACACCCCTGAGATCCAGTCAAAATGCCACATCGAACGGTAGCAGCAAAAAAGTTATGAGGGTTAGCACGATGGTGGACACTCTCAGGAGTGGTAGCAAAGAGGCGAAGATGGCTAGCACAAAGGCTACCACACCTAGTGGGAGCAGAAAAAATACTAATTTGGAGCGGAACATGTCGGTGAGGTCAGGAAATAATGCCAGCACAAAGGAGAACAAGCGCAATAGTAGTAGAAAAAGGGCTAATTTGGAGCGGAACACATCGCTGAGGTCAGGCAATAATGCCAGCACGAAGGAGAACACGCCCAATAGTAGCAGCAAAAGGGCTAATTCAAAGAAGAACATGCTGCTGAGGTCAGGCAATAATGCCAGCACCCTGGAACCAACACCAGTGAGGGGAGGCAGGAAGGAGATCACACCTAAGAGCGGCAGCAAAAATCCTAGTTCGATGGGGAATGGAACGTATAGTCAAGCCCTACTGATACCATCAAGAAAGATTACATCAGGAAGGAGGATGTACACAGGAAGAGCAAGAGGGTTCTGTATAGTCAAGATGAAATTGATTCTGACTGCTGTTTGTCTATAGAAGTACCTGGGATGCGTGCAAACGTAAGACCACCCCATGTGGTTGCAGCAGAACCAACCGAGTGTCTTGGAGAAACAGAGTTGCCGGTGAGGTGGATTGGGGCAATGTTCCGGTCCATCCGGGTGGAGACGATGGTGCAGCCCCATCCATGGGAGTTAATATGATGTGTGCAGTACTAGGCATTAGAGATGACGGCCAAGATTCTGAATCAGATGAAGAAGAAGGGCACTGTAGAGGATCAAGAATCTGGTGATGATGAAATATATGAGGACTTAACGATAAGGCTGGTATTCCAGTCGATGATTTGGGTGTTGAAGTAGAAGAAATGAAACATGACCACGAGTATCCTATAATTTCGTTCGGCACCGAGTTCAGGAGCATACATGAGTTTAGGATGTTGTTCCGGCATTTTTGTATCAAGGGGGAGTTCGACGTTTATCGACTGAAGAACACTGCCCAGAGGTAAGAGGCCGTTTGCAACTTAACGTGGATGAATGGACGGGCCGAGGTACATTGTCCATGGAGGATCACAGCAAGAGCCTTACCTGTGTCAAAGGCAATTAGGGTAGTGGGGCAATGAATGAAGCAAACCATTAGAACTTTCTCTATTTTCACTCTATAACTACATTTGTCGTGTGATATCTTTCTGGAAACTAGTCGACTCCGCTTATCTCTTAAATGAATCTGTGTTGCAGGTGAACAAAATGGGCCCTCCACACATGTGTCCGACAAGCAGCAAACTGAAATCCTCAATGGCTGATACGGATTGGGTGGCTATACAAGTTGTGTCCATACTAAAGGATAACACTAAGGAGACCGCAAAGAATATTCAGACTAGCCTCGATTCTAAATACAACATTGTCCTACCGTATTACACGGTTTGGAAAGGTAAAGAGAAAGATCTGGGGGTCTTGCACGGGGATTGGACCAATAGCTTCATGATGATTTACAACTTCAAGGCGGAGGTACAAGCTATGTGTCTGGGAGTGTTGTGGAGATTGACACTGAATCAGTACATGGTAAAATATATTTCAAAAGATTTTTCATGGCGCTTAAACCTTGCATCCAGGGATTCAAGGATGGCTGTAGGCCGTATCTGAGTGTAGATAGCACTGTCCTAACTGGCAAATGGAAAGGCTACCTACCATCTGCCATAGCACTTGATGGTCACAACTAGATGTTCACAGTGGCATTCAGGCTGTTTGAAATAGAAACGGAGGAAAACTGGGTCTAGTATATGAGGTAGCTCAGGAGATCAATAGGCCACATGGATCCATTGGCTATATCCACAGATGCATGAAATGGGCTGACGAATGTAGTGAAGGAGGTGTTGCCGCGAGCTGAAGGTAGAGAATTCCATGCCCATATGATGCTCAACTTGTACTCACACTATGTAGGCAGCGTATTTCGTTACATGTTTCCTGCTGCTAGAGCTTACAAACCTAGTAGCAGCGAATATTTCATGAGCAAGATTTTTGCGGAAGCCCCTGAACTTCCAGAGTACTTAGCCATCCATCATTCGCAGCTATGGAAGAGGAGTCAATTCAACACTAACATCAAAGTTGATTACATAAATAACAACCTTGCAGAATGCCTGAATAACTGGGTGAAGGACATAAAAGTGCATCATGTTCATATCTTGATGGACAGCATACGTGGTATGATCATGATGCTTTTATATATAAGGAGAGAGATCGGTAGGAGACTTAGAGGACATATGCTACCGCCAGTTGTATAGCAACTGCACAAGATAAGTCGAGGACTTGCTCATCTTAAGGTTCTCATGTCAACCAGCAGCAGTTGTGAGGTGCTCGATATGTCCAAGAGTGGCAAAAGGGATGTTGTGAATATAAAGCTACGAGAATGCACCTTCTTAGAGTGGCAGCATACCGGGAAACCTTGCGATGATGCCTTGGCCTTCTTGGTGAAGAAAACAACTCTACCACATTTGGATCAGTATTTGTCAGACTACTACTCTATGGAAAAGTTCAGAGCTGGGTACGCTGGATCTGTCAAGCCATGTACAGACCCATCTCAGTGGCCTCAAGTCCAACTGTCTTTCGAGCTTTGCCAGCCATTTACAAAAAGGGGCAGAGGAAGACCTCATGTGAATAGGTTTAAGAATTTTCTCGAGAAGAAGGGTTCGGCTTTCTGTGCTACCAAGAAGGGCAAAACAAATGCAAGACCTGCCATCTTATTGGCCACAGAGCAGCGGGTTGTCCCCTTAATGCTCCCAAACCTAGGTATGAGATGGTACATTCACAAAAAAATTGTTTATAGTCTGTAGATATAAGGTCATAACCCATGTAATATTTTTTTACAGGAAGTGCAAGGTAAGAAACAATACATCCGACTCAGTGATTTTGATATGGGAAGAAAACCAAAATGAGTGGAGTGATGATGCTGGACAAGATTCTGGTGCTGATTGGCCTGACTTCCCTCAACCCAGAGATGCAGGATACATGAAGGTAAGAAAATTGGCACCCAAGAAGAGGAAGAAGGCACGAGATGAAGAAACCAATTGACGTGAAGGCAAGAGGAAGAAAGTTGGCACCCAAGCAGAGAAAGAAGGCTAGCAGTGTAGAAGCCTAATGATGTATAACTTGAACCTATATATGTAGTTCAGTTAAACTCTAGAGCTATGTGCGTGGAACTTGTCCGGTGAAAAAATCTGCTTCCCATACTCGGAGTAAAATGTATCGCGACTTGAGGATTGGATACGGCCGATGCCACTAGTTGAATCCGAATTTGTGACTGTGCCACTACTATCTGAACAATCGCGATAGCTGAGCCCTTAAGGGGTCTCCAAAATCGATGGGTGTTAGTGGCATAGACATGAATTATTTATAGGCGTTTAATAAATCCCTGCTATTGGCATTACACTTATGATAAGTTTCTAGGCTGAAAAACAAGTTCTAAGCTGGCTGGTACACTCCACGAATGAGCAACGTATTTCAGGTGCTGGACAACGACATGGCAACATAAACTGCAAATGCAACATATAATGCCCAGATAATGAGGAAATTGATTCCACTATCTGGCCTAATCTTGAGCCCGTCTGTCTCACCACCTCCCTGCCCTTTCCTCCCCTGCACCTGGAGAAGATCCTGGATCTCTCACTCCATCGCACGAATCTCCTCTTTCTTGTCCCACATAGCATCACGCAGATCCTGAACAAGCTCTTTGTGAAAACCTGTTAGTGGATTTTCGATCCACACAAACTTGTCACAGCCAGTCCCCCTCCCTTCCTGCGAAGTAGATCGAAGGAAACAAAAATAATTACATTACGCTTTCTGGATCCGGGTTACCATTGTACCTACAGTAGGAACTTACCACTCTGATGCTGCAGTTGCTGAATTTTCCTATAGTATTTTCGTCGGTCCATGAAATCCATCTCAGAATCTTCTCACTGCACAAGCACAGCATATTGGGGTAGTAATCGTAGGGCGCCCTCCGGTACATAATGGGGGCACCCGCCTGACGGCGTTGAGCCAACCCTGATTCCACCCGAGACGAACTGCATGAGCTACGAGCCATGACTGAGGGGAGCGAGGGCAGAGGAAAGACGACCCTTTGTGATATGGGGTGGCCCGATCTTCTCAGCAAGCTCTTGTCGACGGCGATGGTGGATGATAGATAAGTAGTGCGTATTTATGACCTCTCTCGCTCGATCCCTGATGCCAATGCAACAGCTCTCGAACCTTGTAGGATATTCACAACACCACACTCTTGCGAACGCAATCGTGACCATGAATGGTAGTATGCAATATACTAATTCCCAATGGAACAACAGATCACACTCAATTAAAGTTGGTAAATTCGAACACAGGGTAATTCCAAAGGTTCTATGAAAGAAATAACTCCAAAATATTTTAACATGGTCTTAAAAAAGCTAACTAGTGCGCCCCCATCTATTTATGGGTCTCGGAGGCGGCGGCCTAAGGGGGATCCGCGTTGGTCCCACCCAACTATGGATACAAACCAACCCAACTTGGGTTCAGCCAATTGACTCTATTGTGGCAGAGTTCTAGTCGCTTTCTCTATCATGGCAGCCTGTCGTGGCAGAGATGGACTCGGTTTTCCTGCCGCGGCAGCCTGCCGTGGTAGAGAACTGATGCTTTTCTCTGCCACGGCAGAGAACTTGCTCTTTGGACAGCTTCTTGCACTTCCTCCCTCTCCTCCCTCGCGCATTCTTCATTGATCAACACGCCATGTTTCATTAGCTCCTCGCTACGTGCTACGCCTTCTTATCCTAAGTACCTGATCATGCAATAATTCAAAGTCTTAGGTAGTATAAAATTCTCATTAATTAAAACACCAGGTTCATAATTAAGACTTAGGTAATATAAATAAGTTCACCTGTTGTTCTAGTAGCTTAGCACGAGCTCTTGTGATTGATCCAATCCTTATCTCATTGGACTCTTTCTTTGTAGCAATTGGAACATCATCATTAGCAATTGGGGTAGGTGTAACTGTAGGGATGTCCTCCTCACCCCCCCCTTCAAACGACGTCGACCTCGACGCTCCAAGGTCTTCTCTAGTATATTGTGACAAATCAGCAACGTTGAAACTGTTGCTAGCTCCACCAATGTAAGAGATCATCCTGATAAGGTAAAGATCCCTGTGATTGCAGTGCTAGTCCCTGGATCGAAATACTAGCACCCACAGTTTAAGATGAAGTACATAGATACAAAGGTCATTGTTACATCGCATATCCAGGAATATAATAGTTCTTACAACTCACTTAGCCTAAGGCTAACATTATTCAAAGTTCATGAGACATAGTATAATAATAGAGTGTTTTGTCTTCATGTGCCACAAGCAAACATGTCGAGTGTAGACCCGTAACCCTACTCATCGTCCGAGTATCCTGCAACATGATAAGTTACATCCACAAAGGGTCAATATAGTTGGAATTGTATTGGCAAGTGATACCATAGTTACTTAGTAAAATCCAACAACTACATGAATATATGGCTAAGTGTGGTTTTGGCTGACTTTGCTAAAAGCAAGTTTATATCTTATAGTTTTTGAAGAGTAGGTTTTCCCTTTCAAAACACTAAGGTACCATTGATAGACATCAATGAACCTCTACCCTTGTTCTCCCACAAATTTTAACCTAGAGAAATTTGGATGAGGAGATTTTTGAACTGCTTCAATGTCTTGACGCTCAGAAATTGTCCATAACCGGGGACACGGCTAAGTTCTTAGTTTTTACCCTCTCGAGAGGTGGTGCACTTTCCCCACAAGACTCGACATGCATCGAGAGTGTACTTTTCAGAACCAATCCCTCAGACTACCACAGACGCGTTCCATCCTATCATAACTACCACCCTCTGTCCGTCTGGCTGAGTTCTCGCAACTTAGTCGGTCAAGGCAGAGCCCATATGCCATGTGGCTGCACTGGAAGCTTCGCGACAAGAACGTCTCCAATCTCTTTGTTCCTGGGTGGCCGTCCACAAGTGCGATACACCAGGGTAAACCATAGACATGGGCCATGAGTAACCACTCAACATAATCCATATAAGTCCCATTTCCACCCAAGTGTTTCATTAACATTAGTTGTTTTTCTTAGTCAAAAGATATATACTTCCACACTATCTTAATATGAATTTCCACCCATGAATTCTAAATAGCATGGCTAAGCACTCTAGTATACTATGTCTCCTAACTAGGAAAATACTACCAAGATATATTCTATAGGATAGCCATAGCATAGTAACATATATAAACTATCATGCAAAGGTCTACTAAAATAGCACTAGTGCAATAGTGAAAATAATAGTACATATGATGAATTATCACTTGCCTTGGTAGCTAGGGGAGTAGGTACAATCCTCACAACAACAAACTTCACCACCCGCAGATTCTTCTTTATCATAGTCCTTAGCAGTTGTGACAATGTTCTATTCACCACCTCCGTTTGACCATCTGTTTGGGGATGACATGTAGTACTGAACAGCAGATTCGTTCCTAGCTTCCCCCATAAGGTCTTCCAAAAGTAGCTCATGAACCTCACATCACGGTCAGAAACAATCATGTTAGGTACTCCATGTAATCTTACGATGTCCCTGAACAACAGGTTAGCAACATGCGACGCATCGTCGCTTTTGTGGCAGGCAATAAAATGAGCCATTTTAGAGAACCTATCCACTACCACAAATATAGAATCATGACCTCTCTGAGTTTTAGGTAGACCTAGCACAAAATCCATACTAATGTCTTCCCATGGAGTAGTATGTGTAGAGAGACGTGTATACAAACCATGAGGCTTCAGCTTAGATTTCAACTTGTGGCATGTAATGCATCGTCTCACAAATCTGTACACATCACGCCTCATCTTGGGCCAATAAAAGTGATCAGCAAGCATTAGCAACGTCTTCTCACGCCCAAAGTGACCCATCAAACCACCAACATGTGATTCCTGCACTAAAAACAAACACAACGACGATTCTAGAATACATAGTTTGTTAGCTCAAAACAAATAGCCATCATGTATATGATACTTATCCCATGCGTTTCTAAGAGAACACAAATGATATTGTTCAGCAAAATCATGGTCAGTTGCATAAAGTGCAGAAATAGCTTCTAATCCAGGAATTTTAACATCAAGATTGGTTAATAGCATGTTCTTCCTAGATAGAGCATCAGCAACAACATTTTTTTCCCTTCTTATAATTAATGATGTAAGGAAAAGACTCAATAAACTCAACCCATTTAGCTAATCTTCTATGCAAGTTTGATTGAGCTTTCAAGTATTTCAATGCTTCATGATCAGAATGTATGATAAATTCCTTTGGCCACAAATAATGTTGCCAAACCTCAAGTACTCTAACAAGTGCTATAGGGCGACCCTCTTGCACCAGTAAGTTTCTCAGAAAAATATGCTATAGGGCGACCCTCTTGCATCAAAACGCCACCAACGCCTATACCACTAGCATCACATTCAACTTCAAATTGCTTCGAAAAATTAGGTAATGCAAGTAATGGTGCAGAAGTAAGCAAACGTTTTAATGTATCAAAAGCAATGTCTTGGGCTGCGCCCCATACAAAAGGAACACCTTTCTTTGTCAAATCATTCAAAGGTGCAGCAATGGTGCTAAAATATTTCACAAAGCGCCTACAGAAACCAGCTAAACCGTGGAAACTACGCACTTGACTTACACTCATGGGAGTAGGCCAATTCTGAATTGATTCAATTTTAGATTGATCTACCTCTACCCCATTCTTAGATACAACAAATCCCAGAAATATGACCTTATCTTTTGCAATAGTGCACTTCTCAAGATTAGCATACAATTTATTATCACGCAACACTTGCAAAACTTGTCGAATATGAGTACAATGTTCAGTTTCGGTGTGCTGTATATAAGTATATCATCAAAGTAAACAACCACAAAATGACCAATAAAATCTCTCAAAACATGATTCATCAATCGCATGAATGTACTAGGTGCATTAGTAAGACCAAACAACATGACTAACCACTCATACAAGCCAAATTTCATTTTCAAAGCAGTTTTCCAATCATCCCCTACTTTCATCCTAATTTGATGATAACCACTATGCAAGTCAATTTTAGAGAAAACAGCAGCACCACTCAATTCATCTAGCATATCCTCTAGGCGTGGAATAGGATGACGATATTGAATAGTGATGTTATTAATCGCTCTACAATCTACACACATGCGCCATGTACCATATTTCTTAGGCACTAAAATAACAGGAACAGCACAAGGGCTAAGAGAAACATGAATGTACCCTTTATCCAGCAACGCTTGTACTTGCTTCTGTATCTCCTTAGTTTCTTCGGGATTAGTCCTGTAGGGTGCACGGTTGGGAAGTGTGGCGCCAGGAATCAAGTCAACTTGGTGTTCTATACCACGCAATGGAGGCAATCCTGTGGGTACATCTTCTGGAAACACATCCCCAAAGTCCTGCAAAATAGAAGAGACACCAAGAGAAACAGGGGTCATGGTGTTAGAAACCAATACCTCGTCCTTATACATGAGCACAAGTGGCATGGCTGTAGGATCCTCGCGAAATTCTATCATATCTTCCCTGGTGGCTCATATCAATAGACCATGCACTCTCTCACTTTTCGTTATTCACTTAGTTTAGGCTCGATTGTCGTCGGATTGAGGACAAGTACGCCATGAGGGGGTCCTCGAGGCGTGCGGAAGAGAGGGGTGTGAGACGTACGGTATTCCGGGACGGTGAGCACACAAGTTTACCGAGGTTCGAATCTGCCAGCTTTGGACGGATCCTACTCCTGCTAGCAATCCAGTAATACGGCAGAGCGGGAATATGGGTTACAAGGGTTTCGCCTATGTGAGGTGAGATTGTAGACTATTGAGGTGCCCTAAAGGATCTCCCTAGGACTGCTTATATAGATATCCGGCCTAGGGTTACAGGAGAGATCTATCCGGCTACGACTAAGAGGCGGTTACAGAGTACATCTTGAACTACAAGTAACATTATGGGCCTAAGTCGGTAAGTCTTCTAGGCCTTCCCGTAGCCGGATTAGACTCCGTCTTTATCCCTGACTGGGCCGCCCGTGAAGCAATGCTCTAACCCGAAGTGGGCCACCCTCGTCAGTGAGGAACTATGAGGATACCCGGAAAGTATATCCCCAACAGCAGCCCCCGGAGGCCTCCGAGATCCAAAGTCGGATTTATCATCGTCTATCTTGATCTTCGGCTTGCAGAATCTTGAAGGGTTCCTGAAACTTCACAATAAAAAATACGATCCGGGTCTTAAAAATAAGTCGGACCTATCAGTAGGTTACTCGGATTTTTCAGCTCGATTTCAAACTAAGCCGGAACTTGGTTCCCAACGCCACCTGACACAAGTCATGGTCAAATCATGTCATCTGACAGGCATTCCGTCAGCACGACCGTTGGTGGGTCCACGGTCCGCGGAACCGAGGCGCCGTTTCAATGCGTGCATGGAGATCGAGGCGACGCAATCATCGTGTGGGTCCTTCCTAGTTCCTTCCACGATGCGTGGCGGTTACTCTGTAGCATTTGCATGAATCTTGGCGCAGTTAGGTGGATATAAGGGGTTTGGATTTTTCCTTCTCCTTTCCACCAGTCCTTTGCCGTTTCCTTTCCTCCCAATCCTCCTGCGCGCATAGAGCTTCCTCGTTCTTCCCCCACAGAACTCCCAGTGCTGCCCCTTTTAGGTCATCTTCTCACTTGAGAAATGGCTTCATCTTCTTCCTCCGGCTTGGCGGCAGCGGCGGCGGCAGCGTGGAAGAAGAGAGAAAGAGAGCTTCGGGAATCTGGATCCCTAGGCTCTCAACGAGGGGGCCTCAAGAACATGGAGAAGGAGGGCTTCTCGTCTGGCCAGTGGCGGCTACGGTGAAACTGTCCCCAACCAGCTGACGGCCGGCGGGTCCACTTCGGCACCCACCTCGATAGAGGTCTGTCTTTTCCTCCCTCAGAGTTCTTCTCCGAGGTGATAGATCATTACGGAGTTCAACTCCATAACCTTCCTCCCAACTCTCTCTTAGAGATGAGTGCGTATGCTTTGCTTTGTGAGGGCTTTCTCGGCATTAGGCCGAGTTTGACTCTCTTCCGATATTATTTCCATGTCCGGAGAAATTCCATTACTGCCGATGTTCCTTACATCACCGGCACTATCAGCTTTTCACATAGACGCGACCGGTCTTATCCCAAAATTCTAGCCAGTGACTCGGTGAAACAATGGCCAGGCACATTTTTCTATCATAGGGATATTCCGGCTCCCGACAAAGTTACCGCTTTGCCGGCTTTTGTCGACGGAGCCGCCACGGCGTAGCCTTCCTGGGACAAGGCTACTCCGGATCTTTCCGATGATCTGATCCTTGCTAAGAGGCGGATCGAATATTTGATTAAGCACAATGGTCTGAAGGGATCCGACTTGGTCCAGTGTTGGGTCTCACGTCGGATCCAGCCACTTCAGTACCACGGAACCCGACTGATGCATTCCATTACGTCGTCTCCGAAAGACTTCCTCCACATCAGCTCCAAAGCCTACACCACTCAAGGCTACATAAGCCAGATCAAGTGGCTGATCAAGGAGCGGATCGAGAGGAGAATTCCGGAGGTTTCTCTAGATATGCACACGGCAGAAAACCCCGTGGTGCCGGTAAGCTTCCATCATCACACCTTTTATGTGTTTCATTCTTCGAGTTATATCGCAATACTAATGTGTTTTCTTCTTTTCAGCTTTTTGACCTCCCTGAGTCGGAACTTGCTCCGCTCGAAGGATATCCTCTGGAGTTCTCTCAGGAGGTAGAAGTGGTCCCATTGCCGGACCTTGCGCTCAAGAAGCGCAAAGCTCCGATAGTGGCTATTGGCACAAAGGAGGTGCCTGTCATGAAGAGGTAACTTTCAGTCACAACTTTCCGCCTTTGTACTTTACTCAAATTTCTTTCCGAGATATAATGTTTCAGACTTCACTACATTCTCAGAGCAAAATCGCTCGTCAAGGCCAAGGGGAAAGGGATTTCTTCGAAGCCGTTGCGGCAGACGAAGCTTACCATAGCTTCCCCTGCCGTGGCTCCTCTGACTCCTGCCCCTCAACCTTCTGCAATGCCGGTTATCTCACCGGACGCTGCAGAAGATCCGGCTCCATCAACGGGGCCTGTGAACCTTGGATCGCAAACTGACGTCACCACGGGTGCGTCAGATCTAGATAAGGGTGAACCGTCTTTGGGTAATGATCCCTCGGCAGAAACCTTCGCCGAAAACCTCATCAGCAATCCGGGACTTGCCAAGTTTGGCCTGTCTCGGAAATCTGATGAAGAAATCCAGCGGCTCGCCAGGCTATGCCTAGAAAAAAGCCATCTATCTCCCGAAGAAGAAGCGCAAGAAGCATAGGACGTCAAGTTCTCTGACCTTCTCGCCCAAGTCCGCCTTCGCGACTAGAGGATTAGGACCGGTGAGCTTCCAACAGCTCCAGTGATTCATCTAACTCTCGCTGAAAAGGTGGCTGCTGAAGTGAACGTGGGTTTGGATAAACTCACCCACGAGCAATATGTAAGTCGGAATTCCAACTCCTGTATTTTCCATTATGTTATATCATATCCTCTAGCCCCCCAAGCATGATGTAGGATAAACAATCCGGGTTTATGCTTCATTAGGATGCCAAAGAACGAACTAGTGTAGCCCCCAAGGCTCGTGCTGATATTTAGCAAAAAATATTAGCCCGATTCTTAAGTAGCTTTCTAACTTTGGGTATTCTGACTTACAGAAAGTATGTTCCTATAACCAGGAATTACTGACCAATGTCTGTGACAAGCGGAGAGAGATCAAAGCTCTCCGGCTTAAAAATGCTGAACTCAAAGTTACCAAGGATGAGGCCGAAGGTAAACATTCCGAGACTCAAACCTTGTCCTTGTTATTTTCAATGTCGAATTTTTCTGAACTTTTGTTCTTTTTGACTTACAGCGCTGGTGAAACAATCCGTCGCCATGATTGAAGAGGCCGAGAACCTCAAGACCCTGGTTGGGAGAACAAGGGACTTCGCCAAGAACTGGATAAGCTTAAGGCGGATCATGAAAGGAGAATAGCTCAAGTCCTTGAATCCTCCTCCATGGCCACTGATGAGCGTGATCGCAAGATTGCTGCTCAAGATAAAATAATCTCGGATCTCAAGAATGAGCTTGGCAGAGAGAAGGATATGTCCCAGGAGCTCCGGGCTGAAGTCCAGAGTCTCCGGGAGGAGAAGACCAAAATTGACGACGTCATTTTTGGTACATTCCATCTATCTGACTTGTCTCTTTATTCGACTTTTATCAATGTCGGATTTTTCTTAACTTGCTTTGTGTATAGGTCCTCTGAACTGGACGGACTCTTCCTCCTCCGAGCCCCGCACCCACCGGCTTATCCAAGTCGGTGACCTGCTTCATGACTTCCGCCAGTCCCTTGAGGACGTCGGCGAAGCTCTCAAGATTCTGGACATGCCAAGCATGTCGGATTTTCAGGTGCGGGACAAGGCGAAGGAGATGCCGCAACTTGTTCGGGACTAGAACATGTCCTACGCGTGGACTGCTGCGCAGAACACTCTCACCATGGTCATGAGCCACCATGGAAACATGGAAATATGACAAGTGACCAGAGGGTACTACAAGGTAGACGAAGACGGCCAGGAGCAGGACCTTCAAGCCATCATGCACTCCTGCGCTGGATATGGGTGTCACATAGCTGACCTAACCAGCTACGAGATCCCCTTCTTCACCCGCGTAGATACTTCGCCTCCTCCTCCTCCGGAAGAACCAACAGAAGTTTTCGACCATGAACGCACCATCTCGGATGCGAACATCTCGGAGCGATATCAAGGCGGAATCTCCAGGTAGCAGGCAGCTCCTTCATCTCCTCCTGCATCATAGACCAGAATTTTTTGTATTATCCTGAAAGAACATGATGCGTTTTGTAACTGTAAAGTACTATGACTTTGCTAGTGCTAAGCTTTTGATCTATTCAGCACTTTTGGCTTTAATTTTTTGTGTGCCTGAAATGTTTACATAAGCACTTGTATTTTTTCATCTCTACTTATCGTTTATCTGGCTTTCCGCCTCGTCCCTTTTGTGAGCCGGCTAAACCTTCTGCCGGAAACTTTGCCGAACAATGGAGCTCAATTGCTAAACCAGTTTAAACTCGAAAACAAAGCCGGCTTCCAGTACCAACAATTCACTACTCGGAAAATGCCTGCATCCAGCAATCAGACAAATAACCAAAGTAAAGACTAGAAACTTTAGAGTTATACCCGAAGGTAGCAGTTTTAGAATCGAAAATCTAAACCAGAACGAACATGAGCATAAAGTACTTTCAAGCATTCTGGGATTTTCGACTATGACATGATCATTCGGAAATAAGATGGTAAAAACTTCTCAGAAAAATTTGAGGCAACCAAAACTTTTATTTCTCACAGAACATGTACATATATATGTTTACAAAGAAGGATAAACTAAGAATAAAAGGGACGTAGCTGAGCAATATTCCACGTGCATCTAACTCATCCATTTGTACCGCCTCCAGCTCTCTTTCTCTTCTTAGTAGCAGGTCTTTCTTTGGTCGCCTCATGTCAGTTAAGTAGTACGATCCATTGTGCAATACTCGACTAACTAAAAAGGGCCCTTCCCATACTGGGGAAAGTTTGTGCTTTCTTTGTTGCACAAGCCGGAGAACCAAATCACCTTTATTGAAAGATCTATTTCGGACTCTCTGGCTCTAATACTTGCGTAACTTCTGCTGATAGGCTGTAGATCTCATTCCAGCAACAACGCGAACTTCTTCGACTAAGTCGAGATCATTTTGTCGAGAAATCTCGGCATCCTCTTCGATATACACAGCCACTCTAGGAGAATTGTGAATCAAATCACTAGGAAGAACTGCTTCTGCGCCATAGACCAAGAAGAAAGGTGTGTATCCTGTTGACATGTTTGGAGTTGTTCGTAAACTCCAAATTACAGAGGGTAATTCCTCTGCCCAAGCCCCCGTAGCACGTCATAGTGGTGCTTTGAGTCTCGGTTTCAGGCCTTGTAGAATTAAACCATTTGCTCTTTCAACTTGTCCGTTAGCCTATGGATGTGCGCCTGACGCAATGCCAAGCCAGATATTTTGCTCGTTGCAGAATTCAGCCAATTCTCCCATAGAAAAGTTACTCCCGTTGTCCGTGATAATGCTATGCAGATAACCATACTGGATTATAACATCCTCGACAAATCTTTTGGCTGTTGCTCCATCACAACTAGTGACAGGTTTAGCCTCAATCCATTTGGTGAATTTATCCACCATCACTAAGAGGTGACTAAATCCACTTGGAGCTCGTTTAAAAGGTCCTACCATATCAAGCCCCCAGACCTCAAAGGGCCATGTTAGAGGTATTGTTCGCAGCTGATCAGCCGGAACATGAGCTTGCTTGGCATACTTTTGGCAGCCCTTGCACGTCTTGACTAATCGTTCGGCATCTGCCTGAGCTGTAAGCCAGAAAAATCCATGTCTAAAAGCTTTTGCCACTAAAGATTTGGCTACAGCGTGGTGACCACACTCGCCTTCGTGGATTTCTCTTAAGATTTCCACTCCTTCTTCTGGAGATACACAGTGCTGAAAAACCCCAGAAACACTCCGTTTATGGAGCTCACCTTTAACAATAGTATAGGCTTTTGCTCGTCGGATAATCTGCCGGCTCAGCACCTCGTCTTCGGGTAATTTGCCATCTACCAAATAATCGAGGTAGGGTTGAGTCCAGCTGCGAATCATAGCCAGAACTGCTATCAAAGGTGAGTCGGATTTGGTCAGATATTCCTCATCTACTCCCATTATTGAGGGAACTTTGAGGTGCTCTAAAAAAGCGCCATCCGGGACCTCTTTACGCGCAGAACCTATCCGAGATAGTGCATCTGCTTCCTCATTTTTTGCTCGAGGGATGTGTTGAACTTCAAACCCTTCGAATGATTTAGATAGATCATCCACGATAGCTTTATATGCTGCCATGTGTTTATTTGCATTACAAATATCCGACACTTGCTGAGCAACAAGATCCGAATCCCCGTAACACATCAAACATCGGATGCCGATATCCTTAGCAATCCGGATTCCATGCAGCAGCGCTTCATACTCGGCAATATTGTTTGTCGCTGTGAAGTGGATCTGCAACACGTATAAAATTTTATCTCCTTGGGGTGATTTGAGCACTACGCCAGCCCCCGAGCCCCCTCAAGCCTTAGACCCATCGAAAAAGATGGTCCAATATTCTGACTCAGGGAGGATCATGTTCACCTTCGTCTCTGTCCAATCAGCGACAAAGTCAGCAAGGATCTGGGATTTGATTGCTCTCCGAGGTTTATACTCAATGTCGAAAGCTGAAAGCTCTATTCCCCATTTGGCGACGCGTCCTGTGGCGTCACTGTTGTTGATTATATCTCTCATGCGATTTGTGCTTACCACGGTAATTGGATGCTCCTAAAAGTAGTGTCATAACTTACGAGATGCTAGAAAAACACCATAAGCCAACTTTTGATAGTGCAGATACCGCTGTTTTCATTCTGTCAGAACCTCGCTGACAAAGTAAGTCGGACGCTGCACCAGGTGTTCCTCATTTTCCTCTGGTGTCTCCACCACCATGATGATACTAACGACCTTATTTGTCATAGCAAGATAGAGCAACATCGGTTCCTTGGGTTCCGGCGCTGCAAGGATAGAAGCAGATGAGAGTACTTTCTTCAGGTCTTGTAGTGCAGCTTCAGCTTCGTCAGTCCATACAAAATCCTTGGTCTTTTTCAGGAGTTTGTATAGTGTTGCGGCTTTTTCACCAAGTTGGCTTACAAATCGACTGACCGTATCAATGTAACCAGTTAGTCTTTGTACGTCCTTCAGGCGGGTTGGCCTAGAACCCTAACAATTTTCCGGTTGGTATTCCAAAGAAGCATTTCTTCGGGTTAAGCATGATGTTGTATTTTCGTTGATTGGCAAATGTTTCCTCCAAGTCGGAAATCAGCATTTCCTTATTTTTGGACATTACCGCGATACCATCCACGTATGCATGTACATTACGTCCGAGTTGGTCATGGAGGCAACGCTGCATCGTGCGCTGGTACGTAGCTCCTGCGTTATTCAGCCCAAAGGGCATCGTAACAAAACAGAAGGTTCCGAAAGGGGTTATGAATGAAGTTTTGACTTTGTCAGATTCCTTCATCCGGATTTGGTGATAGCTGGAATATGGGTTGAGAAAACAGAGGAGTTCCGAGCCTGCGGTAGAATCGATGACTTAATCAATTCTAGGCAGAGCGAACGGATCTTTTGGACAAGCCTTGTTCAAGGCAGTATAATCAACACACATCCTTAAATCAGTGGTGTCCTTTTTAGGGACCATTACAGGATTGGCCGACTACTCAGTGTGGATGACCACTTCTATGAATCCGGCTAACTCGATCCGTGCTAGTTCCTTAGCTATTGCCTTACGCTTTTCGTCGCCAAACCATTGTAAGGACTGTTTGACGGGTTTAGCGTTCGGGTTTACATTTAGAGAGTGCTCGGCAAGTTCCCTAGGTACTCCGGTCATGTCAGATGGCTACCATGCGAAGATATCTTGATTTGCTTGGAGGAACTTGACGAGCGCACTTTCCTATGCGCTACTTAGGCCTACGCCTATCTGGGTCACCTTGGAGGGGTCATCATCCTTCAACGGTGCTTTCTTCGTCTCTTCTGATGCCTTGAACTCCGGATTTGGCTTAGTCACCTCCTTCTTCGTTGCGGGCATCTCGGACGGATCTATGCTCTTCTTGATCTCCTAGTACTCCTGGGCGTGCAGCACGACTTCGGCAAAGGTGGCATTTCCATCCTCGCACTCTCGCCCATTCTTCGGGTCTCCCCTGATGGTGATCACGCTGTTGGGACCTGGAATTTTCATCATATTGTAAATGTAACATGGACGAGCCATAAAAGCCCAGTAAGCCGGACGTCCGAATATAGTGTGGTATGTGCTCTTGAACGGGACCACTTCGAATGAAAGTGCCTCCGTCCGATAGTTCTTTGGAGTTCCAAAGGTAACATCCAAATTGATCTCTCCCAGGGAATTAGCTTGTCTTCCTGGGACAACTCCGTGAAAGATCACAGAGCTATGGTTCAGCTGGGTCTCCGAGATCTTCATCCGGCGTAGCGTTTCGACATAGAGAATATTAATGCTGCTACCACCGTCCATGAGGGTCTTGGATAAACCATAACCGTCAATAAGTGGATTGACGATTAAGGCGTATTTTCCTCGCCTATGTAACTTAGGCGGATGATCATCGCGGTCAAATGTGATTGCCCCTTCCAACCAGTCCAGATACTGGGGGACAGCCGGAACTGTTGCATTGAGCTCATGTAGAACTGCTTTCTTGACCTGTGCTAGTTGAGATCCGAGGAAAGTGACATAAGTGTCCTTCTTGGTGGGAAAAGTCTTCTTCCCTTCTGACTTGGGATTTGATGCATGAGCTTCCTCCATGTCGGAATCTTCCTTGGTCTCCTTGTCCTTTTCGGGATTTTTCTTTCCCTTCTTCCGCTTAGCTTTGTAGCCCGCGGTGTAGCATCCCAATTGTCTAACAATTGTAATGCTACTTGGTTTAGTAATATAATGGCTACTTCCTATACATAATTGTTGCATCATAATGATATCATGCTCATGTCATCATGCCACCTTGCATTTGAGCATCATATCAAAACCCTTTTTGTATTGGTTCTTCTCTCATATGCATTGTTAATTGTATTTGCCTCTTGATATTGTATTTGGTTATTGATATATTGTTTAAATGCCCAAGTTGAGTTGGGGGCATATCTTTTATTCTACTCCACCACCCTTTCTTTCACCACCTTATAATCCCACCATCCCATTATCCATGAGCTTGTATTTTATTTTCTTTTGGTATTTAATCTAGCTCATGGGAGATAGGGTGGATCCAATTCTACAAATTCTTTTGCTTGGCCTTTATTCCACTTCTTGGGAATGCATAAGAATAATGCCATGCTATTATTTTTGTTTTCACAAGAATTTAACCAAGGCATTTATTATTTTTGCATGGGCCATGCAAGAGTACCACCACTTTAGCCATTTGTTTCTCTCTTGGTTTAAATGGGCTTTCTCTTTATGGGGCCATAGCCATCCATCACCTCTATCCCTCTCTACCACTCCTTTTTGTTTGTTTTTGTTTGAGCTTGCTAAAAACCCTACACCACTTCAACCCTTATCTCTACAAACCCTAAGCCATCACCCTCTCCTCTCTCTAACCTAGCTAACCCAAACCCTAAACCTAGTTCCCTCTAATCTAACCCTAGTTACACCCATCTCCCCCTCTCACCTCACCCTCTCCTCTCACCAAGTCGAGGAGTTCCCCCTCTCCCTGCCAGCAAGCCCCACCCCAGCTACCCTCCTACCTCATCTAACCAGCCCTAACCTACCCCAGGCCAAAGCCCTACACCTAACCAAAACCCTAACCCGAGCCTACTCCATCCTACCCTAGCTCGCCCGAGCCTCCTCTCTCCTCTCTCTTTCTCTCTTCCTGCTGAGCTAGCCCCACCCCGAGCTCTCCTCACCGTCCCCACCTGGTAGCCCCTGCCCCTGCCGTCCAGCCCGAGCACGTGAGAGGAGGTGGTGAAAAGGTGGCCGAGACCACCTTTTTCCTCTACCCGTGCCCACACGCCACCTCCTCCCTCTCTCTCGCTTGCCCTCCCAGATCTACCCCAGGGCCTTGCCCTCTCCCCTCTTTTCTCCACCGACAACATCTCCCTCTCGCCGGACACCGTCTGCACCACCGTCGTGTCTTCGTTCCAACCGACGAGCGCGGCGTGGAGGTGGTCGAGGAGGCCGAGGAGGTTCTTCTGCTTCGCTAGGAGCACGACAGTGAGGAGGAGAAGCCCCACTTCTTCTGCAGTACCGCAACACCGCCGAAACCCTAATCTCACCGGCCGTCTGCATCGTCGCGGATCCCCTGCGTCCAAAGCCGTTCCACCACCACCGACCCACTCTCGGTGAGCACCCGACCCTCCCAGACACCTCCGCTAGCCGATCTGTTGCCTGTTCGCGTTGTGCGTTTCGTCGAGCGCTCTCGGCGCGGCGAGCTCCCGTCGTTGAGGACCGTCCTCTCGTCGCGAGAACCTTACCTAGCCGCGCCACAGAAACCTACCAACAACCCCTTCGAGCCGTAGCAGTCACCGCCTCCGCGCGCGCACCAGATCGTGGGTTCGATTCACTTACTGTCGCCGTTCTCTGTCGGTTTAAACCGCGAGAAGAAAGCGATTGCGTTGACACTTTGCACTCACCCCCCAACCTTTTTATTCCTAAACCCGCGGTCCAGCCTACCCCACTGGTCAGCCTCCCTGTGTTTTTGCAGAACCCCCTCCCAAGTTCCACCGCCTCAACCCGCACTCCCTCGGATCTGCCGCGTGTCACGCCCGGTGGCGGCTGCAGGGTCCGCGTGTACTCCGGCCCCGCTTGTCACTCTCTGTGGCTGGGTCAAACCGCGGTGAGAAAAGCTTTTACCGCGCCAGATCGTCCAGTCAGCACCTGGCCCACCTGGTCGTATGCAGGTGGGGGTCTGTGCGTAATACGTGGCTGATGCAGCAAGTGACAAAAGGGTTTCTGTTTTTCTGTTTTAATTTAAACTTTTCAAATTTGTTTTAAATTCAAATTCAAATCTATTTTCAAATAACTTTTAAAATATAATTCCAAATTAAACATGTAACATATGTTTTTGAATCAGAAAAATGTGAGGAATTCAAATATGCCCTTCAAAATATATTTTGACCACTTTAATTTTCGAGTTGATTAAAATTACAACAAAATGCCCTTGGCCTTAATTAATTAATAACTTTTGTTTTATAACTCCGAATTTGACAAATAATATGTCTAAATCGATCAGCGCGACGAGCCCGTTCTATCTATGCATTCCATGTTCTGAAGTGCAGCATGCATCATATAAATATAAAGTATACAGCAACTTATTTGAGGATAAAAGGTGACTAAAACACCATAAAATGCTTTATTCTTGTACCCCACACCTCACCCATGCCATGCTACATTCTTGCCATGCAAATTGTGCATCATTCATTATGGCATGATTGTTTGCTTGTCGCATTTTAATTCATATGCTTTTGCACTTTATTTATGTTGGCCCTTGTTTGTTTGGTTCTTCTTCGAATAGATGCTGAGCAGGGGATATATCAAGAAACCCAGGAGCACTACCCAGATCCTTCTCTCGCTTCAACTGAGCTGCCAGGCAAGCACTACCACATTCTTGCATACATATAGTACCTATTGCCTCTATCTTATTCTTGTATCACTGAGTCGCGATTGCATTAAACTGAATCCCAAGTATTGCATAGCCTTTACTTTTAAACCCCACCGAAGCTTGTTCCTCCATCCCATGAGCCATTACTACAGGAGTTGATTGAGCCATGCAGGTCGTAGAACAGCATGTGTAGGGTATGTGAGTGTCTGATGGATAACGAGGTACCTAAACAACTTAACCTGAGTAGTAATGGGATAACTAATGAAAGTGGCACCGGTGAGCAATATCTGCTATTTGGTTTTTCATGCTCACTTGTGTCCCGTAGGACCCCGAGTACTTGATTCCTGTTCCTTGAATATTCGCGCTATCCACATCCGGGAGGCTTATGAACCCCCCTGAGCTAGAGCTTGATTCATTCTTATTTCTTGGGGCCACAAAGTAGTTTGGGGCTTTATTACTATCCTGTACTTATGCCATGCTTTACTGCTTTATTTAAGATTGTGCGAGAGCACTGTCTTTATTTTTGTATGCGAGTGTTTCATGATATCGACAAGCCAGTCACACTTTCGGGTTCCCGATCGTTTGACCAGCGCAAACCACAGGTCCGTTGAAGCCGCCAACTTCGTTGCGGGTAGCTTAGTGGGGTGGCCCCCTGAATCATTTCTGAATCCTGTGATCGCTTTGTCGTGAATGCCTCGTTGGGTTTTGAGTTGGTTTTTCCGAGGTTGATCGAGTGTGTGTTGCTATTTGTGCACCCCTGCAGGGTAAATCTTTCTGAAAGCCGTGTCCGCGGTTATGGACGACTTGGAGCACAGTTTCTCGATCATAGACAAGTATAACTAAAGTACCGCTTTTAATTTGACTAAGTACCTGACTAGTAAATAGTGCAACACTCATGGAATGGATAATAAAACTACCAACGGATGGGGGTTGTTATCCGCTTCCTCGTTGGTAGCGAGGAGGAGGATGGATCTTAATACTGTTATAACTGTTGTTATTAATTCACGGACATCCGTCTATCTTTGGTTAGGCGGATGGTTAGCGAGTATCTATAGAATTGTTAGGGATTATCTTTTGCTGCAATTGCGTCACCCCAGGTTGTGTCCCCTTTAGCGGCATAAAGACTTCTTTGAGTACCCTAGGGTCTCACCACGATAAATTGTTTGATTCAGATGGGGAGTAAACTTCAAGATGGATCTTTGGGTGGAGGAGACGGACGATGTTGGCAACGATCACTTGGTGTAGAGATTCCGGGAACGGGGATCCGTGAGATCTGTGGGTGGGATGTGTTTATTTATGGGGCATCTTATGCCGATTTGCTTGTTATCCGTACTCGGATCTTGTTTTCCGCTTCCGCCTGATACTCTGATGTTTGATGTATGGGGAGATATCCTAAACTATTATATCTATCTAGGATATTTGGATCTTGCCGTATGGCGTTGTAATATTTCTATTTCTTTTAGATGGAATGGCTCTAAGGACTGTTGTATGGTGGCTTGCATACATACTCATTTGTGTATGTAGTTGATCCCTTCGCCTGCCGATTACGCCGCTCGTTCTTGTCCCGATGTTTGGAAATGGTTAGGACGGTCGAAAGGTCTACCTGTGAGTGGCATTTGGCCCCACCATACTACTTTAACCATTTCCGCTCATCCAGGCTTGTAAGTAAGAGCGTAATTCACCGAGGTAGTTACACGCGGTGTCATCTCTTTTGATGTCGTTGTTGAAACGACATTCAGCGTTGGTGTGGGACGAGCCCCCATTAGCGTCTAGGTGATGCACACATGGGTTATTGGCAATGTCGACCCAAGAGTAGGTTTTGCCTGTTTGCTGTTCTCCTCTACCTTGGACCCTTGAAGTCCCACGGACACGCCCGTGGCCTCTGCCACGTCCTCCTCGTCCTCCAGACCTAGAAACAGTAGTAACCACCGCTGTTTCTGTGTTGGGTTTTTCTTCCGAGGTGTTTTTGCGCTTCTGAGCTTGTTGCTTTGTTTTTGCTGACTGAGGTACAGCCAGGACGTTGAGTAATCCCTCTGCATCGTCGTCAACATCCGCATACTTGCTCGCTATTTCTATCATCTCTCCCAAATCAGTGACCTTATCACACTTCAAGCGGTGACGTAATAGACCAATTGGGAGCCCTGCGATGAAAGCTTCAATCGCGGTTTGGTCGTTTCCTCCTTCACAGGAGTTCTTTGTGTCGATCCATCGTCCGAGATAATCTCAGCAAATTTCTCCGGCTTTCTGGGTGCAATGCTGTAGGTCTCCGACCGAACAGGGCCTCCGATATGTGCCTTCGAAATTCCGAAAGAACGCACTTTGCATGTCATACCAGTTATGGATGGTGTTCTCCGGAAGTTCATTGAGCCATGATCATGCCGTCTTCCGTAACATAAGTGGGAGATATCGGGTTGCGACCAGGCTGTTTCCGCCTTTGGTGAGGCAGCAAGCTTGGAAGAAATCCTGTAGCCAGGTATCTGGCCGAGCAATGCTGTCGTAGGCTTGGATGTGCCTTGAGATAGCAAATCCTTCCGGGAATCTTGTAGCTCTGATGCGTGGTCCGAAGCACTTTGGGCCTACGTAGATATCATCGTTTTCGTAGCGTCGAGCCTCTATGTTGGAATTGATCATGTGCCTTGCGTCGTTCGGGGATAAAGATCGTCTCGAATGTCAGTTATGGCTATGGTGCCTTGGAGCCGGACTTCGGCTTCTGCCCCCACCTCCTCCGCCATGTCGTCCTCCTTGCCCTCCTTGGGAGTCGTTGTGATGACTGTGTGGTGGAGAGGGTGGGGAAGCTGGATAATTTTCGGCTGATCGCTGGCCTCCGTCCGGAACATCATTATTCCGATTCTAGGGAGGGTCTTGACTACGACGAGCCCCCTGCCTGCTTGTTCTGGCGTGGTTTCCGTTGTTTCTTCATCCGTCGTTCCCACCATGCTGGGGCTCAGCCGGACGGCTTGCATGTCTAGGAGGTGGCATTTTTTGACGATCCTCCTCCCGACGTTTCTCTTTATCTTCTCCCCTTCGATCGTTAGATTCTCATCAGGGAGGATTCCTCGGATTCAGTGCAGCGATGGCCTCTTTCTCGGCCGCTGGTGCGATGTTGCTCCAGTCGCGTGCAGTCCTGCGATGTTGTCCTGACAATCCGGTTCTCGAATAATTGTCCTCCCGTCGTTCGGGGCGATAATGCTGCTCCGGAACGCGATGAGGTCTTACGTCAGCCCATGCCGGATCTGTTCGACATTGGTCGGAATCCGAGACCAGTTTTTGATTTCCAGACAGGGCGACCTTTTGCTGCTCCAGTTCCTTATTGAGTAGCTTGATACCCAAACGGATCTCCTCCGGTCCTGGATTAGCCGATAGAATTTCTCGGGCCGCCACGGTATTCTGTACTGGGGTTGGGTATACCCAATCTCCTTTGCTATCTTTCTATGGCTTCCCCATCTCAGCTCCGAAAAGGACGGCACGGACAGTTGGGAACTGGTCGTCATTGGTGTGACGTTTCCGTGTCTTCTGGTGCAACCGAGACATGTAGTCCTTAGTTGCCATGCGTTTCTTCTCCACCTCGATGTTTTTGGATTCATCGAGGAGTTGTTGACGACGCGCTTCTAGGGCTTGGGCCCTTTCGTTCAGCTCTTCAGCAGTAAGTTCTGCAGCTGTAGGGATAGGTGTGGTTAATGCAGCATCGATGAGTTTACATGCACCTTCGGTGATCACGTGTCCGTCCACCGATTCTTCTTTTTTCGGCTCTTCTGGGATAACTGCTCCATTCGAGTCTTCTTCGTATTCCTCGGCAATCACCTCCTCTGTCAGAGGGTCTTTTGCCGGGGTCTTGTTCTTCTTGTTCTTCTTCTTTGCCTTCTTGGCAGCGCCGGTAGCAAAGACGGCTTTGGGTCCGTTTCTCGGAGTCAAGCTCTGTTCGGTACTTTCGGACATCAGGACCTCGGGATTATCTCCGACGTCCATGTCATCCTGCGCTTTCGGAGAGTGTTCCCCGGATCCTTCATCCATGGCTTCTCCTTATTCTGCAGCTTTGGAGTTATACTCCTCTTCATATTCCGCGGAGAACTTTCGGAAATCTACCGACGTCATCGATTCATCCGAGGATGCGGGTACGTCGGCGTTTGTTCCAATTGCCTCCAGCACCGAGTTGGTGTTTTCTCCAGCATCGGGAGAGCCGGATCCGGATCCCACGTAACCGACGAAGTGCGACGCGTGGTTCCTGAGGTACCTGCGGCTTTCGCGATCAGCCATGTCGAAACTTTTGATGGTCTCGAGGATTGCATCTGCGTTTTCGCCCTGCAGTATCATACGTTTTAGTGTGTACCTTAGGAAAGGCATGTCTGTCCCGGCATCATCAGAGCCGGAATCAGTGTTGTTGATATGCTCCTCCTGGATTTCGACTTCCACGGGTGGGTCGATCTGGGATCCGGCTTCTCTAGGGAGATCCACTCCAGATTCGACTTGGACTGCAAGGTCTTCTTCAGGCTCATATATCTCCACTATCTCCACAACTGGTGCAGGCTGGGTGGGATTAGGGTTTTCTGAGATTCGGAACTCTGCCGCCTCCATGGACAAAGGGGACCCAGAAGATTCTTCTGCCTCTGTCATCACCGCTGGGGTGGGTTGGGCATGTTCAGCAAAACCGATGTAAACATCGATCTCGCCAAAATACATGATTGTGTAGGCGGTCACGGCCTCCCTAGCCGGAATCCAGGTCTTGTCGAGAACGATGAGAGGGACGTCGCTGGCGTAGAGGATGCGACCGACGGTGATAGTCTTGTTGATTCCGATTCTTGCAAATTTCGCTCGGAACGCAGATCCGAAGCTCACTTGCCCCACGGTGGGCGCCAACTGTCGTCGGATTGAGGACAAGTACGCCATGAGGGGGTCCTCGAGGCATGCGGAAGAGAGGGGTGTGAGACGTACAGTATTCCGGGACGGTGAGCACACAAGTTTACCCAGGTTCGAATCCGCCAGCTTTGGACGGATCCTACTCCTGCTAGCAATCCAGTAATACGGCAGAGCCGGAATATGGGTTACAATGGTTTCGCCTGTGTGATTTGAGATTGTAGACTATTGAGGTGCCCTAAAGGCTCTCCCTAGGACGGCTTATATAGATATCCAGCCTAGGGTTTACAGGATAGATCTATCCGGCTACGACTAAGAGTTGGTTACAGAGTATATCTTGAACTACAAGTAACATTATGGGCCTAAGTCGGTAAGTCTTCTGGGCCTTCCCGTAGCCGGATTGGACTCCGTCTTTCTCCCTGACTGGGCCGCCCGTGAAGCAATGCTCTAACCCGAAGTGGGCCACCCTGGTCAGTGAGGAACTGTGAGGATACCCGGAAAGTATATCCCCAACATCGATTACATCAGGAACAGCTGTCACACAATCACGCCGAGCTATAGGATCTTCCTTCAAATTCACCTCTATCTTCTGGCAAGAATCATTCACAATATCTTGTGGTGTCATTGGCTGCATAGTAATCTTCTTTCCTTTGAATTCCAAGTGATATGTATTGGCTCGGCCATTGTGTTGCACATGGCGATCACAAAGCCAAGGCCGACCCAATAAAAGATGGGAAACAGTCATAGGAACCACATCAAAGTCAATAGAATCTTTGTATGGCCCTATTTGAAAATTCACACGTACCATATGATTTACCTTCATCTCACCATTGTTGCTCAATCATTGTATGTAGTATGGCTTTGGATGAGGCAAATATGTCAACTTCAGCTTGGCACATAATTCCTTACTTGCAAGATTTCTGCAGCTACCTCCATCAATAATGACCTTGCAAGCTTTGTTAGGTCCAACTAGAGCTTTTGTTTGGAACAAGTTGCAACGCTGAGAGTCATCACTCGGTTGCACACTAAGTATGCGTGAAGATACGACAATAGTGGGTGCACGCTCAGGATAAGCATCAACACCATCCTCGCCATCATCAATATCATCGTCAGAAGCTTCATTCCCACTCTCTACTTCACCTTGTTCGTTGACAAACATAACCTTGTTGTTTGGACAATCCTTCTTGTAGTGTCCTCTACCTCCACAAGTATGGAACACCACATCGTGAGTACGCGCAGTAGCCATATTGGAACCCGAGCTAGCAACAGAAGCAGCAGGTTTCCGAGCATTAGAACCAAATGAAGATGTACTTGTTGGCTTAGCGGATGGTGTAAAAGGAGCCACAGTTGGTGGTGTGACAGTAGGAGGTGTAGACCTGGCTGAAAATCTGCTGGAGGACGGAAAACGAGTACGTGACTTTGCCTCTTCTGCCAACTGGGATTTAGCCTCTCTAGCATGGTGCAGCAACTCATTAATGGTCTCATACTTGTGATGATGAACAATGCTCTTGATTGGTAACTTCAAATTGTTGAGGAATCGCTGCATGGTCATCTCTAGGGATTCACGAATTCTAGCACGCTGCATAAGCATCTCCATCTCCATGTAGTACTCATCAACCATCATGGTTCCTTGCTTCAATTGTGTCAACCTATCAAAAACTGATCGCAAGTAGTTGGTTGGTACGAAACGAGCCTTCATGATTTGCTTCATCTCGCGCCAATCCATCACATGAAGTTCATTGTCCTCCCTTCTATGCTGCACAATCGCCTCCCACCAACGCAAAGCATAATGATACGTCCATTTTGCATCACTATTCTATGTATTAATTCACTATTATTCATTGATATATTTTGTATTGAGAGGTGATACTTATGTTATTTCATCTATGTTTGCATGGTTGATGACTTTTGGAGCATGGACCGCTGCAGTCAGGATTCTGATGGAAAAGGTGCTGTTTGGAGGCAAAATTCGCGAAGATCAGAAAATCCGGGAAAATATACGGAAAATCCTATTTTTCTAGAAGACTTAGGATGCCAGAAGATGGAGTGGATGTGGGCCACAGGGGCCCACACCACCCCATGGCGCGGGCAAGCCTAGGCCGCGCCTGGGAGTGGTGTGGCCACCCTGGCCCACTCCAGCCTCTCTCCTCTGGCGTATATCATCCCCACAAAACCCTAAGACTCGGGGAGCAACCACAGAAAGATTCCGCCGCCTCTGCGGGGCGGAAAACACCGAGAGAGAAAGATCTCTCTGGAAGACAGATTACTGCCAGGGGAATTCCTTCCCGGAGAGGGGAGATCGTCGCCATGAACACCACCATCAAGCTGGACTTCATCGGGATCATCATCATCACCACCATCATCACCATCAGCACCCTCATCACCATCTCCATATTGCTGTAACAATTGAGTTGAATCTTGCATAGTTCGTAGGGGAAACTTTCCCAGTGTTGATTACTCTTTGTAGTTGATGCTATTGAGTGAACCGTTGAATTATTGTTTATGTTCAGATTGTTATACATCATTATTCCATCTCTGATCATGATCCATATGATGTCTTGTGAGTAGTTCGTTTTGTTCTTGAGGACATGGGAGAAGTCTTGTTGTTAGTAGTGGAGTTGCGTTGAGAAAGATTCAATAGATTGTTATTTAAGTTGTGGTGTACTTCTTCTAGTGGTGTCATGTGAACATTGACTACATGCTGCATAAAGGATTGGGCCACTTGCTGCATTTATTCCTATTGTCTTTTATTTACTCGTACTTTGTTTACTTGCTTTATCGAAAACCCCTAAAAATCCGTTTGCTAAGTATTTGCAGAGAATTCCTAATCCATACGACTGGCCAGCACCTTCTGCTCCTTGTTGGGTTCGACACTCTTACTTATCAAAAATACTACGATACACCCCCTATACTTGTGGGTCATCAAGACTATTTTCTGGCGCCATTGCCGGGGAGTGAAGCGCTATTGGAGAGTGGAACTGGTAAAGGAAACTTCTCATGAGTATTGTTTACTCGCTAGTTGCTTTATTTTTGTTATGGATAATTCGCTGAGTTTCTTATTTGGTAATGCTACTACCACTGCTAAGGTAGTAGATAAGCCACCACCTGCTGAGAAAGATGTTTTCAAAATACCTACAAGAATTATTGATCGTGTTATGGATAACTACTATGTTGGGGATGGAACTGTCCATCCCGGTGATCATTTACTCTTTATACACAAATTATGCGGGTTGTACAAGTGTGCAGGTATTACTACAGGTCAAGTTAAGAAAAAGTTATTCTCATTATCACTGAAAGGAAGAGTTGAGGAATGGTATAAGCTGTTAAAGAATGGTCAAGCTCTGGAATGGGAGGAAATAGTGCCTCTCTTTTATTCAAAGTTTTATCCTCCTAGTGAGATTCATAAAGTTCGGAATCAAATATACAACTTTTGGCCTCTTGATGGAGAGAGTACAACTCAAGCTTGGGGGAGATTGAAGTTACTAATGCTCAAATGTCCCATTCATGAGCTCCCCAACAATATTATTATCAATAACTTTTATGCATGGCTCCCTCTACATGACAAAGATTTATTGGATGCTTCTTGTGCTGGATCATTCACTCGCATGGAAGAAGAAGCTAAATGGGACCTTCTAGACCGTATTCAAGACAATACTGAAGCTTGGGAGAATGACAAAGGTAGAAAGTCAGGTATAAATTATGATTATGAATGCATTGAATCTTTTATGGGAACTGATGACTTTCAAAATATTAGTAATATTTATGGTCTTGATTTGAAAGTTATTACGAATTGCTTTAGAGCTTTTGCTTCCTATATCGAAATACCAAAAAGGGGATGGAACAAGTACCATGCACCTTACAAAGATATTGTTGACTATGCTCCTATTGGAAGTGCTGAGTATTGCATTATTGACCCCATCTTACCCGAACCTTATATCGAGAAGATTCCCTTCCCCGAAAAGGTAAAGGACCATCCTATGATAACTAATGTAATCACCAAAAGTGAAAAAAGAACTGTAAAACCTAATGAACAAATAAACATAGAACCTGTGGTAGCAATTGTAAAAGACCTTGTCACTAAAAGCGTAGAGGATGGGCACATAGTCTTTTGTGAGGATGCTTCTAATATTGTTTCACATCCCAATAAAACTAAAAAGGCTAGTGTTCCTGTGCTTTCTGTTAGAATTGGTGATCATTGCTATTATGGTTTATGTGATATTGGTGCAAGTTCTAGTGCTATTCCTTATGAGCTTTACAGAGAAATTATGCATGAAATCAGTCCTTGCGAGTTGGAAGAGATTGATGTGGTTATTCACCTTGCTAATAGAGAGACCATCTCTCCAATTGGTATTGTATGAGACGTGGAAGTTCTTTGTGGTAAGATTAAGTACCCTGTTGATTTTCTAGTACTTGGTTCAGCTGCTAGTAAAACCTACCCTATCATTTTTTGTAGACCTTTCTTGAATACGTGTGGAGCTATTATTGATTGCAAGAGGGAGAAAATCTTGACTAAGTTTGATGGGGAATCTTATGAGTTTAATTTTTCAAAATTTACTAAAGAACCTTGCGAAGAGGAAACCCATAATGAGGATTTTAGGGTTGAACAACTTGCTTCTATTTCTCTTGCTCCTAACAGTGCTTTGCAGCAATTTATGGAAGATCATGAAAGTGAAATCTTCATGGAAGAAGGGAATGAGATTGACAGGATCCTCCATGATCAACCTAAGATGCTTAAGCACGACTTGCCTGTGGAAGACTTGGGTACCACGATGCCACCTAAAAAGGATCCGGTTTTCAATCTAAAACCTCTCCCTGATGATCTTAAATATGCTTTTATTGATGATAAAAAGATATATCCTGTTATTATTAGCGCTAAACTTTCAGGGGAGGAAGAAGAAAGATTATTGGAGGTTTTGAGGAAACACCGAGGAGCTATGGGTTATACTCTGGATGATTTGAAAGGGATTTCACCTACTATATGTCAGCATTCTATCAACATAGAACCAGATGCGAAGCCGGCAGTGGAGCACCAACGACGTTTAAATCCTAAGATGAAGGAAGTGGTAAGAAATGAGGTATTGAAACTCCTTGATGCTGGTATTATTTACCCTATTGCTGATAGTGAATGGGTTAGTCCTATTCATTGTGTTCCTAAAAATGGAGGTATTACCGTTGTCCCTAATGATAATGATGAGCTTATTCCTCAAAGAATAGTGGTAGGCTATAGGATGTGCATCAATTTTAGGAAAGTCAATAAAGTTACTAAGAAAGATCACTACCCGCTTCCTTTTATTGATCAAATGTTGGAAAGCTTGTCTAAAAATACCCATTTTTGTTTTCTTGATGGTTATTCTAGTTTCTTTCAAATTGCTGTTAAACAACAAGATCAAGAAAAAACTACTTTTACTTGCCCTTATGGAACTTATGCTTATAGACGTATGCCTTTTGGTTTATGTAATGCTCCTGCTACTTTCCAAAGATGCATGTCTGCTATCTTTCATGGTTTTTGTGAGGAAATTGTAGAAGTGTTCATGGATGACTTTTCTGTCTATGGAACTTCTTTCGATAATTGTCTGCACAACCTTGATAAAGTTTTGCAGAGATGTGAAGAAACTAATCTTGTTCTTAATTGGGAGAAATGCCACTTCATGGTTAATGAAGGGATTGTTCTTGGGCATAAAGTTTCTAAAAGAGGCATAGAAGTCGATAGAGCTAAGGTTGAGGCAATTGAGAAGATGCCATGTCCAAGAGACATCAAAGGTATTCGTAGTATCCTTGGTCATGTTGGTTTTTATAGAAGTTTTATTAAAGATTTTTCTAGGATATCAAAACCCCTTACTAATCTTCTCCAAAAAGATGTACCCTTCGTTTTTGATGATGATTGTAAGAAAGCTTTTGAAACTCTTAAGAAGGCTTTAACTACAGCCCCTATTGTTCAACCACCTGATTGGAGTTTACCCTTTGAAATAATGTGTGATGCTAGTGATTTTGCTGTAGGTGCTGTCCTTGGGCAACGTATTGATAAAAAGTTAAATGTTATCCATTATGCTAGTAAGACTCTAGACGCTGCTCAAAGGAATTATGCTACTACTGAAAAGGAATTTCTTGCTGTTATTTTTGCTTGTGATAAGTTTAGGCCCTATATTGTGGACTCAAAAGTAACCATTCATACTGATCATGTTGCTATTAAATATCTTATGACGAAGAAGGACGCTAAGCCTAGGCTTATTAGATGGGTACTGCTTTTACATGAGTTTGATCTACACATAGTAGATAGGAGGGGTGATAAAAACCCCGTAGCTGATAATTTATCTCATTTGGAAAACATCTCTTTTGACCCTATGCCTGTTAATGATAGTTTCCCAAATGAAAAGTTAGCCGCAGTAGGGGTGAGCTCGTGAGGAAGCCCTTGGTATGCTTATTATGCTAACTTTATTGTCTCCAAGTATTTGCCTCCAACTTTTATAGCTCAGCAAAGAAGAAAGTTCTTCTATGATTTGAGGCATTATTTTTGGGATGACCCACATTTATACAAAGAAGGAGTTGATGGTATTATGCGAAGATGTGTTCCAAAATATGAACAAAAGGAGATATTGTGTAAATTTAATGGTAGTGCCCATGGAGGACATCATGCAGGAGATAGAACTGCACAAAAGGTACTAGAATCAGGTTTCTACTGGCCTACCCTTTTTAAAGATGCAAGAAAATTTGTCCTATCTTGTGATGAATGTCAGCGTGTTGGTAATATTTCTAGACGCAATGAAATGCCTATGAACTACTCTCTAGTTATTGAACCTTTTGATTGTTGGGGATTTGACTTTATGGGTCCTTTCCCTCCTTCGAAAGGCTACACTCATATTCTTGTTGCCGTTGATTATGTTACTAAGTGGGTAGAAGCTATTCCTACAAAGAGTGCTGACGGAGAGACTTCTCTAAAAATGCTTAAGGATGTTATCTTTCCAAGGTTTGGGGTGCCTAGGTATCTCATGACTGATGGGGGTTCTCATTTCATTCATGGTGGTTTTAGGAAGACCCTTGCTAAATATGATGTTAATCATAGAATTGCTTCAGCTTATCACCCCCTAACTAGCGGGCAAGTAGAGTTATCAAATAGAGAAATTAAATCTATCTTGCAAAAGACTGTTAATAGGTCTAGCAAAAACTGGGCTAAGAAGGTGAATGATGCTTTATGGGCTTATAGAACTTCTTACAAAAATCCTATGGGAATGTCTCCTTATAAAATGGTTTATGGGAAAGCTTGTCACCTACCCTTAGAATTAGAACACAAAGCTTCTTCAAGCGGGAAAGAACTAAATAGAGATTGTAAGCTCGCTGGTGAGAAAAGATTGTTTGACTTAAGTTCTTTAGATGAATGGAGGAGTGAATCCTATGAGAATGCTAGGCTCTTTAAGGAAAAAGTTAAAAGATGGCATGATAAGCGAATACTTAAGAGAGAATTTCATGTCGGTGAGAAAGTTCTATTGTATACGTCTCGTCTCAGATTTTTTGCAGGTAAGCTACTATCAAAATGGGAAGGACCTTTCATCATTGAGCAATAAAAATTTCTTCTCTAAAAGGTAATACTACACAAGTAGTGAATGGACAGCGACTCAAACACTATATTGCTGGAGATTCTTACAATGAAGATGTTGATGCTTTTCAAGTTATAACTCTAGAGAAATTCATTCAGGACCAAATTCAGAGACCTGCAAAGTCCGTTTCCAACTAGGTAACAGTTCTGGTAAGAAAAGTTCCGTGAAAATACAATCCAACTATATTTTTGCGGTTTTTAGTCAATAAGGAAAGTTTTGAAGCGAAAAAGGGATGGAACCGGAGCCGGGGTAGCCCACACCACCCCATGGCGCGGGCCCACCCCTGGCCGCGCCACCAGGTGGTGAGGCCACCCAGGACTCTGCCTCCGACTCGTTTTCTCCCAGTACCTTCCTTTTGATATGAAACTTCGTAATATATATAACCCCCCGGATCCCCCGAGGTCCGTATATCGTGTTTTCGTCGTGTTTTTGTTTCAATTTGTTTCTGCCAGGACATACTCTTTGAAGGCTTAGAAGCACAATGGTGTCCGCCAAGGAGAAAGGGACGGAGCCTATCGAGGAAGACCTCTGAGACCCCAAGCAAGGGCTGGTACCTTCAGTCTCTTGCCCTGCATCAACGGAAGCCCTACGAGTCACTAAAGAATTCTGTGATAAGTACCGAGACTTGAAGAGGAAGGTGGAAATGCTTCAATGGGAGAATGATAGGCTTCGTAAGATGCTAGAAGATTTCCTCACGTCAACTAAGAGCATGATACCACCACCACCAAAGGAGTAATTCGTCATCAGGTTTGGCATCCCCTTGGTTTGTTCCAAGCTTGGGGGAGTGCCGCGGTATCATATCACTATCCTCTATCTTTTTACTTTATTAGTAGAGTCATATCATGAATAGAGGAGTTATTATGTAGTATGGTTTGCATTATGGAAGTGTCCCCTCTCCCGTTAGATATGTATCCCTTGGTGTGAGTTTCCGTTATGGAATATTAATGAGAAGTTCTATCTTTCACTCTTTTGCATAGCTTATATTAGTTTTCAATTCGTGATTATATGATTGATCTTGTTGTTAGTATTGGTATCACTTTGGGATCATTGAGTTAATTTAGTTGGTTTTAGCAAACCTGGCTCGGTCAGTAGCAACACCTTTTTGAGAGTTGAAAATAAAAAGATAGAAGTACTCGAGAAAAAAATAATTTCATCATCTTTCTTTCTTGATTTGCTCATAAGTTTAGTATTCTCTAGTTAAGATCTTTTGTGCTTCCAAGGAAGATTGCATGTTTGTCTTTATCATTTGTATGTTTGTTTGTTTCCTTCAACTCTTGTACTTGCTACCCAGCCTTGCTAGCCAAAAACCTGTACTGAGAGGGTATTCTTCTCGTGCATCCACCTCCTTTAAACCAAAACCTTTGCCATTTGTGTCCACCATACCTACCTAGTAGCATTATTGCTATTCCAAGTAAATTCCTGTTTTGTCTACCTCCCAAATTAAACTTGTTATCCGAAAATTAGCGATTAAAGCTCTCACGAACTTGATGGCACACTTTACTTTCTTCCACTTAATAAACCTGAACCATTGTGAACTCTCCATGAAAGTTATATGCTTGCAAATTATAGGCTGGGGATTAGCAAAACCGTGCTATCACGGGGAAAGCTTTCAACACTTGTAAATATATACCCAGTTGATACCTTGCTCTTTTGTTTGCGGATGTCGTCTGTGTGAAATAAAAGGGGAGCTTGTAAGTCCATGGAGTTATGTATGTGTGTTAGAGAAACGCACGGGCATTGGTCTAATCCATGCTGACATGGTGGAAACCTGCAGCGTAACCATAATGATATCTATGAATCATTCTTCTTATAAAAAAGAGAGAGATAGCTATTGAGAAAAACAAAAGAAAAAAAGAGATACTATGAAAAGAGGAAAGAGAGAAAAAAGCACCCTTTTCCCATGGTAAATAAGAAGATTGCTGAGATACTCATTGTCTGCTTACCTTGTCATTTTGATATGGGGATTCTTCCGTATCATCGGGCAAGGGGTACCCCGTTGGCGGTTCTCAATGATACGCACATGCTTACGATGACAAGAACTTACCGGTAACTAAAGTTGAGTAGCATGAGGAGCGGCCCTCGTACTCAAGGGACTTGGGATTTTCAGTTTATAGTCTGTCAAGCATATAACTCAGATTGGACCTCACTTTCACCTTAATCACCTAAAGATGCCTATGATAGGGGCAATGAGAGCTGAAAGCTAGTAAGTATCATAATTTTTGGGAGCTCTTTATGAGACTTGCAATCCCTGATTCCCTCTTTGAAGGGCCCTTTCTTTTACTTTGTAGTTGAGTCAGTAAACCTATTCCCTTCTATCTCAGCAAGTATTTTGAGTTGATGTGTTTCATTCATTCATATGATGATTTATGCATTCATGTTTCTTATGTTCCTTGTTTTGCACATTGCTCTTATCTTGATGTTTACTACTTTGAAAGCTTTCTTTGAAAACCAGCTATTTGTGAACTCCAGCAAATTATCAACTATTCTTCGACCAAGAGCTAAATTTTCCATTACCAATTATGATTTACTCTATGTATCTTTATTGTGTTTCCTTTACTCATTGCAAGTTTAGTTATATAATAGTGAGTTGTCTTCAATTATGATCTATGCTTTTGATGAATGTGATGCTTCTTGTCTGTATTCTTTTATCGACTCTTCACTCCATAAACCTGAGGTCATGTTTATTGAGCTCAGTTTTGCTTGCGGACAAGTGAAGTCTAAGCTTGGGGGGAGTTGATACGTCCATTTTGCATCACTATTATATGTCTTAATTCACTATTATTCATTGATATATTTTGTATTGAGAGGTGATACTTATGTTATTTCATCTATTTTTGCATGGTTGATGACTTTTGGAGCATGGACCGCGGTCAGATTCTGATGGAAAAGGTGCTGTTTGGAGGCAAAATTCGCGAAGATCAGAAAATCCGGGAAAATATACGGAAAATCCTATTTTTCCAGAAGACTCAGGATGCCAGAAGATGGAGTGGAGGTGGGCCATAGGGGGGCCACACCACCCCATGGCGTGGGCAGGCCTAGGCCGCGCCTGGGAGTGGTGTGGCCGCCCACTCCAAATCTCTCTCTCGGGCGATATCATCCCCATGAAACCCTAAGACTCGGGGAGTGACCATAGAAAGATTCCGCCACCTCTGTGGGGCGGAAAACACCGAGAGAGAAAGATCTCTCTGGCAGACAGATTTCTGCTGGGGTAATTCCTTCCCAGAGAGGGGAGATCATCGCCATCAACACCACCATCAAGCTGGACTTCATCGGGATCATCATCATCATAACCACCATCAGCACCATCAGCCCCTCATCACCATCTCCATATTGTTGTAACAATTGAGTTGAATCTTGCATAGTTCGTAGGGGAAACTTTCCCGGTGTTGATTACTCTTTGTAGTTGATGCTATTGAGTGAACCGTTGAATTATTGTTTATGTTCAGATTGTTATACATCATTATTCCATCTCTGATCATGATCCATATGATGTCTTGTGAGTAGTTCGTTTTGTTCTTGAGGACATGGGAGAAGTCTTGTTGTTAGTAGTGGAGTTGCATTGAGAAAGATTCAATAGATTGTTATTTAAGTTGTGGTGTACTTCTTCTAGTGATCTCATGTGAACGTCGACTACATGACACTTCACCTATAAGGGCCTAGGGGAATGCATTGTGTATTTGGATACTAATTGTAGGGGTTGCCGGAGTGACAGAAACTTGAACCCCCGTTAGGAAACCATTGCACAAGGGACGTAAGGGTCTTAGAGTTTAAAGTTGTGGTTAGGTTTCTACCTTAATTACTTTCTTGTACTTACGGATGTTTGCAAGGGGTATAATCACAAGTATGTATTAGTCTTGGATGGGGCGGTACATTAGCACAGGTTCACCCACACAACACTTAGCAAGCTAAAGAAGATTAATCGACTATATGAAGCGAAAGCACTTGACAGTCTTCCCATGTGTCCTCGAGAACGTTTGGTCATCTATAGAAATACAACCGGCTTGTCCTTTGCGTCATAAAGGATTGGGCCACTTGCTGCATTTATTCCTACTGTCTTTTATTTACTCGTACTTTGTTTACTTGCTTTATCGAAAACCCCTAAAAATCCGTTTGCTAAGTATTTGCAGAGAAATCCTGATCCATACCACTAGCCAGCACCTTCTGCTCCTCGTTGGGTTCGACACTCTTACTTATCGAAATACTGCGATACACCCCTATACTTGTGGGTCATCACATAACCATCAAATTCTAATGCAGCAAGTTTGACCTTCTTGTCTTATGGGTAGTCAAATAAACGCCAAAGCTTCTCAATTTTCAACTCCCATGTGAGGTAATATTTAGGATCAATGGAACCATCAAACTTGGGAATCGATAATTTTGGCTTACCCAAACCATCATCAGCAGCTTGGTGCTGAACACGTTGAGCATGCCCAAGAGGAGCAAGTCCACGACCATGCACAGGTGCAGCAGCAGGTGCATGTGTAGGGGGAATGGCACGTCCCCTGCCATGATGAGGGGCATCATCAGCCGCACTACCCTCATCAAAGTCATCAAAAGCATCATCATGTTGGTGTTCCTACATTTGATGTATGGCGACTGTCAAAGCCTCAATGGACAGCTACAAAGTGGTGACATTAACACTGAGTGCTGTCACTTTTCTGATCCAATGTCATTTGCATGTCCTGAATATTCTTGTCAATGGCATCTGTCGTGTGAGTAAACACACGTGTCAAGTGGGACTTCAAAGCCTCATATTCGCGCCAATTAACAAGTTCCTCATCCTTCTTTTTCTGCAACACAACATCATCATCACTATAAGACATGATTAGTAGGTTAGTGCAAAAATCAAAATCATCATCATCTATAACTCTCACAACTCACTCACAACTGACAAGAAAGAAGATCTTACCGTTCCAAAGTGAATAGAGATGCTCTACCAAAACGAAATCACAAACTTATGCACTGATGTGATGAAGTGAATGTCAAAGGTATAGAGAACGATCACAGGGCACACAGGTTATTTATGGTGGAGCTATAGGTATGGTATCCTATCTACACCGCAAACAAGTCCTAGTGTTGATCGTACAAAAACCCAAGAACACACACGTGGAGAAAAACGTGGCAATGCAACTATGAAGGGTGTTGCACTACTCTCGAGAGACACTAGCAAAGCTCAAAGTAAACAGGCACAAGATTGCTCAATCTACCGGTGCACAAAGATATCACTAGGCCTCTTGCTCAAATTCTCTTTTTTTTTCTTTTTTTTTGTATAGCTCTTTTTTCTTTTTTTTTCTTTTTTCTTTTGCTATCTTGCTTTTTCTTTTTACATATATATAGATCACACACGGCCAAATTACAAAGTACAGCACCAAAATCCTAAGAGCATCCTGTAGGAGCGGAAACTAGTCTCAATGGGCAAGTTCCTACACCTATGTAGTAGAATGGCTGTGGCTAAGGTTGAAAGAAAAGTGCAAATTCACACTTTGTAAAATTTCCTGCCGTGGCAGAAAAACTGACCAAAATCATGTTGTGGCAGAACAAATCCTGCCGTGGCAGAGAAAAACGGAAAAACTGTATCGCGGCAGAGCGGCGGCAGCGCGCGACAGTGAATCTGTGCCGCATCATAGTTCAGGTCGGATATGCTATCGCGGCAGAGAAAACGGGCAATTCCGTGCCGCGATAGAGATCGGTATGGAAGTTTTTTTTAATCCGACTCGGCCAAGATTAAATAACTAAGACTCTTAAACTTAGATTGGATCTGACCTGGTGGTGGCGGAAACAATGGCGGATTCGGCTACAACAAGAAGAAAAACAATGAAATAAAACTAGATCTAGACTAAAGGAAGAACACGACCAGCAACTATTACTCGAATACGATGTAATCTAGGCTATGGCAACTCCTTTTTTCATGGGGATTTTTCTGTATAGGACAAAAAACACTCTCTAATCTATGGATGGATTGTGGCTTGCTTACCAAGGCAACGAGGAAATCTGATACCAAGATGATATGGGGTGGCCCGATCTTCTCAGCAAGCTCTTGTCGATGGCGATGGTGGATGATAGATAACTAGTGTGTAGCTATGATCTCTCCCGCTCGATCCCTGATGCCAATGGAACAGCTCTCGAACCTTGTAGGATATTAACAACACCACACTCTTGCGCACGCAGTCGTGACCACGAACGGTAGTATGCAATCTACTAATTCCCAATGGAACAACAGATCACACTCAATTATAGTTGGTAAATTCGAACACATGGTAATTCTAGAGGTTCTATGAAAGAAACAACTCCAAAATATTTTAACGTGGTCTTAAAAACACCTAACTAGTGCACCCCCATCTATTTATGGGTTTGGGAGGCGGCGTCCTAAGGGGGATCCGAGTTGGTCCCACCCAACTATGGATACAAACCGACCCAACTTGGGTTCGGCCAATTGACTCTGCCGTGGCAAAGTTCTAGTTGCTTTCTCTGTCGCGGCAGCCTTTCGTGGCACAGATGGACTCGGTTTTCCTGTCGTGGCAGCCTACCGTGGCAGAGAACTGATGCTTTTCTCTACAGCGGCAGAGAACTTTCTCTTTTGGTTGATCTTCGTCTTGGACAGCTTCTTGCGCTTCCTCCCTCTCCTCCCTCGTGCATTCTTCATTGATCAACACGCCATGTTCCATTAGCTCCTCACTCCATTCTATGCCTTCTTCTCTTAAGTACCTGATCATGCAATAATTCAAAGACTTAGGTAGTATAAAATTCTCATTAATTAAAACACTAGGTTCATTAAGAAACAAGTTCACCTGTTGTTCTAGTAGCTTAGCACAAGCTCTTGTGATTGGTCCAATCATTATCTCATTAGACTGATCTTTCTTTGTAGCAATTGGAACATCATCATTAGCAATTGGGGTAGGTGTAACTGTAGGGATGTCCTCGCCACTTTGGATGTCAGGGTACCGGTGAAGCGTGATTTATCCCCACTTAATAACTCGGGCAGAATCCTACCGTCCACATTCGGCTGATAGGTGGGGTACCTATCGTGTGGACTTGTCAACCAAACCTCGCGCCTTCGTGGTTCAAAGGCCCTCTCGCGCGCATTGGACGAAATTTTTTGGCACCTTGCCTGCGTACATATCACTCGGAGGCCTTGCTCAGGAACTAGACATGCCTGGCCCACACTCTTACTCCCTCCTAGGAACTTGTCATGGCTCGTGCTGGTAGATCCATCCGCTCCACCGCTTCCGGTAGAGCTCGCCGTGGCGGATCCACCCCAAGATCCTAGCGTCGCAGTATCTATTGGGGATATAATTTCTAGGTATCCTCACAGTCCTCACTAACCAGGGAGGCCCACTTCGGGTTAGAGATTTGCTTCACGGGCGTCCCAGTCAGGGAGAAGAGACGGATTCCAATCCGGCTACGGGAAGGCCCAGAAGACTTACCGACATAGGCCCATAGTGTTGCTTTTAGTTCAAGATGTACTCTGTAACCGACTCTTAGTCGTAGCCGGATAGATCTCTCCTATAAACCTTAGGTCGTATATATTATAAGGCATCCTAGGGAAAGCCTTTAGGGCAACACAATAGTCTACAATCTCAACTCGCACAGGCGAACCCCTTGTAACCCATATTTCGGCTCTGCCGTATTACTAGATTGCTAGCAGGAGTAGGATCCGTCCAAAGCCGGTGGATTCGAATCTGGGTAAACTTGTGTGCTCACCGTCCCAGAACACCGTACGTCTCACACCCCTCTCTTCTGCACGCCTATAGGACCCCCTCATGGCGTACTTGTCGTCAATCCGACGACATTTGGCGCCCACCATGGGGCAAGTGAGCTTCGGATCTGCGTTCTGAGCAGAATCTGCAAGAATCGGAATCGAGGAAACTATCGATGTTGGTCGCATTCTCTACGCCAGTGACGTCCCTCTCATCATTCTCGATGAGACTTGGATTCTGGCTAGGGAATCCGTGACCACCTACACCATCATGTCTTTTGGTGAGATCGATTTTTACATCGGTTTCGCTGAACCTGCCCCACCCACCCTAGCGGTGATGATAGAGGCAGAAGAAATTTCTGGGTCCCCTTTGTCCGTGGAGGCGGCAGAGTTTCGGATCTCAAAAAACCCTAATCCCACCCAGCCCGCACCAGTTGCAGAGATAGTGGAGAAATCCGAGCCTCAAGCAGACCTGGCGGTCCAAATTGAATCTAAAGTGGATCTCCCTGGACAGACCGAATCCCTGATTGACCCACCCGCTGAAGTCGAAATCCAGGAGGAGCATAGCAACAACGACAGTTCCGGCTCTAATGACACCGGGACAGACAGGCCTTTCCTGAGATACACTCTAAGGCGCATGATGATGCAAAACTCAGGCATAGACGAAATCATCGAGACCATCAAACGTTTCGACGAAACCTACTATGAAGACCGCAGTTATCTCAGGAGGGGCGTGTCGCACTTTGTCGGATATGTGGGCTCCGGATCCGGTTCCGCCGATGCTGGAGATAACACCGACTCCGTGCTGGAGTCTATCGGAACAAGCATCGAATTACCGGCATCCTCGGATGACTCGATGATGTTGGCAGATTTCCGAAAGTTCTCCGTGGAATATGAAGAGGAGGTTAACTCCACAGCTGCTTCAAAAGGAGAAGACATGCATGAAGGATCCGGAGAAAGCTCTCCCAAAGCACAGGACAATATGGATCTCGGAGATAATCCCGAGAACCAAATGGCCGATAGTACCGATCAAAGCTTGACTCGGGGAAATGGGCCCAAAGCCGTCTTTGCTACTGGAGCTGCCAAGAAGGCAAAGAAGAAGAACAAGACCACGACAAAAGATCCTACAGCAGAGGAGGTGATTGCCGAGGAATACGAGGAAGACTCAGATGGAGAACTAATCCCAGACGAGCCCAAAGAAGAGTCGGTGGATGGACACGTGATCACTGAAGGTGCACGTAAACTCGTCGATGCTGCATTAACCACACCTATTCCTATAGCTGCAGAACTTACTGCTGAAGAGCTGGACGAAAGGGCCCAGGCCCTAGAAGCGCGTTGCCAAGTACTCCTCGATGAAGCCAAAAATCTCGAGGAAGAAAAGAAACGCATGGCAACTACGGAGAAGTACAACTCCAGGCAACATCACAAGACCAGGAAACGTCATACTCATGACGACCAGTTCCCGCAGATTCACAAAGTCCTCTTTGGAGGAGAACATGGGATGCCTTAGCGTGACAGCAACGGGGATTGGGTGTATCCGACACCAGTACAGAACACCGTTGCAGCTCGAGAAATCCTATCGCCTAATCCAGGCCCGGAACAGATCCGATTGGGCATTAAGCTACTCAACAAGGGCCTGGAGCAGCAAAAGGTCGCCTATCCAGAAGCCAAAAGCTGGTCTCTCATTCTGACCGTCAGGAAGACAACTACTGAAGAACCGGATCTTCAGGACAGCACCACAAAGCTGCACGTGACTGGCGTAACGTTAACCTAGTGGCGGAGCAAGAAGCAATCGCTGCACTAAATCCGAGGAATCCTCCCTGACAAGAGTCGAATGATCGCAGGGGAGAAGATAAAGAGAAACGTCGGTAGGAGGACCGACAAAGAATGCCACCTCCTAGACATGCAAGCCGTCTGGCTGAAGGGCGAGGAAACGACGGACACCGTGCCGAGACAAACCGGCAAGGGGCTCGTCACAATGAAGACCCTCCCTGGAGTCAGAATAATGACACTCCGGACGGAGGCCGGCGATCAGCCGGAAATAACCCAGCTGCTCCACCCTATCCACCAAGTAGCCATCACAACGGCTCCCAAGGAGTCCAAGGAGGGCGTCATGGTGGAGGAGGTGGTGGCAGAAGCCGAAGTTCGGCACCAAGGCACCGCAGCCATAGCCGTCACTCAGGACGATCTTTATCTCCAAATGACGCAAGGCACAGGATCAACTCCAACATAGAGGCACGGCGCTATGAAAATGATGACATATACGTGGACCCAAAGTGCTTCGGACCATGCATAAGAGCTACAAAATTCCCGGAAGGATTTTCTATCTCAAGACATATTCAGGCCTACGACGGCATAGCTCGGCCAGTAACTGGATCCAGGATTTCTTCCAAGCTTGCTGCATCGCCAAAGGCGGAAACAGCCTAGTCGCAACCCGATATCTCCCACTTATGTAGCGGAAGACGGCACGATCATGGCTCAATGAACTTCCGGAGAACACCATCCACAACTGGTATGACATACAAAGCACGTTCTTTCGGAATTTTGAAGGCACATACCGGAGGCCATGTACGGTAGGAGACCTACAGCGTTGCACCCAGAAAGCCGGAGAAACTTGCCGAGATTATCTCAGACGATGGATCGATACCAAGAACTCCTGTGAAGGAGTAAATGACCAAACTACGATTTAAGCTTTCATTGCAGGTCTCCCAATTGGTTTACTACGTCATCGCTTGAAGTGTGATAAAGTCACTGATTTGGGAGAGATGATAGAAACAGCGAGCATGTATCACGAATCAGAGGGATTACTCAATGCCCTAGTTGTGCCACAGTCGGCAAAACAACCAAAGCAACAAGCTCAGAAGCGCAAGAATACCTCATAAGAAAAGCCCAACGCGGAAACAACAGTGGTCACTGCTACTTTCAGGTCTGGAGGACGAGGAGGAATAGGCGGTGTCCGCGGACGCGGTCGCGGGACGTCAAGAGTTCAAGGTAGAGGAGACCAGCAACCCGGCAAAACCTACTCTTGGGCCGACATTGCCAATAACCCATGTGTGCATCACCTAGACGCCAATGGGGGCTTGTCCCCCACAAACACTGAGTGTCATTTCAACGACGACATTAAGAGAGATGATACCGCTGGCTACAGGGCTAAGCGGAAGAAGGGAAAGAAAAATCCTGAAAAGGATAAAGATACGAAGGAAGATTCCGACATGGAGGAAGCTGATGCTTCAAATCCCAAGCCGGAAGGGAAGAAAAAATTTCCGACCAAGAAAGACACGTACGTCACCTTCCTCGGATCTCAACCAGCAAAGTCAAGAAAGCAGTTCTACATGAGCTCAATGCAACAGTTCCGGCTGTCCCTCAATTCTTGGACTAGTCAGAAGTGGCAATCACCTTTGACCGTGCTGATCATCCGCCTAAGTTACACAGGCGAGGAAAATACGCCTTAATCGTTAATCCACTTATTGACGGTTATGGTTTCTCCAAGACTCTCATGGACGGCGGCAGCAGCATTAATATATTGTATGTCGAAACACTACGCCGGATGAAGATCTCGGAGACCCAGCTGAACCTCAGCTATGTGATCTTTCACGGGGTTGTCCCAGGAAGACAAGCAAATTCCCTGGGAGAAATCACTTTGGATGTTACCTTTGGAACTCCAAAGAACTATCGGACGGAGTCAGATGGCTGACATGTGAAGATATCTTGATTTGCTTGGAGGAACTTGACGAGCGTGCTTTCCTATGCGCTATCTAGGCCTATGCCTATCTGGGTCACCTTGGAGGGTCATCATCCTTCAAAAGCGCGCTCTTGAATGGGACCACTTCGAAGGAAAGTGCCTCCGTCCGATAGTTTTTTGGAGTTCCAAAGGTAACATCCAAAGTGATTTCTCCCAGGGAATTAGCTTCTCTTCCTGGGACAACTCCGTGAAAGATCACAGAGCTATGGTTCAGCTTGGTCTCCGAGATCTTCATCCGACCTGGCATTTCGACATAGAGAATATTGATACGACTGCCACCGTCCATGACGGTCTTGGAGAAACCATAACCGTCAATAAGTGGATTGACGATTAAGGCGTATTTTCCTTGCCTATCTAGCTTAGGCGGATGATCAGCACGGTCAAATGTGATTGCCACTTCCGACCAGTCCAGGTATTGGGGGACAGCCGGAACTATTGCGTTGAGCTCATGTAGAACTACTTTCTTGACCTTTGCTGGTTGAGATCTGAGGAAGGTGACGTAAGTTTCTTTTTTGGTCGGAAAATTTTTCTTTCCTTCCGTCTTGGGATTTGAAGCATCTGCTTCCTCCATGTCGGAATCTTCCTTGGTCTCTTTATCCTTTTCGGGATTATTGTTTCCCTTTTTCCGCTTAGCTCTATAGCCAGCGGTATCATCTCTTTTGATGTCGTCATTGAAACGACACTCTGCGTTGGTGTGGGACGAGCCCCCATTGGCATCCAAGTGGTGTATACATGGGTTATTGGCAATGTCGGCCCAAGTGTAGGTTTTTCCTAGTTGTTGGTCTCCCCTACCTTGAACTCTCGAAGTCCCACGACCACACCTGCGGCCTTCGCCGCGTCCTCCTCGTCCTCTAGGCCCGAAAGTAGCAGTAACCACTTCCGTTTCCGTGTTAGGTTTTTCTTCCGAGGTGTTCTTGTGTTTCTGAGCTTGTTGCTTTGGTTGTTTTGCTGACTGTGGTACAGCTAGGGCATTGAGTAATCCCTCTGCATCATCGTCAGCATCTGCATACTTGGTCGTTGTTTCTATCATCTCTCCCAAATCAGTGACCTTGTCGTACTTCAAGCAATGACGCAGTAGACCAATTGGGAGACCTGCAATGAAAGCTTCAATCGCAGTTTGATCATTTACTCTTTCACAGGAGTTTTTGGTGTCAATCCATCGTCCGAGGTAATCCCGGCAAGTTTCTCCGACCTTCTGGGTGCAATGCTGTAGGTCTCCGACTGTACAGGGCCTCCGGTATGTGCCTTCAAAATTCCGAAAGAATGCACTTTGCATGTCATACCAGTTGTGGATGGTGTTCTCCGGAAGTTCATTAAGCCATGATCGTGTCGTCTTCTGTAACATAAGTGGGAGATATCGGGTTGCGACCAGGCTGTTTCCGCCTTTGGCGATGCAGCAAGCTTGGAAGAAATCCTGTAGCCAGGTATCTGCCCGAGCAATGCCGTCGTAGGCTTGGATATGTCTTGAGATAGCAAATCCTTTCGGGAATCGTGTAGCTCTAATGCATGGTCCGAAGCACTTTCGGCCCACGTAGATATCATCATTTTCGTAGCGTCGCGCCTCTATGTTGGAGTTGATCATGTGCCTTGCGTCATTCGGGGATAGAGATCGTCACGAGTGTCGGCTGTGGCTGCGGTGCCTTGGAGCCGGACTTCGGCTTCTGCCACCACCTCCTCCACCACGACGCCCTCTATTGCCTCCCTGGGGGCCGTTGTGATGGCTACTTGGCAGAGAGGGTGGAGCAGCTGGGTTTTTTCCGGTTGATCGCCGGCCTCCGTCCGGAGAGTCATTATTCCGGTTCCGGGGAGGGTCTTCATCATGACGAGGCCCTTGCCGGCTTGTCCCAGCATGGTGTCCGTCGTTCCTTCGTCTGTCATCCGGACGGCTTTCATGTCTAGGAGGTGGCATTCTTTTTCGGTCCTCCTCCTGATGTTTGTCCTTATCATCATCCCTGTGGTCTTTTGACTCTTTCCGGGGCGGGTTCCTCGGATTCAGTGCAGCAATTGCCTCTTACTCCGCAACTGGGTTAACGTTATGCCAGCCACGGGCAGCTTTGTGGTGTTGTCCCGAAGATCCGGTTCTCAGCGTCCAAGCGACGGAGCGATGGATGGTGCTGTGCTGGGGGCAGGGTCACCACCACGCCGGATCTGTGCGACATTTGTCGGAATCAGAGACCAGTTTTTGACTTCTAGACATGGCGACCTTTTGCTGCTCCAGTCCCTTGTTGAGTAGTTTGATTCCCAACCGGATCTCCTCCGGGCCTGGATTAGCCGATAGAATTTCCCGGGCCGCCACGGTATTCTGTACTAGGGTTGGATATACCCAATCTCCTTTGCTATCTTTCTGAGGCTTCCCCATCTCTTCTCCGAAAAGGATGGTGTGGATCTGCGAGAATTGGTTGTCATTAGTATGACGCTTCCTGTGGTCTTCTGGTACTGCCTGGAGTTGTACTTCTCCGTAGATGCTATGCATTTCTTTTCCTCCTCAATGATTTTTGCTTCATCGAGGAGTACTTGACGACGCGCTTCTAGGGCCTGCGCCCTCTCGTCCAGTTCTTCAGCAGTAAGTTCTGCAGCTGTAGGAATAGGTGTGGTTAATGCAGCATCGATGAGTTTACACGCACCTTCAGTGATCACGTGTCCATCCACCGATTCTTCTTTTTTGGGCTCTTCTAGGATGAGTGCTCCATCCGAGTCTTCCTCGTATTCCTCGGTGATTACCTCCTCTGCTAGAGGGTCTTTTGTCGGGGTCTTGTTCTTCTTCTTTGCCTTCTTGGCATCGCCGATAGCAAAGACGGCTTTGGGTCCGTTTCCCGGAGTAAAGCTCTGATCTGTACTTTCAGACATCTAGACCTCGGGATTATCTCCGACTTCCATGTCATCCTGTGCTTTGGGAGAGTGTTCCCCGGATCCTTCATCCATGGTTTCTCCTTCCTCTGCAGCTTTGGAGTTATACTCCTCTTCATATTCCGTGGAGAACTTTCGGAAATCTGCTAACGTCATTGATTCATCCGAGGATGCGGGTACGTCGGCGTTTGTTCCAATTGCCTCCAGCACAGAGTCGGTGTTGTCTCCAGCATCGGCAGAGCTGGATCCGTATCCCACATATCCGACGAATTGTGACGCGTGCTTTCTGAGGTACCTGCGGCTCTCGTGATCAGCTTCGTCGAAACTTTTGATGGTTTCGAGAATGGCATCTACACCTGACTTTTGCATTATCATATGTCGCAGCGTGTACCTTAGGAAAGGCATGTCTGTCCCGACATCATCAGCCTCCCTAGCCGGAATCCAGGTCTCGTCGAGAACGATGAGAGGGATGTCGCTGATGTAGAGGATGCGACCGACGGTGATAGTTTAGCCGATTCCGATTCTTGCAGATTCTGCTCGGAACGCAGATCCGAAGCTCACTTGCCCCAAGGTGGGCGCCAACTGTCGTCAGATTGATGACAAGTACGCCATGAGGGGGTCCTCAGGCGTGCGGAAGAGAGGGGTGTGAGACGTACGGTGTTCTAGGACGGTGAGCACGCAAGTTTACCCAGGTTCGAATCCGCCGGCTTTGGATGGATCCTACTCCTGCTAGCAATCCAGTAATACGGCAGATCCGGAATATGGGTTACACGGGTTCGCCTGTGCGAGTTGAGATTGTATACTATTGAGGGTGTCCTAAAGGCTCTCCCTAGGACGGCTCATATAGATATCCGGCCTAAGGTTTACAGGAGAGATCTATCTGGCTACGACTAAGAGTCGGTTACAGAGTACATCTTGAACTACAAGTAACACTATGGGACTAAGTCGGTAAGTCTTCTGGGCCTTCCCGTAGCCGGATGGGACTTTGTCTCTTCTCCCTGACTGGGCCGCCCGTGAAGCAAAGTTCTAACCCGAAGTGGGCCACCCTGGTCAGTGAGGAATGTGAGGATACCCGGAAACTATATCCCCAATAGGTATTTTCCGAGTAGTGAATTGTTGGTACTGGAAGCCGTCTTTGTTTCCGAGTTTAAACTGGTTTAGCAATTGAGCTCCGTTGCTCGGCAAAGTTTTCGTGCTGAAAGTTTAGCCGGCTCACGAAAGGGACGAGGCAAAAAGTCAGATAAACGATAAGTGTAGACAAACAAGTATAAGTGCTTATGTAAACATTTCAGGCACACAAAAATTTAAGCCAAAAATGCTGAATAGATAAAAACTTAGCACTGTCAAAAGTATCATACTAAATATTTACAGACCGATAATGTTTTCGGAATAACACATCTGTTTTTCTTGATAACTTATGATGCAGGAGGAGAGGTAGGAGCTGTCGGCTCGCTGGACACATCAGCCACGCCCTGATAACGATCTGAGATGCCCAAATCCGATATGGTCTGTTCATCGTTGGAAACTTCGGCTGCTTCTTCCGGAGGCGGGGCAGCGTGTCCACGCGGTTGAAGAAGGGAGTGTCGTAGCTGGTCAAGTCAGCTACGTGGCACCCATATCCGGCACAAGAGTCCATGATGGCTTTGATATCTTGCTGTTGGCCGTCTTCATCCACAATAGAGTACCATCTGGTCACTTGCCAGATTTCCATGCTTCCATGGTGTCTCATGACCATTGTGAGAGCGTTCTGCGTGGCGGATCGCGCGTAGGACATATTCCAGTCCTGGACAAGCTGCGGTATCTCCTTTGCCTTGTCCCGCACCTAAAAGTCAGACATGCTATGCATGTCCGGAACCTTGAGAACTTCGCCAATATCCTCGATGGATTAGCGGGAGGCAAGAAGCAAATCACCGACTTGGGTAAGCCGGTGGGTGCGAGGCTCGGCAGAGGTAGAATCCGTCAAGTTCAGAGGACCTATGCATATAACGCAAAACGGTTAAATAAATCCGACATAGAAAGAGTCGAAGAATGTAGACAAGTCAGAAAGATGGGAACATACCAAAGATGACGTCATCAACTTTGGTTTTCTCCTCACGAAGACTCTGGAGTTCAGCTCGGAGTGCCTCGGAAAGGCCCTTCTCTCTGAATAATTCGTCGTTGAGATCTGAGATTTTCTGCTCATAGATTGCAATCTTACGATCACGCTCCATGGTGGCCATGGAGGAGGATTCGAGAACTTGAGCAATGCTCTTCTCATGATCCGCCTTAAGCTGGTCTAGCTCTCTGCAGAGATCCTTGTTTTCCACCACCAGGGTCTTCAGATTCTCGGCCTCTTCGATCATAGCACAGGACTGCTTTATCAGTGCTGTAAGTCAAAAAGAACAACAGTTCAGCAAAAAATATTCGACTATGAAAACGCCAGAAAAGTTTGAGTCTCGGAATGTTTACCTTCGGCCTCATCCTTGGAAACTTTAATTTCAGCATTTTTAAGTCGGAGAGCTTTGATCTCTCTCCGCTTGTTGCAGACATTCTTCAACAATTCCTGGTTATATGAATTAACTTTCTGTAAGTCAGAATACCCAGAGTCAGAAGTCTACTAAAGACTCGGGCTAATATTGTAGCTAATATCAGCACGAGCGTTGGGGGCTACACTAGTTCATTATTTGGCATCCTAAGGAAGCATAAACTCAGATTGTTTATCCAACTTCATGCTTGGGGGCTAGAGGATATGATATAAAATACAATAAAGGAAAAGCATGAGTTGGAATTCCGACGTACATGATGTTCATGTGTGAGTTTGCTCAGACACATGTTCACCTTAGTAGTAACCTTCTCGGCAAAGGTGAGTGGAATAACCGGAGGTGGTGGAAGCACACCAGCTCTTAAACCCTTGTCGTGAAGGTGGACTTGTTCGAGAAGATCGGAGTACTTGATGTCCTCCGCTTCTTGTGCTTCTTCTTCGGCAGAAAGATTTCAGCTTTCTAGGAATTGCCGGGCTAGCTGCTGGATTACCTCCGCAGATTTCCGAGATAAGCCAAATTTGGCAAGCCCCGGATTATTCAGGAGATTTTCGGTGAAGGTTTCTGCCGAGGGATCATTACCCAAAGAGGGTTCACCCTTAACAAAACCTGAGTCACCCATGGTGACGTCAGTCTGCAACTCAAGGGTCATTGGCCCTGTTGAGGGAGTCGGATCTTCTGTGACGACCGGGGATGGAGTAATCACCGGCGCTGCAGAAGGTTGAGGGGCAGGAGTTGGAGGAGCCACGGCAAGAGAAGCCATAGTTAGCTTCGTCTGACACAGGGGCTTCGAGATAGTCCCCTTGCCCTTCCCCTTGATGAGCTGCTTAGCTCTGAGAATGTAATAGAATGAAGAACATTATATCTCAGAAGGAATCATGAGTAAAGTACAAAGGCGGATGTTGTGTGGAAAGTTACCTCTTCACAACTGGCACTTCCTTTGTGCCGATGGCCACCGTCGGAGCTTTGCGCTTCCTGGGCACAACGTCCGGCAGTGGGACCAATTCCTCCTCCTGAGAAAATTCAGGAGGATATCCCTCGATAGGAGCCAATTCCGACTCGAGGAGGTCGGCAAGCTGAAAAGAAGATAATATCTCAGTGTTGCAAAAATAACTTAAAGGTGAAACACACGAAAAGGGTTTACTGTTAAAGCTTACCGGCACTACAGGGTCTTCCGCTGTATGCATGTCTGGAGATAAATCCAGAATCTTTCTCTCGATCCGCTCCTTTATCAGCCATTTGATCTGGCTTATGTAATATTGTGGCTTTAAAGCCTTGGAGTTGATGCGGATAGAGTCATTTTTTGACGTCATGATGGAATGCATCAGTCGGTCGCCGTGGTGCTGGAGAGGCTGGATCTGGCATGCCACCCAGGACTGGACCAAGTCGGACCCTCTCAGGCCCTTGTGCTTCATCAGATATTCAATCCGCTTCTTGGCGAGAAGAAGATCTTCACTGAGAGCTGGAGCAGCCTCGTCCCAAGATGGCTGAGGCGTGGTGGCTCCATCGACGAAAGCCAGCAAAGCACTAGCTGTCCCGGGACCGGGAATATCCCTATGATAGAAAAAGGTAGCCGACCATTGTTTGACCGACTCACTAGCTAAAATCCGAGGATAGACGCGCTCACGCCTAACTGAAAGACTAATTGTACTGGTAATGTAAGGATTACCGGCAGTGATGGAGTTCCTTCGGACGTGGAAATAGAACCGGAGGAGAGTGAGACTCGGCCTAATGCCGATATACCCCTCACATAAAGCCGCATAGGCGCTCATCTCTAAGATGGAATTTGGGCGGAGATGGTGAAGTTGAATGCCGTAATGATCTATCACCTCAGAAAAGAAAACTGAGGGAGGAAAGGAGAAACCTCTGTCGAGGTGGATGCCGAAGTGCACTCGCTCGCTATTGCAAGGGCTAGGGACGGCTTCGCCGAAGCCGCTCCACCAATCGCCGGTGCGGAGGAGCCCTTCTTCTTCGACGCCGAGGAGGTTCTCATCTTCGAGGACGCACGGGATCCAGACCTCGCGATTGCTCTCCTTTTCCGCCACCGCTGTCGTCGCCGCCGTTGCTGCTGCGCCGGAAGTTGAAGTGGAAGCCATTTTCCTGGTGCGCCGGAGACCTTGGTTGGGCAGCGCTGGGAATTTCTGGAGGCCAGGGAGCTCTGTGCGCATGGGAGAGGTGGAGGAGAAGGAAACAACATGGGAATAGGTGAAGAAGATGAGAAGAGGGAATCTTCACCCCTTATAACCACCGAACCGTGCCAAGATTCGTGCAAATGGCACAGTACACACGCCACGCGTCGTGGAAAGAACTGGGAAGTCCCCACGCGATGATTACGCCACCTCGATCTCCACGCGTGTATTAAAACAGCGCCTTGGTTCCGCGAACGGCGGACCCACCAATGGTCATGCTGACAGGAGATGTCTGTCAGTGACGTGACTTGAGCATGACCGGTGTCAGATGACGTCAGAGACCAAGATCCGGCTTAGTTTGAATATCAAGATGGAAATCCGAATAACGTACTGATAGGTCTGACTTATTTTTGAGACCCGGATCGTATCTTTTTTTTGAAGTTTCAGGAACCCTTCAAGATTCTGCAAGCCGGAGATCAAGCTAGACGATGATGAATCCGACTTTGGATCTTGGAGACTTCCGGGGGCTGCTGTTGGGGATATACTTTCCGGGTATCCTCGCAGTCCTCACTAACCAGGGTGGCCCACTTTGGGTTAGAGCTTTGCTTCACGGGCGGACTAGTCAGGGAGAAGAGACGGAGTCCAATCCGGCTACGGGAAGGCCCAGAAGACTTACCGACATAGGCCCATAGTGTTACTTGTAGTTCAAGATGTACTCTGTAACCGACTCTTAGTCATAGCCAGATATATCTCTCCTGTAAATCCTAAGCCAGATATCTATATAAGTCGTCCTAGGGAGAGCCTTTAGGGCAACACAATAGTCTACAATGTCAACTCGCACAGGCAAACCCCATGTAACCCATATTCTGGCTCTACCGTATTACTGGATTGCTAGCAGGAGTAGGATCCGTCCAAAGCCGGTGGATTCGAACCTGGGTAAACTTGTGTGCTCACCGTCCTGGAACACCGTACGTCTCACACCCCTCTCTTCCGCACGCCTCGAGGACCCCCTCATGGCGTACTTGTCACCAATCCGACGATAGTATCAAATGGCCAGGGTTTCTTGAGAGGAGCGACGATGCTATGTCTCCGAGCTCAGCCCCTCCTACATGTAGAAGGACTGATGCAGCGTCGAGCTCGAGCAGGAGCCGCCAGGCGTGACGGCGCTCGGTCCACGCCAACCCCGTCACCTTCGTCATTGTCGATTCTGATGTGGAGGACGACGGGGACAAAGCTGTGCAGAACGCCATTGTTGCCTCCTCTACGAAGGGCAAGCCACGGGCGGGAGTGGATGTCGCTGGGAAGGGCATGGCGGTGTCACCAATCGAGGTGGACTCCGATGACAGCACTGTGATGTGGGTTTAGATGTTGTTTAGGATGGTTGCAATCTCGGTTGTGTTTAGTGCGAGTACAATTATTGTAATGGGTTTGTCGAGCTATATTGAGAAAAATGTACAATAGCAGCGTGTGAGTGCTTCCACTTCAGAAATTGTGTCTGTGCCATTTGCATGTTGCATTATCAACGTATATTACATGTAAACTATCCAACGAAAATCAGATTACAACCATCAGACGGGAGTGGCAGGATGGAAGAGAAGTGGGGACAGTGGCTTCGAGGGGAAGGAAGAGAAGTAAGGGGGGCGTGACACGGGCAGGTGGGCCCATGGAACACGTGACACTGATATGCGGGAGCAGGAGCACGCGGTATTGCCAGTCTGTCCAGAGCATGTGGACTTTGCAACATGACAAGAGCAAGCTGATTGGACCAATAACTCGTTGAATTATTAAGGAGTACTAAAAAACTACAACTAGGGTACATTCGCACAACACGTATGCTCTACGCACCTGAGAAGCATCGCTTAAGTCTAACAGTAACGACAGCATAATTACTACATTTCCCTGTCGGTCTTCTCGATACAAATGTAGAAATGCATCTGCCTATTCGGTCCAGCACCGACAAGGTACTGAGATGGCACACATAGGATCGACCTTAGGTCCGCATACTCCACCTCCCGTGGCATCGGGCAGCTCGGCACCTCGTCTAGCACAAGAATGCTATCGGAAGATGGCGGCTGGGTGTTCGCCCACATGCACACTGTGTATAGGGGCCAGGCGCACGAGACCGACCTGACGCATACCGCACACACGAATGTGGGCCTAGCTTAGGTTCCCAGAACACCAGCGGTGATGGTCAGGACGAAAACAGAGTTGTCCCCCCTGGAAAATTACCCGGCGGCGTGCCGAGTCAGTGAACGGCACCTGCTCTTGGAGAAGTTGGCCTTGCCCGTACGATATCCTAATCACTTTGATCAAGTGCTCCTATTCAAGGTGGACGACGAGCTCTATAGGCGTGCCGGTGTAGTCGCATCCCGGCTCCGTGCACGAGGATGCGCCGTGCGGGCAAGCGAGCTCATGGAGCGGGAGCTCGTGGTAGGAGTAATGGAGAAAGAATCCTAGGTGGGAGCACACGAGCGGGAACGTCGCTGCGAAGTTTCACGCGAGGATCTCCATATTCTTGGGCTGCAGCATCTGCCACATCTGAAGTTTGTCGAGAAATCATAAAAAAGATCAGCAGTTAGATCGACAAATAGTAGGAATATGTTGGATAAATTCAAAAGCTTGTAAAATGATTTCTTAGCATGAAGGTAGCAACCCAAGAATTAGCGGATGTCGTTCGGGCACGGCATACAAAAGTCAGAGGCGTCGTCTGGGCACAGTGACTTGTGGTGGATGAGGGGAGAGGGGGCTGTGGAGTAGACGTGCTCACTCACGAGCTCTATGATATTACTAGTAGCCTATAGGGGAGTGGAAATAATAGTAATATAAGTGAAAATGTAAGCGCGGCCAATCATGTTGCGGAACAGCCTATAGAAAAATGCTTGATGGCTCTGTGTATGGCACCCAGAAAAATGCTGGAGCAATGATGATGTGGAGCTCGTTGGGAACCCCAGGAGGAAGGTATGATGAGCATAGCAGCAAGTTTCCCTCAGTTATGAAACCAAGGTTTAATCGAACCAGTAGGAGCAAGAAAACACCCCAAAGGTGTTACTAGCTGAGCTTTGGCAGGGCGCACTACCGGTGCTAGTAGCAACGTGGAGACTGCACAACACAACTATAGAACTTTGTCCCCAACTTGCGATGAGGTTGTCAATATCACCATGTTTTGCGGAAAACAAAGGATTAAACGTATCGAATGGAAAGAAGTAAAAGTTTGCAGAAAGTAAACACAAAGAAGTAACAGTTTATAGATTGTATGTAAAGAAAAGGACCGGGATCCATAGTTCACTAGAGGTGGCTCTCCTTAGATAGATAACACGCTGGGTGAACAAATTACAGCGGGGCAATTGACAAACACCGAGAAAGCAATACATGCATATACTAATCATCTTGACTCCTTTGAGACTTGATTGGGCATTACAACATTATACATAGACCGCCATCCAACTACATCTATGACTAATAATCCACCTCCAGGTTATCATCCGAACCCCCTCCAGTATTAAGTTGCAAGCAATAGATTATTGCTTTACGAACTGCGTATAAAGTAAACAATATGATTGTTCTATGCACAAACGATTGTTGTTTTCTCCCTAGTAGCAACAACACATCTAGTACCTTAGAGATTTTTGTCACTTCCCCCGGATTACCAGAGGCATGAACCCACTATCGAGCATAAATACTAACTCTTGGAGTTGCTAGCATCTACTTGGCCAAGATAGCTACTAACAATGGAAAGCATGCAAGATCACAAATAACAAAGACATGATAGAATCAATAATCAATCTGAAATAGCATCTCAATATCCATCGGATCCCTGCAAACACAATATGCAGAATTACAAATAGATGATCTTGATCATGAACGGAGCTCATAAGATCTAGACATGAAAGCACAAAGGAGGAGAACCTGCCATCTAGCTACTACATGGATCCGTAGTCCAAGGATGAACTACTCACGCATCATACCGAAGGCTTGCATGATGATGAAGAAGGCCTCCAGGGTGAATTCCCCTCTCTGGCAGGGTGTCGGGAAGAGCTTCAGATCCCTCCCGATCTAGGGATGGAGATGACGGCGGCTATAGACTCTTTCGTGGATTTTTGATCGGGCACTTAGGGTTTACGTCCCGAGGGCATCTTATAGGCGGAAGGGGAGGCCTAGGGGGTACCGGGAGTGGCCACACCAGCCCCTGGCGCGGGCCAAGCCTGGTCGCGTGGCCAGGTGGTGTGGTGGCCCCCTGGCCCCTCTCTGTCTCGTATTCTGGCACTTGATGACATTCGAAAAAATAGGCACTTTGGCTTTTGTCCCGTCCAATTCCGAGAATATTGATTTTCTGACTTTCCTAGAACCAAAAACAGCAGAAAACAGGCAGCTAGCACTATGGCTCTTGTTAATAGGTTAGTCCAAGAAATCATATGAAAAGTACTCCAAAGTGTGGACAAAACACAAGAAAGTGGATAAAACCAAGCATGGAACATCAAAAATTATAGATACATTTGCAATGTAACAACATCCCCAAGCTTAACTCCTGCTCGTCCTCGAGTAGGTAAGTGATAAAAAGAAAGAATAATTTTTGAGGTGACATGCACCATCAAAGACTCGATCAAAGTATTTGTAAAACATTCAAAGCTAGGATCATAGTACTTCAATCATAACATGAAAGACAAGGTTCTAGCAATAAGACAAAGAAACTATGATGCAACATGAAAAGGCACAAACAAAAGATTCATGAATAACAATGCTTTGCAAGACCTTTGTTTGTTTCACATAAATAAAACATAGCATAATAGCATTTAGCTTGTCCCTCAATAGAGTACCAAATATAAATGCATAGGACACCTTCAAAGTTCAAAAGAGTGACTAGATAAAATAGTTCAAAACAAGCAATATCAAGTTATGCATCAATCAACTAGTCTTGGGACAATGCACATAGAACTAAGAATGGCCACTATGCTCTCAAAGTAGGTGCATAAAGATAGAAGGTGGAGACTCAACATATAGGTGGAAAAAAAGGCCTTTGTATAAAAGGAAGTAGGGATTCAAGTCTCATAAAGAGCTTCCAAAAATTATGGTACTTATAGCTTTCACTTCTCATTGCCCCTATCATAAGCACCTTGAAGTGATTAAGGTTAAAGTGAACAAACTATGGTGTACATGCTTGACGAAGTATAAGTCAGAAATCTCATGTCCCTTGTATATGAGGGCCGCTCCTCATGCTACTCAAGTTTAGTCACCGGTAAGTTCTTGTCATCGTAAGTATATGTGTATCATGGAGAACCACCAACGGGGTACCCCTTGCCCGATGATACGGAAGAATCCCCATATCAAAATGACAAGGCAAGCAGACAACAAGCATCTCAGCATTCTTTTTATTTACCATGGGAATATGGTTCTTTTTTCTCTCTTTCCTCTATTCATAGTATCTCTTTTTTTCTCTTTTCTCTTTTTTCTCAGTATAGGGCTCTTTTTTTATAAGAAGAATGCTTCATAGACATCTCATTATGGTTACGCTGCAGGTTTCCACCATGTCAGCATGGATTAGACCAGTGGCCCAGGCGTTTCTCTAACACGTATACATAACTCCATGGACTTACAAGCTCCCCTTTCATTTCACACCGACGACATCCATATACAAAAGAGCATGATATCAACTAGGCACAAGTACCAAGTGCAATGTTGAAAGCGTTCCCCATGAAAGCATGGTTCTGCTAATTCCCAACAAATAAGTGCAAGCATACACAACATAGAAGACACAATGGTTCAAGTTTATTAAAGGCAAGAAAAGTAAAGTGTGCCATCAAGTTCGTGAGAGCTTTAATCACTAGTTTTCTCATAACAAGATTTGGAAGGTAAACAAAAGCATGAATATACTTGGAATAGCATAAGCTAGTAGGTAGGTATGGTGGACTCTTTGGAATAACTTGGTTTAGGAAGTTGGATGCATGAGTGGAACTCATACTTTGTTGTGGAGGCTAGCAAAAGACTGGGAGCGACAAACTAAGAGAGCAATAATGGCCATAATCATGCAGAGTGACAAAACATCATTGATCAAAGCATAAAGTGATACTACAATTTGAAAAATAAAGTATCATAAAGGCTTATGGTGACTTGATATAGTCATAACATGGTGTGAGCATGTGCCAAGTCAACCCAAATAAAGCATCAAAGGAGAATACCACTATACTATGTTTTAATATGCTAAAACAACGCATGATTCATCCAAGGCACATTAAGCAATCTCAATTGTTTATAACAAGTCATGCTACATCAAAGAATACTAAGCATAAAGCCAAAACAATATCAAGCATGGCATGATAGAGCATATGCCACAGTCAAAAACAAGCTCTTTTTACCACATAAGCATGAACTTTCCTACTCTTTTCCAAACCAAACCAAACTATTTGCAAACTAATGTATGAAAGAGGAGGTCCAACCAATTTATTCAGAAAACTAATCAAACCAAAGCAAACAAAAAACTAAGACGAAAATGAAAAAGAAGACGCTCCAAGAAAAACACAACTGTGCATGAAACAATAAAAATGAAGCATTTGGAAGAAACCTAGGATTTTTATTGATGAAGAAGGGGATGCCTTGGGTATCCCCAAGCGCTTGTACTTCTTGGATATTTCTTGGGGTGACACGTGTGGCATCCCCAAGCTTGAGCTTTAGTCCATCCTTCATCTCATTACTCATTCCTTCCATACACCTGAAATTTTTCCTTCATACAAAACTTCACACAATCTTTATTAGCAACATTAGTGCACTCAAGATAAATAAGTCTTAAGGTTCAGTTCTAAGACCAAATAAACTTCCATTAGAACACTAGATATTGTAGAACTTACCTCAAAAAGCTCAATTCCCCAAAAGAACCCAAAAAGGAACAAACAAGAAGCAAATGCAGAAAATGGCAGAAATCTGTCAAAACAGACCAGCAGGTAAAAACAAATTTTTTAGAAGACCTTCTGTTGCTCAAATCAAAAAGTGTTGAACTAACGAAAGTTAGTTAACAAGCTGGGACAGAAGCACAAAAAATTACAGCTCAATCCGACATACAGAGATCTCTCACGAATGTTTACGGTGAAGGACAAAAATCTGTTTCGGGACAGCAACTTTCCAAATCATTACTTCTCTCTCATTAGAGGTCACTCTTGGCACAAAAAGCAAATAAAAAGGATAAGGAGAGGTCATTACTGAATTAATAACTTCCAAGACTCAACTAAAACTCTTGGGTTATCTCCCAACAAGTACTTTTCTTTAACGCCTTTAAGTTATGCATAAGAAGCAAAGAAAGAATCAAGTGTTCTCAAATGAAGAAGCATTAAGATCAATACCAGAAATATTTTCAACAAGGCAAGGTATATCATCTAAACAAGTTCTAGAGGATCCTCTCTCAATGTTCTTAGGTTCACTATTCTCATCAAAAGGGTTTGCAGGGACAATCCAATCAAGATTCTTTTCTATGGCATCATGTATTGCTACTAGTTTGAAGGGTATTGGTATCTTAGGTTCCTCCCCATTAGGTTCGGTTCTGTTCATCTTTTCTCATGTACCAACAACATCTACACATGAGCCTAGCATATTGAAACGTTCAAAGACTTTCTTAGCTTCCTTGGCAACATCATAGAACTCCTTAAACAAAGTTTCTAGAATAAAATCCCTCTTTTCAGGGTCTTCAATTTCTTTAAGCTTAAGAAACATTACTTGCATTAAGGGCTTGAGGTTAACAAACCTAGCTTCTAACATGTGAATTAAAGAAGCTGCAGCAATTTCATAGTTTGGAGCAAGTTCTGCAAGGGATCTATCCTCAGTATCTTCATGCTTACTAACATGATTAAAGAATTCTTCAATATTATCTTTCCCAATTATAGAACCACTACCAATTGAAAGGTCTTTCAGGGTGAATTTAGGGATCAACATGGTGAGCTAAGGAAGAGGTGACAACTAAAGGAGACTTAATTTTTTTGTGTTTTTGAATAAGAAAGCAAACTAGTAAAACTATTTTTTTGTGTTTTTGATAAAGAAACAAGCAAACAAAACAAAAAGAAACTAAGCAAAACAAAAATAACAAAGTAAAGAGATTGGTTATGAGGGACTCCCCTTGTGAAGATGTCCTTGACTCCCCGGCAACGGCGCCAGAAAAATGCTTTATGGCTTTGTGTATGGCGCCTAGAAAAATGCTAGAGCAATGATGATGTAGAGCTTGTTGGGAACCCCAAGAGGAAGGTATGATGAGCACAGCAGCAAGTTTCCCTCAGTTATGAAACCAAGGTTTAATCGAACCAGTAGGAGCAAGGAAACACCCCAAAGGTGTTACTAGCTGAGCTTTGGCAGGGCGCACTATCGGTGCTAGTAGCAACGTGGAGACCTGCACAACACAACCACAGAACTTTGTCCCCAACTTGCGATGAGGTTGTCAATCTCACCGTGTTTTGCGGAAAACAAAGGATTAAACGTATTGAATGGAAAGAAGTAAAAGTTTGCAGAAAGTAAGCACAAAGCAGTAACAGTTTATAGAATGTATGTAAAGAAAAGGACCAGGATTCATAGTTCACTAGAGGTGGCTCTCCTTAGATAGATAACATGCTGGGTGAACAAATTACAGCGGGGCAATTAACAAACACCGAGAAAGCAATACATGCATATACTAATCATCTTGACTCGTTTGAGACTTGATTGGGCATTACAACATTATACATAGACTACCATCCAATTGCATCTATGACTAATAATCCACCTTCAGGTTATCATCCGAACCCCCTCCAGTATTAAGTTGCAAGCAACAGATTATTGCTTTACGAACTGCGTGTAAAGTAAACAATACGATTGTTCTATGAACAAAGGATTGTTGTTTTCTCCCTAGTAGCAACAGCACATCTAGTACCTTAGAGATTTCTATCACTTCCCCAGATTACCAGAGGCATGAACCCACTATCGAGCATAAATACTAACTCTTGGAGTTACTAGCATCTACTTGGCCAAGATAGCTACTAACAACGGAAAGCATGCAAGATCACAAATAACAAAGACATGATAGAATCAATAATCAATCTGAAATAGCATCTCAATATCCATCGGATCCCCGCAAACACAACATGCAGAATTACAAATAGATGATCTTGATCATGAACGGAGCTCACAACATCTAGACATGAAAGCACAGAGGAGGAGAACCAGCCATCTAGCTACTACATGGATCCGTAGTGTAAGGATGAACTACTCACACATCACACCGGGGGCTTGCATGATGATGAAGAAGGCCTCCAGGGTGAATTGCTCTCTCCAGCAGGGTGCCGGGAAGAGCTTCCGATCCCTCCTGATCTAGGGATGGAGATGACGGCGGCTACAGACTCTTTCGTGAATTTTTGATCGAGCACTTAGGGTTTATGTCCCGAGGGCATCTTACAGGCGGAAGGGGAGGCCGAGGGGCTACCGGGAGCGGCCACACCACCCCCTGGCGTGGGACAGGCCTGGCCGCGCGGCCAGGTGGTGTGGTGGCCCCCTGGCCCCTCTCCGTCTCGTATTCTGGCACTTGATGACATCCGGAAAATAGGCACTTTGGATTTTGTCCCGTCCAATTCCGAGAATATTGATTTTATGACTTTCCTGGAACCAAAAACAGCAGAAAACAGGCAGCTGGCACTGTGGCTCTTGTTAATAGGTTAGTCCAAGAAATCATATGAAAAGTAATCCATATGTGGTTTGTGGAAAAAACAGACATACAATGACTCTAGTGCTGGTTTTAGTATAAGAACACACATGCAATGACTCTTGTGGGTCCATATGTGGTTTGTGAAAAGAACACACGTGCAATGACATTGGTGGATCCATATGTGGTTTGTGACAAGAACACACATGCAATGACATTGGTTGATCCATATGCGGTTTGTGAAAGGAACACACATGCAATGACTCTAGTGGATCCATATGTGCTTTGTGAAAAGAACACACATGCAATGACTCTAGTGGATCTATATGTGGTTTGTGAAAAGAACACACATGCAATGACTCTAGTGGATACATATGTGGTTTGTGGAAAGAACACACATGCAATGACATTGGTTGATCCATATGTGGTTTGTGACAATAACACACATGCAATTCCATTGGTTGATCCATGTGGTTTGTGGAAAAAACAGACATGCAATGACTCTGGTGGATCCATATGTGGTTTGTGGAAATAACACACATGCAATGACATTGGTTGATCCATATGTGGGTTGTGAAAACAACACACGTGCAATGCCATTGGTTGATCCATGTGTGGTTTGTGAAAAGAACACACATGCAATTACATTGGTTGATCCATGTGGTCTGTGGAAAGAACACACATGCAATGACTCTGGTGGATCCATGTGTGGTTTGTGGAAAGAACACACATGCAATGACTCTGGTGGAGCCATGTGTGGTTTGTGAAAAGAAGACACATGCAATGACTCTTGTGCTGGTTTTAGTATAAGAACACACATGCAATGACTCTAGTAGGTCCATATGTGGTTTATGAAAAGAACACACATGCAATGACATTGGTGGATCCATATGTGGTTTGTGACAAGAACACACATGCAATTCCACTGGTTGATCCATGGGGTTTGTGGAAAAAACACACATGCAATGACATTGGTTGATCCATATGCGGGTTGTGAAAAGAACACACATGCAATGCCATTGGTTGATCCATGTGTGGTTTGCGAAAAGAACACACATGCAATTCCATTGGTTGATCCATGTGGTTTATGGAAAAGAACACACATGCAATGACTCTGGTGGATCCATGTGTGGTTTGTGGAAAGAACACACATGCAATGACTCTGGTGGAGCCTTGTGTGGTTTATGAAAAGAACACACATGCAATGACTCTAGTGGTGGTTTTAGTATAAGAACACACATGCAATGACTCTAGTAGGTCCATATGTGGTTTGTGAAAAGAACACACATGCAATGACATTGGTGGATCTATATGTGGTTTGTGACAAGAACACACATGCAAAGACATTGGATGATCCATATGCGGTTTGTGAAATGAAACACACATGCAATGACTCTAGTGGATCCATATGTCGTTTGTGAAAAGAACACACATGCAATGACTCTAGTGGATACATATGTGGTTTGAGGAAAAAATAGACATGCAATGACTCTGGTGGATCCATATGTGGTTTGTGGAAATAACACACATGCAATGACATTGGTTGATCCATATGTGGGTTGTGAAAAGAACACACATGCAATGGCATTGGTGGATCCATATGCTGTTCATGACAAGAACACACATGCAATGACATTGGTTGATCAATATGTGGTTGATGACAAGAACACACACGCAAAGCCATTGGTTGATCCATGTGTGGTTTGTGACAATAACACACATGCAATGCCATTAGTTGATCCATGTGGTTTGTGGAAAAGAACACACATGCAATGGCATTGGTGGATCCATATGTGGTTTGTGGAAAGAACACACATGCAATTACTCTGGTGGATCCATGTGTGGTTTGTGAAAAGAACACACATACAATGACTCTAGTGCTGGTTTTAGTATAAGAACACACATGAAATGACACTAGTGGGTCCATATGTGGTTTGTGCAAATAACACACATGCAATGACTCTAGTGTATCCATATGTGGTTCATGAAAAGTACACACATGCAATGACATTGCTTGATCCATATGTGGTTTGTGAAAGGAACACACATGCAATGACTCTAGTGGAGACATATGTGGTTTGTGGAAAAAACACACATGCAATGACTCTAGTGGATCCATATGTGATTTGTGGAAAAGAACACACATGCAATGACTCTAGTAGATCCATATGTCGTTTGTGGAAAGAACACACATGAAATGACTCTAGTGGATCCATATGTGGTTTGTGAAAGAACACACATGCAATTACTCTAGTGGGTACATATGTGGTTTGTGGAAAGAACACACATGGAATGGCATTGGTGGATCCATATGTGGTTCATGACAGAACATACATGCAATGACATTGGTTGATCCATATGTTGTTTGTGACAATAACACATATGCAATGCAATTGGTTGATCCATGTGGTTTGTGGAAAGAACACACATGCAATGACTCTAGTGGGTCCATATGTGGTTTGTGAAAAGAACATACATGCAATTACATTGGTGGATCCATATGTGGTTTGTGGAAATAACACACATGCAATGACATTTGTTGATCCATATGTGGTTTTTGGAAAACAACGCACATGCAATTACTCTAGTGGATACATATGTGGTTTCTAGAAAGGACACACATGCAATGTCATTGGTGAATCCATGTTTGGTTCATGACAGGATCATACATGCAATTACATTGGTTGATCCATATGTGGTTTGTGATAATAACACACATGCAATGCCATTGGTTGATCCATGTGGTTTGTGGAAAAGAACACACATGAAATGACATTGGTGGATCCATATGTGGTTTGTGGAAAGAACACACATGCAATGTCATTGGTTGATCCATATGTGGTTTGTGGAAAAAACAGACATACAATGACTCTAGTGCTGGTTTTAGTATAAGAACACACATGCAATGACTCTTGTGGGTCCATATGTGGTTTGTGAAAAGATCACACATGCAATGACATTGGTGGATCCATATGTGGTTTGTGACAAGAACACACATGCAATTACATTGGTTGATCCATATGCGGTTTGTGAAAGGAACACACATGCAATGACTCTAGTGGATCCATATGTGGTTTGTGAAAAGAACACACATACAATGACTCTAGTCGATCCATATGTGGTTTGTGAAAAGAACACACATGCAATGACTCTAGTGGATACATATGTGGTTTGTGACAAGAACACACATGCAATGACATTGGTTGATCCATATGCGGTTTGTGAAAGGAACACACATGCAATGACTCTAGTGTATCCATATGTGCTTTGTGAAAAGAACACACATGCAATGACTCTAGTGGATCTATATGTGGTTTGTGAAAAGAACACACATGCAATGACTCTAGTGGATACATATGTGGTTTGTGGAAAGAACACACATGCAATGACATTGGTTGATCCATATGTGGTTTGTGACAATAACACACATGCAATTCCATTGGTTGATCCATGTGGTTTGTGGAAAAAACAGACATGCAATGACTCTGGTGGATCCATATGTGGTTTGTGGAAATAACACACATGCAATGACATTGGTTGATCCATATGTGGGTTGTGAAAACAACACACGTGCAATGCCATTGGTTGATCCATGTGTGGTTTGTGAAAAGAACACACATGCAATTACATTGGTTGATCCATGTGGTCTGTGGAAAGAACACACATGCAATGACTCTGGTGGATCCATGTGTGGTTTGTGGAAAGAACACACATGCAATGACTCTGGTGGAGCCATGTGTGGTTTGTGAAAAGAAGACACATGCAATGACTCTAGTGCTGGTTTTAGTATAAGAACACACATGCAATGACTCTAGTAGGTCCATATGTGGTTTGTGAAAAGAACACACATGCAATGACATTGGTGGATCCATATGTGGTTTGTGACAAGAACACACATGCAATTCCATTGGTTGATCCATGGGGTTTGTGGAAAAAACACACATGCAATGACATTGGTTGATCCATATGTGGGTTGTGAAAAGAACACACATGCAATGCCATTGGTTGATCCATGTGTGGTTTGCAAAAAGAACACACATGCAATTCCATTGGTTGATCCATGTGGTTTATGGAAAAGAACACACATGCAATGACTCTGGTGGATCCATGTGTGGTTTGTGGAAAGAACACACATGCAATGACTCTGGTGGAGCCTTGTGTGGTTTATGAAAAGAACACACATGCAATGACTCTAGTGGTGGTTTTAGTATAAGAACACACATGCAATGACTCTAGTAGGTCCATATGTGGTTTGTGAAAAGAACACACATGCAATGACATTGGTGGATCTATATGTGGTTTGTGACAAGAACACACATGCAAAGACATTGGATGATCCATATGCGGTTTGTGAAATGAAACACACATGCAATGACTCTAGTGGATCCATATGTGGTTTGTGAAAAGAACACACATGCAATGACTCTAGTGGATACATATGTGGTTTGAGGAAAAAATAGACATGCAATGACTCTGGTGGATCCATATGTGGTTTGTGGAAATAACACACATGCAATGACATTGGTTGATCCATATGTGGGTTGTGAAAAGAACACACATGCAATGGCATTGGTGGATCCATATGCTGTTCATGACAAGAACACACATGCAATGACATTGGTTGATCAATATGTGGTTGATGACAAGAACACACACGCAATGCCATTGGTTGATCCATGTGTGGTTTGTGACAATAACACACATGCAATGCCATTAGTTGATCCATGTGGTTTGTGGAAAAGAACACACATGCAATGGCATTGGTGGATCCATATGTGGTTTGTGGAAAGAACACACATGCAATTACTCTGGTGGATCCATGTGTGGTTTGTGAAAAGAACACACATACAATGACTCTAGTGCTGGTTTTAGTATAAGAACACACATGAAATGACACTAGTGGGTCCATATGTGGTTTGTGCAAATAACACACATGCAATGACTCTAGTGTATCCATATGTGGTTCATGAAAAGTACACACATGCAATGACATTGCTTTATCCATATGTGGTTTGTGAAAGGAACACACATGCAATGACTCTAGTGGAGACATATGTGGTTTGTGGAAAAAACACACATGCAATGACTCTAGTGGATCCATATGTGATTTGTGGAAAAGAACACACATGCAATGACTCTAGTAGATCCATATGTCGTTTGTGGAAAGAACACACATGAAATGACTCTAGTGGATCCATATGTGGTTTGTGGAAAAGAACACACATGCAATTACTCTAGTGGGTACATATGTGGTTTGTGGAAAGAACACACATGGAATGGCATTGGTGGATCCATATGTGGTTCATGACAGGAACATACATGCAATGACATTGGTTGATCCATATGTTGTTTGTGACAATAACACATATGCAATGCAATTGGTTGATCCATGTGGTTTGTGGAAAGAACACACATGCAATGACTCTAGTGGGTCCATATGTGGTTTGTGAAAAGAACATACATGCAATTACATTGGTGGATCCATATGTGGTTTGTGGAAATAACACACATGCAATGACATTTGTTGATCCATATGTGGTTTTTGGAAAACAACGCACATGCAATTACTCTAGTGGATACATATGTGGTTTCTGGAAAGGACACACATGCAATGTCATTGGTGAATCCATGTTTGGTTCATGACAGGATCATACATGCAATTACATTGGTTGATCCATATGTGGTTTGTGATAATAACACACATGCAATGCCATTGGTTGATCCATGTGGTTTGTGGAAAAGAACACACATGAAATGACATTGGTGGATCCATATGTGGTTTGTGGAAAGAACACACATGCAATGTCATTGGTTGATCCATATGTGGTTTGTGGAAAAAACAGACATACAATGACTCTAGTGCTGGTTTTAGTATAAGAACACACATGCAATGACTCTTGTGGGTCCATATGTGGTTTGTGAAAAGATCACACATGCAATGACATTGGTGGATCCATATGTGGTTTGTGACAAGAACACACATGCAATTACATTGGTTGATCCATATGCGGTTTGTGAAAGGAACACACATGCAATGACTCTAGTGGATCCATATGTGGTTTGTGAAAAGAACACACATACAATGACTCTAGTCGATCCATATGTGGTTTGTGAAAAGAACACACATGCAATGACTCTAGTGGATACATATGTGGTTTGTGGAAAGAACACACATGCAATGACATTGGTTGATCCATATGTGGTTTGTGACAATAACACACATGCAATTCCATTAGTTGATCCATGTGGTTTGTGGAAAAAACAGACATGCAATGACTCTGGTGGATCCATATGTGGTTTGTGGAAATAACACACATGTAATGACATTGGTTGATCCATATGTGGGTGGTGAAAAGAACACACATGCAATGCCATTGGTTGATCCATGTGTGGTTTGTGAAAAGAACACACATGCAATTCCGTTGGTTGATCCATGTGGTCTGTGGAAAGAACACACATGCAATGACTCTTGTAGATCCATGTGTGGTTTGTGGAAAGAACACACATGCAATGACTCTGGTGGAGCCATGTGTGGTTTGTTAAAAGAAGACACATGCAATGACTCTAGTGCTGGTTTTAGTATAAGAACACACATGCAATGGCATTGGTGGATCCATATGTTGTTCATGACAAGAACACACATGCAATGACATTGGTTGATCAATATGTGGTTGATGACAAGAACACACACGCAATGCCATTGGTTGATCCATGTGTGGTTTGTGAAAAGAACACACATGCAATGCCATTAGTTGACCCATGTGGTTTGTGGAAAATAACACACATGCAATGACATTGGTGGATCCATATGTGGTTTGTGGAAAGAACAGTCATGCAATACTCTGGTGGATCCATGTGTGGTTTGTGAAAAGAACACACATACAATGACTCTAGTGCTGGTTTTTGTATAAGAACACACATGCAATGACACTAGTGGGTCCATATGTGGTTTATGCAAATAACACACATGCAATGACTCTAGTGTATCCATATGTGGTTCATGAAAAGAACACACATGCCATGACATTGCTTGATCCATATGTGGTTTGTGAAAGGAACACACATGCAATGACTCTAGTGGAGACATATGTGGTTTGTGGAAAAAACACACATGCAATGACTCTAGTGGATCCATATGTGATTTGTGGAAAAGAACACACATGCAATGACTCTAGTAGATCCATATGTGGTTTGTGGAAAGAACACACATGAAATGACTCTAGTGGATCCATATGTGGTTTGTGGAAAAGAACACACATGCAATTACTCTAGTGGGTACATATGTGGTTTGTAGAAAGAACACACATGGAATGGCATTGGTGGATCCATATGTGGTTCATGATAGGAACATACATGCAATGACATTGGTTGATCCATATGTTTTTTGTGACAATAACACATATGCAATGCAATTGGTTGATCCATGTGGTTTGTGGAAAGAACACACAAGCAATGACTCTAGTGGGTCCATATGTGGTTTGTGAAAAGAACATACATGCAATTACATTGGTGGATCCATATGTGGTTTGTGGAAATAACACACATGCAATGACATTTGTTGATCCATATGTGGTTTTTGGAAAACAACACACATGCAATTACTCTGGTGGATAAATATGTGGTTTCTGGAAAGGACACACATGCAATGTCATTGGTGAATCCATGTGTTGGTTCATGACAGGATCATACATGCAATGACATTGGTTGATCCATATGTGGTTTGTGATAATAACACACATGCAATGCCATTGGTTGATCCATGTGGTTTGTGGAAAAGAACACACATGCAATGACATTGGTGGATCCATATGTGGTTTGTGGAAAGAACACACATGCAATGACATTGGTTGATCCATATGTGGTTTGTGGAAAAAATAGACATACAATGACTCTAGTGCTGGTTTTAGTATAAGAACACACATGCAATGACTCTTGTGGGTCCATATGTGGTTTGTGAAAAGAACACACATGCAATGACATTGGTGGATCCATATGTGGTTTGTGACAAGAACACACATGCAATGACATTGGTTGATCCATATGCGGTTTGTGAAAGGAACACACATGCAATGACTCTAGTGGATCCATATGTGGTTTGTGAAAAGAACACACATGCAATGACTCTAGTGGATCCATATGTGGTTTGTGAAAAGAACACACATGCAATGACTCTAGTGGATACATATGTGGTTTGTGGAAAGAACACACATGCAATGACATTAGTTGATCCATATGTGGATTGTGACAATAACACACATGCAATTACATTGGTTGATCCATGTGGTTTGTGGAAAAAACAGACATGCAATAACTCTGGTGGATCCATATGTGGTTTGTGGAAATAACACACATGCAATGACATTGGTTGATCCATATGTGGGTTGTGAAAAGAACACACATGCAATGCCATTGGTTGATCCATGTGTGGTTTGTGAAAAGAACACACATGCAATTCCATTGGTTGATCCATGTGGTCTGTGGAAAGAACACACATGCAATGACTCTTGTAGATCCATGTGTGGTTTGTGGAAAGAACACACATGCAATGACTCTGGTGGACCATGTGTGGTTTGTTAAAAGAAGACACATGCAATGACTCTAGTGCTGGTTTTAGTATAAGAACACACATGCAATGACTCTATTAGGTCCATATGTGGTTTGTGAAAAGAACACACATGCAATGACATTGGTGGATCCATATGTGGTTTGTGACAAGAACACACATGCAATTCCATTGGTCGATCCATGTGGTTTGTGGAAAAAATAGACATGCAATGACTCTAGTGGATCCATATGTGGTTTGTGTAAAGAACACACATGAAATGACATTGGTTGATCCATATGTGGGTTGTGAAATGAACACACATGCAATGCCATTGGTTGATCCATGTGTGGTTTGTGAAAATAAAACACATGCAATTCCATTGGTTGATCCATGTCGTTTGTACAAAAGAACCCACATGCAATGACTCTGGTGGATCCATCTATGGTTTGTTGAAAGAACACACATGCAATGACTCTGGTGGAGCCATGTGTGGTTTATGAAAAGAACACACATGCAATGACTCTAGTGCTGGTTTTAGTATAAGAACACACATGCAATGACTCTAGTAGGGCCATATGTGGTTTGTGAAAAGAACACACATGCAATGACACTGGTGGATCTATATGTGGTTTGTGACAAGAACACACATGCAATGACCTTGGTTGATCCATATGCGGTTTGTGAAATGAAACACACATGCAATGACTCTAGTGGATCCATATGTGGTTTGTGAAAAGAACACACATGCAATGACTCTAGTGGATCCATATGTATTTTGTGAAAAGAACACACATGCAATGAAATTGGTGGATCCATATGTGGTTTGTGGAAATAACACACATGTAATGACATTTGTTGATCCTTATGTGGTTTGTGTAAAATAACACACATGCAATTACTCTGGTGGATACATATGTGGTTTGTGGAAAGAACACACATGCAATGGCATTGGTGAATCCATGTGTGGTTCATGAGAGGAACATGAATGCAATGACATTGGTTGATCCATATGTGGTTTGTGACAATAACACACATGCAATGCCATTGGTTGATCCATGTGGTTTGTGGAAAAGAACACACATGCAATGACATTGGTGGATCCATATGTGGTTTTTGGAAAGAACACACATCCAATGACTATGGTGGATCCATGTGTGGTTTGTGAAAAGAACACACATACAATGACTCTAGTGCTGGTTTTAGTATAAAAACACACATGCAATGACACTAGTGGGTCCATATGTGGTTTGTGAAAATAACACACATGCAATGACTCTAGTGGATCCATATGTGGTTCATGAAAAGAACACACATGCAATGACATTGCTTGATCCATATGTGGTTTGTGAAAGGAACACACATGCAATGACTCTAGTGGAGACATATGTGGTTTGTGGAAAAAACACACATGCAATGACTCTAGTGGATCCATATGTGTTTTGTGGAAAAGAACACACATGCAATGACTCTAGTAGATCCATATGTGGTTTGTGGAAAGAACACACATGCAATGACTCTAGTGGATCCATATGTGGTTTGTGGAAAAGAACACACATGCAATTACTCTAGTGGGTACATATGTGGTTTGTGGAAAGAACACACATGGAATGGCATTGGTGGATCCATATGTGGTTCATGACAGGAACATACATGCAATGACATTGGTTGATCCGTATGTGGTTTGTGACAATAACACATATGCAATGCAATTGGTTGATCCATGTGGTTTGTGGAAATAACACACATGCAATGACTCTAGTGGGTCCATATGTGGTTTGTGAAAAGAACACACATGCAATGACATTGGTGGATCCATATGTAGTTTGTGGAAAGAACACACATGCAATTACTCTAGTGGATACATATGTGGTTTGTGGAAAGAACACACGTGCAATGAACACTGGTGGATCCATATGTGGTTCATGATAGGAACACATATGCAATGAGATTGGTTGATCCATATGTGGTTTGTGACAATAACACACATGCAATGCCATTGGGTGATCCATGTGGTTTGTGGAAAAGAAAAAACATGCAATGAACTCTAGTCGATCTATCTTGGCATAATTTGATGTATGCCATGATGTATTTCGTTGTAAAAGACACTCACTTTCCATTTTTATACTACTCAGCTTTGCCCTTGGTTTTTTGATACTACTCAGTTTTGCCCCCTCTCTCTCTTTCGTAGAAGCCCAAACTTGTGCCCACTCTATCTGCTACGCCCTGATTGGTTGTCACAGTTGTCACACGGATCGTGCGCACCAACCGTTGATCCTTTGTGATCCAACAAGTCTCGTTGCACACGTCGTGCCCTTCACAGGAAAGCACGAGACAGCACGGATGTCTCCCTCAGCAAGACTTCTATAAGAAGGAACACGATGTTGTCCATGGAAAAAGTCATCGAGTGGTCATGTCACGTTTAATCTAGTCTGCAAAGGCTACAAGTCTACTACACGGCAACTGGTCATCCATGGCCCACGGGCTATACCATTTTTACTATGTAGCGTGTCTGCACTCTCACTTCCGACAGGCCCCCACCACACGAACCTTCCACGCAGTAGCCGCAGCCAGAAGAGCTGCCTACCGGGGCCCTCGAGGAGGCCTAAACATCCCCGCATTAAAAACCCAGCCTACCGGGTCCTCTATTCACACTCATCCACTCCTCTCTCTTCCCTATCTAGCAAAACCCCACAATCTTGAACGTACAGGCACGAACCTTCTCCATGAGACTAGTGCGTGGGGGTGAGTGTGCGGGCATCACCGCCGAGGTGGTGCTTCACGCGGTAGATCTGGAGGAGCATCACGCAGCACCAGGCGAGGAGGACATGCAGTTCAACCCCTTGGGGGACCATCTGATCGCCGGTGATGACGACTTCGGAGGCCCCGATGAGGGTGTGGAGTTCGACGAACACGCTCCGCTCGTGTAACCGGTGGTACATCTATTTCTACATGTTTCATATTTTCTGCTCGAGCTTAATCTATCCTGGCTTCATAAAAAAAATCTAGTCCCAATGATTAGATGCAACATATGAACCGGTACATGGAGAGATCTAGTATGTTCTGAATGAATCCACATTATTTATTTATTAATAAGTTATCAAGAACACAAACCACATTAATTTAGGAGCGAGCTAGGGAGATGGCCGTAATGAACTACTGAACCTGTATAGACATGTTATTGCATCGAAAGTAACTCGGAATGGTGGAAGGAATATATATTTATTATTTTGCTCATTTCGGTTTGAATTTCATACATTACAGGTAGATTCAAATGAGATAAACTCTAACAAGGAGAACAGGGACAACAACAGCCGCCATGTCATGAAGAAGCTCAAGAGCAGGATAATCCTTTTCCGCACTCGACTTGGGGAGCTCAGGTGCCCTTTCTATAAGAAAGGAGTCAACCTGAGGATTGCTAGCTTGATTCCACATGCGGTTGGCATCGGTAAAAGCCCAGCTAGTAAACATAAGTCAACAACCAAGGCTAAGCACGCTGCTTATGGCAAATTCCTGAGGGAGTATGTCAAGACCGGCCTAGTGTCCCCATACTAAGGAATCAGCAACTTCTAGCCGACCAACCCGTCACTGTGCTGGCCCGGCCACTAATAATATTTAGTTCTCTTACCGTTTCTAGACCCTTAAACTATGGGGATTTCTATTTTCGTACCCTTCAAATTATATTCAAGTTCATTTGTTTATGGAGTTAAAGTTTCGGTGGCATACTTGTTATTTTCCATGGATAGAGGGGTGCCCTCGACAGATATAAGGGTTATGATGTCTGCTAGATCACAGAGGATCAACGGTTGGTGGGCACGATCAGTCTGACAACTATCTCGACCAATCAGAGCGTAGCAGCCAAGATGAGCACAGGTGCGAGAGATGGATACAAAGAGAGGGGAAAACCGAGTAGCACTTAAGAACCAAGGGCAAAACTGAGTAGAACTTAAAAACCAAGGGCAAAACTGAGTAGAACTTAAAAACCAAGGGCAAGACTGACAAAGGGATTCAAATAGAAAATAGAAAATGATTTAAAAAATGGAACCAAACTGCTAGTGTTACGCTTAAGGGCAAAACTAAGTACAACTGAATCGCCAGGGTTAGACACGAGGGAAAAACGTGACTCACGGTACATGTGTGCGGTGCACGGGGCGGTAGCGGACACGTGTGGCCGTGCACGATGCAGTAGCATACGCGGTGCACAGTAGTGCAATGAAACGTCGCTTCCCTTCTCCTTTAATAGAGGCCTCCCCACTCTCACTCATCACTCACTCGCTCACTCAACCGTCTCCACTGTTCCATCACCTTCTACAAACCCCCAAGAAAACCCCAACCACGCCGGCGATGGAGAAGAATGGCGTGGTGGCCATCGGCGCCTCCAAGGCCGCCAGCGAGGAGGCCCCTGTCCCTATACAGGCCCCCGTCCCCATCCCCGCATCCGCCATAGCCGCCGGCAAGGAGGCCCCCGCTGGTCTCGGACAGATCCCACTCGGATAGGACCCCTACGAGGAGGTTCCCTACATAAGGACGTAGAACCACTACGACACCAGCATCGCTGACCCATGGTCGGAGGTAACCAAGGTTTTCTCCCCTTCCCTTGTTCTTCCCCCGTTCCCATCGTTGGATGCTAGATCGTATGTTATTAGGGCTCGGATGTTCGTATTTTTACAGTAGCTAATCCTCTTGTGTTAGATCTCGATTTTCGATGAATCCCCCTGTTCGTAGTTGGTATCAGTATTCGATTTGGTTTGAGATTTGGGGAATAATCGGGAGATCTCAATCGGTTAATTTATGCAAATAATCAATCCCGATAATCAAAGTATCTCAATCATATCCTTATTGCACTCTACTGTTGTTTTCCAATAGGAGGATAGCAGCGACGACGAGTCCAAGGACACCAAGACTCGTCATGTGCCGAGGAGGCTAAAGTCCAGCCAATACAACAACTTCTTCGCCGGTGACGTGTACAGGTGCCCCTTCTGCCCCACCAGGAGGCTCCACGCCACGGACTTCAACTCCCTCGTGAAGCATGCCGAGGACGTGAGGACCTGCGGCGAGTCCGTGAACATCCACGGCTTCATAGCCAAGCACCAGGCACTCGGTCTTCACCTCCGCAACCTCCAGAAGGTGGCTATAGAGGAGGGTCGCATGCCACCGATCAAACCCAAGGCGCCCAAGGTCAAGGGACTAGGCAGCAAGAAGTGTAGTAGGCGCCAGAGGGAGGCAGCGGAGGCCCTCCTAGTAGAGGCCACGAGGGTCCATTGATCAGTTGCTGCCGCTACTACTGTAAATCAGCTTCTTTGTCTTGTCTGTGTTGAACTTGTCAGCTGCTGCTGCTGAGCTACCTAATTGCCGAACCTCGTTAAGTACCGTACTGTATAACCTATATTAGTTGCTTTATCTACATCTGCTCTGTTTACTGAATTTATTTATGGTGTTGGTTAGTTTTATTGCTCTAGATTTCCTACTAGATTGGGGAAAAACGAGGGCAAAAGGAACAATGAATGAAGAGAGGAGCTGCTCTAGATTCGCTACCTTTTTGGGCAAAAAAAACACAACTGTTAGCGAGAGAGGGAAAAGCGCTCTTAAAAAGGCCAAATAACAAAAAAAAACTTCCAATTTAGGCGTCAGGACGCATGTAACGGCCATGCCTTTGACCAGACGGCACCCCCCCTCCGAGCGCATGTGAGGGCTTCAGAATGGAGGGAGGGCAAAAGTGAGGGAGACAATGTTGCTATAGCTAAATCTGACAAAAAGCTGAATTTGGTTTTACCATGCAATTTGGCTAGAGCTCCACAATGTAGCTATTCTAAATTCCTGCACCATGCGGTCCCACCGCTGACAAGAATAGCCTTATTTTTTGTCTAAAGATATGAGAGCAGAGGACACATGTCACACATAGGTTGGCTAATCAATTTGGAACCACATTTGGCATCAGAGCACCCTCTTGCCCCTATTCCCTCTTTTGCTCAATTTATAACCACCTCCACAGTGTAGGGAATTAGTTCCAAAACACAAAAAGTAAATATGGAACCACTTTTGCTGGGGAAAATAGAAATCCCTAAACTATGTGGTGCATTGAAACCTCATGCTTTTCCACCGACACGTGTGTTGCAAAGTTGCTTGATCGTGCATGCTTACACAAGTGGCCTAGACAGAAACTTATAGAAGCATGGGCAAACAAGCTTAAATTTGGCAAATTCTGGACAAAATCACCAAATTAAAGAAAGGAAATTGCAAGCTTTGCGCAATCGGAAAGCCTGAGCGGCTGCCCCGGGGTGCAGGGATGCTAGGTACCTGTCTATGCTTACACTTCTTAAACTTGTTGGGAATAATGGATGTACACTTCCTTCTGTCATGTCATGTTACGTCGTGTCAGCACCGCGCAACCCACTGCGGATCGGCAACGGGACGGTGGTCTACATGACCGGTCTCTGCCACGCCAAAGCCACGTCGCACACCCGTCACATCGCCAGCCGAGACGGTTGCCGAATTTAATCACTAGGATTGGAAACCAACGGTGCTCGCCCGGTCAAACTTGCTCCCTCTTGGGTATGACCGGAATATTGGTAAACGCAATTTAAGCATCGCCTTCCGTCTCCACAGCACATCACTGTGCAAAAATCCCCAACTCCTTCCTTCCGCTGCTGCCGCAGCCACCACAAGAACCATCGACGTTGTCGTAGGCACCGCCTCCATCGGGCCATACCACCGCAACAGATCACTCCACCGACACGCCCAGTCCCAGCCACCGCTACCGACCCTAGGCCACCGCCACCGCATTAGCTGCTGCCATGGACGCAGAGTACGGCGTGTTCGGCGACAGGACCGACTTCACCGACGAGTACACCGTCACCGCTCATGGCACCACCAAGCTGACGGTCGTCCACACAAATGCGTCAGTGGAGGTTGCCAAGGTCATCGCAATGTACGAGCGGTGGCTACAGGAGCCGATGGACAGGTACAAGATCATCGGCCTTGACCTCGAGTATACCGGAGATAGGAAGAGGGCGGCGCTTTTGCAGCTGTCCATACGCAACCACTGCCTCCTATACCACATATGTAGGGCCAAATCTGTATGCCCGGAGCTTCGCGAGTTCCTACATAGGAGAGAGATCTACTTCGCCAGCGTCGACATCAAGAACGACACTCCGAAGCTAGAGCAGGATCTCCTCATTCATGTCGTCAATCACGTCGATCTCCAACGTTTGTGGAGGTACCGGGATAGCGATACGGGGAAAGCCGACATGGCTAGACTCGCTGCCGACATCATTGACTACGGGTACGCCGGCATGAAAGTCGATTTCCCGAAGCACCTGCACGAGCAATGGGTGTGGAGGCACCTGAATTACGATGCCATCAAGTACACAGCCAGGGACGCGTATGTCTGCTACGAGATGCTCAACAGGATCTGGCGGGTGGGTGAGTGTGCTATTTACCACTACTACTTTCGCATTTCGTTCCTAGTTTTATCTCTCCTATATTTTATCCCGCATGTATTTTCTAAGCATTCTGTGTGTAAGAACCGAGCTCGTATGATCCATGTGCTATTAGGTAGTTAACCTGTATGAATTACATTTCCCCCTTGTGTATGCTCAACATTCATACTTACAAATTCTGTCTGTGCCATTTGCATGCAGCAGAATCCAGGACTGACATGCATAAGGTGTGATACAGTCATAAGTCATAACCAAACCTAGATTATAGCGAAGGATACAGTCATAACCAAACCCAGATTATAGTTCGACAAAGGTAATACACAGCAGTTCGTAATTGCTCATAAACATAACAAGCCCCATACAAACACAACAATCATGCACTAAAAGTCTACATCCTAGCCTATTGGAGAAGGAAACCGATCCCAGGATGCCTTCGGTCCCTTGCCCCGCCTTGTAGATTCATCTACACTCCGGCATCTAGGGCAAACAACCTACCTTGGTGTTGGTTCAATGATGCGATGCCTGGAACAAGATTTTACAATCTGGCGGTACAGCTCATGGCTAACATACCCGTCAATTGCAGCATACTTCAGATTAGGTTCAGAAAGCGGCTTATCCTCCCAGTAATCGTGCCCTAAACGCCTCCACGAACATATCGGCAATTTGCCCTTCATGTCAGCGTACCACGGGTCGATGAGTTCGGAGGCAAGATCAGCCATCCCGGTCCTGCCGTCCTTCATCCCTGGGATCCAGTAAATTTTCTAGATGTCCACTCTACACTCCTTTGGGATTTTAATGTTCACAGTTAGGCTTTCAAGCAGTTTAGTGACATTCGTGATGTCAATACTAGTAAATGTTATGTGCTGGTTCACGAGAAAGTCATGAAAGAGATCCCTAATCCTTTCGCCCCACCTGCATGAAAATGAATTCAAACAAATAATATAGCAATAACTTTTGCAAATAGACGGTTCAAAACAAGCAAAGTCTACGGATCACGCCACCCCATCTCGCAAAAAGGCTGGTATACGAGGACGTGCCCCTTCATGGAGAGTTGCACCACGGTGATCCTATGCTGATCGAGACCTACGAACCTGTTTTCTTCGAACCGCAACCAACTCGTGTAATTATTCAGAGTGTTCCTCACCGTCTGAGGGTCGGTGGTGTAGACGAAATTGATCTTCATCCCGCCGTGTACTTCTATGTTAAGGTCCATGACTACATGCAAGAGGGAAAGGATACGGAGGAAGAGGGTGATGCCGTGGCGGAGGAAATGGATGATGTCGTGGAGGAGAAAGATGATGAGGCCGTGGAGGAGGAAATCAGACGGAGAAGTGAAATATTGGAACCGCCCTTACTAATATCTGGAATGGTGCACGACCATTCGTAGTAGGGTGAAGGTGGAGAAAAATGGCAGTTTTACACGTCGACGCTAGCGATGCCTAAAATTTGTTCTGTGCCACTTGCATGCGGTGGAATCGAGGTCTGCCATGCACGATCCAAGTCAAACATAGTCACGTTTGCACGTGCCGACCTTCACTCACTGATAGACGGGCCGCACATTTCTCTCTCTTACGATTTATTTTTTCACTTCCTCTAGACGGTTCCGGTGCGTGCCCTCAATAATTACGCCCCCCTTCCCTGTCTCCCATGCAGACGAGAACTAGCGGCGGCGGCGGTTCCTCACTAGGTCACTCCCTACTCGAACAACTGCCCCTATCCCTAATTCCATCCCCTCTCGAATCCATCTGGCTCCTTATCACAATGCCTGCATTAATCTACCGGATTCTAGACTCCATTTGCCACTATGGGTAGAGCTTGGGGTACCAGCAGGCTGAAGTGAAAGGCATGCGACGATGACGCGTATGGCCAGGGCGACCGCCACCGCGAGGATTGGGGATGGCCGAACCTCAGCGCTGTGAACGTGCACAGGATAGCCATGGGGTTGGACATCATCTATGTCGGCCGCCTTGCTCGCTGCATCCCTGGCTACCGCTTCACGATGTGCAACATGGATGAACAACCATTCAGCACGCCAGACCTTCTTTACCCCGATATCAGCAAATGGACAAACAACCGCGATGGCCACGTAAGTTCTAGTATCTTGCTTATTGGTTCAGTCATATCATTGATTAATATGTGCTGAACTCTCATCGGAATCCTATGTTCCTTTCATCAAACGTGTTGTGTACACGCGTGGTTTGAACAAATTGAACCATTTAAGACTATTATGTACAGCGGAAGCTCTGATCGTACCTGATATTCTGGTATTTTCGTAGTGACATAGTCTTACTTTAGGTGATAGACGAGTTGTCGATTTTGATTTGCAATGGAATACCTGCTAGGTGATATTCTATTTCCTAAAATAAAAACAAGCAGATTAGACGAGTTAAGGCTGTTATGCCCCGAGCTGTTTATGATCATTGTCGGGAGTTTGTTCTAGGGGGATCTGCTCCTACTCCATATATTGGGTATCTTCGTAGTGACACAGGCACAATTTAGGCGATATCTGAGGAGACACTCGTATTTAGGCGATATTTTGGGTACTTTAATATGAAGGTCCAGTTATCAAATTGTATTTGCAATGGAATCCATGCTAGGTGATTGTACCAACAGACAACAAACTCTGCAGAATATTCATGCAAAACTGATGCTGCTGGATAAGTGGTCGGAATCAGTAGTGGTGAATATCAAGGAAGAAGAAGAGACGGAAATGGGAGATAACCAGAACTGGGTGGGTGGCAACGGTGAGTGGCTGGTCCTTTTATCCCAGGATGGGAGTACTTGGACTCTAAAAAATGGCTACAGATCGTTGAGATTTACATTGCCATCTTTAGAGGGTGTCGGCATTACTGCATTCAACAACGGGTGGCCACCGCCCATTTCCGAATTCTCTTAAAGGATCAACATGGCAGAACTTGAGCTCCTGAAGGTAAAACTCCCACATAGACCGCGAGAGGTATGGAAGACCTGGGAGTACGACCTCTTAGTGGTGTTTGACAAGGCAATCACATTCATTAGATGCCTAGAAGACAAGGAATGGACAGTCTTGCGTGACGACTTCCTGCGGCCGGAGAAGTATGTCGATGCCGTCTTCACCTCTAGCTACCATTCGAACAAACCGCAACGCATTTATGCGGTCGCTGAACCTAGCGGCGACGTGCGTGTTTGGGAGCCGTCCTTCTGGGGTGAGTCATGGTGTCATATAGCATGTAAAATCCCATTCAAAATTCTGCTTACTGACTGTAAGTAACACGCAGGTACCCACGCAGCCCCGCGCATCATTCCAGCTCTGGTGATCGAAGATGCAGTAGCAGATGCTGAACTTGGGACACGACGCTAGTTCCTGGCACCTCTCGGAGGCGACACGAAACATGACGTTGAACTCATGTGGATTCATATCAGGGGAGCACTAAAAAACGTTGGTGATACAATAGAACATATGGGGACACAACTTTCTTCGTACCCATCGCTGCGGTGTCACGTTTTCTCAAGGTCCGCATGCCCATCCAAAGACCCAGTAGAGCAAGTCTAAAGCAGAGTCGACAATCTGAAGGGACAATCTGTGTTTCTTGGGATCAACTACCCTTCCTTTGTCGGAGCCCCTGGAGCTGTTGAACCTATAATTGTTCATGCATCCCTGGCTCCTGTTGCTGCTGCTACTGCTGCTGCTGTTGGTGGTGGTGGAGCTGACGAAGAACTTGTTGCTGCTGCTCCTGGTGAAGCTGGCGAAATACTTGGTGATGCTGCTGCTGGTGAAGCTAACGAAATACTTGCTAATGCTGCTGCTGGTGAAGCTGATGAAATACCTGTTGAGGCTGCTTCTGGTGAAGCTGACAAAATACCTCCTGAGGCTGCTGCCGGAGTCCAGGAAGAACATGTTGGTGTTGTTGCTGAGGTGCCAGCACTTCCAGTGTTGATAGCAAAATGTGTGTTTGCTGCACACTCACGTGCCTATCATGTTGACACTCCAGATCCGACCTGGAGCCGAATCCATGTCGGGGAGAGGGGGCCTACAATTGGCTCATCAGTGGGGTCGTACGATTTGATGGAGAATGACAGACGGCCAAACATAACATTCTAGTTCGTTCCGACGATACCACAATCTCTAGGGACATAGTGCTCATACTGGCAGATCCGATGAACCATTTGTCTTTATCTTTATCTTTAGTTACGCTTATTTGTGTAAAGACTAAGCTATGCTTATTTGTGTAAGACTAAGTTTCTGCAAGTTGACACTCCAGATCCGATGAACTGCGTAATATTCAGTGAAGCCTAGCTTTTCTTTCCACGCCCATAATAGCAGAATTGCAGCATAGAACAGACAAAGGTAATGTGCATACTAGGCATTTTTGCTCAGGATAACAACCACTTCAAGTAAATGATACATGGTGTATGCATTTGAACGCATCACTAGAATGTGCCACCTATTAATGATTGATGACATGGATCTAGCTTTTCTGCGCGTATTTGCATTGAATCACTCATTGATTTGTTCACATATTTTTTGTCAATGGCTGATGAACTCTACTCTCTTGGTAACATGCTTCGGCAACGAGCACTTGTTGATGCAATGCAAAGTATAGAACATGGTCGTCATCGTCATTCCATTTAGGTTCTCTATGTTTCATCATCACGGAGCTACTAATTTCAAATGAAAATCTAGTAAACAACATATGTGTACATTGTTAGAGTATGCTACGGACACGGTACATACATGTTTTTCTACAATCACAAGAAGAAAACTTGATGCATTTTCACCTTGTTGGCATTGTGCCGAACTGGGTGGATGTGGCTTTGGGGTTCGGAGAGGAAGGCGTTGTGGCTGGTGCGTGTGCGACCACGATGACGATGAGCTCGGATTCTGGAGGAGGACAACAGGACCGAGCATGGTCGGCATGGTGACAGATCTCACCCGGGAATGAATTCTCGTCCCCGCGTCGTGCCATAGGTGCGGCCATGGTGAGGGCGAGCTCCGATTCGGTATGGGGAGGAGAGGGGGGCCGAGCAGGTTCATCCAAGTCCTAGCTCTGCACCATGGCCACGACCACAGATTCCCGCCCCGGAGGAAGAAGAAGACGTGTGAAGGATGCATGCGCCAACGCTGCAAGCCTACATGGCAGCCACGACAGCAACAACATAACAGAAAAAGCTGACAGGGGGCCCAACTTGACGGGCATTAGACTGATATTTTTAATTGAAACATAAAGTTGAATTCATGCCGAAAAATACCCTCTGAGTATTTGGCACGCCAACTTTGGGCAACGCAGCTGATTGTAAGCAACTTGGTACCGTGTTGCGTGGGCGCCCCAACTTTGGGGCCGCAAAATGATATTCTCTAGCGTGCCCTAGGGGGTGGCCGCGCCAGCCCTAGGTGTGGCCACCTCGAGGCCCCACTTCGGTTGCCCTTCGGACTCCATGTTCCTTCTTGTAAAATATTGACTTTGGCTTTTGTCCCATCCAATTCCAAGAATATTTCCTTACTAGCTTTTCTAAAACCAAAAACTGTAAAAAACAGGCAACTGGCACTGCGGCATCTTGTTAATAGGTTAGTCCAGAAAATGTATAAAAATACCTCAAAGTGTAAACAAAACATAAGAAAGTTGATACAAAACAAGCATGGAGCATCAAAAATTATAGATACGTTTACGACGTATCACCGAGCCATGTCTGTGCAGCATTGGTCAGACTTTGAGACCAGCCTTCCGCTAAAAGATGTGGCAGCTTTTTGTTTCTCCATGCCCTTATTGAGTAGTGTTACACTCATCAGGACCTGCTCTGTGGTTGGATCAAGCATCCCCAAGCTTAACTCCTACTCTTCCTCGAGTAGGTAAGTGATAAAAAGAATATTTTTTTAGGTGACATGCACCATCACAATCTTGATCAAGGTATCTGTAAAGCGTTGATAGCTGGGATCAAAGTACTCTAAACATGAGCATGAAAGATAGAGTTCTAATAATGAGACATAGCAACTATGTTGTAACATTAAAAGGTACAAACAAAAGATCATGAATAACAATGCATTGAAAGACATTTGTTTGTTTCACATATAGAAAACATAATAAGAGTGGTATTCAGCTTGTCCCTCATGGTATAGCAAAATATAAATGCGTATGACACCTTCAAAGTTCATAAGGGTGACTAGATACAAATAATTTAAGGACAAGCATTATCAAAGTTAAGAATCAATCAACAAGTTTTGGGACAATGCACATTAAACTAAGAATGACCACTATGCTCTCTCAATTGGTGCATAAAGATAGAAGATGGAGACTCAACATAAAAGTAAAAAAGAAAGGCCCTTCACAGAGGGAAGCAGGGATTTCAAGTTTCATAAAGAGCTTCCAAAAATTATGGTACTTATTAGCTTTCAGCTCTCATTGCCCCTATCATAAGCATCTTGAGGTGATTAAGGTTAAAGTGACACAAATATGAGGATATGCTTGACAAGTTATAAGTTGAAATTCTCATGCCCCTTGCTTACAAGTACCGAACCTCATGCTACTCAACTTTAGTGACAAGTAAGTTCTTATCATTGTAAGTACAGGTGTATCATGGAGAACCGCCAACGGAGTACCCCTTGCCCCATGGCACAAGAGCTTTTCCATATCAAAATGACAAGGCAACAGACAATGAGCATCTCAGTGATCTTTTTATTTGTTATTTGTATAGGTTTTTATTGAGAATGCTTCACAGAATGCTCATTATGGTTATGCTACAAGTTTCCACCATGATTAGGCATGGATTAGGCTATCCGCCCAGGCGTTTCTCTAACACATATACAAACTCCATGACCTTAGAAGCTCCCCTTTTATTTCACACTGTCGGGATCCATAAACAAAAGAACATGATATCAACTGAATAATAAGTGCAATGTTGAAAGCGTTCCCCATGGTATCATGGTTCTGCTAATTCACAACTTATAAAGTGCAAGCATATAAGCAACATAGATGGACACAATGGTTCAAGTTTATTAAGTGCAAGAAAATAAAGTGTGCCATCAAGTTTGTGAGAGGTTTAATCACTAATTTCCACATAACAACTTTAATTTGGAAGATAGATAAAAACATGAATATACTTGGAATAGTGTAACACAACATGCATAGGAATTTATAGTGGACTCTTTGGAATAACTTAGTTTTCTTGGAGGTTGGATGCATGAGTGGAACTCATACGTGGTACATGTGGAGGCTAGCAAAAGACTGGGAGCGACCAACTAAGAGAGCAATAATGGCCATAATAATGCAAAGCGACAAAACATTATTAATTAAAGCATAAAGTGATATTACAAGTCAAAAACTAAATGATCATAGAGGCTAAGGTGACTGGTACATAGTCTTAACCTGGTGTAAGCATGTGCCAAGTCAACCCAAATAAAGCATCAAAGGAGAATACCACAATATTATGCTTTTGTATGCTAAAACAACGCATGATTCTTTCAAGGCTCATTAAGAAATCTCAATTGTTTGGAACAAGTCATGCTACAGCAATAATCACTAAGCATAAGGTCAAAGCAACATCAAACATGACATGATAAAGTCTAGGCCACAGTCAAAACAAGCTCCTTTTGTACCACTTATAAGCACGAACCTTCCTACTCTTTTCCAACATCAATCAACTTATTTGAAACAACATATGAATGCGGGGGTCCAACCAATTTATTTAAGCAAACCAAACAAAATAAAATTAAAAAAAACAAAGACACTCCAAGAACAACACAATCATGCATGAAACAATAAAAATGAAGTGTTTTGGAAGAAAACCTGAGAATTTGTATTAATGAAGAAGGGGATGCCTTGGCATCCCCAAACTTTGATGCTTGTACCTCTTGAATATTTCTTGGGGTGACACGGATGGCATCCCCAAGCTTGATCTTTTGTCCATACTTCATCTCATCATATTATTCTTCCCTACACTTGAAAATTTCCTTCATACAAACTTCACACAATCTTCATTAGCAACATTAGTGTATTCAAGATAATAAGTCTTTGGGTTTAGTTTAAACACAAGTAAACTTCCATTAAAACACAAGATACTATAGCAATTCCTTCTAAAAGCTCAAGTGATCAAAGAGAACTCAAAGAGAGAGAGAGATTAAGAGGCCAATGCAAATAATGGCAGAAATCTGTCAAAACAGACCAGCGGGTAAGAACCAATTTTTTCGAAGACCTTCTGTTGCTCAAATCGAAAAGTGCTAAACTAACGAAAGTTATATAATAACCTGGGGCATAATCACAGCAACGTACAGCTCAATCCAACGTACAAGGATTTTTCACGATTTTTTACAGTGAAGCACAAAAATCTGTTTCAGGGCAGCAACTTTCCCATGTCTTACTTCTCTCTCTTTAGAGGTTATTCTTGGCACAAAAACCACGTAAAAAGGATAAGGATAGGTTATTACTGAGGCAATAACTTCCAAGACTCATCAAAGAAAAACTTACTGAAAGTAAAAATAATTTGAATTATCTCCCAATAGTGCTTTTCTTTAACGCCTTTCAGCTAGGCATAGGAGCGAGATTCAAGTATTTTCAAATGAAGAAGCATTAATATCAAAAAAAAATAGGAGAGGAAAAAGGTATCTTATCTCTCTTCCTAGGGAAGTGTTCTATACCTTTCTTGAGTGGGAATTGATATTTAATGGTGCCTTCCTTCATAGCAATAATGGCACCAATAGTTCTAAGAAAAGGTCTTCCCAAAATAATAGGACAAGAAGTATTGCATTAAACATCCAAAACACAGAAATCAACGGGAACATAGGTATTGTTAACCATAATAAGAACATCATTAATACCCTCCATGAGTTTCTTTTTAGCATTATCATCAAGTTGGACATCTAAATAACAATCTTCCAATGGTGGCAAATCAAGCATTTCATAAATCTTTCTAGGCATAATAGAGACACTAGTACCAAGATCACATAAAGCTTTGAGATCAAAATCATTCACTTTCATATTAATGATGGGTTCCCAACCATCTTCTAATTTCCTAGGAATAGAAGCTTTATGTTTCAATTTTTCTTCTTTAATTTTTATGAGAGCATCTGTAATGTGTTTTGTAAAGGACATATTCATAGCACTAGCATTAGGACTTCTAGCAAGCTTTTGTAGGAACATAATTACTTCAGAAATATTGCAACCATCAAGATCAAAATTAAAATTACCATCCAAGGTAGTAGAACTATTGTTTCCCATATTTCTAAGAATTTCAACATTTTATTGGAAAAGGTTCCATTGGTTTTAGGCATTGTTGCAAAAGGAATGGGGACTTCATGTGGTTTGCTAGCATCAACTCTGGTCGTGGTAATAGTACAAATACTACTATTTCTAGCAATTCTAGACGAAGACTTCGAGCTGAGTGAATGTTCATCGTAATTGTTATAGTCCGAGAGATTGGATATGATATCCCAGTTTCTCCTACTACGACAGCCAGCTTCCATCAGTGCACCTTTCTTACCATAAAGCACAAAGGAATGCATACGAGTCTATTCAACGTGGGTCTAGATCTGGCTCTCGACCTTCACCACCCTTCTTTCTTGCTTTAAGCTTCCTTCCCCTACGGCCATAGCCACAGATGAACACGAAGTTCGAGAGAAAGGAAAAAATAAAAACATTCCATCCGACCCCATTACCGGGATCTGTAGGCATTGATCTAGCTGCCCTTGACTCTTACTCGACTAGAGTGCAATTGGTTCTTATAAAAGGGATCACTCTCGAGTTGTCCGCTGGGGAAGAAAAGAAGGGATTTCCAAGATCTATCAGAGGGAATCGAGAAGATCAAGCCTTCTCTAACTTCTTCTAGAGTTGAACCACACTCAGAGGCCTATGTTGTGAAACTAAAAGCGACGTTCATCTTCTTTTTCCCACTTAGCATGCAATTCATCTAACAGACTAACATTTTCATCAATTCTAACTTGTATGGAATTAGTAGCAGCAAAGGGGTTTTCCATAGTTTCAGGTTTAGCAACCATTTTATTAATAAAAGAGGATTGTGCTTCAGACAAAGATGAAATATTCTTTCAGCATTCGAAAGTTTTTTCTCAACTGTTTTATTGAAAGAAGTTTGTTTACTAATAAAATCCTTAAGCATGACTTCAAGTTCAGAGGGTGCACTTCTATTGTTGTTGTAGGAATTTCCATAGGCATTACCATTATTGGGAGGATATGGCCTATAATTATTACTACCAAAATTACTCCTATGGGCATTGTTACTAAAATTATTATTTCTAACGAAGTTCACATTAACTTGCTCTTCTTGAGCAACCAAAGAGGCTAAGGGAACATGATTTGGATCAATATGAGCTTTTCCATTAACAAGCATAGACACAATAACATCAAATTTATCACTCAAGGAGGAGGTTTCTTCAACAGAATTTACCTTCTTACCTTGTGGAGCTCTCTCAGTGTGCCATTTAGAATAGTTAACCATCATATTATTAAGGAGCTTTGTTGCAATACCCAAAGTAATGGTCATAAAGGTGCCTCCAGCAGCAGAATCCAACAGATTTCTTGAAGAATAATTTAGTCCTGCATAAAAAGTTTGGATAATCATCCAAGCAGTCAGTCCATGAGTAGGGCAATTCTTTACCAAAGATTTCATTCTTTCCCAAGCTTGAGCAACATGTTCATTATCAAAAAATTTAAATTTCATTATTTCACTTCTGATAGATATAATCTTAGTAGGAGGATAATATTTTCCAATGAAAGAATATTTGCATTTAATCCAAGAATCAATACTATTTCTAGGTAGGGATAGCAACAATTCTTTAGCTTTTCCACTCAAAGAGAAATGAAACAATTTAAGCTTAATAATATCTCCATCTATATCCCTATGTTTTTGCATCTCACAAAGTTCAACAAAGTTATTAAGGTGAGAAGCAGCATCATCAGTACCAGCACCAGAGAATTGTTCTTTCATAACAAGATTGAGCAAAGTAGGTTTAATTTCAAAGAAATCAGCTTCAGGAATAGCTGGAGCAATAGGTGTGCACATGAAATCATTGTTGTTTGTGCTAGTGAAGTCACGCAACTTAGTGTTTTTAGGACTAGTCATTTTTTTGCAAGATTAAAGCAAGCCAACATAAATAGAAACTGAAATAGGAACTAATTTTTTTGTGTTTTTGATAAAATAAGCAAACCAGTACAACTAATTTTTTGTGTGTTTTTGATAAAAAGAAACAAGCAAACAAAGCAAAATAAACTAAGAAAAACAAAAATAAAGTAAAGAGATTGGTAGTGAGAGACCCCCTTGCAAGAATCTTCTTTCTCCCTAAAAAGTGGTTGACGAGGAGGAAGAGATTGAAGCTATCCTTAACTCCCCAGCAACAGCGCCAGAAAAGTGCTTGATGGCTCAAGATATATAGAGCTCGTTGGGAACCCCAAGAGGAAGGTATGATGAGCACAGTAGCAAGTTTCCCTTAGTTATGAAACCAAGGTTATCGAACCAGTAGGAGTAAGGAAATAACTCCAAGGTGTTGCTAGCAACATGGAATCTTTCACAACACAACCATAGAACTTTGCCCCAACTTATAGTGAGGTTGTCAATATCATTGGTTTTGCTGAAAACAAAGGATTAAACGTATAGTGTGGAAGATAGTAATTGCTTGCAGAAAGTAAACACTAAATAGTAAACGGTAGATGGTATATAAATGGTAAAGGAATGGACTAGGGTCCACAGTTCACTAGAGGTGTTTCTCCTTAAGATAAATAGCATGTTGGGTGACCAAATTACAGCGGGGCAATTGACAGATTGATAAAGCATAACAATGCATATACTATACATCTTGACTCCTACGAGATTTGATTGGGCATTACAACATAATACATAGACCATAATCCAACTACATCTATGACTAATAATCCACCTTCAGGTTATCATCTGAACCCCTTCCAGTATTAAGTTGCAAGCAACTGATAATTGCATTAAGAAAAGTGTGTAAAGTAAACAATACAATTGCCCCATGGATAAAGGATTGTTGTTTTCTCGCTAGTAGCAACAGCACATCTACAACCTTAGAGATTTCTATCACTTCCCCACATTACTAGAGGCATGAACCTACTATCGATCATAAATACTCCCTCTTGGAGTTACAAGCATCTACTTGGCCAAGATAGCTACTAGCAACGGAGAGCATGCAAGATCACAAATAACATAGACATGATAGAATCAATAATCAATCTGACATACTATCTTAATATCCATCGGATCCCCGCAAACACAACATATAGGATTACAAATAGATCATCTTGATCATGAACAGAGCTCGCAAGATCTAAACATGATAGCACAAAGGAGGAGAACCAACCATCTAGCTATAGTATGGACCCATAGTCCAAGGACGAACTACTCATGCATCACTCCAGAGGCTGGCATGGTGATGAAGAAGGCCTCCGGGATGATCTCTCCCCTCCGGCAGGGTGCCGGGAAGAGCTTCGGATCCCCCCGATCTAGGGATGGAGATGGCGGTGGCTACGGACTATTTCGTGGATTTTTGGTCGGGTCCTTAGGGTTTCTGCATCAGAGTACTTTTATAGGCGAAGGGGCAAGGTCGGTGGGTGCTCGAGGGGCCCACACCATGGGGCAACACGCCCTAGGGGGTGGTCGCGCCAGCCCTAGGTGTGGCCACCTCGTGGCCCTACTTCGGCTGCCCTTCAGACTCCATGTTCCTTCTTGTAAATTATTGACTTTGGCTTTTGTCCCATCCAATTCCGAGAATATTTCCTTACTAGCTTTTCTGAAACCAAAAACAGTAGAAAACGGGCAACTGGCACTGCGGCATCTTGTTAATAGGTAGTTCCAGAAAATGTATAAAAATACCTCAAAGTGTAAACAAAACATAAGAAAGTTGATACAAAACAAGCATGGAGCATCAAAAATTATAGATATGTTTGTGACGTATTACCAAGCCGTGTCTGTGCAGCATTGGTCGGACTTTGAGACCAGCTTTCCGCTAAAAGACGTGGCGGCTTTTTGTTTCTCCATGCCCTTATTGAGTAGTGTTACACTCATCAGGACATGCATTGTGGTTGGATTATTCGCTAGGATCTCTCGAGCCGCGATAGTGTTTTCTACCGACATGTTGTACACCAAGTTTCCCTTGCCGTCGATTCGAGGCTGTCCCACGATTATGTCTATGTTGTTCCCCTCTAAAAGAGATTTGTGAACATCCAGATTTTTATTTGCCAGCTTAGGGTTGTTTCGGGTCTTTTGATGTTGTAGGGTACTGTCCTACATCTGTGATGCGGTGCTTCTCCTTAATGAGATGGGCGGCCTCATCCAGGAGTCGCTGGCGCCGTTGACATGGTTATACCCAACGGGTACATAACTTCAGCATACCTGGTCCAGCCCAAGGAAGGCCCACAGCAGACATACGCTGGCCCATGAAGATTTTCGGGTAGCCAAGGCCCATGACGCCTTCGGATCCTTGGAGAGCAAGACTAGAGTTTGAATACAACTTGTAACCTACTCGTATTGGCACCCGAGACCTAGCCTCCCCATATATAAAGGCTAGGAGGGTCCAACGAGGAGGGCACGTACACAATAGACAGATCCATACTTTTCGTACACGCCTCCACGCCAGATCGAAATCTGCGCACCCTGTAACTTTCGGTTCCGCCGTAATCAAAGAGCAGACAAGCAGGAGTAGGGTTTTCCCTCCGGGGGCCTGAACCTGGGTAAATCTCGTGTCCCCTGGTTGCTTGTCTGTTAACCGTGCCACGATCTCCAGCATCCACATCTTATCCAAAACCCAAGTCCATAACAATGGGCATTGACGAGATTAAACCTCGTCAATTGGCGCCGTCTGTGGGAACTGGGGCTGCTGATTGTGCGGTCGTGACGGTTCCGACCCAATCGATCTACAACTCCTCGGCGACGGAGAATCACCTCCTCTTCGGCACTTTCGACTTCACTGCCCACTCGCCGGCCACCATGAAGGATTTCGAGCCCGTAGGCGACGGACTCGAAATTCCGTTCGGGAGCTTCGCCTGTGTGGGACAAGCTGGTACCTCCGCCTCGAAAGCGGGTGCCCGTACCGTCAATCAGGCCCGCTTCATGGGCTCCACACCCTGTGCTACGCACGTCACCATCAACAGATGAGTTTTTCGACAGCAACAGCTGCAACTCCGATCTGTGCGATCCACCTTCGGATGAAGGGACCTACGGTTCCGAATCTGAAAGCTGCGGCAGAATAACCAATCTGCGAGCGCTATCATGCGCGCAATCATCCAAACCGACGAAGACACGCCTAACCCACCGCCAACCCCAACCCGCAGGCCAAAACGGCGAAAACGGGAAAACAGGGGCCACCTCATCCAACTTAGCAAAGAAGGATGGGCGAGGCACGCGCCGTCATGAAATAGTCCTACCTCGACTCCCCACGTGACCTGCTGATGGCATACCACTACCTCCTTATCGAGGAGCACAAGAACCAAGTCAAGATGCGGAGACGCCGATAAACGCAAGAAAGCAGCCTCCGAGTCCGGCTTGCGACGAGCCGCGCTCTCCGCCATGGGACCCAGCTCGGACAAACGGAAATCAGGGAAACAAGCACCACTGGGTGGAAAACATGGACCAAGGAGCGCGTGATGACCCGAACCCTCCACACATCGTTCATGGATATGGACGCCGACGGCAACATCACCCGAAGATGCCAAGCCGCGATCATGGCAGCCATCACAGATCTTGCGGCTCACCCACCTCCGGAGGGGGACCCGAAAAGGGCCATGCATAGGTCCGCACTCACCGGACTAGGACTAATCGGAGCTGCGCTCCACGAAGACGCTCCTACGGAGCCGAAGAAGAAAGCTCCGGCCAGGCGCGACCGGAGCCCCACCCCCTCATCCGAAGATGAAGAAGAACACGATCTTCCTCGAAGAAAGAAGAGCTCGCACCGCCATAAGCACGACTACGACGCCAGGGACAAGCTTACACAGCGCAAGATCGACAAAGCACGTGCCAAACGCGCATGCTCATCCGAATCTGAGATGGATGAAGACGAAGGAGAACTCTGCGGGGCTCGATGCTTCAGCAGATCCGTCCGGCGAACACAGATGCCACACAACTTTAAGCTTCCTTCGGATACTCCGAAGTTCAACGGCACGCAAGATCCAAAGTCCTGGCTCAGCGACCATCTGTCATCCGTCAAGCTTCACGGAGGCAACAAAGAAACCGCCATGCAATGCCTTCATTCACGGTAGACAAAGGCGCTGGTCCAGCTCAGCAACTGTCATCAGGATCCATCCGAAGCTGGGAGGAGCTCGCTTATAGCTTCATCTGAAACTTCAAAGGCACCAGCAAAAGGCCCGCCTCAATCAAAGAGCTGCGAGCCTGCACTCAGAGAACGGGTGAATCTATTCGCTCGTACATACTACGCTGGTCCACGACCAAGAACTCCGTAGCACACATCTCCGAAGAACGGGCCATCGACGCTTGAGGGGCGCCAAACGCCTGCACTTCAAGGAGAAACTTGGACGCGTAAAGCCCAAGACACTCGACCAGCTCATGGAAATCGCCATTGGGCGGATGGCGAAGATTGCATCCGTGGCGCAATCGAGATGAAGAAGACGACTACGTCAAGACGCGAACGCCGCAGAAGAGGAGACCCACAGATACGAGGACCGCGACGGACCCGACATGGTCGCGGCCGGCGACGCCGACCGTAACGACAACACCGCGGCAATGGAGGATATCGCAGCGAAACTTCGCGACAATGGGCGACCAACGCAGCGCGGGTAACGCCATCATGACAACGGACCTTCAGCATTCGACAAACTTTCGGGTCCATGCACCATCCACTTCTACATCGACAAACAAGACGGCAAAAAGAAAGCTAGCCACATGCTCAAGGACTGCCGCGAGTTCCAGAAACTCAGCGAAAGCATGGTACAGATGAGGCAACAAGCTCCAATTCCTGCGTTCGGAAACGCACTTGCGCCAGGCGAAATAGCACACGGAGCTCCTCCACCGCCTATCGGAGGCCCACATCAACCAGCCGCACCAGCGCAAAACAACGCTGAGTCGTGATACACCCCACCAAAAGGAGCACTCAATATGATACAGAAAGGACGCCCAACCAACAGGGTACAAAAGAAGATCACCCGCCAAATCAATATGGCCGTGACAACTCCACCTGCCATCCCTGAGTACCTCAGCGGATCGGAGTCCTGCATCACATTCACTCGCGCGGATCACCCTATTCAGATCCCTCGCCCAGGTCATGCTGCCCTGGTGCTGGAGGCGCAGATCGGAGGCTTCGAGATGAGTCGCGTCTTCATGGACGGCGGCAGCGGCATCAACCTAATATTCGCAAGCACTCTAGCAGCTATGCGGATCCCGCAATACAGCCTGGAACAATCAGACACAACGTTCCACGGCATTGTCCCAGGGAAGGGCATCTTCCCCCTGGGCAAAATAGGGCTCGACGTCATCTTCGGGACACCGGACAACTTTCGACAGGAGCGCCTAGAATTCGAAGTGGTGGACTGGCCGTCGCAATACCACGCCATCCTGGGACGCGTAGCATTCGCAAGGTTCCTGGCCGTCCCACACTATGCATACCTACTACTCAAAATGCCAGGACCAAGGGGCGTCATCACAGTCCACGGGAGTTTCACCCGATCGGACCAATGCGACAGGGATTTCAACAAAATCTCCCAGTCTTTCGGCATGCAAGACGAGCTTGTAAGGCTCCGCGAAGTGACAGACAATGGGCTACCCCCAGTCACCAAGCAGAACGCACCTGATATGTCTTTCGACTCCACCATCAACACCAAAAAAGTACAGGTCCATCCAACGGATGCCTCCAAGACGGCGCTAATCGCCAACGACCTCAACACCGCATAGGAAAGCGCGCTCGTCGAATTCCTCCGTGAGCACTGGGAAATCTTCGCCTGGTGTCCTGCGGACATGCCAGGAGTTCCCAGGGAATTCGCCGAGCACGCACTCAATGTCTTCCCAGACACCAAACCAGTCAAGCAGTCCATCCGAAGACTGTCGGAGCCACGAGCCGAAGCTATCGGCAAAGAGATCAACAGATTACTCGCAGCAGACTTCATCCGGGAAATCAAGGAAAGCGAGTGGCTGGCAAACACAGTGATGGTCCCGAAGAAGGACACGGACATCCTGCGGATGTGCGTGGACTTCACGTCACTGAACAAACACTGCCCTAAGGACCACTTCCCTCTCCCTCGGATCGACCAGATCATCGATTCGACTGCAGGTTGTGAGAAACTCTCCTTCCTCGACGCCTACTCAGGCTATAATCAGATTCGACTCAAGGTCGAAGATCAAGAGAAAACGGCGTTCATCACACCGTTCGGAGTATACTGCTACAACACAATGCCCTTCGGGCTAAAGAACGCGGGTGCCACGTACCAGCAATGCATGCAGGCCTGCCTCAAGGACCAGATCGGTTGCAACGTCCAAGTCTATGTCGACGACATAGTCATCAAAACCAAGGAGGCAAGAACACTTATCGACGATCTCCGCGAGACGTTCGACAACCTTGATCGCTACAGGATCAAGCTCAATCCAGAAAAATGCGCCTTCGGCGTCCCCTCAGGTCAGCTGCTCGGATACTTCATCTCTCAACGAGGGATCGAAGCAAACCCGAAGAAAATCAAAGCTATCATGACAATGGAGAAGCCAAAAAACCTCAAGGGCGTTCAGCAGCTCGCAGGGCGAGTAGCGGCACTAAGCAGGTTCATCAGCCGTATGGGCGAGAAGGCCCTACCATTTTACCAACTGCTGCGCAAAGCAGACAAGTTCGAGTGGACGCCAGAAGCCAACGACGCATTCGAAAACCTCAAGCGGCTCCTCTCCACCTCGCCCGTTTTGGTCACGCCAAAAGAGCGCGAGCCCCTGTTGCTGTACATATCAGCCACGCACCAGGTGGTCAGCACAATACTTGTGGTCGAACGACCCGAAGAAGGCAAGACCCATGGGGTACAACGCCCAATTTACTACCTCAGCGAGGTTCTCACTCCAACAAAACAGCGGTACCCGACTACTGTGGTTGGCCCACGGCGTGTTCATGACGGCTCGACGATCGAGCCACTACTTCCAGAGCATCGGTGATGGTCGCCAACGAGGCACCCTAAACAGCATCCTGAACAATCCAGAGGCCACAGACGCGGGCCTCGTGGGGCATCGAACTATCACCACAGGACATCACCTACGAGAAGCGACACGCAATCAAATCTCAAGTCCTTCCGGACTTTCTGGTGCACTGGATGGAGCTACAGCTGCCTGACACCCCAGACATGTCACAGTCCTGGACAATGCATTTTGATGGCTCCAAACGTGAAGCCGGAGCAGGGGCAGGAGTCATACTGACCTCCCCGCAAGGTGACAAGATGAAGTACGTCCTTCGAATGAAATTCAGAGCCTCCAACAACGAGGCCGAATACGAGGCCCTCATCCATGGCATGCGGATGGCAAAAATATGCGGCGCAACGCGCCTGGTCATCTACGGTGACTCCAACCTTGTCGTCCAGCAGACGATGAATGAGTGCGACGCACACGCCGAAAACATGATAGCGTACCGCGCACTATACAACGCACTCGAAGGATAATTCGACGGCTGCGAACTTCGGCACGTTGGAAGAGAGAGCAACGAGGAGGCCGACAGACTCGCCAACATCGGCTCGACTTGTGCAAAAGTACCACCAGGTGTGTTCCTCGAACAGATCTGCGTGCCATCCATCAAGCGGAAATTCCCCAAGGGATCACCGGAAGAAGCAGAACACTCGGGGGATACGCTACCCGAAGGACAGGAAGGACCTGAAAAGTTGGATACCGAAGTTGCCATGGTCAACCTGATGCAGGTCATGGCAGTCGAAGAAACTTGGACACGTCCATACCTCCAGTACCTGATAAACGGAGAATTGCCAGACAGCCCGACAGATGCCCGGCGCATATCTCGTCGGTCAAAAGCCTTCACCATCATCAACGGCGAGCTGTACAAACGCAGCATTACAGGCGTCCTACAACGGTGCGTCACCATCGACGACGGCAAGGCCATACTCCAAGATATCCACGAGGGCATCTGCGGCCACCATGCAGGCAGCCGCTCCCTTGTCGCCAAAGCTCTGCGAGCAGGATTCTATTGGCCAACAGCAATGAACGACGCAAAGGACATCGTCCGAAGATGCAACGGGTGCCAACGGTTCGCCGACAAACCACACGCACCTGGGTCCGAACTTCGACCCATACCCATATCTTGGCCTTTCGCTCAATGGGGCCTTGACATGATCGGCAAACTGCCAAAATCCTCGAAGGGAGGACACGTCTTCCTCTTGGTCGCAGTCGACAAATTCACCAAGTGGATCGAGGCCATGCCAGTCACCAACCGTAAGGGCAAAACCGCCCAAGTTCTTTGAATCCATAATCTACTGATTCGCGTATCGCACAAGATCATCACCGATAACGGATCAAACTTCATCTCCGAAGAATTCCGTGACTTCTCGAAGGCCTCGATCAATATCACGACGCCAGTGGGCGCACCCGCAAACAAACGGGCAGTGGAAAAGGCCAACAGCCTAATCGGTCCTGGCATCAAGAACGCCACGAGCTCACTCGAGCACAAAGTCGGCAATCGGATGAAAGAGCTACCGCCGTCTCCGTGGAGCTACGAACTATGCCAAACAGCTCCACCGTTACACACCGTTCTTCATGGTACACGGAGCTGAGGCGGTGCTACCACCGGCACGTCACCAGGCTCCACGAAGTCGTCGCATAGCGAAGCGAATCCATGTCAAGATTCAAGATGCCGTCGACACACTCGACGGCACAGGATATAGCAGCAGCTAGATCCGCGGTGTACCAAGAAAGTCTCCGCAACTATCACAGCCGCTGCGCCAAGGTCCTTCGTCAAGGAGACCTCGTCTTGCGACTCAAGCAAAAGCGACCGAACAAACTCGAGTCGCCATGGAAGGACCCTACGCCATCACCGAGGTCATCCGGTGGCGCCTATCGCCTCAAGCACGTGGAGTCTAGAGTCGATACTCCAACCCATGGAACATCTCGCACTTTCTGGCGATTCTACCCATAGCAATGGGCAATGTACCCTTTTACTTTCAATAAGGCTTACAGCCAAGGCTACTCAGAACCATGTACCTTCTCCATTACGCTACAAATAAAGCTAAGTGTCTCGCTCCCAACCTTCGAAAGTGACTATTTCTACGCAACTTTGATTACATGCTACTAACGCACTCGGGGCTCCCCACCTCACGATTTCATCGACCGAGGACAAACGTGTATACTGAGTAGCGGACCACGCCAGCAAACGAAAAGGGCACGTTAAATCAAAAGCACTGCGTGCTCGGGCTCCCCACCTCACGATTTCATCGATCGAGGACAAAACATGTACACTGAGTAGCTGACCACGTCGAGCCAAGCGAAAAGGGCATGTACTAACTCAAAGCATCACGTGCTCGCTAACAAGCGAACCTTTACAACAAAGGGCACATACACGCCCAGCCGCAATATACAAATTTTACATCTATCTGCTTATTTTCAGGTTCTACCTATTCGAAGAATAGCACGAGCACGCTGCTCAAACAAATCTACAATCTGTTCGCACACCTTTACACCGCCAGTAATGCGGACGATATTCCACTCGCCACCATCTGGCCGAGGAGGTGGCCCATCGCCATAGCAGCCAAATCTACATCGATGATGCACCTCACAAGAGACAAGGCAGCCTTCACCCTGCGACAAGCTCTGCCGCACCCTCCTTGACATTGCTGGCACTCAAACTTCGCCAGAAGACCTGCAAGGGTCGCTTCGGCATGCCATCCAACGGAAACATGACGTGCAACACCGAGGACGATGATGTATGCACCGGGCGGAGCACCGCGGAACTGGAAGACGCGATCCGCACCGTCGCCGGAACCATGGCACGATCGTGATCCATCCAAAAGAAGCCACCGGCTTCCATGTCCTGTTGAGTCAAGCAATTGACTCGAGCAATGCGCCCTTTTCTTCCTTCGAGCAAGATTCGCACCGCGACAACAAAGACTGAGAACAAGAGTAAGGCCAGCAGCTCACCAAGAACTAAGCTACAACCCGAAGAAGGACCAACTTACACTGCGGCTTTCGGACAGCCGACCCAGCTCCGCCATCAAGTATTCCTCTGGCTGCACTACGGTCGCCTTGGACTTCCAAACGCCTAAGACCGCGTAGCCCAAGCAAATCCTCTCCAAGCTGCGACACGATCCCGAAGAAAAGCGAGCTGCGGTATCATCCAACGATGCTCGTAAGGGCCTTTCGATGAAGTACCAACTGGTCAACACCGAAGGAACCTAAAGCGTAAGAAAAAGAAGGCACACCGATACTCAGCCAAAGATAAAAGCCCAACTCGAGGAATTCATTAAATAAGCATCATGGCTCAAGAATGGTGCTACAAAAGATATTTACAGCAAAAATAAACTACATACTACCCTACATCTCCTATGCCTAAGGCGAGGACACCGAGTGCCTCAGAGCCGACCGCTTAGTTGCCTCGCCCTGCTGCCACAGCTGCATCGCACAACAAGTCAATGAGCTTGGGCCCATATAAATATCGTGCTGCGGAGTAAGCAGCGAAGGCTACCTCTGATCCATCTGCAGCCGTCGGCATCCGAGAAGTGATCTGGGCAAGTCCAGCTCCGCCATAGCCCGCCATGGCCATCGCCAACGGATGCCGATGCCCTTCGCTATGGCCATACGCGCAGGCGCTTCGGCCGACAGAGCCTCTGCCAGAGCACCCACATCTTCAAGGGTTGCGCCCTTCGGGAAGAACTCCTGGTAGAAGCGACCAAGGACCTCCTTCGCCTTGGCAAGGGAGTTGACGACGGTACTGCAGCGGTCTTCGACCGCCACAGTGGCATCATCCAGAGCACTCCGTCCTCCGAAAGCATCATGGTGAACTCGATGCTGCGGCATCTGAGAAAAAACAAGAAAACATGAAGAAAAGCAACATAGAAGAAGACCAAGAAAAGGAGCAAGTGCAAAGCTAGCACTCACCCGAAATTGCTTGGCAGCAGCCATGAGCTTCACGACGCTTTTCGCTTCGGCTGTTTTCGTCGACTCGACTCAAGGCGCTCTTTCGCCTCAGCGGCAGCTTCGGCCTTCTGCTCCAATTGGCCAAGGCTCTTCTTCAGAGCATCAACCTCACGAAGAGAGTCATTATGCTCCTCTACATTTACAACAGGCAAGTGTCAAAGCACAGCACCAGGATAAGCAAGAAATGTAATACAAGGCATACGAATACCTTGAAGCTGCCGAAGTTTCACCTCCAGTCGAGCGCCCTCTACCAGCCGCTAGCCTCTTGGACAAAAGGCTGCGTAAAAGACAACATCAAGAAGATTAGACTTGGGGGCTACGCCCAACACAAAGAAGCAAACACAACATCAGCATCCGAAGACGCTCGGGGGCTCCCCCCGTGACGTGAAGCAGAAAACTTACGTGCTCCGAAGGCGAACCCGCAGGCCCGCCTGCGAAATTCTGAGGCGCAACCACCAGCCTCTCCTGCACAGGAGGATCCGGAGCGGCGCCACCCGAAGTCGCCACCGTCTGAGGAGGAGGCGACGCAATGTTCGATTCCCCCATCATCTCGCGCGCTCCATCACTAGAGCCGTCGGAGGATTGCCTGCATACGAATCAATCAACACAGGCGCAAAAATAACAAGGGAACAAAAGACAACAATGGCAACAAGATCACTTACGAGCCCAACGCGCTCAGGTCGAAGATAGGGGAAGCCTTTCGGGCCCTCTTCTCCTCCTTCTTCTCTTCCTTCTTCCGCTTTGCTGGCGGGTGCGGAGCAACAGCTCGCACAGGAACGGCAGGAATGGGAGAAGACGAACCCCCCTGAACATCATCATGACGCTCAAGACCCCGAGGATTTCTGGGAGTCGGAGGAGTCGAGGCATCCGAAGACTCGCTCGAGCTTCGTGATCGCTTACTCGAATGATCTTCACTCGATTCGTCGGCATCCTCCGCCGGAGATCGCGCCGAAGGAAGCTCGGACACGGAATCCACCACTTCATTATCCGGGGCATTCGGATACCTTTCGGGCAATGGTGGCGCCATGCCTGGCACTTTGAAGCTCTACAAGATGAGAAGAAACTTTGTTAGCAAACAAAGGGCACAAGTACACAACTGACAAAACATAAGGGAAGCACTACGTGCGCAAATCTACACCTTTGGCACGGCCAACGTCGACGAAAAGGGCGGAGTCAACGACTTCCCCGGGATTTCCTCGTCGGCCTTGAACTTCAACAGCACGCGAAGAGCCCTGTCAAGTTCCACCTCGGAGATTTTCTCACTCGAAACCCTCGTCGGATCACGGCGCCCAGAGTAAAGGAACATCGGATGAGCCCTCGCCTGGAGCGGCTGCACCCGACGCTCAAGAAACACCCGGATAATGTCGACATCGTTCACCTCCTTCTCAGGAATCAATTGGAGCTCCTCCACCCGACGGTACAAGGCCTCTATCTCCGCCACCTCACCGTCTAAGATCTGATTTTTCCAGGACCTCTTCTTCACAATCAACTGGGAGGGGTCAAAAGGAACGAGACCAAAATCTTGCCCAGGCAGCACGGAGTCACGGATGTAAAACCATTTCCTCCGCTAGTACTGGACAGATTCGGACATGGAGAAGGAAAAGAATTGGACATCGGGACTAAGAGAGATGATGAAACCCCCAATGGGATACACACCATCCGAACCAGACTGCCTCCTCACGGAATACAGCTTCCGGAAGAGGCCAAAGTGCGGCTCAATGCCAAGCCAACACTCGCAAAGAGTGATAAAACACGCAATGTGGAGAAGGGAGTTGGGAGATGATGATGGAGTTGAACCCCATAGAAGAAGAGCAGTCCACGAAGGAAGTCATGGACTGGATACGAAAACCCACGCAAAACAAAGGCGACGAACATAACCCGGTACCCAGATGGGGGACGGGGGATTACCTCATTGCCGAGGAGTTTCATGGCCGTCGCATCCTGCGGGATTAGGCTCCGCTCGCGCAGCTTGCGAAGATCGCTCTCCCGCGTCTCTGATCGCCGCCAGCCACCATCGGTGACACGAGCAGCGGCGGCGCCCTTCTTGCCTCCGGCAGTGCTGGTCCCAACTGCAGATGAGGATTTCTTCTTCCCCATGGCGCTACGGCGGTGGTGGCGCTAACGACGAAGACAAAGGAAATGCGAAGGAAATCTCAGCACGCAGCAAGAATCGCTCGAGCGCAAGGAAGCAATGGACAGATGAACTGCTGCGGTAAAAGACATACCACGATTTCACCACGGATTATAACAGCAAAGACGACGCACGCTGGCCGTCCATCGAGAAGACGTAACGCCAACGGCAGATCTGGCTGTACACGTGTCAGCACCAAAACGAACCGTCGTTCCCACGACGTCCACTACGCGCGGAAATCGAGGAAACGCCATAATCATCTCCACGCCGCGCGTGACCGGTCAATTCAAAGTCAGGAAGTGGGACCCACGCATCGTCCAGTCAAGTCATCTCTGGCGCAGCAGACGCTTGAGGTCATTGATCGTCAGCACTGACGTCATCAACAGCTATACTAGCAATAACTTCGCCCATAAAGTACTCACCGAATCTACGATTCGACTAAATACTCGGGGGCTACTCCTATCAGAAGTGCTGGTCGCGCACCCGATGTACTTCCGGGTAACAGGAAGGCCCACGAGATTTTCCTACAACCGATGCAAGATACAAGACTCGAAGTCTCTGCCCGAGTTCACGACTCCGCCAGACACTGGGGCTACTCCAAACCGGAGCGATGGCCGCTCACACACAAGAGCTTGAGTCCCACGTCGAGTCCACGACTCCACTACGGACTCGGGGCTACTCCCATAGGGAGGAAGGATTTCAGCATCCGAAATTTTCGAGTCCCACGGACTAAACAACTGAGCAATGCTTGCACTAAAGTCCGCCGAGTTCACGACTCAACAGACACTCGGGCTACTCCCATAGGAGCTGGTCGCGCACCCTATTAAATCTTCGACTGCGATCTTCCGGATCCGCATGCAAAAACTTTTCGGCAACTCTGCCCCAATTAATGCTAAGTGAGTAACATCCTCCTTGGCCACCCGAAACACCTCCGCGGTGATAAACATTCGGATGCTGCATCTGCGACGCAAAGATAAGACCTACAGATACCATCTGATGGCTCGCAACGCACCGATCAAGGCCTCGCTAGTATAAATCCATGCCAACAAAGCGTGATGAAAATCCCGACGACGCTTGGGTACATCATTTAAAATCACCGAATTCCACTCGTAAGTCCTCCGCGCCGAGTCGAATTACGCCAGCATATGTTCCGGGTTCGAGTCGAGGGACTCGCACCTGAAGAAGATCGTGTTGTTTTGTCCTAAGACGATTAACTGACCCTGATCCGTCGGGTGAGTCAGGCACACGCATCAACAATCCTTACACATTCTCTTGAAAGACAGAGTTACACCCGAAGGATTGAAGAGTCCTCAGCCGATTCTACGATTCGACTGAACACTCGGGGGCTACTGACATGGTTATACCCGACGGGTACATAACTTCAGCATACCTGGTCCAGCCCAAGGAAGGCCCACAGCAGACATACGCTGGCCCATGAAGATTTTCGGGTAGCCAAGGCCCATGACGCCTTCGGATCCTTGGAGAGCAAGACTAGAGTTTGAATACAACTTGTAACCTACTCGTATTGGCACCCGAGACCTAGCCTCCCCATATATAAAGGCTAGGAGGGTCCAACGAGGAGGGCACGTACACAGATGATCCATACTTTTCAGACACGCCCACGCCAGATCGAATCACACTGTAACTTCGGTTCCGCAGTAATCAAAGAGCGCATAGCAGGAGTAGGGTTTTCCCTCCGGGCCTGAACTCGGTAAATCTCGTGTCCCCTGGTTGCTTGTCTGTTAACCGTGCCACGATCTCCAGCATCCCCATCTTCTCCAAAACCCAAGTCCATAACAATGGGCATTGACGAGATTAAACCTCGCCAGCCGTGCTTCTAGGGCTAATGCCCTTTCCTCCAGCTCGTCTAGTGTAAGTTCCGAGGCGATTGGGATTGGCATTGTAAGTGCTTCTCTAAGGATTTCACGGGCACCTAGGGTAACCACGTGTCTATCCACCGGAGAATTTTTTGATTCCTGGGGAATCCTTCTGAATCCTCCTCATATTCCTCAGCAATTTTCTCCTCGGCCGGAAGATCTTTAGCCGGAGTCTTGTTTTTATTCTTCTTATTTTCCTTATTGGCCTTATTGGTACCTGTGGAAAAGATGACTTTTGTTCCGATTCCAGGAGTCAAGCTTCTGTTAGTACTTTTGGACATTTGTACGTCAAGATTCTCTCCGAGATCCATATCATCTTGCAAATCAGGAGAGTTTTCATTGTATTCATCCATACCATTGTAGGGACTTAGATCTGACCCTTCTCCTTCTTCTGTAGCCCTAGAGGTGAACTCCTCCTCGAATTCTGCTTCATATGCTCAGAGATCTGCCGATGTCATGGACTCCCTTGGGAAGGCTGGTGTGTTAGTGTTCGTTCCGATTGCGTCTAACACTAAGTCATTATCGTCTCTAGCACCGATAGAGCCAGATCTAGATTTAACGTAGCCGACAAAGTGAGATCCACGTGCTCTGAGGTGGGTGAGGCTCTCTTCATTGGCTTCCACGAAACTCTTGATGGTCTTGAGGACAGCATCCATACCGGCATTACCGTGATGCATCATCCGCCTCACTATGTGCCTCAGAAGTGATTTTCCTTCTTTGGCATTGGCAGAGCCGGATCCGGAGTTGTTGCGGCTTTGATCTTCCTGAGATTCGTACTCCTGAGGGAGATCTTCATCAGATCCGATCTTATCTTTCTCCACTATCTCCGCTTGAGAAGCGGGTTGGGTGGGATTAGGCTTTTCTGATATCCAGAACTCTGCTGCTTCCATGGACAAAGCAGATCTAGATGTTTCTTCTACCTCTATCATCACCACTGGGTTAGGTTGGGAAAGTTTAGCCGAATCGAGGTAAACATCGATCTCGCCAAAGGACATAATTGTGTAGCTGGTCACGGTCTCCCTAGCAGGAATCCAAGTCTCATCGAGAAGGACGATAGGGACATCGCTAGCATAGAGGACCCGATCGACGGTGATTGTCTCGTCGATTCTGATTCGCGCAGATTCCGCCCGGAACGCAGATCCAAAGGTCACCTACCCCACGGTAGGCACCAACTATTGTCTGGGCATGGAAAGATATGGAGTGTGCAACATATGGTGTACCGGGACGGTGAGCACACAAGCTTACCCAGGTTCGAATCCGTCTGCGGTGGGCAGATCCTACTCCTTCTAGCAATCTAGTATAATGGTAGAGCTAGAAGTACATATTGCAAGAGAGGTTTTGCCTGTGCGAGTTGAGGTTTATTGTTTATGCCCTAAAGGTTGATCCCTAGGATAGCTTATATAGTCATCCGGTCCTAGGGTTACAAGAGAGTCCTATCCGGCTACGATACAGAGTCGGTTACATAGTACATCTTGGACTACAAGTATTTGTACAAGCCTAAGTTGGTAAGTATTATAGGCCTTCCTGTAGCCGGATGGGCTTCCAACTTCTCTCCCTGACTGGGCTACCCGTGAAGCATAGCTCTAACCCGAAGCAGGCCACCCTGGTCAGCGAGTCATAGTGGGTATACCTAGAAAGTATATCCCCAACAGATTCTTCTTCGTATGCCCGGAGATCTATCGACGGCATAGATTCCCTTACGGAATACGGTGTGACAGTGTTTGTTCCGATGGTGTCTAGCACCGAGTCATTGTCGACTCCAACCTTAGTAGAGATGGATGTAGAACCAACATAGCCGATGAAGTGAGATCCACGCGCTCTAAGGTGGGTGAGCCGTTCAGCGTTGGCTTCCGTGAAACTTTTGATGGTCTCGGGGACGACATTTAGATTGTCATTGGGATGCAACATCATTCGCCTCACTGTGTGCCTCAGAAGTGACTTTTCCGCTCCTTCCTCGGTAGAATCGGATCCGGAGTTGTTGTAGCGTTGGTCTTCCTGAGATTCGACCTCTATAGAGAGATCTTCTTTAGATTCGACCTTCTCTTTCTCAATGATCTCCGCCTCAGGGGCGGGTTGGGTGGGATTACGGTTTTTCGAGATCCGGAACTCTGTCGCCTCCATGGACAAATTGGATCTAGAAGTTTCTTCCACCTTTTCATCACTGGTGGGGTGAGTTGGGTAGGATCAGTGATACGTCCAAAACGTATCTACTTTCCCGAACACTTTTGTTATTGTTTTTCCTCTAAACTTGTGTGATTTGGATACAACTAACACAGATTGATGCTGTTTTCAGCAGAATTACCTTGGTGTCTAGTTTTTGTGCGGAAAATCAACTATCAGGAAAAATCCCAGAAAATATGCCAAAAATCCTATTTCACCAGAAGACTCACGGAGTAGGGCCACGAGGGGCCCACACCACCTGGTCGTGCGGGCCAGGCTAGGCCGCACCTGGGGGTGGTGTGGCCGCCTCGGCTGCCCCCTCAGCCTCCCTCTTCGCTTATAAGTTGCCTCTTGACCTAAAAACCAAGGGGGGTTCGACGTTTTTCCAGAAAGAGTTCCGATGCGCCGCCGCCACCAGATTCCGCGATTCGGGACCAGAAACTCCGTTTTGGCACCCTGCCGGGACGGGGAATTAGAGGAGATCATCACCATCGCTTCTCCATCGACCATCCATTTTTCCCCCATCTATGAGTGAGTAATCCCCCGTTGTAGGATATGGGGATGGTAGGGATTGGATGAGATCGTTCATGTAATGGCATCAGATTGTTAGGGCATGGTGCCTAGTATCTATTATTAGTGATTTTTGACTTTGTTGCAACTTGTTATGCTTAATGCTTGTCACTAGGGCCCGAGTGCCATGATTTCAGATCTGAACATGTTATTGATTCATTATGATAGTATTGTTTATGGTCTTATCTGCAAGTTGTATACACATATTGTTGTCCGGAACCAAAGGCCCCGAAGTGATAGTAATCGGGATAACCAGAGGGAATGGTTTTGATGTGAGGATCACATGTGTTCACGGAGTGTTAATGCTTTGCTCTGGTGCTCTATTAATAGGAGCACCTTAATTGTCAGTAGTTCCCTTGAGGCCCCGCTGCAAACAGGCTGGTAGGACAAAAGATGTTGTGCAAGGTCTCATTGCAAGCACGTATGACTATATATGGAACACATGCTATGATTATTTAGTACTTGGATGCTTTATCTTATTTATCTGCAAATGCCCTATGTTTTGATTGCCATATGAATTGTCTTTTCCATGCAACGCCCGTGCATCCATCCATATGCCTACCGCGCTTTAATCCTACTGTTTACTGCAATTGTTACTACTGTCTTTACTTTTAGTACTGCTATTGCTACTACAAAACTGTTGCTACTAATAAACTAATGTGAGCAAGATTGTTTCCAGGTGCAGCTGAATTGACAACTCAGTTGTTAAGGCTTATAAATATTCTTTGGCTCCCCTTGTGTCGAATCAATAAATTGGGTTTCACTTCCCTCGAAAATACTGCGATACACCACCTATACTTGTGGGTCATCAAGACTATTTTCTGGCACCGTTGTTGGGGAGCATAGCTCTATTTATCAAGTTCACTTGGAATCACTATTGTTCGCTGCCATCCATCCATCATGGGTAAGTCTCGTGATGGAAAGTTCCTATTTTACCATCCACTACAAGGATAGGCACGGTTCTGAACACCTCTGTTGCTCTTGATTCACCATCTCTTATGAGTAAGCTCCTTACACAACCACATACACATGTTACACACACTGCTACTACTACTGAATCTGAAACTTCTGATACTTATGATGCTGCTTCTACTCTTCTTGATAAAAGTGGTCCATTAGGTCCTTTCCTAGATGCTACGATTGCTAGAACTATAGCTGGAAATACTAAAACTCCTAATGAAGACACTACTACACCTGTCAGTTCACCTGAGTCTAGAGAAAGTTATGATATCGAAGATGGTTATATAGAGATGACCGGTGAATTTATTAAAGAATGTCAAAACACCCATGATAGGAGTGCTATTAAGAGTCTCCTTGAGAGGTGTACTATAAAACCCAAATTGTCCCCTAATGCTAAGTTTGTTGGATCTCCCATAAACATTAAAGATAAGGATTATGATTTCTCTCTTGATCTATCTTACATAGCTATTGTTGAGAAAGAACCTTTTTGTGGGAATAAGAATGAAAGTGCGTAGCACATATGACTGAGCTTTCTACCATGAGTGGCTTATTTTCTGATAATATTAAGATGCGCACCTACTTTGTTGCTAAAATTTTCCCTTTTTCATTGAAAGGAGAAGCTAAAACTTGGTTTAATAATTTACCTCCTGGATCTATTGATAGCCCTGATTGCTTGATTAGTACCTTCCTTCAAAAATATTTTCCTCCTAGTGCTAGACATGCTATTTTGCAGGAACTTTTTGATTTTAAACAGGGAGAAAAAGAGATATTGCCTAAATCATGGGCAAGGTTTTGTGCTTTGATTCATGCACAGGCTGGATGTCCATTACCTAAGAATGAGCTTGTTGACATATTTTATAATGGACTAACTGAAGAATCTAGGACATACCTGGATAGTTGTGCTGATTGTGTTTTCAGGAATAGGACTCCCAAGGAAGCTGAGGAATTAATGGCTAAAATAAGCAAGAATTATGAAGATTGGACTCCTCCTGAACCAGCTATACATGAGACAATTATACCTGAACCAACTATTTGTTGGGTCTGCAGCATAGAAAACAAAAAATTTCCTACGATGAGAACTATACGCCAAGATCTATCTACTAGATACAGAGCAACGGGTGGACATACATCCATGGAGAACTTACCCTCGAAGACAACGAGTTTTGTTAACGAGTAGGAACTCGTGGTTGATGTAGTCGTACGCTTGCCGATCTCAAGATCGTGTGGAAGTCCGAGCGCTGCAAATCAGCTGCGCATCCGTCCTCGCACACACGTTCAAACCACCGGACAACCTCCACCTCCTCGCTCCAGCGATCCAGCGAGCAAGAACTCCTTCCGATTTAAATGCCACGGGAACATGTATCTCGCTAATCCGAGATCATGGGGAATAATTCTAGAGGGGAGAGATCCTTCACAAGGAGGTGTGAGGATGAAGGAGGAATGGGTGGCCTTTTATAGGAGGGGTGCCTCTCTCCATGGCTGGCGCATGGGGGTGACCCTCACCTCCCCCATTCATGTGGTGGTAACCCCTCCACATTAAAATGCCTCTTCACATTCCCTTTTAAAGTCTCCACTTTAAATGCATTAAATTTCTCCAAATTTAATGCTCTCTCATTTAATAAAAATCTTTTTATTAAATTTATTCAGAATTTTGTTAATTACTTTAATTAACAAACATTCACATATAGCCCCTTGCAATATTTCAATATCACATGTAGAACCACCTTCTGTAATTTCACCCGAAACAATTTCCGGTTTCTATTGAAAACAATTCCTGCGCTTTGCAATTCTTTCGTCTGAAACATATGTGCTCCAAAATGGTGTCCGGTAACTCTTAAGTGTGCCACCCTATGGTTCGCGAATAATGCAGACATGATCGAGACCCTTCTCCGATCAATAATCAGCAAGGACACGGAGATCCGTACTGACTCCTACACATTCAACGATGACTCCTGTGATCGTGAGAACCTTTAACGCTTGTAACTAGATCCCTTTGTCTCTCGATATATTACATGTCCGAGATTCGATCATCGGTATCTCCATACCTAGTTTGATCTCGTTACCGACATGCACTCTTTTCTCGTTCCCGTGATATAACATTCTAGTGATCACATGACTTGCTTGCAAGATATCCTAATGTGATATCACCGAGAGGGCCCAGAGTATATCTATCCGTCATCTGGATTGACAAATTCCACTCTTGATCCATGAGCCTCAACATAACACCTTTGTAGTACTGAACCCATGTTTATAGTCACCCTGTTACGGTGTGACGTTTGATGTTATCAAGATACTCTTCCGGTGTTAACAATTAACATGATCTCGTGGTCTAAGGATAAAGATTACTTCGTATGATGTTATAGCAATATAAACATAATGACTTGATCGTAATGCTATACTTCGGATGAATGTTCATCACATCATTTCACAAATGTTGTGACCTTGTTATTAACAACATCCAATGTCCATGATCAGGAAACCTTGATCATCTTGTAATCAACAAGCTAGTCTATAAGAGAGGCATAACTAGGAACCCTTTTTGTTTATTAAACACACATGTATTGATGTTTCCTATCAATACAATTATAGCATGCAAAATAAACATCTATCATATACAAGGAATACATAATAACAACTTTATTATTGCCTCTCAGGGCATATTTCCTTCACTATTCCTGCGCCTATACCAACATCAAAGAAGAGGGGAGTTATTGAACTAAATGATGAAGTGATGAAGGAAGCTAAGAAATGTCTTAAGAAGAAGGGAATTAAAGCTGTTGACGTCAAGAATTTACCTCATATAGAAGAATTATGTAAGCCAATTCCCCACTCATCCACTATTGAGGTACACTCTCTCCAACATTTTGATGAAGGTGATATCCCTTACTCTAAACCTCCTGATCAATGCTTAGAAGAATTCGATATTTTTATTGTTAAGCAAGATAATTTTAATAAAAGGGTGCAAAATCATTTAATGGAAAACTCTAGAGCTATTGTTGAGTTAAAACATATTGTGGAAAGAACCTCTAATGATGTTAAAATGCTTGTTAAACATTTTCAAATGGTTCAAACTCAAATTGATCAGCTTATTAAGGTACAAAAAGACTTGCTAGTTAATGCTGCTAAAGAAAAACATGCTTATGAAATTAGAACTAGAAGTGGTGCTGCTACCTAGGATCCTCTATATCCTGAGGGGCATCCTAGAAGAATTGAGCAGGATTCCCAACAAGTTGAAAATATTGGTACTACTCCTAAGAAAAATAAACATAAAACCATTATGGACCTTCTGAACCTGCTAAAGATCCTAATAGTATATCTGTCTCTGATGCTGAAACTGAAGTGGCAATGAAGAAAATGATGCTCCTGATAAAGAAAAAGTTGAAGAAGATCCTGAAAGGCATAGTAAGAATACTAAATACACTAAAGAAGATTTTGTTGCTAAGAAACATGGTAGTGAAAGAGAGCCTTGGGTCCAAAAACCTATGCCTTTCCCTGATAAGAAACACAAGTCGAAGGAAGATGAACACTATAACAAGTTTTGTGAGTGGATGAAACCTTTATTCTTGCAAATTCCATTGACTGATGCTATTAAATTGCCTCCTTATTCAAAGTATATGAAGGATATTGTCTCGAATAAAAGGAAGATCCCTAATGAAGAAATTTCTACTTTGCTTGCTAATTATTCCTTTAATGGTAAAGTTCCAAAGAAACTTGGAGACCCAGGGATTCCAACTATTCCTTGCTCTATTAAAAATAGTTATGTTAGAACTGCTTTGTGTGATTTGGGAGCAGGAGTTAGTGTTATGCCTTTTTCTCTCTATAAGAGACTTCAACTGGAAAAACTAATACCAACTGATATATCTTTGCAAATGGCTGATAAATCTACTACTATTCCTGTTGGTATATGTGAGGATGTACCTGTTCAAGTGGCTCATAATTGCTTGATATTAACTGATTTTGTTGTGCTTGAAATGCCTGAAGATGATAATATGTCTATTATTCTTGGGAGACCTTTTCTTAATACTGCAGGAGCTGTTATTAATTGCAATCAAGGAAAGGTGACTTTCAATGTTAATGACAAGGAACATACTGTCTATTTCCCCAAGAAAATTGATAGGACTTACGGTTTGAATTCAATTGAACATGTTGAGGGCATTCAAGTCGGAGAAATATATTGTCCCATACCAAGAGAAAAATATGAAACTATTATGATTGGGACCATTGCTATCAAGATTAAGGTAACATAATCATTAGTGGAATTCAAAGTTTTGTTTCATATAAAATTGTTTTGGTAACAAGACCTGATCAACCTTGTTAACAAAGGGATTTTAATGAACAAAACAATGTTTTCACCATGATTATCTCCGCTTACTTTTATTTTATCCATTCTAGTTTTTGCTTTCATTTAGTTTACTTTTCTATTGTTAGTTGCCTGCTTGTTAGAGTGTCTTAGAACTTCTGAAGTTTTAGCTTTGTTTAGCTATTGCATCATTCCAGAAACCTTTTTCTGTCAGAAAATCATTCATCTATACCTAAAAATTGCTCAAAATAAAGTGTCTTGAAAAATTCCAGAAAATTCATATTAAATTTTTACGTGAAAAAAGGGGAAGAGAAGTGCCTGGAGAGTACCAGGGGGGCCCACCAGGCAGGCACACCACCTGGTGGCGCGGCCAGCCCAGGGGCGCGCCTGGCCATGGTGCGGGCCACCCCTGGCCCTCCACTCACTCTCTCACTTCCTACTGCTCTCTCTCTCGTGAAAACACCAGTTCATTGCTCGAACGTTCTTACTGTTCTTGTCCACGATTTTTCGATCTCCTTGCTCAGCCCATCTTTGCTGCTGAAATTTGGAGCAATTGTTCTCCGGTATGTGACTCCTCCGCTTGTCTAAGTAGATTTGTGTTTAGTGGTTTATATCTTGATTATTTTGCTGCTATAGGTGACAGGTTATGAGAGCTTGTAAGCTTGTTCAATGCTTAGAGATATTGTTTTGATGCATGTTTAGGCCTCTTACAAGTCCCCATGAGTAGTGCCCTTCATTATGTATTCACTTTGCAATCACTTGTTTAATGGATGTTTAAATTTCAGAATATCAAAGATGAACAACCACACCTTTGGAGAAATATTTGAGAGGGACACACCTAGGAGGTCAAGGCCCTCAAGATCAGCCTCTCAGTTTAGGCCTTCATACAATGAAGATCTCATTGCACCACGCTTTGGCAATGAAGGAGATGAGGGGGATGCTCACCCATCTACTTTTCCTTGTTTTACCTTTTTACAAGCTGCAGGGATCCTCGATGATTTCTTATTACTAGTTCAGAGGGTCGGTTTAACCTCATACATGGAAGATGAGAGTGAGCAATATGTCGTGCTCACCAAAACTCTCGTTGAGAGTTTCGTTTTCACTAACACCCTCTATCAGTCAACTGTTTCTTTCAGAATTTATAATCAGCCTATTACCATGTCATTGGAAAGATTTTGCAGCATTATAGGTATAGGCATGATAGGGACAGTGAAGAAGATCCAAGGTCGGCCCGCTGACTTGCTGGAGCTCTATCGAAGTGTGACAAATGACGACGACCGCATAGCTCAGCGCGGGAAGATAAGAAACATCCAACTCCCAGCTCTTAGATACTTTGTTTATTATCTTGCCACTAGCATTCTTGGTAGGGAGAACACAAGTAATATCTCTAATTATCATTTAGCCTTCCTCGCTGCTGCACTTAATAATGATACCCGGTACAATCTTGGCTCTCTCATTGCTCGCCGCCTAGCTGCTAGGGGACCTATTTATGGGGGCATTATTGCTTCACGCATGGTTACTGCATTAGAACTTTATGTGGATCCTAATGATACTATATTGGCACCATAAAGGCTTGATCTTGCTGCCATGAAAACACATCACTTTGTCACTGCTGACTCTGATACGGACAGTTTAGTATACAGGATGTTGTTTACTGACGGGGATGAAAGGGAGATTCCTTTGCCGCAATCTACTTTGTTCAGTATTCACAGGAGGCCATGGTCACGTTCCAAGGAGCAGGTGGACGAGCAGCTCCACTTACTTGGTTTCCACATGTAGCACCAGGAGGACGTGCCCTCTTACGACTACTCTGCGCACTACGGTGGGGCGTCCTCGAGCTCGTACCAGGACGAGGGTACCTCCTCGCCGTACTACGGAGGCGCTCCATCTTGGCCAACTTGGGATTGATACCCACTTAGGCCAAAAGCCTAAGCTTGGGGGGAGGTACACCAACATCACACTCATCTCCATATCATGTTTAGTCGGTACTTTGTATATCCATGCTTCGTTCTCTTTTTAGTTTTTGTTCTTTCTTTGCTTTTGCTTTCTAAAACACAAAAAGACCAAAAATATTTCTGTTGTTTCTCTTTGTTTGCTTCTTCTTCTTTTTTCCTTGGTTTGCTTTTTCCTTTTTGCTTTGTTTGAACTATTCAAAAAACCTAAAAAGATTTTGCTTTCCTTGTTTTTCCTTTTTGTTCTTGCCTTTGAAAATTGAAAAAACCAAAAATATTTGTTGTTCTTCCTTGGTTTTGTGAAGTTCGTTGCAGGGTTCAGCAGTCCTCAGTAGAATTTGGTTTCATGTTATTATTCAAGCCACACAAGTGAAGGGAAATAATGAGGATTAACGACAACTTGAGGTGTGGTGAGAGGCTGGTAACGAACTCTATTTGTTTTCATTTTTGTACATATACTCATCATTGTGAGCATGCTCAGTCTGTTCATGTAGGGTGTATGTTATTTATGGATGTTTAATAGTTCTTGCTTTCTTACTATTAGCTCCAGCTCGCTAATAGTTTGTAGCATGTCATATGAATGTTTGCTTGTATTGCTCTATTCATAACTTGGTATGACACTGTGGTATCCTCCTCTGAATGTTTCACTTGAATTGACTTGGCACATGCTCATGCATGCATATGACTGAAACACTAGTCAGTTAAGCCTCGATGAATTATTTTGCCTCAGGGGTCTTGAATCACTTTCATGCCATGATTAGTCTTGTTTTGTTGCAAGCATGATTATGACAGTTATTGCTCTCTCGTTTTTCGCTCCCTTACTATTGCTAGCCTTCACTTGCACTGAGTATGAGCTCTACTCGTGTTTACAATTCCCCAAAACCAATATTACCAAAAGACTCCACCATACCTACCTATTAGCATCATTTCCTTTTCCGTGCATATTCACTACGCCTTGTTTTCTTCCGAATAAAATGTTTACTTGTTATGAGAAAGTTAGTTAGTAAAGCTCTCACGAACTTGATGGCACACTTTATTTCTTACACTTAATAGACATGAACCATTGTGACTGTCCATGTGAGTTATATGCTTGCAAATTATAGGCTGGGATTAGCAAAACCGTGTTGTCACGGGGAACGCTTTCAACATCTGTAAATATATACCCAGTTGATATCATGCTCTTTTGTTTGCGGATGTCATCGGTGTGAAATAAAAGGGGAGCTTGTAAGTCCATGGAGTTATGTATGTGTGTTAGAGAAACGCCTGGGCCGCCGGTCTAATCCATGCCTAATCATGGTGGAAACCTACAGCGTAACCATAATGAGTATCTATGAAGCATTCTTCTTTAAAAAAAGAGAGATAGCTATTAAGAAAAAATAAAAAAAAGAGATTTGAGAAAAGAGGAAAGAGAGAAAAAAAGCACCATTTTCCCATGGTAAATAAGGAGAATGTTGAGATACTCGTTGTCTGCTTGTCTTGTCATTTTGATATGGGGATTCTTCCGTATCATCGGGCAAGGGGTACCCCGTTGGCGGTTCTCTATGATACGCATGTTTTTACTATGACAAGAACTTACCGGTAACTAATGTTGAGTAGCATGAGGAGCGGTCCTCGTACTCAAGGGACATGAGATTTCCAGTTTATAGCCTGTCAAGCATATAACTCAGATTGGACCTCAATTTCACCCTAACCATTTAAAGATGCTTATGATAGGGCCAATGAGAGCTCAAAGCTAATGAGTACCATACTTTCAGCATTTGGAAGCCTTTCAAACTTTTCAAAACCTTTTTCATTTCCTTGTTGAGTCTCCACACATTCTATGAGCACTTTCTTGAGAACATACACTACTAGAAAAACGCCTATTCGTGGCGCACATGAAAAGGCCTTCTGTGGCGCACTAGCAAAGGCGCCACAGGCTCAAGGCTACGGGTTGAGTGTGGCGGCCGCACATGTGCGCCCGCCGTTATATGCGAATAAATGGCGCTTTTACCATGGTGCCGGTGCATGTCATGTCATATGTTTCGGATGTTTTTTTCAAAAAAAAAAAAAAATCGCTTTTGAATTGCAAAAGCAATCGGGTCCGCATTGCGTCGGGAGGTGAGGTGGCCGACCTACCACCGCAGGAGGTGCGGAGGCCGTGGACTTGCTACTCCTCACGCATCGCGCCGAGGAAGAGGCAGTGAGGTGTGGCTGGAGAAGGGAGGAGGTTGCCGCAAGGAGAAGGAGGTCTTCGGCGGTCGTCGGAGCTCGTCATCGCTCTTCGTGACTGCAAGGAGGAGGAGGCGAGGAGGAGGCCGCAAGGAAGGAGGAGGCCGCAAGGAAGGAGGTCGTCGCCGTCATGACTGCAAGGAGGAGGAGAAGGTCGCCGCCGCCATCGCCATTGTCACTGCCACAGCAAGGGAAGGAGGAGGAGGAGAAGAAGAGAGAAGGAAAAGGAGGAGGAGAAGAGAGAAGGAAAAGGAGGAGGGAGGAGAATGAAAAATAGAAGAGGGAGGGAATCGGGGTAGGTGGGCGGGGTGGTGATTCAAATTTGAATCCCGCCCAAGATTATCCGTGGCGCACTAGGTGGTGGTGCGCTACGGGTAAGTTGCCTCAATTTTTTTTTCTGCAGCAAAAAATCTTGTTTTTGCCATAACTTTTTACTCTTTTCGTCATTTTGGTATATTATACGTTTTTTTTCGACATCGTATGCAAAAGTTACGGCCTTTTTACCGTGGCATGACTTTTTTTGCAAATAAAAGTAAAACTCATTTTGTTAATTTTACTAGAAGCTATACCACATTACCTACCTAAATATGAAAGGATTTAATTTTTTGAAGTGTTTATCATTTTCATTTATTTTTTGCAAACCCTAAAAAGGCGATCCACGGGGGGGGGGGGGTGGAGTTGGTGTATGCCACTTAGGCGTAGGGCACTAGGGCAGAGTGCCCTACGGCTAAGTTTATACATCTGATCTGTGGCGCACTATGCCATGTGCGCCATGAGATGTTAACCGTTGTTCACAGGAGGCGTGCGCTTAGCGAGCGCACCCCATGTGCGCCAGATGACACTAACAACCGTGGCGCACATGACTATAGTGCTAGATGTTTGGCGGCGTCCAATGGGCCTGGACCACACACATGGCGCACTATAGTCATGTCGCCACTTGTTCTAGTTACTAGTAGGGCACTGCCCACAGGTGAGCCACGCCTGTTTTAGCCGTGGGGCACTTCAACCATGTGAGCCACGGATGTGCTGATTACCTATAGCTGTTTTCCTAGTAGTGATAGTTGTCATTCTTAGTGTAATGTGCTTGTCTCAAAACTTGATTAATTGTGTTATGAATTTGATGCTTGTATCTTTGACAACTTTACTTCTAGTTTTCACTTGAACTTCAGAGGTGCCTTGGCATTTATGTTTTCTCTACAATCAAAGGCAAGAGAGATACCACTCTATCATGCCTTTTTATGAGCATTACAATGCTGCTTATGTTTATGTTTCATGCTACTTATTATTTTTGAGTTGGAATCTCTTCATAGCTTGCAATGACTATTAAGTAAACTTAGTTGCATACTCTTTATTATGAATTGCCTGCGTAGTTGACCATATGCTGAGAATATATACATCTTATGAAGCAAATGTGTTCGTGAAATTTTCTTTTATCGCACTCAGTTTTCAACTGAATTGCTTGAGGACAAGCAATAAGCTAAGCTTGGGGGGAGTTAATACGTCCAAAACGTATCTACTTTCCCGAACACTTTTGCTATTGTTTTTTCTCTAAACTTGTGTGATTTGGATACAACTAACACGGACTGATGCTGTTTTCAGCAGAATTGCCTTGGTGTCTAGTTTTTGTGCGGAAAATCAACTATCAGGAAAAATCCCGGAAAATATGTCAAAAATCCTATTTCACCAGAAGACTCACGGAGCCAGAAGACAAGACGGAGTAGGGCCACGAGGGGCCCACACCACCTGGCCCGCGGGCCAGGCCAGGCCGTGCCTGGGGGTGGTGTGGACGCCTCGGCTGCCCCCTCAGCCTCCCTCTTCGCCTATAAGTTGCCTCTTGACCTAAAAAACAAGGGGGTTCGACGTTTTTCTAGAAAGAGTTCCGATGCACCGCCACCACCAGATTCCGCGATTCAGAACCAGAAACTCCGTTCTGGCACCCTGCCAGGATGGGGAATTGGAGAAGATCATCGCCATCATTATCACCATCGCTTCTCCATCGACCATCCATGTTTTCCCCATCTATGAGTGAGTAATCCCCCGCTGTAAGCTATGGGGATGGTAGGGATTGGATGAGATCGTTCATGTAATGGCATCAGATTTTTAGGGCATGGTGCCTAGTATCTATTATTAGTGCTTTTTGACTTTGTTGCAACTTGTTATGCTTAATGCTTGTCACTAGGGCCTGAGTGCCATGATTTCAGATCTGAACATGTTATTGATTCATTATGATAGTATTGTTTATGGTCATATATGCAAGTTGTATACACATATTGTTATCCGGAACCAAAGGCCCCGAAGTGACATCAATCGGGATAACCAGAGGGAATGGTTTTGATGTGAGGATCACATGTGTTTAGGGAGTGTTAATGCTTTGCTCCGGTGCTCTATTAAAAGGAGCATCTTAATTTCCAGTAGTTCCCTTGAGGCCCCGCTGCAAACGGGCTGGCAGGACAAAAGATGTTGTGCAAGTTCTCATTGCGAGCACGTATGACTATATATGGAACACATGCCTATGATTATTTAGTACTTGGATGCTTTATCTTATTTATCTGCAAATGCCCTATGTTTTGATTGCCATATGAATTATCTTGTACATGCAACGCCCGTCCATCCATCCCTATGCCTACGGGGCTTTAATCCTACTATTTACTGCAATTGTTACTACTGTCTTTACTTTTACTACTGTTATTACTTTGCTATTGCTACTACAAAACTGTTGCTACTGATAAACTGCTGTGAGCAAGATTGTTTCCAGGTGCAGCTGAATTGACAACTCAGTTGTTAAGGCTTATAAATATTCTTTGGCTCCCCTTGTGTCGAATCAATAAATTGGGTTTCACTTCCCTCGAAAATACTGCGATACACCCCCTATACTTGTGGGTCATCAATCAGCGAAGCCGAGGTAGATATCGACCTTGTCGATTGGCATGATGGTGTAACTCGTCACGATCTCCCTAGTCGGAATCCAGGTCTCCTCAAGGGGGACATCACCGGTGTAGAGGACCCGACCAACAATGATTGTTTCACCGATTCCCATACACGTAGATTCTGCCCGGAACATAGATCCTAAGGTCATTTGCCCCATGGTGGGCGCCAACTATCGTCGGATTGAAGACAAGTACACCATGAGGGGGGCCTCGAGGCGCGCAAAAAGGTGGGGTATGAGACGTACGGTGATCACACAAGCTTACTGAGATTCAGATCCGACTGTTGTGGATGGATCCTACTACTACTAGCAATCCAGTATATCGGCAGAGTCAGAAGTAACAATGGATTACAAGAGTTAGTTTCGCCTGTGCGAGTTGAGATTGATTGTTGTGGTTGTGCACTAAAGGCTAGTCCCTAGGACGGCTTATATAGTCATTCGGCCTAGGGTTTATAGGAGAGTCCAATCCGGTTACGATCAAAGTCGGTACAAAGGTACAACTTGGACTACAAGTCTATCTACAGGCCTAAGTCCGTTTCTGGTCCTTCCCGTAGTCGGATGTGCTTCCATATTGACTGGGCCGCCCGTGGAGCATAGCTCTAACCCGGAAGTGGGCCACTCTAGTTAGTGAGTCACCATGGGTATACCCGGTAAGTATATCCCCAATAGCTCGCGCTAGCGCGAGCGCGGCAACTAGTTGTGTGCCTTGACGTTTATAAGCGAAGGGCACATGATATGTGTTGTAGTATATGTACTACCATCTACCGCGTCAACATGGAGATCAAGCTGGTGCGTCTAGTGTCGGCAGAGGGCGCGTGGAGTCATGTGTCCAGCGGATCTCTTGGGATCCAGTCATTTTGTCGTATTCATCTGTGTGGTTTGAGGTTAGTCTTTTCTGATCTACAGTTGTCATTGTTGCTACTTTGGTGCGCTGGTCCTTTGCGGTTTTAGCATGATGACTTCTTGTCTATCTGCTACAACAAGCTCTACTATGACAATCTTTGTCCGGCTCCATTGACGGAGGGCGAGTACAACGACGCGCCTTCGCTCGTGCTAATGTTTGTAGTCACTAGGAAACATGGCCGTGTGATGCAAAGATAGAGAAAAATTTGTGTCGCAAAACCGCCAAACTACTCGGCACAATGCATATCTTGAGCACATTTTGAACCCTTTAGTTACATCTCAATTCTTGCATTCCCAAGATTTTTTTAATAAAATTTTGAACTGCCTTCCCTTTCTTAAGACGAATGATATTGACGGTAGCAAAAACTATAGAGCATGAACATGACAAAGTACATTACTACCATCAAAGATTAGAAGGTCAGTGCAATGGCTGATCTTGGTCGGTGCAAGTAGGCCAACACACAAATACATAAACCAGACTCATTAAGGGAACAAGAAATATATGAAAAATATTCCACTAAACAAATTAATCTAAAAATGACGCTAGATGGAACCAGAATATTGATGATTACTCTAACTGGTATCTACATGTTTCTTTGAAGTAAAGAGGAAGAAAATTAAATGGCTATACATGATGAACTACATGTCTACCCTCACATTATCAAGAAGTGACTAAAATCTCCGAGTTTTATGTGCAAGAGAAATATTATCCAGACTATGACTAAGATCACCAAATGAAAATGCTTAACTTAATGCATCCAACAAGAACTCTTGGAACTTCAAGAAAAACTCTCCATCGGATGTGTTCATGTTCAAAAATGTGGTTTTGGTACTGACAACTAAGTATAGAGGACGGTGCGCTGGAGAGGACAAGGAACTAACTAATATTCATTCGTAGAGCATGCTGTCCCACCTCAGAAGTCTAATACTTGAAATAATATGGTGATTCGCACGTACATACTGCGTTCTACTTGCCAGGGATAGAAGTTGTTGGATGACTGAATATTCACCAAAACAAATCTACGTCACTTGTCGCTTCTAGGCATTGAAATAAATCATCCATCTATGGCTGGAGTCTTTGAGATGAGGGCAGGGGACAGGGAAAGGTTCTGACAGGAGGGTGGAGTCACGAAAAGGCCTTGCTTCTGCAGCGCCTCAGCCACAAGAAACTCCGGCCGCTGCTCCACCGTATTCTGAAGCCGATGTTGAGAGCAACACCAAGTGCCCTCGTGTACTTGTCTGCCGGCCAAACTGGGTGGTCCATGAAGGACGAGCGCGCAGCCCAGAACGCTGCAAGGAGAGGAGGAGGAGTTCTGAGAAGGGATCTCTTCGATGCCATGGGCTTGAGCTCGGATTGATCCAAGCTGAAGCCCGGGACGGAAATCAGGTTGGGATGTTGCGGAGGTAAGGGGAGTACCTCGGCAGGGGCAGGAGGCCGGTGCGGGGCGGCGTGGGAGGACGGTGGCGCACGGTGGTGGCAGGTATGTCAATATGCACATCTCCACAGAAACCAGAAACGAATCATACAAGTGTGTATCATGCATCTCCAAGATGGCAATCAACAGCCACGAGTAGGATCAAATAGCAGTGATCGACAGGATCCTCCAGTGCCATGGCCGTGAGGAGAACACGGGCATCGAGCTCCTGACGGAGAACCGCGGGGATGTGAAGGATCTGGTCATTACAAAGCGAAGATGAGAAGGGCCTTACCAGTCCAACGTTGGCATCGAAGCACGCCGGCGAAGGCTAGGGGTCCAGTCCAACGTCGGCATCGAAGCACGCCGGTGAAGGCTAGGGGTCATGGCGTGAAGCCCTGTTCATCGTCTAGATCGACTTATTCCGCGTCTTGACGTCGGAGGCTGTTTATTAGGTACGGGACGGAGGATTCCCTACGGGACACGGGCGTGAGTTTACCGAGTGGTAGATGACTTACCAATGGGAATGGTGGGTAATATGGTGTCCGATGGGAGGGTAAAAGGGTTCAAAAAAGTGTTGGACCGGGAAAAACAATCCGTCTTTTATTATTAGGTATAGATTAGGTATAGATTCAGAAAAGAGTTGGACCGGAAGAAACAATCCGTCCTTTATTATTAGATATAGACTAGTTGAATGCCCGTACGTTGCTACGGCCAAAAAATCTGAACTTTTACCATTATTAAGAATTCGTGCTCTTTCTTTCTTTTGACATGGCTTAATGCTCGTGCGTTGTTACGACGTCACTTGATATTTTTCTTAATGTCATAAAAAAAATCTCGTGATATATACACCATCGTTTCCACTTCTTTTTTAAAAAGTAATTTGAGAAATGTTTTGAGAGAGAGACAGAGAGCAGCCACCACCAGCCCTCAATGCAATTGGGTCCCCGGCCCCTCATCGTCTCGCAGTCTCGCCACTCGTGACACCTATCTCCCCTTTGCTCTATGTTGGATACCGAGCCTCGTTGCACTACCTCTCAACTCTTCACCCCATTTTTTAGCTTTAACGTCCTAGAAAATATTCTATATTATTTTTAAATGTTGTCTTTATTTTCTGCATCATCATGATATCATGCATAGTTTTGTCCCAAAATTTATTTCTGTTAAACTCGGTTTTGATTGAGAAATACTTCACCTTTTATCTCATATATTAAAAATCTTGTTATTTTCTTATATTTAAGACACAAAATATTAAAAAGAAAAAATGGGTGAGGCAGTCAACCAGTTAGGTCGAATATCCCAACCAAATAGCCACCTACTACCTGCCGGCGCACTTCAACTCCCAGCCCATATCTAGCCCATTCCGGTGGCCCAGCCAAAATCCTAGAACCCCACCGACGGTTCCCTAGTTTACAACCACACACCCTCGCCGCCGGTATTTTGCAGCTAACCCCCTCCATTCTTTCGTTTCCCTCTCCCATCCCCTCTTTTGTCCTGGGTCGTCACCAACACATCCCCTGTTTCTCTCGCTCATCCTCGATCTCTCCCTCCCGAGCGTCCTGAGCGCTTGTCTCGTCTCTCCCCATCGCACGATCCTCCTCTGCTTCTTTGTCTTCCCCGACCAGAACCCTAACACCAAGATCGAACGCCACCCGACAAGCCATCATGCGTTGTCGCTCTGTGTTCCCCAGGCCTGGCCATCCTCCCCTCCGCCATCCCCATCATCCATCCGACCCGGTTCCACTCCTCCCGAGCCCCATCACCAGATCGATGACATCAGCCAAGACTCATCGACGGGAGGGATGTCGCAGGACAGACCAAGCAACATGACCGGCTGGCTCACCCTTGCACGCATGCATCCTTGCGCGCGGAGTCATCAAGCTTCTCGGTCCGGGCCGCGCAACTTGTCCGAGGCATCTGGGCAGTGCTCCATTCTAGCGAGGTGGCCCCGGCCACCAGGACGTGCCGGTGGCGGCAATTCGAGCCACGGAGGTCTGTCGTCTCTGACACCCTGCGAGGAGTCACTGGAGGAGGTGGCTCTCGTATTCGGTGGTGCGCTTTCAGTCCCCAGCGTGAACCGTTCAGTTTGACTTATGTGTGGCAGTGGTGTGTTGCTAAGAGTAATATTTATATTATCCATTACACATGAAAATGACATAAAGTGTTGTTCTAAGATTAAACACATATAATGTTCTGATAATAAAAATATTATTCCAACAGAACTCCTTAGGAGTCGATGATCTGCCATTTTTGCACAGCAATTCAGATAACACAACCCAACCTTGGTGGTGAATTGGTTTTCGCTGTGCAGAAAAGTTCCATTTAATGGGCGACTCGGTACAGAAGTATTGATGCAGCGGAAGTTGTCAAAAAGCAAATACACATGTTGACCTTGTAGGAAACGGTTCTGAATAATAAATGTTTTTTAATCCTGTAGTATGTAATCCTAAAAAACAGAAGAGTTGGAATATTTAAGAGTTTGATCCCGATCCCTAAATAACTGAACAACATTTTTCTTGTGCTGCAGTTTTAAGCAATAGTCCGGAGCCATCCTATGAATTTTTGAACTACATATAGCTGGTAAATCTGAGTAAAGGGATGGAGATTCAAGGAGACCTGGGTATAACATCTTAAAATGTGAATCTTCCTCTAGCATATTGTTACACCAGACACATTTAGAAGTCTCAAGAAGGATAGTGGTTTATACAAATGTAGGCCAGCACTTAGGTCATCTCTAAGCATTTGTACTTTTGCGTAAGCACAAGAGACCAGGTTAACTTCAAAGCTCTGGTACTCAGCCGTTTCCCACCTAAAGCATGATATCAGTGTTGCGTGAGATAAGAGGCATTGAACTAAATCACCGGCCGGGGAGCTCAAGAATACATATGTAACAGTAATATAACTTAGCCAGGTCCCCAATCCTCGTGAAATTTGGTCCTAGGCAATATTTTGAAGAAACAACCTTATAGATGATTTAGAAATAACATAACTCCAGGGGCATCATATCCCGATTATTATGCGTGAGACGACATCAGACAGATTCATGTGACTAACTATTCTTTCACATCCAAATATTCTTGTCGATTTCAATTAATAAATCCATTCGGAATTATAAGACAAGCAAATATTCTTGTCGATCTCAATTAATAAATCTATTCGGAATTATAAGGCAGACAAATATTCAAATGATTAAACATGGCCGGTTTCCTTACTTGGCTTGAAAGTTAAGCAAAATAACTCTATTCTTCATACAAACCGACGTGTATGCACAATATCTTCTTGTTGCTGCCCTTGCCGAAGATTCGAACAGGTGGTGGTCAACTTCCCCATCTTGCTGAACCTTGATACACCTATTTGGATTACAAGAACAGGTTACATCTAACAGATGGTGAGCTCTGAAAGTAGTGAAACGATCACGGGAACCAGGAAAACATGACGTAGCAGGTAATATAGAAGCAGTGATTCAATCAAGAAAAGAGAAATTACTTTTCCCTTTAAATATATTGATATTTTTGTCGGCTCATCGACATCACCAATTTGCTTTCGCATTTGCTTACAATCCCTCGAGGAGTGCGCTGGGGGTAGCAGAGCACACGGTGAACAAGCAGTGGATAGACAGCAGAGCACACGGTGAATCCCTAGATGAGACTTGTTGTGCCGCCCCTTGCAAACAGACACAGCAGGACAAAAATGCCATCTAGGTCTGGAGTAACCACAGGAGGGCATTACCACAAGCACCTAGCACTCACGCACAACTTCATAACATTGGGGCATCACAATAAGCAGCTCGCGTTCGGTGCTACATGGGCATACTTGTGCCTGAACTGGCGCTTGGACATCTTCTCCAGGGGAACCGCGCAGCTGGCCCTGCTCTCCTAGTTGGTGGGGGTTTCATGGACGGGGGCGGGCGGAGGAAGGCGGCCTTGACGGGGCACGACACGGGCCACTATCTCCGGAGTGGTGCCGCAAGCCTCTGGCCGCCTCAGTCCCTCCTAGGTTTAGGGCTAGGAAGCGTCGCCGCCACCACACATTTGAGGAATTGGGGATTGAGCCTTCGGGATTTTGGTAGGAGACTTGGAGTCTGGACAGTAGAGGGAGGGAAGGGGATCTGCAGCGCCAACGGCCGGTCATGCACTTGCTCTTCCACCACCACCTTGCCCCCATCTCTTGCTCCCTGCACTCTGGCGTTGCTCCTCCCCTCTCTCCCCTACCCAGCGCTGGCCCGCCCTCCCCGTCCCTGCAACCTAGCAACATGACCGCTCCTCCTCCTTTCCTCACCTCTCCTCCCTTCGCCCACCTCTCCATGGGTGGACGCGGGCGGGCGGCGGTGGAAGGAGCACGGGGGCGGCCGGCGACGTCAGTAGTCGCCTCGCACACCCCGCGGTCAAGGCTGTGGAGTAAAGGATGGACGACGAGCAGGTTAACTAAGCGGTGGCAATGACCGTAATACTTCTGAACTTTAGGGGCAAAACCGTACAAAAAGCGGGCAGACGGAAAATTCTGGGTGTCACAAACATACGGCTACGTAACTAGTAGATGGATAACTAGGAAACATATCCGTGCGTTGCAACGAGAGAGAAAAAATCTGCGCTGATAAAGATGCATAGATCAAATTTGTGTGTGTATAGTAAAGCATAAAGCAGCGCGCGCCGTGTTTCTCTAGTTTCTATACCCTTAGCCAGGCACCCTATTTATGTTTCTAAGCTACTAAAGAGAGAAAAAAATGCAAAAAATTAAGTATGCATCGCCATAGGGTTTTAGGCAGAAAGCATGGTCATGCGCCGACATATCCAACTTCACACTAAAATTATTTTCAATAGAGTCGATTAAAATCAATTGAATTTATTGAAAAAAAATCTGCAAACCAGAGCATCAGCTGAGGACTAGTGTTCTCGTGAGGTACTAATTATCACATATGCAATGGTTAAACGTATGAGCACCTCACAGGAAAGAAAAAGATCCACCAACATTTATCCATGGCCATGATTAAGCTAAATCTGCAAACCAGAGCATTAGCTGAGGACTGGTGTTCTCGTGAGGTACTAATTATCACATATGCAATGGTTAAACGTATGAGAACCTCACAAGACCAACATTTATCCATGGCCATGATTATGCTCTAGGCCAAATGTTTGGTGGCATAGATGTAACTGGCCGTCTGCAGCCATTTTCTCCCACACCACACCATTCTCTCCTCTTTTCTGCACTACCTGTAGCTAGACATGGCCGTCGGCGAAGGATCGAGGGGAGGGCGTGCCGGCCGTGGACGTCGAGGGAGTGATGACCCACAAGTATAGGGGGTGTATCGCAGTATTTTCGATAAGTAAGAGTGTCGAACCCAACGAGGAGCAGAAGGTGCTGGCTAGTGGTATGGATCAGGAATTCTCTGCAAATACTTAGCAAACGGATTTTTAGGGTTTTTGATAATGTAAGTAAATAAAGTACGAGTAAATAAAAGACAATAAGAATAAATGCAGCAAGTGGCCCAATCCTTTATTCAGCAAAGGACAAGCCGGTTGTATTACTTAAGATGACCAAACGTTCTCGAGGACACATAGGAATTCTGTCAAGTGTTTTCGCTTCATATAGTTGATCAATCTTCTTTAGCTTGCTAAGTGTTGTGTGGGTGAACCTGTGCTAATTACCGACCTTCCTAGGACTAATACATACTTATAATTATACCCCTTGCAAACATTCGTAAGTACAAGAAAGTAATTAAGATAGAAACCTAACCACAACTTTAAACTCTAAGACCCTGACGTCCCTTGTGCAATGGTTTCCTAACGGGGGTTTAGGTTTCTCTCACTCCGGCAACCCCTACGATTAGTAGCCAAATACACAATGCATTCCCCTAGGCCCATATAGGTGAAGTGTCATGTAGTCGACTTCACATGACACCACTAGAAGAAGTACACCACAACTTAAATATCAAACTATTGAATCTTTCTCAACACAATTCCACTACTAACAACATGACTTATCCCATGTCCTCAAGAACAAAATGAACTAATCACAAGACATCATATGGATCATGATCAGAGATGGAATGGCGATGTATAACAATCTGAACATAAACGATAATACAATGGTTCACTCAATAGCATCAAGTACAAAGAGTAATCAACTCCGGGAAAGTTTCCTCTAAGAACTATGCAAGATTCAATCCAATTGTTACAGCAATATGGAGATGGTGATGAGGGTGCTGATGGTGATGATGGTGGTGGTGATGATGATGATGATCCCAATGAAGTCTAGCTTGATGGTGGTGTTGATGGCGACGATCTCCCCTCTCCGAGAAGGAAATCCCCTGGCAGAATTCCGTCTGTCGAAGAGATCTTTCTCTCTCGGTGTTTTCCGCCCCGTAGAGGCGGCGGAATCTTTCCGTGGTCGCTCCCCGAGTCTTAGGGTTTCGGGAGGATAATATACGCCAGAGGGGAGAGCAAGGGGTGGACTAGGGCGGCCACACCACCTGGTGGGCGCTGCCCGTGCCTGGCCCGTGGTGTGGGCCCCCTGTGGCCCATCTCAGCCTCCCCTTCTGGCTTTCTTCGTCTTCTGGAAAAATAGGATTTTCCATGTATTTTCCCGGATTTTCTGATCTTCGCGAATTTTGCCTCCAAACAACACCTTTTCCATCAGAATCCCGACTGCAGCGGTCCATGCTCCAAAAGTCATCAACCATGCAAAAACAGATGTAATAACTTAAGTATCATCCCTTAATATTAAATATATCAATGAATAACAGTGAATTATGATATAGAATAGTGATGCAAAATGGACGTATCAACTCCCCCAAGCTTAGACTTCGCTTGTCCCCAAGCGAAACTGATCTCAATAAACATGGCCTCAGGTTTATGGAGTGAAGAGTTGATAAAAGAATACGGACAGGAAGCATCACATTACTTCATGAAACAAAACTTAGTGTCTTGGTGATGATTTACTTATTAGGCATTGCAAGCTATGAAGAGATTTCAACTCAAAAATAATAAGTAGCATGAACCATCAAGCATGGAATAATGATTGGAGCAATCCTAGACATAATGGTAACTTAAGATAGGAACTAATTTTTTTGTGTTTTAATAAAGAAAGCAAACTTGTAAAACTATTTTTTGTGTGTTTTTGATAAAGAAACAAGCAAACAAAACAAAAGTAAACTAAGCAAAACAAAAATAACAAAGTAAAGATATTGGTTATGAGGGACTCCCCTTGTGAAGATGCCCTTGACTCCCCGGCAACAGCGCCATAAAAATAACAAGAGTTGATACGTCCATTTTGCATCACTATTCTATATCATAATTCACTGTTATTCATTGATATATTTTATATTAAGGGATGATACTTATGTTATTTCATCTGTTTTTGCATGGTTGATGACTTTTGGAACATGGACCGCTGCTGTCGAGATTCTGATGGAAAAGGTGCTGTTTGGAGGCAAAATTCGTGAAGATCAGAAAATCTGGGAAAATACATGGAAAATCCTATTTTCCCAGAAGACGAAGGAAGCCAAAAGGGGAGGCTGAGATGGGCCACAGGGGGCCCACACCACCCCCTGGCGCGGGCCAGCCTAGGCCGCGCCACCAGGTGGTGTGGCCGCCCTGGTCCACCCCTGACTCTCCCCTCTGGCGTATATTATCCTCCCAAAAACCTAAGACTCGGGGAGCAACCACAGAAAGATTCCGCCGCCTCTTTGGGGCGGAAAACACCGAGAGAGAAAGATCTCTTCGACAGATAGAATTCTGCCGGGGGAATTCCTTCCCGGAGAGGGGAGATCATCGCCATCAACACCACCATCAAGCTGGACTTTATTGGGATCATCATCATCATCATCATCACCACCACCATCATCACCATCATCACCATCAGCACCCTCATCACCATCTCCATATTGCTGTAACAATTGGGTTGAATCTTGCATAGTTCTTAGGGGAAACTTTCCCAGTGTTGATTACTCTTTGTAGTTGATGCTATTGAGTGAACCATTGAATTATTGTTTATGTTCAGATTGTTATACATCATTATTCCATCTCTGATCATGATCCCTATGATGTCTTCTGAGTAGTTCGTTTTGTTCTTGAGGACATGGGAGAAGTCATGTTGTTAGTAGTGGAATTGTGTTGAGAAAGATTCAATAGTTTGATATTTAAGTTGTGGTGTATTTCTTCTAGTGGTGTCATGTGAACATAAAATACATGACACTTCACCTATATGGGCCTAGGGGAATGCATTGTGTATTTGGCTACTAATCGTAAGGGTTGCCGGAGTGACAGAAACCTGAACCCCCGTTAGGAAACCATTGCACAAGGGACGTTAGGGTCTTAGCGTTTAAAGCCGTGGTTAGATTTCTACCTTAATTACTTTCTTGTACTTACGGATGTTTGCAAGGGGTATAATCACAAGTATGTATTAGTCCTAGGAAGGTCGGTACATTATCACAGGTTCACCCACACAACACTTAGCAAGCTAAAGAAGATTGATCAACTATATGAAGCGAAAGCACTTGACAGAATTCTTGTGTGTCCTCGAGAACGTTTGGTCATCTTAAGTAATACAACCGGCTTGTCCTTTGCGGAATAAAGGATTGGGCTATTTGTTGCATTTATTCTTATTGTCTTTTATTTACTCGTACTTTATTTACTTGCATTATCAAAAACCCCTAAAAATCCGTTTGCTAAGTATTTGCAGAGAATTCCTGATCCAACCACTAGCCAGCACCTTCTGCTCCTCGTTGGGTTCGACACTCTTACTTATTGAAAATACTGTGATACACCCCCTATACTTGTGGGTCATCAAGACTATTTTCTAGCGCCGTTGCCGGGGAGTGAAGCGCTATTGGAGAGTGGAACTGGTAAAGGAAACTTCTACTGTGAGTATTGTTTAGTTCTGTTAGTTGCTTTATTTTCATTATGGATAATTCGCTGAGTTTCTTATTTCGTAATGCTACTACCGCTGCTAAGGTAGTAGATGAACCACCACCTGCTGAGAATGATACTTTTAAAATACCTACAAGAATTATTGATCGTGTTATGTGTAACTACTATGTTGAGGATGGAACTGTCCATCCTGGTGATCATTTACTCTTTATACACGAATTATGCGGGTTGTTCAAGTGTGCAGGTATTACTACAGATCAAGTTAAGAAGAAGTTAATTTCATTGTCACTAAAAGGAAGAGCTGAGGAATGGTATAAGCTGCTGAAGAATGGTCAAACTCTTCAATGGGAGGAAATAGTGCCTTTTTTATTCAAAGTTTTAACCTCTTAGTGAGATTCATAAAGATCGAAATCAAATATACAAATTTTGGCCTCTTGATGGAGAGAGTACAGCTCAAGCTTGGGGGAGATTGAAGTTACTAATGCTCAAATGTCCCATTCATGAGCTCCCCAACAATATTATTATCAATAACTTTTATGCAAGGCTTTCTCTTCATGATAAGGATTTATTGGATGCTTCTTGTGCTGGATCATTCACTCGCATGGGAGAAGAAGCTAAATGGGATCTTTTGGATCGTATTCAAGATAATGCTGAAGCATGGTAGAATGACAAAGGAAGAAAGTCAGGTATAAATTATGATTAGAATGCATTGAATCTTTTATGGGAACTGATGACTTTCAAAATATTAGTAATGCTTATGGTCTTGATTTACAAGTTATTACAAATTGTTTTAAGGCTTTTGCTTCTTATATTGAAATCCCAAAAAAGGGATGGAGCAAGTACCATGCACCTTATAAAGATATTGTTGACTGTGTTCCTGTTGGGAGTACTGAGTTTTACACTATTGATCACATCTTACCTGAACCTTATATCGAGAAAATACCCTTCCCAGATAAGGTAAAGGATCATCCTATGATAACTAGTGTAATCACTAAAAGTGCAAAGAGAACTATAAAACCTGATGAACAAATAAACATTGAACCTGTTGTAGCAATTGTGAAAGACCTTGTCACTAAAAATATAGAATATGGGCACATAGTCTTTTGTGAGGATGCTTCTAATATTGTCTCACATCCTAATAAAGCTAAAAAGGCTAGTGTCCCTATGCTTTCTGTTAGAATTGGTGATCATTGCTATTATGGTTTATGTGATATTGGTGCAAGTTCAATTGCTATTACTTATGAGATTTATAGAGAAATTATGCATGAAATCAATCCCTGCGAATTGGAAGAGACTGATGTGGTTATTCACCTTGCTAATAGAGAGACCATCTCTCCAATTGGTATTGTGCGGGATGTAGAAGTTCTTTGTGGTAAGATTAAATATCCTTCTAATTTTCTAGTACTTGGTTCAGCTGCTCGTAAAACTTATCCCATCATTTTTGGTAGACCATTCTTGAGTACTTGTGGAGCTATTATAGATTGCAAAAGGGAGAAAATCTTGACTAAGTTTGATGGGGAATCTTATGAGTTTAATTTTTCGAAATTTACTAAAGAACCTTGTGAAAATGAAACCCATAATGAGGATTTTAGAGTTGAACAACTTGCTTCTATTTCTCTTGATCCTAACAATGCTTTGCAGCAATTTATGGAAGACCACGAAAGTGAGATCTTCATGGAATAAATAAATGAGATTGACGAGATTCTCCGTCGTCAACCTAAGATGGTTAAGCACAACTTGCCTGTAGAAGGCTTGGGTACCACATTGCCACCTAAAAAGGATCCGGTCTTCGATCTAAAACCTCTCCCTGATGATCTTAAATATGCTTACATTGATGACAATAAGATATATCCTATTATTATTAGCTCTAAACTCTCAGGGAAGGAAGAAGAAAGTTTATTAGAGGTTTTGAAGAAACACCGAGGGGCTATGGGCTATACTCTGGATGATTTAAAAGGGATTTCTCCTACTATATGTCAGCATGCTATCAATATAGAACCAGATGCAAAGCCAGTAGTAGAGAACCAACGACGTCTAAATCCTAAGATGAAAGAAGTGGTAAGAAATGAGGTATTGAAACTCCTTGATGCTGGTATTATTTACCCTATTGCTGATAGTGAATGGGTTAGTCCTGTTCATTGTGTTCCTAAAAAAGGAGAATTACCATTGTTCCTAATGATAATGATGAGCTTATTCCCTAAAGAATAGTAGTAGGCTATAGAATGTGCATTGATTTCAAGAAAGTTAACAAAGTTACTAAGAAAGATCATTACCCACTTCCTTTTATCGATCAAATGTTAGAAAGGTTGTCTAAAAAGACCCATTTTTGTTTTCTTGATGGATATTCTGGTTTCTCTCAAATTGCTGTTAAACAACAAGATCAAGAAAAAACTACTTTTACATGCCCTTACGGAACCTATGCTTATAGACGTATGCCTTTTGGTTTATGTAATGCTCCTGCTACTTTTCAAACATGCATGTCTACTATCTTTCATGGTTTTTGTGAGGAAATTGTGGAAGTGTTCATGGATGACTTCTCCGTCTATGGAACTTCTTTTGATAATTGTCTGCACAACCTTGATAAAGTTTTGCAGAGGTGTGAAGAAACTAATCTTGTTCTTAATTGGGAGAAATGCCACTTCATGGTTAATGAAGGGATTGTCCTTGGGCATAAGGTCTCCGAAAGAGGCATAGAAGTGGATAGAGCTAAAGTATAGGCAATTGAGAAAATGCCCTGCCCAAGAGACATAAAAGGTATTTGTAGTATCCTTGGTCATGCTGGTTTCTATAGAAGGTTTATTAAAGATTTCTCTAAGATATCAAAACCCCTCACTAATCTTCTTCAAAAAAGATATACCCTTTGTTTTTGATGATGATTGTAAGGAAGCTTTTGAAACTCTTAAGAAGGCTTTAACTATAGCTCCTATCGTTCAACCACCTGATTGGAGTTTACCCTTTGAAATAATGTGTGATGCTAGTGATTTTGCTGTAGGTGCTGTCCTTGGGCAATGAATTGATAAAAAGTTAAACATTATTCATTATGCTAGTAAGACTCTTGACGCTGCTCAAAGGAATTATGCTACTACTGAAAAAGAATTCCTAGCTGTCGTTTTTGCTTGTGATAAGTTTAGACCTTATATTGTAGACTCAAAAGTCACCATTCATACTGATCATGCTGCTATTAAGTACCTTATGATGAAGAAGGATGCTAAGCCTAGGCTTATTAGATGGTTGCTGCTTTTACAAGAGTTTGATCTACATATTGTTGATAGGGAAGGTGCTGAAAATCCTGTTGCTGATAATTTATCCCGGTTAGAAAATATCTCTTTTGATCCTATGTCTGTTAATGATAGTTTCCCGAATGAACAGTTTGCCGCAATAGGGATAAGCTCACGAGGGAGCCCTTGGTATGCTGATTATGCTAATTTTATTGTCTCCAAGTATTTGCCTCCAACTTTCACAGCTCGGCAAAGAAGGAAGTTCTTTTACGATTTGAGGCATTATTTTTGGGATGACCCACATTTATATAAAGAGGGAGTGGATGGTATTATGCGAAGATGTGTTCTAGAATACGAACAAAAGGAGATATTGCGGAAATGCCATGGTAGTGCCTATGGAGGACATCATGCGAGAGATAGAACCGCGCAAAAGGTGCTACAATCAGGTTTCTACTGGCCTACCCTATTTAAAGATGCGAGAAAATTTGTTTTATCTTGTGATGTGTGTCAGCGTGTTGGTAATATTTCTAGACGCAATGAGATGCCTATGAACTACTCTCTAGTTATTGAACCCTTTGATTGTTGGGGATTTGACTTTATGGGTCCTTTTCCTCCCTCGAAAGGTTATACTCATATTCTTGTTGCCGTTGATTATGTTACTAAGTGGGTAGAAACCATACCTACGAAGAGTGCTGATGGGGAGACCTCTCTAAAAATGCTTAAGGATGTTATCTTTCCTAGGTTTGGAGTGCCTAGGTATCCCATGACTGATGGATGTTCTCATTTCATTCATGGAGGTTTTAGAAAGACCCTTGCTAAATATGATGTTAATCATAGAATCGCTTCAGCTTATCACCCCCAAACTAGTGGGCAAGTAGAGTTATCAAATAGATAAATTAAATCCATCTTGCAAAAGACTGTTAATAGGTCTAGAAAAAACTGGGCTAAAAAGTTGAACGATGTTTTATGGGCTTATAGGACTGCCTATAAAAACCCTATGGGATGTCTCCTTATAAAATGGTTTATGGGAAAGCTTGTCACCTACCTCTAGAATTAGAACACAAAGCGTATTGGGAAGTTAAAGAACTTAATCGGGATTGTAAGCTTGCTGGTGAAAAAAGATTATTTGACTTAAGTTCTTTGGATGAATGGAGGAGTGAAGCTTATGAGAATGCCAGACTCTTTAAGGAAAAAGTTAAAAGATGGCATGACAAGCAAATACTCAAGTGAGAATTCCATGTTGGTGAGAAAGTTCTATTGTACAGGTCTCGTCTCAGATTTTTTGCAGGAAAATTACTGTCAAAATGGGAAGGACCTTTTGTTATTGAAGATGTGTACCGTTCAGGAGCGATAAAAAATTCCTCTTTAAAAGACAACACTACACAAGTGGTGAATGGGCAACGACTCAAGCACTATATTGCTGCAGATTCTTACAATGAAGATGTTGATGCTTTTCAAGTTATAACTCCAGAAAAATTTATCAAAGACCAAATTCAGAGACCTGCAGAGTCCGTTTTCGAAATAGGTAACAGTTCTGGTAAGAAAAGTTCCTCGAAAGATCTGTCTAGTTATATTTTTGCAGTTTTTAGCCAACAAGGAAAGTTACAAAGCGAAAGAGGGACAGAAACGGAGCCAGGGTGGCTCACACCACCCTGTGGCGTGGGCCCACCCCTTGCCGCGCCACCAGGTTGTGTGGCCACCTCGAACTCCGTCTCCGACCCGTTTTCTCCCAGTACCTTCCTTTTGTTGTAAAACTTCGTAATATATAATCCCCGGGATCCCCCGAGGTTCGTATATCGTTTCCTCGTTGTGTTTTTGTTTCGATCTGTTTCTGCTAGGAACTATTCTTGAAAGTATAGAAGCACAATGGTGTCCACCAAGGATAAGGAAAGGAGCCTATGGAGGAAGATCTCCGAGACCCTAGGCAGGAGAAGGAGATCAAGAGTGAAGGTGGAGAGGAGATAAAGCAAGGCCAACATCCTCACACCAGCACTACCATTGCAAGCATTGGAGTGTTGGCGAGATCTGTCAGGGTCAGGAGGACTGCGCAGATGTCAACTGGAGGAAAACCTCTGCGTCACTATTTAGCTCCACGGTCACTTCCTCCATGCACCAAGAATCCTTTCCATACCCTTATCCATAAGCATCAACACCAGAATATGCCCAAGGAGAAATTACCCTCCAATTGGGACTTGCCTCGTTCTAGCCATGCAGGGAAAGAAGACTTCAAGGAGGAAGAGTGGGAAAAGAATCGCAGGAGCTGGGATCCATAATCTGACATGATCATGCACCGCATCGAGCACAACTCGGAGTTGATTCGTACTCTCACCTTTGAGATTGACGACTTGGGGAAACTGATCAAAGAGCTCAGTGAGAGGATACCACCACCACCGAAGGAGTAATTCGTCATCAGGTTTGGCATCCCCTTGGTTTGTTCCAAGCTTGGGGGAGTGCCGCGGTATCACATCACTATCTTCTATCTTTTTACCTTTTTAGTAGAGTCATATCATGAATAGAGAAGTTATCATGTAGGATGGTTTGCATTATGGAAGTGTCCCCTCTCTCGTTAGATATGTATCCCTTGGTGTGAGTTGCCATTATGGAATATTAATGAGAAGTTCTATCATTTACTCTTGCATATCTTCTATTAGTTTTCAATTGATGGTTGTATGATCGATCTTGTTGTTAGTATTGGTATCACTTTGGGATCATGGAGTTAATTTAGTTGGTTTTGGCAAACCTGGCTCGGTCAGTAGCATCACTATTTTTGAGAGTTGAATGAAAAGATAAAAGTAATCTAAAGAAATATAATTTCATCATCTTTCTTTCTTGATTTGCTCATAAGTGTAGTATTCTCTAGTTAAGATCTTTTGTGCTTCCAAGGAAGATTGCATGTTTGTCTTTATCACTTGTATGTTTGTTTGTTTCCTTCAACTCTTATACTTGCTACCCAGCCTTGCTAGCCAAAAACCTGTACTGAGAGGGAATTCTTCTCGTGCATCCAATCCTTAAACCAAACCTATGCCATTTGTGTCCACCATACCTATCTATTAGCACTATTGCTACTCCAAGTAAATTCTTGTTTTTATCTACCTTCCAAATTAAACTTGTTATGTGAAAGTTAGTGATTAAAGCTCTCACGAACTTGATGGCACACTTTACTTTCTCGCACTTAATAAACTTGAACCATTGTGCCCATCTATGTTGCGTATATGCTTGCGCTTTGTGAGTTGTGAATTAGCAGAACCATGCTGTCATGGGGAACGCTTTCAACATTGCACTGGTAGTTTATACCTAGTTGATATCATGTTCTTTTGTCTATGGATGTCGTCAGTGTGAAATGAAAGGGGAGCTTGTAAATCCATGGAGTTATGCATGTGTGTTAGAGAAACGCCTGGGCCGCCAGTCTAATCCATGCTGTCATGGTGGAAACCTGCAGTGTAACCATAATGAGCATCTATGAAGCATTCTTCTTATAAAAAAGAGATAGATATTGAGAAAAAGAGAAAAACAAAAAAATAGATGAGAAAAGAGGAAAGAGAGAAAAAAGCACCATATTCCCATGGTAAATAAGAAGATTGCTAAGATGCTTGTTGTCTGCTTGCTTTTTCATTTTGATATGGGGATTCTTCCGTATCATCGGGCAAGGGGTACCCGGTTGGCGGTTCTCCATGATACACATGTGCTTACTATGACAAGAACTTACCGGTGATTAAACTTGACTAGCATGAGGAGTGGACCTCGTATTCAAGGGACATGAGATTTTCAACTTACAACTTGTCAAGCATATCCTCGTATTTGATCACTTTAACCTTAATCACCTAAAGATGCCTATGATAGGGGCAATTAGAGCTGAAAGCTAATAAGTACCATAATTTTTGGGAGCTCTTTATGAAACTTGAAGTCCCTACTTCCCTCTGCGAAGGGCCTTTCTTTTACTTTTTAGTTGAGTCAGTAAACCTATTCATTTCTATCTCAGCAAGTATTTTGAGTTGTTGTGTTTCATTCATTCATATGATGATTTATTCAATCATGTCCCTTATGTTCCTTATTTTGCACATTGCTCTTATCTTGGTGTTTACTACTTTGAAAGCTATCATTGAAAATCAGTTATTTGTGAACTCCAGCAAAATTGTCAACTATTCTTTGACCAAGAGCTAAGTTTGCCATTACCAATTATGATTTACTTCATGTATCTTTATTGTGTTTCCTTTACTTATTGCAAGTTAAGTTATATGATAGTGAGTTGTCTTCTATTATGACTTATGTATTGATGAATGTGATGCTTCCTTTCCGTATTCTTTTATCGACTCTTCACTCCATAAACCTGAGGCCATGTTTATTGAGTTCCGCCGATGGTGTTGCAAACGTATCCATATTTTTTTATGTTCCATGCTTGGTTTTATCTACTTTCTTGTGTTTTGTCCACACTTTGGAGTACTTTTCATATGATTTCTTGGACTAACCTATTAAAAAGAGCCACAGTGCCAGCTGCCTGTTTTCTGCTGTTTTTGGTTCCAGGAAAGTCAGAAAATGAATATTCTCGGAATTGGACGGGACAAAAGCCAAAGTCATTATTTTACCGAGGGACACCTGGAGCCAGAATACGAGACGGAGAGGGGCTGGGGCCCGGCCACACCACCTGGCCACGCGGCCAGGCCTGGCCCGCGCCAGGGGGTGGTCTGGCCGCCCCAGGCACCCTCCCGGCCTCTCCTTCTGCCTATGATACGGAAACCCTAAGGACCCGATCAAAAATCCATGAAAGAGTCTATAGCCGCCGTCATCTCCATCCCTAGATCGGGAGGGATCTGAAGCTCTTCCCGGCACCCTGCCAGAGAGGGGAATTCACCCTGGAGGCCTTCTTTATCATCATGCAAGCCTCCGGGTGATGCGTGAGTAGTTCATCTCTGGACTACGGGTCCATGTAGTAGCTAGATGGCTGGTTCTCCTCCTTTGTGCTTTCATGTCTAGATCTTGTGAGCTCCGTTCATGATCAAGATCATCTATTTGTAATTCTGCATGTTGTGTTTGCGGGGATCCGATGGATATTGAGATGCTATTTCAGATTGATTATTGATTCTATCATGTCTTTGTTATTTGTGATCTTGCATGCTTTCCGTTGTTAGTAGCTATCTTGGCCAAGTATATGCTCGCAACTCCAAGAGTTAGTATTTATGCTCGATAGTGGGTTCATGCCTCTGGTAATCTGAAGTGACAGAAATCTCTAAGGTACTAGATGTGTTGTTGCTACTAGGGAGAAAACTACAATCCTTTGTTCATAAAACAATCGTATTGTTTACTTTAAACGCAATTCGTAATGCAATTATCTGCTGCTTGTAACTTAATACTGGAGGGGGTTCGGATGATAACCTGAAGATGGATTATTAGTCATAGATGCAGTTGGATGGCGGTCTATGTACAATGTTGTAATGCCCAATCGAATCTCAAAGGAGTCAAGATGAGTAGTATATGCTTGTATGCTTTCTCGATGTTTGTCAATTGCCCCGCTGTAATTTGTTCACCCAGCATGTTATTTATCTTAAGGAGAGCCACCTCTAGTGAACTATGGACCCCGGTCCTCTGTTTTACTTTCAATCTACAATCAACTGTTTACTGCTTTGTGTTTACTTTCTGCAACCTATTACTTTCTTCCACTCGATACGTTTAATCCTTTGTTTTCAGCAAAACCGGTGAGATTGACAACCTCATCACAAGTTGGGTACAGAGTTTTGTGGTTGTGTTGTGCAGGTCTCCACGTTGCTGCTCGCACCGGTAGTGCGCCCTGCCAACGATCAGCTAGCAACACCTTTGGGGTGTTTCCTTGCTTCTACTGGTTCGATTAAACCTTGGTTTCATACTGAGGGAAAACTTGCTGATGTGCTCATCATACCTTCCTCTTGGGGTTCCCCAACGAGCTCAATATATTTTGGGCGATCAAGCTATTTTTTGGCGCTGTTGTCGGGGAGTCAAGGACATCTTCACAAGGGGAGTCCCTCATAACCAATCTCTTTACTTTGTTATTTTTGTTTTGCTTAGTTTACTTTTGTTTTGTTTGCTTGTTTCTTTATCAAAAACACACACAAAATTAGTTTTACAAGTTTGCTTTCTTTATTAAAAACACAAAAAAAATTAAGTCCTTCTATAGTTGTTGCCTCTTTCTTAGCTCACCATGTTGATCCCTAAATTCACCCTGAAAGACCTTTCAATAGGTAGTGGTTCTATAATTGGAAAAGATAATATTGAAGAATTCTTTAATCATGTTAGTAAACATGAGGATATTGAGGATAGATCCCTTGCAGAATTTGCTCCAAACTATGAAATTGATGCAGCTTCTTTTAGTTCACATGTTGGAAGCTAGGTTTGTTAACCTTAGCCCCTTGATGCAAGTAATGTTTCTTAAACTTAAAGAAATTGAGGACCTTGAGAAGAGGGATTTTATTCTAGAAACTTTGCTTAAGGAATTCTATGATGTTGCCAAGGAAGCGAGAAAAGTCTTTGAACGTTTCAATATCCTAGGCTCATGTGTAGACGTTGTTGGTACACGAGAAAATATGAGCAAAACTGAACCTAATGGGGAGAAAATTAAGATACCAATACCCTTTAAACTAGTAGCAATGCATGCAGCCATAGAAAAGAATCTTGATTGGATTGTTCCCGAAAACCCGTTTGATGAAAATAGTGAACCCAAGAGCATTGAGAGAGGATCCTCTAGAACTTATTTGGATGAGATACCTTGCCTTGTTGAAGATATTTCTGGTATTAATCTTAATGCTTCTTCATCTGAGAACACTTGATTCTTTTTCTTGCTTCTTATGCCTAGCTTAAAGGCGTTAAAGAAAAGTACTTATTGGGAGATAACCCAAAAGTTATAGATGAGTCTTGGAAGTTATTACTTCAGTAATAACCTCTCCTTATCCTTTTTGTTTGCTTTTTCTGCCAAGAGTAACCTTTAATGAGAGAGAAGTAATGATTGGGAAAGTTGTTGTCCCGAAACAGATTTATGTGCTTCACCGTAAAAATTCGTGTAAAATCTCTGAACGTCCTTTTGAGGCGTGAATTTTTTTGCTTCTGCCCCAGGTTGTTATCTAACTTTCATTAGTTCAACACTTTTTCATTTGAGCAACAGAAGGTCTATGAAAAAAATCATCTTTACCTGCTGGTCTGTTTTGATAGATTTCTGCCATTTGCTTCTTGTTGGTTCCTTTTTGAGTTCTTTTGGGGAATTGCGCTTTTTGAGGGAAGTGCTACAGTATCGTGTGTTTTAATGGAAGTTTTATTGGTGTTGGAACTGAACCTAAAGACCTATTATCTTGAGTGCACTAATGTTGCTAATAAAGATTGTGTGAAGTTTTGTATGAAGGAAAAATTTCAAGTGTATGGAAGGAATGGGTAATGAGATGAGGGATGGACAAAAGCTCAAGCTTGGGGATGCCACGCGTGTCACCCCAATAAATAATGTATCCCTTGGTGTGAGTTGCCGTTATGTAATATTAATGAAAAGTTCTATCATTTACTCTTTTGCATATCTTATATTAGTTTTCAATTCATGGTTATATGATTGATCTTGTTGTTAGTATTGGTATCACTTTGGGATCATGGAGTTAATTTAGTTGGTTTTGGCAAACCTGGCTCGGTAAGTAGCAACACTATTTTTGAGAATTGAATGAAAAAGATAAAAGTACCCTTAAAGAAATATAATTTCATCATATTTATTTCTTGAGTTGCTCATAAGTTTAGTATTCTATGGTTAAGATCTTTTGTGCTTCCAAGGAAGAATGCATGTTTGTTTTTATCACTTGTATGTTTGTTTGTTTCCTTCAACTCTTATACTTGCTACCCAGCCTTGCTAGTACCGAGAGGGAATTCTACTTGTGCATCCAATCCTTAAACCAAACCTATGCCATTTGTGTCCACCATACCTACCTATTAGCACTATTGCTACTCCAAGTAAATTCTTGTTTTTATCTACCTTCCAAATTAAACTTGTTAATTCATGTGTTTTTTGGCGCCGTTGCCGGGGAGTCAAGGACATCTTCATAAGGGGAGTCCCTCATAACCAATCTCTTTACTTTGTTATTTTTGTTTTGCTTAGTTTACTTTTGCTTTGTTTGCTTGTTTCTTTATCAAAAACACAAAAAAATAGTTTTACAAGTTTGCTTTCTTTATTAAAAATACCAAAAAAAAAAGTCCTTCTATAGTTGCTGCCTCTTTCTTAGATCACCATGTTGATCCCTAAATTCACCCTGAAAGACCTTTCAATAGGTAGTGGTTCTATAATTGGAAATGATAATATTGAAGAATTCTTTAATCATGTTAGTAAACATGAGGATATTGAGGATAGATCCCTTGCAGAACTTGCTCCAAACTATGAAATTGCTGCAGCTTCTTTAGTTCACATGTTGGAATCTAGGTTTGTTAACCTTAGCCCCTTGATGCAAGTAATTTTTCTTAAACTTACAGAAATTGAGGATCCTGAGAAGAGGGATTTTATTCTAGAAACTTTGAGTAAGAAATTCTATGATGTTGCCAAGGAAGCTAGAAAAGTCTTTGAACATTTCAATATGCTAGGCTCATGTGTAGACGTTGTTGGTACACGAGAAAAGATGAGCAAAACTGAACCTAATGGGGAGGAAATTAAGATACCAATAGCCTTTAAACTAGTAGCAATGCATGAAGCCATAGAAAAGAATCTTGATTGGATTGTTTCCGAAAACCCGTTTGATAAAAATAGTGAACCCAAGAGCGTTGAGAGAGGATCCTCTAGAGCTTATTTGGATGAGATACCTTGCCTTGTTGAAGATATTTCTGGTATTAATCTTAATGCTTCTTCATTTGAGAACACTTAATTCTTTTTCTTGCTTCTTATGCCTAACTTAAAGGCGTTAAAGAAAAGTACTTATTGGGAGATAACCCAAAAGTTTTAGATGAGTCTTGGAAGTTATTACTTCAGTAATAACCGCTCCTTATCCTTTTTATTTGCTTTTTGTGCCAATAGTAACCTCTAATGAGAGAGAAGTAATGATTGGTAAAGTTGTTGTCCCGAAACAGATTTATGTGCTTCACCGTAAAAAATTGTGTAAAATATCTGTACGTCCTTTTGAGGCGTAAATTTTCGTGCTTCTGCCCCAGGTTGTTATCTAACTTTAGTTAGTTCAACACTTTTTGATGTGAGCAACAGAAGGTTTTCTAAAAAATTCGTCTTTACCTGCTGGTCTGTTTTGACAGATTTCTGCTATTTTCTGCATTTGCTTCTTGTTGGTTCCTTTTTGAGTTCTTTTGGGGAATTGAGCTTTTTGAGGGAAGTGCTGCAGTAGCTTGTGTTTTAATGGAAGTTTTATTAGTGCTGGAACCGAACCTAATACCTATTATCTTGAGTGCACTAATGTTGCTAATAAAGATTGTGTGAAGTTTTGTATGAAGGAAAAATTTCAGGTGTATGGAATGAATGAGTAATGAGATGAAGAATGGACTAAAGCTCAAGCTTGGGGATGCCACGCGTGTCACCCCAAGAAATATCCAAGAAGTACAAGCGTCCAAGCTTGAGTATGCCCAAGGCATCGCTTCTTCATCAATAAAAATCTCAGGTTTCTTCCAAACTGTTCATTTTTATTGTTTCATGCACAATTGTGTTGTCCTTGGAGCGTCTTATTTTTCGTTTTTATTTTGGTTTTTTGTTTGCTTGGTTTGCTTAGTTTGCTGAATAAATTGGTTGTACCCCCTCTTTCATACATTGGTTTTCAAATAGTTTGGTTTGGATTGGAAAAGAGTAGGGAAGTTCATGCTTAAGTGGTAAAGAGAGCTTGTTTATGACTGTGGCCTATGCTTCGTCATGCCATGCTTGATATTGTTTTGGCTTTATGCTTAGTATTATTTGCTGTAGCATGACTTGTTATAAACAATTGAGATTGCTTAATGTGCCTTTGAAGAATCATACGTTGTTTTAGCATATTAAAGCATAGTATTGTGCTATTCTCCTTTGATGCTTTATTTGGGTTGAATTGGCGCATGCTCACACCATGGTATGACTATTCCAAGCCACCATAAGCCTTTATGATCCTTTAGTTTTCAACTTGTAGTATCACTTTATGCTTTGATAAATGATGTTTTGTCGCTCTGCATGATTATGGCCATTATTGCTCTCTTAGTTTGTCGCTCCCAATCTTTTGCTAGCCTCCGCAACCAAGTATGAGTTCCACTCATGCATCCAACTCCCTAAACCAAGTTATTCCAAAGAGTCCACCATACCTACCTACTAGCATATGCTATTCCAAGTATATTCTTGTTTTTATCTACCTTCCAAATTAAACTTGTTATGAGAAAACTAGTGATTAAAGCTCTCACGAATTTGATGGCACACTTTACTTTTCTTGCCCTTAATAAACATGAACCATTGTGTCGTCTGTGTTGTATATGCTTGCACTTATTTGTTGGGGATTAGCAGAACCATGCTATCATGGGTAATGCTTTCAACATTGCACTTGTACTTTGTACCTAGTTGATATCATGCTCTTTTGTCTATGGATGTCGTCGATGTGAAATGAAAGGGGATCTTGTAAGTCCATGGAGTTATGTATATGTGTTAGAGAAACGCCCGGGCCGCTGGTCTAATGCATGCCGTCATGGTGGAAACCTGCAGCGTAACCATAATGAGCTGTCTATGAAGCATTCTTCTTATAAAAAAAGAGTCAGGTATTGAGAAAAAAAGATAAAAAGAAAAAAAGAGATTATGAAAAGAGGAAAGAGAGAAAAAAGCACCATATTCCCATGGTAAATAAGAAGATTGATGAGATGCTCGTTGTCTGCTTGCCTTGTCATTTTGATATGGGGATTCTTCCATATCATCGGGCAAGGGGTACCCTGTTGGCGGTTCTCCATGATACACATGTAATTAAGATGACAAGAACTTACCGGTGACTAAACTTGAGTAGCATGAGGAGCGGCCCTCGTATTCAAGGGACATGAGATTTCCAACTTATACTTCGTCAAGCATATACACCATAGTTTGTTCACTTTAACCTTAATCACTTCAAGATGCTTATGATAGGGGCAATGAGATCTGAAAGCTATTAAGTACCATAACTTTTGGAAGCTCTTTATGAGACTTGAATCCGCACTTCCTTCTATGAAGGCCTTTCTTTTACTTTTATGTTGAGTCTCCACCTTCTATCTTTATGCACCTACTTTGAGAGCATAGTGGCCATTCTTAGTTCTATGTGCATTGTCCCAAGTTTTGTTGATTGATGCATACCTTGATATTGCTTGTTTTAAACTATTTGTATCTAGTCACTATTATAAACTTTGAAGGTGTCCTATGCATTTATGTTTGCTACTCTATGAGGGACAAGCTGAATACCACTATGCTATGTTTTCTTTATGTGAAACAAACAAACGTCTTGTAAAGCATTGTTATTCATGAACCTTTTGTTTGTGCCTTTTCATGTTGCAACATAGTTTCTTTGTCTTATTGCTAGAACTTTGTCTTTCATGTTATGATTGAAGTACTATGATCCCAGCTTTGAATGTTTTACAAATACATTGATCAAGTTTATGATGGTGTATGTCACCTTAAAAATTATTCTTTCTTTTTATCACTTACCTACTCGAGGACGAGCAGGAGTTAAGCTTGGGGATGTTGATACGTTGCAAACGTATCAATAATTTTTGATGTTCCATGCTTGGTTTTATCTACTTTCTTGTGTTTTGTCCACACTTTGGAGTACTTTTCAAATGATTTCTTGGACTAACCTATTAACAAGAGCCACAATGCCAGCTGCCTGTTTTCTGCTGTTTTTGGTTCCAGGAAAGTCAGAAAAAGAATATTCTTGGAATTGGACGGGACAAAATCCAAAGTCAGATTTTCACCGAGGGACACCTAGAGCCAATCTGAGACGGAGGGATGGGGCTGGCCACCACCACACCTGGCCAGGCCAGAAGCGCCAGGGGGTTTTCTGGCCGCCCCAGGCACCCCCTCGGCCTCTCCTTCCGCCTATATATTGCCTCTGATACGGAAACCCTAAGTATCCGATCAAAAATCCACGAAAGAGTCTATAGCCGCCGTCATCTCCATCCCTAGATCGGGAGGGATCTAAAGCTCTTCCCGGCACCCTGCCAGAGAGGGGAATTCACCCTGGAGGCCTTCTTCATCATTATGCAAGCCTCCGGTGTGATGCATGAGTAGTTCATCTTTGGACTACGGGTCCATGTAGTAGCTAGATGGCTGGTTCTCTTCCTTTGTGCTATCATGTCTAGATCTTGTGAGCTCCGTTCATGATCAAGATCATCTATTTGTAATTCTGCAAGTTGTGTTTGCGGGGATCCGATGGATATTGAGATGCTATTTCAGATTGATTATTGATTCTATCATGTCTTTGTTATTTGTGATCTTGCATGCTTTCTGTTGTTAGTAGCTGTCTTGGCCAAGTAGATGCTAGCAACTCCAAGAGTTAGTATTTATGCTCGATAGTGGTTTAGTGAGTTCCATCGTGGACTAATGTGTAATGATATTACTTCGTTTTCCATCCGCACGCAAGTGCCTGGTGGGCATCTTTGAATCGTTTCTATGCGGGTTTGGCGGGAATCGCTAAAATCTGCATAGGGCCGATTCGAGGGTGTTACAAGGTGTCCCTCGGTAAAATAATGACTTTGGCTTTTGTCCCGTCCAATTCCGAGAATATTCATTTTCTGACTTTCCTGGCCAAAAACAGCAGAAAACAGGCATCTGGCATTGTGGCTCTTGTTAATAGGTTAGTCCAAGAGATCATATGAAAATTACTCCAAAGTGTGGACAAAACACAAGAAAGTAGATAAAACCAAGCATGGAACATCAAAAATTATGGATACGTTTGCAACGTATCTGTCGTCGGATTGATGACAAGTACGCCATGAGGGGGTCCTCGAGGCGTGCGGAAGAGAGGGGTGTGAGACGTACGGTGTCCCGGGATGGTGAGAACACAAGTTTACCCAGGTTCGAATCCGCTGGCTTTGGACGGATCCTAATCCTGCTAGCAATCCGATGTCTGGCCAGAGAATATGGGTTACAAGGGTTTCGCCTGTGCGAGTTGAGGGTCTAAAGTATTGAGGTTCTCTAAGGGCTCTCCCTAGGACGGCTTATATAGATATCCGGCCTAGGGTTTACAGGAGAGATCTATCCGGCTACGACTGAGAGGCGGTTACAGAGTACATCTTGAACTACAAGTAACATTATGGGCCTAAGTCGGTAAGTCTTCTGGGCCTTCCCGTAGCTGGACTAGACTCTGTCTTTCTCCCTGACTGGGCCGCCCGTGGAGCAATGCTCTAACCCGAAGTGGGCCACCCTAGTCAGTGAGGAACTGTGAGGATACCCGAAAAGTATATCCCCAACAGCAGCCCCCGGAGGCCTCCCAGATCCAAAGTCGGATTTATCATCGTCTAGCTTGATCTTCGGCTTGCATAATCTTGAAGGGTTCCTGAAACTTCACAACAAAAAATACGATCCAGGTCTTAAAAATAAGTCGGACCTATCAGTAGGTTACTCGGATTTTCCAGCTCGGTTTAAAACTTAAGCCGGAATTGGGTTTCCAATGTCACCTGACACAAGTCATGGTCAAGTCATGTCATCTGACAGGCATTCCGTCAGCACAACCGTTGGTGGGTCCGCGGTTCGCGGAACCGAGGCGCCGTTTCAATGCATGCGTGGAGATCGAGGCGACGCAATCATCGCGTGGGTCCTTCCCAGTTCCTTCCACGACGCGCGGCGGTTACACTGTAGCATTTGCACGAATCTTGGCGCAGGTAGGTGGATATAAGGGGTTTGGATTTTTCCTTCTACTTTTCACCAGTCCTTTGCCGTTTCCTTTCCTCCCAATCCTCCTGCGTGCACATAGCTTCCTCATTCTTCCCCCACAGAGCTCCCAGCGCTGCCCCTTTTAGGTCATCTTCTCACCGGAGCAATGGCTTCATCTTCTTCCTCCAGCTTGGCGGCAGCGGCGGCGGCGGCGACGGCGGAAGCAGTAGCGGAGAAAGAGAGCTTCCGCGGGATCTAGATTCCCTGCGCTCTCAACGAGGAGGGCCTCAAGAATGTGGAGAAGGAGGGGCTTCTCGTTGCCGGCGACTGGCGGAGCGGCTTCGGGGAAACCGTCCCCAATCCGCGCGATGGCGAGCGGGTCCACTTCGGCACCCACCTCGATAGAGGTCTGTCCTTTCCTCCCTCGGAGTTTTTCTCCGAGGTGATAGATCATTTCGGAGTTCAACTCCACAATCTTCCTCCCAACTCTCTCTTAGAGATGAGTGCGTATGCTTTGCTTTGTGAGGGCTTTCTCGGCATTAGGCCGAGTTTGACTCTCTTCCGGTACTATTTCCATGTTCGGAGAAATTCCATTACTGCCGGTGTTCCTTACATCACTGGTACTATCAACTTTTCACTTAGACGCGATCGGGCTTATCCCAAGATTCTAGCCAGTGACTCGGTCAAACAATGGATGGCCACTTTTTTCTATCATAGGGATATTCCGGCTCCCAACAAAGCTACTGCTTTGCCGGCTTTTGTCGACGGAGCTGCCACGACCCAACCTTCTTGGGACGAGGCTGCTCCGGCTCTCACCGACGATCTGATCCTCGCTAAGAGGCGGATCGAATACTTAATCAGACACAAGGATCTTAAGGGATCCGACTTAGTTCAGTCCTGGGTCTCACGTCGGATACAACCTCTCTAGTACCATGGAACCCGACTGATGCACTCCATCACGTCGTCCCCGAAAGATTCCCTCTGCATCAGCTCCAAAGCCTTCACCACACAGGGCTACATAAGCCAGATTAAGTGGCTGGTCAAGGAGCGAATCGAGAGGAGAATCCCGGAGGTTTCTTTGGACATGCACACAGCGGACAACCCCGTAGTGCCGGTAAGCTTCTATCAGTATACTTTTTATGTGTTTCATTCTTTGAGTTATACTGCAATACTGATATGTTTTCTTCTTTTCAGCTTGCTGACCTCCCCGAGTCAGAACTTGCTCCGCTCGAAGGATATCCTCCGGAGTTCTCTCAGGAGGTGGAGGTAGTTCCATTGCCGGATCTTGCACTCAAGAAGCGCAAGGCTCCAACAGTGGATGTTGGCACAAAGGAGGTGCCTGTCGTGAAGAGGTAACATTCAATCACAACTTCCTCCTTTGTACCTTATTCAAATTTCTTTCCGAGATGTAATGTTTTCCGACTTTTACTACATTCTTAGAGCAAAACCGCTCGTCAAGGCCAAGGGGAAAGGGATTCCTCCGAAGCCGCTGCGGCAGACGAAGCTTACCATAGCTTCCCCTGCCATGGCTCCTCCGACTCCTGCCCCTCAACCTTCTGCAATGCCGGTTATCTCGCTGGACGCTGCAGAAGATCCGGCTCCTTCAACGGGGCCTATGAACCTTGGATCGCAAACTGACGTCACCACGAGTGCGTCAGATCTAAATAAGGGTGAACCCTCTTCGAGTAATGATCCCTCGGCTGAAACCTTCGCCGAAAACCTCATCAACAATCCGGGACTGGCCAAGTTTGGCCTGTCTCGGAAATCTGCTGAAGAAATCCAGCGGCTCGCCAAGCAATGCTTGGATAAAAGTACTTTGTCTCCCGAAGAAGAAGCGCAAGAAGCAGAGGACGTCAAGTTCTCTGACCTTCTCGCCCAGGTCCACCTTCGCGACGAGAGGATTAGGACCAGTGAGCTTCCAACAGCTCCGGTAATTCCTCTGACTCTCGCCGAAAAGGTGGCTGCTGAAGTGAACGCAGGTTTGGATAAACTCACCCGTGAACAATATGTAAGTCGGATTTCCATCTCCTAACTTTCCTTTATTGTATTTTACATCATATCCTCTAGCCCCAAGCATGAAGTAGGATAAATAATCCGGGTTTATGCTTTATTAGGATGCCAAAGAACAAACTAGTGTATCCCCCAAGGCTCGTGCTGATATTTTAGCAAAAATATTAGCCCGAGTCTTAAGTAGCTTTCTGACTTTGGGTATTCTGTCTTATAGAAAGTATGTTCCTATAACCAGGAATTACTGACCAATGTCTGCGATAAGCAGAGAGAGATCAAAGCTCTCTGGCTTAAAAATGCTGAGCTTAAAGTTGCCAAGGATGAGGCCGAAAGTAAACATTCCGAGACTCAAACCTTGTCTTTGTTATTTTCAATGTCGAATTTTTCTGAACTTTTGTTCTTTTTTTTTACTTATAGCGCTGGTGAAACAATCCGTCGCCATGATTGAAGAGGCCGAGAACCTTAAGACCCTAGTGGTGGAGAACAAGGAACTTCGCCAAGAGCTGGATCAGCTCAAGGCCAATCATGAAAAGAGCATAGCTCAAGTCCTTGAATCCTCCTCCATGGCCACTGAAGAGCGTGATCGCAAGATTGCTGCTCAAGATAAAATAATCTCGGACCTCAAGAATGATCTTGATAGAGAGAAGGACATGTCCCAGGCGCTCCGGGCTGAACTCCAGAGTCTCCGGGAGGAGAAGACCAAGATTGACGACGTCATTTTTGGTACGTTCCATCTATCTGACTTGTCTCTTTCTTCGACTTTTACCAATGTTGGATTTTTCTTAACTTGTTTTGTTGATAGGTCCTCTGAACTTGACGGACTCTTCCTCCTCCGAGCCCCGCACCCACCGGCTTACCCAAGTCGGTGACCTGCTTCATGACTTCCGCCAGTCCCTTGAGGATGTCGGCGAAGCTCTCAAGATTCCGGACATGCCAAGCATGTCGGACTTCTAGGTGCGGGACAAGGCGAAGGAGATGCTGCAACTTGTTCAGGACTGGAACATGTCCTACGCGCGGACTGCTGCGCAGAACGCTCTCACCATGGTCATGAGCCACCATGGAATAATGGAAATATGGCAAGTGACCAGAGGGTACTGCAAGATAGATGAAGACGGCCAGGAGCAAGACCTTCAAGCCATCATGCACTCCTGCGCCGGATATGGGTGTCACATGGCTGACCTGACCAACTATGAGATACCCTTCTTCACCCGCGTGGATACTCCGCCTCCTCCTCCGGAAGAACCAACAGAAGTTTCTGACGATGAACGCACCAACTCGGATGCGGACATCTCGGAACGATATCAAGGCGGAGTAACCAGCGAGCCGGCAGCTACTTCATCTCCTCCTGCATCGTAGACTAGAAACTTATGTATTATTCCAGAAAAAACATGACGTGTTTGTAAATATGTAATACTTTAACTTTGCTAGTGCTAAGCTTTTGATCTATTCAGCACTTTTCGACTTTGAATTTTTTTTGTGTGCCTGAAATGTTTACATAAGCACTTGTATTTTTTCGTCTCTACTTATCGTTTATCTGGCTTTCCGCCTCGTCCCTTTCGTGAGCCGGCTAAACCTTCCGCCGGAAACTTTGCCGAGCAACGGAGCTCAATTGCTAAACCAGTTTAAACTCGGAAACAAAGCCGGCTTCCAGTACGAACAATTCACTACTCGAAAAATGCCCGCATCCAGCAATCAGACAAATAACCAAAGTAAAGACTAGAAACTTTAGAGTTATACCCGAGGGTAGCAATTTTAGAACTGGAAATCTAAACCAGAACGAACATGAGCATAAAGTACTTTCAAGCATTCTGGGATTTTCGACTATGACATGATCATTCGGAAATAAGATGGTTTAAGAACTTCTCAGAAAAAACTTGAGGTAACCAAAACTTTTATTTCTCACAGAACATGTACATATGTATGATTACAAAGAAGGATAAACTAAGAATAAAAGGGACATAGCTGAGCAATATTCCACGGTCTATCTAACTCATCCAGATTTGTACTGCCTCCAGCTCTCTTTCTCTTCTTAGTAGCAGATCTTTCTTTGACTGGCCTCATGTCAGTTAAGTAGTACGATCCATTGTGCAATACTCGACTAACTAAAAAGGGCCCTTCCCATACTGGGGAAAGTTTGTGCTTTCTTTGTTGCACAAGCCGGAGAACCAAATCACCTTTATTGAAGGATCTATTTCGGACTCTCTGGCTATGATACTTGCGTAACTTTTGCTGATAGGCTGTAGATCTCATTTCAGCAACGACGCGAACTTCTTCGACTAAGTCGAGATCATTTTGTCGAGAAATCTATATACGCAGTATGAATCAAATCACTAGGAAGAACTGCTTCTGCACCATAGACCAAGAAGAAAGGTGTGTATCCCATTGACCTCTTTGGAGTTGTTCGTAAACTCCAAATTACAGAGGGTAATTCCTCTTGCGCTTGCATGACGCAAATGTCGTAGTGGTGCTTCGAGTCTCGGTTTTAGGCCTTGTAAGATTAAACCATTTGCTCTTTCGACTTGTCCGTTAGCTTGTGGATGTGCGACTGACACAATGTCAAGCTGGATATTTTGCTCGTCACAAAATTCAGCCAATTCTCCCATAGAAAAGTTACTCCCTTTGTCCGTGATAATGCTATGCGGATAACCATACCGGATTATAACATCCTCGACAAATCTTTTGTTGTTGCTCCGTCACAACTTGTGACGGGTTTAGCCCCAATCCATTTGGTGAATTTATCCACCATCACTAAGAGGTGAGTAAATCCACTTGGAGCTCGTTTAAAAGGTCCTACCATATCAAGCCCCCAGACCGCAAAGGGCCATGTTATAGGTATTGTTCGCAACTGATCAGCCAGAACATGAGCTTGCTTGGCCTACTTTTGGCACCCTTTGCACATCTTGACTAATCGTTCGGCATCTGCCTAAGCTGTAAGCCAGAAAAATTCGTGTCGAAAAGCTTTTGCCACTAAAGATTTGGGTGCAGCGTGGTGACCACACTCGCCTTCGTGGATTTCCCTTAAGATTTCCACTCCTTCTTCCGGAGATACATAATTCTGAAAACCCCCAGAAACACTCCGTTTATAGAGCTCACCTTTAACAATAGTATAGGCTTTAGCTCGTCGGATAATCTGCCGGCTCAGCACCTCGTCTTCGGGTAATTTGCCATCTACCAAATAATTGAGGTAGGGTTGAGTCCAGCTAGGAATTACAGCCAGAACTGCTATTAAAGGTGAGTCGGATTTGGTCGGATATTCCTCATCTACTCCCTTTATTGAGGGAACTTTGAGGTGCTCTAAAAAAGTGCCATCCGGGACCTTTTTCCGCGCAGAACCTATCCAAGATAGTGCATATGCTTCCTCATTTTCTGCTCGAGGGATGTGTTGAACTTCAAACCCTTCGAACGATTTAGATAGATCATCCACGACAGCTTTATATGCTGCCATGTGTTTATTTGCATTACAAATATCCGACACTTGTTGAGCAACAAGATCCGCATCTCCGTAACACATCAAACATCGGATGCCAATGTACTTAGCAATCCGGATTCCATGTAGCAGTGCTTCATACTCGGCAATATTGTTTGTCGCTGTGAAGTGGATCTGCAACACGTATAAAAGTTTATCTCCTTGGGGGTGATTTGAGCACCACGCCAGCCCCCGAGCCCCCTCGAGCCTTAGACCCGTCGAAAAAGATTGTCCAATATTCCGACTCAAGGAGGATCATATTCTCCTTCATCTCTGTCCAATCAGCGACAAAGTCAGCAAGGATCTGGGATTTGATTGCTGTCTGAGGTTTGTACTCAATATCGAAAGCTGAGAGCTCTATGCCCCATTTGGCGACGTGTCCTATGGTGTCGCTGTTGTTGATTATATCTCTCATGGGAGCTGTGCTCACCACGGTAATTGGATGCTCCTGAAAGTAGTGCCGTAACTTACGAGATGCTAGAAAAACACCGTAAGCCAACTTTTGATAGTGCGGATACCGCTGTTTTGATTCTGTCAAAACCTCGCTGACAAAGTAAGTCGGACGCTGCACCAGGTGTTCCTGATTTTCCTCTGGTCTCTCCACCACCATGACGATACTAACGACCTTATTTGTCGCAGCAAGATAGAGCAATATCGGTTCGTTAGGTTCTGGTGCTGCAAGGATAGGAGCAGATGAGAGTACTTTCTTCAGGACTTGTAGTGCAGCTTCAGCTTCATCCGTCCAAACAAAATCTTTGGTCTTTTTCAGGAGTTTGTATAATGGCGCGGCTCTTTCACCAAGCCGTCTTACAAATCGACTGACCGCAGCGATGCAGCCAGTTAATCTTTGTACGTCCTTTAGGCGAGTTGGCCTAGAAATATTGAGTATAGCCTTGATTTTGTCTCGGTTCACCTCTGTGTCTCTTTGAGACACGATGAAACCTAACAATTTTCCGGCTGGTATTCCAAAGAAGCATTTCTTCGGGTTAAGCATGATGTTATATTTTCGTAGATTGGCGAATGTTTTCTCCAAGTCGGAAATTAGCGTTTCCTTCTTTTTGGACATCACCGCGATATCATCCACGTATGCATGTACATTGCATCCGAGTTGGTCATGGAGGCAACGCTGCATCGTGCGCTGGTACGTAGCTCCTGCGTTCTTTAGCCCAAAGGGCATCGTAACAAAACAGAAGGTTTCGAAAGGGGTTATGAATGAAGTTTTGACTTTGTCAGATTCCTTCATCCGAATTTGGTGATAACCGGAATATGCATCGAGAAAACAGAGGAGTTCCGAGCCTGCCGTAGAATCGATAACTTGATCAATTCTAGGCGTTTAACGGATCTTTTGGACAAGCCTTGTTCAAGGTAGTATAATCAACACACATCCTTAAATCAGTGGTGTCCTTTTTAGGGACCATTACAGGATTGGCCGACCACTCAGTGTGGATGACCTCTTCTATGAATCCGGCTAACTCGAGCCACACTAGTTCCTTAGCTATTGCCTTATGCTTTTCATTGCCAAACAGTCGTAAGGACTATTTAACGGGTTTAGCATTCGGGTTTACATTTAGAGACTGCTCGGCAAGTTCCCTAGGTACTCTGGTCATGTCAGATGGCTGCCATGCGAAGATATCTTGATTTGATTGGAGGAACTTAACGAGCGCGCTTTCCTATGCGCTATCTAGGCCTACGCCTATCTGGGTCTCCTTGGAGGGGTCATCATCCTTCAACGGTGCTTTCTTCGTCTCTTCTGATGCCTTGAACTCCGGATTTGGCTTGGTCACCTCCTTCTTTGTTGCGGGCATCTCGGACGGATCTATGCTCTTCTTGATCTCCTGGTACTCCTGGGCGTGCAGCACAGCTTCGGCAAAGGCGGCATTTCCATCCTCGCACTCTCGCGCTTTCTTCGGGTCTCCCCTAATGGTGATCACGCTGTTGGGACCTAGAATTTTCATCATATTGTAAATGTAACACGGACGAGCCATAAAAGCCCAGTAAGCCGGACGTCCGAATATAGTGTGGTATGCGCTCTTGAATAGGACCACTTCGAAGGAAAGTGCCTCTGTCCGATAATTCTTTGGAGTTCCAAAGGTAACATCCAAAGTGATCTCTCCCAAGGAATTAGCTTGTCTTCCTGGGACAACTCCGTGAAAAATCACAGAGCTATGGTTCAGCTGGGTCTCCGAGATCTTCATCCGGCGTAGCGTTTCGACATAGAGAATATTGATGCTGCTACCACTGTCCATGAGGGTCTTGGAGAAACCATAACCATAAATAAGTGGGTTGAAGATTAAGGCGTATTTTCCTCGCCTGTGTAACTTAGGCAGATCATCATCGCGGTCAAATGTGATTGCCACTTCCGACCAGTCCAGATACTATGGGATAGCCGGAACTGTTGCATTGAGCTCGTGTAGAACTGCTTTCTTGACCTTTGCTGGTTGAGATCTGAGGAATGTGACATAAGTTTCCTTCTTGGTGGGAAAAGTCTTCTTCCCTTCCGACTTGGGATTTGAAGCATCGGCTTCCTCCATGTCGGAATCTTCCTTGGTATCTTTGTCCTTTTCGGGATTTTTCTTTCCCTTCTTCCGCTTAGCTTTGTAGCCCGCGGTGTCATCTCTTTTGATGTCGTCATTGAAACGACATTCAGCGTTGGTGTGGGATGAACCCCCATTGGCGTCTAGGTGATGCACACATGGGTTATTGGCAATGTCGGCCCAAGATTAGGTTTTGCCTGGTTGTTGTTCTCCTCTACCTTGGACCCTTGAAGTCCCATGGCCATGCCCGCAGCCTCCGCCACGTCCTCCTCGTCCTCCAGACCCGGAAACAGTAGTTACCACCGTTGTTTCCGTGTTGGGTTTTTCCTCCAAGGTGTTCTTACGCTTCTAAGCTTGTTGCTTTGTTTTTGCTGACTTAGGTACAGCCAGGACATTGAGTAATCCCTCTACATCGTCGTCAGCATCCGCATACTTGCTCGCTGTTTCTATCATTTCTCCCAAATCATTGACCTTATCACACTCCAAGCGGTGACGTAGTAGACCAATTGGGAGCCCTGCGATGAAAGCTTCAATCGCGGTTTGGTCGTTTACTCCTTCACAGGAGTTCTTGGTGTCGATCCATCGTCCGAGATAATCTCGGCAAGTTTCTCCGGCTTTCTGGGTGCAACGTTGTAGGTCTCCGACCGAACAGGGCCTCCGATATGTGCCTTCGAAATTACGAAAGAACGCACTTTGCATGTCATACCAGTTATGGATGGTGTTCTCCGGAAGTTCATTGAGCCATGATCGCGCCGTCTTCCGCAATATAAGTGGGAGATATCGGGTTGCGACCAGGCTGTTTCCGCCTTTGGCGATGCAGCAAGCTTGGAAAAAATCCTGTAGCCAAGTGTCTGGCCGAGCAATGCCATCGTAGGCTTGGATGTGCCTTGAGATAGCAAATCCTTCCGGGAATCTTGTAGCTCTGATGCATGGTCCGAAGCACTTTGGGCCCACGTACATGTCATCATTTTCATAGCGCCGCGCCTCTATGTTGGAATTGATCATGTGCCTTGCGTCGTTTGGGCATAGAGATCGTCCCGATTGCCGGCTGTGGCTGCGGTGCCTTGGAGCCGAACTTTGGCTTCTGCCACCACCTCCTCCGCCATGTCGTCCTCCTTACCCTCCATGGGAGCCATTGTGATGACTGTGTGGTGGAGAGGGTGGTGCAGCTGGATAGTTTCTGGCTGATCGCCGGCCTCCGTCCAGAGCGTCATTATTCTAGTTCCGGGGAGGATCTTGACTACGACGAGCCCCCTACCGGCTTGTTCCAGGGTGATTTCCGTCGTTCCTTCGTCCGTCGTTCCCACCATGGTGAGGATCAGCCGGATGGCTCGTATATTTAGGAGGTGGCATTTTTTGACGATCCTCCTCCCGTCGTTTCTCTTTATCTTCTCCCTTCGATCGTTAGATTCTCATCGGGGAGGGTTCGTCGGATTCAGTGCAGCAATGGCGTCTTTCCCGGCCACTGGAACGACGTTGCTCCAGTTGCGCATGGTCTTGTAGTGCTGTCCTGATGATCTGGTTCTTGAATAATTGTCTTCCCGGCGTTCGGGGCGATGATGCTGCTCCCGGATGTGATGGGGTCTTACATCAGCCCATGCCGGATCTGTGCGACAGTGGTCAGAATCTGAGACTAGATTTTGACTTCCGGACAGGGCGACCTTTTGCTGCTCCAGTCCCTTATTGAGTAGCTTGATACCCAAACGGATATCCTCCGGTCCTAGATTAGCCGATAGAATTTCTCGGGCCACCACGGTATTCTGTACTGGGGTTGGGTATACCCAATCTCCTTTGCTATCTTTCCGTGGCTTCCCCATCTCATCTCCGAAAAGGATGGCACGGACAGTTGGGAACTGGTCGTCATTGGTGTGACGTTTCCGTGTCTTCTGGTGCAACCGAGACATGTAGTCTTTAGTTGCCATGCGTTTCTTCTCCACCTCGATGTTTTTGGCTTCATCGAGGAGTTGTTGACGACGCGCTTCTAGGGCTTGGGCCCTTTCATCTAGCTCTTCAGCAGTAAGTTCTGCGGCTGTAGGGATAGGTGTGGTTAAAGCAACATCGATGAGTTTACACGCACCTTCGATGATCATGTGTCCATCCATCGATTCTTCTTTTTTTGGCTCGTCTGGGATAAGTGCTCCATCCGAGTCTTCTTCGTGTTCCTCGGCAATCACCTCCTCAGCCGGAGGGTCTTTTGCTGGGGTCTTGTTCTTCTTGTTCTTCTTATTTGCCTTCTTGGCAGCGCCGGTAGCAAAGACGGCTTTGGGTCCGTTTCCCGGAGTCAAGCTCTGTTCGGTACTTTCGGACATCTGGACCTCGGGATTATCTCCGACGTCCATGTCATCCTGCACTTTGGGAGAGTGTTCCCCGGATCCTTCATCCATGGCTTCTCCTTCTTCTGCAGCTTTGGAGTTATACTCCTCTTCATATTCCGCGGAGAACTTTCGGAAATCTGCTGATGTCATCGATTCATCCGAGGATGCGGGTACGTCGGCGTTTGTTCCAATTGCCTCCAGCACCGAGTCGGTGTTTTCTCCAGCATCGGCAGAGCCAGATCCGGATCCCACGTATCCGACGAAGTGCAATGCGTGCTTCCTGAGGTACCTGCGGCTTTCACGATCAGCCATGTCGAAAATTTTTATGGTCTCGAGAATTGCATCTGCGCTTTCACCTTGCAGTATCATACGTCGTAATGTGTACCTTAGGAAAGGTCTGTCTGTCCCGGCATCATCAGAGCCAGAATCAGTGTCACTGATATGCTCCTCCTGGATTTCGACTTCCACGGGTGGGTCGATCTGGGATCCGGCTCCTCCAGGGAGATCCACTCCAGATTCGACGTGGACTGCTAGGTCTTCTTCAGGCTCGGATTTCTCCACTATCTCCGCAACTAGTGCGGGCTGGGTGAGATTAGGGTTTTCTGAGATCTAGAACTCTGCCGCCTCTGCGAACAAAGGGGACCCAGAAGTTTCTTCTGCCTCTATCATCACCGCTGGGGTGGGTTGGGCAGGTTCAACAAAACTGATGTAAACATCAATCTCGCCAAAAGACATGATTGTGTAGGCAGTCACGGCCTCCCTAGCCGGAATCCAAGTCTTGTCGAGAACGATGAGAGGGACGTCGCTGGCGTAGAGGATGCGACCGACGGCGATAGTCTCGCCGATTCTGATTCTTGCAGATTCCGCTCGGAACGCAGATCCGAAGCTCACTTGCCCCACGGTGGGCGCCAACTGTCGTCGGATTGATGACAAGTACGCCATGAGGGGGTCCTCAAGGCGTGCGGAAGAGAGGGGTGTGAGACGTACGTTGTTCCGGGACGGTGAGCACACAAGTTTACCCAGGTTCGAATCCGCCGGCTTTGGACGGATCATACTCCTGCTAGCAATCGAGAAATACGGCAGAGCCGGAATATGGGTTACAAGGGTTTCGCCTGTGCGAGTTGAGGGTCTAAAGTATTGAGGTGCCCTAAGGGCTCTCCCTAGGACGGCTTATATAAATATCCAGCCTAGGGTTTATAGGAGAGATCTAACCGACTACGACTGAGAGTCGGTTACAGAGTACATCTTGAACTACAAGTAACATTATGGGCATAAGTCGGTAAGTCTTCTAGGCCTTCCCGTAGCCAGACTGGACTCCGTCTTTCTCCCTGACTGGGCCACCCGTGAAGCAATTCTCTAACCTGAAGTGGGCCACCCTGGTCAGTGAGGAACTGTGAGGATACCGAAAAAGTATATCCCCAACAGTATCAACATCCCCAAGCTTAACTCCTGCTTGTCCTCGAGTAGGTAAGTGATAAAAAGAAAGAATAATTTTTGAGGTGACATGCACCATCATAAACTTGATCAAAGTATTTGTAAAACATTCAAAGCTGGGATCATAGTACTTCAATCATAACATGAAAGACAAAGTTCTAGCAATAAGACAAAGAAACTATGTTGCAACATGAAAAGGCATAAACAAAAGATTCATGAATAACAATGCTTTGCAAGATGTTTGCTTGTTTCACATAAAGAAAACATAGCATAGTGGTATTCAGCTTGTCCCTCATAGAGTAGCAAACATAAATGCATAGGACACCTTCAAAGTTTATAAGAGTGACTAGATACAAATAGTTTAAAACAAGCAATATCAAGGTATGCATCAATCAACAAAACTTGGGACAATGCACATAGAACTAAGAATGGCCACCATGCTCTCAAAGTAGGTGCATAAAGATAGAAGGTGGAGACTCAAAATAAAAGTAAAAGAAAGGCCTTCATAGATGGAAGTAGGGATTCAAGTCTCATAAAGAGCTTCCAAAAATTATGGTACTTAATAGCTTTCAACTCTCATTGCCCCTATCATAAGCATCTTGAAGTGATTAAGGTTAAAGTGAACAAACTATGGTGTATATGCTTGATGAAGTATAAGTTGGAAATCTGATGTCCCTTGAATACGAGGGCCGCTCCTCATGCTACTCAAGTTTAGTCACCGGTAAGTTCTTGTCATCGTAAGTAGCCGTGTATCATCAAGAACCGCCAACGGGGTACCCCTTGCCCGATGATACGGAAGAATCCTCATATCAAAATGACAAGGCAAGCAGACAACGAGCATCTCAACAATCTTCTTATTTACCATGGGAATATGGTGCTTTTTTCTCTCTTTCCTCTTCTCATAATGTCTTTTTTTCTTTTTTTCTTTTTTCTCAATATCTGACTCTTTTTTTATAAGAAGAATGCTTCATAGACAACTCATTATGGTTACGCTGCAGGTTTCCACCATGTACGCATGGATTAGACCAACGACCCAGGTGTTTCTCTAACACATATACATAACTCCATGGACTTACAAGCTTTCCTTTCATTTCACACCGACGACATCCATAGACAAAAGAGCATGATATCAACTAGGTACAAAGTACAAGTGCAATGTTGAAAGCGTTCCCCATGACAGCATGGTTCTGCTAATCCCCAACAAATAAGTGCAAGCATATACAACATAGACGACACAATGGTTCAAGTTTATTAAGGGCAAGAAAAGTAAAGTGTGCCATCAAGTTCGTGAGAGATTTCATCACTAGTTTTCTCATAACAAGTTTAATTTGGAAGGTAGATAAAAACATGAATATACTTGGAATAGCATATGCTAGTAGGTAGGTATGGTGGACACTTTGGAATAACTTGGTTTAGGGAGTTGGATGCATCAGTGGAACTCATACTTGGTTGCGGAGGCTAGCAAAAGACTGGGAGCGACAAACTAAGAGAGCAATAATGGCCATAATCATGCAGAGCGACAAAACATCATTGATCAAAGCATAAAGTGACAATACAAGTTGAAAACTAAAGGATCATAAAGGCTTATGGTGACTTGGGATAGTCATAACATGGTGTGAGCATGCGCCAAGTCAACCCAAATAAAGCATCAAAGGAGAATACCACAATACTATGCTTTAATATGCTAAAACAACGCATGATTCTTCAAATGCACATTAAGAAATCTCAATTGTTTATAACAAGTCATGCTACAGAAAAGAATACTAAGCATAAAGCCAAAACAATATCAAGCATGGCATGACAAAGCATAGGCCACAGTAAAAAACAATCTCTCTTTACCACTTAAGCATGAACTTCCCTACTCTTTTCCAATCCAAACCAAACTATTTGAAAACCAATGTATGAAAGAGGGGGTCCAACCAATTTATTCAGAAAGTAAGCAAACAAAGAAAACGAAAAACCAAAACGAAAACGAAAAAGAAGACGCTCCAAGAACAACACAACTGTGCATGAGACAATAAAAATAAAGCGTTTGGAAGAAACCTGGGATTTTTATTAATGAAGAGGGGGATGCCTTGGGCATCCCCAAGCTTTGACGCTTGTACTTCTTGGATATTTATTGGGGTGACACGCGTGGCATCCCCAAGCTTGAGCTTTTGTCCATCCCTCATCTCATTACCCATTCCTTCCATACACTTGAAATTTTTCCTTCATACAAAACTTCACACAATCTTTATTAGCAACATTAGTGCACTCAAGATAATAGGTCTTTAGGTTCAGTTACAACACCAATAAAACTTCCATTAAAACACACGATACTGTAGCACTTCCCTCAAAAAGCGCAATTCCCCAAAAGAACTCAAAAAGGAACCAACAAGAAGCAAATGGCAGAAATCTATCAAAACAGACCAGCAGGTAAAGATGATTTTTTTCATAGACCTTCTGTTGCTCAAATGAAAAAGTGTTGAACTAATGAAAGTTAGATAACAACCTGGGGCAGAAGCAAAAAAATTCACGCCTCAAAAGGACGTTCAGAGATTTTACACGAATTTTTACGGTGAAGCACATAAATCTGTTTCGGGACAACAACTTTCCCAATCATTACTTCTCTCTCATTAGAGGTTACTCTTGGCAGAAAAAGCAAACAAAAAGGATAAGGATAGGTTATTACTGAAGTAATAACTTCCAAGACTCATCTATAACTTTTGGGTTATCTCCCAATAAGTACTTTTCTTTAACGCCTTTAAGCTAGGCATAAGAAGCAAGAAAAAGAATCAAGTGTTCTCAGATGAAGAAGCATTAAGATTAATACCAGAAATATCTTCAACAAGGCAAGGTATCTCATCCAAATAAGTTCTAGAGGATCCTCTCTCAATGCTCTTGGGTTCACTATTTTCATCAAACGGGTTTTCGGGAACAATCCAATCAAGATTCTTTTCTATGGCTGCATGCATTGCTACTAGTTTAAAGGGTATTGGTATCTTAATTTTCTCCCCATTAGGTTCAGTTTTGCTCATATTTTCTCGTGTACCAACAACGTCTACACATGAGCCTAGGATATTGAAACGTTCAAAGACTTTTCTCGCTTCCTTGGCAACATCATAGAATTCCTTAAGCAAAGTTTCTAGAATAAAATCCCTCTTCTCAAGGTCCTCAATTTCTTTAAGTTTAAGAAACATTACTTGCATCAAGGGGCTAAGGTTAACAAACCTAGCTTCCAACATGTGAACTAAAAGAAGCTGCATCAATTTCATAGTTTGGAGCAAATTCTGCAAGGGATCTATCCTCAATATCCTCATGTTTACTAACATGATTAAAGAATTCTTCAATATTATCTTTTCCAATTATAGAACCACTACCTATTGAAAGGTCTTTCAGGGTGAATTTAGGGATCAACATGGTGAGCTAAGAAAGAGGCAACAACTATAGAAGGACTTAATTTTTTTTGTGTTTTTAATAAAGAAAGCAAACTTGTAAAACTAATTTTGTGTGTGTTTTTGATAAAGAAACAAGCAAACAAAACAAAAGTAAACTAAGCAAAACAAAAATAACAAAGTAAAGAGATTGGTTATGAGGGACTCCCCTTGTGAAGATGTCCTTGACTCCCCGACAACAGCGCCAAAAAATAGCTTGATCGCCCAAAATATATTGAGCTCGTTGGGGAACCCCAAGAGGAAGGTATGATGAGCACATCAGCAAGTTTTCCCTCAGTATGAAACCAAGGTTTAATCGAACCAGTAGAAGCAAGGAAACACCCCAAAGGTGTTGCTAGCTGATCGTTGGCAGGGCGCACTACCGGTGCGAGCAGCAACGTGGAGACCTGCACAACACAACCACAAAACTCTGTACCCAACTTGTGATGAGGTTGTCAATCTCACCGGTTTTGCTGAAAACAAAGGATTAAACGTATCGAGTGGAAGAAAGTAATAGGTTGCAGAAAGTAAACACAAAGCAGTAAACAGTTGATTGTAGATTGAAAGTAAAACAGAGGACCGGGGTCCATAGTTCACTAGAGGTGGCTCTCCTTAAGATAAATAACATGCTGGGTGAACAAATTACAGCGGGGCAATTGACAAACATCGAGAAAGCATACAAGCATATACTACTCATCTTGACTCCTTTGAGATTCGATTGGGCATTACAACATTGTACATAGACCGCCATCCAACTGCATCTATGACTAATAATCCATCTTCAGGTTATCATCCGAACCCCCTCCAGTATTAAGTTACAAGCAGCAGATAATTGCATTACGAATTGCGTTTAAAGTAAACAATACGATTGTTTTATGAACAAAGGATTGTAGTTTTCTCCCTAGTAGCAACAACACATCTAGTACCTTAGAGATTTCTGTCACTTCCGCAGATTACCAGAGGCATGAACCCACTATCGAGCATAAATACTAACTCTTGGAGTTGCGAGCATATACTTGGCCAAGATAGCTACTAACAACGGAAAGCATGCAAGATCACAAATAACAAAGACATGATAGAATCAATAATCAATCTGAAATAGCATCTCAATATCCATCGGATCCCCGCAAACACAACATGCAGAATTACAAATAGATGATCTTGATCATGAACGGAGCTCACAAGATCTAGACATGAAAGCACAAAGGAGTAGAACCAGCCATCTAGCTACTACATGGACCCGTAGTCCAGAGATGAACTACTCACGCATCACCCGGAGGCTTGCATGATGATAAAGAAGGCCTCCAGGGTGAATTCCCCTCTCTGGCAGGGTGCCGGGAAGAGCTTCAGATCCCTCCCGATCTAGGGATGGAGATGATGACGGCTACAGACTCTTTCATAGATTTTTGATCGGGTACTTAGGGTTTCCGTATCAGAGGCAATATATAGGCGGAAGGAGAGGCCGAGGGGGTGCCTGGGGCGGCCAGACCACCCCCTAGCGCGGGCCAGGCCTGGCCACGTGGCCAGGTGGTGTGGCCGGGCCCCAGCCCCTCTCCGTCTCGTATTCTGGCTCCAGGTGTCCCTCGGTAAAATAATGACTTTGGCTTTTGTCCCGTCCAATTTTGAGAATATTCATTTTCTGACTTTCCTGGAACCAAAAACAGCAGAAAATAGGCAGCTGGCACTGTGGCTCTTTTTAATAGGTTAGTCCAAGAAATCATATGAAAAGTACTCCAAAGTGTGGACAAAACACAAGAAAGTAGATAAAACCAAGCATGGAACATAAAAAAATATGGATACGTTTGCAACACCATCGGCGGAACTCAATAAACATGGCCTCAGGTTTATGGAGTGAAGAGTCGATAAAAGAATACGGAAAGGAAGCATCACATTCATCAATACATAAGTCATAATAGAAGACAACTCACTATCATATAACTTAACTTGCAATAAGTAAAGGAAACACAATAAAGATACATGAAGTAAATCATAATTGGTAATGGCAAACTTAGCTCTTGGTCAAAGAATAGTTGACAATTTTGCTGGAGTTCACAAATAACTGATTTTCAATGATAGCTTTCAAAGTAGTAAACACCAAGATAAGAGCAATGTGCAAAATAAGGAACATAAGGGACATGATTGAATAAATCATCATATGAATGAATGAAACACAACAACTCAAAATACTTGCTGAGATAGAAATGAATAGGTTTACTGACTCAACTAAAAAGTAAAAGAAAGGCCCTTCGCAGAGGGAAGTAGGGACTTCAAGTTTCATAAAGAGCTCCCAAAAATTATGGTACTTATTAGCTTTCAGCTCTAATTGCCCCTATCATAGGCATCTTTAGGTGATTAAGGTTAAAGTGATCAAATACGAGGATATGCTTGACAAGTTGTAAGTTGAAAATCTCATGTCCCTTGAATACGAGGTCCACTCCTCATGCTAGTCAAGTTTAATCACCGGTAAGTTCTTGTCATAGTAAGCACATGTGTATCATGGAGAACCGCCAACCGGGTACCCCTTGCCCGATGATACGGAAGAATCCCCATATCAAAATGAAAAAGCAAGCAGACAACAAGCATCTTAGCAATCTTCTTATTTACCATGGGAATATGGTGCTTTTTTCTCTCTTTCCTCTTTTCTCATCTATTTTTTTGTTTTTCTCTTTTTCTCAATATCTATCTCTTTTTTATAAGAAGAATGCTTCATAGATGCTCATTATGGTTACACTGCAGGTTTCCACCATGACAGCATGGATTAGGCTGCCTGTGCGTTTCTCTAACACACATGCATAACTCCATGGATTTACAAGCTCCCCTTTCATTTCACACTGACGACATCCATAGACAAAAGAACATGATATCAACTAGGTATAAACTACCAGTGCAATGTTGAAAGCGTTCCCCATGACAGCATGGTTCTGCTAATTCACAACTCACAAAGCGCAAGCATATACGCAACATAGATGGGCACAATGGTTCAAGTTTATTAAGTGCGAGAAAGTAAAGTGTGCCATCAAGTTCGTGAGAGCTTTAATCACTAACTTTCACATAACAAGTTTAATTTGGAAGGTAGATAAAAACAAGAATTTACTTGGAGTAGCAATAGTGCTAATAGATAGGTATGGTGGACACAAATGGCATAGGTTTGGTTTAAGGATTGGATGCACGAGAAGAATTCCCTCTCAGTACAGGTTTTTGGCTAGCAAGGCTGGGTAGCAAGTATAAGAGTTGAAGGAAACAAACAAACATACAAGTGATAAAGACAAACATGCAATCTTCCTTGGAAGCACAAAAGATCTTAACTAGAGAATACTACACTTATGAGCAAATCAAGAAAGAAAGATGATGAAATTATATTTCTTTAGATTACTTTTATCTTTTCATTCAACTCTCAAAAATAGTGATGCTACTGACCGAGCCAGGTTTGCCAAAACCAACTAAATTAACTCCATGATCCCAAAGTGATACCAATACTAACAACAAGATCGATCATACAACCATCAATTGAAAACTAATAGAAGATATGCAAGAGTAAATGATAGAACTTCTCATTAATATTCCATAATGGCAACTCACACCAAGGGATACATATCTAACGAGAGAGGGGACACTTCCATAATGCAAACCATCCTACATGATAACTTCTCTATTCATGATATGACTCTACTAAAAAGGTAAAAAGATAGAAGATAGTGATGTGATACCGCGGCACTCCCCCAAGCTTGGAACAAACCAAGGGGATGCCAAACCTGATGACGAATTACTCCTTCGGTGGTGGTGGTATTCTCTCAATGAGCTCTTTGATTAGTTTCCCCAAGTCCTCGATCTCGAAGGTGAGATTACGAATCAGCTGTGAGTTTTGCTCAATGCGGCTCATGATCATGTTGGGTTGAGAATTCCAGCTCTTGGGATCCTTTCCCCACCCTTCCTCCTTGAAGTCTTCTTTTCCTGCATGGCTAGAACGAGCCAAATCCCAATTGGAGGGTAGTTTCTCCTTGGGCATATTCTAGTATTGATGCTCATGGATAAGGGTATGGAAAGGATTCTTGGTCTGTGGAGGAAGTGACCCTTGAGCTAAACAGTGACGAGGAGTTTTCCCCCAGTCTACATCCGTGCAGTCCTTCTAACCCTGGAAGGTTTTGTCACCACTCCAATGCTTGCAATGGTAGTGCCGGTGTGCGGATGTTGGCCTTGCTCCTCTTCATCTTCACTCTTGATCTCCTCCTCCTGACCGGGGTCTTGGAGATCTTCCTCCATAGGCTCCTTTCCCTTATCCTTGGCGGACACCATTGTGCCTCTAAACTTTCAAATATAGTTCCCGACAGAAACAGATCGAAACGAAAACACGACGAGAACATGATATATGAACCTCGGGGGATCTGGGGGATTATATATTACGAAGTTTCACAACAAAAGGGAGGTACTGGGAGAAAACGGGTCGGAGACAGAGTCCGAGGTGGCCACACCACCTGCTGGCGCAGCCAGGGGGCCCCGCGCTAGGGGGTGGTGTGAGCCACCCTGGCTCCGTTTCCGTCCCTCTTTTGCTTCGTAGATTTCCTTGTTGGATAAAAACTGCAAAAATATAACTAGAAAGATCTTTCGTGGAACTTTTCTTACCAGAACTGTTACCTATTTGAAAATGGACTCTGTAGGTCTCTGAATTTGGTTTTTAGCAGATTCTTCCGGAGTCACCACTTGAATGATATCAGTATCTTCATCTTCATACTCATATTGCTTGAGTAATGAAACCTTTCACTTTCTCATTACACCATTTTCTCCACTAACCTGGAAATTTCTTTCACACAATTCTCATTAGCAACATTAGTATAAGTGAAGTGATAAAACCTTTTGAGTCCAATTTCAACTGAAAACCATGAAAACATAAGCTACTGTAGCAACTCCTTCCGAAAACCCAAAAATAATTCAAAAAGGAAACCGATTAAAGAAGCAAATGCAAGTGTGGCAAAATCTGTCAAAACAGACCAGCGGCTAAAGATCAATTTTTTCGAAATTTTTCTGTTGCTCAAATCAAAATGTGCAAAACTAACAAAAGTTAAATAACAACCTGGGGCAGAAGCACAAAACATTACAGCTCAATCCAACATACGGAGATCTCTCACGAATTTTTACAGTGAAGCACAAAAATCTGTTTCGGGACAACAACTTCCCCAAATCTTACTTCTCTCTTATTAGAGGTTGATCTTGACACAAAAACCAAACAAAAAGGATAAGGAGAGGTTATTACCGAAGTAATAACTTCCAAGACTCAAAGAAAAACAAAAATAAACTGAAAACACAAATAAAATGGGTTGTCTCCCAAAGAGCTCTTTCTTTATAGCCATTAAGATGGGCATGATAATTTTTATGATGCTCACTTAGGAATATGAATTGAAATGAAAGAGAGCATTAAGAAGCAAAAATACACACGCTTAAGTCTAACCCACTTCCTATGCAAATGAATTTTGTAAACAAACAAGTTGTTGAAACCAGAGGCTACCAGCATAGGAAGGTAAAAGAAGTGCAACATAAAAACTTTCAGCATAAAACGAGGAAACTTGATATTATTGAGATACATAAGAACACTTTTCCCTCTCTCATAGTAACTTTAAGTATCATGCATAAACTTAAAAATATAACTATCACAAGGACCATCATAACAATGATCACTTATTCTAACAGAAAACACAGGAATACTAGTTCTTATAACACTACTTTGTGAGACAATATTAGAGATATCCTTACAAAGGATAGTGTGTCCCTCTTCTACATATTTAGTGACAATGTCTTTCACATTTGCTATTATAGGTTCATCATCCATTTGTTTATCAGGTTCAACAGCTTTATTTGTCCTTTCATTAACCATACTAGCTATCATAGAATGTTCCTTTATCTTAACTAGGAAAGGGATTTTCTCAATGTAAGGTTCAGGTAAAACATGATTAGCAGTATAAACTTCAGTATTTCTTGCAGGAACACTCTTAGCAACATCTTTATAAGGTTCATGATACTTATTCCACTTCTTTTTAGGCACTTCAATGTAGGAAGCAAAAGCCTTAAAATAAGTTGCAATAGCTTGAGAATCTAGACCATAAGCATTTTTAATATTTTGAAAGTCATCAGTTCCCATAAAAGATCCAATGCATTCATAATCATAATTTATACCCGACTTTCTTCATTTGTCATTCTCCCATGCTTCAGCATTATCTTGAATATGGTCCAGAAGATCCCATTTGGCTTTTTCTTCCATGCGAGTGAATGATCCAGCACAAGAAGCATCCAATAAATCCTTATCATGAAGAGAAAGCCTTGCATACAAGTTATTGATAATAATATTTTTGGGAGCTCATGAATGGGACATTTGAGCATTAGTAACTTCAGTCTCCCCCAAGCTTGAGCTATACTCTCTCCATCAAGAGGCCAAAAGTTGTATATTTGATTCCAATCTTTATGAATCTCACTAGGAGGATAAAACTTTGAATAAAAGAGAGGTACTATTTCCTCCCATTCAAGATCTTGACCATTCTTCAGCAGCTTATACCATTCCTCAGCTCTTCCTTTTAGTGATAATGAGAATAACTTCTTCTTAACTTGATCTGTAGTAATACCTGCACACTTGAACAACCCGCACAATTTGTGTATAAAGAGCAAATGATCACCGGGACATACAGTTCCATCCCCAACATAGTAGTTATCCATAACACGATCAATAATTCTCGTAGGTATTTTAAAAGTATCATTCTCAGAAAGTGGTGGTTCATCTACTACCTTAGCAGTGGTAGTAGCATTACGAAATAAGAAACTCAACGAATTATTCATATTGAAAATAAAGAAAATAACAGAAATAAACAATACTCATAGTAGAGGTTTCCTTTACCAGTTCCACTCTCCAATAGCGCTTCACTCCCTGGCAACAGTGCCAGAAAATAGTCTTGATGACCCACAAGTATAGGGGGTGTATCGCAGTATTTTCGATAAGTAAGAGTGTCGAACCCAACAAGGAGCAGAAGGTGCTGGCTAGTGGTATGGATCAGGAATTCTCTACAAATACTTAGAAAACGGTTTTTTAGGGTTTTTTGATAATGCAAGTAAATGAAGTACGAGTAAATAAAAGACAATAAGAATAAATGCAGCAAGTGGCCCAATCCTTTATTCAGCAAAGGACAAGCCGGTTGTATTACTTAAGATGACCAAACGTTTTCAAGGACACACGGGAATTCTGTCAAGTGCTTTCGCTTCATATAGTTGATCAATCTTCTTTAGTCTGCTAAGTGTTGTGTGGGTGAACCTGTGATAATGTACCGACCTTCCTAGGACTAATACATACTTGTGATTATACCCCTTGCAAACATCCGTAAGTACAAGAAAGTAATTAAGGTAGAAACCTAACCACAACTTTAAACTCTAAGACCCTAATGTCCCTTGTGCAATGGTTTCCTAACGGGGGTTTAGGTTTCTGTCACTCCGGCAACCCCTACGATTAGTAGCCCAATACACAATGCATTCCCCTAGGCCCATATAGGTGAAGTGTCATGTAGTCGACATTCACATGACACCACCAGAAGAAGTACACCACAACTTAAATATCAAACTATTGAATCTTTGTCAACACAATTCCACTACTAACAACATGACTTCTCCCATGTCCTCAAGAACAAAACAAACTACTCACAAGACATCATATGGATCATGATCAGAGATGGAATAATGATGTATAACAATCTAAACATCAACGATAATTCAATGGTTCACTCAATAGCATCAACTACGAAGAGTAATCAACACCAGGAAAGTTTCCCCTAAGAACTATGCAAGATTCAACCCAATTGTTATAGCAATATGGAGATGGTGATGATGGTGCTGATGGTGCTGATGGTGATGATGATCGCGATGAAGTCCAGTTTGATGGTGGTGTTGATGGCGACGTTCTCCCCTCTCCGGGAAGGAATTCCCCCGGCAGAAATCTGTCTCCCGGAGAGATCTTTCTCTCTCTATGTTTCCCGCCCTGCAGAGGCGGCGAAATCTTTCTGTGGTCGCTCCCCGAGTCTTAGGAGTTAGGGAGGATAATATACGCCAGAGGGGAGAGGCAGGGGTGGACCAGGGCGGCCACACCACCTGGTGGCGTGGCCTAGGGTGGCCCGCTCTAGGGGGTGGTGTGGGGCCCCTGTGGCCCATCTCCACTTCCCCTTCTGGCTTTCTTCGTCTTCTGGAAAAATAGGATTTTCCATGTATTTTCCTGGATTTTATGATCTTCACGAATTTTGCCTCCAAACAACACCTTTTCCATCAGAATCCTGACTGCAGCTGTCCATGCTCCAAAAGTCATCATCCATGCAAAAATAGATGAAATAACATAAGTATCATCTCTTAATATGAAATATATCAATGAATAACAATGAATTATGATATAGAATAGTGATGCAAAATGGACGTATCAACTCCCCCAAGCTTAGACTTCGCATCAAGATCACATAAAGCTTTGAAATCAAAATCATTCACTTTCATATTAATGATGGGTTCCCAACCATCTTCTTGTTTTATAGGAATAGAAGCTTTATGTTTCATCTTTTCTTCTTTAATCTTTATGAGAGCATCTGTAATGTGTTTTGTAAAGGCCATATTCATAGCACTAGCATTAGGACTTTTAGCAAGCTTTTGTAGGAACTTAATAACTTCAGAGATATTGCAACCATCAAGATCAAAATCATAATTATCATCTAAAGTAGTAGATATATTACTAGCTTCAACCCTAGTGGTAGTGATAGTAGAAACACTAATGTTTCTAGCAATTTCATCTTCTCTTTCCCATTTAGCATGCAATTCAGCTAATAGTCTAACATTTGCATCAATTCTTACTTGTATGGCAATAGTAGCAGAAAAGGGATTATCATTAGTTTTAGGTTTAGCAGCCTTTTTATTCAAAGAAGATTGAGCTTCAGCCAAAGATGCTATATTTCTTTCAGCATTAGAGAGTTTTTCCTCAATAGTTTTATTGAAAGCAGTTTGTTTACTAATAAAGTCTTTAAGCATAACTTCAAGTTCAGAGGGAGCACTCCTATTGTTGTTATAGCAATTTCCATAAGCATTACCATTGTTGGGAGGATATGGCTTATAATTGTTGTTACCAAAATTATTCCTGTAGGCATTGTTGCTAAAATTATTATTTCTTATAAAGTTCACATCAACTTGCTCTTCTTGAGAAACCAAAGAGGCTAAGGGAACATTATTTGGATCAATATGGGCTTTCCCATTAACAAACATAGACATAATAATATCAATCTTATCACTCAAGGAGGAGGTTTCCTCGACAGAATTTACCTTCTTACCTTGTGGAGATCTCTCAGTATGCCATTCGGAGTAATTAACCATCATATTATCCAGAAGCTTTGTTGCAGCTCCCAAAGTAATGGTCATAAAGGTACCTCCAGCAGCTGAATCCAATAGGTTCCTTGAAGAATAATTCAATCCTACATAAAAAGTTTGGATGATCATCCAAGTAGTCAGTGCATGAGTGGGACAATTCTTTACCAAAGATTTCATTCTTTCACAAGCTTGAGTAACATGTTCATTATCAGATTGTTTAAACTTCATTATTTCACTTCTCATAGATATAATCTTAGCAGGAGGATAGTATTTTCCAATGAAAGCATCTTTGCATTTAGTCCAAGAATCAATACTATTCCTAGTTAGGGAATTCAACCATTCTTTAGCTTTTCCTCTCAAAGAGAAAGGAAACAATTTCAGCTTAATAATATCTCCATCTATATCCCTATGCTTTTGCATCTCACAAAGTTCAACAAAGTTATTTAAATGAGCAGCATCATCTTCATTACCAATACCAGAAAATTGTTCTCTCATAACAAGATTGAGTAAAGCAGGTTTTATCTCAAAGAAAGTAGCTTCAGGAACAGGTGGAGCAATAGGTGTGCTCATAAAATCATTGTTGTTGGTGCTAGTGAAGTCACACAACTTAGTGTTTTCAAGAGTAGTCATTTTTTTGTGTTTTTAATAAAGAAAGCAAACTTGTAAAACTATTTTTCTGTGTTTTTGATAAAGAAACAAGCAAACAAAACAAAAGTAAACTAAGCAAAACAAAAATAACAAAGTAAAGAGATTGGTTATGAGGGACTCCCCTTGTGAATATGTCCTTGACTCCCCGGCAACGGCGCCAGAGAATAGTCTTGATGACCCACAAGTATAGGGGGTGTATCGCAGTATTTTCGAGGGAAGTGAAACCCAATTTATTGATTCGACACAAGGGGAGCCAAAGAATATTTATAAGCCTTAACAACTGAGTTGTCAGTTCAGCTTCACCTGGAAACAATCTTGCTCATAGCAGCTTATCAGTAGCAACAATCTTGTAGTAGGAATAGTAAAGTAATAGCAGTAGTAAAAGTAATGACAGTAGTAACAGTTGCAGTAAACAGTAGGATTAAAGCGTGGTAGGCATAGGGATGGATGGATGGGCGTTGCATGGACAAGAATATTCATATAGAAATCAGAACATAGGGCATTTGCAGATAAATAAGATAAAGCATCCAAGTACTAAATAATCCTAGGATGTGTTCCATATATAGTCATACGTGCTCGCAATGAGAACTTGCACAACATCTTTTGTCCTGCCAGCCCGTTTGCAGCGGGGCCTCAAGGGAACTACTGGCAATTAAGGTGCTCCTTTTAACAGAGCACCGGAGCAAAGCATTAACACTCCGTGAACACATGTGATCCTCACATCAAAGCCATTCCCTCCGGTTATCCCGATTTCTGTCACTTCGGGGCCTTTGGTTCCGGACAACAATGTGTGTCATCGGATTAATGACAAGTACGCCATGAGGGGGTCCTCGAGGCGTGTGGAAGAGAGGGGTGTGAGACTCACGGTGTTCCGGGACGGTGAGCACACAAGTTTACCCAGGTTCGAATCCGCCGGCTTTGGACGGATCCTATTCCTGCTAGCAATCCAGTAATACGGCAGAGCCGGAATATGGGTTACAAGGGGTTCGCCTGTGCGAGTTTGAGATTGTAGACTATTGGGTTCCCTAAAGGCTCTCCCTAGGATGGCTTATATAGATATTTAGCCTAGGGTTTACAGGAGAGATCTATCCGGCTATGACTAAGAGTCAGTTACAGAGTACATCTTGAACTACAAGTAACACTATGGGCCTATGTCGGTAAGTCTTCTGGGCCTTCCTGTAGTTGGACTGAACTCCGTCTCTTCTCCCTGACTGGGCCGCCCATGAAGCAAAGCTCTAACCTAAAGTGGGACACCCTGGTCAGTGAGGAACTGTGAGGATACCCAGAAAGTATATCCCCAACAGCAACCCCCGGAAGTCTCCAAGATCCAAAGTTGGATTCATCATCGTCTAGCTTGATCTTTGGCTTGCAGAATCTTGAAGGGTTCCTGAAACTTCAAAACAAAAGAGACGATCCGGGTTTCAAAAATAAGTCGGACCTATCAGTACGTTATTCGGATTTCCAGCTTGATATTCAAACTAAACTGGAACTTGGTCTCTGACATCATCTCACACCATTCAGGGTCAAGTCACGTCACTGACAGACATTTCCTGTCAGCATGACCATTGGTGGGCCCGCCTTTCGTGGAACCGAGGCGCCGTTTTAATGCATGTGTGGAGATCAAGGCGGCGTAATCATCGCGTGGGGACTTCCTAGTTCTTTCCACGACGCGTGGTGTGTGTACTGTGTTATTTGCACAAATCTTGGCGCGGTTCGGTGGTTATAAGGGATGAGGATTCCTTTTCCTCATCTTCTTCACCTATTCCAGTGTCGTTTCCTTCTCCTCCACTTCTCCCACGTGCACAGAGCTCCCTTGCCCTCAGAAATTCCTAGCGCCGCCCAACCAAGGTCACCGGCGCACCAGGAAAATGGCTTCCACTTCATCTTCCGGTGCAGCAGCGAAGGCAATAGTGGCAGAAAAGGAGAGCAATCACAGGGTTTGGATCCCGTGCAGCCTCGACAACAACAAGCTCTGCGGCATAGAAGAAGAAGGGCTCCTCCGCACCGGCGATTGAGCGGCTTCGGGGAAGCCGTCCCCAACCCTCGCAACGGCGAGCGAGTGCACTTCGGCACTCATCTGGACAGAGGTTTCTCCTTTCCTCCCTCAGATTTCTTTTCTGAGGTGATAGATCACTAGGGTGTTCAATTTCACCATCTCCCCCCGAACTCCATCTTAGAGATGAGCGCCTATGCGTCTTTGTGCGAGGGGTATCTCGGCATTAGGCCGAGTCTCACTCTCTTCCGGTACTATTTCCATGTCCGGAGAAACTCCATCACCGCTGGTAATCGTTACATTACCAGTATGATTATTCTTTCAGTTAGGCGTGAGCGTGTTTATCCTCGGATTTTAGCTAGTGAGTCGGTTAAACAGTGGTCGGCTACCTTTTTCCATCATAAGGATTACCGGCGGATAAGACCATAAACAATACTATCATAATGAATCAATAACATGTTCAGATCTAAAATCATGGCACTCGGGCCCTAGTGACAAGCATTAAGCATAACAAGTTGCAACAAAGTCAAAAAGCAGTGATAGTAGATACTAGGCACCATGCCCTAACAATCTGATGCCATTGCATGAACGATCTCATCCAATCCCTACCATCCCCATAGCCTACATCGGGGATTACTCACTCATAGATGGGGGAAACATGGATGGTCGATGGAGAAGCGATGGTGATGATGATGGCAATGATCTCCTCCAATTCCTCATCCCGGCAGGGTGCCAGAACAGAGTTTCTGGTTCCAAATCACGAAATCTGGTGGTGGCGACGGAGCGGAACTCTTTCTAGAAAAACGTCGACCCCCCTGAGTTTTTAGGTCAGAAGGCAACTTATAGGCGAAGAGGGAGACCGAGGGGGTGTCTGGGGTGGCCAGACCGAGAATATCATTTTGCGGCCCAAAAGTTGGGGTGTACAGGCAACGCGGTACCCAAGTTCCCTAAAATCAGCCGGGATGACTACAGTTGGTGTGCCAAATACTCAGAGGGTCTTTTCGGCATGAATTCAACTTTATGTTTCAATACAAAAAATCAGGCTAACGGTCGTCAAGTTGGGCCCCCTGTCAGTTCTCGCCGTTATGTCACTCCCATCGCTTAGGCGGGGTGGCTGTCACATAGGCTTGCAGCATTGGCACAGTGGATAGGACAACACCCCCTACCCAGTGTATTGACGTGACAAAACAGGGCACATGTATCGGCGTTATAATTATTTTTTGTTTACTTAGAAGCTGGAACGGCCACCTCCACACGTCTCTCCTTGGACTTTCGTCCCAATCGTTAACCACTACCTTAAAAGCGCATTGAAGGTTCCACCGTTCCCCTGCATCGTAGAAACCACTCTTCTTCTTCCTGTCATCTATCTTCTTCCCGTCTTCTCCTTGCCGCCATGGAAGATCTACGCACTCTAGAGACAAGCTTCACTACCCATGACAATAAGAAGATAGACGTTGTCTACACCAACAAGGAGGAGACAGTGTTGTGTGTCCTGAGGATGTACGAGGGTTGGCTTGGGATAGACGAGGACAAGTTTGTGGGATTGGACCTTGAGTACACCCCGGAGAACCCATATGAAGGGAGTGAAGTCGCCGTCGTTCAATTGGCTATGCGGAAACACGTCCTCGTCTACCACCTTTCCGTAGATCTGCTCTCTGTAGCTAACCGCTTTTAGGATTTTCTCCTCTTGTTATTTATTCACTTGCTCATCTTGCAACTACTGGATTTTATTTAGGACCAAATAAATTAGGGTTTGCCTATGTCTCAATCGACTGAGACTTTCTTTAGTCTCAATCACCTAAGAAAAGTGCAACCGTAGTTAAAAGAAATGTGCAACTCGTTCAGTCGACTGAGAAATAGCAAAACCGAATAAATTATGACAATACAATGTTGAGAGTCTTGATCTTGCATTTACTAAACTTTTCAAGATTATATTGAGATGATGATCTTGCATTGACAAAATATTTGTAGTTACAAATTTTGGTGATGACAAACTACATACTTTCAGGACTGACAAGAAATATCCGGCGCTGCGCCAGTTCCTTGTAGAAAAGGGAATTGTTTTCTGCATTGTCGATAAAACAACTGTTTTTTCGAAATTTTATCAAGAGGAAATTATAATTCCCGCGCACAACTGGATCGATATTCAGAGTCTTGTCAAGATCCTAGGGGGCTCGAGGAAGGATGGAATGGCTTCACTCGCAACTAGAATCCTCGATGAGTCGTACGACAAAATGAAGGAAGATTTCCCTACGGATAGGCATGATTTTTGGGATGAGTGGCCGTTGTCTCATATAAACCTGAAGTATGCAGCCATAGATGCTTACGTGACCTACCAGCTGTACAAGAAGATCAATTTTTTTCTACGTTACCTCGTGTTTTACCCTATTTGCAAGAGGGAAGACGAGCTTAGGGGAGCCCTTTGTAGAAAATGCAGAATAGCTGAGTTTGAAGATGCATATGCAAAGAAATTGGCTGCATCTGAAGCTTGGTGAAAGAGAGCTTGCAGCTAAAGAAGCAGCTGACAGAGAGGCTGCAGCTGAAGCGGCAAACAGAGAGGCAACATCTTCTAGCAGCAACAATCAGGCATGTGATGCACCGCTAATTGTGCCGCAGGACGCTGAAGATAGGGAATCCAAGTCAGATGCCAGGTGGGACAAAGCAGTTCGTGAGCTGTGGAGTACCTGGAATGGTCGCAGTTCGTCGCCTAGGAACAATGGCAAGCGCCTCAAGTGGTCTGAGGAGGAGTGAATTAAATTTTACTTGTCAGTGTTATGTTTCTGTTTTGTGGAACTCGGTTAGCTTGCCAAGATGTCTAGCGCCTCAAGTGATACTAGTAAAATAAATTTAACCCTCGTTGTGTTATGTTTATGTATGTGCCTTGTAGCTTGTCAAGATGGTAGCTTGTTAACTGGCAGTTTGAAAGAGTGCCCTTTTCCTCTCTCGCTAAACAGATATGTTTCATTTTGCCCAAATTGGTAGCAAATCTAGAGAAGATTCTCACTTCGATATTTCGTTCCCTTTTGGACCTCTTTTTGCCTCCGATCAGGTAGCAAATCTAGAGCAACAAATCACACCAGGCAGAATACATTCATTCAGAAAACAAAACAAATGTAGATATAGTTGTGCCCAGCTAAATAGGATATAGCGATAGAAAGTAACGAGGTTCGATGCATTCAGCCAGAAATAGGATATAGCTAGAAAGAAGCTGCTTAGCAGCAGCAGCAGCCGCCGCAGCTACAGGCACATCCTACAAGCGCCCGCACCACCGCCTCCTCCCTCCAGCGCTTCCTCCACTTCTTGTTGTCCAGTCGCTTGCTCTTGGGGGCCTTGGGCCCGATTGGAGGCATGCGACCCTCTTTGATGGCCACCCGCTGGAGGTTTCGGAGGTGAATGCAGAGAGCTCGGTGTTCAGTGATGTAGGCGTTGATGTTCACGGTCTCGCGCTTGCTGCCTTTGTGGATGCCAGAGCCCGCGGCCTCTGCATGCTTCAGTAAGGTGTTCAAGTCGGTGCCGCCAGCGTGACTCGTGAAGCAGTAGGTGATCCCCTTGTGGAAGGGGCAGCTGTAGTCGCCGCGCCTGGGGAAGGCGTCATACTGGCTAGCCGGCAACCTCCTTAGCACCTGACAAGCCTTGGTGTGAATGGACTCGTCATCTCTGCAGACGTTGCAGCCGGAAACCTATTGGAATAAAAAGAAAATGGGGGAGTAGATGATGTAAGAAGGTCGAGCAATCGAAATGCAAACAAACGAATCCTAATAAACCAAGATCTAGCATCCAACGATGGGAACGATACAAGAACCAGGGGAGGGGAGCAAATCCTAGTTACCTCCGATCATGGGTCGTCGATGCCGGTGTCGTAGGGGTTCAGCAGAGCGATGTACTTATCTGGATCGTAGGTGCCCAAGAAGTGCTTGATCTGCTTGTGACCGGCGGGGGGCTCCTCACGACAGGGGGCTCCTCTTCGGCGCCTCCATCAGTAGCAGGGACGAGGGCCTGGATGGGAACGGCGGCTGCCATCAATGCCTCGACTGGGTCCTGGATAGGGATGGAGGCTGCTTTCAACGCGTCGAGGGGGACCGGCGAGGAGACGGGGGCCTCCTCACCGGCGGCCACGGAGGCGACGATGGCCACCTTATCCTCCTCGGCCATCGCCGACGCGAACGGGGTATTCTCAGGAGTTTGCGGGTGCTAGTGGGACAGTGGAGAGGGTTGCGTGAGGACAGTGAGCGAGAGTGAGGGTGGGTGTGCGGAGAGGGCTCTATAGTTAAGGTGGATGGAAGCAAGGGACATTTTGTTGCACCATCGTGCAACACGCCGTGCATTCTACTGCACCGTGCACCGCGACACGCGCACGATACGTCACGTTTTTTCCCGCGCCATGCATGGAGTTCTGTATTGAGCCGCATGCAAAGGGTGCACACACAATTTTTATGTACGAAGTTTGACACGGCCCTAAAATTGGCGATAGTTAAAAGTGGAAATGTAGAGCGGAAGGTAGGTGGCTGTACGGCGAGATTTGTGGGGTTGTGATAGATCAGGTAAAGGGATGTGTTGATGGCTGTGAGTGACTCGATGAAGCTTGAGACGTTATTATGTCTCATCGAGCTCAGCTGTTCGGCCTCCGGCTAGCGCATGCAAGCTTCTTACGGTGGGACCTAGTTGGAAGTGAGATTGAGAGCCGCTGCGTAAAAAATGGGATGTGCCTTATTAAAATCAAGTGGCAATAAATTGCAGTTGTCCATCAACGACCGTGCACTCGATGAGGCATGTGTTGTGGCGTAGTAGTAGCAGTAGTAGGCTTTTCAGACTTGATTAAATGTGACATGACCGCTCGACGACTTTTTCTATGGACGGCATCGTGTTCCTTCTTGTAGAGGGAGACGTCAAGATGGTGCCTTGTCAAGATGGTAGCTCGTTAACTGGCAGTTTGAAAGAGTACCCTTTTCCTCTCTCGCTAAACAGATATGTTTCATTTTGCCCAAATTGGTAGCAAATCTAGAGAAGATTCTCTCTTCGATAATTCGTTCCCTTTTGGACCTATTTTTGCCTCCGATCAGGTAGCAAATCTAGAGCAAAGAATCACACTGGCAGAATACATTCATTTAGAAAACAAAACAAATGTAGATATAGCTGTGCGCAGCTAAATAGGATATAGCAATAGAAAGTAGGTTGCTTAACAAGGTTCGATGCATTCAGCCAGAAATAGGATGCAAGCAAAATATAGAAAATCAAAAGAAGCTGCTTAGCAGTAGTAGCCACCGCAGCAGTAGGTACATTCAGGGAGACATCCGACCCGTTCATTCGCCAGCGCCTCCACCTCCCTCCGGCGCCTCCACCACTTCTTGCTGCCCAGTCCCTTGATCCTTGGGGGCTTGGGCCTGATTGGAGGAATGCGACCCTCTTTGATGGACAACCGCTGGAGGTTTCGGAGGTGAATGCCGAGAACCCGGTGTTCAGCGATGTAGGCGTTGATTTTCACGGTCTCGCGCTCGCCGCCTTTGTTGATGCTGAAGCCCGTGGCCTCTGCATGCTTCATTAAGGAGATGAAGTCGATGCCGCCGGTGAGAGTCACACAGTAGAAGTTGATTGTGGCATCCCGCAAAACCACTACTAGAAAATCGCATCATTTTTGTGTGCATCGCATCATCATGACCGCATGCTCATGTCATCATGCCACATTGCATTTGAGCATCGTCATAATCTTGCAATTGCTTGCATAAAACTATTTGCGGAAAAACTTGTTTGTGTTTTCTAAACGCCCCGTCTTTATTCAAACGCAAACCCGGGTCACCGGAATATTTTGTTTTGTTTGCTATCGGGTTGCAAAAGTCTGTTTGAAACCAATAAAATATTTAATTATTTTTGTGGGGGCAGTCGAACGGGCCGAATCGACCCAGTCGACCACCCCCAGTATTAAAACGGTCCACCTAATCAGCCCCCTCTAATCCTAGTCCCACCAAATCCATTCCTACCCACCTCTCACAGCTCGCCACCTCACCCCTCCCCCAACTTCCTACCCACCTTGCCACCTCACCGATCCACCACTTTTCCCTCTCCCTTTTTCTCACCCAGCTTCTCCCTACCCTCTCTCTCCCCCCACCGACACCTGGACCCCACCCCACAGTCCCCACTCCCTCCCAAACCGACCCACACTACCACCTCTCCCCTGCCCGCGGGCCCCGTCCCCCCTGGCCCACCCCGACCCCACGCGCCTCCCCCACCTCCTTCTCCTCTCTCCTTCCTCCTCTCTTTCCCTCGCACGCGCACCGCCCCGCCTCTCCTCCTCCCCGCCTCCCACGCCGGACCGCCTCACCGCCTTCCCGCCGGTGCCCGCGAGCCACCTCCCTCCTCGCCCTAGTCCTCATCCTGCGCGTGCTTCCGAAGCCATGTTCCGCTGCAGTTGGTGTTCATGTGGTGTGTCCGTGCGGTGACGTTTTGGTGATGGATATGGTGGAGTGAAGGGAAGATGGCCTTGATGTGCTACTACGAGACCTTCCCGAAGAAGTGAACGAGAAGTTGGACAAGGGCATCAATGTCGTCGACAAGATCTTCGATGACCACCGGATTGGGTTCAAGTTCGCCATCGTCGACAAAATCGTCCTCAAGGATCCGAAGACCCCAACTCCGAAACCCCGAAGACCGATCCGATGCCGACCCAAGTTCTTCCTCTCGGACCCGAAGACACCGACGCAGAACGCCAAGCACTTCCCCCGGACGCCAAAACCCGAACCGGAAGGACGCCAAGATCACCGACACGGATACGCCAAGTTCTGCATTCAGAACGTCAAGACCGATGCAATGGCGCGGACCCGACAAGATCCTCGCCACGACAAGAACGACATCGACCCGGAAGAATCCGATGCGCCCCCGACACCGAATCAAGTACTCCTTTCGGACGCCGAGTCCGCCGAGAACCCGGATGCGACAAGATCTGCCCCGTTGTTCGAGAATGTTCCTGCCGAGACCGCTTCCGTCGAACCCTGAACCCTGAGACCGACCCCGAACCCCGGAACCCCAAGCTCGCCGAACCCTAATGTGTGAACCCCTTCCCGAAACCCTATTTTATAATATAATACAACTTGTCGCATATTAAATGTTCATGCATGCATATTGTCGTGTGGTTTGGGGGCCTTATGCCGATTCACCTCATAATTAAATATGGGGCCCATATGCGGGCAAATCTATTCTCATATTGGCCTCATTTAAATTTGTGTAGCGAACCGGTAACTTATCTCGCCCTGTTAATTCAACATTTAATTTGCGGGGTAGATAAACAAATAGAACCATATATTTAATTGTCGGGACCCCCGGATCCGCTTAATATGACCTAATTGCATCGCATCTTTGCCATGCCATACATCCTTCATGCATCATGCCGATCTTCTGCCGTTGTATTAAATATTGCATCCGGTGTTTATTCTAGCGTTTTGCTTCTTCGCGGATAAGGCCGTTGAGTTGTTGCGAGTGTCGACCCGATCTTCGGATGAACCTTCGGCAATGTTTTTCAGGCGAGCATCTCCCCCTTTCTACCTATCTTACTTTTATAGTATTTATTCCCTCCTGTTGATCTCTTGCTATATGTGTTGCGATGCTCTAGTTTTCGTACCCGTGATATCCCTTGCAGCCTTATATTGCCCTGGACACCTCCTATTACCTGTTGTTTGGTAGATAGTTGGACTTGCGCATCGTAGTCGCTTGCTCAAGTGCTGTTGCGTGTTGTCAAGTGCCACAGTTGTTGGAGTTTTGCCGTATGTTGATGTTGGAGATGATCATGGCTTTACTTTTCGTTCACATTAATTGCTGTATAACAATTAAAATTGAAGTAAGTAAGCAGAGGCATCGGTGGGTGATAGATAATGTTGGTTTCCGACCGCCCACTTGTGTCCCGTAGGACCCCGAGTTCTTGACACCTATTCCGAGATCGAGCGCGCTAACCACAGGTGGGGAGATATGGACCCCCCATTGATTATTACCTGATTTCAAAGTATTGTACTGGGGGCCACAAACTAGTTTGAGGTTTTATTTTACCATCCTGTACTTATGCCATGCTTTACTGCTTTATTTACGTTTGTGTGAGGAGCACGCTGTACTGTTTAGGAAGCGGAGTGTTTTCATGTATCGACGGTCCGATTTTGGGATTCACTGTCGTTTACTGACCACGCAAACCCGGAGTCCGGCTCGGAGACCGGCCGACTTGTTCTTGGTAGACTTAGTGGGGTGGCCCCGTGCTTGCTTTGGGTGCAGGAACGTCATGACTTAGGCCCCGCCGACATACCGATGGGTGTATGTTAACTGATCTGGCAAAAAGGGTCGAAGTGCTTGTGGATACTTTGGTGCACCCCTGCAGGGTTAAATCTTTTCGAGAAGCCGTGTCCGCGGTTATGGACGACTTGGAGCACAATGCTTGATCATAGACAACTATAACTAAAGTTTATTGTTATAAATTGACTTGTATCCGATATGACTAGTAATCAGCTTCACTACAACGGAATGGCTAAGTAAAAGTACCAACAACTGCTGGGTTTTGGGGTTATCTCATGCTAATTGTATCTGACTAGTAAGCGTTGCAACTATCACGGAATGATTAACTAAAAGTGCCCACTGCTTACTTTATCAGGATGGTTGGCTAAACCTGACTAGTAATTGCTGCAAAGATAACTGAATAACTAAAACTGCCAACTGTGTGAGTTCCTCGGTTGACTTCCTCGATTGGTCTCGAGGGGGAAATACCAGGATGGGTTTGTTTGGCGTTGGGATCGGGTTGGTTCCGAATAGGTCTTTCTTACCCTCTCGATAGCGCATTCTATCGAGTCTCTATAGGTTGTTTAGTGCATGCTGCGCTGCCGCTCAGTCCACCATACCTTTGTAGGCGAGGACCGCCGAATTCTAGCCTCGCCGTGTACTGGCCTCAGTACTGACGCTCCTCTTTTTCCTTTGCCCTTGTCGGCACCCCTTTTGTTTAAGCAGGTTTTGAGATCGACGTCGTTAGCAGGGTTACCCTTCCGGCTTGGCCTGGGCAGGGTTATGGACGCCATTGGTTATTCTTCAGGGCTCTTAGCCCCATTTGCATCTTGTCCGTAGTCGGACGCTCTATCATTTTCAAGGTGATTTGGATCTTTGTATATTATATCTGTATTCTTGACTCATTGAGTCGCCATATATATTCGCTCGTGGGTCCCATCGAGGACTGTTGTGTAATGTTATTACTTCGTTTTCCACCCGCACGCAAGTGCCTGGTGGGCACCTTTGAATCGTTTCTATGCGGGTTTTGGCGGGAAGCGCTGAAACTTGCATAGGGCCAATTCTGAGGGTGTTACATTGATCCCCTTGTGGAAGGGGCAGCGCTAGGGGCCACCCCTGAAGAAGGCATCATACTGGCCGGCCCGCAGCCTCCTCAGCACCTGACGAGTCTTGGTTTGTATGGACTCGTCATCGCTGCAGACGTCGCTGCTGGAAACCTATTGGAAGAAAAGGAAATGGGGGAGTAGATGATGTAGGAAGATCGAGCAATCAAAATGCGAACAAGCGAATCCTAATAAAACAAGATCTAGCAACCAATGATGGGAACAGTAGAATAACCAGGGGAGGGGAGAAAACCCTAGTTACCTCCGACCATGGGTCATCGATGCTGGTGTCGTAGGGGTTCAGCGGAGCGATGTACTTATCTGGATCGTAGGTGCCCAAGAAGTGCTTGATCTGCTTGTGACCGGCGGGGGCCTCCTCGCCGGCGGGGGGCTCCTCTTCGGCGGCTCCGTCGGTAGCGGGGACGGGGGCCTGGACGGGAACGGCGGCTGCCATCGATGCCTCGACTAGGTCCTAGACAGGGACGGCGGCTGCTTTCAACGCGACGAGGGGGACCGGCGAGGACACGGTGTCCTCCTCGCTGGCGGCCACAGAGGCGACGATGGCCACCTTATCCTCCACGGCCATCGCCGGCACGGACGGGGTATTCTCGGGAGTTTGCGGATGCTGGTGGGACAGTGGAGAGGGTTGCATGGGGATAGTGAGCGAGAGTGGGAGTGGGTGTGTAGAGAGAGAGCCTGTGCGTAGAGGGGCTCTATAGTTAAGGTGGATGGAAGCAAGGCACGTTTCGTTGCACCACCGTGCAACGCGCCGTGCAGTCTACTGCACCGTGCACCGCGACACGCGCACGGTACGTCACGTTTTTTCCTGGGCCATGCATGGCAGTTCTATATTGAGCCACATGCAAAGGGCGCATACACAATTTCTACGTACGAAGTTTGACACGGCCCTAAAATTGGCGATTGAGAGCCGCTGCGAAAAAATGGGATATGTCTTACTAAAATCAAGTGGCAATAAATTGCAGCTGTCCATCGACGACCGTGCACTCGATGATGCATGCGTTGTGGCGTAGTAGTAGTAGTAGGCTTTTCAGACTTGATTAAACATGACATGACCGCTCGACGACTTTTTCCATGGACGGCATCGTGTTCTTTCTTGTAGAAGTCTCGCTGGGGGCGACGTCTGTGCTGTCTCACGCTGTACTGTGAAGGGAACGACGTGTGCAACGATCATCATTGGATCGCATAGAATCAACGGTTGGTGCGCATGATCCGTGTGACAACTGTGACAACCAATCAGGGAGTAGCAGACAGGGTGAGCACAGGTTTGTGCTTCTACGAAAGATAGAGAGAGGGGTGCAAAACTGAGAAGTACCACAAAAAACCAAGGGCAAAACTGAGTAGTATAAAAATGGAAAGTGAGTGTCTTGTACAATGAAATACATCGTGTCATCAATAAAATTATGCCAAGATATATCCACTAGAGTTCATTGGATGTGTGTTCTTCTCATAAACCACATGGACCCACACCCAGTGTCATTGCATGTGTGTTATTCTCATTAACCACACATGGATCCACCAGTGTCATTGCATGTCTGCTCTTTTCATGAACCACAGTTAGAGTCATTGCATGTATGTTCCTTTCACAAACGACATATCACCAGTGTCATTACATGTGTGTTCTTCTCACAGACCACACATGGATCCACCAGTGTCATTGCATGTGTGTTCTTCCCATGAACCACACATGGCTCCACCAGTTTCATTGCATGTGTGTCCTTCTCACAAACCACACATGGATCCAACAGTGTCATCGCATGTCTGCTCTTTTCATGAACCATAGTTAGAGTCATTGCATGTGTGTTCTTCTCATGAACCACAGCTAGAGTCATTGCATGTGTGTTCTTCTCACAAACCATATCATGAACCACACCCAGTGTCATTGCATGTGTGTTATTCTCATTAACCACACATGGATCCACCAGTGTCATTGCATGTCTGCTCTTTTCATGAACCACAGTTAGAGTCATTGCATGTGTGTTCTTCTCATGAACCACAACTAGAGTCATTGCATGTGTGTTCTTCTCACAAACCATATGATGAACCACACCCAGTGTCATTGCATGTGTGTTATTCTCATTAACCACACATGGATCCACCAGTGTCATTGCATGTCTGCTCTTTTCATGAACCACAGTTAGAGTCATTCCATGTATGTTCCTCTCATAGACCACACATGGATCCACCGTTGTCATCGCATGTCTGTTCTATTCATGAACCACAGTTAGAGTCATTGCATGTGTGTTCTTCTCATGAACCACAGCTAGAGTCATTGCATGTGTGTTCTTCTCACAAACCATATCATGAACCACACCCAGTGTCATTGCATGTGTGTTATTCTCACAAACCACACATGGATCCACCGGTGTCATCGCATGTCTGTTATTTTCATCAACCATAGTTAGAGTCATTGCATGTGTGTTCTTCTCATGAACCACAACTAGAGTCATTGCATGTCTGTTCTTCTCATGAACCACAGCTAGAGTCATTGCATGTGTGTTCTTCTCACAAACCATATCATGAACCACACCCAGTGTCATTGCATGTGTGTTATTCTCATTAACCACACATGGATCCACCAGTGTCATTGCATGTCTGCTCTTTTCATGATCCACAGTTAGAGCCATTGCATGTCTGTTCCTTTCACAAACCACATATCACTAGTGTCATTGCATGTGTGTTCTTCTCACAGACCACACATGGATCCTCTAGTGTCATTGCATGTGTGTTCTTCCCATGAACCACATATGGATCCACTAGTTTCATTGCATGCGTGTCCTTCACACAAACCACAGATGGATCCACCGGTGTCATCGCATGTCTGTTCTTTTCATGAACCACAGTTAGAGTCATTGCATGTGTGTTCTTCTCATGGACCACAGCTAGAGTCATTGCATGTGTGTTCTTCTCACAAACCGTATCATGAACCACTCCCAGTGGCATTGCATGTGTGTTATTCTCATTAACCACACATGGATCCACTAGTGTCATTGCATGTCTGCTCTTTTCATGAACCACCATTAGAGTCATTGCATGTGTGTTCTTCTCATGAACCACAGCTAGAGTCATTGCATGTGTGTTCTTCTCATGAACCATATCATGAACCACACCCAGTGTCATTGCATGTGTGTTATTCTTATTAACCACACTTGGATCCACCAGTGTCATTGCATGTCTGCTATTTTCATGAACCACAGTTAGAGTCATTGCATGTCTGTTCCTCTCATAGACCACACATGGATCCAATTGTATCATCGCATGTCTGTTATTTTCATGAACCATATTTAGAGTCATTGCATGTGTGTTCTTCTCATGAACCACAGCTAGTGTCATTGCATGTGTGTTATTCTCATTAACCACACATGGATCCGCCGGTGTCATTGCATGTCTACTCTTTTCATGAACCATAGTTAGAGTCATTGCATGTGTGTTCCTTTCACAAACCACATATCACCAGTGTCATTGCATGTGTGTTCTTCTCACAGACCACACATGGACCCACCAGTGTCATTGCATGTGTGTTCTTCCCATGAACCACATATGGATCCACTAGTGTCATTGCATGTGTGTCCTTCTCACAAACCACACATGGATCCACCGGTGTCTTCACATGTCTGTTATTTTCATCAACCATAGTTAGAGTCATTGCATGTGTTCTTCTCATGAACCACAACTAGAGTCATTGCATGTCTGTTCTTCTCATTAACCACAGCTAGAGTCATTGCATGTGTGTTCTTCTCACAAACCATATCATGAACCACACCCAGTGACATTGCATGTGTGTTATTCTCATTAACCACACATGGATCCACCAGTGTCATTGCATGTCTGCTCTTTTCATGAACCATAGTTAGAGTCATTGCATGTCTGTTCCTTTCACAAACCACATATCACCAGAGTCATTGCATGTGTGTTCTTCTCATAGACCACACATGGATCCACCAGTGTCATTGCATGTGTGTTCTTCCCATGAACCACATATGGATCCACTAGTGTCATTGCATGCGTGTCCTTCACACAAACCACAGATGGATCCACCGGTGTCATTGCATGTCTGTTCTTTTCATGAACCACAGTTAGAGTCATTGCATGTGTGTTCTTCTCATGAACCACAACTAGAGTAATTGAATGTGTGTTCTTCTCACAAACCATATCATGAACCACACCCAGTGTCATTGCATGTGTGTTGTTCTCATTAACCACACATGGATCCACTAGTGTCATTGCATGTCTGCTCTTTTCATGAACCATAGTTAGAGTCATTCCATGTATGTTCCTCTCATAGACCACACATGAATCCATCGGTGTCATCGCATGTCTGTTCTTTTCATGAACCACAGTTAGAGTCATTGCATGTGTGTTCTTCTCATGAACCACAGCTAGAGTCATTGCATGTGTGTTCTTCTCATGAACCATATCATGAACCACACCCAGTGTCATTGCATGTGTGTTATTCTTATTAACCACACATGGATCCACCAGTGTCATTGCATGTCTTCTCTTTTCATGAACCACAGTTAGAGTCATTTCATGTGTGTTCTTGTCATGAACCACAGCTAGGGTCATTGCATGTGTGTTTTCTCACAAACCATATCATGAACCACACAAAGTGTCATTGCATGTGTGTTATTCTGATTAACCACACATGGATCCACCAGTGTCATTGCATGTCTGCTCTGTTCATGAACCACAGTTCGAGTCATTGCATGTCTGTTCCTCCCATAGACCACACATGGATCCACCGGTGTCATTGCATGTCTGTTCTTTTCATGAACCATAGTTAGAGTCATTGCATGTGTTTTCTTCTCATGAACCACAGCAAGAGTCATTGCATGTGTGTTCTTCTCACAAACCATATCATGAACCACACCCAGTGTCATTGCATGTGTGTTCTTCTCATTAACCACACATGGATCCACTAGTGTCATTGCATGTCTGCTCTTTTCATGAACCACATTTAGAGTCATTGCATGTCTGTTCCTTTCACAAACCATATATCACCAGTGTCATTGCATGTGCGTTCTTATCATTAAGCACACATGGATCCACCAGTGTCATTGCATGTCTGCTCTTTTCATGAACCACAGTTAGAGTCATTGCATGTCTGTTCCTTTCACAAACCAGATATCACCAGTGTCATTGCATGTGTGTTCTTCTCACAGACCACACATGGATCCACCAGTGTCATTGCATGTGTGTTCTTCCCATGAACCACATATGGATCCACCGGTGTCATTGCATGCGTGTCCTTCTCACAAACCACACATGGATCCACCGGTGTCATCGCATGTCTGTTCTTTTCATGAACCACAGTTAGAGTCATTGCATGTGTGTTCTTCTCATGAACCACAGCTAGAGTCATTGCATGTGTGTTCTTCTCACAAACCATATCATGAACCACACCCAGTGTCATTGCATGTGTGTTATTCTAATTAACCACACATGGATCCACCGGTGTCATTGGATGTCTGCTCTTTTCATGAACCACAGTTAGAGTCATTCCATGTCTGTTCCTCTCATAGACCACACATGGATCTACCGGTGTCATCGCATGTCTGTTCTATTCATGAACCACAGTTAGAGTCATTGCATGTGCGTTCTTCTCATGAACCATAGCTAGAGTCATTGCATGTGTGTTCTTCTCACAAACCATATCATGAACCACACCCAGTGTCATTGCATGTGTGTTATTCTAATTAACCACACATGGATCCACCAGTGTCATTGCATGTCTGCTCTTTTCATGAACCATAGTTAGAGTCATTGCATGTCTGTTCCTCTCATAGACCACATATGGATCCACCGGTATCATTGCATGTATGTTCTTTTCATGAACCATAGTTAGTGTCATTGCATGTGTGTCCTTCTCACAAACCACACATGGATCCACCGGTGTCATCGCATGTCTGTTATTTTCATCAACCATAGTTAGAGTCATTGCATGTGTATTCTTCTCATGAACCACAACTAGAGTCATTGCATGTCTGTTCTTCTCATGAACCACAGCTAGAGTCATTGCATGTGTGTTCTTCTCACAAACCATATAATGAACCACACCTAGTGTCATTGCATGTGTGTTATTCTCATTAACCACACATGGATCCACCAGTGTCATTGCATGTATGCTCTTTTCATGAACCACAGTTAGAATCATTGCATGTCTGTTCCTTTCACAAACCGCATATCACCAGTGTCATTGCATGTGTGTTCTTCTCACAGACCACACATGGATCCTCCAGTGTCATTGCATGTGTGTTCTTCCCATGAACCACAAATGGATCCACTAGTGTCATTGCATGCGTGGCCTTCACACAAACCACAGATGGATCCACCGGTGTCATCGCATGTCTGTTCTTTTCATGAACCACAGTTAGAGTCATTGCATGTGTGTTCTTCTCATGAACCACAGCTAGAGTCATTGCATGTGTGTTCTTCTCACAAACTGTATCATGAACCACACCCAGTGTCATTGCATGTGTGTTATTCTCATTAACCACACATGGATCCACTAGTGTCATTGCATGTCTGCTCTTTTCATGAACCACAGTTAGAGTCATTGGATGTGTGTACTTCTCATGAACCACAGCTAGAGTCATTGCATGTGTGTTCTTCTCATGAACCATATCATGAACCACACCCAGTGTCATTGCATGTGTGTTCTTCTTATTAACCACACATGGATCCACCAGTGTCATTGCATGTCTGCTCTTTTCATGAACCACAGTTAGAGTCATTGCATGTCTGTTCCTCTCATAGACCACACATGGATCCACTTGTATCATCGCATGTCTGTTATTTTCATGAACCATAGTTAGAGTCATTGCATGTGTGTTCTTCTCATGAACCACAGCTAGAGTCATTGCATGTGTGTTCTTCTCACAAACCATATCATGAATCACACCCAGTGTCATTGCATGTGTGTTATTCTCATTAACCACACATGGATCCACCAGTGTCATTGCATGTCTACTCTTTTCATGAACCATAGTTAGAGTCATTGCATGTGTGTTCCTTTCACAAACCACATATCACCAGTGTCATTGCATGTGTGTTCTTCTCACAGACCACACATGGACCCACCAGTGTCATTGCATGTGTGTTCTTCCCATGAACCACATATGGATCCACCGGTGTCATTGCATGTGTGTCCTTCTCACAAACCACACATGGATCCACCAGTGTCACTGCATGTCTGTTATTTTCATCAACCATAGTTAGAGTCATTGCATGTGTGTTCTTCTCATGAACCACAACTAGAGTCATTGCATGTCTGTTCTTCTCATGAACCACAGCTAGAGTCATTGCATGTGTGTTCTTCTCACAAACCATATCATGAACCACACCCAGTGTCATTGCATGTGTGTTATTCTCATTAACCACACATGGATCCACCAGTGTCATTGCATGTCTGCTCTTTTCATGAACCATAGTTAGAGTCATTGCATGTCTGTTCCTTTCACAAACCACATATCACCAGTGTCATTGCATGTGTGTTCTTCTCACAGACCACACATGGATCCACCAGTGTCATTGCATGTGTGTTCTTCCCATGAACCACATATGGATCCACTAGTGTCATTGCATGCGTGTCCTTCACACAAACCACAGATGGATCCACCGGTGTCATCGCATGTCTGTTCTTTTCATGAACCACAGTTAGAGTCATTGCATGTGTGTTCTTCTCATGAACCACAGCTAGAGTCATTGCATGTGTGTTCTTCTCACAAACCATATCATGAACCACACCCAGTGTCATTGCATGTGTGTTGTTCTCATTAACCACACATGGATCCACTAGTGTCATTGCATGTCTGCTCTTTTCATGAACCATAGTTAGAGTCATTCCATGTATGTTCCTCTCATAGACCACACATGAATCCATCGGTGTCATCGCATGTCTGTTCTTTTCATGAACCATAGTTAGAGTCATTGCATGTGTGTTCTTCTCATGAACCACAGCTAGAGTCATTGCATGTGTGTTCTTCTCATGAACCATATCATGAACCACACCCAGTGTTATTGCATGTGTGTTCTTCTTATTAACCACACATGGATCCACCAGTGTCATTGCATGTCTGCTCTTTTCATGAACCACAGTTAGAGTCATTGCATGTCTGTTCCTCTCATAGACCACACATGGATCCACTTGTATCATCGCGTGTCTGTTCTTTTCATGAACCATAGTTAGAGTCATTGCAGGTGTGTTCTTCTCATGAACCACAGCTAGAGTCATTACATGTGTGTTCTTCTCACAAACCATATCATGAACCACACCCAGTGTCATTGCATGTGTGTTATTCTCTTTAACCACACATGGATCCACCAGTGTCATTGCATGTCTACTCTTTTCATGAACCACAGTTAGAGTCATTGCATGTGTGGTTCTTTCACAAACCACATATCACCAGTGTCATTGCATGTGTGTTCTTCTCACAGACCACACATGGACCCACCAGTGTCATTGCATGTGTGTTCTTCCCATGAACCACATATGGATCCACCAGTGTCATTGGGGCATGTGTGTCCTCACAAACTACACATGGATCCACCGGTGTCATCGCATGTTTGTTCTTTTCATCAACCATAGTTAGAGTCATTGCATGTGTGTTCTTCTCATGAACCATAGCTAGAAACATTGCATGTGTGTTCTTTTCATGAACCACAACTGGAGTCATTGCATGTGTGTTCTTCTCACAAACCATATCATGAACCACACCCAGTGTCATTGCATGTGTGTTATTCTCATTAACCACACATGAATCCACCAGTGTCATTGCATGTCCGCTCTTTTCATGAACCACAGTTAGAGTCATTGCATGTGTATTCCTTTCACAAACCACATATCACCAGTGTCATTGCATGTGTATTCTTCTCACAGACCACACATGTACCCACCAGTGTCATTGCATGTGTGTTCTTCCCATGAACCACATATGGATCCACCAGTGTCATTGCATGTGTGTCCTTCTCACAAACCACACATGGATCCACCGGTGTCATCGCATGTCTGTTCTTTTCATCAACCATAGTTAGAGTCATTGCATGTGTGTTCTTCTCATGAACCACAACTAGAAACATTGCATGTGTGTTCTTCTCATGAACCACAACTGGAGTCATTGCATGTGTGTTCTTCTCACAAACCATATCATGAATCACACCTAGTGTCATTTCATGTGTGTTATTCTCATTAACCACACATGGATCCACCAGTGTCATTGCATGTCTGCTCTTTTCATGAACCACAGTTAGAGTCATTCCATGTCTGTTCCTCTCATAGACCACACATGGATCCACCGGTGTCATCGCATGTCTGTTCTTTTCATGAACCATAGTTAGAGTCATTGCATGTGTGTTCTTCTCATGCACCACAGCTAGAGTCATTGCATGTGTGTTCTTCTCACAAACCATATCATGAACCACACCCAGTGTCATTGCATGTGTGTTATTCTCATTAACCACACATGGATCCACCAGTGTCATTGCATGTCTGCTCTTTTCATGAACCATAGTTAGAGTCATTGCATGCCTGTTCCTTTCACAAACCACATATCACCTGTGTCATTGCATGTGTGTTCTTCTCACAGACCACACATGGATCCACCAGTGTCATTGCATGTGTGTTCTTCCCATGAACCACATATGGATCCACTAGTGTCATTGCATGCGTGTCCTTCACACAAACCACAGATGGATCCACCGGTGTCATCGCATGTCTGTTCTTTTCATGAACCACAGTTAGAGTCATTGCATGTGTGTTCTTCTCATGAACCACAACTAGAGTCATTGCATGTGTGTTCTTCTCATGAACCACACCCAGTGTCATTGCATGTGTGTTATTCTTATTGACCACACATGGATCCACCAGTGTCATTGCATGTCTGCTCTTTTCATGAACCACAGTTAGAGTCATTGCATGTCTGTTCCTCTCATAGACCACACATGGATCCACTTGTATCATCGCATGTCTATTCTTTTCATGAACCATAGTTAGAGTCATTGCATGTGTGTTCTTCTCATGAACCACAGCTAGAGTCATTGCATGTGTGTTCTTCTCACAAACCATATCATGAACCACACCCAGTGTCATTGCATGTGTGTTCTTCTCATTAACCACACATGGATCCACCAGTGTCATTGCATGTCTGCTCTTTTCATGAACCACAGTTAGAGTCATTGCATGTGTGTTCCATTCACAAACCACATATCACCAGTGTCATTGCATGTGTGTTCTTCTCACAGACCACACATGGACCCACCAGTGTCATCGCATGTGTGTTCTTCCCATTAACCACATATGGATCCACCAGTGTCATTGCATGTGTGTCCTTCTCACAAACCACACATGGATCCACCGGTGTCATCGCATGTCTGTTCTTTTCATCAACCACAGTTAGAGTCATTGCATGTGTGTTCTTCTCATGAACCACAGCTAGAGACATTGCATGTGTGTTCTTCTCATGAACCACAACTGGAGTCATTGCATGTGTGTTCTTCTCACAAACCATATCATGAATCACACCCAGTGTCATTGCATGTGTGTTATTCTCATTAACCACATATGGATCCACCAGTGTCATTGCATGTCTGCTCTTTTCATGAACCACAGTTAGAGTCATTCCATGTCTGTTCCTCTCATAGACCACACATGGATCCACCGGTGTCATCTCATGTATGTTCTTTTCATGAACCACAGTTAGAGTCATTGCATGTGTGTTCTTCTCATGAACCACAGCTAGAGCCATTGCATGTGTGTTCTTGTCACAAACCATATCATGAACCACACCCAGTGTCATTGCATGTGTGTTATTATCATTAACCACACATGGATCCACCAGTGTCATTGCATGTCTGCTCTATTCATGAACCACAGTTAGAGTCATTGCATGTCTGTTCCTTTCACAAACCACATATCACCAGTGTCATTGCATGTGTGTTCTTCTCACAGACCATACATGGATCCACCAGTGTCATTGCATGTGTGTTCTTCCCATGAACCACATATGGATCCACCAGTGTCATTGCATGTCTGTCCTTCTCACAAACCAAACATGGATCCACCAGTGTCATCGCATGTCTGCTCTTTTCATGAACCACAGTTAGAGTCATTGCATGTGTGTTCTTCTCATGAACCACAGCTAGAGTCATTGCATGTGTGTTCTTCTCAGAAACCATATCATGAACCACACCCAGTGTCATTGCATGTGTGTTATTCCCATTAACCACACATGGATCCACCAGTGTCATTGCATGTCTGCTCTTTTCATGAACCACAGTTAGAGTCATTGCATGTCTATTCCTCTCATAGACCACACATGGATCCACCAGTGTCATCGCATGTCTGTTCTTTTCATGATCCATAGTTAGAGTCATTGCATGTGTGTTCTTCTCATGAACCATAGCTAGAGTCATTGCATGTGTGTTTTCTCACAAACCATATCATGAACCACACCCAGTGTCATTGCATGTGTGTTATTCTGATTAACCACACATGGATCCACCATGATGTCATGTCTGCTCTGTTCATGAACCACAGTTAGAGTCATTGCATGTCTGTTCCTCCCATAGACCACACATGGATCCACCGGTGTCATTGCATGTCTGTTCTTTTCATGAACCATAGTTAGAGTCATTGCATGTGTGTTCTTCCCATGAACCACAGCAAGAGTCATTGCATGTGTGTTCTTCTCACAAACCATATCATGAACCACACCAGTGTCATTGCATGTGTGTTCTTCTCATTAACCACACATGGATCCACCAGTGTCATTGCATGTCTGCTCTTTTCATGAACCACATTTAGTCATTGCATGTCTGTTCCTTTCACAAACCACATATCACCAGTGTCATTTCATGTGTGTTCTTCTCACATACCACACATGGACCCACCAGTGTCATTGCATGTGTGTTCTTCCCATGAACCACATTTGGATCCACCAGTGTCATTGCATGTGTGTCCTCACAAACCACACATGGATCCACCGGTGTCATCGCATGTTTGTTCTTTTCATCAACCATAGTTAGAGTCATTGCATGTGTGTTCTTCTCATGAACCATAGCTAGAAACATTGCATGTGTGTTCTTCTCATGAACCACAACTGGAGTCATTGCATGTGTGTTCTTCTCACAAACCATATCATGAACCACACCTAGTGTCATTGCATGTGTGTTATTCTCATTAACCACACATGGATCCACCAGTGTCATTGCATGTCTGCTCTTTTCATGATCCATAGTTAGAGTCATTGCATGTGTGTTCCTTTCACAAACCACATATCACCAGTGTCATTGCATGTGTGTTCTTCTCACAGACCACACATGGACCCACCAGTGTCATCGCATGTGTGTTCTTCCCATGAACCACATATGGATCCACTAGTGTCATTGCAAGTGTGTCCTTCTCACAAACCACACATGGATCCACCGGTGTCATCGCATGTCTGTTCTTTTCATCAACCATAGTTAGAGTCATTGCATGTGTGTTCTTCTCATGAACCACAACTAGAAACATTGCATGTGTGTTCTTCTCATGAACCACACATGGAGTCATTGCATGTGTGTTCTTCTCACAAACCATATCATGAATCACACCTAGTGTCATTGCTTGTGTGTTATTCTCATTAACCACACATGGATCCACCAGTGTCATTGCATGTCTGCTCTTTTAATGAACCATAGTTAGAATCATTCCATGTCTGTTCCTCTCATAGACCACACATGGATCCACCGGTGTCATCGCATGTCTGTTCTTTTCATGAACCACAGTTAGAGTCATTGCATGTGTGTTCTTCTCATGAACCACAGCTAGAGTCATTGCATGTGTGTTCTTCTCACAAACCATATCATGAACCACACCCAGTGTCATTGCATGTGTGTTATTCTCATTAACCACACATGGATCCACCAGTGTCATTGCATATACGCTCTATTCATGAACCACAGTTAGAGTCATTGCATGTCTGTTCCTTTCACAAACCACATATCACCAGTGTCATTGCATGTGTGTTCTTCTCACAGACCATACATGGATCCACCAGTGTCATTGCATGTGTGTTCTTCCCATGAACCACATATGGATCCACCAGTGTCTTTGCATGTGTGTCCTTCTCACAAACCAAACATGGATCCACCAGTGTCATCGCATGTCTGCTCTTTTCATGAACCACAGTTAGAGTCATTGCATTTGTGTTCTTCTCATGAACCACAGCTAGAGTCATTGCATGTGTGTTCTTCTCAGAAACCATATCATGAACCACACCCAGTGTCATTGCATGTGTGTTATTCCCATTAACCACACATGGATCCACCAGTGTCATTGCATGTCTGCTCTTTTCATGAACCATAGTTAGAGTCATTGCATGTCTATTCCTCTCATAGACCACACATGGATCCACCAGTGTCATCGCATGTCTGTTCTTTTCATGATCCATAGTTAGAGTCATTGCATGTGTGTTCTTCTCATGAACCATAGCTAGAGTCATTGCATGTGTGTTTTCTCACAAACCATATCATGAACCACACCCAGTGTCATTGCATGTGTGTTATTCTGATTAACCACACATGGATCCACCAGTGTCATTGCATGTCTGCTCTGTTCATGAACCACAGTTAGAGTCATTGCATGTCTGTTCCTCCCATAGACCACACATGGATCCACCGGTGTCATTGCATGTCTGTTCTTTTCATGAACCATAGTTAGAGTCATTGCATGTGTGTTCTTCTCATGAACCACAGCAAGAGTCATTGCATGTGTGTTCTTCTCACAAACCATATCATGAACCACACCCAGTGTCATCGCATGTGTGTTCTTCTCATTAACCACACATGGATCCACCAGTGTCATTGCATGTCTGCTCTTTTCAAGAACCACATTTAGAGTCATTGCATGTCTGTTCCTTTCACAAACCACATATCACCAGTGTCATTGCATGTGTGTTCTTCTCACAGACCACACATGGATCCACCACTGTCATTGCATGTGTGTTCTTCCCGTGAACCACATATGGATCCACCAGTGTCATTGCATGTGTGTCCTTCTTACAGACCACACATGGATCCACCGGTGTCATCGCATGTTTGTTCTTTTCATCAACCATAGTTAGAGTCATTGCATGTGTGTTCTTCTCATGAACCATAGCTAGAAACATTGCATGTGTGTTCTTCTCATGAACCACAACTGGAGTCATTGCATGTGTGTTCTTCTCACAAACCATATCATGAACCACACCTAGTGTCATTGCATGTGTGTTATTCTCATTAACCACACATGGATCCACCAGTGTCATTGCATGTCTGCTCTTTTCATGATCCATAGTTAGAGTCATTGCATGTGTGTTCCTTTCACAAACCACATATCACCAGTGTCATTGCATGTGTGTTCTTCTCACAGACCACACATGGACCCACCAGTGTCATCGCATGTGTGTTCTTCCCATGAACCACATATGGATCCACTAGTGTCATTGCAAGTGTGTCCTTCTCACAAACCACACATGGATCCACCGGTGTCATCGCATGTCTGTTCTTTTCATCAACCATAGTTAGAGTCATTGCATGTGTGTTCTTCTCATGAACCACAACTAGAAACATTGCATGTGTGTTCTTCTCATGAACCACACCTGGAGTCATTGCATGTGTGTTCTTCTCACAAACCATATCATGAATCACACCTAGTGTCATTGCTTGTGTGTTATTCTCATTAACCACACATGGATCCACCAGTGTCATTGCATGTCTGCTCTTTTCATGAACCACAGTTAGAATCATTCCATGTCTGTTCCTCTCATAGACCACACATGGATCCACCGGTGTCATCGCATGTCTGTTCTTTTCATGAACCACAGTTAGAGTCATTGCATGTGTGTTCTTCTCATGAACCACAGCTAGAGTCATTGCATGTGTGTTCTTCTCACAAACCATATCATGAACCACACCCAGTGTCATTGCATGTGTGTTATTCTCATTAACCACACATGGATCCACCAGTGTCATTGCATGTCTGCTCTATTCATGAACCACAGTTAGAGTCATTGCATGTCTGTTCCTTTCACAAACCACATATCACCAGTGTCATTGCATGTGTGTTCTTCTCACAGACCATACATGGATCCACCAGTGTCATTGCATGTGTGTTCTTCCCATGAACCACATATGGATCCACCAGTGTCATTGCATGTGTGTCCTTCTCACAAACCAAACATGGATCCACCAGTGTCATCGCATGTCTGCTCTTTTCATGAACCACAGTTAGAATCATTGCATGTGTGTTCTTCTCATGAACCACAGGTAGAGTCATTGCATGTGTGTTCTTCTCAGAAACCATATAATGAACCACACCCAATGTCATTGCATGTGTGTTATTCCCATTAACCACACATGGATCCACTAGTGTCATTGCATGTCTGCTCTTTTCATGAACCACAGTTAGAGTCATTGCATGTCTATTCCTCTCATAGACCACACATGGATCCACCAGTGTCATCGCATGTATGTTCTTTTCATGAACCATAGTTAGAGTCATTGCATGTGTGTTCTTCTCATGAACCACAACTAGATTCATTGCATGTGTGTTTTCTCACAAACCATATCATGAACCACACCCAGTGTCATTGCATGTGTGTTATTCTGATTAACCACACATGGATCCACCAGTGTCATTGCATGTCTGCTCTGTTTATGAACCACAGTTAGAGTCATTGCATGTCTGTTCCTCCCATAGACCACACATGGATCCACCGGTGTCATTGCATGTCTGTTCTTTTCATGAACCATAGTTAGAGTCATTGCATGTGTGTTCTTCTCATGAACCACAGCAAGAGTCATTGCATGTGTGTTCTTCTCACAAACCATATCATGAACCACACCCAGTGTCATCGCATGTGTGTTCTTCTCATTAACCACACATGGATCCACCAGTGTCATTGCATGTCTGCTCTTTTCAAGAACCACATTTAGAGTCATTGCATGTCTGTTCCTTTCACAAACCACATATCACCAGTGTCATTGCATGTGTGTTCTTCTCACAGACCACACATGGATCCACCACTGTCATTGCATGTGTGTTCTTCCCGTGAACCACATATGGATCCACCAGTGTCATTGCATGTGTGTCCTTCTTACAGACCACAGATGGATCCACCAGTGTCATTGCATGTGTGTTCTTCCCACAAACCACACATGGATCCACCAGTGTCATTGCATGTGTGTTGTTCCCACAAACCACACATGGATCCACCTGTGTCATTGCATGTGTGTCCTTCCCATGAACCACACATGGTTCCACCAGTGTCATTTCATGTGTGTCCTTCTCACAAACCACATATGGATCCACCAGTGTCATTGCTTGTGTGTTCTTCTCATGAACCACAGTTAGAGTCATTGCATGTGTGTTCTTCTCACAAACCATATCATGAACCACAGCCAGTGTCATTTCATGTGTGTTCTTCTAATTAACCACACATGGATCCACCAGTGTCATTGCATGTCTGCTCTTTTCATGAACCACAGTTAGTCATTGTATGTCTGTTTCTTTCACAAACCACATATCACCAGTGTCATTGCATGTGTGTTCTTCTCACAGACCACACATGGATCCATCAGTGTCATTGCATGTATGTTCTTCCCATGAACAACATATGGATCCACAAGTGTTATTGCATGTGTGTTCTTCTCACAGACCACACATAGATCCACCACTGTCATTGCATGTGTGTTCTTCCCATAGACCACGTAAGGATCCACCGGTGTCATTGGATGTGTGTTCCTCTCATAGACCACACATGGATCCACCAGTGTGATCACATGTCTGCTCTTTTCATGAACCACAGTTAGAGTCATTGCATGTGTGTTCTTCTCATGAACCACAGCTAGAGTCATTGCATGCGTGTTCTTCTCACAAACCATATCATGAACCACACCCAGTGTCATTGCATGTGTGTTATTCTCATTAACCACACATGGATCCACCAGTGTCATTGCATGTCTGCTCTTTTTATGAACCAAAGTTAGAGTCATTGCATGTCTGTTCCTCCCATAGACCACACATGGATCCACCGGTGTCATCGCATGTCTGTTCTTTTCATGAACCACAGTTAGAGTCATTGCCTGTGTGTTCATCTCATGAACCACAGCTAGAGTCATTGCATGTGTGTTCTTCTCACAAACCATATCATGAACCACACCCAGTGTCATTGCATGTGTGTTCTTCTCATTAACCACACATGGCTCCACCAGTGTCATTACATGTCTGCTCTTTTCATGAACCACAGTTAGAGTCATTGCACGTCTCTTCCTTTCACAAACCACATATGACCAGTGTCATTGCATGTGTGTTCTTCTCATAGAGCACACATGGATCCACCAGTGTCATTGCATGTGTGTTCTTCCATGAACCACATATGGATCCACCAGTGTCATTGCATGTGTGTCCTTCTCACAAACCACACATGGATCCACCAGTGTTATCGCAGGTCTGTTCTTTTCATGAACCACAGTTAGAGTCATTGCATGTGTGTCCTTCTCATGAACCACAACTAGAGTCACTGCATCTGTGATCTTCTCACAAACCATATCATGAACCACACCCAGTGTCATTGCATGTGTGTTATTCTCATTCACCACACATGGATCCACCAGTGTCATTGCATGTCTACTCTTTTCATGAACCACAGTTAGTCATTGCATGTCTATTCCTCTCATAGACCACACATGGATCCACCGGTGTCATCGCATGTCTGTTCTTTTTATGAACCATAGTTAGAGTCATTGCATGTGTGTTCTTCTCATGAACCACAGCTAGAGTCATTGCATGTGTGTTCTTCTCACAAACCATATCATGAACCACACCCAGTGTCATTGCATGTGTGTTATTCTCATTAACCACACATGGATCCACCAGTGTCATTGCATGTCTGCTCTTTCATGAACCACAGTTAGAGTCATTGCATGTCTTTTCCTCCCATAGACCACACATGGATCCACCGGTGTCATCGCATGTATGTTCTATTCATGAACCACAGTTAGAGTTATTGCATGTCTGTTCTTCTCATGAACCACAGCTAGACTCATTGCATGTGTGTTCTTCTCACAAACCATATCATGAACCACACCCAGTGTCATTGCATGTGTGTTCTTCTCATTAACCACACATGGATCCACCAGTGTCATAGCATGTCTGGTCTTTTCATGAACCACAGTTAGAGTCATTCCATGTCTGTTCCTTTCACAAACCACATATCACGAATGTCATTGCATGTGTGTTCTTCTCACAAACCACAGATGGATCCACCAGTGTCATTGCATGTGTGTTCTTCCCATGAACAACATATGGATCCACAAGTGTCATTGCATGTGTGTTCTTCTCACAGACCACACATGGATCCTCCAGTGTCATTGCATGTGTGTTCTTCCCATAGACCAGGTAAGGATCCACCAGTGTCATTGGATGTGTGTTCCTCTCATAGACCACACATGGATCCACCGGTGTTATCGCATGTCTTCTCTTTTCATGAACCACGGTTAGAGTCATTGCATTTGTGTTCTTCTCATGAACCACAGCTAGAGTCATTGCATGTGTGTTCTTCTCACAAACCATATCATGAACCACACCCAGTGTCATCGCATGTGTGTTATTCTCATTAACCACACATGGATCCACCAGTGTCATTGCATGTCTGCTCTTTTCATGAACCACAATTAGAGTCATTGCATGTATGTTCCTCCCATAGACCACACATGGATCCACCGGTGTCATCGCATGTCTGTTCGTTTCATGACCCACAGTTAGAGTCATTGCATGTGTGTTCATCTCATGAACCACAGCTAGAGTCATTGCATGTGTGTTCTTATCACAAACCATATCATGAACCACACCCAGTGTCATTGCATGTGTGTTCTTCTCATTAACCACACATGGATCCACCAGTGTCATAACATGTCTGCTCTTTTAACCACAGTTAGAGTCATTGCATGTTTGTTCCTTTCACAAACCACATATCACCAGTGTCATTGCATGTGTGTTCTTTGTTGGGTCCGCAGCATAGAAAACAAAAAGTTTCCTACGATGAGAACTATACGCCAAGATCTATCTACTAGGTACAGAGCAACTGGTGGACATACATCCATCGAGAACTTACCCTCGAAGACAACGAGTTTTGTTAACGAGTAGGAACTCGTGGTTGATGTAGTCGTACACTTGCCGATCTCAAGATCATGTGGAAGTCCGAGCAGGTCTGGCTCCAGCACGTCCTTCAGATCCAGCTCCAGCAAGTCCAGCACCACCAAGTCCAGCACCGCAAAGCAGCGGTGCATCCGTGATCGCACACACGTCCGGTACCCCGACAACCTCCGTCCCTCGCTCCAGCAAAGTAGCGGAAGCAGCAACTCCTTTCCAGATAAAGCCACCGGGAACATGTATCTCGCTAATCCGAGACCATGGGGGAATAATACTAGAGGGGGAGAGAGATCCTTCACGACGAGGTGTGTGGAAGAAGGGGTGTGAGGGGGGCCTTTTATAGGAGGATGGGAGGGTACCCCTACCCATGGCCGGCGCCTCAAGGGGTGACCCTTCACCTCCTCATTCATGTGGTGGTAACTCCCTCCACATAAATTTGCCCCTACACATTCTCTTTTAAAGTCTCCACTTTAAATGCATTAAATTTCTCCAAATGTAATGCTCTCTCATTTAATAAAACTCTTTTATTAATTTTATTCAGAATTTTGTTAATTATTTTAATTAACAAACATTCACATAAAACCCCCTGCAACATTTCAATATTACATGCAGATCCAATTTCAGCAATTTCACCCGAAACAGTTTCGGTGTCTATTGAAATAATTCCAGCGCTTTCTTAAGTCTTTATCTGAAACATATTTGCTCCAAATGGTGTCGGTATCTCTTAAGTGTGTCACCCTACGGTTCGCGAATAATGCAGACATCATCGAGACCCCTCTCCGATCAATAATCAGCAGCGGGACCTGGAGATCCGTACTGACTCCCACATATTCAATGATGACTCTTGTGATCGTATGAACCTTTAACGCAAGTAACTAAATCCCTTTGTCTCGCGATATATTACATGTCTGAGATTCGATCATCGGTATCTCCATACCTAGTTTGATCTTGTTACCGACATGTACTCTTTTCTTGTTCCCATGATATAACACTCTAGTGATCATATCACTTGCTTGCAAGCTAACCAATGTGATATCACCGAGAGGGCCCAGAGTATATCTATCCGTCATCGGGATGGACAAATCCCACTCTTGATCCATGAGCCTCAACATAACACCTTCAGTAATCGAACCCACCTTTATAGTCACCCTGTTACGGTGTGACGTTTGATGTTATCAAGATACTCTTCCGGTGTTAGCAATTAACATGATCTCATGGTCTAAGGACTAAGATTACTTTGTATGATGTTATAGCAATATAAACATAATGACTCTGATCGTAATGCTATACTTCGGATGAATGTTCATCACATCATTCCACCAATGTTGTTACCTCGTTATTAACAACATCCAATGTCCATGGTCAGGAAACCTTGATCGTCTTGTTAATCAACGAGCTAGTCTATAAGAGAGGCATAACTAGGAACCTTTTATTTGTTTATTAAACACACATTTATTGACGTTTCCAATCAATACAATTATAGCATGCAAAATAAACATTTATCATAAACATGGAATAAGATAATAACCACTTTATTATTGCCTCTCGGGCATATTCCCTTCATTCTTCCCATGAACCACATATGGATCCACCAGTGTCATTGCATGTGTATCATTCGCACAAACCACACATGGATCCACCAGTGTCATCGCATGTCTATTCTTTTCATGAACCACAGTTAGAGTCATTGCATGTGTGTTCTTCTCATGAACCACAACTAGAGTCATTGGATATGTGTTCTTCTCACAAACCATATCATGAACCACACCCAGTGTCATTGCATGTGCGTTATTCTCATTAACCACACATGGATCCAGGAGTGTCATTGCATGTCTGCTCTTTTCATGAAACACAGTTAGAGTCATTGCATGGTCTATTCCTCTCATAGACCACACATGGATCCACCGGTGTCATCGCATGTCTGTTCTTTTCATGAACCACAGTTAGAGTCATTGCATGTGTGTTCTTCTCATGAACCATAGCTAGAGTCATTGCATGCGTGTTCTTGTCACAAATCATATCATGAACCACACCCAGTGTCATTGCATGTGCGTTATTCTCATTAACCACACATGGATCCACTAGTGTCATTGCATGTCTGCTCTTTTCATGAACCACAGTTAGAGTCATTGCATGTCTGTTCCTCCCATAGACCACACATGGATCCACCGGTGTCATCGCATGTTTGTCCTTTTCATGAACCACAATTAGAGTCATTGCATGTCTGTTCTTCTCATGAACCATAGCTAGAGTCATTGCATGTGTGTTATTCTCACAAACCATATCATGAACCACACCCAGTGTCATTGCATGTGTGTTCTTCTCACTAACCACACATGAATCCACCAGTGTCATTGCATGTCTGCTCTTTTCATGAACCACAGTTAGAGTCATTGCATGTCTGTTCCTTTCACAAACTACATATCACCAGTGTCATTGCATGTGTGTTCTTCTCACAGACCACACATGGATCCACCAGTGTCATTGCATGTATGTTCTTCCCATGAACCACATATGGATCCACCAGTGTCGTTGCATGTGTTTCCTTCTCACAAACCACACATGGATCCACCAGTGTCATCACATGTCTGTTCTTTTCATGAACCACAGCTAGAGTCATTGCATGTGTGTTCTTCTCATGAACCACAGCTAGAGTCATTGCATGTGTGTTCTCACAAACCATATCATGAACCACACCTAGTGTCATTGCATGTGTGTTATTCTCATTAACCACACATGGATCCACCAGTGTCATTGCATGTCTGCTCTTTTCACGAACCACAGTTAGAGTCATTGCATGTCTGTTCCTCTCATAGACCACACATGGATCCACCGGTGTCATTGCATGTTTGTTCTTTTCATGAACCACAGTTAGAGTCATTGCATGTGTGTTCTTCTCATGAACCACAGCTAGAGTCATTGCATGTGTGTTCTTCTCACAAACCATATCATGAACCACACCCAGTGTCATTGCATGTGTGTTATTCTCATTAACCGCACATGGATCCACAAGTGTCATTACATGTCTGCTCTTTTCATGAACCACAGTTAGAGTCATTGCATGTTTGTTCCTCCCATAGACCACACATGGATCCATCGGTGTCATCGCATGTCTGTTCTTTTCATGAACCACAGTTAGAGTCATTTCATGTGTGTTCTTCTCATGAACCATAGCTAGTGTCATTGCATGTGTGTTCTTCTCACAAACCATATCATGAACCACACCCAGTGTCATTGCATGTGTGTTCCTCTCATAAACCACACATGGATCCACTAGTGTCATTGCATGTGTGTTCTTCTCACAAACCACATATGGATCCACCAGTGTCATTGGATGCATGTTCTTTTCATAAACCACATATGGATCCTAATTAACCTTAGGAGATCCCTAACCTTAGTGTTAGACCGAGTCTTCTAGAAGGCACGCCCTAACAGAGTTGTTCTGCTTGACGATTGTTACATACCGTTCGATCGGGGCGCTTAGACGGTTGGGATGGTTATCGTGAGATCGATCCGCGAGTAGTCTGTTCTGCGGCATGATTGGCCACGCTTGCTCTGGACAAACTGGAAACACCGGGGGCTCCCCTGTTGTGAGTGTTACGACTCACGAGTTGAGTGGGCCATATCCCAGTGTCACGTCCCCATTACTTCTCTTCCTCCCCATACTTCTCTTCCTTCCCCTCGAAGCCACTTTCCCCACTTCACTCCCATCCTGCCGTAGCCGCAAGCCGACGGCGCCTCCATCCCAATCCCCTCTCCGGCAGCCACCCCCCTCCCCTCTCGCCATGGGTTCAAGGGGAGATGGTGAGGAAACGCGTCGTGACGACAGGGACGGTGATTTCGATGTGAGTAGTCTCATCTCTATCGCTATCATTCGTGGCAAGTTATCTATTTTTTGAGCCAGATCTACTCTGTTTACTCATGCGCGTATGATGTGTTAGGCCAACCAGACGATGTATGACGCCGACTATCACGGTTTAGCGGATGCAGACAGTCCTCTGCTATGTAAACATGGATATGTGCCGCTAAATTTGTAGCGTTAGAAGGACGAAACGCAGGCATGAGGTTTATATGGTGTCAAGGACATCGTGCAATGATGCGAGGTGGAAGTTGCGGTGTTGTCAAATAGGTAGATCCATAGTGGCCCAAATCGATGCAGAAAACGCTGGACAAACTATGGGAAATGACTGTTGAGTTGAAAGAATCCGCATTCAGCTCACTTCTTGACAGTGTTGAGATGAAGCTATGGGAACCAGTTGACACGACCAAGCATAAGCGAGATCTCAGGTGGGTGGAAGACAAGGTTAGCAAAGTTGAGAAGGAGAGGGACGCGGCGTTGGCCCTGAAGGCTAAAGCAGAGCAAGAACTGACTCAAGCAAGGAAGCATCTTCACCAGGCCAAAGTCCAGCAGTTCACAACTACGAGTATTGACAAGTGCATGAGGAAATATGCAAAGAAACAATTGAAGCTGTGCAAGGAAGATGCTAAAAGGAAGGAGCAGACGATTCGATCCTTGCTCTCGCAGGAAGATGCGCATCGGGCTAAGATTAGGAAGATCAAGGAGATGTGTGATAACTAGTTCTATTTAGCTTAAGCTCCGTGCATTTTTTTAAGTTGTAATAGTTGTATTTGTTGACCTAGCAGTCTGAACTATTGGCCTCGGAGTCCTGGGAGTAAAAAATTGGTCGCTCGTTAATCTGTCTTAACCATGCATTACTTCCTTTTCAAAAAAAATGCCCCTTGGATATTCCGCCCGTCGCTTCGTTGTCCTCGTGTACAAATAGGAGGCGCCATAGCTCGTCGCTTCGTTGCTCATCCCCTTGCCCTCTCCAATCTCCACCGTGCCGTCACTTCGTCGTCCACCCCCTCGCTCCCTCTCCAATCTCCACCGCGCCGCCATGGAGATGCCCTTGCTAAAATTCTACGAGGCGGTGATGTTCGCGCACTTCGACATCCTTGCGCTGCTGGCCGCGATGGTGCCCCACGGATGGCGCATCAGCTATGCGGGGGTTCTGGTGGCTCTTCTCCTCCTCCCCGGTGGAGCCATGATGGAGAGAGAAATCGCGGCGCGCCGCCACCAGATGCCCGTGAGGAAGAGGGCGCTGCCCCGGTACGCGGCGGCCAGCCCATACTGGCCGGTGCTATTCAAGAAGGAGCGGAAGGCCAAGATTGGCAACCGCATCGTTTACGGGCGCGTGGTGCACCAGGATCTCCGCAACCGAGAAGGGCGGGAGAGGTTCTGGTCCGTCCCTGGACGGACCAATTTCACCGTCATCGCCGCCTCTCACCGCAAAGAGGTGCTCCGTATCGCGAACAATGCGGAAATCGTGGAGGTTCCGTCCGACGACGACGAGGAAGCCGACGGCTCGGAGGACAGTGGCAGCGAAAGTGAAATTGTTGACTAGTGGTTGAATTAATGTAGGATGTGAAATCGCACCTTTGTTTAGAAGAATTTGTGGTTGAATTAATGAAATGCCTCGATTTAGATTTGTGTCTCGATTAATTTGTGGAAGAATTTGTGATTTAGATCAATTTCTGCCTCGATTTAGATCTTTGTCTCGGATTGGGAACGTGACCGTGGACCAAAGACCCCTTTTCTACTAGTGTATTCTAACATTGGTGGTTTGTTTAAACGTAATATATGTGGATTTGGCCGCATGCAAATGGCACAACCACAATTTATAAAGTGGAAGCACGTACACCCGGTTACTAGAGATCTAGGAGCTTCGCCAGATGCAGGGGATGCAGGAGCAGAGAGGCAGTGAGATAGACAGGCTCAAGATTATGGCAGAAAGTGGTACCTCATCTAGGCATTATCGGTGAGAACATTGCTGTTTATGTTGCCACGTCGTTGTGCAGCATCTGAAATAAGTTGCTGCTTCGTGGAGTGTGGCAGCTTAAATAATTTATTTCTGTGTCACTTACATTCCGTTGTATTTGGAGACCTCTTGCCCCTCAGCAATTGTAGAACCGGTGGATCCTTGTTTTCAGATAGCAGTGGCACAATCACAATTTCAGATTCAACTACTGACTTAGGCATTTCCAAACCCTAAGTCGTGGTACATTTTACTCAGAGAACGTGGGTAGATTGTTTCGCCCAGCAACGTGCCACACACAGAGCAATCAGAATTTAACAGAATTCCATATATAGGTTCAAGTTCAACACATTACTATGCATCTTCATTCCCAGCAGCCTTCTTCCGCAGCCTGGGTGCCAAGCCTTCACGTCCACTGGCTTCTTCATTTCCTGCCTTCTTCCTCTTCCTCGGTCCCAATTTTCTTAGCTTCACGTACTCTACATCGCCGGGACAATGGGCACCAGAATCGTGTCCAGCATCATCTTTCCACTCGTTTTTAATTTCTTCGGGCAGCAAAATGACTGACCCGGCAGTCATGTTTCTAACCTTGCGGCGCTTCCTATCAAAGAAACAAGACTGTTGCATAACTGCCCAATATCTACAGAGTAAATAACACAAAAATTACAATTCAGCACAAACATGCGAACCCCAAGAGACCTTTGCTTATCAGGAGCTAATTGGGTTCGAGCAACCACCCTGTCTAAGAATAGAAGGGCGACTCCCAGTTGCAGTAGCTTCCACATCCAGTACATCACATTTCAGCTCAAACATGGCAGCCGAAGCATACCTTTTCATCAACCCAATTAGCTGACTGTCACACGTTATTGGAACCATGATGCCACGTTCATCCATGAAGCTGAACTTTGCAGTCTGCTTCGGCCATAATTCAACATTATTACGCAGAGCAGCAACCATACCAGATATAGTGCAGATTTGCGCAGGCGCTTCTTCCATCGTGAAACAATGGTGTTCATACCTCTTACCCTTAGAGTCGCACTGAGAGGACTCATCAGAACCAGGTAAGGGGGTCCATGCAGATCCCACTTGACAGAAAACTATGGACAAAATATGTTTGTCAGCATTGGGCTAACAAACAATTTGAGGTTGAGTAGCCAGCTAGTAGTTGTAATTAGTGCGAATAGCAAAGAGAAGGGTAGCTCACCCGCTTGTAGATAGAACTTCTTCTTTCTTGATAGTAGGATTTGCCATCCTCCGAGCTGCTCGGCTCGTTGGCGGCGGAGGCGGGCTAGAGACTCGCAACGATGGCTATGACATGCGCCATTGGAGCTCGGGATCAGCGACTGGGTGTAGCAATTGGCCGTAGCAACTTGGCGCCGGAAGTCAAATGTTCGAACGGATCGTCCTATCTGGAGGGTGGATTCCGACGCCACCGGTGCTAGGGGAAAACTGGGAATGGATTTGTGAAATTGGTCAACGCATCTGATCCACTTAGCTGCTCGATTTGCCTAAGAGGTTGCCGCGTTGGCGCCCGCGTCACGGACAGATGACCGACATGTGGGTCTCGACCATCTACTTCACGGGGCGGTTTAACGGAATGTTTGAATTTGGCAGGGGTGAGATGATTTTGCCTCGAAATGGCCCCTCTCAGTAGTTGGCGACCCAACTTTTTGAAACGCGGTAATTTCAGGCAACTTAGGTACCGCCATGCGCTGGCCTGCGAACTTTGGTACCGCAGACGAACATGCCCGGCCAGACCACCCCCTAGCGCGGCCAGGCCTAGCCCGCGCGGCCAGGTGGTGTGGCCTGGGCCCAGCCCCACTCCGTCTCGTATTCTGGCTCCGTGAGTCTTCTGGTGAAATAGGATTTTTGGCATATTTTCCGGGATTTTTCCTGATAGTTGATTTTCTGCACAAAAACTAGACACCAAGACAATTCTGCAGAAAACAACGTCAGTCCGTGTTAGTTGCATTCAAATCACACAAGTTTAGAGGAATAACAATAGCAAAAGTGTTCAGGAAAGTAGATACATTTTGGACGTATCAACTACCCCCAAGCATAGCTTATTGCTTGTCCTCAAGCAATTCAGTTGAAAACTGAGTGCGATAAAAGAAACTTTCACGAACACATTTGATTCATATGATGTATATATTCTCAGCATGTGATCAACTACTTAGACAATTCATAATAAGGAGTATGCAACTAAGTTTACTTAATTGGCATTGCAAGCTATGAAGAGATTCCAACTCAAAAATAATAAGTAGCATGAAACATCAAGCATGGAATAATGATTGGAGCAATGCTAGACATAATGGCAACTTAAGATAGGAACTAATTTTTTTGGGTTTTAATAAAGAAAGCAAACTTGTAAAACTATTTTTTTGTGTTTTTGATAAAGAAACAAGCAAACAAAACAAAAGTAAACTAAGCAAAACAAAAATAACAAAGTAAAGAGATTGGTTATGAGGGACTCCCCTTGTGAAGATGTCCTTGACTCCCCGACAACGGCGCCAGAAAAATAGCTTGATGGCCCAAAATATATCGAGCTCGTTGGGGAACCCTAAGAGGAAGGCATGATGAGCACAGCAGCAAGTTTTCCCTCAGTATGAAACCAAGGTTTAATTGAACCAGTAGGAGCAAGGAAACACCCCAAAGGTGTTGCTAGCTAATCGTTGGCGGCAAAAGCCTTTACCCGGCCAACGTGGAGACCTGCACAACACAACCACAGAACTCTGTCCCCAACTTTCGATAAGGTTGTCAATCTCACCAGTTTTGCTGAAAACAAAGGATTAAACGTATCGAGTGGAAGAAAGTAATAATTTGTAGAAAGTAAACACAAAGTAGTAAACAATTGATTATAGATTGAAAGTAAAAGAAAGAACCGGGGTCCATAGTTCACTAGAGGTGGCTCTCCTTAAGATAAATAACATGCTGGGTGAACAAATTACAGCGGGGCAATTGACAAACATCGAGAAAGTATACAAGCATATACTAATCATCTTGACTCATTTGAGATTCGATTGGGCATTACAACATTATACATAGACCGCCATCCAACTGCATCTATGACTAATAATCCACCTTCACGTTATCATCCGAACCCCCTCCAGTATTAAGTTGCAAGCAACGGATAATTGCAGTACGAATTGCGTGTAAAGTAAACAATACGATTGTTCTATGAACAAAGGATTGTTGTTTTTTCCCTAGTAGAAACAACACATCTAGTACCTTAGAGATTTCTGTCACTTCCCCAGATTACTAGAGGCATGAACCGACGATCGAGCATAAATACTAACTCTTGGAGTTGCTAGCATCTACTTGGCCAAGATAGTTACTAACAACGGAAAGCATGCAAGATCACAAATAACAAAGACATGATAGAATCAATAATGAATCTGAAATAGCATCTCAATATCCATCGGATCCCCGCAAACACAACATGCAGAATTACAAATAGATGATCTTGATCATGAACGGAGCTCACAATATCTAAGCATGGTAGCACAAAGGAGGAGAACCAGCCATCTAGCTACTACAAGGACCCGTAGTATAGAGATGAACTACTCACGCATCACACCGGAGGCTTGCATGATGATGAAGAAGGCCTCCAGGGTGAATTCCCCTCTCTAGCAGGGTGTCGGGAAGAGCTTCAGATCCCTCCCTATCTAGGGATGGAGATGACGGCGGCTACAGACTCTTTCGTTGATTTTTGATCAGGTACTTAGTTGCTAGCATCTACTTGGCCAAGATAGCTACTAACAAAGGAAAGCATGCAAGATCACAAATAACAAAGACATGATAGAATCAATAATCAATCTGAAATAGCATCTCAATATCCATCGGATCCTCGCAAACACAACATGCAGAATTACAAATAGATGATCTTGATCATGAATGGAGCTCACACGATCTAGACATGAAAGCACAAAGGAGGAGAACCAGCCATCTAGCTACTACATGGACCCGTAGTCCAGAGATGAACTACTCACGCATCACACCGGAGGCTTGCATGATGATGAAGAAGGCCTCCAGGGTGAATTCCCCTCTCCAACAGGGTGCCGGGAAGAGCTTCAGAACCCTTACGATCTAGGGATGGAGATGACGGCGGCTACTGACTCTTTCATGGATATTTGATCGGGTACTTAGGGTTTCCATATTAGAGGCAATATATAGGCGAAAGGAGAGGCCGATGGGGTGCCTGGATCGGCCACACCACACCCTGGTGTGGGCCAGGCCTCGCCGCGCGGCCAGGTGGTGTGGCCGGGCCCCATTCCCTCTCCGTCTCGTATTCTGGCTCTAGGTGTCCCTCGGTAAAATAATGACTTTGGCTTTTTTCCCGTCCAATTCCGAGAATATTCATTTTCTAACTTTCCTGGAACCAAAAACAGCAGAAAACAGGTAGCTGTCACTATGGCTCTTGTTAATAGGTAAGTCCATGAAATCATATGAAAAGTACTCCAAAGTGTGGACAAAACACAAGAAAGTAGATAAAACCAGGCATGGGACATCAAAAATTATGGATACGTTTGCAACGTATCAACATCCCCAAGCTTAACTCCTGCTCGTCCTCGAGTAGGTAAGTGATAAAAAGAAAGAATAATTTTTGAGGTGACATGCACCATCATAAACTTGATCAAAGTATTTGTAAAACATTCAAAGCTGGGATCATAGTACTTCAATCATAACATGAAAGACAAAGTTCTAGAAAACATAAATGCATAGGACACCTTCAAAGTTCATAAGAGTTACTAGATACAAATAGTTTAAAACAAGCAATATAAAGGTATGCATCAATCAACAAGTCTTGGGACAATGCACATAGAACTAAGAATGGTCAGTATGCTCTCAAAGTAGGTGCATAAAGATAGAAGGTGGACACTCAACATAAAAGTAAAAGAAAGGCCTTCATAGAAGGAAGTAGGGATTCAAGTCTCATAAATAGCTTCCAAAAATTATGGTACTTAATAGCTTTCAGCTCTCATTGCCCCTATCATAAGAATCTTGAAGTGATTAAGGTTAAAGTGAACAAACTATGGTGTATATGCTTGATGAAGTATAGGTTGGAAATCTCATGTCCCTTGAATACGAGGGCCGCTCCTCATGCTACTCAAGTTTAGTCACTGGTAAGTTCTTGTCATCGTAAGTAAATGTGTATCATAGAGAACCGCCAACGGGGTACCCCTTGCCCGATGATACGGAAGAATCCCCATATCAAAATGACAAGGCAAGCAGACAACGAGCATCTCAGCAATCTTCTTATTTACCATGGGAATATGGTGCTTTTTTCTCTCTTTCCTCTTTTCATAATCTCTTTTTTTTCTCTTTTTTCTCAATATCTGACTCTTTTTTTATAAGAAGAATGCTTCATAGACAGCTCATTATGGTTACACTGCAGGTTTCCACCATGTTAGCATGGATTAGACCAGCGGCCCAGGCGTTTCTCTAACACATATACATAACTCCATGGACTTACAAGCTTTCCTTTCATTTCACACCGACGACATCCATAGACAAAAGAGCATGATATCAACTAGGTACAAAGTACAAGTGCAATGTTGAAAGCGTTCCCCATGACATCATGGTTCTGCTAATCCCCGACAAATAAGTGCAAGTATATACAACATAGACGACACAATGGTTCAAGTTTATTAAGGGCAAGAAAAGTAAAGTGTGCCATCAAGTTCGTGAGAGATTTAATCACTAGTTTTCTCATAACAAGTTTAATTTGGAAGGTAGATAAAAACATGAATATACTTGGAATAGCATATGCTAGTAGGTAGGTATGGTGGACACTTTGGAATAACTTGGTTTAGGGAGTTGGATGCATGAGTGGAACTCATACTTGGTTGCGGAGGCTAGCAAAAGACTGGGAGCGACAAACTAAGAGAGCAATAATGGCCATAATCATGCAAAGCGACAAAACATCATTGATCAAAGCATAAAGTGACAATACAAGTTGAAAACTAAAGGATCATAAAGGCTTATGGTGACTTGGGATAGTCATCACATGGTGTGAGCATGCGCCAAGTCAACCCAAATAAAGCATCAAAGGAGAATACCACAATACTATGCTTTAATATGCTAAAACAACGCATGATTCTTCAAAGGCACATTAAGAAATCTCAATTGTTTATAACAAGTCATCCTACAGCAAAGAATACTAAGCATAAAGCCAAAACAATATCAAGCATGGCATGACAAAGCATAGGCCACAGTCAAAAAGAAGCTCTCTTTACCACTTAAGCATGAACTTCCCTACTCTTTTCCAATCCAAACCAAACTATTTGAAAACCAATGTATGAAAGAGGGGGTCCAACCAATTTATTCAGCAAACTAAGCAAACAAATAAAACGAAAAACCAAAACGAAAATGAAAAAGAAGACGCTCCAAGAACAACACAACTATGCATGAGACAATAAAAATAAAGCGTTTGGAAGAAACCTGGATTTTTATTGATGAAGAGGGGGATGCCTTGGGCATCCCCAAGCTTTGACGCTTGTACTTCTTGCATATTTCATGGGGTGACACGCGTGGCATCCCCAAGCTTGAGCTTTAGTCCACCCTTCATCTCATTACCCATTCCTTCCATACACCTGAAATTTTTCCTTCATACAAAACTTCACACAATCTTTATTAGCAACATTAGTGCACTCAAGATAATAGGTCTTTAGGTTCAGTTCCAGCACCAATAAAACTTCCATTAAAACACAAGCTACTGTAGCACTTTACTCAAGAAGCTCAATTCCCCAAAAGAACTCAAAAAGGAACCAACAAGAAGCAAATGAAGAAAATGGCAGAAATCTGTCAAAACAGACCAGCAGGTAAAGACGAATTTTTTCGAAGACCTTGTGTTGCTCAAATCAAAACGTGTTGACCTAACGAAAGTTAGATAACAACCTGGGGCAGAAGCACAAAAATTCACGCCTCAAATGGACGTACAGAAATTTTACACGAATTTTTACGGTGAAGCACAAAATCTATTTCGGGACAACAACTTTCCCAATCATTACTCTTCTCTCATTAGAGGTTACTCTTGGCACAAAAAGCAAAGAAAAAGGATAAGGAGTTTAAGTTAGGCATAAGAAGCAAGAAAAAGAATCAAGTTTTGTATGAAGAAGCATTAAGATTAATACCAGAAATATTTTCAGCAAGGCAATGTATCTCATCCAAATAAGTTCTAGAGGATCCTCTCTCAACACTCTTGGGTTCACTATTTTCATCAAACCGGGTTTCGGGAACAATCCAATCAAGATTCTTTTCTATGGCTTCATGCATTGCTACTAGTTTAAAGGGTATTGGTATCTTAATTTCCTTCCCATTAGGTTCAGTTTTGTTCATCTTTTCTCGTGTACCAACAACATCTACACATGAGCCTAGCATATTTAAACGTTCAAAGACTTTTCTAGCTTCCTTGGCAACATCATATAATTCCTTAAGAAAATTTTCTAGAATAAAATCCCTCTTTTCAGGGTCCTCAATTTCTTTAAGTTTAAGAAACATTACTTGCATTAAGGGGTTAAGGTTAACAAACCTAGCTTCCACCATATGAACTAAAGAAGCTGCAGTAATCTCATAGTTTGGAGCAAGTTCTGCAAGGGATCTATCCTTAATATCCTCATGTTTACTAACATGATTAAAGAATTCTTCAATATTATCTTTTCCAATTATAGAACCACTACCTATTGAAAGGTCTTTCAAAATGATTGAGGGATCAACATGGTGAGCTAAGAAAGAGGTAACAACTATAGAAAGACTTAATTTTTTTTGTATTTTTAATAAAGAAAGCAAACTTGTAAAACTAATTTTTTTGTGTTTTTGATAAAGAAACAAGCAAACAAAACAAAAGTAAACTAAGCAAAACAAAAATAACAAAGTAAAGAGATTGGTTATGAGGGACTCCCCTTGTGAAGATGTCCTTGACTCCCCGGCAACGGCGCCAGAAAAATAGCTTGATGGCCCAAAATATATCAAGCTTGTTGGGGAACCCCAAGAGGAAGGTATGATGAGCACAACAACAAGTTTTCCCTCAGTATGAAACCAAGGTTTAATTGAAACAGTAGAGCAAGGAAACACCCCAAAGGTGTTTCTAGCTGATCGTTGGCAGGGCGCACTACCGGTGCCAGCAACAACATGGAGACCTGCACAACACAACCACAGAACCCTGTCTCCAACTTGCGATGAGGTTGTCAATCTCACCGGTTTTGCTGAAAATAAAGGATTAAACGTATTGAGTGGAAGAAAGTAATAGTTTGCAGAAAGTAAACACAAAGCAGTAAATAGTTGATTGTAGATTGAAAGTAAAAGAAAGGACCAGGGTCCATAGTTCACTAGAGGTGGCTCTCCTTAAGACAGATAACATGCTGGGTGAACAAATTACAGCGGGGCAATTGACAAACATCGAGAAAGCATACACGCATATACCAATCATCTTGACTCCTTCGAGATTCGATTGGGCATTACAACATTATACATAGACCGCCATCCAACTGCATCTATGACTAATAATCCACCTTCAGGTTATCATCCGACCCCCCTCCAGTATTAAGTTGCAAGCAATGGATAATTGCATTATGAATTGCGTGTAAAGTAAACAATACGATTGTTCTATGAACAAAGGATTGTTGTTTTCTCCCTAGTCGCAATAGCACATGTAGTACCTTAGAGATTTCTGTCACTTCCCCAGATTAATAGAGGCATGAACCCACTATCGAGCATAAATACTAACTCTTGGAGTTGCTAGCATCTACTTGGCCAAGATAGCTACTAACAACGGAAAGCATGCAAGATCTCAAATAACAAGATTTCGCAATAGCACATGTTGCTAGCATCTGATAAAGAAAGAGTTGAAGAAGAACCTGAAAAGCACACTAAGAATACTAAATACACTAAAGAAGATTTTGTTGCTAAGAAACATGGTAGTGAAAGAGAGCCTTGGGTCCAAAAACCTATGCCTTTCCCTAATAAGAAACACAAGTCAAAAGAAGATGAACACTATAATAATTTTTGTGAGTGGATGAAACCTTTGTTCCTGCAAATTCGTTTGACTGATGCTATTAAATTGCCTCCCTATTCAAAGTATATGAAGGATATTGTCTCGAATAAAAGGAAGATCCCTAATGAAGAAATTTCTACTTTGCTTGCTAATTATTCCTTTAATGGTAAGGTTCCAAAGAAACTTGGAGACCCAGGGATTCCAACTATTCGTTGCTCTATTAAGAATAGTTATGTTAGATCTTCTTTGTGTAATTTGGGAGCAGGAGTTAGTGTAATGCGTTTTTCTCTCTACAAGAGACTTCAACTGGAAAAACTAATACCAACTGATATATCTTTGCAAATGGCTGATAAATCTACCACTATTCCTATTGGTATATGTGAGGATGTACCTGTTCAAGTGGCTCATAATTGCTTGATATTAACTGATTTTGTTGTGCTTGAAATGCCTGAAGATGATAATATGTCTATTATTCTTGGGAGACCCTTTCTTAATACTGCAGGAGCTATTATTAATTGTAATCAAGGAAAGGTGACCTTTAATGTTAATGACAAGGAGCATACTGTCTATTTCCCCCGGAAGATTGATAGGACTTATGGTTTAAATTCAATTGAACATGTTGAGGGCATTCAAGTTGGAGAGATATATTGTCCCATACCAAGAGAAAAATTTGAAACTATTATGATTGGGACTATTGCTATCAAAGTTGAGGTAACATAATCATTAGTGGAATACAAAGTTTTGTTTCATATAAAATTGTTTTGGTAACAAGACCTGATCAACCTTGTTAACAAAACAATTTCATTGAAAAAACAATGTTTTCACCAAGATTATCTCCGCTTACTTCTATTCTATCCATTTTAGTTTTGTTTTCGTTTAGTTTTCTTTTATGTTGTTAGTTGCTTGCATGTTAGAGTGTCTTAGAACTTATGAAGTCCTAGCCTTGTTTTCTCTTTGCACATTTCCAAAAACTTTTTTCTATCATAAAATCATTCATCTATGCCTAAAAATTTCCCAAAAATAAAGTGTCTCGAAAAATTCAAGAAAATTCATATTAAATTTTTACGTGAAAAAAGAGGCAGAGGAGTTCCTGGAAGGTACCAGGGGGCCCACCAGGAAGGCACACTACCTGGTGGCGCGGCCAGCCTAGGGGTGCTCCTGGCCATGGTGTGGGCACCCCTTGGCCCTCCACTCACTCTCTCACTTGCCACTTTCTTCTATCTCCCGAGAAAACACCAGTTCATTGCTCGAAATCACGTTCTTGCTGTTCTTTCCCTCGATTTTTCGATCTCCTTGCTCAGCCCATATTTGCTGCTGAAATTTGGAGCATTTGTTCTCTGGTATGTGACTCCTCCGCTTGTCCAAGTAGATTTGTGTTTAGTGGTTTATATCTTGAGTATTTTTCTGCTGTAGGTGACAGGTTATGAGAGCTTGTAAGCTTGTTCAATGCTTAGAGATATAGTTTTGATGCATGTTTAGGCCTCTACAAGTCCCTATGAGTAGTGCTCTCCATTATATATACACTTTGCAATCACTTGTTTAATAGATGTTTAAATTTTAGAATAGAAGATGACTGAGCATCAACTCAACCAACATGAACTGGGGGTGCCTGAGGTTATGAAGGTTCACCGAGAGGAGTAAGTTTTTTCCTTCCATCTATCCATGCTCCGAATTCATGAGAGCTGTAGGAATTTCCCAGGACTTCCATACTTTGGTTGCTAATGCAGGATTGGAGTACTTTTTGGAAGATGATCCTTGTCAATTTGTGAAACTAACGATGTCTGTAGTGCATGACTTTCAATTTAGTTACTCTTTGCCTAACCCCATGGTCCACTACAAAATTTACAATATAGCTATCGACCTCTCTCTCGATGACTTTTGTGCAGCTATTAAGGTACCTCAGTGGGGATCATGTGGAAGGATTAAAGAGCGACCTGCACCACTCATGGACTTGTACGCAAAGATTTGCCAAGGGAGCATCTTCTCGAAGGAGAGCGGGAAATCCATAATATTCATCTCCCCTATATTCGCTACTTTGCTTACTTTATTGCCAAGTGTGTTCTTGCTAGGAAAACTGCCAATAAGTTACCTTCGTATGATCTAGCATTCATCTCTGCTGCTCTTAAACGAGATAGGACTTATAACTTGGGTGCCTTGATAGCTTTCCGTCTTGCTGCTAACCGCGAGAAAGGTGGAATTTGTGGAGGCCTCATTGCTTCTTGTTTATTAGAGTTGCACGGTTTAGTTCCCCATCATCTTGACCTACAGTTTCGCATAGAAAGGCTTGATCTTAATTCCATGATACAACATAAATTTGTTTCTTCTTGGGCTAATCTGAGTGAGTTGTCTTATGAAATAACCTTTCTCAAAGATGGTTGGAGAAGGAGCAAGTCCGAGCGTGTTGTTATTTTGCCTGCACCTGTTTTGTTTAACCTTGATAACAGGGTAGGATGGTCCCTCACAGAGGAGGAGTTTGATACGTACTTGGGAGAGCTCTCCCAACAGGAGCAAGATACTAGAAGGGAGGTCACAGTTGATTCGGTCCAGCCCTCGAATGAGGGGGAATCTTCATATCAGCAACCTACCAATGATTGGGGGGCTTCTTCTTCCCAAGGGCCTAACTACGATCATTCTTACAATGACCCGCCTTCTTGGAACCCTTACTCGTATTTGGATTGATACCCACTTAGGCCAAAATCCTAAGCTTGGGGGGAGGTACACCGACTCGCACTCATCTCCATATTATTTTGTGTCGGTACTTTGTATATTCATGTTTCACTCTCTTTTTAGTTTCTTTCTTTCTTCGCTTTTGCTTTCTAAAACACAAAAAGACCAAAAATATTTCTATTGTTTCTCTTTGGTTTGCTTCTTCTTCTTTTTGCCTTGGTTTGCTTTTCCCTTTTTGATTTGTTTGAACTATTCGAAAAACCCAAAAAGATTTTGCTTTACTTGTTCTTCCTTTTTGGAAATAGAAAACACCAAAAATATTTGTTGTTCTTCTTTGGTTTTGTGAGTTTTGTTGCAGGGTTCAGCAGTCCTCAATGGAATTTGGTTTCATGTTATTATTCAATCCATAGAAGTGAAGGGCAATAATGAGGATTAATGACAACTTGAGGTGTGGTAAGAGGCTGGTAACGAACTCTATTTATTTTTTATTTTTGTACATATACTAATCATTGTGGGCATGCTTAGCCTGTTCGTGTAGGGTGTATGTTATTTATGGATTCTTAGTAGTTTTTTCTTTCTTACGATTAGCTCCAGCTCGCTAATAGTTTGTAGCATGCCATATGAATGTTTGCTTGCATTACTCTATTCATAACTTGGTATGACACCGTGGTATCCTCCTCTGAATTTTTCATTTGAATTGACTTGGCACATGCTCACGCATGCATATTACTGAAATAATCAGTTGAGCCTCGATGAATTATTTTGCCTTGAGGGTCTTAAATCAATTTTATGCCATGATTAGTCCTGTTTTGTTGCAAGCATGATTATGACAGTCATTGCTCTCTCGTTTATTGCTCCCTTACTATTGCTGGCCTCCACTTACACTGAGTATGTTTTACTCGTGTTTCCAACTCCCTAAAACCAAATATTACCAAAAGTGTCCACCATACCTACCTATTAGCATCATTTGCTGTCCCGTGCATATTCAATATGCCTTGTTTTCTTCCGGATAAAATGTTTGCTTGTTATGAGAAAGTTAGTTACTAAAGCTCTCATGAACTTGATGGCACACTTTATTTCCTGCACTTAATAAACCTGAACCATTGTGATTGTCCATGAAAGTTATATGCTTGCAAATTATAGGCCAGGGATTAGCAGAACCGTGCTGTCATGGGGAACGCTTTCAACACATGTAAATATATACCCAGTTGATATCATGCTCTTTTGTTTGCGGATGTCGTTAGTGAGAAATAAAAGGGGAGCTTGTAAGTCCATGGAGTTATGTATGTGTGTTAGAGAAATGCCTGGGCCGCTGGTCTAATCCATGCTGTCATGGTGGAAACCTACAGTGTAACCATAATAAGTATCTATGAAGAATTCTTCTTATAAAAAAAGAGAGATAGCTATTGATAAAAAGAAAAAAAGAGATATGAGAAAAGAGGAAAGAGATAAAAAAGCACCATTTTCCCATGGTAAATAAGAAGATTGCTGAGATACCCATTGTCTGATTGCCTTGTCATTTTGATATGGGGATTGTTCTGTATCATCGGGAAAGGGGTACCCCGTTGGCGGTTCTCTATGATACGCACGTATTTACGATGACAAGAACTTACCGGTAACTAAAGTTGAGTCGCATGAGGAGCGGCCCTCGTACTCAAGGGACATGAGATTTCCAGTTTATAGTCTGTCAAGCATATAACTCAGATTGGACCTCACTTTCACCTTAACCACATTAAATATGCTCATGATAGGGGCAATGAGCGCTCAGAGCTAACGAGTACCATACTTTTAGCATTTGGAAGCCTTTTAAATCATTCAAAACCTTTTTCATTTCCTTGTTGAGTCACCACCCATTCTATGAGCACTTTCTTGAGAGCATAGTTGTCATTCTTAGTGTAATGTGCTTGTCTCAAAACTTGATTAATTGTGTTATGACTTTGATGCTTGTATCTTTGATATCTTTACTTCTAGTTTTCACCTGAACATCAGAGGTGCCTTGGCATTCGCAATCAAAGGCAAGCGTGATACCTCTCTATCATACCTTGTTATGAGCATTGTAATGTTGCTTATGTTTATGTTTTCATGGTACTTATTATTTTTGAGTTGGAATCTCTTCATAGCTTGCAATGCCTATTAAGTAAACTTAGTTGCATACTCCTTATTATGATTTTTCTAAGTAGTTGATCACATGCTGAGAATATATACATCATATGAAGCAAATGTGTTTGTGAAAGTTTCTTTTATCGCACTCAGTTTTCAACTGAATTGCTTGAGGACAAGCAATAAGCTAAGCTTCGGGGGAGTTGATACGTCCAAAACGTATCTACTTTCCCGAACACTTTTTCTATTGTTTTTCCTCTAAACTTGTGTGATTTGAATGCAACTAACACGGACTGACACTGTTTTCAGCAGAATTTCCTTGGTGTCTAGTTTTTGTGCAGAAAATCAACTATAAGGAAAAATCCCGGAAAATATGTGTCGTCGGATTGATAACAAGTATGCCATGATGGGGTCCTCGAGGCGTGTGGAAGAGAGGGGTGTGAGACGTACGGTGTTCTGGGACGGTGAGCACACAAGTTTACCCAGGTTCGAATCCGCTGGCTTTGGACGGATCCTACTCCTGCTAGCAATCGATGTCTGTGAGCCGGAATATGGGTTACAAGGGTTCGCCTGTGCGAGTTTGTAGACTATGAGGGTAGGTGCCCTAAAGGCTCTCCCTAGGACGGCTTATATATATATCCGGCCTAGGGTTTACAGGAGAGATCAGTCCGGCTAAGACTAAGAGTTTGTCACAGAGTACATCTTGAACTATAAGTAACACTATGGGCCTAAGTCGGTAAGTCTTATGGGCTTTTCCCGTAGCCGGATTGGGCTCTGTGTTCTCTCCCCGACTGGGCCGCCCGTGAAGTAAAGCTCTAACCCGAAGTGGGCCACCCTGGTCAGTGAGGAACTGTGAGGATACCGGAAAGTATATCCCCAACAGTAGCCCCTAGAAGTCTCCAAGATCCAAAGTTGGATTCGTCATCGTCTAGCTTGATCTTCGGCTTGCAGAATCTTGAAGGGTTCCTGAAACTTCACAACAAAAAATACGATCCGGGTCTTAAAAATAAGTCGAACCTATCCACATGTTACTTAGATCTTCCAGCTTGATTTCAAACTAAGCCGGAACTTGGTCTCTGACGTCATCTGACGTAATCATCGCATGGGTCCTTCCCAGTTCCTTCCATGACGCATGGCGGTTATACAGTGTCATTTGCACGAATCTTGGCGCGGTTAGGTGGATATAAGAGGTGAGGATTCTTCTTCATCTCTCTTCACATGTTCCCTCGCCGTTTCTTCTCCTCCAAATCTCTCTCGCGCACAGAGCTTCCTTGCTTCCCAACACTCCCAGCGCCGCCCATCTAAGGTCACCGGCGCTCCAGAAGAATGGCTTCGTCTTCATCTTCCGGCCTGGCTGCGGCAGCGGCGATGGCGGAGGCGGCGGCGGAGAAGGAAAGCTAGCACGGGGTCTGGATCCCTTGCATGTTGGACGACGAGAATCTCCACGGCATGGAGAAAGAAGGGCTCCTCCGCGTCGGCGACTAGCGGAGCGGCTCCAGCGAGACCATCCCCAACCTACGCGCCGACGAGTGGGTACACTTCGGCACCCACCTCGACAGAGGTTTGTCATTTCCTCCCTCAGAATTCTTTTCCGACGTGATAGATCACTATAGTGTTCAACTTCACCATCTTCCTCCCAACTCCCTCCTAGAGATGAGCGCCTACGCGGCCTTGTGCGAGGGATTTCTTGGCATTAGGCCGAGTCTTACCTTATTCCGGTACTACTTCCATGTCCGGAGAAATTCTATCATGGCCGGTAATCCTTATATTACCGGTACAATTAGCTTTTCGGTTAGGCGTGATCGCGCCTATCCAAAGATTCGAGCCAGTGACTCGGTCAAACAATGGCCATCCACTTTCTTTTACCACAAAGATGTTCCGGCTCCCGGCAAAGCCACTGCTTTGCCGGCTTTCATCGATGGAGGTGCCATGGCCCAACCGTCTTGGGACGAGGCACCTCCGGCTCTTAGTGACGATCTGATCCTCGCTAAGAGGCAGATCGAATATCTGATCAAACACAAAGGACTGAAGGGATCCGACTTGGTCCAATGTTGGGTGTCACGCCGGATCCAACCCCTTCAGTACCGCAGAAACCGACCGATGCACTCCATCACGTCGTCCAAAAAGGATTCCCTCCGCATCATCCCCAAAGCCTATACCTCGCAAGGTTATATAAGCCAGATTAAATGGCTGATAAGGGAGCGGATCGAGAGGAGAATCCCGGAGGTTTGTCTGGATATGCACACAGCGGAAAACCCCACTGTGCCGGTAAGCTCTTAATAATAAACCTTTTCATTTGTTTCATTCTTTAAGTTATATCGCAATACTGATATGTTTTCTTCTTTTCAGCTTGCTGACCTCCCTGAGTCGGAATTTGCTTCGCTCGAGGGATATCCTCCAGAGATTTCTCAGGAGGCTGAATTTGGTCCCATTGCCGGACATTGTGCCCAAGAAGCGCAAGGCTCCAACAGTGGCTGTTGGCACAAAGGAGGTGCCCGTCGTGAAGAGGTAACTTTCAACACAACTTTTCTCCTTTGTACCTTTCTCAAATTTCTTTTCGAGATGTAATGTTTTCGACTCTATTACATTCTCAGAGCTAAGCTGCTCATCAAGGGCAAGGGGAAGGGTACTTCTTCGAAGCCCCTGTGACAGACGAAGCTGACCATAGCTTCCCCTGTCGTGGCTCCTCCAACTCCTGCCCCCTAATCCTCTACAATGCCGGTGATCACTCCTTTGCCGAATGTCGCAGAAGATCCGGCTCCTTCAACAGAGCCAGCGATCCTTGAATCGCAAACTGACGTCACCATGAGTGAGTCAGGTTTAGATAAGGGTGAACCCTCTTCGGGTCATGATCCCTCGGCAGAGATCTTTGCCGAAAACCTTCTCAATAATCCGGGTCTTGCCAAGTTTGGCTTGTCCCGGAAATCTGCGGAAGAGATCCAGCGGCTGGCCAGGCAATGCCTGGAGAAGAGAAATCTCTCTGCCGAAGAAGAAGCGCAAGAGGCGGAAGACATCAATTACTCCGACCTTCTTGAACAAGTTCGCATTCGCGACGAGGGACTTAGAGGTGGTGTGCTTCCACCACCTCCGATTATTCCACTCACCCTCGCCAAGAAAGTTTCCACCGAGGTGAACATATGTCTGAGCAATCTCACACATGAACATCATGTAAGTCGGAATTCTAACTCATGTTTTTCTTTATTGTATATCATATCCTCTAGCCCCGAAGCATGAATTAGGATATTTAATCTGAGTTTATGCTTCCTTAGGATGCCAAAGAATGAACTAGTGTAGCCCCCAAGGCTCGTGCTGATATTAGTAACAATATTAGCCCGAGTCTTGATGAACTTCGACTGGGTATTCTGACTTACAGAAAGTTAATTCATATAACCAGGATTTTTTGAAGAATATCTGCAACAAGCGGAGAGAGATCAGATCTCTCCGACTTGAAAATGCTGAGCTGAAGGTCTCCAAGGATGAGGCCGAGGGTAAACATTCCGAGACTCAAGCCTTGTCTTTCATGTTTTCACAGTCGAATTTTTTCCTAAACTATTGTTCTTTTTTGACTTACAACACTGGTGAAACAGTCATGCGCTATGATTGAAGAGGCCGAGAACCTCAAAACCTTGGTGGTGGAGAACAAAGAACTTCGCCAAGAGCTGGATAAGCTCAAGGCGGATCATGAGAAGAGCATCGCTCAAGTTCTCGAATCCTCCTCCATGTCTACTGACGAGCGTGATCGCAAGATTGCTACTCAAGATCAGAAAATCTTGGACCTCAATAATGAGCTGTGCACAGAGAAGGACCTTTCCGAGGCACTCCGGGCTGAACTCTAGAGTCTTCGGGAAGAGAAAACCAAAGTTGACGATGTCATCTTCGGTATGTTCCATCTGTCTGATTTGTCTATTTTCTTCGACTTCTTTCAATGTCGGATTTGTTAACTGTTTCTGTGTATAGGTCCTCTGAACTTGACGGACTCCACCTGTGCCGAGCCTCGCACCCACCGGCTTACCCAAGTCGGTGATTTGCTTCATGACTTCCGCCAATCCCTTGAGGATATTGGCGAAGCTCTCAAAATTCCGGATATGCATAGCATGTCGGATTTTCAGGTGCGGGACAAGGCGAAGGATATGCCGCAGCTTGTCCAGGATTGGAATATGTCCTACGCGCGATCCGCGGCGCAGAACGCTCTCACCATGGTCATGAGCCACCATGGAAGCATGGAGATATGGCAAGTGACCAGAGGGTATCCTATAGTGGATGAAGACGGTCAGGAGCAAGACATCAAGGCAATCATGGACTCCTACGCCGGATATGGGTGCCATGTAGCTGATCTAACCAGCTACGACACTCCCTTCTTCACCCGCGTGGACACGCCGCCTCTGCCTCCCGAAGAATCATCAGAAGTTTCCGACGATGAACAGACCGTATCGGATCTAGACATCTCGGAACGATATCAAGGCGATGTATCTAGCGAGCCGGCAGCTCCTTCCTCTCCTCCTGCATCATAGATTGCCAGAAACAATTGTATTATTCTGAAAAACATGAGGGTCTGTAAATATGCAATACTTATAATTTTGCTAGTGCTAAGCTTTTGATCTCTTCAGCACTTTTGGCTTTAAATTTTTGTGTGCCTAAAATGTTTACATAAGCACTTAAACTTTTTTGTCTAGACTTATCGTTTATCTGGCTTTCCGCCTCGTCCCTTTCGTGAGCCGGCTAAACCTTCTGCACTGAAACTTTGCCGAGCAACCGAGCTCAATTGCTAAACCAGTTTAAACTCGAAAACAAAGGCGAGTTCTAGTACGAACAATTCACTACTCGGAAAATACCCGCATCCGGCAATCAGACAAATAACCAAAGTATAGACTAGAAACTTTAGAGTTATACCTGAAGGTAGCATTTTTAGAATCGGAAATCTAAACCAGAACAAGCATGAACATAAAGTACTTTCAAGTATTCTAGGATTTTCGACTATGACATGATCATTCGGAAATAAGATGGTAAAACTTCTCAGTAAAAACTTGAGGCAACCAAGACTTTTATTTCTCACAGAACATATACATATGTATGATTACAAAGAAGGATAAACTAAGAATAAAAAGGACGTCTAAGCAATATTCCATGGTCTGTCTAACTCATCCAGATTTGTACTGCCTCCGGCTCTCTTTCTCTTCTTAGTAGCAGGTCTTAATTTGACTGGTCTCATGTCAGTTAAGTAGTACGAACCATTGTGCAATACTGGACTAACTAAAAAGGGCCCTTCCCATACTGGGGAAAGTTTATGCTTTCTTTGTTGCACAAGCCGGAGAACCAAATCACCTTTATTGAAAGATCTGTTTCTGACTCTCTGGCTATGATACTTGTGTAACTTCTGCTGATAGGCTGTTGATCTCATCTCAGCAACGGCGCGAACTTCTTTGACCAAGTCGAGATCATTTTGTCGAGAAATCTCGGCATCCTCTTCAATATACGCGGCCACTCTAGGAGAAGTGTGAATCAAATCACTAGGAAGAACTGCTTCTGCGCCATAGACCAAGAAGAAAGGTGTGTATCCGGTTGACCTGTTCGGAGTTGTTCGTAAACTCCATATTATAGAGGGTAATTCCTCTGCCCAAGCCCCCACATCACGTCGTAGTGGTGCTTCGATTCTCGGTTTTAGGCCTTGTAGGATTAAACCATTAGCTCTTTCAACTTGTCCGTTAGCCTATGGATGTGCGACTGATGCAATGTCAAGCCGGATATTTTGCTCATTGCAGAATTTGGCCAATTCTCCCATAGAAAAGTTACTCCCGTTGTCCGTGATAATGCTATGCGGATAACCATACCAGATTATAACATCCTCGACAAATCTTTTGGCTGTTCCTCCATCACAACTAGTGACGGGTTTAGCCTCAATCCACTTTGTGAACTTATCCACCATCACCAAGAGGTGAGTAAATCCACTTTGGGCACGTCTAAATGGTCCTACCATATCAAGCCCCCAGACCGCAAAAGGCCATGTTATAGGTATTGTTCACAACTGATCAGCCGGAACATGAGCTTGTTTGGCGTAATTTTGGCAGCCCTTGCACGTCTTGACTAATCGTTCGGCATCTGCTGGAGCTGTAAGCTAGAAAAATCCGTGTCTAAAAGCTTTTGCCACTAAAGATTTGGCCGCAGGGTGGTGACCACACTCGCCTTTGTGGATTTCTCTTAAGATCTCCACTCCTTCTTCCGGAGATACGTAGCGCTGAAAAACCCTAGAAACACTCCGCTTATAGAGCTCACCTTTAACTATAGTATAGGCTTTACCGTCGGATAATCTGCCGCTCGAACCTCGCCTTTCGTAATTTTCTATCTACCAGATAATCAAGGTAGGGTTGAGTCCAGCTGGGAATTACTGCCAGAACTGCTATTATAGGTGAGTCGGATTTGGTCGGATATTCCTCATCTACTCCCTTTATTGAGGGAACTTTGAGGTGCTCTAGAAAAGCGCCATCCGGGACCTCTTTCCGCTTAGAGCCTATCCGAGATAATGGATCTGCTTCCTTGTTTTCTGCTCGAGGGATGTGTTGAACCTCAAACCCTTCGAACAATTTAGATAAACCATCCACGACAGCTTTATATGCTGCCATGTGCTTATTTGGATTACAAATATCCGAAACTTGCTGAGCAACAAGATCCGAATCTCCATAACACATCAAACGTCGGATGCCAATATCCTTAGCAATCCGGATTCCATGCAGCAGTGCTTCATACTCGGCAATATTATTTGTCACTGTGAAGTGGATCTGCAACACGTATAGAAGTTTATCTCCTTGGGGTGATTTGAGCACCACGCCAGCCCCCGAGCCCTCTCGAGCCTTAGACCCATCAAAGTAGAGGGTCCAATATTCCGACTCAGGGAGGGTCATATTCTCCTTCGTCTCTGTCCAATCAGCGACAAAGTCGGCAAGAATTTGGGATTTGATTGCTGTCCGAGGTGTATACTCAATATCAAAAGCTGAAAGCTCCATGCCCCATTTGGCGACACGTCCTGTGGCGTCACTGTTGTTGATTATATCTCTCATGGGAGCTGTGCTTACCACGGTAATTGGATGCTCCTGAAAATAATGCCATAGCTTACGAGATGCCAGAAAAACACCGTAAGCCAAATTTTTGATAGTACTGATACCGCTGTTTGGATTCTGTTAGGACCTCGCTGACAAAGTAAGTCAGGCGCTGCACCAGGTGTTCCTGATTTTCCTATGGTCTCTCCACCACCATGACGATACTAACGACCTTGTTTGTCGCAGCAAGATAGAGCAACATCGGTTCCTGTGGTTCCAGCGCAGCAAGGATAGGAGCACATGAGAGTACTTTCTTCAGGTCTTGTTGTGCAGCTTCAGCTTCGTCGGTCCAAACAAAGTCCTTGGTCTTTTTCAGGAGTTTGTATAATGGTGCGGCTCTTTCACCAAGCCGGCTTACAAACCGACTGACTGCAGCGATGCAACCAGTTAGTCTTTGTATGTCCTTCAGGTGAGTTGGCCTAGAAATATTGAGTATAGCCTTGATTTTGTCCCGGTTCACCTCTATGCCTCTTTGAGACATGATGAAACCTAACAATTTTCCGACTGGTATTCCAAAGAAGCATTTCTTCGGGTTAATCATGATGTTGTATTTTCGTAGGTTGGCGAACGTTTCCTCCAAGTCGGAAATCAGTGTTTCCTTCTTTTTGGACATCACCGCAATATCATCCACGTATGCATGTCCATTGCGTCCGAGCTGGTCGTGAAGGCAACACTGCATCGTGCGCTGGTAGGTAGCTCCTGCGTTCTTCAGCCCAAAGGGCATCATAACAAAACAGAAGGTTCCGAAAGGGGTTATGAATGAAGTTTTGACTTTGTCAGATTCCTTCATCCGGATTTGGTGATAACCGGAATATGCGTCGAGAAAACAGAGGAGTTCCGAGCCTGCCGTAGAATCGATAACTTGATCAATCCTAGGCAGAGCAAACGGATCTTGGACAAGCCTTGTTCAAGGCAGTATAATCAACACACATCCTTAAATCATTGGTGTCCTTTTTAGGAACCATTATAGGATTAGCCGACCACTCAGTGTGGATGACCGCTTCTATGAATCCGGCTAACTCGAGCCGTGCTAGTTCCTTAGCTATTGCCTTACGCTTTTCGTCACCAAAACATCGTAAGGACTGTTTGACGGGTTTAGCGTTCGAGTTTACATTTAAAGAGTGCTCGACAAGTTCCCTAGGTACTCCAGTCAGGTCAGATGGCTGCCATGCGAAGATATCTTGATTTGCTTTGAGGAACTTGACGAGCGTGCTTTCCTATGCGCTATCTAGGCCTACGCCTATCTAGGTCTCCTTGGAGGGGTCATCATCCTTCAACAGCGTCTTCTTCATCTCTTCTGATGCATTGAACTCCGGATTTGGATTGGTCACCTCTTTCTTCGTTGCGGGCATCTCGGACGGATCTATGCTCTTCTTGATCTCCTGGTACTCCTGGGCGTGCAGCACGACTTCAGCAAAGGCGGTATTTCCATCCTCGCACTCTCGCACTTTCTTCGGGTCTCCCCTGATGGTGATTACGCCGTTGGGACCTAGAATTTTCATCATATTGTAAATGTAACACGGACGAGCCATAAAAGCCCAGTAAGCCGGACATCCGAATATAGCATGGTACGCGCTCTAGAACGGGACCACTTCGAAGGAAAGTGCCTCCGTCCGATAGTTCTTTGGAGTTCCAAAGGTAACATCCAAAGTGATTTCTCCTAGGGAATTAGCTTGTCTTCCTGGGACAACTCCGTGAAAGATCACAGAGCTATGGTTTAGCTGGGTCTCCAAGATCTTCATCTGTCGTAGCGTTTTGACATAGAGAATATTGATACTGGTGCCACCGTCCATGAGGGTCTTGGAGAAACCATAACCGCCAATAAGTGGATTGACAATTAAGGCGTATTTTCCTTGCCTATGTAGCTTAGGCGGATGATCAGCATGGTCAAATGTGATTGCCACTTCCGACCAGTCCAGGTACTGAGGGACAGCCGGAACTATTGCGTTGAGCTCATGTAGAACTGCTTTCTTGACTTTTGCTGGTTGAGATCTGAGGAAGGTGACATAAGTGTCTTTCTTGGTCGGAAAATTTTTCTTCCCTTCCGGCTTGGGATTTGAAGCATCAGCTTCCTCCATGTCGGAATCTTCCTTGGTCGCTTTATCTTTTTCAGGATTCTTCTTTCCCTTATTCCGCTTAGATCTGTAGCCAACGGTATCGTCTCTTTTGATGTCGTCATTAAAACGACACTCAACGTTGGTGTGGGACGAGCCCCCATTGGCATCTAAGTGATGTACACAAGGGTTATTGACAATGTCGGCCCAGGTGTAGGTTTTGCCTGGTTGCTGATCTCCTCTACCCTGAACTCTCGAAGTCCCACGACCACGCCCGCGGCCTCTGCCACGTCCTCCTCGTCCTCCAGACCCGATAGTAGCAGTGACCACTGCTGTTTCTGCATTGGGCTTTTCTTTCGAGGTACTTTTGCACTTTTGAGTTTGTTGCTTTGGTTGTTTTGCCGACTATGGCACAGCTAGGGCGTTGAGTAATCCCTCTGCATCGTCGTCGGCGTCTGCATACTTGCTCGCTGTTTCTATCATCTCTCCCAAATTAGTGACTTTGTCAAACTTCAAGCGATGACGCAGTAGACCAATTGGGAGACCTGCAATGAAAGCTTCAATCGCAGTTTGATCATTTACTCCTTCACGTGAGTTCTTGGTGTCGATCCATCATCCAAGGTAATCTCGGCAAGTTTCTCCGGCCTTCTGGGTGCAGCGCTGCAGGTCTCCGACCGTACAGGGCCTCCAGTATGTGCCTTCGAAATTCCGAAAAAACGCACTTTGCATGTCATACCAGTTGTGAATGGTGTTTTTTGGAAGTTCATTAAGCCACGATCGTGCCATCTTCCACAACATGAGTGGGAGATATCGGGTTGCGACCAGGCTGTTTCCGCCTTTGGCGATGCAGCAAGCTTGGATGAATTCCTGTAGCCAGGTATCTGGCCGAGCAATGCCGTCGTAGGCTTGGATATGTCTTGAGATAGCAAATCCTTCCGGGAATCTTGTAGCTCTGATGCGTGGTCCAAAGCATTTTGGGCCCACGTAGATATCATCGTTTTCATAGCGCCGCGCCTCTATATTGGAATTGATCATGTGCCTTGCGTCATTCGGGGATAGAGATTGTCCCGAATGTCGGCTGTGGTTGCGGTGCCTTGGAGCCAGACTTCGGCTTCTGCCACCACCTCCTCCACCATGACTCCCTCCATTGCCTCCTTGGGGGCCGTTGTGATGGCTACTTGGCAGAGAAGGTGGAGCAGCTGGGTTTTTTCCGGCTGATCGCCGGCCTCCATCCGGAGCGTCATTATTCCGGTTCCAGGGAGGGTCTTCATCATGACGAGCCCCCTGCCGACTTGTCCCAGCATGGTGTCTGTCGTTCCTTTGTTCGTCATCTGGACGACTTTCATATCTAGGAGGTGGCATCCTTTGTCGGTCCTCCTCTCGACGTTTCTCCTTATCATCATCCCTACGGTCTTTCGACTCTCGCCGAGGTGGGTTCCTCCAATTCAGTGCAGCAATTGCCTCTTGCTCCGCAACTGGGTTAACATTACACTAGCCACGGGCAGCTTTGTGGTGTTGTCCGGGGCCTGGATTAGCCGATAGAATTTCTCGGGCCGCCACGGTATTCTGTACCGGGGCTGGATATACCCAATCCCCTTTGCTATTTTTCCGAGGCTTCCCTATCTCTTCTCTGAAAAGGACGGTGTGAATCTGCAGGAATTGGTTGTCATTGGTATGACACTTCCTGGTCTTCTGGTATTGCCTAGAGTTGTACTTCTCCGCAGATGCTAGGCGTTTCTTTTCCTCCTCAATGTTTTTGGCTTCATCGAGGAGTACTTGACGACGTGCCTCCAGGGCCTGTGCCCTCTCGTCCAGTTCTTCAGCAGTAAGATCTACAACTGTAGGCATAGGTGTGGTTAATGCAGCATCGATGAGTTTACACGCACCTTCAGTGATCACGTGTCCATCCACCGATTCTTCTTTCTTGGGCTCTTCTGGGATAAGTGCTCCATCCGAGTCTTCCTCATATTCCTCCGCAATCACCTCCTCTGCCAGAGGGTCTTTTGCTGGGGTCTTGTTCTTCTTGTTCTTCTTCTTTGTCTTCTTGGCAGCGCCGGTAGCAAAGACGGCTTTGGGTTCGTTTCTCGGAGTCAAGCTCTGATCGGTACTTTCGGACATCTGGACTTCGGGATTATCTCCGACTTCCATGTCATCCTGTGCTTTGGGAGAGTGTTCCCCGGATCCTTCATCCATGGCTTCTCCTTCCTCTGCAGTTTTGGAGTTATACTCCTCTTCATATTCCGTGGAGAACTTTCGGAAATCTGTTGACGTCATTGATTCATCCGAGGATGCGGGTACGTCGGAGTTTGTTCCGATTGCCTCCAGCACAGAGTCGGTGTTGTCTCCAGCATCGGCAGAGCCGGATCCGGATCCCACATACCGGACAAAGTGCGACGCGTGCTTCCTGAGGTACCTGCGGCTTTCGCGATCAGCTTCGTTGAAACTTTTGATGGTCTCGAGAATTACATCGACGCTTGAGTTTTGCATTATCATACATCGCAGCGTATACCTTAGGAAAGGCCTGTCTGCCCCGGCGTCATCAGAGCCGGAATCAGAGTCGTTGATATGCTCCTCCTGGGTTGCGACTTCAGTGGGTGGGTCGATCTGGGATTCAGCCTCTCCAAGGAGATCCACTCCAGATTCGACTTGGGCTGTTAGGTCTTCTTCAGGCTCAGATTTCTCCACTATCTCTGCAACTGGTGCAGGCTCGGTGGGATTAGGGTTTTCTGAGATCCAGAACTCTGCCGCCTCCGCGGAAAAAGGGGACCCAGAAGATTCTTCTGCCTCTATCATCACTGCTGGGGTGGGTAGGACAGGTTCAGCAAAACCGATGTAAACATCGATCTCGCTAAAAGACATGATTGTGTAGGCAGTCATAGCCTCCTTAGCCGGAATCCAGGTCTCATCGAGAACGATGAGAGGGACGTCACTGGCGTAGAGGATGGGACCGACGGCGATAGTCTCGCTGATTCCAATTGTTACAGATTCCGATCGGAACATAGATCTGAAGCTCACTTGCCCCATGGTGGGCACCAACTGTTGTCGGATTGATGACAAGTACGCCATGAGGGGGTCCTCGAGGCGTGCGGAAGAGAGGGGTGTGAGACGTACGGTGTTCCGGGACGGTGAGCACACAAGTTTACCCAGGTTCGAATCCGCTGTCTTTGGACGAATCCTACTCCTTCTAGCAATCCATTAATACGGCAGAGCCGGAATATGGGTTACAAGGGTTCGCCTGTGCGAGTTTGTAGACTATGAGGGTAGGTGCCCTAAAGGCTCTCCCTAGGACGGCTTATATAAATATCCGGCCTAGGGTTTACAGGAGAGATCAGTCCGACTACAACTAAGAGTTTGTTACGGAGTACATCTTGAACTACAAGTAACGCTATGGGCCTAAGTCGGTAAGTCTTCTGGGCCTTTTCCGTAGCCGGATTGGACTCCGTCTTCTCTCCTCGACTGGGCCACCCGTGAAGCAAAGCTCTAACCAGAAGTGGGCCACCCTGGTCAGTGAGGAACTGTGAGGATACCCGGAAAGTATATCCCCAACAATATGCCAAAAATCATATTTCACCAGAAGACTCACGGAGCCAGAATACGAGAAGGAGTGGGGCTGGGCCCAGGCCACTCCACCTGGCCGCGCGGGCTAGGCCTGGCCGCGCCAGGGGGTGGTATGGTCGCCCTAGACACCCCCTCGGTCTCCCTCTTCACCTATAAGTTGCCTTCTGACCTAAAAACTCAGGGGGTCGACGTTTTTCCAGAAAGAGTTCCGCTCCGCCGCCGCCACCAGATTTTGTGATTCGTAACCAGAAACTTCGTTCTGGCACCCTGCCGAGACGGGGAATTGGAGGACATCATCGCCATCATCATCACCATCGCTTCTCCATCGACCATCCGTGTTTCCCCCATCTATGAGTGAGTAATCCCCCACTGTAGATTCTGGGGATGGTAGGGATTGGATGAGATCGTTCATGTAATGGCATCAGATTGTTAGGGCATGGTGCCTAGTATCTACTATTAGTGCTTTTTGACTTTGTTGCAACTTGTTATGCTTAATGCTTGTCACTAGGGCCTGAGTGCCATGATTTTAGATCTGAACATGTTATTGATTCATTATGATAGTATTGTTTATGGTCTTACCTACAAGTTGTATACACACATTGTTGTCCGGAACCAAAGGCCCCGAAGTGACAGAAATCGGGATAACCGGAGGGAATGGCTTTGATGTGGGGATCACATGTGTTCATGGAGTGTTAATGCTTTGCTCCGGTGCTCTATTAAAAGGAGCACCTTAATTGCCAGTAGTTCCCTTGAGGCCTCGCTACAAATGGGCTGGCAGGACAAAAGATGTTGTGCAAGTTCTCATTGCGAGCACGTATGACTATATATGGAACACATGCCTAGGATTATTTAGTACTTGGATGCTTTATCTTATTTATCTGCAAATGCCCTATGTTCTGATTGCTATATGAATTGTCTTATCCATGCAACGCCCGTCCATCCATCCCTATGCCTACCGCGCTTTAATCCTCATCACATCGCAAATCACATTACTGTCTTCACTTTTACTACTTCTATTACTTTACTATTCCTACTACAAAACTGTTGCTACTGATAAGCTACTGTGAGCAAGATTGTTTCCAGGTGCAGCTGAATTGACAACTCAGTTGTTAAGGCTTATAAATACTCTTTGGCTCCCCTTGTGTCGAATCAATAAATTGGGTTTCACTTCCCTCGAAAATACTGCGATACACCCCCTATACTTGTGGGTCATCAAGACTATTTTCTGGCGCCGTTGCCGGGGAGTCAAGGACATCTTCACAAGGGGAGTCCCTCATAACCAATCTCTTTACTTTGTTATTTTTGTTTTGCTTAGTTTACTTTTGTTTTGTTTTCTTGTTTCTTTATCAAAAACACAAAAAAAATTACAAGTTTGCTTTCTTTATTAAAAAACAAAAAAATGACTACTCTTGAAAACACTAAGTTGTGTGACTTGACTAGCACCAACAACAATGATTTTATGAGTACACCTATTGCTCCACATGTTCCTGAAGCTACTTTCTTTGAGATAAAACCTGCTTTAGTCAATCTTGTTATGAGAGAACAATTTTCTGGTATTGGTAATGAAGATGCTGCTGCCCATCTAAATAAATTTGTTGAACTTTGTGAGATGCAAAAGCATAGGGATATAGATGGAGATATTATTAAGCTTAAATTGTTTCCTTTCTCTTTGAGAGGAAAAGATAAAAATGGTTCAATTCCTTAAATAGGAATAGTATTGATTCTTGGACTAAATGCAAAGATGCTTTTATTGGAAATTATTATCCTCCTGCTAAGATTATATCTATCAGAAGTGAAATAATGAAGTTTAAACAATCTGATAATGAACATGTTGCTCAAGCTTGGGAAAGAATGAAATCTTTGGTAAAGAATTGTCCCAATCATGGACTTACTGCTTGGATGATTATCCAAACTTTTTATGTAGGATTGAACTATTCTTCAAGAAACCTATTGGATTCGGCTACTGGAGGTACCTTGACGACCATTACTTTGGGAGCTGCAACAAAGCTTCTGGATAATATGATGGTTAATTACTCTGAATGGCATACTGAGAGAGCTCCACAAGGTAAGAAGGTAAATTATGTTGAGGAAACCTCCTCCTTGAGTGATAAGATTGATATTATTATGTCTATGCTTGTTAATGGGAAAGCCCATATTGATCCAAATAACGTTCCCTTAGCCTCTTTGGTTGCTCAAGAAGAGCAAGTTGATGTGAACTTTATAAGAAATAATAATTTTAGCAACAATGCCTACAGGAATAATTTTGGTAACACCAATTATAAGCCATATCCTCCCAACAATGGTAATGCTTATGGAAATTCCTACAACAACAATAGGAGTGCTCCCTCTGAACTTGAAGTTATGCTTAAATACTTTATTAGTAAACAAACTGCATTCAATAAAACTATTGAGGAAAAACTCTCTAATGCTGAAAGAAGTATAGCATATTTGGCTGAAGCTCAATCTTCTTTGAATAAAAAGGCTGCTAAACCTAAAACTAATGATAATCCCTTTGTAGCTACTAATTCCATAGAAGTAAGAATTGATGAAAATGTTAGACTATTAGCTGAATTGCATGCTAAATGGTAAAGAGAAGATGAAATTGCTAGAAACATTAGTGTTTCTACTATCACTACCACTAGGGTTGAAGCTAGTAATAGCTCTACTACTTTTGATGATAATTATGATTTTGATCTTGATGGTTGGAATATCTCTGAAGTTATTAAGTTCCTTCAAAAGCTTGCTAAAAGTCCTAATGCTAGTGCTATGAATATGGCCTTTACAGAACACATTACCGATGCTCTCATAAAGATTAAAGAAGAAAAGATGAAACATCAAACTTCTATTCGTATAGAACAAGAAGATGGTTGGGAACCCATCATTAATATGAAAGTCAATGATTTTGATTTCAAAGCTTTATGTGATCTTGATAGTAGTGTTTCTATTATGCCTAGAAGAATTTATGATATGCTTGATTTTCCACCACTTGAAGATTGTTATTTGAATGTCCCACTTGATGATAATGCTAAAAAGAAACTCATGGGGAGTATTAATGATGTTATCATTATGGTTAACAATGCCTATGTACCCGTTGATTTCTATGTTTTGGATGTTGAATGCAATGCTTCTTGTCCTATTACTTTGGGAAGACCTTTTCTTAGAACTGTTGGTGCCATTATTGATATGAAAGAAGGCACCATTAAATATCAACTCCCACTCAAGAAAGGTATAGAACACTTCCCTAAGAAGAGAGAGAAGATTTCTTTTGCCTCTCCTATGAAAACAAAATTCGCTCTTAATGCTTCTTCATTTGAGAACACTTGATTCTTTTTCTTGCTTATTATGCCTAACTTAAAGGTGTTAAAGAAAAGTACTTATTGGGAGATAACCCAAAAGTTTTAGATGAGTCTTGGAAGTTATTACCTCAGTAATAACCGCTCCTTATCCTTTTTATTTGTTTTTTTGGGCCAAGAGTAACCTCTAATGAGAGAGAAGTAATGATTGGGCAAGTTGCTGTCCCGAAACAGATTTCTGTGCTTCACTATAAAAGTTCGTGTAAAATATCTGTACGTCCTTTTGAGGCCTGAAGTTTTGTGATTCTGCCCCAGGTTGTTATCTAACTTTCTTTAGTTCAACACTTTTTGATTTGAGAAACAGAAGGTCTTCGAAAAAATTCTTCTTTACCTGCTGGTCTGTTTTGACAGATTTCTGCCATTTTCTGCATTTGCTTCTTGTTGGTTCCTTTTTGAGTTCTTTTGAGGAATTGAGCTTTTTGAGGGAAGTGCTACAGTATATTGTGTTTTACTGGAAGTTTTATTGGTGTTGTAACTGAACCTAAAGACTTATTATCTTGAGTGCACCAATGTGGCTAATAAAGATTGTGTGAAGGAAAAATTTCAGGTGTATGGAAGGAATAAGTAATGAGATGAAGGATGGACTAAAGCTCAAGCTTGGGGATGCCACGCGTGTCACCCCAAGAAATATCCAAGAAGTACAAGCATCAAAGCTTGGGGATGCCCAAGGCATCCCCTTCTTCATCAATAAAAATTCCAGGTTCCTTCCAAACGCTTCATTTTTATTGTTTCATGGATAGTTGTGTTGTTCTTGGAGCGTCTTCTTTTTCATTTTCGTTTTGTTTTTTCGTTTGCTTTTTTTGCTGAATAAATTGGTTGGGCTCCCTCTTTCATACATTGGATTTCAAATAGTTTGGTTTGGATTGGAAAAGAGTAGGGAAGTTCATGCTTAAGTGGTAAAGAGAGCTTTTTTTGACTGTGGCCTATGCTTTGTCATGCCATGCTTGATATTGTTTTGTCTTTATGCTTACTATTCTTTGTTGTAGCATGACTTGTTATAAAAAATTGAGATTGCTTAATGTGCCTTGGAAGGATCATGCGTTGTTTTAGCATATTAAAGCATAGTATTGTGGTATTCTCCTTTGATGCTTTATTTGGGTTGACTTGGCGCATGCTCACACCATGTTATGACTATCCCAAGTCACCATAAGCCTTTATGATCCTTTAGTTTTCAACTTATAGCATCACTTTATGCTTTGATCAATGATGTTTTGTCGCTCTGCATGATTATGGCCATTATTGCTCTCTTAGTTGTCACTCCTAGTCTTTTGCTAGCCTCCGCAACCAAATACGAGTTCCACTCATGCATCCAACTCCCTAAATCAAGTTATTCCAAAGAGTCCACCATACCTACCTACTAGCATATGCTATTCCAAGTATATTCATGTTTTTATCTACCTTCCAAATTAAACTTGTTATGAGAAAACTAGTGATGAAATCTCTCACGAACTTGATGGCACACTTTACTTTTCTTGCCCTTAATAAACTTGAACCATTGTGTCGTCTGTGTTGTATATGCTTGCACTTATTTGTTGGGGATTAGCAGAACCATGCTGTCATGGGGAACACTTTCAACATTGTATTGTACTTTGTACCTAGTTGATATCATGCTCTTTTGTCTATAGATGTCGTCGGTGTGAAATGAAAGGGGAGCTTGTATGTCCATGGAGTTATGTATATGTGTTAGAGAAACGCCTGGGCCGCTGGTCTAGTCCATGCTGACATGGTGGAAACCTGCAGCATAACCATAATGAGCTGTCTATGAAGCATTCTTCTTATAAAAAGAGTCAGATAATGAGAAAAAAGAGAAAAAGAAAAAAAAGATTATGAAAAGAGGAAAGAGAGAAAAAAGCACCATATTACCATGGTAAATAAGAAGATTGCTGAGATGCTCGTTGTCTGCTTGCCTTGTCATTTTGATATGGGGATTCTTCCGTATTATTGGGCAAGGGGTACCCTGTTGGCGGTTCTATATGATACACATGTACTTACGATGACAAGAACTTACCGGTGACTAAACTTGAGTAGCATGAGGAGAGGCCCTCGTATTCAAGGGACATGAGATTTCCAACTTATACTTCGTCAAGCATATACACCATAGTTTGTTCACTTTAACCTTAATCACTTCAAGATGCTTATGATAGGGGCAATGAGAGCTGAAAGCTATTAAGTACCATAATTTTTGGAAGCTGTTTATGAAACTTGAATCCCTACTTCCTTCTATGAAGGCCTTTCTTTTACTTTTATGTTGAGTCTCCACCTTCTATCTTTATGCACCTACTTTGAGAGCATAGTGGCCATTCTTAGTTCTATGTGCATTGTCCCAGGACTTGTTGATTGATGCATACCTTGATATTGCTTGGTTCAAACCATTTGTATCTAGTCACTCTTATGAACTTTGAAGGTGTCCTATGCATTTATGTTTTCTACTCTATGAGGGACAAGCTGAATACCACTATGCTATGTTTTCTTTATGTGAAACAAACAAATGTCTTGCAAAGCATTGTTATTCATGAATCTTTTGTTTGTGCCTTTTCATGTTGCAACATAGTTTCTTTGTCTTATTGCTAGAACTTTGTCTTTCATGTTATGATTGAAGTACTATGATCCCAACTTTGAATGTTTTACAAATACTTTGATCAAGTTTATGATGGTGCATGTCACCTCAAAAATTATTCTTTCTTTTTATCACTTACCTACTCGAGGACGAGCTGGAGTTAAGCTTGGGGATGTTGATACATTGAAAACGTATCCATAATTTTTGATGTTCAATGCTTGGTTTTATCTGCTTTCTTGTGTTTTGTCCACACTTTGGAGTACTTTTCATATGATTTATTGGACTAACCTATTAACAAGATCCACAGTGCTAGCTGCCTGTTTTCTGCTATTTTTGGTTCCAGGAAAGTCAGAAAATGAATATTTTCGGAATTGGACGGGACAAAAGCCAAAGTTATTATTTTACCAAGGGACACCTGGAGCCAGAATACGAGACGGAGAGGGGATGGGTCCCGTCCACACCACCTGGCCGTGCCGCCAGGCCTGGCCCGCGCAAGGGGGTGGTCTGGCCGCCCCAGGCACCCCCTCGGCCTCTCCTTCCGCCTATATATTGCCTCTGATACGGAAACCCTAAGTACATGATCAAAAATCCACGAAAGAGTCTTTAGCCTCCGTCATCTCCATCCCTAGATCGGGAGGGATCTGAAGCTCTTCCCGACACCCTGCCGGAGAGGGGAATTCACCCTGGAGGCCTTCTTCATCATCATGCAAGCCTCCGGTGTGATGCTTGAGTAGTTCATCTCTGGTCTACGGGTCCATGTAGTAGCTAGATGGCTGATTCTCCTCCTTTGTGCTTTCATGTCTAGATCTTGTGAGCTCCGTTCATGATCAAGATCATCTATTTGTAATTCTACATGTTGTGTTTGCGGGGATCCGATGGATATTGAGATGCTATTTCAGATTGATTATTGATTCTACCATGTCTTTGTTATTTGTGATGTTGCATGCTTTCTGTTGTCAGTAGCTATCTTGGCCAAGTAGATGCTAGCAACTCTAAGAGTTAGTATTTATGCTCGATAGTGGGTTCATGCCTCTGGTAATCTGGGGAAGTGATAGAAATCTCTAAGGTACTAGATGTGCTGTTGCTACTAGGGAGAAAACAACAATCCTTTGTTCATAGAACAATCGTATTGTTTACTTTACACGCAATTCATAATGCAATTATCCGTTGCTTGCATCTTAATACTAGAGGGGGTTCGGATGATAACCTAAAGGTGGAATATTAGTCATAGATGCAGTTGGATGGCGGTCTATGTATAATGTTGTAATGCCCAATCAAATCTCAAAGAAGTCAAGATGATTAGTATATGCTTGTATGTTTTTTTGATGTTTGTCAATTGCCCCGCTATAATTTGTTCACCCAGCATGTTATCTATCTTAAGGAGAGCCACCTCTAGTGAACTATGGACCCCGGTCCTTTCTTTTAGTTTCAATCTACAATCAACTGTTTACTGCTTTGAGTTTACTTTCTGCAAACTATTACTTTCTTTTACTCGATACGTTTAATCCTTTGTTTTCAGCAAAACCGGTGAGATTGACAACCTCATCGCAAGTTGGGGACAGAGTTCTGTGGTTGTGTTGTGCAGGTCTCCACGTTGTTGCTGACACCGGTAGTGCGCCCTGCCAACATTCAGCTAGCAACACCTTTGGGGTGTTTCCTTGCTCCTACTGGTTCGATTAAACCTTGGTTTCATACTGAGGGAAAGCTTGCTGCTGTGCTCATCATACCTTCCTCTTGGGGTTCCCCAACGAGCTCGATATAATTTGGGCCATCAAGCTATTTTTCTGTGAAATGAGAGAGTGATATTGGGGTTTGAGGCATTATTTTTGGGATGATCCACATTTATATAAAGGAGTGGATGGTATTATGCGAAGATGTGTTCCAGAATACGAACAAAAGGAGATATTGCGGAAATGTCATGGTAGTGCCTATGGAGGACATGATGCGGGAGATAGAACCGTGCAAAATGTGCTACAATCAGGTTTCTACTGGCCTACCCTTTTTAAAGATGCGAGAAAATTTGTTTTATCTTGTGATGAGTGTCAACATGTTGGTAATATTTCTAGACGCAATGAGATGCCTATGAACTACTCTCAAAATATTGAACCCTTTGATTGTTGGGGATTTGACTTTATGGGTCCTTTTCCTCCCTCGAAAGGTTATACTCATATTCTTGTTGCCGTTGATTATGTTACTAAGTGGGTAGAAGCCATTCCTACGAAGAGTGCTGATGGGGAGACCTCTCTAAAAATGCTTAAGGATGTTATCTTTCCTAGGTTTGGAGTGCCTAGGTATCTCATGACTGATTGATGTTCTCATTTCATTCATGGAGGTTTTAGAAAGACCCTTGCTAAATATGATGTTAATCATAGAATCGCTTCAGCTTATCACCCCCAAACTAGTCGGAAAGTAGAGTTATAAAATAGAGAAATTAAATCCATCTTGCTAAAGACTGTTAATACATCTAGAAAAAACTGGGCTAAAAAGTTGAACGATGCTTTATGGGCTTATAGGACTGCCTATAAAAACCCTATGGGGATGTCTCCTTATAAAATGGTTTATGGGAAAACTTGTCACCTACCTCTAGAATTAGAACATAAAGCTTATTGGGCAGTTAAAGAACTTAATCGGGATTGTAAGCTTACTGGTGAAAAAAGATTATTTGACTTAAGTTCTTTGGATGAATGGGGGAGTGAAGCTTATGAGAATGCTAGACTCTTTAAGTACAAAGTTAAAAGATGGCATGACAAGCGAATACTTAAGAGAGAATTCCATGTTGGTGAGAAAGTTCTATTGTATAGGTCTCGTCTCAGATTTTTTGCAGGAAAATTACTGTCAAAATGGGAAGGACCTTTCGTTATTGAAGAAGTGTACCGTTTAGGAGCGATAAAAATTTCCTCTTTAAAAGACAACACTACACAAGTGGTGAATGGGCAACAAATCAAGCACTATATTGCTAGAGATTCTTACAATGAAGATGTTGATGCTTTTCAAGTTATCACTCCAGAAAAATGTATCAAAGACCAAATTCAGAGACCTACAGAGTCTGTTTTCGAATAGGTAACAGTTCTAGTAAGAAAAGTTCCTCGAAAGATCTGTCCAGTTATATTTTTGCAGTTTTTAGCCAACAAGGAAAGTTATGAAGTGAAAGAGGGACGGAAACGGAGCCAGGGTGGCTCACACCACCCTGTGGCGCAGGCCCTCCCCTGGCCGTGCCACCAGGTGGTGTGTCCACCTCGGACTCCGTCTCCGACCCGTTTTCTCCCAGTACCTTCATTTTGTTGTAAAACTTCGTAATATATAATCCCTCAGATCCCTCGAGGTTCGTATATCGTGTTCTCATCGTGTTTTTGTTTCGATCTGTTTTTGCCAGGAACTATTCTTGAAAGTATAGAAGCACAATGGTATCCAAGGATAAAGGAAAGGAGCCTATGGAGGACGATCTCCGAGACCCCAGGAAGGAGAAGGAGATCAAGAGTGAAGGTGAAGAGGAGATAAAGCAATGCCAACATCCTCACACCAGCACTACCATTGCAAGCATTGGAGTGTTAGCAAGATCTGTCAGGGTCAGGAGGACTGCGCAGATGTCAACTGGAGGAAAAACTCCGCGTCACTATTTAGCTCCATGGTCACTTCCTCCACGCACCAAGAATCCTTTCCATACCCTTATCCATAAGCATCAACACCAGAATATGCCCATGGAGAAATTACCCTCCAATTGGGACTTGCCTCGTTCTAGCCATGCAGGGAAAGAAGACTTCAAGGAGGAAGAGTGGGAAAAGAATCACAAGATCTGGGATCCACAATCTGACATGATCATGCACCGCATCGAGCACAACTCTGAGTTGATTCGTACTCTCACCTTTGAGATTAGGGACTTGGGGAAACTGATCAAAGAGCTTATTGAGAGGATACCACCACCACCAAAGGAGGAATTCATCATCAGGTTTGGCATCCCCTTGGTTTGTTCCAAGCTTGGGGGAGTGCCGCGGTATCACATCACTATCTTCTATCTTTTTACCTTTTTATTAGAGTCATATCATGAATAGAGAATTTATCATGTAGGATGGTTTGCATTATGGAAGTGTCCCCTCTCTCGTTAGATATGTATCCCTTGGTGTGAGTTGCCGTTATGGAATATTAATGAGAAGTTCTATCATTTACTCTTTTGCATATCTTATATTAGTTTTCAATTCATGGTTATATGATTGATCTTGTTGTTAGTATTGGTATCACTTTGGGATCATGGAGTTAATTTAGTTGGTTTTGGTAAACCTGGCTCGGTCAGTAGCAACACTATTTTTGAGAATTGAATGAAAAAGATAAAAGTACCCTTAAAAAATATAATTTCATCATATTTCTTTCTTGATTTGCTCATAAGTTTCGTATTCTCTAGTTAAGATATTTTGTGCTTCCAACGAAGATTGCATGTTTGTTTTTATCACTTGTATGTTTGTTTGTTTCCTTCAACTCTTATACTTGTTACCCAGCCTTGCTAGCCAAAAACCTGTACTGGGAGGGAATTCTTCTCGTGCATCCAATCCTTAAACCAAACCTATGCCATTTGTGTCCACCATACCTACCTATTAGCACTATTGCTACTCCAAGTAAATTCTTGTTTTAATCTACCTTCCAAATTAAACTTGTTAATTCATGTGTTTTTCTGCGCTTTGTGAGTTGTGAATTAGCAGAACCATGCTGTCATGGGGAACGCTTCCAACATTGCACTGGTACTTTGTACCTAGTTGATATCATGTTCTTTTGTCTATGGATGTCGTCGGTGTGAAATGAAAGGGGAGCTTGTAAGTCCATGGAGTTATGCATGTGCGTCAGAGAAACGCCTGGGCCGCCAGTCTAATCCATGCTATCATGGTGGAAACCCCAAGAGGGAACTACTGGCAATTAAGGTGCTCCTTTCTCAACAATAGCATTACAGATTTTTTCCTCAATAGTTTTATTGAAAGCAGTTTGTTTGATAATAAAGTCTTTAAGCATAACTTCAAGTTCAAAGGGAGCACTCCTATTGTTGTTGTAGGAATTTCCATAAGCATTACCATTGTTGGGAGGATATGGCTTATAATTGTTGTTACCAAAATTATTCCTGTAGGTATTGTTGCTAAAATTATTATTTCTTATAAAGTTCACATCAACTTGCTCTTCTTGAGCAACCAAAGAGGCTAAGGGAACATTATTTGGATCAATATGGGCTTTCCCATTAACAAGCATAGACATAATAATATCAATCTTATCACTCAAGGAGGAGGTTTCCTCAATAGAATTTACCTTCTTACCTTGTGGAGCTCTCTCAGTAGGCCATTCGGAGTAATTAACCATCATATTACCAGAAGCTTTGTTGCAGCTCCCAAAGTAATGGTCATAAAGGTACCTCCAGCAGCTAAATCCAATAGGTTCCTTGAAGAATAGTTCAATCGTGCATAAAAAGTTTGGATGATCATCCAAGCAGTCAGTCCATGAGTGGGACAATTCTTTACCAAAGATTTCATTCTTTCCCAAGCTTGAGCAACATATTCATTATCAGATTGTTTAAACTTCATTATTTCACTTCTCATAGATATAAGCTTAGCAGGAGGATAGTATTTTCCAATGAAAGCATCTTTGCATTTAGTCCAAGAATCAATACTATTCCTAGTTAGGGAATTCAACCATTCTTTAGCTTTTCCTCTCAAAGAGAAAGGAAACAATTTCAGCTTAATAATATCTCCATCTATATCCCTATGCTTTTGCATCTCACAAAGTTCAACAAAGTTATTTAAATGAGCAGCAGCATCTTCATTACCAATACCAGAAAATTGTTCTCTCATAACCAGGTTGAGTAAAGAAGGTTTTATCTCAAAGAATGTAGCTTCAGGTACAGGTGGAGCAATAGGTGTGCTCATAAAATCATTGTTGTTGGTGCTAGTGAAGTCACACAACTTAGTGTTTTCAAGAGTAGTTATTTTTTTGTGTTTTTAATAAAGAAAGCAAACTTGTAAAACTATTTTTTGTGTGTTTTTGATAAAGAAACAAGCAAACAAAAGTAAACTAAGCAAAACAAAAATAACAAAGTAAAGAGATTGGTTATGAGGGACTCCCCTTGTGAAGATGTCCTTGACTCCCCGGCGACGGTGCCAGAAAAATAGCTTGATGGCCCAAAATATATCGAGCTCGTTGGGGAACCCCAAGAGGAAGGTATGATGAGCACAGGAGCAAGGTTTCCCTCAGTATGAAACCAAGGTTTAATCGAACCAGTAGGAGCAAGGAAACACCCCAAAGATGTTGCTAGCTGATCGTTGGCAAGGCGCACTACTAGTGCCAGCAGGAACGTGGAGACCTGCACAACACAACCACGGATTAAACGTATCGAGTGGAAGAAACTAATAGTTTTTAAAAAGTAAACACAACGCAGTAAACAGTTGATTGTAGATTGAAAGTAAAAGAAAGGACCGGGGTCCATAGTTCACTAGAGGTAGCTCTCCTTAAGATAGATAACATGCTGGGTGAAAAAATTACAGCGGGGCAATTGACAAACATCGAGAAAGCATACAATCATATACTACTCATCTTGACTCCTTTGAGATTCGATTGGGCATTACAACATTATACATAGACCGCCATCCAACTGCATCTATGACTAATAATCCACCTTCAGGTTATCATCCGAACCCCCTCCAGTATTAAGTTGCAAGCAACGGATAATTGCATTATGAATTACGTGTAAAGTAAACAATACGATTGTTCTACGAACAAAGGATTGTTGTTTTCTCCCTAGTAGCAACAACACATCTAGTACCTTAGAGATTTCTGTCACTTCCCCAGATTACCAGAGGCATGAACCCACTATCGAGCATAAATACTAACTCTTGGAGTTGCTAGCATCTACTTGGCCAAGATAGTTACTAACAACGGAAAGCATGCAAGATCACAAATAACAAAGACATGATAGAATCAATAATCAATCTGAAATAGCATCTCAATATCCATCGGATCCCCGCAAACACAACATGCAGAATTACAAATAGATGATCTTGATCATGAACGGAGCTCACAATATCTAAGCATGGTAGCACAAAGGAGGAGAACCAGCCATCTAGCTACTACATGGACCCGTAGTATAGAGATGAACTACTCACGCATCACACCGGAGGCTTGCATGATGATGAAGAAGGCCTCCAGGGTGAATTCCCCTCTCTAGCAGGGTGTCGGGAAGAGCTTCAGATCCCTCCCTATCTAGGGATGGAGATGACGGCGGCTACAGACTCTTTCGTTGATTTTTGATTAGGTACTTAGGGTTTCCGTATCAGAGGCAATATATAGGCGGAAGGAGAGGCCGAGGGGGTGCCTGGGGCGGCCATACCACCCCCTGGCACGGGCCAGGCCTGGCGGTGCGGCCAGGTGGTGTGGACGGGCCCCATCCCCTCTCCGTCTCGTATTCTGGTTCCAGGTGTCCCTCGGTAAAATAATGACTTTGGCTTTTGTCCCGTCCAATTCCGAAAATATTCATTTTCTGACTTTCCTAGAACCAAAAACAGCAGAAAACAGGCAGCTTGCACTGTGGCTCTTGTTAATAGGTTAGTCCAAGAAATCATATGAAAAGTACTCCAAAGTGTGGACAAAACACAAGAAAGTAGATAAAACCAAGCATGGAACATCAAAAATTATGGATATGTTTGCAACGTATCAACATCCCCAAGCTTAACTCCTGCTCGTCCTCGAGTAGGTAAGTGATAAAAAGAAAGAATAATTTTTGAGGTGACATGCACCATCATAAACTTGATCAAAGTATTTGTAAAACATTCAAACATGGGATCATAGTACTTCAATCATAACATGAAAGACAAAGTTCTAGCAATAAGACAAAGAAATTATGTTGCAACATGAAAAGGCACAAACAAAAGATTCATGAATAACAATGCTTTGCAAGACGTTTGTTTGTTTCACATAAAGAAAACATAGCATAGTGGTATTCAGCTTGTCCCTCATAGAGTAGCAAACATAAATGCATAGGACACCTTCAAAGTTCCTAAGAGTCACTAGATACAAATAGTTTCAAACAAGCAATATCAAGGTATGCATCAATCAACAAGTCTTGGGACAATGCACATAGAACTAAGAATGGCCACTATGCTCTCAAAGTAGGTGCATAAAGATAGAAGGTGGAGACTCAACATAAAAGTAAAAGAAAGGCCTTCATAGAAGGAAGTAGGGATTCAAGTATCATAAAGAGCTTCCAAAAATTATGGTACTTAATAGCTTTCAGCTCTCATTGCCCCTATCATAAGAATCATGAAGTGATTAAGGTTAAAGTGAACAAACTATGGTGTATATGCTTGATGAAGTATAAGTTGGAAATCTCATGTCCCTTGAATACGAGGGCTGCTCCTCATGCTACTCAAGTTTAGTCACCGGTAAGTTCTTGCCATCGTAAGTACATGTGTATCATAGAGAACCACCAACGGGGTACCCCTTGCCCGATGATACAGAAGAATCCCCGTATCAAAATGACAAGGCAAGCAGACAACGAGCATCTCAGCAATCTTCTTATTTACCATGGGAATATGGTGCCTTTTTATCTCTTTCCTCTTTCCATAATCTCTTTTTTTTCTCTTTTTTCTCAATATCTGACTCTTTTTTATAAGAAGAATGCTTCATAGACAGCTCATTATGGTTACACTGCAGGTTTCCACCATGTCAGCATGGATTAGACCAGCGGCCCGGGCGTTTCTCTAACACATATACATAACTCCATGGACTTGCAAGCTTTCCTTTCATTTCACACCGACGACATCCATAGACAAAAGAGCATGATATTAACTAGGTACAAAGTACAAGTGCAATGTTGAAAGCGTTCCCCATGACAGCATGGTTATGCTAATCCCCAACAAATAAGTGCAAGCATATACAACATAGACGACACAATGGTTCAAGTTTATTAAGGGCAAGAAAAGTAAAGTGTGCCATCAAGTTCATGAGAGCTTTACTTACTAGTTTTCTCATAACAAGTTTAATTTGGAAGGTAGATAAAAACATGAATATACTTGGAATAGCATATGCTAGTAGGTAGGTATGGTGGACTCTTTGGGAATTACATGGTTTAGGGAGTTGGATGCATGAGTGGAACTCATACTTGGTTGCGGAGGCTAGAAAAAGACTGGGAGCAACAAACTAAGAGAGCAATAATGTCCATAATCATGCAGAGCAACAAAACATCATTGATCAAAGCATAAAGTGATACTACAAGTTGAAAACTAAAGGATCATAAAGGCTTATGGTGACTTGGGATAGTCATAACATCGTGTGAGCATGCGCCAAGTCAACCCAAATAAAGTATCAAAGGAGAATACCACAATACTATGCTTTAATATGCTAAAACAACGCATGATCCTTCCAAGGCACATTAAGAAATCTCAATTGTTTATAACAATTCATGCTACAGCAAAGAATACTAAGCATAAAGCCAAAACAATATCAAGCATGGCATGACAAAGCATAGGCCACAGTCAAAAACAAGCTCTCTTTACCACTTAAGCATGAACTTTCATACTCTTTTTCCAATCCAAACCAAACTATTTGAAAACCAATGTATGAAAGATGGGGTCCAACCAATTTATTTAGCAAACAAAGCAAACGAAAAACCAAAACAAAAACGAAAAAGAAGACGCTCCAAGAATAACACAACTATGCATGAGACAATAAAAATAAAGCGTTTCGAAGAAACCTAGGATTTTTATTGATGAAGAGGGGGATGCCTTGGGCATCCCCAAGCTTTGACGCTTGTATTACTTGGATATTTCTTGGGGTGACACTTGTGGCATCCCCAAGCTTGAGCTTTAGTCCATCCTTCATCTCATTACTGATTCCTTCCATACAACTAAAATTTTTCCTTCATCCAAAACTTCACACCATCTTTATTAGCAACATTAGTGCACTAAAGATAATAAGTCTTTAGGTTCAGTTACAACACCAATAAAACTTCCATTAAAACACTAGCTACTGTAGCACTTCCCTCAAAAAGCTCAATTCCCTAAAAGAACTCAAAAAGGAACCAACAAGAAGCAAATGCAGAAAATGGCAGAAATCTGTCAAAACAGACCAGCAGGTAAAGACAAATTTTTTCGAAGACCTTCTGTTGCTTAAATAAAAAAGTGTTGAACTAACGAAAGTTAGATAACAACCAGGGCAGAAGCACAAGCATTCACACCTCAAAAGGACGTACAGATATTTTACACGCATTTTTATGGTGAAGCACAGAAATCTGTTTCGGGACAGCAACTTTCCCAATCATTACTTCTCTCTCATTAGAGGTTACTCTTGGCACAAAAAAGCAAATAAAAAGGATAAGGAGAGGTTATTACTGAGGTAATAACTTCCAAGACTCATCTAAAACTTTTGGGTTATCTCCCAATAAGTACTTTTCTTTAATGCCTTTAAGTTAGGCATAAGAAGCACGAAAAAGAATCAAGTGTTCTCGAATGAAGAAGCATTAAGAGCAAATTTTGTTTTCATAGGAGAGGCAAAATAAATCTCCTCTCTCTTCTTAAGGAAGTGTTCTATACCTTTCTTGAGTGGGAGTTGATATTTAATGGTGCCTTCTTTCATATCAATAATGGCACCAACAGTTCTAAGAAAAGGTCTTCCCAAAGTAATAGGACAAGAAGCATTGCATTCAACATCCAAAACATAGAAATCAACGGGGACATAGGCATTGTTAACCATAATGATAACATCATTAATACTCACCATGAGTTTCTTTTTAGCATTATCATCAAGTGGGACATTCAAATGACAATCTTCAAGTGGTGGCAAATCAAGCATATCATAAATCTTTCTAGGCATAATAGAAACACTACTATCAAGATAACATAAAGCTTTAAAATCAAAATCATTCACTTTCATATTGATGATGGGTTCCCAACCATCTTCTTGTTTTATAGGAATAGAAGCTTTATGTTTCATCTTTTCTCCTTTAATTTTTATGAGAGCATCAGTAATGTGTTTTGTAAAGGCCATATTCATAGCACTAGCATTAGGACTTTTATCAAGATTTTGTAGGAACTTAATAACTTCAGAGATATTGCAACCATCAAGATCAAAATCATAATTATCATCTAAAGTGGTAGATCTATTACTAGCTTCAACCCTAGTGGTAGTGATAGTAGAAACACTAATGTTTCTAGCAATTTCATCTTCTCTTTCCCATTTAGCATGCAATTCAGCTAATAGTCTAACATTTTCATCAATCCTTACTTGTATGGCATTAGTAGATGCAAAGGGATTATCCTTAGTTTCAGGTTTAGCAGCCTTTTTATTCAAAGAATATTGAGCTTCAGCAAAAGATGTTATATTTATTTCAGCATTAGAGAGTTTTTCCTCAATACTTTTATTGAAAGCAGTTTGTTTACTAATAAAGTCTTTAAGCATAACTTCATGTTTAGAGGGAGCAATCCTATTGTTGTTGTAGGAATTTCCATAAGCATTGCCATTGTTGGGAGGATATGGCTTATAATTGTTGTTACCAAAATTATTCCTGTAGGCATTGTTGCTAAAATTATTATTTCTTATAAAGTTCACATCAACTTGCTTTTCTTGAGCAACCAAAGACGCTAAGGGAACATTATTTGGATCAATATGGGCTTTCCCATTAACAAGCATAGACATAATAATATAAATCTTATCACTCAAGGGGGAGGTTTCCTCAACAGAATTTACCTTCTTACCTTGTGGAGCTCTCTCAGTATGCCATTCAGAGTAATTAACCATCATATTATCTAGAAGCTTTGTTGCAGCTCCCAAAGTAATGGTCATAAAGGTACCTCCAGCAGCTAAATCCAATAGGTTCCTTAAAGAATAGTTCAATCGTGCATAAAAAGTTTGGATGATCATCCAAGCAGTCAGTCCATGAGTGGGACAATTCTTTGCCAAAGATTTCATTCTTTCCCAAGCTTGAGCAACATGTTCATTATCAGATTGTTTAAACTTCATTATTTCACTTCTCATAGATATAATCTTAGCAGGAGGATAGTATTTTCCAATGAAAGCATCTTTGCATTTAGTCCAAGAATCAATACTATTCCTAGTTAGGGAATTCAACCATTCTTTAGCTTTTCCTCTCAAAGAGAAAGGAAACAATTTCAGCTTAATAATATCTCCATCTATATCCCTATGCTTTTGCATCTCACAAAGTTCAACAAAGTTATTTAAATGAGCAGCAGCATCTTCATTACCAATACCAGAAAATTGTTATCTCATAGCAAGATTGAGTAAAGCAGGTTTTATCTCAAAGAAAGTAGCTTCAGGAACAAGTGGAGCAATAGGTGTGCTCATAAAATCATTGTTGTTGGTGCTAGTTAAGTCACACAACTTAGTGTTTTCAAGAGTAGTCATTTTTTTGTTTTTTTAATAAAGAAAGCAAACTTGTAAAACTAATTTTTTGTGTGTTTTTGATAAAGAAACAAGCAAACAAAACAAAAGTAAACTAAGCAAAACAAAAATAACAAATAAAGATATTGGTTATGAGGGACTCCCCTTGTGAAGATGTCCTTGACTCCCCGGCAACGGCGCCAGAAAATAGTCTTGATGACCCACAAGTATAGGGGGTGTATCGCATTATTTTCGAGGAAGTGAAACCCAATTTATTGATTCGACACAAGGGGAGCCAAAGAATAATTATAAGCCATAACAACTGAGTTGTCAATTCAGCTGCTCCTAGAAATAATCTTGCTCACAGTAGTTTATCAGTAGCAACAGTTTTGTAGTAGGAATAGTAAAGTAATAGCAGTAGTAAAAGTTAAGACATTAGTAATAGTCGTAGTAAACAGTAGGATTAAAGCGCGGTAGGCATACGGTTGGATGGACGGGTGTTGCATGGACAATACAATTCATATAGCAATCAGACCATAGGGCATTTGTAGATAAATAAGATAAAGCATCCAAGTACTAAGTAATCATAGGCATGTGTTCCATATATAGTCATACGTGCTCGCAATGAGAACTTGCACAACATCTTTTGTCCTGCCAGCCCGTTTACAGCGGGGCCTCAAGGGAACTACTGGCAATTAAGGTGCTCCTTTTAATAGAGCACCGAAGCAAAGCCTTAACACTTCGTGAACACATGTGATCCTCACATCAAAGCCATTCCCTCCGGTTATCCCGATTTCTGTCACTTCGGGGCCTTTGGTTCCGAACAACAACGTGTGTATACAACTTGCAGGTAAGACCATAAAAAATACTATCATAATGAATCAATAACATGTTCAGATCTGAAATCATGGCACTCGGGCCCTAGTGACAAGCATTAAGCATAACAAGTTGCAACAAAGTCAAAAAGCACTAATAGTAGATACTAGGCACCATGCCCTAACAATCTGATGCCATTACATGAACGATCTCATCCAATCCCTACCATCCCCATAGCCTACAGCGGGGGATTACTCACTCATAGATGGGGGAAACATGGATGGTCGATGGAGAAGCGATGGTGATGATGATGGCGATGATCTCCTCCAATTCCCCGTCTCGGCAGGGTGCTAGAATGGAGTTTCTGGTTCCGAATCATGAAATCTGGTGGTGGTGACGGAGCAGAACTCTTTCTGGAAAAACGTCGATTCCCAAGATTATTGTTTATATGATCAACTATGACTATATATGGAACACATGCCTATGATTACTTATTACTTGGATGCTTTATCTTATTTATCTGCAATTGCCCTATGTTCTGATTGCTATATGAATTGTCTTGTCCATGCAACGCCCGTCCATCCATCCCTATGCCTACCGTGCTCTAATCCTACTGTTACTGCAATCGTTACTATTGTCTTTACTTTTACTACTACTATTACTTTACTATTCCTACTACAAAACTGTTGCTACTGATGAACTACTGTGAGCAAGATTGTTTCCAGGTGCTGCTGAATTGACAACTCAGTTGTTAAGGCTTATAAATATTCTTTGGCTCCCCTTGCGTCGAATCAATAAATTGGGTTTCACTTCCCTCGAAAATACTACGATACACCCCTATACTTTTGGGTCATCAAGACTATTTTCTGGCGCCGTTGCCGGGGAGCATAGCTTTATTTATCAAGTACACTTGGAATCATTATTGTTTGTTGCCATCCATCCATCATGGGTAAGTCTCGTGATGGCAAGGTTCCTATTTTACCATCCACTACAAGAAGAGGTACGGTTCTGAACACCTCTATTGCTCTTGATTCACCGTCTGTTATGAGTAAGTTTTTTACACCACCACACACACATGCTACACACGCTGCTACTACTGCTGAATCTGAAACTTCTGATACTTATGATGCTGCTTCTAGTGTGCTTGATAAGAGTGGTTCATTAGGTCCTTTCCTAGATGCTAGGATTGCTAGAACTATAGCTAGAAATACTGAAACTCCTAATGAAGACACTACTACACCTGTTAGTTCACCTGAGTCTAGAGAGAGCTATGATATTGAAGACGGTTATGTTGAGATGACCGATGAATTTATTAAAGAATGTCAAAACACCCATGATAGGAGTGCTGCTAAGAGTCTCCTTGAGAGGCGTACTATTAGACCCAAATTGTCTCCTAATGCTAAGTTTGCTGCTTCTCCCATAAACATTAAAGATAAAGATTATGATTTCTCTCTTGATCTATCTTACATAGCTATTGTTGACAAAGAACCTTTTTGTGGGACTAAGAATGAAAGTGCGGTAGCACATATGACTGAGCTTTCTACCATGAGTGGCCTGTTTTCGGAAGATATTAAGATGCGTACCTACTTTGTTGCTAAGATTTCCCCTTTTTCACTGAAAGGAGAAGCTAAAACTTGGTTTAATAATTTACCTCCTAGATCTATTGATAGCCCTGATTGCTTGATTAGTACTTTCCTGCAGAAATATTTTCCTCCTAGTGCTAGACATGCTATTTTGCAGGAACTTTTTGATTTTAAACAGGGAGAAAAAGAGATATTGCCTGAATCATGGGCAAGGTTTTGTGCTTTGATTCATGCACAAGATGGATGTCCATTACCCAAGAATGAGCTTCTTGATATATTTTATAATGGACTAACTGAAGAATCTAGGACATACCTGGATAGTTGTGCTGATTGTGTTTTTAGGAATAGGACTCCCAAGGAAGCTAAGGAATTAATGGCTAAAATAAGCAAGAATTATGAATATTGGACTCCTCCTGAACCAGCTATACCTGAAACAATTATACCTGAACCAGCTATACCGGCGCCTATACCATCATCTAATAAGAGGGGAGTTATTGCATTGAATGATGAAGTGATGAAGGAAGCTAATAAATGTCTTAGGGAGAAGCGAATTAAACCTGCAGATGTCAAGAATTTACCTCCTGTAGAAGAATTATGTAAGCCAATTGTAACATCCCAAAACTTCAATCCAAGTGATCAAGATCAAATCTACCCAATTTAGGGTTAACAAAAACTTTTTCTATTAAAAATCTTTAAGCATTCATATGTGTGTGCATTTAAAATAGGAGTTGTTTGAAATGCCATGATTGAGTGATCTATTGGTTGTAAACTGACTCTAAGGTGAATTACACATCATCTAGATCATCCCCAAGCAAATCCCAAAGAAAAAGAAATCAAAAAGAATTAAATAAGGAAATGGTCACTTTTGCCATTTTAATCACCTAGCCCACTTTGGCTATTCCTAGCACTCAAATTCAAACAGAAACAATTGTGGATCTTTGCACCCCTTGCTAGTACAAGTAGTGATGTGCCAAGGCCCACTTTGTGATCTTCCAAAAACATTCAAACTATAATTTGAAATGACAATTGAAAATTGAATCTAGTTCATATGTATAGATCACACTTTTTCAAAAACCACTCAAATGAATTCCATTTAACAAATCCAAGCAACCATAGTATACCAAGCATCAGATCAAAGCATCCACCAAAAATCTTCACAAAATTCAAATAAAAGTTTCATGCGGCCATTTTGTCAAACAGTTGGCAGGTAGAAAAATACTGGCCTAACTAATACTGTTGCCAATTGGTTTCTTGTCCCCCACTCGACCCTCTCTACTCTTCCCTGTCTCCCCTCGTTCCAACCAAGTCATCAAGGAGCTACCCCTAAGCCTGGATCAGCAGTGGTGCGCCACCCCAATTTGGTCGTCATTGGCCAAGCATGGACAACACGCCAGAGACACCGCCTCGCCAAACCAGCTTGCCTGCTAGCTCCGCCCAACCCTACCGCACTCCCCTATCCACCCCATGGCCAAAGCCAGCCCCTGGACCACCTCCACTCGCTCGTGCCCATGCCTCTCTGTGCCACGCCAGAGCACACCAGAGCGCCCTTGCCGCCAGCATGCCACAGACCGCGCCTTGGCACCAGACCGCGCACGCCGCTTCGCCTTGACCACACCAACCCGCCAGACATAGTCCTGCACCACCGCGTGACCCACAATCGCCAGGAGCACCATCGAGCACCGCCTCTATCCCACATTAGTGAACACTCTTAACTTAGTAGTTTGGAGCTAAACCAAAACTTGATTCACTTTATATGGGAATACTTGGTAAAGATGATTTGTGAAAACCTTGGAATGATGAGTAATTCTATTGACATGTTTTGACATGTGTTGGGAAACACAAATGGTTTATGATGATGAAAATGTTGAGGCATGAGCCTTAGCCCTTTTACAAAACTGATGGTTGGGTTCGGATGCGATACCATTCCAATTTTACCGTACAACCACAATACCTGAATTGGGTAAGGCTTAGCCGGAAGTTTATATGCATTAGTATTAGTTCCCTCACGGGAGAGGTTTGAGCTGAGGCTACCTCTCAATGTTGTCCACCTATGTAGTGCCCAGGATGACAGATGGTCATGGCTAGGGGGCCATGCTCATATGAGAGGTGCTTATACTAGGGTGTGTAAAGGAAAGGTTATGTTTGATTATCTGCATACTAAGTATGATGATTCAGGGTTATCCCTGACAGATGTATCAAATCTTGTGGTGAAAGTGTACCACCTCTGCAGAGTGTCAAACTATTCGAATAGCTGCGTCCGCGGTTATGGACAGTTGGAGTGGCCATATTGTTCTGTTGTCAGATGTTTTCAAAATAACATATGAAATGAATTGTGACATGACTTGACCATAACAGAGTTGTGACTATGACAACTAAGTTCCCACTTAGGTGTTTTCAAACTTTATTTTATCTTTCTTTGTTTCTGAACTCAGCTTAGGTTTCAAACTTAACTTTACAAATAAACTTAGAGTTAGCATTCCTACTAGAATCATCCTACTTGTTAGTGGTAGTTTGCGAGTACTTAAAGAGTACTCATGGCTTTTGTCCCTGGCTATTCCCGTGGCCAGACTATGAAGAGACTACCAAGATGAAGGACATCAGGATGGCTACGACAAATAGGATCATCTCCCATCGTCGGCATTGCCTGTGATTCTGAAGATGGACCCCACCGCTATGCTATTTATTCCGCTACTTGATTATACTAAGACTGGATCATGAGATCCTTTATTTGTGTAAGACCTTATTATGGTTTGTAATGGATGATGTACTGTGATATCCAATCTGTTATGTCTCCCAAAAATGGTAATCCTAGGATTGCGATGTATGGCATAACAGGCATCTGGGATTAAAAATCCGGGTGTTGACACCAATTCCCCATTCATCCACTATTGAGGTACACTCTCTCCAACACTTTGATGAAGGTGATATCCCTTACTCTAAACCTCCTGATCAATGCTTAGAAGAGTTTGATATTTTTATTGTTAAGCAAGATAATTTTAATAAATGGGTGCAAAATCATCTAATGGAAAACTCTAGAGCTATTGTTGAGTTGAAGGATATTGTAGAAAGAACCGCTAATGATGTTAAAATGCTTGTTAAACATTTTCAAATGGTTCAAACTCAAATAGATCAACTTATTAAAGTGCAAAAAGACTTGCTAGTTAATGCTGTCAAAGAAAAACATGCTTATGAAATTAGAACTAGAAGTGCTGCTGCTACCCAGGATCCTCTATATCCTGAGGGGCATCCCAAAAGAATTGAGCAGGATTCTCAACAAGCTGAAAATAGTGGTACTACTCGTAAGAAAAGAAAAAAGAAGCATAAAACTATTGTAGAACCCTCTGAACCTGCTAAAGATGCTAATAGTATATCTGTCTCTGATGCTGAAACTGAAAGTGGTAATGAAGAAAATGATGTTCCTGATAAAGAAAAAGTTGAAGAAGAACCTGAAAAGCACATTAAGAATATTAAATACACTAAAGAAGATTTTGTTGCTAAGAAACATGGTAGTGAAAGAGAGCCTTGGGTCCCAAAACCTATGCCTTTCCCTGATAAGAAACACAAGTCAAAGGAAGATGAACACTATAATAAGTTTTGTGAGTGGATGAAACCTTTATTCCTACAAATTCCTTTGACTGATGCTATTAAATTGCCTCCCTATTCAAAGTATATGAAGGATATTGTCTTTAATAAAAGGAAGATCCCTAATGAAGAAATTTCTACTTTGCTTGCTAATTATTCCTTTAATGGTAAGGTTCCAAAGAAACTTGGAGACCCAGGGATTCCAACTATTCGTTGCTCTATTAAGAATAGTTATGTTAGATCTTCTTTGTGTAATTTGGGAGCAGGAGTTAGTGTTATGCCTTTTTCTCTCTACAAGAGACTTCAACTGGAAAAACTAATACCAACTGATATATCTTTGCAAATGGCTGATAAATCTACCACTATTCCTGTTGGTATATGTGAGGATGTACCTGTTCAAGTGGCTCATAATTGCTTGATATTAACTGATTTTGTTGTGCTTGAAATGCATGAATATGATAATATGTCTATTATTCTTGGGAGACCTTTTCTCAATACTGCAGGAGCTGTTATTAATTGTAATCAAGGAAATGTGACCTTCAATGTTATTACAAGGAACATACTGTCTATTTCCGCACGAAGATTGATAGGACTTATGGCTTGAATTCAATTGAACATGTTGAGGGCATTCAAGTTGGAGAAATATATTGTCCCATACCACGAGAAAATTTTGAAACTATTATGATTGGGACCATTGCTATCAAGGTTGAGGTAACATAATCATTCGCGGAATACAAAGTTTTTTTTCATATAAAATTGTTTTGGTAACAATACCTGGTCAACCTTGTTAACAAAAGGATTTCATTGAATAAAACAATGTTTTCACCATGATAATCTCCGCTTACTTCTATTCTATCCTTTTAGTTCTTGCTTTCGTTTAATTTTCTTTTCTGTTGTCAGTTGCTTGCATGTTACAGTGTCTTAGAACTTCTGAAGTTTTAGCCTTGTTTTGTCTTTGCATCATTCCAAAAACCTTTTTTTCTGTCAGAAAATCACTCTATTATGCCTGAAAATCGCCCAAAAATAAAGTGTCTCAAAAAATTCTAGAAAATTCATATTAAAATTTTACGTGAAAAAAGGGGCAGAGGAGTGCCTGGAAGGTACCAGGGGGCCCACCAGGCAGGCACATCACCTGGTGGCGTGGCCAGCCCAGGGGCGCGCCTGGCATGGTGTGGGCCACCCATGGCCCTCCACTCACTCTCTCACTTGCCACTTTCTTCTCTCTCCCGAGAAAACACCAGTTCATTGCACAAAATCGCATTCTTGCTGTTCTTGCCCTCGATTTTTCGATCTCCTTGCTCAGCCCATCTTTGCTGCTGAAATTTGGAGCATTTGTTCTCCGGTATGTGACTCCTCCGCTTGTCCAAGTAGATTTGTGTGTAGTGGTTTATATCTTGAGTATTTTGCTGCTATAGGTGAAAGGTTATGAGACCTTGTAAGCTTGTTCAATGCTTAGAGATATAGTTCTGATGCATGTTTAGGCCTCTACAAGTCATTATGAGTAGTGCTCTGCATTATATATTCACTTTGTAATCACTTGTTTAATAGATGTTTAAATTTTAGAATACAAGATGACTGAGCATCAACTCAACCAACATGAACTGAGGGTGCCTGAGGTTATGAAGGTTCACCGAGAGGAGGAAGTTTTTCCTTCCATCTATCCATGCTCCGAATTCATGAGAGCTGCAGGAATTTCCCAGGACTTCCATACTTTGGTTGCTAATGCAGGATTGGAGTACTTTTTGGAAGATGAACCTTGTCAATTTGTGAAACTAACGATGTCTGTAGTGCAGGACTTCCAATTTAGTTACTCTTTGCCTAATCCCATGGTCCACTACAAAATTTACAATATATCTGTCGACCTCTCTCTCGATGACTTTTGTGCAGCTATTAAGGTACCTCAGTGGGGATCATGTGGAAGGATTAAAGAGCGTCCTGCACCACTCATGGACTTGTACGCAAAGATTTGCCCAGGGAGCAGCTTCTCGAAGGAGAGCTAGAAAATCCATAACATTCATCTCCCCTCTATTCGCTACTTTGCTTACTTTATTGCCAAGTGTGTTCTTGCTAGGAAAACTGCCAATAAGTTATCTTCGTATGATCTAGCATTCATCTCTGCTGCTCCTAAACGAGATAGGACTTATAACTTGGGTGCCTTGGTAGCTTTCAGTCTTGCTGCTAACCGCGAGAAAGGTGGAATTTCTGGAGGCCTCATTGCTTCTCGTTTATTAGTGTTGCACAGTTTGGTGCGCCATCATCTAGACCTACAGTTTCCCATAGAAAGGCTTGATCTTAATTCCATGATACAGCATAAATTTGTTTCTTCTTGGGCTAATTTGAGTGAGTTGTCTTATGAAATAACCTTTCTCAAAGCTGGTTGGAGAAGGAGCAAGTCCGAGCGCGTTGTTCTTTTACCTGCACCTGTTTTGTTTAACCTTAATAACAGGGTAGGATGGTCCCTCACGGAGGAGGAGTTTGATACGTACTTGGGAGAGATCCGCCAACAGGAGCAGGCTACTAGAAGGGAGGTCACAGATGATTCGGTCAAGCCCTCGAATGAGGGGGAATCTTCATATCAGTAGCCTACCTATGATTGGGGGGCTTCTTCTTCTTCCCAAGGGCCTAGTTACAATCATTCTTACAATGACCCGCCTGCTTGGAACCCTTACTCGTATTTGGATTTATACCTACTTAGGCCAAAAGCCTAAGCTTGGGGAGAGGTACACCGACATCGCATTTATCTCCATATCATTTTGTGTCGGTACTTTGTATATTCATGTTTCGCTCTCTTTTTAGTTTCATTCTTTCCTCGCTTTTTCTTTCTAAAACACAAAAAGACCAAAAATATTTTTGTTGTTTCTCTTTGGGTTGCTTCTTCTTTTTTTGCCTTGGTTTGCTTTTCCCTTTTTGCTTCGTTTGAACTATTGGAAAAACCCAAAAAGATTTTGCTTTACTTGTTCTTCCTTTTTGGTTCTTGTTTTAAAAAAAATCGAAAACACCAAAAATATTTGTTGTTCTTCTTTGGTTTTGTGAGTTTTGTTGCAGGGTTCAGCAGTCCTCAGTGGAATTTGGTTTCATGTTATTATTCAAGCCACACAAGTGAAGGGCAATAATGAGGATTAACGACAACTTGAGGTGTGGTAAGAGGCTGGTAACGAACTCTATTTGTTTTCATTTTTGTACATATACTCATCATTATGGGCATGCTTAGCCTCTTCGTGTAGGGTGTATGTTATTTATGGATGCTTGGTAGTTTTTGCTTTCTTATGATTAGCTCCAGCTCACTAATAGTTTGTAGCATGTCATATGAATGTTTGCTTGCATTACTCTATTCATAACTTGGTATGACACCATGGTATCCTCCTCCGAATGTTTCATTTGAATTGACTTGGCACATGCTCACGCATGCATATGACTGAAATAATCAGTTGAGCCTCAATGAATTATTTTGCCTTGAGGGTCTTGAATCACTTTCATGCCATGATTAGTCCTGTTTTGTTGCAAGCATGATTATGAAATTGCTCTCTCGTTTGTCGCTCCCTTACTATTGCTAGCCTCCACTTACACTGAGTATGTTTTACTCGTGTTTCCAACTCCCTGAAACCAAATATTGCCAAAAGTGTCCACCATACCTACCTATTAGCACCATTTGCTGTTCCGTGCATATTCAATATGCCTTGTTTTCTTCCGGATAAAATGTTTGCTTGTTATGAGAAAGTTAGTTAGTAAAGCTCTCATGAACTTGATGGCACACTTTATTTCCTGCACTTAATAAACCTAAACCATTGTGACTGTCCATGAAAGTTATATGCTTGCAAATTATAGGCTGGGGATTAGCAGAACCGTGCTATCATGGGGAACGCTTACAACACCTATAAATATATACCCAGTTGATATCATGCTCTTTTGTTTGCGGATGTCGTCGGTGTGAAATAAAAGGGGAGCTTATAAGTCCATGGAGTTATGTATGTGTGTTAGAGAAACGCCTGGGCCACTGGTCTAATCCATGCTATCATGGTGGAAACCTACAGCGTAACCATAATGAGTATCTATGAAGCATTCTTCTTATAAAAAAAGAGAGATAGGTATTGAGAAAAATAAAAAAAGAGATATGAGAAAAGAGGAAAGAGAGAAAAAAGCACCATTTTCCCATGGTAAATAAGAAGATTGCTGAGATACCCACTGTCTGCTTGCCTTGTCATTTTGATATGGGCATTCTTCCGTATCATCGGGTAAGGGGTACCCCGTTGGCGGTTCTCTATGATACGCACGTATTTACGATGATAAGAACTTACGGGTAACTAAAGTTGAGTAGCATGAGGAGCGGCCCTCGTACTCAAGGGACATGAGATTTCCAGTTTATAGTCTGTCAAGCATATAACTCAGATTGGACCTCACTTTCACCTTAACCACATTAAAGATGCTCATGATAGGGGCAATGAGAGCTCAGAGCTAACGAGTACCATACTTTCAGCATTTGGAAGCCTTTCAAATCATTCAAAACCTTTTTCATTTCCTTGTTGAGTCACCACCCATTCTATGAGCACTTTCTTGAGAGCATAGTTTATCATTCTTAGTGTAATGTGCTTGTCTCAAAACTTGATTAATTGTGTTATGACTTTGATGCTTGTATCTTTGATATCTTTACTTCTAGTCTTCACCAGAACTTCAGAGGTGCCTTTGCATTCACAATCAAAGGAAAGCTAGATACCACTCTATCATACCTTGTTATGAGCATTGTAATGTTGCTTATGTTTATGTTTCATGCTACTTATTAATTTTGAGTTGGAATCTCTTCATAGCTTGCAATGCCTATTATGTAAACTTAGTTGCATACTCCTTATTATGAATTGTCTAAGTAGTTGATCACATGCTGAGAATATATACATCATATGAAGCAAATGTGTTCGTGAAAGTTTCTTTTATCGCACTAAGTTTTCAACTGAATTGCTTGAGGACAAGCAATAAGCTAAGCTTAGGGGGAGTTGATATGTCCAAAACGTATCTACTTTCCCGAACACTTTTGCTATTGTTTTTCCCCTAAACTTGTGTGATTTGAATGCAACTAACATGGACTGACGCTGTTTTCAGCAGAATTGCCTTGGTGTCTAGTTTTTGTGCAGAATATCAACTATCAGGAAAAATCCCGGAAATATGTCAAAAATCATATTTCACTAGAAGACTCATGGAGCCAGAATACGAGACGGAGTAGGGCTGGGCCCAGGCCACACTACCTAGCCGCGCGGGCTAGGCCTCGCCACGCCAGGGGGTGGTCTGGCCACCCCAGACACCCCCTCGGTCACCCTCTTCGCCTATAAGTTGCCTTCTGACCTAAAAACTCAGGGGGCTCAATGTTTTTCCAGAAAGAGTTCCGCTCCACCGCCACCACCAGATTTCATGATTCGGAACCAGAAACTCTGTTCTGGCACCTTGCCGGGACGGGGAATTGGAAGAGATCATCGCCATCATCACCATCGCTTCTCCATCGACCATCCATGTTTCCCCCATCTATGAGTGAGTATCCCCCGCTGTATGCTATGGGGATGGTAGGGATTGGATGGGATCGTTCATGTAATGGCATTAGATTGTTAGGGCATGGTGCCTAGTATCTACTATTAGTGCTTTTTGACTTTGTTGCAACTTGTTATGCTTAATGCTTGTCACTAGGGCCTGAGTGCCATGATTTTAGATCTGAACATGTTATTGATTCATTATGATAGTATTGGTCTTACTTGCAAGTTGTATACACACGTTGTTGTCTGGAACCAAAGGCCCCGAAGTGACAGAAATCGGGATAACCGGAGGGAATGGCTTTGAAGTGAGGATCACATGTGATGCTTCATGTTTGTATTTGTTGGGGATGTTGATACGTTGCAAACGTATCCATAATTTTTGATGTTCCATGCTTGGTTTTATCTACTTTCTTGTGTTTTGTCCACACTTTGGAGTACTTTTCATATGATTTCTTGGACTAACCTATTAACAAGAGCCATAGTGGCAGCTGCCTGTTTTCTGCTATTTTTGGTTCGAGGAAAGTCAGAAAATGAATATTCTCGGAATTGGACGGGACAAAAGCCAAAGTCATTATTTTACAAAGGGACACCTGGAGCTAGAATACGAGGCGGACAGGGGCTGGGGACCGGCCACACCACCTGGCCGCGCGGCCAGGGCTGGCGCACGCCAGGGGGTGGTCTGGCCGCCCCAGGCACCCCCTCGGACTCTCCTTCCGCCTATATATTGCCTCTGATACGGAAACCCTAAGTACCTGATCAAAAATCCATGAAAGAGTCTATAGCCGCCGTCATCTTCATCCCTAGATCGGGAGGGATCTGAAGCTCTTCCTGGCACCCTGCCGGAGAGGGGAATTCAGCCCTGGAGGCCTTCTTCATCATCATGCAAGCCTCTGGTGTGATGCTTGAGTAGTTCATCTCTAGACTACGGGTCCATGTAGTAGCTAGATGGCTGATTCCCCTCCTTTGTGCTTTCATGTCTAGATCTTGTGAGCTCCGTTCATGATCAAGATCATCTATTTGTAATTCTGCATGTTGTGTTTGCGGGGATCCGATGGATATTGAGATGCTATTTCAGATTGATTATTGATTCTATCATGTCTTTGTTATTTGTGATCTTGCATGCTTTCCATTGTTAGTAACTATCTTGGCCAAGTAGATGCTAGCAACTCCAAGAGTTAGTATTTATGCTCGATAGTGCGTTCATGCCTCTAGTAATCTGGGGAAGTGACAGAAATCTCTAAGGTACTAGATGTGTTGTTGGTACTAGGGAGAAAACAACAATCCTTTGTTCATAGAACAATCGTATTGTTTACTTTACACGCAATTCGTAATGCAATTATCCGTTGCTTGCAACTTAATACTGGAGGGGGTTCGGATGATAACCTGAAGGTGGATTATTAGTCATAGATGCAGCTGTATGGCGGCCTATGTATAATGTTCTAATGCCCAATCGAATCTCAAAGGAGTCAAGATGATTAGTATATGCTTGTATGCTTTCTCGATGTTTGTCAATTGCCCCGCTGTATTTTGTTCACCCAACATGTTATCTATCTTAAGGAGAGCCACCTCTAGTGAACTATGGACCCCGGTCCTTTCTTTTACTTTCAATCTACAATCAACTATTTACTGCTTTGTGTTTACTTTCTGCAAACTATTACTTTCTTCCACTCGATATGTTTAATCCTTTGTTTTTTGCAAAACCGGTGAGATTGACAACCTCATCGCAAGTTGGGGACATAGTTCTGTGGTTGTGTTGTGCAGGTCTCCATGTTGCTGCTGGCGCCGGTGGTGCGCCCTGCCAATGATCAGCTAGCTACACCTTTGGGGTGTTTCCTTGCTCCTACTGGTTCTATTAAACCTTGGTTTCATACTGATGGAAAACTTGCTGCTGTGCTCATCATACCTTCCTCTTGGGGTTCCCCAGCGAGATCGATATATTTTGGGCCATCAAGCTATTTTCTAGCACCGTTGCCAGGGAGTCAAGGACATCTTCACAAGGGGAGTCCCTCATAACCAATCTCTTTACTTTGTTATTTTTGTTTTGCTTATTTTACTTTTGTTTTGTTTGCTTGTTTCTTTATCAAAAACACAAAAACATTAGTTTTACATGTTTGCTTTCTTTATTAAAACACAAAAAAATTAGTTCCTACCTTAAGTTGACATTATGTTTAGCATTGCTCCAATCATTATTCCATGCTTGATGTTTCATGCTACTTATTATTTTTGAGTTGTAATCTCTTCATAGCTTGCAATGCCTATTAAGTAAACTTAGTTGCATACTCCTTATTATGAATTGTCTAAGTAGTTGATCACATGCTGAGAATATATACATCATATGAAGCAAATGTGTTCGTGAAAGTTTCTTTTATCGCACTCAGTTTTCAACTGAATTGATTGAGGACAAGCAATAAGCTAAGCTTGGGGGGAGTTGATACGTCCAAAACGTATCTACTTTCCCGAACAATTTTGCTACTGTTTTTCCTCTAAACTTGTGTGATTTGAATGAAACTAACACGGACTGACGCTGTTTTCAGTAGAATTGCCTTGGTGTCTTGTTTTTGTGCAGAAAATCAACTATCAGGAAAAATCCCGGAAAATATGCCAAAAATCCTATTTCACCAGAAGACTCACGGAGCCAGAATACGAGACGGAGTGGGGCTGGGCCCAGACCACACCACCTGGCAGCACGGGCTAGGCCTGGCCATGCCCGGGGGTAGTCTGGCCGCCCCAGACACCCCCTCTGTATCCCTCTTCGCCTATAAGTTGCCTTCTGACCTAAAAACTAAGGGGGGGTTCGATGTTTTTCCAGAAAGAGTTCCGCTCCGCCGCCACCACCAGATTTCGTGATTCAAAACCAGAAACTCTGTTCTAGCACCCTGCCGAGACGGGGAATTGGAGGAGATCATCACCATCATCATCACCATTGCTTCTCCATCGACCATCCATGTTTCCCCCATCTATGAGTGAGTAATCCCCCGCTGTAGGCTATGGGGATGGTAGGGATTGGATGAGATCATTCATGTAATGGCATCAGATTGTTAGGGCATGGTGCCTAGTATCTACTATTAGTGCTTTTTGACTTTGTTGCAACTTGTTATGCTTAATGCTTGTCACTAGGGCCCGGGTGCCATGATTTCAGGTCTGAACATGTTATTGATTCATTATGATAGTATTGTTTATGGTCTTACTTGCAAGTTGTATACACACGTTGTTGTCCGGAACCAAAGGCCCCGAAGTGATAGAAATTGGGATAACCGGAGGGAATGGCTTTGATGTGAGGATCACATGTGTTCATGGAGTGTTAATGCTTTGCTCCGGTGCTCTATTAAAAGGAGCACCTTAATTACCAGTAGTTCCCTTGAGGCCCCGCTGCAAACGGGTTGGCAGGACAAAAGATGTTCTGCAAGTTCTCATTGCGAGCACGTATGACTATATATGGAACACATGCCGAGGATTATTTAGTACTTGGATGCTTTATCTTATTTATCTGCAAATGCCCTATGTTCTGATTGCTATATGAATTGTCTTGTCTATGCAACGCCCGTCCATCCAACCCTATGCCTATGATGACCCACAAGTATAGGGGGTGTATCGCAGTATTTTCAAGAAGTAAGAGTGTCGAACCCAACAAGGAGCAGAAGGTGCTGGCTAGTGGTATGGATCAGGAATTCTCTGCAAATACTTAGCAAACGGATTTTTAGGGGTTTTCGATAAAGCAAGTAAAAAAAGTACAAGTAAATAAAAGATAGTAGGAATAAATCAGCAAGTGGCCCAATCCTTTATGCAGCAAAGGACAAGTCGGTTGTATTACTTAAGACGACCAAACGTTCTCGAGGACACATGGGAAGACTGTCAAGTGCTTTCGCTTCATATAGTTGATTAATCTTCTCTAGCTTGCTAAGTGTTGTGTGGGTGAACATGTGCTAATGTACCGCCCCATCCAAGACTAATACATACTTGTGATTATACCCCTTGCAAACATCCGTAAGTACAAGAAAGTAATTAAGGTAGAAACCTAACCACAGCTTTAAACTCTAAGACCCTTATGTCCCTTGTCCAATGGTTTCCTAACGAGGGTTCAGGTTTCTGTCACTCCGGCAACCCCTACGATTAGTAGCCAAATACACAATGCATTCCCCTAGGGCCATATAGGTGAAGTTTCATGTAGTCGACGTTCACATGACACCACTAGAAGAAGTACACCACAACTTAAATATCAAACTATTGAATCTTTCTCAACACAATTCCACTACTAACAACATGACTTCTCCCATGTCCTCAAGAACAAAACGAACTACTCACAAGACATCATATGGATCATGATCAGAGATGGAATAATGATGTATAACAATCTGAACATAAACAATAATTCAATGGTTCACTCAATAGCATCAACTACAAAGAGTAATCAACACCGGGAAAGTTTCCCCTATGAACTAATGCAAGATTCAACTCAATTGTTACAGCAATATGGAGATGGTGATGAGGGTGCTGATGGTGATGATGGTGGTGATGATGATGATCCCGATGAAGTCCAGCTTGATGGTGGTGTTCATGGCGATGATCTCCCCTCTCCAGGAAGGAATTCCCAAGAAATCTGCACGGAGAGAACTTTCTCTCGGTGTTTTCACCCGCAGAGGCGGCGGAATCTTTCCGTGGTCGCTCCTCGAGTCTTAGGGTTTCGGAGGATGATATACGCGAGGAGAGAAGCTGAGTGGGGCCAGTGGCCACACCACCTCCAAAGGCGCCTAGGGCCGCCAGGGGTGGTGGGCCCCCTGTGGCCCATCTCCACTCCGTCTTCTGACATCCTTAGTCTTCTGGAAAAATAGGATTTTCCGTATATTTTCCCGGATTTTCTGATCTTCGCGAATTTTGCCTCCAAACAACACCTTTTCCATCAGAATCCTGACTGCAGTGGTCCATGCTTCGAAAGTCATCAACCATGCAAAAACAGATGAAATAACATAAGTATCACCTCTCAATACGAAATATATCAATGAATAATAGTGAATTAAGACATAGAATAGTGATGAAAAATGGACGTATCAACTCCCCCCAAGCTTAGACTTTGCTTGTCCTCAAGCGAAACTGAGCTCAATAAACATGGCCTCAGGTTTATGGAGTGAAGAGTCAATAAAAGAATACGTACAAGAAGCATCACATTCATCAAATACATAGATCATAATAGAGGACAACTCACTATTATATAACTCAACTTGCAATGAGTAAACGAAACACAATAAAGATACATAAAGTGAATCATAATTGGTAATGGCAAACTTAGCTCTTGGTCGAAGAATAGTTGATAATTTTCTAGAGTTCACAAATAGCTGGTTTTCAATGATAGCTTTCAAAGTAGTAAACATCAGGATAAGAGCAATGTGCAAAACAAGGAACATAAGAAACATGATTGAATAAATCATCATATGAATGAATGAAACACATCAACTCAAAATACTTGCTGAGGTAGAAGGGGGTAGGTTTCCTGACTCAACTAAAAAGTAAAAGAAAGGCCCTTCGCAGAGGGAAGAAGGGATTGCAAGTCTCATAAAGGGCTCCCAAAAATTATGATACTTACTAGCTTTCAGATCTCATTGCCCCTATCATAGGCATCTTTAGGTGATTAAGGTTAAAGTGACACAACTAAGCTAATATGCTTGACAAGTTATAAGTTGAAATCTCATGCCCCTTACTTATGAGTACCGATCCTCATGCTACTCAACTTTAGTCATGAGCAAGCTCTTGTCATTGTAAATACATGCGTATCATTGAGAACCGCCAACGGGGTACCCCTTACACATGACACAGGAGCTATCCCATAATCAAAATGACAAGGCAAGCAGGCAGTGAGCATCTCAGCGATCTTTTTATTTGCTATTTGCATAGGTTTTTATTGAGGATGCTTCATAGAATGCTCACTATAGTTATGCTGCAAGTTTCCACCATGATTAGACATGGCTTAGGCTGGCGGCCCATGCGTTTCTCTAACACACATATTCCATGATCTTACAAGTTCCACTTTTATTTCACACCGCCGGGATCCATAAGCAAAAGAACATGATATCAACTAGGTACAAGTACCAATGAAGTGTTGAAAGCGATCCCCATGATGCATGGTTCTGCTAACTTCAACTCATAAAGCGCAAGCATATACGCAACAAAGAAGGACCCAATGGTTCAAGTTTATTAAATGCAAGAAAGTAAAGTGTGCCATCAAGTTCGTGAGAGCTTTAATCATTAATTTTCACATAACAAGTTTAATTTGGGAGGTAGATAAAACAAGAATTTACTTGGAATAGCAATAATGCTACTAGGTAGGTATGGTGGACACAAATGGCAAAGGTTTTGGTTTAAAGGAGGTGGATGCACGAGAAGAATACCCTCTCAGTATAGGTTTTTGGCTAGCAAGGCTGGGTAGCAAGTATAAGAGTTGAAGGAAACAAACAAACATACAAGTGATAAAGACAAACACAATCTTCCTTGGAAGCACAAAAGATCTTAACTAGAGAATACTAGACTTATGAGCAAATCAAGAAAGAAAGATGATGAAATAATTTTTCTTTAGAGTACTTTTATCTTTTTCATTCAACTCTCAAAAATAGTGTGCTACTGACCGAGCCAGGTTTGCCAAAACCAACAAAATTAACTCAATGATCCCAAAGTGATACCAATACTAACAACAAGATCAATCATATAACCACGAATTGAAAACTAATATAAGCTATGGAAAAGAGTAAATGATAGAACTTCTCATTAATATTCCATAACAGAAAACTCACACCAAGGGATACATATCTAACGAGAGAGGGGACACTTCCATAATGCAAACCATCCTACATAATAACTCCTCTATTCATGATACGACTCTACTAATAAGGTAAAAATAATAGAAGATAGTGATGTGATACCGCGGCACTCCCCCAAGCTTGGAACAAACCAAGGGGATGCCAAACCTGATGACGAATTACTCCTTTGGTGGTGATGGTATCTTCTCATCTTCGTCCGTCTTCCAGGGCAAAGGCTTCCCATCAACAAAGGACATCGTGGTTTCCAACATCCTGAAACTTGTAGCAGCACTTATGCGTTTAAATCTAGCCTCATACTCACAGTTTTGATTTTGATCGCCATAGAACTGTGCTTGCAGTTCGTTGGTTGTTTGACAGAGTGAGAGGACTTCGTCTTTGAGTTCAGCAGTCTCCTTTTGGTTCTCGGTGATGAGTTCGGAACAAATCTTATGGATGATATCCACTTCGCGCTCCGCCATCTTCTTGTACCTAAAGACTTCTTGCTCTAGTGCTTCCATCCTGTCCTCCAGACTTCCTTCACCTTTAGGGCCTTGAACCTCTTCAATCCGGACCTTCCCACCTTTGAGCAACAACTCCTTGGGATGAATCTTCAATTCTCTCATGTATGGGTTGATGATATCTTCTAAGGAATCTCCCTCGGCTGATCCAGTGGAAGACATTGTGACTACAAATCTGGGATTTTACGGCGAAATGAAACAAAACAAAACATGATATACGAACCTCGGAAGATGCGGGGAGGTTATATATTATGAAGTTTCATAACAAGAGGAAAGTACTGGGTGAAAACAAGTCGGAGGCGGAGTCCGGGGTGGACTCACCACCTGGTGGTGCGGCCAGGGGTGGGCCCGCGCCACAGGGTGGCGTGAGCCACCCTGGCTCCGGTTCCATCCCTTTTTCGCTTCGTAACTTTCCTTATTGACTGAAAACTGCAAAAATATAGTTGGATAGTATTTTCGCGGAACTTTTCTTACCAGAACCATTACCTATTTGAAAACAGACTCTGCAGGTCTCTGAATTTGGTATCTAGTAGATTCTTCTAGAGTCATCACTTGAATAACATCAATATCTTCATCATCATACACTTATTACTTGAGTCATAAAACCCTTCTCTTCCTTATTACACCATTGTCTCCACTTCCTGGATATCTCTTTCACATAAAACTTCACACAGTTCTCATTAGCAACATTACTATAAGTGAAGTGAGAAAACCTTTTGAGTCCAACTTCAACTGAAATCCATCAAAACATAAGCTACTGTAGCAACTCCTTCCGAAACCCCAAAAATAATTCAAAAAGGAAATCGAATAAAGAAGCAAATGCAAGATTGGCAAAATCTGTCAAAACAGACCAGCAGGTAAAGATCATTTTTTTAGAAAATCTTCTGTTGCTCAAATCAAAAAGTGCAAAACTAACGAAAGTTAAATAACAACCTGGGGCAGAAGCAAAAAAAATTACAGCTCAATCCAATATACATAGATCTCTCACGAATTTTTATGGTGAAGCACAAAAATCTGTTTCGGGACAGCAACTTCCCCAAATCTTATTTCTCTCTCATAATACAACCGGCTTGTCCTTTGCTGAATAAAGGATTGGGCCACTTGCTGCATTTATTCTTACTTTCTTTTATTTACTCATACTTTATTTACTTGCATTATCAAAAACCCCTAAAAATCTGTTTGCTAAGTATTTGCAGAGAATTCCTGATCCATACCACTAGCCAGCACCTTCTGCTTCTTGTTTGGTTTGACACTCTTACTTATCGAAAATACTGTGATACACCTCCTATACTTGTGGGTCATCAAGACTATTTTCTGGCGCCGTTGCCGGGGAGTGAAGCGCTATTGGAGAGTGGAACTGATAAAGGAAACCTCTACTGTGAGTATTGTTTATTTCTGTTAGTTGCTTTATTTTCAATATGGATAACTCGCTGAGTTTCTTATTTCGTAATGCTACTACCACTTCTAAGGTAGTATATGAACCACCACCTGCTAAGAATGATACTTTTCAAATACCTACGAGAATTAGTGATCGTGTTATGGATAACTACTATGTTGGGGATGGAACGGTCCGTCCCGGTGATCATTTGCTCTTTATACCCGAATTATGCGGGTTGTTCAAGTGTGCAGGTATTACTACAGATCAAGTTAAGAAGAAGTTATTCTCATTATAACTAAAAGGAAGAGCTGAGGAATGGTATAAGCTGCTGAAGAATGGTCAAGCTCTTGAATGGGAGGAAATAGTACCTCTCTTTTATTCAAAGTTTTATCCTCCTAGTGCGATTCATAAAGATCGAAATCAAATATACAACTTTTGGCCTCTTGATGGAGAGAGTACAGGTCAAGCTTGGGGGAGATTGAAGTTACTAATGCTCAAATGTCCCATTCTTGAGATCCCCAATAATATTATTATCAATAACTTTTATGCAAGGCTTTCTCTTCATGATAAGGATTTATTGGATGCTTCTTGTGCTGGAGCATTCACTCGCATGGAAGAAGAAGCCAAATGGGTTCTTCTGGACCGTATTCAAGATAATGCTGAAGCATGGGAGAATGACAAAGGAAGAAAGTCAGGTATAAATTATGATTATGAATGCATTGAATCTTTTAGGAACTGATGACTTTCAAAATATTAAAAATGCTTATGGTCTAGATTCTCAAGCTATTGCAACTTATTTTAAGAATTTTGCTTCCTACACTAAAGTGCCTAAAAAGAAGTGGAATAAGTATCATGAACCTTATAAAGATGTTGCTAAGAGTGTTCCTGCAAGAAATACTGAAGTTTATACTGCTAATCATGTTTTACCTGAACCTTACATTGAGAAAATCCCTTTCCCAGTTAAGATAAAGGAACATTCTATGATAGCTAGTATGGTTAATGAAAGTACAAATAAAGTTGTTGAACATGATAAACAAATGGAAGATGAACCTAAAATAGCAAATGTGAAAGACTTTGTCACTAAATATGTAGAAGAGGGACACACTATCCTTTGTAAGGATACCGCTAATATTGTCTCACAAAGTAGTGTTATAAGAACTAGTATTCCTGTGTTTTCTGTTAGAATAAGTGATCATTGTTACGATGGTCCTTGTGATAGTTATATTGTTAAGTTTATGCATGATACTGAAAGTTACTATGAGAGAGGGAAAAGTGTTCTTATGTATCTCAATAATATCATGTCTCCTCGTTTTATGCTGAAAGTTTTTATGTTGCACTTCTTTTACCTTCCTATGCTAGTAGCCTCTGGTTTCAACAACCTGTTTGTTTACAAAATTCCTTTGCATAGGAAGTGGGTTAGACTCAAGCGTGTGTATTTTTGCTTCTTAATGCTCTCTTTCATTTCAATTCATATTCCTAAGTGCGCATCATCAAAATTATCATGCCCATCTTAATGGCTATAAAGAAAGAGCTCTTTGGGAGACAACCCAATTTATTTGTGTTTTCAGTTTGTTTTTGTTTTTCTTTGAGTCTTGGAAGTTATTACTTTGGTAATAACCTCTCCTTATCCTTTTTGTTTGGTTTTTGTGTCAAGATCAACCTCTAATGAGAGAGAAGTAAGATTTGGGGAAGTTACTGTCCCGAAACAGATTTTTGTGCTTCACCGTAAAAATTCGTGAGAGATCTCTGTATGTAGGATTGAGATGTAATTTTTTGTGCTTCTGCCCCAGGTTGTTATTTAACTTTTGTTAGTTTTGCACGTTTTGATTTGAGCAACATAAGATTTTCGAAAAAATTGATCTTTACCTGCTGGTCTGTTTTGACAGATTTTGCCAATCTTGCATTTGCTTCTTTATTCGATTTCCTTTTTGAATTATTTTTGGGGTTTCTAAAGGAGTTGCTACAGTAGCTTATGTTTTGATGGTTTTCAGTTGAAATTGGACTCAAAAGGTTTTATCACTTCACTTATACTAATGTTGCTAATGAGAATTGTGTGAAGTTTTGTTTGAAAGAAATTTCCAGGTTAGTGGAGAAAATGGTGTAATGAGAAAGTGAAAGGTTTCATGACTCAAGCAATATAAGTATGAAGATGAAGATATTGATATCATTCAAGTGGTGACTCTAGAAGAATCTGCTAAAAACCAAATTCAGAGACCTACAGAGTCCGTTTTCAAATAGGTAACAGTTCTGGTAAGAAAAGTTCCTTGAAAGATCTTTCTAGTTATATTTTTGTAGTTTTTATCCAACAAGGAAAGCTACAAAGAGAAAGAGGGACGGAAACGGAGCCAGGGGTGCTCACACCACCCCCTGGCGCGGCCCCCCTGGCCGAGCCAGCAGGTGGTGTGGCCACCTCGGACTCCGTCTCTAACCCGTTTTCTCCTAGTACCTTCCTTTTGTTGTGAAACTTCGTAATATCTAATCCCCCGTATCCCCCGAGGTTCGTATATCGTGTTCTCGTCGTGTTTTCGTTTCGATATGTTTCTACCAGGAACTATTTTTGAAAGTTTAGAGGCACAATGGTGTCCGCCAAGGATAAGGGAAGATATCCAAGACCCCGGTCAGGAGGAGGAGATCGAGAGTGAAGATGTGGAGGAGCAAGGACAACATCCGCACACCAGCACTACCATTGCAAGCATTGGAGTGGTGACGAAACCTGTCGGGGTTAGAAGGACTGCACCGATGCAGACTGGGGGGGGGGGGAACTCCTCGTCACTGTTTGGCTCCACGGTCACTTCCTCCACGCACCAAGAATCCTTTCCATACCCTTATCCATGAGCATCAATACCAGAATATTCCAAGGAGAAACTATCCTCCAATTGGGATTTGCTTTGTTCTAGCCAATGCAGGAAAAGAAGACTTCAAGGAGGAAGAGTGGGGAAAGGATCACAAGAGCTAGAATTCTCAACTCAACATGATCATGAACCGCATTGAGCAAAACTCACAGCTGATTCATAATCTAACCTTCGAGATCGAGGACTTGGGGAAACTAATCAAAGAGCTCATTGAGAGAATACCACCACCACTGAAGGAGTAATTCGTCATCAGCTTTGGCATCCCCTTGGTTTGTTCCAAGCTTGGGGGAGTGTCGCGGTATCACATCACAATCTTCTATCTTTTTACCTTTTTAGTAGAGTCATATCATGAATAGAGAAGTTATAATGTAGGATGGTTTGCATTATGGAAGTGTCCCCTCTCTCGTTAGATATGTATGAAGGAAATATGCCCTGAGAGACAATAATAAAGTTGTTATTATGTATTCCTTGTATATGATAGATGTTTATTTTGCATGCTATAATTGTATTGATAGGAAACATCAATACATGTGTGTTTAATAAACAAAAAGGGTTCCTAGTTATGCCTCTCTTATAGACTAGCTTGTTGATTAACAAGATGATCAAGGTTTCCTGATCATGGACATTGGATGTTGTTAATAACAAGGTCACAACATTTGTGAAATGATGTGATGAACATTCATCTGAAGTATAGCATTACAATCAAGTCATTATGTTTATATTGCTATAACATCATACGAAGTAATCTTTATCCTTAGACCATGAGATCATGTTAATTGCTAACACCGGAAGAGTATCTTGATAAACATCAAACGTCACACCGTAACAGGGTGACTATAAAGGTGGGTTCAGTACTACAAAGGTGTTATGTTGAGGCTCATGGATCAAGAGTGGAATTTGTCAATCCAGATGACGGATAGATATACTCTGGGCCCTCTCGGTGATATCACATTAGGATAGCTTGCAAGCAAGTGATGTGATCACTAGAATGTTATATCATGGGAACGAGAAAAGAGTGCATGTCGGTAACGAGATCAAACTAGGTATGGAGATACCGATGATCTAATCTCGGACATGTAATATATCGAGAGACAAAGGGATTTAGTTACAAGCGTTAAAGGTTCTCACGATCACAGGAGTCATCGTTGAATGTGTAGGAGTCAGTACGGATCTCCAGGTCTCGCTGCTGATTATTGATTAGAGAAGGGTCTCGATCATGTCTGCATTATTCGCCAACCGTAGGGTGGCACACTTAAGAGTTACCGGACACCATTTTAGAGCACATATGTTTCAGACGAAAGAATTGCAAAGCACAAGAATTGTTTCAATAGAAACCGGAAATTGTTTCGGGTGAAATTGCAGAAGGTGGTTCTGCATGTGAATTGAAATATTGCAAGGGGCTATATGTGAATGTTTGTTAATTAAAGTAATTAACAAAATTCTGAATAAATTTAATAAAAAGAGTTTTATTAAATGAGAGAGCATTAAATTTGGAGAAATTTAATGCATTTAAAGTGGAGACTTTAAAAGGGAATGTGAAGAGGCATTTTAATGTGGAGGGGTTACCACCACATGAATGGGGGAGGTGAGGGGTCACCCCCCATGCGCCGGCCATGGAGAGAGGGGGCACCCCCCCTCCTCCTATAAAAGTGCACCCATTCGCTCCTTCATCCAACCACCTCCTTGTGAAGGATCTCTCTCCCCCTCTAGAATTATTCCCCCATGGTCTCGGATTAGCGAGATACATGTTCCCGGTGGCATTTCGTCTGGAAGGAGTTGCTGCTTCCACTGGATCGCTGGAGCGAGGAGGTGGAGGTTGTTCGGTGGCTTGAACGTGTGCGAGGATGGATGCGCTGATTTGCAGCGCGGACTTCCACACGATCTTGAGATCGGCAAGCGTCGACTACATCAACCACGAGTTTCTACTCGTTAACAAAACTCGTTGTCTTCGAGGGTAAGTTCTCCATGGATGTATGTCCACCCGCTGTTCAGATCTAGTAGATAGATCTTGGCGTATAGTTCTCATCGTAGGAAATTTTTTGTTTTCTATGCTGCGGACCCAACAGTGGTATCAGAGCCTGATCTATGCGTAGGTGCTTTGCACGGGTAGTACACATATGTTTATATGTGGGCGATGATGATCATGTTATTGCATCTTCTATGTACTTTGGATATTGGTGGCATAGTGGGATGAAGCGGCCCGGACCAACCTTACATGTCATCGTACATGAGACTGGTTCCACGACTGACATGCAACTAGTTTTGCATAAGTGGCTAGCGGGTGTCTGTCTCTCCTACTATAGTCAATAGCTGATTTACAACGAGTTGCTAATAACTTGGTTATCCTCGTTGTGGTTCATGTTCGTAGGTAAGACCGGTTCTATCTCCGAAAGCCCTAAGCCACATAAAACTTGCAATTGATAAATTAGAGGCGTCTAGTTTAGATCGTTGCTGGGCTAGTGTATTGATATGGTATTGTTGTAAGTAGATGTATGATAGATACTCTTACAACTCACTTAACATGTAAGTTCCATAGACCTTGGCCTTACACACAAAGGAATGATAGATATCATACCACGATGCAAATGATCGAGATCAAATGCATGGACCATATCACCTCACTTCACACATTAGCATCTTATATTGCTAGTTTGGCGCTTTTGGTAGCATTATAAGATAATCTCTCATTTAGATATCAAGATAAAATGTATTCTTCCTTAAGTATGCACTGTTTTGTGGATCGTGTTTTGAGGCATCACGTGATGATCGGGTGTTCTCGACTCTACGCTTTCATACAATGGGTGTAAGACAGTTTTACGCACGCAAATACTAAGGTTCTTACTTGACGAGCCTAGCATGTACAAACATGGCCTCGGAACACGGACCAAAAGGTTAAGCATGAGTCATATAGTTGATATGATGCCCATATAGATGCTCACCTTTGAAGCTACACCGACTCACGTGATGATCGGACTTGGTGTAGTGGATTTGGTTCATGTAATCACCAAAAGGACATGAGGGATGTCGTTTTTGAGTGGGAGTTCATTAGTAATTTGGATTAGTTGAACTCAATCTATCATAAACTTAGTCTAAATATATTTTACAAATTCAGTTGTAGATGGCACCACCTGCTTTAATTTCAATGTGTTCATGGAGAAAGAGAAGCTTGCTGCGAATGGTAGCAACTTCACCAACTGGGCTATGAATTTGAGGATTCTCCTCACTGCTGCACAAAAGCAATATGTGCTAGAGGCGCCGCTAGGCCCCCCACCAGCTCCTGATGCCCCTAACAAGGAAAAGAACGTCTATATAACTCGTCAGGAGGACCACAACTTAGTTCATTGCGGCATACTGTATGGGCTAGAGCCAGAACTTCGAAAACATTTCGAAAATGGCAATGCCTTTGATACCATGGGAGAATTGAAAATGATTTTCGATATCCATGCTGCCGTAGAGAGTTATAATGCTTCTGAAAAGTTCTTTAGCTGCATGATGGAAGAGAACAGCTCCGTTAGTGAGCACATACTCAAAATGTCTGGGTACGCCGATAAGCTTGTGTCCTTGGGAATAACGATTCCCATTGACTTAGGCATACATCGTGTTCTCCAATCTCTACCACCTAGCTACAAGAGCTTCATGATGAACTATAATATGCAGGGCATGAAGAAGTCTCTTACCGAGCTTCTGTCAATGCTTAAGACTGCAGAAGTGGAGATTAGGAAAGAACATCAAGTGTTGATGATCAATAAGACCACCGGTTTCAAGAAGTACAAGAAAGGCAAGAAGAAGTGAAAGAAGGGCGGAAAATCTGTTGCCGCGCCTGAAAAGAAACCCTGAGCTGGCCCTAAGTCTGACACCGAGTGCTACTATTGCAAGGGATCGCCATTGAAGCAATCGCCCCAAGTATTTGGCGGACAAGAAGGCCGGCAAGGAAAACAAAGGTATATGTGATATACATGTTATTGATGTGTACTTGACTAGTACTCGCAGAGCACCGGTATTTGATACGGGATCGGTTGCTAATATATGTAACTCGGTTCAGGGGCTGCGGAACAAGCGACAACTAGCAAGGGATGAGGTCACGATGCGGGTCGGCAATGGATCAAGAGTTGATGTGATTGCTGTTGGAACGCTGCCTCTCCATATGCCGTCGGGATTAGTTAAAAACCTGAATAATTGTTATTTGGTGCCTGCACTGAGCATGAACATTGTATCCGGATCGTGTTTGATGCAAAGTGGTTATTCATTTAAGTCTGAAAACAATGGTTGTTTGATTTATATGAATAATATCTTTTATGGTCATGCACCTGTGTTGAATGGTTTATTTCTGTTGGATCTCGATAGTAGTATTACGCATATTCATAATGTTGATGCTAAAAGGATTAAACTTGATAATGATATATCTACATATATGTGGCAATCATTGCTAGGTCATATTGGCGTTAAACGCATGAAGAAACTCCATTCTGATGGACTTTTGGAATCACTTGATTTTGAATCATTGGATACATGTGAGCCATGCCTTATGGGCAAGATGACTAGAACGCTGTTTTCTAGTTCAATGGAATGGGCGACAGATTTATTGGAAATCATACATACTGATGTGCGTGGACCAATGAGTGTGTCGGCGCGAGGTGGATATCGTTATTTTGTTACTTTCACAGATGATTTGAGTAGATACGGGTATATCTATTTGATGAAACATAAGTCTGAAACCTTTGAAAGGTTCAAAGAATTTCAAAATGAAGTGGAAAATCATCATAACAGAAAGATCAATTTTTTGCGGTCTGACCGTGGAGGAGAGTATCTTAGTTACGAGTTTAGCACACATATGAAAGACTGTGGAATAGTTTCACAACTCACGCCTGCCGGAACACCACAACCTAATGGTGTGTCAGAACGTCGTAATCGTACTTTATTGGATATGGTTCGATCTATGATGTCTCTGACTGACTTGCCACTATCATTTTGGGGTTATGCACTGGAAACCGCTGCATTCACTTTAAATAGGGCACCATATACATCCGTTGAAAAGACACCGTATGAATTATGGTTTGGAAACAAACCTAAGCTGTCATTTCTTAAAGTTTGGGGATGCGATGTTTATGTGAAGAAACTTTAACCGGATAAACTCGAACCCAAAGCGGAAAAATGTGTCTTCATAGGATACCCTAAGGAAACGATTGGGTATACCTTCTATCACAGATCCGAGGGCAAGGTCTTTGTTGCCAAGAATGGATCCTTTCTTGAGAAGGAGTTTCTCGCGAAAGGTGTGAGTAGTTGGAAGGTAGAACTCGAAGAGGTTATTGAACCTTCTCTTCCTGAAATGGCGAGTAGCGCAGCTCCAGAAGTTGTTTCGGAGTTGACTTCACCTAATGAAGAGAGAGCTAATGATATTGATCATGAAACTCCGAAAGAGGACACTTCCGAACCTCGCAGGTCAAGCAGGACACGTGCAACTCCTAAACTGTACGACAATCCTATTATGAATTTCATGATTGATGAAATAGATGACCCTGCGACGTATGAAGAAGCGATGATGAGCCCTGATTCCAACAAATGGCTAGAAGCCATGAAATCCAAGATGGAATCCATGTACGAAAACTAGGTTTGGACCTTGGTGGACTTACCTCACGATCGAAAGGCCGTTGAGAATAAATGGATTTTCAAAAGAAAAACTGATGCTGATGGTAATGTAACCATCTATAAGGCTCGACTTGTCGCAAAGGGGTTTCGACAAATTCAAGGAGTTGACTACGATGAGACATTCTCTCCCGTAGCGATGCTTAAGTCGTTTAGGATTATGTTAGCAATTGCTGCATATTTCGATTATGAAATATGGCAGATGGATGTCAAACCTTCGTTCCTCAATGGTAATATTGAAGAAGAGTTGTATATGATACAACCTAAGGGTTTTGTCGATCCTAAGGATGCTGATAAGGTGTGTAAACTTCAGCGATCCATCTATGGACTGAAGCAAGCATCCCGGAGTTGGAATCTCCGCTTTGATGAGGTGATCAAAGAGTTTGGATTTGTCCAAACTTATGGAGAGGCTTGTACTTACAAGAAAGTGAGTGGGAGCAATGTGGCATTTCTAATATTATATGTGATTGACATATTATTGATTGGAAATGATTTAGATCTTTTATACAGTGTTAAAAGTTATCTAAATAGCAAATTTTCGATGAAGGACCTTGGTGAAGCTTCATATATATTAGGCATTAAAATCTATAGAGATAGATCAAGACGCCTAATTGGGCTATCGCAGAGTACATACCTTGATAAGATATTAAAGAAGTTTAATATGGACGGAAGTAAGAAGGGGTACTTACCTATGTTGCAAGGCAAGACATTGAGTAAGACTCAAAGTCCGGCTATGGCGGAAGAAAGAAAGATAATGTATAAGATCCCCTATGCCTCAGCCATAGGCTCTATAATGTATGCCATGCTATGTACAAGACCGGATGTGGCACATGCTATTAGTTTGACTAGTAGGTACCAATCTGATCCGTGTTCTAACATCGATAGCGGTCAAGAATATCCTTAAGTACTTGAGAAGAACTAAGGATATGTTTCTTGTATACGGAGGTGAAGAAGAGCTAGTCGCTAAGTGTTATGTCGATGCTAGCTTTGACACTGATCCGGATGACTCTAAGTCTCAATACGGATACGTATTTCTCTTGAACGGAGCAACAGTTAGTTGGAGGAGTCCAAACAACCTGTGGTGGTTGGATCAACGACGGAGGCGGAATATGTTGCTGCTTCAGAAGCAGCGCAGGAAGCGGTTTGGATGAAGGAGTTCATAACGGAACTAGGTGTGGTTCCTAGTGCGTTGGACCCAATGGTGATCTATTGTGACAATAATGGAGCCATAGCCAATGCCAAGGAACCAAGGTCTCACAAGAATTCCAAGCATATTAAGCGCCGGTTTCACTCCATCCGCGAGCATGTCAAGGATGGAGATATAAAGATTTGTAAAGTGCACACGGACCTAAATGTAGCAGATCCGTTGACTAAAGTACTCCCTAGGGCAAAACATGATCAACACCAGAACTCCATGGGTGTTAGATTTATCACCATATAAACTAGATTATTGTCTCTAGTGCAAGTGGGAGACTGAAGGAAATATGCCCTGAGAGGCAATAATAAAGTTGTTATTATGTATTCCTTGTATATGATAGATGTTTATTTTGCATGCTATAATTGTATTGATAGGAAACATCAATACATGTGTGTTTAATAAACAAAAAGGGTTCCTATTTATGCCTCTCTTATAGCCTAGCTTGTTGATTAACAAGATGATCAAGGTTTCCTGATCATGGACATTGGATGTTGTTAATAACAAGGTCACAGCATTTGTGAAATGATGTGATGAACATTCATCTGAAGTATAGCATTACGATCAAGTCATTATGTTTATATTGCTATAACATCATACGAAGTAATCTTTATCCTTAGACCATGAGATCATGTTAATTGCTAACACCAGAAGAGTATCTTGATAAACATCAAACGTCACACCGTAACAGGGTGACTATAAAGATGGGTTCAGTACTACGAAGGTGTTATGTTGAGGCTCATGGATCAAGAGTGGAATTTGTCAATCCAGATGACGGATAGATATACTCTGGGCCCTCTCGGTGATATCACATTAGGATAGCTTGCAAGCAAGTGATGTGATCACTAGAATGTTATATCACGGGAACGAGAAAAGAGTGCATGTCGGTAATGAGATCAAACTAGGTATGGAGATACCGATGATCGAATCCAGGATATGTAATATATTGAGAGACAAAGGGATTTAGTTACAAGCGTTAAAGGTTCTCACGATCACAGGAGTCATCGTTGAATGTGTAGGAGTCAGTACGGATCTCCAGGTCCCGCTGCTGATTATTGATCGGAGAAGGGTCTCGATCATGTCTGCACTATTCGCGAACCGTAGGGTGGCACACTTAAGAGTTACCGGACACCATTTTGGAGCACATATGTTTTAGACGAAAGAATTGCAAAGCGCAGGAATTGTTTCAATAGAGACCGGAAATTGTTTCGGGTGAAATTGCAGAAGGTGGTTCTGCATGTGATATTGAAATATTGCAAGGGGCTATATGTGAATGTTTGTTAATTAAAGTAATTAACAAAATTCTGAATAAATTTAATAAAAAGAGTTTTATTAAATGAGAGAGCATTAAATTTGGAGAAATTTAATGCATTTAAAGTGGAGACTTTAAAAGGGAATGTGAAGAGGCATTTTAATGTGGAGGGGTTACCACCACATGAATGGGGGAGGTGAGGGGTCACCCCCCCATGCGCCGGCCATGGAGAGAGGGGGCACCCCCCTCCTCCTATAAAAGGCCACCCATTCCCTCCTTCATCCAACCACCTCCTTGTGAAGGATCTCTCTCCCCCTCTAGAATTATTCCCCCATGGTCTCGGATTAGCGAGATACATGTTCCCGGTGGCATTTCGTCTGGAAGGAGTTGCTGCTTCCGCTGGATCGCTGGAGCGAGAAGGTAGAGGTTGTCCGGTGGCTTAAACATGTGTGTGAGGACGGATGTGATGCTGATTTGCGGCGCTCGGACTTCCACACGATCTTGAGATCGGCAAGCGTACGACTACATCAACCACGAGTTCCTACTCGTTAACAAAACTCGTTGTCTTCGAGGGTAAGTTCTCCATGGATGTATGTCCACCCCTTGCTCTGTATCTAGTAGATAGATCTTGGCATATAGTTCTCATCGTAGGAAATTTTTTGTTTTCTATGTTACGGACCCAACAATGTATCCCTTGGTGTGAGTTGCCATTATGGAATATTAATGAGAAGTTCTATCATTTACTCTTTTGCATATCTTATATTAGTTTTCAATTCATGGTTGTATGATTGATCTTGTTGTTAGTATTGGTATCACTTGGGATCATGCAGTTAATTTAGTTGGTTTTGGCAAACCTGGCTCAGTCAGTAGCATCACTACTTTTGAGAGTTGAATGAAAAGATAAAAGTACTCTTTCTTTCTTGATTTGCTCATAAGTTTAGTATTCTCTAGTTAAGATCTTTTGTGCTTCCAAGGAAGATTGCATGCTTGTTTTTATCACTTGTATGTTTGTTTGTTTCCTTCAACTCTTATACTTGCTACCCAGCCTTTGTAACATCCCAAAACTTTAATCCAAGGCTATTAAGATCCAAGTCATCTAAATTAGGGTTAACAAAAACTTTTCCAATTAAAATTGTTAAAGCATTCATATGTGTGTGCATTTAAATAGGAGTTGTTTTGAATTGCCATGATTAAGTGATCCTTTGCTTGTAAAATTATTCTTAGGTGAATTAAACATCATCTAAATCATTCCCTAACAAATCCCATAGAAAAACAAATCAAAACGAATAAATGAAAGAAATGGTCATTTGTGCCATTTTAATCAACATGCCTACTTTGGCTATTCCTAGGACTCAATTCTTAACAGAGATAAATGTGGATCTTTGCACCCCTTGCTAGTACATGTAATGATGTACCAAGGCCCACTTTGTGATCTGCCAAAATCTTTCAAACACTAATTTTAAATGGCATTTGAAAATTGAATCTAGTTCATGTGGGAAGATCCTACTTATTCAAAAACCACTCAAATGAGCTTTATTTTCAAAACCCAAGCAACCACAGATGATCAAGCTTATGACTAACACACCCACCAAAAATCTTTTCAAAATTCAAAATTAAATTTCTTTCGGCCATTTTCACAAACACTTGGCAGGCATGAATCACACTCTAATCCTAGCCCACTGTTTCTACAGGGTTTTGCCACCCAATTGACCTCAATTTACTCCCTCTGTCTCCACTTGATCTAACCAAGCCATAAACACCCCATCCCCTAGCCCCTAGCAGCAGTGCCGAGCCACCCCGAGGACATGCTCGCCAGCCAAACTTGCCAACGCAGCAGCAGACCGCCCCTCTCTCTCTCGCCATGTCTAGGATCTAGACCAGACCGCACCGCCACCCTCTGTCCCCTCCCCGAGCAAAGACGAGCCATGGACCACTCGCCCAGCGCCGCGCCCAGAGCGTCTGCACCATGCCGAGCACGTGCCAGAGCGCCGCGCCCGACAAGCGTGCACACGCCTCGCCTCGACCAAAGTCCGTGCTCACCGCTCAGCCACGAACCTAGGAACCGCCCGGGCATGCCCGTTCGCCGCCATTTGACTCGTAGCCACCGCACGCCATGTCGAACGCCGCCTCTGCCGCTCAGAGCGTGAGCACCACCTGACCGATTGCCACCGCCCCTAGCAGTGCCATTACACCGTAGAGCACCACCAGGAGACCGCGCATCAATCACCGCTCGTAGCCATGCCGCTAGCAGCCCGTAGCCATGTCGCCACCATAGCCTGGCCACGCCGCGATGTCCCGTCGTCGAGCCTATATAAGGAGGCCACCCCCAGCCTTATTCTGCATACCACTCACCTCCCCTCTCGTCACTGATCAGTCCCCACTTCTTCCCGGAGCCGCTCGAGCTCGTAGTCACCAGAATTCCACCGGAGCTGGCCGCCTCTGGAGGAGAAGGACCCCGCTGATTGCGACCACCCCTGACCTCGCCGTTGTCCACCAATTCGTTTGCTCGCCTCGCCATCGTTGCTGGATCCCTGGTACGCCCCCTGAGCACCCCCACCGAACCGCTAGGGTTAGACCTCGCCGGCGACCTGTCCGTCGTCGACAACGAGACCCAGCCGTAGATCCTAGTTCTAATCTAACGACCCACATCGCCTGCATCAGCTTGGAAGAGTGTAAACCATCGGTGGACCCCCGTCACCTGTGCCCGTGCCATGAGTGCCACCGGCCGCCTGCTGCCTCACACCCATTTAATTCAAATTAGGATTTTTCTATTTTAGTTTGAACTTAGTTCTGTCCCCTAGTTTGAAATTCAATTGAGAGAGATGTACAAATCCAAATGGAGTGATTCCATTTTTGTTAGAAAGCTACTGAAAAGACCTACCCAAGCCCGTTAGAGATATCTCCTAGTAAAAATAATAAGACAGAAGCTTTTGCACATTCAAACATTTTTATAAAATCAACCAAAATAGCTTTTGAGTTGATTCCAACTCTAAAAAATCACAATTAACCAAACCTATCTGAATATGTAATAATATTAAGGTTTACATGCAGTGACTTTGGACTAGTACCAAAATAATGCTATATAGGCATTTCTAGTCACTTCAAATCACTAAATAATGAACTTAAACCAAAGTAATTATGAACCAACCCTTAAATTACATTCCCATATGTTAGAATATGTGGTGATGACATGTGTCCACATGATCCCAAATTTAAGTGGTGAATATTAAATCTTAGTTAATTTTCAATGAGTAGAAATTACTTTTCTTAAATAAAAAGAATAAAACTAGTTAATAAAACTTGTGATGCTTGTGATGATAATAGATCATCAAATGTGTGTCTTAGAGTGCTAATTAGACTAGTTAAGCATTGTTTGGTGATTGTGTACTCCATATGTATTTATAGACGATAGTACCGACCAAGCTTTCGAGGAGGAGGAGTTCTATCAAGACGAGGAAGAAAACTTCAACCACTGCACCAACCAAGGCAAGCTAAGACTTGCAAGTATTATACTAGCAAGCAACCCTTAACAATGCAAGCTATTATTAGCAAGGTAGAATTAGGCTAGAGAAAATAAGCAAGATGCATTAGGCATGCTTGGTTATACCACTTTAAATATTACTTACCCCAAGTATTATTTTCCAAGCTTTACTTCCTTTACTTTACCAAAGTCCCTTGTTTTGAAGGTAGCATAAACAGTATAAAACTTGACCTATTTAGATAACTTTAGATATCATTCTATGGCATGAGATTGATCCCATATTTCCACCTTAGTGAACACTCTTAACTTAGTAGTTTAGAGTTAGATAAAAACTTGAGTCACTTTAGATGGGAACACTTGGTGAAAGTGAATTGTGAAAACCTTAGAATGATGAGTCATTCTATTGAAATGTTTTGACATGTGTTGAGAAACACAAATGGTTTATGATGATGAAATTGTTGAGGCATGAGCCTTAGCCCTTTTACAAAACTGATGGTTGGATTCGGATGCGATACCATTCCAAATTTACCGTACAACAACAATACCTGAATTGGGTAAGGCTTAGCCGGAAGTTTATATGCATTAGTATTAGTTCCCTCACGGGAGAGCTTTGAGCTGAGACTACCTCTCAATGTTGTCCATCTATGCAGTGCCCAAGATGACAGATGGTCATGGTTGGGAGGCCATGCTCATAGGAGAGGTGCTTATACTAGAGTGTGTAAACGAAACGTTATCTTTGATTATCTGCATACTAAGTATGATGATTCACGGTTATCCCTGACAGATGTATTGAATCTTGTGGTGAAAATGTGCCACCTCTGTAGAGTGTCAAACTATTCGAATAGCCGCGTCCGCGGTTATGGATAGTTAGAGTAGCCATACTGTTTCGTTGTCAGATGTTTTTAAAATAACTTATGAAATGAATGATGAATCTTGACTTGACCACAATAGGGTTGTGACTATGACAATAGCTTCCCCACTTAAGTGATTCTAGAACTTTATTTTATCTTTCTTTGTTTCAGAACTCAACTTAGGTTTCAAATTTAACTTTCTAGTTAAACTTAGAGTTAACACTTTACTTTAGAACTATACTACTTGTTAGTGGTAGTTTGCGAGAACTTAAAGAGTACTCGTGGCTTTTGTCCCTGGCTATTCTCATGGCCAGACTATGAAGGAGATTCCCAAGATGATGGCCAGCAGGACAGCTATGATAACTAGGACTATCTACCAGCCTGACCATAGGAGACCCTAGTTAGAATGGACGTCCGAACAAAAAACTTAATTTCAAAACCAAAGTGAATATTTATGAAAAAAAACTATTTCCTCTCTTATCCTTAGGAATTCATTCTTTCTTGAAAATTCATGTTCCTCAAATTCTTACATTACTACTTAAAATTTGAGACACTTGATCACTTCACTAATTTCCTCATCCTTAATTCTTGTAGATGGAGATTCAGTTCAGCAAGTTCTACCAGTTGGGAAACGGAGGTCAGCTGATCTTCGAGAGGGAACTGGATTCACTATCGGAGTTATTGGGATGCCCGCATTCAGAGTTTCTTGGAGCTGAACTTCCAGGACCCCCAGGAGGAGATTTACAGTGGCTAGTCACCGCTGATCTTAGAGGAAGCATTGAAGCACCAACGTCCGGGAGAATCCAGTTCTCCGTAAGAGAGAACAACTAGCTAGATGGATTAGCCAGGGAAATGCATGAAGCTCTTGCACGTCTGTGTGCCCTTAGTGTCAACCAACTCCAAGGAACCCATTTTGCTCCCTATGCAAGACGTGACTTCATGGGGATGCCAATGAAGATGCCCAGTCACCCGGAGCTGAAGCGTCAAGTGGAGAACCTTGACTTCCTGCTGTACAATCGCCAAAAGGAATTGGACAATGCTAGGGAGTTCGCCAACCACAACCGTGCCATTGCCGCCTAGAAGGCCCAGACTTTCTCACTGCTTGTCAAGGACCGTCAGTCTCTTTGCCTCTAGCGCGAGAAGAAGGATCGCACTATCGCCCGTCTTCGCAAGAAGGTGGCCGACCTCGAGAAGACCGTCAAGGAGCAAGAAGCTCAGCTTGCAGCAAAGGAGGAAGAAGAGGAGGGTGAAGACATCCAGGGAGACATGGATTCTTACCTCAACAATGATGATGACTTCCTGGAGGAGGAGGATGTGGACTTCTACACTGACGATGAGGACTCCGACTTCATCGACGATGAGAGATGCACTAGAGCACTATCGTAGCATGAGATGTATCGGTCCCACTGTATCATAGCTTGCAGAATGGTTCTTCAAACCATTTGTTTTCCTTTGTTGTTGTGGTGTGTGTTTGTATCGTGTGCTTGTTTGCATGAATGAAATGAAGTTAGTTGCAAAACCTGAGTCAAACTCAAAGTTTTAGTCTTGAAACCAAAACCATGAACCTTAGAACTTTCCCTCTTACCCCTTTATCTACCTCAATCTTTAGATGACTTATGGAAACCAAGGAGGGAGCAGCTCGTCGCAAGACCCAATGCTACAGATCTTGCAGAATCTCATCGCAGACAGGGAAGCAAGCAGGGCAGAACGCCAAGCTAATCAAGCAACACTACAACAGATCGCCCAGATGGCTCTCAACAACCAAGGGCATGGAAACCAGGATCACCATGGATCCAAACTCAAAAACTTTCAGAATACCAATCCTCCAATCTTCAACCAAGCTGAAAACCCACTAGATGCTGATGACTGGTTACAGACAATGGAAAACAACTTAGAAGTAGCAGGAGTTGATAACAACGAGAAAGTTCTCTTCGCCACCCACTATCTGGCGGGAGATGCAAGAGCTTGGTGGACTAGTATCTGTAATATGAACCATGGTCAAGTGATGACATGGGAAGCCTTCAAAACCAAGTTCAGCCGCACCCACGTGCTGCAAGGTCTAGTCACCAGACTAAGAGATGAGTTTCGCGACTTGAAGCAAAGCAGAATGACTATGGTGGAATACCATGACAGATTCCTGTCGCTTGCAAGGTACGCCCCTGATGAGGTCAACACAGAGGTCAAGAAGAAAGAGAGATTCATGAACGGACTGCATGATGAGATGCAGACTATCCTCGTCAGCATCCGCTTCGAGGATCTCGAAGAGCTAGTCGACTCTGCCATTCAGATGGAAGGGAAGATTAATCGGGCAAACGACAACCACAAATGCCGTATGATGCACCAATCTGGATCCAGCAGCCACCAGAAGTACCGTCCCAACCCCTCACCATGATATGCACCAAGGAACAATCGACCCCCAATGTCTCGCCCAAGCTACCCCAACCGTAGCGGAGGCAATGTGAAGTCCAGAGGAAACAATCACAACTCCGGCAACACCAACAATTTCAACCGTGCCCCTCCCAAGAACAACAACAGCAACACTGCACCCAGAACTGGTAGCAATGTTGTGCCCGTCGCAGCAAAGGACAAGTCCCAGATCACCTATTTCGAGTGTGGAGTAAAGGGCCACTATTCCAATGAGTGTCCCAAGAAGACTGCCACCACTACCAATGTGAATGCCCTAGCTCAACAGCATTGACGTGTTCAACCAGGGAGAAGGTTTGCCCCAGGAAACCCTCACAACCGCAACGGCCGTCTTTTCCACATGAACGCCGAAGAAGCCCAGGAAGCGCCAGATGTAGTGCTGGGTATGTTTTCTGTCAACTCAGTTTTAGCAAGGGTATTGTTTGAATCGGGAGCATCGCATTCATTTGTGACCGAAGAATTTGCATGCACTAGTAAGATTCACCCAACCAACTTGAAGCATGTCATGATAGTTCAAATCACCGGATCAACTACAAAAGCTAGAAAAATTTGCAAAGTTGTACCTATCAGAATACATGGGATAGATTTTTATGCCAACCTAATAGTACTTGGAACCAAAGGATTGGAAGTAGTACTAGGTATGGACTGGATGTCAAGGCATAAAGGAATGATAGACTGTGCTAAGAAAGCCATCACCATGACCAGTAGCTCTGGAGTAACAGTAGAGCATATCTCTGAAACCTTACCCCGTCAATTCAAGTGCAACAAGAGTCTAGCCCTACCCACCATAGACCAAGTAAGAGTAGTCTATAAATACCCTAACGTATTCCCAGATGAATTGCCAGGTATGCCCCCGGATAGGGATATTGAGTTCATTATCGAACTAATCCCCGGAACCGGACCCATAGCCCAGAGACACTATAGCATGAACCCCTCAGAGTTAGTGGAACTAAAGAAGCAGTTAGATGCCATGTTAGCAACATGCTTGATTCAACCAAGCGCATCGCCATGTTGATCACCCATGTTATTCGTCGACAAGAAAGATGGAGGCAACCGTTTGTGCCCAGATTACACAAAGTTAAATGACGTCACCATCAAGAACAAGTACCCCTTGCCAAAGATAGAGGATATATTTGATCAGTTGATTGGAGCTCAAGTATTCTCAAAGATTGATCTTAGGACTGGTTATCACCAACTTAAGATTCGTGAAACAGATATTCCTAAGACCGCCTTCACTACTCACTATGGTTTATACGAGTATACGGTTATGTCTTTTGGATTAACCAATGCCCCTGCTTATTTCATGAATCTCATGAATAAGATCTTTATGAATTTCCTAGATAAGTTTGTAGTTGTGTTTATCGACGATATCCTTATCTACTCCAAGTCAGAAGAAGAGCATGAGCAGCATCTGAGAATCATCCTAGAAACCCCGAGAGAACATCGGTTGTATGCCAAGTTCAGTAAGTGTGAGTTTTGGCTGAAAGAGGTAGGATTCCTAGGACATATTGTGTCTGCTGGAGTTTCTGTTGATCCCGCCAAGATCAGAGATGTCGAAGCATGGAAATCCCCAACCACTCAAACCCAAGTCCGTGCATTCCTCAGATTAGCGAGATACTACCGCAAGTTTGCCAAAGGATTTTCAAGCATCGCTAGACCATGACCCAATTGTTGAAGAAGGATAAGAAGTTTGAATGGACAGACAAATGTGAAGCCAGTTTTCAAGAACTGAAGAAGAGATTGATATCAGCCCCAATATTGATCATGCTAGACATCAAGAAGCCATTTGATGTATATTGTGATGCATCCAAGATTGGTCTAGGATGTGTATTGATGCAAGAAGGCAAAGTCATCGCGTATCTGACTCGACAACTAAAGCGGCATGAGCAGAACTATCCGACCGATGATCTTGAGCTAGCAGCCGTAGTTTTGGCATTGAAGACATGGTGTCATTATCTGATGGGTAATCGCTGTGAGATTTATTCATATCACAAGAGTTTGAAGTATATTTTCACTCAGAAGGAGCTGAATATGAGAAAAAGGAGATGGATAGAGTTAATCAAGGATTATGACCTTGACATTCACTATCACCCAGGCAAAGCTAATGTGGTAGCGGATGCTCTTAGCAGATTACCTTGTAGGCTAAACACCATGATCAAGGAGAAGTAGCCAAGTTTGTATGAGGAGTTGGAGCAGTTTAGGACTGAGCTAGTTAGGAAAGGATTCTTAGCTAGCATTGAACTTCAACCCACGTTGATTAGCCAAATCAAGGAAGCCCAGAAGGGAAATGAAAGTATCGACGGAATCAAACGTCGTATAGGTACAGGAAAGGTACCAGGATTCACGGAAGACGAAGAAGGAGTTATGTGGTACAAAGGACGTATCTGTGTGCCAGCAGATTCAGAGTTGAAGCAAGTTATTATGCAGGAGGCTCATGATACTCTTTATTCTATCCACCCCGGAGGAATGAATATGTATCAAGATTTGAAAGAGCAATTTTGGTGGCACAAGATGAAGAGAGAAATCGGAAGCTACATCGCCAAATGTGACATCTGTCAAAGAGTCAAAGCAGAGCATCAGAGACCCGCAGGACTGTTGCAACCATTACAGATTCCGGAATGGAAATGGGATTCCGTCAGAATGGACTTTATCACCGGTTTGCCTACTTGTAGTAGGGGAAATGACTCAATATGGGTCATAGTTGATAGACTGTCCAAGGTAGCTCACTTTATCCCTGTCAAAACTACCTACCAGAGTGTGAAGCTAGCAGAGCTATACATTGCTAGGATTGTTAGTCTGCATGGAACTCCCAAGACCATAGTATCAGATCGAGGAACCTAGTTCACCTCGAGATTTTGGCAGAAAGTTCAGGAAGGATTAGGAACCAAGTTGAATTTCAGCACCGCTTATCACCCGCAAACTGATGGACAGACTGAGAGAGTCAACCAGACCCTAGAGGATATTTTAAGAGCTTGTGTGTTAGAATATGGAGCAAAATGGGAAGACTGCCTGCCTTTCGCAGAATTCTCATATAACAACAGTTATCAAGCTAGTTTGCAGATGGCACCATTTGAGTTCTTATACGGAAGAAAGTGTCGCACCCCTTTGAATTGGTCGCAAGTAGGAGAGAGTCAGATCTTTGGACCCGACATTCTCCGAGAAGCCGAAGAGAAAGTTCACAAAGTCCGTGAGCACCTCAAGACCGCCCAATCCAGACAGAAGAGTTATGCCGACAAGAGAAGGAGAGACCTGACTTTCAATGTCGGAGATTTTGTATATCTCAAGGTTTCGCCATTGAAGGGAACACAACGCTTTAGTCTGAAAGGAAAGTTAGCCCCCAGATATATCGGGCCCTTCAAGATTCTGAAGCATCGAGGAGAAGTGTCGTATCAACTGGAACTACCTGAAGAGATGTCTGCCATCCACAATGTGTTCCATATCTCGTTACTTTGCAAATGCCTGGAAGTGCCGGAGAAGACTGAAGTTTTCAAGAACATCGATCACAGAGCTGTGGAGATCAACAATGACTTGATATATCATGAAGTGCCCATCCATATCCTAGAAGAAGCTTACAGAACCACCAGGACCAGAAGCATCAAATTCCTCAAGATTCAATGGAGCAACCATACCGAAGAGGAAGCCACTTGGGAGCGAGAAGACTACATTAGGACAGAGTTCCCAGATCTCTTTAGTTCCTAGTTTTCTTTTGTAAATCTCGGGACGAGATTTTGTTTAAGGGCGGAAGGTTTGTAACATCCCAAAACTTTAATCCAAGGCTATTAAGATCTAAGTCATCTAAATTAGGGTTAACAAAAACTTTTCCAATTAAAAGTATTAAAGCATTCATATGTGTGTGCATTTAAATAGGAGTTGTTTTGAATTGCCATGATTAAGTGATCCTTTGCTTGTAAAATGATTCTTATGTGAAATAAACATCATCTAAATCAGTCCCAAACAAATCCCAAAGAAAAACAAATCAAAATGAATAAAAGAAAGAAATGGTCATTTGTGCCATTTTAATCAACATGCCTACTTTGGCTATTCCTAGGACTCAATTCTCAACAGAGATAAATGTTGATCTTTGCACCCCTTGCTAGTACATGTGATGTACCAAGGCCCACTTTGTGATCTGCCAAAATCTTTCAATGGCATTTGAAAATTGAATCTAGTTCATATGGGAAGATCCCACTTATTCAAAAACCACTCAAATGAGCTTTATTTTCAAAACCCAAGCAACCACAGAAGATCAAGCTTATGAGTAACACACCCACCAAAAATATTTTCAAAATTCAAAACTAAATTTCTTTCGGCCATTTTCACAAACACTTGGCAGGCATGAATCACACTCTAATCGTAGCCTACTATTTCTATAGGGTTTTGCCACCCAATTGACCTCAATTTACTCCCTCTGTCTCCACTTGATCTAACCAAGCCATAAACACCCCATCCCCTAGCCCCTAGCAGCAGTGTCGAGCCACCCCGAGGACATGCTCGCTGGCCAAACTTGCCAACGCAGCAGCAGACCGCCCCTCTCTCTCTCGCCATGTCTAGGAGCTAGACTAGACCGCACCGCCACCCTCTATCCCCTCCCCGAGCAAAGCCGAGCCATGGACCACTCGCCCAGCGCCGCGCCTAGAGCGTTTGTACCATGCCGAGCACGCGCCAGAGCGCCGCGCCCGACAAGCGTGCACACGCCTCGCATCGACCACAGTCCGTGCTCACCGCTCAGCCACGAACCTAGGAACCGCCCGGGCATGCCCGTTCGCCGCCATTTGACTCGCAGCCACCGCACGCCATGTCGAACGCCGCCTCTGCCGCTCAGAGCGTGAGCACCACCTGACCGATTGCCACCGCCCCTAGAAGTGCCATTACACCGTAGAGCACCACCAGGAGACCTCGCATCGATCACCGCTCGCAGCCATGCCGCTAGCAGCCCGTAGCCATGTCGCCACCGTCGCCTGGCCATGCCGCGATGTCCCGTCGTCGAGCCTATATAAGGAGGCCACCCCCAGCCTTATTCTGCACACCACTCTCCTCCCCTCTCGCCACTGATCAGTCCCCACTTCTTCCCGGAGCCGCTCGAGCTCGTAGTAGCCGGAATTCCACCGGAGCTGGCCGCCTCTGGAGGAGAAGGACCCCGCTGATTGTGACCACCCCAGGAGCTGCCGCGACCACCCCTGACCTTGTCGTCGTCCACCAGTTTGTTTGCCCGCCTCGCTGTCGCCCTGAGCAACCCCACCGAACCGCTAGGGTTAGACCTCGCCGGTGACCTATCCGACGTCGACAACGAGCCCCGGCTGTAGATCCTAGTTCTAATCTAACGGCCCACATCGCCCCGTACCGCTTCACGTGTAAAGAGCCACTGACTGGTGGACCCTCCCTATCCTAGAAGAACTTTATTTTATCTTTCTTTGTTTCAGAACTCAGCTTAGGTTTCAAATTTAACTTTCTAGTTAAACTTAGAGTTAACACTTTACTTTAGAACTATACTACTTGTTAGTGGTAGTTTGCGAGTACTTAAAGAGTACTCATGGCTTTTGTCCCTGGCTATTCTCATGGCCAGACTATGAAGGAGATTACCAAGATGATGGCCAACGGGACGGCTATGATAACTAGGACTATTTGCCTTCGTCAGCATTGCCTGTGCCCCTGAAGATGTACCCCACCGCTACGCTTACCTTCTATTTCCGCTTCTTGTTGTATTAAGACTGGATCATGAGATCCTTATTCGTGTAAGACCTTATGTATCGTTTGTAATGGATGATGTATTGTGATATCCAATCTGTTATGTCTTGCAAAAATGGTAATCTTGGGACTGCGATGAATGACATAACAGGCATCTGAGATTAAAAATCCGGGTGTTGACAGCCTTGCTAGCCAAAAACCTGTACTGAGAGGGAATTCTTCTCATGCATCCAATCCTTAAACCAAACCTATGCCATTTGTGTCCACCATACCTACCTATTAGCACTATTGCTACTCCAAGTAAATTCTTGTTTTTATCTACCTTCCAAATTAAACTTGTTATGTGAAAGTTAGTGATTAAAGCTCTCATGAACTTGATGGCACACTTTACTTTCTCGCACTTAATAAACTTGAACCATTGTACCCATCTATGTTGCGTATATGCTTGCGCTTTGTGAGTTGTGAATTAGAAGAACCTCGTTGTCATGGGGAACGCTTTCAACATTGCACTGGTACTTTGTACCTAGTTGATATCATGTTCTTTTGTCTATGGATGTCGTTGGTGTGAAATGAAAGGGGAGCTTGTAAGTCCATGGAGTTATGCATGTGTTAGAGAACGCCTGGTCACGGTCTAATCCATGTTGTCATGGTGGAAACCTGCAGCATAACCATAATGAGCATCTATGAAGCATTCTTCTTATAAAAAGAGATAGAGATTGAGAAAAAGAGAAAAATAAAAAAAAGATGATAAAAGAGGAAAGAGAGAAAAAAGCACCATATTCCATTGGTAAATCAGAAGATTGCTAAGATGCGCATTGTCTGCTTGCCTTGTCATTTTGATATGGGGATTCTTCCGTATCATCAGGCAAGGGGTACCCCGTTGGCGGTTCTCTATGATACACATGTGCTTACTATGATAAGAACTTACTGGTGACTAAACTTGAGTAGCATGAGGAGCGGCCCTCGTATTCAAGGGACATGAGATTTTCAACTTACAACTTGTCAAGCATATCCTCGTATTTGATGACTTTAACCTTAATCACCTAAAGATGCCTATGATAGGGGCAATGAGAGATGAAAACTAATAAGTATAATAATTTTTGGGAGCTATTTATGAAACTTGAAATCCCTGCTTCCCTCTTCGAAGGGCCTTTCTTTTAATTTTTAGTTGAGTCAGTAAACCTATTCCCTTCTACCTCAGCAAGTATTTTGAGTTGTTGTGTTTCATTCATTCATATGATGATTTATTCAATTATATTTCTTATGTTCCTTGTTTTGCACTTTGCTCTTATCTTGGTGTTTACTACTTTGAAAGCTATCATTGAAAATCAGTTATTTGTTAACTCCAGAAAAATTCTCAACTCTTCTTCGACCAAGAGCTAAGTTTGCCATTACCAATTATGATTTACTTCATGTATCTTTATTGTGTTTCCTTTACTTATTGCAAGTTAAGTTATATAATAGTTAGTTGTCTTCTATTATGACTTATGTACTGATGAATGTGATGCTTCCTTTCCGTATTGTTTTATCGAATCTTCACTCCATAAACCTAAGGCCATGTTTATTGAGCTTAGTTTCGCTTGGGGACAAGCGAAGTCTAAGCTTGGGGGAGTTGATATGTCCATTTTGCATCACTATTCTATATCATAATTCACTGTTATTAATTGATATATTTCATATTAAGAGATGATACTTATGTTATTTCATCTATTTTTGCATGGTTGGTGACTTTTGGAGCATGGACCGCTGCAGTCAGGATTCTGATGGAAAAGGTGCTGCTTAGAGGCAAAATTCACGAAGATCAGAAAATCCGAGAAAATACATGGAAAATCCTATTTTTCCAGATGACGAAGAAAGCCAGAAGGGTAAGTGGAGATGGGCCACAGGGGGCCCACACCACCCCCTGGCGCGAGCCACCCTAGGCTGCGCCACCAGGTGGTGTGGCCGCCCTGGTCCACCCCTGGCTCTCCCCTCTGGCTTATATTATCCTCCCGAAACTCTAGGACTCGGGGAGGGACCACAGAAAGATTCTGCCGCCTCTGCGGGGCGGAAAACACCGAGAGAGAAAGATCTCTCTGGCAGATAGAATTCTGCCGGGGGAATTCCTTCCTAGAGAGGGGAGATCGTCGCCATCAACACCACCATCAAGCTGGACTTCATCGGGATCATCATCATCATCACCACCATCATCACCATCAGCACCCTCATCACCATCTCCATATTGCTGTAACAATTGGGTTGAATCTTGCATAGTTCTTAGGGGAAACTTTCTCGGTGTTGATTACTCTTTGTAGTTGATGATATTGAGTGAACCATTGAATTATCATTTATGTTTAGATTGTTATACATCATTATTCCATCTCTGATCATGATCCATATGATGTCTTCTGAGTAGTTCTTTTTGTTCTTGAGGACATGGGAGAAGTCATGTTGTTAGTAGTGGAATTGTGTTGATAAAGATTCAATAGTTTGATATTTAAGTTGTGGTGTACTTCTTCTAGTGGTGTCATGTGAACATCGACTACATGAAACTTCACCTATATGGTCCTAGGGGAATGCATTGTGTATTTGGCTACTAATCGTAGGGGTTGCGAGTGTGTAAACCTAAACCCCCATTAGGAAACCATTGCAAAAGGGACGTCAGGGTCTTAGAGTTTAAAGTTGTGGTTAGGTTTCTACCTTAATTACTTTCTTGTACTTACGGATGTTTGTAAGGGGTATAATCACAAGTATGTATTAGTCCTAGGAAGGTCGTTACATTAGCCCAGGTTCACCCACACAACATTTAGCAAGCTAAAGAAGATTGATCAACTATATGAAGCGAAAGCACTTGACAGAATTCCCGTGTGTCCTCGAGAATGTTTGGTCATCTTAAGTAATACAACCGGCTTGTCCTTTGCTGAATAAAGGATTGGGCCACTTGTTGCATTTATTCTTATTGTCTTTTATTTACTCGTACTTTATTTACTTGCATTATCAAAAACCCCTAAAAATCCATTTGCTAAGTATTTGCAGAGAATTCCTGATCCATACCACTAGCCAGCACCTTCTGCTCCTTGTTGGGTTCGACACTCTTACTTATCAAAAATACTGCGATACACCCCCTATACTTGTCGGTCATCAAGACTATTTTCTGGCGCCATTGCCGGGGAGTGAAGCGCTATTGGAGAGTGGAACTGGTAAAGGAAACTTCTACTGTGAGTATTGTTTACTTCTGTTAGTTGCTTTATTTTCAATATGGATAATTCGCTGAGTTACTTATTTCATAATGCTACTACCACTGCTAAGGTAGTAGATGAACCACCACCTGCTGAGAATGATACTTTTAAAATATCTACGAGAATTATTGATCGTGTTATGAATAACTACTATGTTGGGAATGGAACTGTCCATCCTGGTGATCATTTACTCTTTATACACGAATTATGCGGGTTGTTCAAGTGTGCAGGTATTACTACAGATCAAGTTAAGAAGAAGTTATTTTCATTGTCACTGAAAGGAAGAGCTGAGGAGTGGTATAAGCTGCTGAAGAATGGTCAAGCTCTTGAATGGGAGGAAATAGTGCCTATCTTTTATTCAAAGATTTATCCTCCTAGTGAGATTCATAAAGATCAGAATCAAATATACAACTCTTGGCCTCTTGATGGAGAGAGTACAGTTCAAGCTTGGGGGAGATTGAAGTTAGTAATGCTCAAATATCCCATTCATGAGCTCCCCAACAATATTATTATCAATAACTTTTATGCAAGGCTTTCTCTTAATGATAAGGATTTATTGGATGCTTCTTGTGCTGGATCATTCACTCACATGGGAGAAGAAGATAAATGGGATCTTTGGGACCGTATTCAAGATAATGCCGAAGCATGGAAGAATGACAAAGGAAGAAAGTCAGGTATAAATTATGATTATGAATGCATAGAATCTTTTATGGGAACTAATGACTTTCAAAATATTAGTAATGCTTTTGGTCTAGACTCTCAAGCTATTGCAACTTATTTTAAGGCTTTTGCTTCCTACATTGAATTGCCTAAAAAGAAGTGGAATAAGTATCATGAACCTTATAAAGATGTTGCTAAGAGTGTTCCTGCAAGAAATACTGAAGTTTATACTGCTAATCATGTTTTACCTGAGCCTTACAATGAGAAAATGCCTTTCCCAGTTAAGATAAGGAACATACTATGATAGCTAGTATGGTTAATGAAAGTACATATAAAGCTGTTGAACCTGATAAAGAAATGGATGATGAACCTATAATAGCAAATGTGAAAGACTTTGTCACCAAATATGTAGAAGAGGGACACACTATCCTTCGTAAGGATACCTCTAATATTGTCTCACAAAGTGGTGTTATGAGAGCTAGTATTCCTGTGTTTTCTGTTAGAGTAAGTGATCATTGTTACGATGGTCCTTGTGATAGTTATATTGTTAAGTTTATGCATGATACTGAAAGTTACTATGAGAGAGGGAAAAGTGTTCTTGTGGGGTCCCCGGATTTAATCATCCGAGAAAACCCTTTTATGCATACACCACGTTCCCATGATCAGTGAGCCATGGAACATAACCGACTAGTACCATTACAACATCCGAGACATACCGAATTACAAGTCTTACATAAATGTCGTTATTGCTACATCAATTATCATCAGCGGAACTTCATCAAGCGTAGAGCCCGATCCATGCCTCAACCTACAGGCAACTGACTTGGAGAATGTCTTAGCTCGCATAGTCGCCAACATCATCTTCTTCTTGATATCTGACCAAGTTAATAGCCAGGGACAATGCCAGTGAGTACTTTGAATGTACTTGCAAACCACCTTAAGATAACAATAATAACAAGAGGAAATGCATTATGGCTGTGGTAGTAGGAGGGCTCCAAGAGAGGTTATTTTCTCAAATAGTTTCTCTTGTAGATATAGCATCTACATATCTTTGTTGAAAACTTTGTAAACATTTTGGAAACCTTTTTGAAAAGTTTTAGAAAACACTAGGACTGGGTCACCCATTTGTTCCTCCTTTACGGTCATCCCATGACCAAACTCCTTCCATCCCTTTCTGACCATCCCATGGTTAAAACAGGTATCCTTTCCGACCATCCCATGGTCAAGACATTTCCAAAGCCATTTCTTTTCCGCAATACTTTTTGAAAAGAAAGCCAACACCGCTCTACAACAACCTCCCAACCGTCCATGACCGCGGACACGGCTATTCGAATAGATTTACACTCTGCAGAGGTTGTACACTTTACCCACACCATCTGGGTACACTACCCTGATCTTCACCGATCGTGGGTCGAGTAACTGATCAAGACTCTCCGGATGCCCACTCCAATATAAGTGCCTACCCCTATGAGTGTTATTCCCCTCAAAACCGGGACGTCGGGTACCAGGACCAACCGGAGTGCATTTCACACTTTACACAGTGGGCGCTTTCAGAGGGGCTCATAGTAACGCGTGGAGGCCCGCAAACCCTTCATTACTTCTCCAGGTCGATGTCCCACATGGACCTATATCGGAGAAGGCCCACCCTCCAGGGATCGCGATCCCCTGTAGTAGTTACGAGGTAGCTTATACCAGAATAAACAACCATCAAATCCAGCCCTGTCCCATTCCAGAGTAATGTGGTTGCACAGGGTTAATTGTTCTAGCAAAAGTACAAAGAAGCGGGTACATTTTTGTAAACCTTTTTCCTCCATCTTTCCTTCAGTCATTTTGTAAAGCAAAAACCTTTTTCTTTCTCAACATCTCCTAGGAGGTCCCACCTCAGCAAGTTTTTAACACAAAACATTTGATAAAACGTTTTCGGGGTCTTCCCATCCTGTAGCTTTGCTTCGGCTAAAACGGGGTCTCCAAAGGGTATGGTGTGTTACACCATCTACGATACAGGGTCAAGTAGGTGTCATCAAGGGGGTTGTACTTAATAGTACAAAAGTTTAATAGTTCGGAGGAGCCAAACCACTACCATATATACATCAACATATAGTAAAACAGTGCAGCTTTTAATAAACAGTAGGTAAAACATGCATAAGTAAAATAGTAGGACAAGGCTTATGAGCAAGAAGGTGGCTTGCATGAGGTCAGCAATATGGTAATATGTCCCTGGACTTCTTCTTTAGATAACCCAAAATACCAATAGCAATAATAAATACCACTTCTTCTGCATCTCTGATTTCATCGCAACTATCGTCACCCCGACAGCACATGCAAGCAAACCATGCCACAATCAACACAAGGCATACAAGAAACAATACATACAGCAAACAATGAGCAATACAAGTTTACAAATCTGTAGGCCTTAGGAAGAATGGATTTAATAAGATTGGCTTTGTCTTGGAAACATGGAAGAAAATTCCTTAGGATTTATAGCCGAGGAACTACCTAAGAGGGGTTTTGGACCAAGGACATATTCTGTATGATACCATTGTGTAAAAATGATACCAACAGATAGGAGTTGATAAAATTAAACCAACAAAAGTGGTTTCACTAATTTATCCCTTTTCTTTAATTTCTTATGAATATTTTAGTGATAAAAGCTCTAGTTTTAGGACATAATTCACCAGAAAAGTTCTGGAGATCCAAAAATTATTTCCTTGGATGGTTATGTAGGGCTTGATGTACTTGTTCACTGAGAGTTGGAATAAAGTCAAAATATTTACCAGAATGCCCTCAGGAAATTTCCAAAGGCAGTTCTAGAGCTGTTTTGTCTTTTTCACCAAATTAGCTCTACATAAGCTTTTCAGTTGATTCGAAGGGCACGTGGTAGGCATTTAGAATACCTTTCTGTAGGAATTGGAATCATCTTGTTTGGATTTATATAACTCCTGTAGTGATTTTATTGATGGATAAACCATGCACAGAAATGTTTATTTCACCAAACCTCAACAGGAGTGCCAAAAATAAAAATCTCCTAGGTTTTGTTAGTATCGATGTAGATAATCCATTAGAGTTGGAATTAGGGTAAAAGCTATCATGGATTGGCCTAGAGAATTTTCTAAAGGCAGAAAGTCTCTATTTTAGTTACTTTTGCTACAGCAACTCCAAGGCTCCACTTGGCATGGGACCAAGTCTTGCTAACAGGTATTCCAGATCCCAAACAATTATAGTTGGATTTACTCCATTTGGTGGTGTGGAACTCCTTTGAAGATTTATTGAATGAAAAAGGTACTATCTAGGAGATAAATATACAGAAAATATACAAAGGTTATATGGCCAAACTTTTGGTACTACATGTTAAAGAAAACCTTCATAAACATTAGGAATTTTAGATCTAGGCATTTGGAAGCATTTTCCGTTTTTATTTCGATTTAAACCTAGCAGGTATCTTCTGGAATTAATAGATATGCTAGAAAAAACAGCTGCTGATGGGGGATCATGTAATGGGCGTCTCTGCTGGAAGATGCGCCACCGAAGCGATGCTCACGCACAGAGGCGCGGGTTTGAACCTGACGGGTGGGGCCTGTCTGTCAGTGGGCGAGGGGGCACGAAGGGGTATGGAGGGCTGCGGTCCATAGGATCTAGTGAGGATCGACGGACGAGGTTCGTCGTCCACCTCTGTCCAGGTGGCGGCATGGGGCTAACCCTAGGCGCGTCGGGCGGTGGCGGGGGAGCTCACCTAGGGGCTCGCCGGCGACTGTGGGGTGGCGAGGACGATGCAGTCGACGACGGTGATTCCGGGGATGGGCGACACGACGCCTTTCGCTTCCGGGAAGTGGCTCGCACGAGAACAGCCATGACGCGGCTTCAGGAGCTCGCCGGAGAAGCTTCCAGGGGTCGTCCTGAGTAGGGAAACAGAGAGGATTAGAAGCAGCAGGGATAGGGGATCTCACACGGCGACATGCAGAGGAAGAGGGGTGCGGGAGGGGAGGCCTTGCTCTATTTTTGGAAAAGGGCCGAGGCTCCTCTTTCTCCTTCTCTCGAGCAAAACAGAACAAGGGAGGAGGAGAGGGGGCTCTAGGGAGGCAAGTGGAGGGGAGGAGAGGAGAATGAGTGGGCAGAGGCAGGCTGGGTAGCCTCTGGCCTATTTTAAGGGAGGTGGGAGCTCAAGAGGGGAAATGTCCATTTTGGACATGGAGGGGGGTGGAGCTGGCTTGGGATTAGTCAAGGATGGCGGTGGAGGGGTGGTGTGAGTCATCTGGTCGGCAGGGACAGAGAGGAGGACATAGTGCTGCTGTTGGTTGGCCACAAGGGTCTTGTCTCTCCGCTCTCTACTCTTCCAAGGGGTAAAGGACAAGTGGATGTGTGATGGTTGGTACTGTAGTGCTACATTGGTGATGACCAGGAGGGTCATGGTGGCTGGATAGGAGTGCTTGACAAGCTTTGGTGATGGTTTGATCTTGATTTAGCTCAATACTAGCCAGGTTTGCTAAACTGAGTAAATAGGTGCTTGTGAAGGAAGTTCAAAAATTTGCATAGGACAAGGTGGGAGGATGGTACTGGTAGATAGATGAGGTCAAGGTAGATATCTAGGAATTATTTGGGATTTTTCTAAGGATTTTAAGTCCCCTTAAATCCATTTATTCAGAAACTGCAGAAGTGCATTTTTGGAGTTCATTTGATATTTTTACAATGGACGAGGTGGGTTTTTGAGTTGATATGGTCCCAAATGTGAATACACACCTAGGGGAATTTTCACAAGATTTATTGGAAGATAAAAGTATTTAAAACAATTATTATTCCAATTCAGCCATTTAAGAAAATGGGCAAATAGAAATAATAAAACCCTTCAAAAATATTTATTTTTGAAGTTGGAAGTTAGGGTATGATATATGTATCTCAATTGAGCCAAAAGTTGAGGAAGTGTTTTGGCAAAAACCAAACTTTCCTTTGGGGAAGAGGTTTTGGAGGTTTTGCCTATTAAGGGAATTAAATAGTTTTGGTCCATAATAAGTATGGATAATTATTGATAAATCTTGATGATCAAAGTATATGATGTGGACAAGGTTTAACAAGCATTTGCAACCTTGTAATTGGATAATCCATGTTGATTTTGGTGAAAACTAGAGTTTTAAGGATCTTGGGTAAGATTGTTTTCATGCCACCAAAAACTTGCTGGATCTTGGAGCTCAGGGCTCCCCTTGGGGAATGGGATATATGGATGGATAGACCAAGTGATGTATATTGCAATGGTGTAGGGGTTTGAGATTGATCCTGCTTGATCTCACCAAGACAGGCTTTCAAACTTTGAATAAAATAAGCCTACCAAAGCAGATTATCAACTAGCCTTCAAAACCTTGTGGGTTTAAGAAGCACAAAGATCCACTTGGAACAAGTGAAGTAGATATTGATAGACCTATATGATTAGAACATAACCATGCAGAGGTTTGGTCCAAATAAGGTTGGATGATGGTGTGAGCTTCTGTCAAAGTAGGCATGTTGACTAGATTTGCAGGAAAAGTTATTTTCTTGCCTGCAAAACCATCAAGAACAAGTGGGTTGGAGGATGATGTAACCAAGGGAAATAGTTGTCCTTGTAAGTCCTTAGGATTGTTAACAATATGGTTCAAGTGCATTACCAAAAATGCACAAGGGTTGAGAAAGGGAGACATCCAATAAGGTGATGATGGAAATAGTTTTCCAGACTTAGCCAAATTTAGTAGATTTGAGGATTTTGACTAGAGTATGAGAGGAGATGTTTTTGATGGGTTTCAAGGTACCAAAGCATCATCAAGTGGATGATTTTGAAGTGTAGATTGAGTAGGAAGGATCCTTGCTTGATACTGGTCTTCAATGACTTGGAAGCTTCTAGAAGAGATCACTTCAGAATTGATCTAGTTAAGGGTTTTAGATGATCACCTAGTGGCTAGAGATTAGATAAAGATTGTATTCTTGCTTAGGGTTTGGTGATTTTAAAGTATCTTGATCCTATTGGATGAGCACCTAGAGTAGCTCATACTACTTGTATGCAATCAAGCTAAACAGCAGATCAAGACAACTCATCTTGTAAACAAATCAACTACTACTAGGGTTACCATCAAGCTTAGCTTGAGGTAAGGATGGGTATTTTTGAATAGGTTGGAGTTTGAACAAGGTAAGATCCGTGGTACATCTACCAAGAGTAGAGTTCAAAAGATTGTAAAAGGTTTTGGAAATCTTAGAGGTAAGAGTAGTTGAAGGTTCTATCTTTGAAACATAAGGAGATTGTAGATCTCCATAGTTCTGTCAATTGAGGCTATTAAGATAGTTTTGGTTACATAAGCATCTTGGCTCATGTTTTGAAATGCTAGAACATTTGACAATATATAAAATGAGCCAGGATAGTTTTGGTTAAATAGCTTTTTGACAACAGATGTTGAGGTAAGGAGTATATCTACCAATGCACATTCATAAGCATAACCATAATCAAACAACAGGAAAACACTTCATCATTAAACCAGAAAAAGTTTTTGTTCCCCTGATTTTTCCATTCTGGACAACTAATCAGGGTTGCTTAAATTGGGATGTTACAGACCTTTCCCCCTTAAAAGAATCTCGTCCCGAGATTCAGGATAGTAGGGTTAGGGGATTTTAATTCAAGGTTAGTGCTACTAATTTCAAGCGTGCTATCTTACGAACTCTGTCTTTGAAAGTGGTTACTGCATCAATGAAGTTGAGCTTCAGTCTTCCAGGATGCACGGAGAGTTGAGCCGAGTCTAGTCCCGATTGCGAGGGATGACCTTCTTTTCCTTCTGGACTCTATATCTCGAGGGCTTAGACTGGGCAGACTATCTCGGTTTTGAACTTCACGGAGTACTCATCGGAGGATAGAATCTGCGGCTGGGAGCACCTCTAAGGGTCCATAGCTCTTCCTTAGGGTCGTAGCGTATCCTATTTAATGATGTTAGGGTCAGGACTCCTGGGTTTGCTTCCGCGAAGGGTTACCCTATTTTTGTGGGAAAGACGTAGTCTTTCCCCCTTAGGATTAGACTAGGGCAGCTCAAGGATAACACATTCCTTTCTTCTTGGAGTCGTAGAATCTTCAATTAGTTTCACTTCTGATGTCTCACGAGTTGTTGTTTGGTGAGAAGGCGTCCAGTCTAGCGGTCTTTCTGAAGTATCCTCAGGTAGATATTCTTCTTAAGGTTGAGTGGGAAGACGCAGTCTTTTCCCCTTAGAGCTTCACTAAGGGCTTCGGGAGGGGTGCGGATCTTCCGTCTTGAAGTGCTAGCGTACTGCTAAAGAAGGCGTATCTCCTCTGGTCTTGAGTTGAGGTTCTCGAGTGTCCTTCTATTGTGATAGACCTTGTCGGTGTGGTTTCCTAGCGGAGTTAGCTCAAGGCAAGTTAGCGGTTAATGATGCTTCTTGCTAGTCTTCAGTCAAAGTAGAGACATCCAGCTTCGGAGGAGTTATCTTCGCGCATCCAGATCTTCAGGGTTTGGGGTATTCTAGCCCTTTTGGTGAGGAATTTCCCGCCGGCTTGGGGACAAAGGGGTCGATTAAGAATTGGTTAGTCTCAATGGGGCTATCGAAAACTCGAATATACCGAAGGTTGGTGGAGTTAGTTCTTTACTTCCTGTCTGGGTTACCAATTCTTGTGGTTTATCATGAGTAGTGGCGGAGCCTTCGGTCATAGTCTTCCACTTTTAGCGGGACTCTTGATGTAGTAGACTAAGGAACAAGGGAGTGTGGTGCTATTGACAAGTCTTGAGAGGTGAGTTTGATGGGGTATGCCGTCCTGCTGAGGTGAAATCTTCGAGTTGATTTTGACTTGACGATGTCGAACTCCTAGTTCTTGCGATGCTTTTCCTCTCATATACTCTCGGGGTTAGTCTGGGTCTCATTTAGAGATAGCTATCATAGGGTTTTCTTTAGTTACTAGGTGGGTTATTGCTCCTCGAGTCACATTTTAAGGAGTTTAAGGCAAACCAGAACATACAAACAAGGCGAACAGAACGAGGGGCTCGCAATGTCCTCGGCAAACAGCACACATCAAGCAACACAGTATGCACTTAGGCAAGCAAACATAGTCAATGTTAGGGACCAAGGATTTAACTACTCGCGATGTAGGGGAATCCTATTCTTAGGACTATCGACCCTAGATATCGTGTTTCTTCAGGTCAGAGTCACTATCATGCCGATAAATCCTTCGTCGTATCTTGGACGCTTCTTGATAGTGCAACACCTGATGTCTTCTGATTATGAGGATTCCGCTGGTAGAGCGATATTGTAGTCTCCTTGTGTTTGCTGGTAGTTGCTTGTCTTCATCTTGTTCTCATCGTCTTCACCAGGTTCTAGATCCTGGTTATTTAAAATCCGTAGGTTTGAAGTTTGGACGAGAGTTAGAGGAAACCATTTTCGAAAGCATTTACTTAGAGTAAGAGAAGAAGTAGAACTTTTTGAAACTCATTGGGAAACTAGTTTTCGAAAGACAGGGTTTTCAAAATAAGGTTCCTGTCTAGCGACCATGCTAACTAAGGTTCTCCTACAGTCACGATGGCTCTGGTACCAAGTCTGTGGGGGCCCCCAGATTTAATCATCCGAGAAATCCCTGTTATGCATACACCATGTTCCCATGATCAGTGAGCCATGGAACATAACCGACCAGTACCATTACAACATATGAGACATACCGAATTACAAGTCTTACATAAATGCCGTTATGGCTACATCAATTATCATTAGCGGAACTTCATCAAGCGTAGAGCTCGATCCATGCCTCAACTTACAGGCAACTGATGAGGAGAACGTCCTAACTCGCATAGTCGCCAACATCATCTTCTTCTTGATATATGACCAAGTTAATAGCCAGGGACAATGCCAGTGAGTACTTTGAATGTACTCGCAAACCACCTTAAGATAACAATAATAACAAGAGGAAATGCATTATGGCTGTGGTAGTAGGAGGGCTCTAAGAGAGGTTCTTTTCTCAAATAGTATCTCTTGTAGATATAGCATCTACATATCTTTGTTGAAAACTTTGTAAACATTTTGGAAACCTTTTTGAAAAGTTTTAGAAAACACTAGGACTAGGTCACCCATTTGTTCCTCCTTTACGGTCATCCCATGGCCAAACTCCTTCCATCCCTTTCTGACCATCCCATGGTCAAAACAGGTATCCTTTCCGACCATCCCATTTTGAAAACAAAGCCAGCACCGCTCTACAGCAACCTTCCCAACCGTCCATGACCGCGGACACGGCTATTCGAATAGATTTACACTCTGTAGAGGTTGTACACTTTACCCACACCATCCGGGTACACTACCCTGATCTTCACCGATCGTGGGTCGAGTAACCGATCAAGACTCTCTGGATGCGCACTCCAATATAAGTGCCTACCCTATGAGTGTTATTCCCCTCAAAATCGGGACGTCGGGTACCGAGGACCAACCGGAGTGCATTTCACACTTTACACAGTGGGCGCTTTTAGAGGGGCTCATAGTAACGCGTGGAGGCCCGCAAACCCTTCGTTCCTTCTCCAGGTCGATGTCCCACATGGACCTATATCGGAGAAGGCCCACCCTCCAGGGATCGCAATCCCCTGTAGTAGTTACGAGGCAGCTTATACCAGAATAAACAACCATCAAATCCAGCCCTGTTCCATTCCAGAGTAATGTGGTTGCACAGGGTTAATTGTTCTAGCAAAACTGCAAAGAACCGGGTGCGTTTTCGTAAACCTTTTTCCTCCATCTTTCCTTCAGTCATTTTGTAAAGCCAAAACCTCTTTATTTCTCAACATCTCCTGGGAGGTCCCACCTCACCAAGGTTTTAACACGAAACATTTGATAAAACTTTTTCCGGCTCTTCCCATCCTCTAGCTTTGCTTCGGCTAAAACGGGGTCTCCAAAGGGTATGGTGTGTTACACCATCTACCATACAAGGGCAAGTAGGTGTCATCAAAGGGGTGTACTTAATAGTACAAAAGTGTAATAGTTCGGAGGAGCCAAACCACTACCATATATACATCAACATATAGTAAAACAGTGCAGTTTTTAATAAACAGTAGGTAAAACATGCATAAGTAAAACAGTAGGACAAGGCTTATGAGCAAGAAGGTGGCTTGAATGAGGTCAGCAATATGGCAATATGTCCCTGTACTTCTTCTTTAGATAACCCAGAATACCAATAGCAATAATAAATACCACTTCTTCTTCATCTTCGATTTCATCGCAACTATCGTCACCCCGACAACACATGCAAGCAAACCATGCCACAATCAACAGAAGGCATACAAGCAACAATACAAACAGCAAACAATGAGCAATACAAGTTTAAAAATTTGTAGGCCTTAGGAAGAATGGACTTAATAAGATTGGCTTTGTCTTGGAAACATGGAAGAAAATTCCTTAGGATTTATAGCCGAGGAACTACCTAAGAGGGGTTTTGGACCAAGGACATATTCTGTATGATACCATTGTGTAAAAATGATACCAACAGATAGGATTTGATAAAATGAAACCAACAAAAGTGGTTTCACTAATTTATCCCTTTCCTTTAATTTCTTATGAATATTTTAGTGATAAAAGCTCTAGTTTTAGGACATAATTCACCAGAAAAGTTCTGGAGCTCCCAAAATTATTTCCTTGGATGGTTAGGTAGGGCTCGATGTACTTGTTCACTGAGAGTTGGAATAAAGTCAAAATATTTACCAGAATGCCCTCAGGAAATTTCCAAAGGTAGTTCTGGAGTTGTTTTGTCTTTTTCACCAAATTAACTCTACAGAAGATATTCCGTTTATTCCAAGGGCACATGGTAGGCATTTAGAATACCTTTTCTTAGAAATTGGAATCACCTTGCTTAGATTTATATAACTCCTGAGTGATTTTATTGATGGATAAACCATGCACAGAAATGTTTATTTCACCAAAACTCAAAAGGAGTTCCAAAAATTAATATATCCTACGTTTGGTTAGATATGGATGTAGATAATCCATTAGAGTTGGAATTAGGGTAAAAGATATCATGTATTGGCCTAGAGAATTTTCTAAAGGCAGAAAGTCTCTGTTTTTGTTATTTTTGCTACAGCAACTCCAAGGATCCACTTGGCATGGGACCAAATCTTGCTAACAGGAATTTCAGATACCAAACAATTGCAGTTGGATTTACTCCATTTGGTGGTGTTGAACTCCTTTGAAGATTTATTGAATGAAATAGGTACTATCTAGGAGATAAATATAAAGAAAATATACAAAGGTTATTTGGCCGAACTTTTGGTACTGCATGTTAAATAAAACCTTCATAAACATTAGGAATTTTAGATCTAGGCATTTGGAAGCATTTTCCATTTTTATTTCGATTTAAACCTAGCAGGTATCTTCTGGAATTAATAGATATGCTAAAAAACAGCTGCAGTGGGCTGGATCTGGGGCAAATGGGCCGTCCCGGGGAAGATGCGGCCCACCCGGGCGATGCTCGCGCACGGAGGCACGGGTTTGAACCTGACGAGCGGGGCCCGTCCGTTAGTGGGCGAGGGGGCGCGAAGGGGTATGGAGGGCTTCCGTCTATAGGATCTAGTGAGGATCGATGGACGAGGTTCGTCGTCCACCTCTGTCCAGGCAGCGACGCGGGGATAACCCTAGGCGCGTCGGGCGGCGGCAGGGGAGCTCACCTGGGGGCTCACCGGTGACCGTGGGGTGGCGAGGACGATGCAGTCGACGACGGCGATTCCGGGGATGGGCGACACGGCGCCTTTCGCTTCCGGGAAGTGGCTCACGCGAGAACAGCCACGACGCAGCTTCGGGAGCTCATCGGAGAAGCTTCCAGGGGCCGTCTTGAGCAGGGAAACAGAGAGAATTAGAAGCAGCAGGGATAGGGGATGTCACGCGGCGACATGCATAGGAAGAGGGGTACGGGAGGGGAGGCCTTGCTCGATTTTTGGAAAAGGGCCGAGGCTCCTCTTTCTCCTTCTCTCGAGCAGAACAGAGCAAGGGAGGAGGAGAGGAGGCTCTAGGGAGGCAAGTGGAGGGGAGGAGAGGAGAATGAGGGGGCAGAGGTAGGCTGGGTAGCCTCTGGCCTATTTAAATGGAGGTGGGATCTCAAGAGGGGAAATGTCCATTTTGGACATGGATGAGGGGTGGAGCTAGCTTGGGATTGGTCAAGGATAGTAGTGGAGGGGTGGTGTGAGTCATCTGGTCAGCAGGGACAGAGGAGGAGGTAGTGCTACTGTTGGTTGGCCACAAGTGGCTTGTCTCTCCTCTCTCTGCTATTCCAAGGGGTAAAGGACAAGTGGATGTGTGATGGTTGGTACTGTAGTGCTACAGTGGTGACGACCAGGAGGGTCATGGTGGCTGGATAGGAGTGCTTGACAAGCTTTGGTGATGGTTTGATCTTGATTTAGCTCAATACTAGCCAGGTTTGCTAAATTGAGTAAATAGGTGATTGTAAAGGAAGTTCAAAAATTTGCATAGAACAAGGTGGGAAGATGGTACTGGTAGATAGATGAGGTCAAGGTAGATATCCAGGAATTATTTGGGATTTTTCTAAGGATTTTAAGTCCCCTTAAATCCATTTATTCAGAAACAACAGAAGTGAATTTTTGGAGTTCATTTGATATTTTTACATTGGACAAGGTGGGTTTTTGAGTTGTGATGGTCCCAAATGTGAATACACACTTAGGGTAATTTTCACAAGATTTATTGGAAGATAAAAGTATTTAAAACAATTATTATTCCAATTCAGCCATTTAAGAAAACGGGCAAAAAGAAATAATAAAACCCTTCAAAAATATTTATTTTTGAAGTTGGAAGTTAGGGTATGATATATGGATCTCAATTCAGCCAAAATTTAAGGAAGTGTTTTGGCAAAAACCAAACTTTCCTTTGTGGAAGAGGTTTTGGAGGTTTTGCCTATTAAGGGAATTAAATAGTTTTGGTCCACAATATGTGTGGATAATTATTGATAAATCTTGATGATCAAGTTAGATGATGTGGACAAGGTGTAACAATCATTTTCAACCTTGTAATTGGAGAATCCAAGTTGATTTTGGTGAAAACTAGAGTTTTAAGGATCTTGGGTAGGATTGTTTTCATGCCACCAAAACCTTGCTGGATCTTGGAGCTCAGGGCTCCCCTTGGGGAATGGGATATATCGATGGATAGACCAAGTGATGTATATTGCAATGGTGTAGGTGTTTGAGCTTTATCCTTTTTTATCTCACCAAGACAGGCTTTCAAACTTTGAATAAAATAGGCCTACCAAAGCAGATTATCAACTAGGCTTCAAAACCTTGTGGGTTTAAGAAGCACAAAGATCCACTTGGAACAAGTGAAGTAGATATTGATAGACCTATATGATTAGAACACAACCATGCAGAGAGTTGGTCCAAAGAAGGTTGGATGATGGTGTGAGCTTTGGTCAAAGTAGGCATGTTGACTGGATTTACAGGAAAAGTTATTTTCTTGCCTGTAAAACCATCAAGAACAAGTGGGTTGGAGGATGATCTAACAAAGGGCAAGAGTTTTCCTTGGTAGTCCTTAGTATGTTCAACAATATGGTTCTAGTGCATTACCAAAAATGCACAAGGGTTGAGAAAGGGAGACATCCAATAAGGTGATGTTGGAAATAGTTTTCCAGACAGCCAAATTTAGCAGATTTGAGGATTTTGACTAGAGTATGAGAGGAGATGTTTTTGATGGGTTGCAAGGTACCAAAGCATCATCAAGTGGATGATGTTGAAGTGTAGATTGAGTAGGAAGGATCCTTGCTTGATACTGGTCTTCAATGACTTGGAAGCTTCTAGAAGGGATCACTTCGAAATTGATCTAGTTAAGGGTTTTATGTGATCACCTAGTGGCTAGAGATCAGATCCAGATTGTATTATTGCTTAGGGTTTGGTGATTTTAAAGTATCTTGATCCTAGTGGATGCGATCCTAGAGTAGCTCATACTACTTTGAAGCAATCAAGTCAAACAGAAGATCAAGACAACTCATCTTGTAAACAAATCAACTACTACTAGGGTTACCATCAAGCTTAGCTTGAGGTAAGGATGGGTATTTTTGAATAGGTTGGAGTTTGAACAATGTAAGATCCGTGGTACATCTACCAAGAGTAGAGTTCAAAAGATTGTAAAAGGTTTTGGAAATCTTAGAGGTAAGAGTAGTTGAAGGTTCTATCTCGGAAACATAAGGAGATTGTAGATCTCCATAGTTTTGTCAATTGAGGCTATTAAGATAGTTTTGGTTACATAAGCATCTTGGGTCATGTTTTGAAATGCTAGAACATTTGAGAATATATAAAATGAGCCAGGATAGTTTTGGTTAAATAGCTTTTTGATAACAGATGTTGAGGTAAGGAGTATATCTACCAATGCACATTCATAAGCATAACCATAATCAAACAACAGGCAAACACTTCATCATTAAACCAGAAAAAGTTTTTGTGTATCTCAATAATATCAAGTTTTCTCGTTTTATGCTGAAAGTTTTTATGTTGCACTTCTTTTACCTTCCTATGCTAGTAGCCTCTGGTTTCAACAACTTGTTTGTTTACAAAATTCTCTTGCATAGGAAGTGGGTTAGACTTAAACATGTGTATTTTTGCTTCTTAATGCTCTCTTTCGCTTTAATTCATATTCTTATGTGTGAGCATCATTGAAATTATCATGCCCATCTTAATGGCTATAAAGAAAGAGCTTTTTGGGAGACAACCCAGTTTATTCTTGCTTTCGGTTTGTTTTTGTTTCTTTGAGTCTTGGAAGTTATTACCTCGATAATAACCTCTCCTTATCCTTTTTGTTTAGTTTTTGTGTCAAGATCAACCTCTAATGAGAGAGAAGTAAGATTTGGGGAAGATGCTGTCCCGAAATAGATTATTGTGCTTCACCGTAAAAATTCGTGAGAGATCTCTGTACGTCGGATTGAGCTGTAATTTTGTGTGCTTCTACCCCGGGTTGTTATTTAACTTTCTTTAGTTTTGCACTCTTTGATTTGAGCAACAGAAGATTTTCTAAAAAATTGATCTTTACCTGCTGGTCTGTTTTGACAGATTTTGCCACTCTTGCATTTGCTTCTTTAATCGATTTCCTTTTTTAATTCTTTTTGGGTTTTCAGAAGGATTTGCTACAGTATCTTATGTTTTGATAGTTTTCAGTTGAAATTGGACTCAAAAGGTTTTATCACTTCACTTATACTAATGTTGTTAATGAGAACTGTGTGAAGTTTTGTGTGAAAGAAATTTCCAGGTTAGTGGAGACAATGGTGTAATAAGGAAGTGAAAGGTTTCATGACTCAAGCAATATGAGTATGAAGATGAAGATATTGATGTCATTCAAGTGGTGACTCCATAAGAATCTACTAAATACCAAATTCAGAGACTTGCAGAGTCCGTTTTCGAATAGGTAACAGTTCTGGTAAGAAAAGTTCCACGAAAGATCTGTCCAGTTATATTTTTGCAGTTTTTAGCCAACATGGAAAGCTACAAAGAGAAAGAGGGACGGAAATGGAGCCAAAGTGGCTCACACCACCCTGTGGCACGGGCCCACCCTTGGTCGCGCCACCAGGTGGTGTGGCCACCTCGAACTCCGTCTCCGACCCGTTTTCTCCAAGTACCTTCCTTTTGTTGTGAAACTTCGTAATTAATAATCCCCCAGATCCCCCGAGGTTTGTATATCGTGTTCTCGTCGTGTTTTCGTTCCGATCTGTTTCTGCCAGGAACTATTTTTGGAAGCTTAGAAGCACAATGGTATCCGCCAAGGATAAGGGAAAGGAGCCTATGGAAGAAGATCTCCAAGACCCCGGGCAAGAGAAGGAGATCAAGAGTGAAGGTGAAGAGGAGACAAAGCAAGGCCAACATCCGCACACTGGCACTACCATTGCAAGGGTCATTGTTTAGCTCCGCGTCATTGTTTGGCTCCACGACCACTTCCTCCATGCGCCAAGAATCCTTTCCACACCCTTATCCATAAGCATCAACACCAGAATATGCCCAAGGAGAAATTACCGTCCAATTGGGATTTGCCTCGTTCTAGCCATGCAGGAAAAGAAGACTTCAAGGAGGAAGAGTGGGAAAAGAATCCCAAGAGCTGGGATCCGCAACCTGACATGATCATGCACCGCATCGAGCACAACTCGGAGTTGATTCGTAATCTCACCTTCGGGATTGAGGACTTGGGGAAACTGATCAAAGACCTCATCGAGAGAATACCACCACCACCGAAGGAGTAATTCTTCATCAGGTTTGGCATCCCCTTGGTTTGTTCCAAGATTGGGGGAGTGTCACGGTATCACATCACTATCTTCTATCTTTTTACCCTTTTAGTAGAGTCATGTCATGAATAGAGAAGTTATCATGTAGGATGGTTTGCATTATGGAAGTGTCCCCTCTCTCGTTAGATATGTATCCCTTGGTGTGAGTTGCCGTTATGGAATATTAATGGGAAGTTCTATCATTTACTCTTTTGCATATCTTATATTAGTTTTCAATTCATGGTTATATGATTGATCTTGTTGTTAGTATTGGTATCACGTTGGGATCATTGAGTTAATTTAGTTGGTTTTGGCAAACCTGGCTCGGTCAGTAGCAACACTATTTTTGAGAATTGAATAAAAAGATAAAAGTACCCTTAAAGAAATATAATTTTATCATCTTTCTTTCTTGATTTGCTCATAAGTTTAGTATTCTCTAGTTAAGATCTTTTGTGCTTTCAAGGAAGATTGCATGTTTGTTTTTATCACTTGTATGTTTGTTTTTCCTTCAACTCTTATACTTGCTACCCAGCCTTGCTAGCCAAAAATCTGTACTGAGAGGGAATTCTTCTTGTGCATCCAATCCTTAAACCAAAACCTATGCCATTTGTGTCCACCATACCTACATATTAGCACTATTGCTACTCCAAGTAAATTCTTGTTTTTATCTACCTTCCAAATTAAACTTGTTATGTGAAAGTTAGTGATTAAAGCTCTCACGAACTTGATGGCACACTTTAATTTATCGCACTTAATAAACTTGAACCATTGTGCCCATCTATGTTGCGTATATGCTTGCGGTTTGTGAGTTGTTGTAACATCCCAAAACTTTAATCCAAGGTTATTAAGATCCAAATCATCAAATTTAGAGTTAACAAAAACTTTTCCAATTAAAATGATTAAGGCATTCATATGTATGTGCATTTAAATTAGGAGTTGATTTGAATTGCCATGATTAAGTGATCCATTGATTGTAAAATGATTCTTAGGTGAAATAAACATCATCTAGATCATTCCCAAAAAAATCCCAAAGAAAAACAAATCAAAATGAATAAAATAACCAAATGGTCATTTGTGCCATTTTAATCAACATGCCTACTTTGGCTACTCCTAGAACTCAAAACCTAACAGAAACAAATGTGGATCTTTGCACCCCTTGATAGTACATGTAATGATGTACCAAGGCCCACTTTGTGATCTACCAAAAACTTTCAAACACTAATTTTAAATGGCATTTGAAAACTGAATGTAGTTCATATGGGAAGATCCCACTTATTCAAAAACCACTCAAAGGAGCTCCATTTTCAAAACCCAAGCAACCACAGAGGCTTAAGCATGTTCCTAGCAACTCCACCAAAAATCATCCAAAAATTCAAAACTTGAATTCTTGTGGCCATTTCTACAAACACCTTGTAGGCAGAATTCAAACGAAAAACCAAAAACACTATTTTGAGCAGTGTTTGGACCAAATTGGTCTCCCATTTTGCAACCACAGCCACCCAATGCACCCGCCTACCCTTCTCTAGCCCAGCCACCCACTGTGCCATGACCAAATGGTCATGGCCATTAAGGCCAAGCACCATTTGGGCACCCCAACCGGCGACAGTGCGCCACAGCCGCCGCCAGCGTCGCCCACCATGTCCAGGAGGTCGCCTGTGGTCCACCTCCACCGCCCAACCAGCCCCAGCCCGAGGACAGAGCCAGGAGAAGCCAAGAACCGCCGCGCCCGGAGCCTGTCCACCATGCCGAAGCCGCCCGCAGAGCACACCCGGTCCTCGCTCAGCCAGACCCCGCCTTGCTCCAGCCGCCCGTCTACATGATCACCACCGTCCTAGGAAGCTAATGGACATGCCCGTTCCCTCGACCATGCCCCTTAGTCGCCGGCCTCCACGAAACTCGCCGTCGGCAGAGACATAGTGCACGCCGCGCCACTCACCTCCCCCGACTGCAAACCACTGCACACGCACCTCCATGACACTCGCCAGGGCACCGCCCACCGTCCTAGCGCACCGCCCACACCTCTAGCTCGCTGTGCCGTCGTCACCGGCGAGCACCGCCCATGCTCCTCTGCCGCTTCGCCGAGCCTATAAATAGAGGCCTCCCCAGCACCAATTCGTCACACCACTCTCATCCCCTCCCTCTCACAGCACTCCTAGAGCCCTACCGGAGCAAGCCGCCGTTCGCAGTGCCGGAATTTTGCCGGAGTCTGCCGCGGAGGGAGAAGAAGGGGGCCGTTGATCAAGGCCACCTCTCGGGACGCTGCCGGTACCAGGAGAACCGCCGTCCTCGACTTGTTCGTTTGCCTGCCTCGCCGACCCTCGCCAGAGCCCTAGTAAGCCGCCCCAGACCCCCACCGAGCCGCTAGGGTTCCACCTCGCCGGCGACCTGTCCGTCGTCGACGACAAGCCACAGCCGTAGATCTTCCTTTTAATCTAACGGCCCACGTCGCCCCGTATCGCTTTGGGTTTAAAGAGCCGCTAACATGTAGACCCCCCTATTAGTTGTTCCCCACGCTGCGGAGCGCCACTGGGCCGGCCCATTTCCTTTCCCACGCTGACCCAGTAATTCAAATCTAGATTTTTCTATTTAGGTTTAAACTCAATTCTGTCCCTTAGTTCAAAAATCAATTCAGGAAAATTTACTGAACCAAATTGAGTGATTCCAATTTTGTTGGAAAGCTTCTGAAAAGATCTATCCAAGCACGTTGGATTTAATTCATTTAGAGTTAGATATCTCTCCTAGTAAAAATAACAAGACATAAGCATTTGCACATTAAAACATTTTTATAAAATCAACCATGATAGCTTTTGAGTTGATTCCAACTCTCAAAAATCACATTTAACCATGCCTATCTGAATATGTAATAATATTAAGGTTTACATGAAGTGACTTTGGACTAGTACCAAAATAATGCTATATAGGCATTTCTAGTCACTTTAAATCATTAAATATTAAACTTAAACCAAAGTAAATATGATCCAACCCTTAAATCACATTCCCTTATGTTAGAATATGTGGTGATGACATGTGTCCATATGATCCCATATTCTAAGTGGAGAATATTAAATCTTAGTTATTTTCATTGAGTAGAAATTACTTTTCTTAAATAAAAAGAATGAAGCTAGTTAATAAAACCTTGTGATGCTAGTGATGATAATAGATCATCAAGTGTGTGCCTTAGAGTGCTAAGTAGACTAGTTAAGCATTGTTTGGTGATTGTGTACTCCGTATGTATTTATAGACGATAGTACCGACCAAGCTTTCGAGGAGGAGGAGTTCTACCAAGAAGAGGAGGAAGAAAACTTCAGCCACTACACCAACCAAGGCAAGCTAACACGTGCAAGTATAATGCTTTGCAAGCTAGAATTAAGCTAGATAATCTGAGCAAGATGCACTAAGCATGCTTTGGTTATACCACTTTGACTAGTACCTACCCCAAGTCTTATTTCCAAGCTTTACTTTCTTTACTTTACCAAAGTCCCTTACTTGTTTTGAAGGTAGCATAAAAAGTATAAAACTTGACCTATCTAGATAACCTTAGATGTCATCCTATGGCATGAGATTGATCTTAGCATCCCACATTAGTGAACACTCTTAACTTAGTAGCTTAGAGCTAGATCAAAACTTGAGTCACTTTAGATGGGAACACTTGGTGAAAATGAATTATGAAAACCTTGGAATGATGAGTCATTCTATTGAGATGTTTTGACATTTGTTGAGAAACACAAATGGTTTATGATGATGAAAATGTTGAGGCATGAGCCTTAACCCTTTTACAAAACTGATGGTTAGATTCGGATACGATACCATTCCAAATTTACCGTACAACCACAATACCTGAATTGGGTAAGGCTTAGCCGGAAGTTTATATGCATTAGTATTAGTTCCCTCTTGGGAGAGGTTTGAGCTGAGGCTACCTCTCAATGTTGTCCACCTATGCAGTGCCCAAGATGACAGATGGTCATGGTTGGGAGGCTATGCTCATAGGAGAGGTGCTTATACTAGGGTGTGTAAAGGAAAGGTTATGTTTGATTATCTACATACTAAGTATGATGATTCAGGGTTATCCCTGATAGATGTATTGAATCTTGTGGTGAAAGTGTACCACCTCTGTAGAGTGTCAAACTATTCGAATAGCCGCGTCCACGGTTATGGACAGCTGGAGTGGCCATACTGTTTCGTTGTCAGATGTTTGCAAAATAACTTATGAAATGAATGATGAATCTAGACTTGACCACAACAGGGTTGTGACTATGACACTAGCTTCCCAACTTAAGTGATTCTAGAACTTTACTTTATCTTTCTTTGTTTCTGAACTCAGCTTAGGTTTCAAACATAACCTTATAGTTAAACTTAGAGTTAGTATTTTACACTAGAACTATCTGACTTGTTAGTGGTAGTTTGCGAGTACTTAAAGAGTACTCATGGCTTTTGTCCCTGGCTATTCTCATGGCCAGACTATGAAGGAGACTACCAAGATGATGGCCATCAGGATGGCTATGATAACTAGGACTATCTGCCTTCGTCAGCATTGCCTGTGCCCCTGACGATGGACCCCACCGCTATGCTTATTATTTATTCCGCTGCTTGTTGTATTAAGACTGGATCATGAGATCCTTATTTGTGTAAGACCATATTTTATGGTTTGTAATGGATGATGTACTGTGATATCCAATCTGTTATGTCTTGCAAAAATGGTAATCCTGGGATTGCGATGTATGACATAACAGGCATCTTGGATTAAAAATCTGGGTGTTGACAGTTGTGAATTAGCAGAACCATGTTGTCATGGGGAACGCTTTCAACATTGCACTGCTACTTTATACCTAGTTGATATCATGTTCTTTTGTATATGGATGTCATCGGTGTTAAATGAAAGGGGAGCTTGTAAGTCCATGGAGTTATGCATGCGTGTTAGAGAAATGCCTGGGCCGTTGGTCTAATCCATGCTGTCATGGTGGAAACCTGCAGCGTAACCATAATGAGCATCTATGAAGCATTCTTCTTATAAAAAAGAGATAGAGATTGAGAAAAAGAGAAAAATAAAAAAAGAGATGAGAAAAGAGGAACGAGAGAAAAAAGCACCATATTCCCATGGTAAATAAGAAGATTGTTGCGATGCTCGTTGTTTGCTTCCCTTGTCATTTTGATACGGGGATTCTTTCGTATCATCGGGCAAGGGGTACCCCGTTGGCAGTTCTCCATGATACACATGTGCTTACTATGACAAGAACTTACCGGTGACTAAACTTGAGTAGCATGAGGAGCGGCCCTCGTATTCAAGGGACATGAGATTTTCAACTTACAACTTGTCAAGCATATCCTCGTATTTGATCACTTTAACCTTAATCACCTAAAGATGCCTATGATAGGGGCAATGAGAGCTGAAAGCTAATAAGTACCATAATTTTTGGGAGCTCTTTATGAAACTTGAAATCCCTGCTTCCCTCTGCGAAGGGCCTTTCTTTTACTTTTTAGTTGAGTCAGCAAACCTATTCCTTTCTATCTCAGCAAGTATTTTGAGTTGTTGTTTTTCATTCATTCATATTGTGTTTCCTTTACTTATTGCAAGTTAAGTTATATGATAGTGAGTTATCTTATATTATGACTTATGTATTGATGAATGTGATGCTTCATGTCTGTATTCTTTTATCGACTCTTCCCTCCATAAACCTGAGGCCATGTTTATTGAGTTCTGCCAAAGGTGTTGCAAACGTATCCATAATTTTTGATGTTCCATGCTTGGTTTTATCTACTTTATTGTGTTTTGTCCACACTTTGGAGTACTTTTCATATGATTTCTTGGACTAACCTGTTAACAAGAGCCACAGTGCTAGCTGCCTGTTTTCTGCTGTTTTTGGTTCCAGGAAAGTCAGAAAATGAATATTCTCAGAATTGGACGGGACAAAAGCCAAAGTCATTATTTTACTGAGGGACACCTGGAGCAAGAATACGAGATGGAGAGGGGCTGGGGCCCGGCCACACCACCTGGCTGCGTGGCCAAGCCTGGCCCGCGCTAGGGGGTGGTCTGGCCGCCCCAGGCACCCCCTCGGTCTCTCCTTCCGCCTATATATTGCCTCTGTTACAAAAACCCTAAGTACCCGATCAAAAATCCATGAAAGAGTATGTAGCCGCCGTCATCTCCATCCCTAGATCGGGAGGGATCTGAAGCTCTTCCCGGCACCCTGCTGGAGAGGGGAATTCACCCTGGAGGCCTTGTTCATTATCATGCAAGCCTCCGGTGTGATGTGTGAGTAGTTCATCTCTGGACTACGGGTCCATGTAGTAGCTAGATGGCTGGTTCTCCTCCTTTGTGCTTTCATGTCTCGATCTTGTGAGCTCCGTTCATGATCAAGATCATCTATTTCTAATTCTGCATGTTGTGTTTGCGGGGATCCGGTGGATATTAGGATGCTATTTCAGAATGATTATTGATGCTATCATGTCTTTGTTATTTGTGATCTTGCATGCTTTCCATTGTTAGTAGCTATCTTGGCCAAGTAAATGTAGCAACTCCCAGAGTTAGTATTTATGCTCGATAGTGGGTTCATTCCTCTGGTAATCTGGAAGTGACAGAAATCTCTAAGGTACTAGATGTGTTGTTGCTACTAGGGAGAAAACAACAATCCTTTGTTCATAGAACAATCGTATTGTTTACTTTACACGCAATTTGTAATGCAATTATCCGTTGCTTGCAACTTAATACTAGAGGGGGTTAGAATGATAACCTAAAGGTGGATTATTAGTCATAGATGCACTTGCATGGCGGTTTATGTATAATGTTGTAATGCCCAATCGAATCTCAAAGGAGTCAAGATGATTAGTATATGCTTGTATGCTTTCTCGATGTTTGTCAATTTCCCGCTGTAATTTGTTCACCCAGCATGTTATCTATCTTAAGGAGAGCCACCTCTAGTGAACTATGGACCCCGGACCTTTCTTTTACTTTCAATCTTCAATCAACTGTTTACTGCTTTGTGTTTACTTTCTGCAAACTATTACTTTGTTCCACTCGATACGTTTAATCCTTTGTTTTTAGCAAAACTAGTGAGATTGACAACCTCATCGCAAGTTGGGGACAGAGTTCTGTGGTTGTGTTGTGCAAGTCTCCATCTTGCTGCTGGCACCGGTAGTGCGCCCTGCCAACGATCAGCTAGCAACACCTTTGGGGTGTTTCCTTGCTCCTACTGTTTCGATTAAATCTTGGTTTCATACTGAGGGAAAACTTGCTGCTGTGCTCATCATACCTTCCTCTTGGGGTTCCCCAACGAGCTCGATATATTTTGGGCCATCAAGATATTTTCCTGTTTATTTTACCTTCATGTTGATACGTTTCAAACGTATCCATAACTTTTGATGTTCCATTCTTGGTTTTATCTACTTTCTTGTGTTTTGTCCACACTTTGGAGTACTTTTCATATGATTTCTTGGACTAACCTATTAACAAGAGCCACAGTGCCAGCTTCCCGTTTTCTGCTATTTTTGGTTCCAGGAAAGTCAGAAAATGAATATTCGTGGAATTAGATGGGACGAAAGACAAAGTCATTATTTTACCGAGGAACACCTGGAGCCAGAATACGAGACAGAGAGGGGCTAGGGCCCGTCCACACCACCTGGCCACGCGTCTAGGCCTGACCGGCGCCAAGGGGTGGTCTGGCCGCCCCAGGCACCCCCTCGGCCTCTCCTTCCGCCTATGTATTGCCTCTGCTAAGGAAACCCTAAGTACCCGATCAAAATTTCACGAAAGAGTCTGTAGCCGTCGTCATCTCCATCCCTAGATCGGGAGGGATCTGAAGCTCTTCCCATGTCAACACCCGGATTTTTAATCCCAGATGCCCATTATGTCATACCTCGCAATCCCAGGATTACCATTTTTGCGAGACATAACGGATTGGATATCACAGTACATCATCCATTAAAAACCATACATAAGGTCTTACACAAATAAGGATCTCATGATCCAGTCTGAATACAACAAGCAGCGGAAATAAAAGATAAGCGTAGGGTGGGGTCCATCTTCAAGGGCACAGGAAATGCTGATGAAGGCAGATAGTCCTAGTTATCATAGCCGTCCTGCTGGCCATCATCTTCATAGTCTCCTTCATAGTCTGGCCATGAGAATAGCCAGGGACAAAATCCATGAGTACTCTTTAAGTACTCGCAAACTACCTCTAACAAGTATTATAATTCTAGGTTAAAGTGCTAAATCTAGGTTTAACTATAAAGTTAAATTTGAAACCTAAGCTGAGTTCTGAAGCAAAGAAAGATCAAATAAAGTTCTAGAATCACTTAAGTTGGGAAGCTTTTGTCATAAACACAACCCTGTTGTGGTCAAGTCAAGATTCATCATTCATTTCAAGTTATTTGGAAAACATCTGACAACGAAACAGTATGGCCATTCCAATTGTCCATAACCGCGGACGTGGCTATTCGAATAGTTTGACACTCTACAGAGGTGGTACACTTTCACCACAAGATTCGATACATCTATCAGGGATAACCCTGAATCATCATACTTAGTATGCAGATAATCAAACATAACTTTCCCTTTACACACCCTAGTATAAGCACCTCTCCTATGAGCATGGCCTCCCAACCATGACCATCAGTCATCTTGGGCACTGCATAGGTGGACATCATGAGAGGTAGCCTCAGCTCAAACCTCTCCCGCGAGGGAACTAATACTAATGCATATAAATTTCCAGCTAAGCCTTACCCAATTCAGGTAATGTGGTTGTACGGTAAATTTGGAATGGTATCGCATCTGAATCCAACCATCAGTTTTATAAAAGGTTTAAGGCTCATGCCTCAACATTTTCATCATCATAAACCATTTGTGTTTCTCAACACATGTCAAAACATCTCAATAGAATGCCTCATCATTCCAAGGTTTTCATAATTCATTTTCACCAAGGGCTCCCATCTAAAGTGACTCAAGTTTTTATCCACTCTAAACTACTAAGTTAAGAGTGTTCACTAAGGTGGAAATGATGGGTTCAATCTCATGCCCTAGGATGACATCTAAAGGGTTCTAAAATAGGTCAAGTTTTATACTCTTTATGCTACCTTCAAAAAGTAGAGAACTTTGGGTAAAGTAAAGGAAGTAAAATTTGTGAATAAGACTTGGGGTAACTAATAGTCAAAATGATATGACTCCAGCATGCCTATAGCATCTTGCTAAACCATCTAGTTTAATCCTAGCTTGCTAAGCATTATACTTGCAAGTGTTAGCTTGCATTGTTAATGGTGGCTTGCCTTGGTTGGTGCAGTGGTTGAAGTTTTCTTCTTATTCTTCTTGGTAGAACTCCTCCTCCTCGTAGACTTGGTCAGTACTATCGTCTATAAATACATACGGTGTACACAATCACCAAACAATACATAACTAGTCTAATTAGCATTCTAAGACACACATTTGATGATCTAATACCATCACAAGCATCACTAGTTTAATTCACTAGTTTCATTCTTTTTAATTTAGAAAAGTAATTTCTACTCATTGAAAAATTAACTAAGATTTAATATTCACCACTTAAAATATGGGATCATGTTGACACATGTCATCACCACATATTCTAACATGTGGGAATGAGATTTAAGGGTTGGATCATAATTACTTTGGTTTAAGTTCATTATTTAATGATTTAAAGTGACTAGAAAGGCCTATATAGCATTATTTTGGGTACTAGTCCAAAGTCACTGCAGGTAAACCTTAATATTATGACATATTCAGATAGGTATGATAAAATTTGAATTTTGAGAGTTGGAAACAACTAAAAACCTACCTTAGTTGATTTTATAAAAATGTTACAAGGTGCAAATGCTTTTGTTTTATTATTTTTACTAGGAGAGATCTATAACTCTAATTGAATTAAATCCAACGGGCCTAGATAGATCATTTCAATACCTTTCAGGCAAAATTGGTTTAATGCAATTTGGATTTGTAAATCTCTTTGAATTGATTTTCAAACGCAGAGATAGAACTAAGTTTAAACTAAATAGGAAAATCCTAATTCAAACTAACTGGTCGCGCAGGAAACTCTAACGGGCTGGCCCAGTGTCACTCCATGGCACGGGGCTCAACTGACAGGGGGGTCCACAAGTCAGCGGATCATAACGCGTGAAGCGGTACGGGGCAATGTGGGCCGTTAGATTAGACTGAGGATCAACGGTTGTGGCTTGTCGTCGATGACGGACCTGTCGCTGGCGAGCTCGAACCCTAGCGGCTCGGTGGGGGTCGATTGGGGGCAAACGGGCTGGTAGATGACGGCGAGGCGAGGCGCAATTGCAGCGGAGCTTGGGGTGCCCTAAATCGCAGACGCCCTTCTTCTCCTGTTGCGGTGGCTTCGGCTCCGATTCCGGCGAGGCAGAGCTCGAGCGGCATCGGCTAGATGTGGGTGAGGTTCAGTGAGAGGTGGGGAGTGAGTGAGTGTGGAGAAATGAGGCTGGGGTGGCTGCTTTATATAGGGTTGACGAGGGGGCAGAGCGGGCTCCGGTGAGGTCATCGGTGACGATGATGCGGGGCACTCTCGGCATGGGCGAGGGCGGCGATGGGTTCTCTGTCCCCCGGCGGTCCTCTGGGGCTTAAAGGCGCGGCAAGGCAAGGTCTCTACTAGTCGGGGGCGTGCAGTGAACTGAGTGCGGGCGGCGGTGTTCGACGCGGTTCCTCTAGGCTACTGGTCGCGAGCCGGCGAACGAGGATGTCTGGGCGGCTGCTGGGCTTGCTGCGGGTGCTGCCACGCAAGGCTAGGGCTAGGCGAGGCCGGTGCTGCTCTGGCGGGTGCGACGCTCCGGGGTGATCGGCATGGCGGACAGAGGCATGGGCACGAGCAACTGGGGCTGGTCCTCCGCTCGATTTTGGTCGGGGGCTGGTCGAGGCGGTGCGGTGTGATGGTGCTTGTCTCCCAGCGAGCAAAGGAGAGCGCGGGACGGCTTGGTGCGAGTTGTCCATGGTCGACATGGCGCATGGCGTTGGGCGGCTTGGCACTGGAGCAGATAGGGGTGAGGGAGAGAGAGCTAGGGCCGGGGTTTTAGCTGGGGGACAAGGGGACCGAGTTAGGCCCAAATGGTGACCAAATCCACTGCTCACTATAGTGTTTTAGGTTTTGTGAGATTTGTGTCTGCCACCTGTTTGATGAAATGGCCGCAAGAGACCAAAGTTTGAATTCTGCTTTCAAAAATTTTGAGTGTTCTCCACTGGTACTAGGTAGTCTCTGGTTGCAAGGGTTTTGAAAGTGGAGCTCAAATTGATGGTTTTTGAAATAGGGGTGATCTAGGCATATGCATTGAATTCAATTTTCACATGCCATTTAAAATAAGTATTTGAATGTTTTTAGCAGATCAAAAAGTGGGCCTTGGTACCTCATTATGTGTACTAGCAAGGGGTGTAAAGATCTAGAATTATCTCTATTGAGAAATGAGTGCTAGGAACACTCAAAGTAGTGTAGTGGATTAAAATGACCAAAATGACCATTCCTCCTTTTTAATTGTTTTTTATTTGATTTTTTTGGAAAAGTTTGGGAATGATGTAGATGATGTTTAAATCACCTAAGAAACATTTTACAAGCAAAGAATCACAGAACCATGGCAATTCAAATCAATTCTCATACACATGAATGCTTTCATTTTTACTTTGGAAAAGTTTTTATTAACCCTAATTTTGATGATTTGGATCTTGATAAGCTTGGATTAAAGTTTTGGGATGTTACAAACCTTCCCCCCTTAAACAAAAATCTCGTCCCGAGATTTACAAAGAAAACTAGGAGCTAAAGAGATCTGGGAACTCTGTCCTAATGTAATCTTCGCGCTCCCAAGTGGCTTCCTCCTCGGTATGGTTGCTCCACTGAATCTTGAGAAACTTGATGCTCCTGGTCCTGGTGGTTCTGTAAGCTTCTTCTAAGATACAGATGGGCACTTCCCGATAGGTCAGGTCATTGTTGATCTCTACAACTCTCTGATCGATGTTCTTGAAAACTTCAGTCTTCTCGGGCACTTCCAAGCATTTGCGAAGTAACGAGATATGGAACACATTGTGGATGGCTGACATCTCTTCAGGCAGTTCCAGTTGATATGATACTTCTCCTTGACAGTTCAGAATCTTGAAAGGTCTGATATATCTAGGGGCTAACTTTCCCTTCGGACTAAAATGTTGACTTCCCTTCAATGGTGAAACCTTGAGATACACAAAATCTCTGACATTGAAAGTCAGGTCTCTCCTTCTCTTGTCAGCATAACTCTTCTGTCTGGATTGAGCGGTCTTGAGGTGCTCACGGACTTTGTGAACTTTCTCCTCTGCTTCTCAGAGAATGTCGGGTCCAAAGATCTGACTCTCTCCTACTTGCGACCAATTCAAAGGGGTACGACACTTTCTTCCGTATAGGAATTGAAAAGGTGCCATCTGCAAACTAGCTTGATAACTGTTGTTATATGAGAATTCTACGAAAGGCAGGCAGCCTTTGATCAGTATTCCAACACACAAGCTCTAAGCATATCCTCTAGGATCTGGTTGACTCTCTCAGTCTGTCCATCAGTTTGTGGGTGATAAGCGGTACTGAAGTTCAACTTGGTTCCCAATCCTTCTTAGACTTTCTGCCAAAATCTTGAGGTAAATTGGGTTCCTCGATCTGATACGATGGTCTTGGGGGTTCCATGTAGACTGACAATCCTAGCAATATACTGATTACGCTAACCGCTTTCTAGGTAGTCTTGACAGGTATAAAGTGGGCTACCTTGGACAGTTTATCAACTATGACCCAGATTGAGTCATTTCCCCTACTAGAAGTAGGTAAACCGGTGATAAAGTCCATTCCGACGGAATCCCATTTCCATTCCGGAATCTGCAATGGTTGCAACAGTCCTGCAGGTCTCTGATGCTCTGCTTTGACTCTTTGACAGATGTCACATTTGGCGATGTAGCTTCCGATTTCTCTCTTCATCTTGTGCCACCAAAATTGCTCTTTCAAATCCTGATACATTTTCGTTCCTCCTGGGTGGATAGAATAAAGAGTATCATGAGCTTCCTTCATGATAACTTGCTTCAGTTCCGAATCTGCTGGCACACAGATACGTCCTTTGTACCATAGTACTCCTTCTTCATCTTCTATGATGTTGCCAAGGAAGCTAGAAAAGTCTTTGAACTTTTCAATATGCTAGGCTCATGTGTAGATGTTGTTGGTACACGAGAAAAGATGAACAAAACTGAACCTAATGGGAAAGAAATTAAGATACCAATACCCTTTAAACTAGTATCAATGCATGAAGCCATAGAAAAGAATCTTGATTGGATTGTTCCTGAAAACCCGTTTGATGAAAATAGTGAACCCAAGAGCGTTGAGAGAGGATCCTCTAGAACTTATTTGGATGAGATACCTTGCCATGTTGAAAATATTTCTGGTATTAATCTTAATGCTTCTTCATTTGAGAACACTTGATCCTTTTTCTTGCTTCTTATGCCTAACTTAAAGGCGTTAAAGAAAAGTACTTACTAGGAGATAACCCAAAAGTTTTAGATGAGTCTTGGAAGTTATTACTCCCTCCATCCCGGTTTACAGGGCTCAATCTGAAAAAATATTTGTCCCAAATTACTTTCTCTCTAAGGCCTGCATTCATTTAATTACCAGTAGTAACCCCTCTTATTAGTACTCTCCATTGGCATGCATGACCGGGTGTGGAAGAGATTGAGTTTAGCCTTGGGCATGCATGCATCCTGCATTGGTTGCATGCAGTGTGAAAGGGATCGATTTTACCATCCAATAGATTTTTTCCTTGGTCTCGATGCATATTCTCATGAGCCCTATAAACTGGGACAGAGGGAGTACTTCAGTAATAACCGCTCCTTATCCTTTTTATTTGCTTTTTGTGCCAAGAGTAACCTCTAATGAGAGAGAAGTAATGATTGGGAAAGTTGCTGTCCCGAAATAGATTTCTGTGCTTCACCATAAAAATTCGTGTAAAATCTATGTATGTCCTTTTGAGGCGTGAAGTTTTGTGCTTCTGCCCCAGGTTGTTATATAACTTTCATTAGTTCAACACATTTCGATTTGAGCAACAGAAGGTCTTCGAAAAAATTCGTCTTTACCTGCTGGTCTGTTTTGACAGATTTCTGCCATTTTCTGCATTTGCTTCTTGTTGGTTCCTTTTTGAGTTCTTTTGGGGAATTGAACTTTTTGAGGGAAGTGCTACAGTAGCTTGTGTTTTAATGGATGTTTTATTGGTGTTGGAACTGAACCTAAAGACTTATTATCTTGAGTGCACTAATGTTGCTAATAAAGATTGTGTGAAATTTTGTATGAAGGAAAAATTTCAGGTGTATGGAAGGAATGAGTAATGAGATGAAGGATGGACTAAAGCTCAAGCTTGGGGATGCCACGCGTGTCACCCAAGAAATATCCAAGAAGTACAAGCATCAAAGCTTGGGGATGCCCAAGGCATCCCCCTCTTCATCAATAAAATTCCCAGGTTTCTTCCAAACGCTTTATTTTTATTGTCTCATGCACAGTTGTGTTGTTCTTGGAGCGTCTTCTTTTTTGTTTTTGTTTTGGTTTTTCGTTTGCTTGGTTTGCTTAGTTTGCTGAATAAATTGGTTGGACCCCCTATTTCATACATTGGTTTTCAAATAGTTTGGTTTGGATTGGAAAAAGAGTAGGAAAGTTCATGCTTAAGTGGTAAAGAGAGCTTGTTTTTTACTGTGGCCTATGCTTTGTCATGCCATGCTTGATATTGTTTCGGATTTAGGCTTAGTATTCTTTGTTGTAGCATGACTTGTTATAAACAATTGAGATTGCTTAATGTGCCATGGAAGAATCATGCGTTGTTTTAGCATATTAAAGCATAGTATTGTGGTATTCTCCTTTGATGCTTTATTTGGGTTGACTTGGCGCATGCTCACACCATGTTATGACTATCCCAAGTCACGATAAGCCTTTATGATCCTTTAGATTTCAACTTGTAGTATCACTTTATGCTTTGATCAATGATGTTTTGTCGCTCTTCATGATTATGGCCATTATTGCTCTCTTAGTTTGTCACTCCCAGTCTTTTGCTAGCCTCCGCAACCAATTATAAGTTCCACTCATGCATCCAACTCCCTAAACCAAGTTATTCCAAAGAGTCCACCATACCTACCTACTAGCATATGCTATTCCAAGTATATTCATGTTTTTATCTACCTTCCAAATTAAACTTGTTATGGGAAAACTAGTGATTAAAGCTCTCACTAACTTGATGGCACACTTTACTTTTCTTGCCCTTAATAAACTTGAACCATTGTGTCGTCTATGTTGTATATTCTTGCACTTATTTGTTGGGGATTAGCAGAACCATGCTGTCATGGGGAACGCTTTCAACATTGCACTTGTACTTTGTACCTAGTTGATATCATGCTCTTTTGTCTATGCATGTCGTCGGTGTGAAATGAAAAGGGAGCTTGTAAGTCCATGGAGTTATGTATATGTGTTAGAGAAACGCCTAGGCCGCTAGTCTAATCCATGCTGACATGGTGGAAACCTACAGCGTAAGCATAATGAGCTGTCTATGAAGCATTCTTCTTATAAAAGAAGAGTCAGATATTGAGAAAAAAGAGAGAAAGAAAAAAAAGATTATAAAAAGAGGAAAGAGAGAAAAAAGCACCATATTCCAATGGTAAATAAGAAGATTGCTGAGATGCTTATTGTCTGCTTGCCTTGTCATTTTGATATGGGGATTCTTCCGTATCATCGGGCAAGGGGTACCCCATTGGCGGTTCTCTATGATACACATGTAGTTACGATGACAAGAATTTACCAGTGACTAAACTTGAGTAGCATGAGGAGCGGCCCTCGTATTCAAGGGACATGAGATTTCCAACTTATACTTCGTCAAGCATATACACCATAGTTTGTTCACTTTAACCTTAATCACTTCAAGATTCTTATGATAGGGGCAATGAGAGCTGAAAGCTATTAAGTACCATAATTTTTGGAAGCTCTTTATGAGACTTGAATCCCTACTTCCTTCTATGAAGGCCTTTCTTTTACTTTTATGTTGAGTCTCAACCTTCTATCTTTATGCACCTACTTTGACATCATAGTGGCCATTCTTAGTTCTATGTGCATTGTCCCAAGACTTGTTGATTGATGCATACCTTGATATTGCTTGTTTTAAACTATTTGTATCTAGTCACTCTTATGAACTTTGAAGGTGTCCGATGCATTTATGTTTGCTACTCTATGAGGGACAAGCTGAATACCACTATGCTATGTTTTCTTTATGTGAAACAAACAAACGTCTTGCAAAGCATTGTTATTCATGAATCTTTTGTTTGTACCTTTTCGTGTTGCAACATAGTTCTTTGTCTTATTGCTAGAACTTTGTCTTTCATGTTAATATTGAAGTAATATGATCCCAGCTTTGAATGTTTTACAAATACTTTGATCAACTTTATGCTGGTGCATGTCACCTCAAAAATTATTCTTTCTTTTTATCACTTACCTACTCGAGGACGAGCAGGAGTTAAGCTTGGGGATGTTCATATGTTGCAAACGTATCCATAATTTTTGATGTTCCATGTTTGGTTTTATCTACTTTCTTGTGTTTTGTCCACACTTTGGAGTACTTTTCATATGATTTCTTGGACTAACCTATTAATAAGAGCCACAGTGCCAGCTGCCTATTTTCCGCTGTTTTGGGTTCCAGGAAAGTCAGAAAATGAATATTCTCGAAATTGGACGGGACAAAAGCGAAAGTCATTATTTTATCGAGGACACGAGCCGAATAAGAGATGAGAGGGGGCTGGCCACACCACCACTGGCTGCCAGGCCTGGCCCACGCCAGGGGTGGTCTGGCCACCCCAGGCACCCCTCGGCCTCTCCTTACGCCTATATATTGCCTCTGATATAGAAACCCTAAGTACCCGATCAAAAATCCACGAAAGAGTGTGTAGCCGCCGTCATCTCCATCCCTAGATCGGGAGGGATCTGAAGCTCTTCCCGGCACCCTGCCGGAGAGGGGAATTCACCCTGGAGGCCTTCTTCATCATCATGCAAGTGAGTAGTTCATCTCTGGACTATGGGTCCATGTAGTAGCTAGATGGCTGGTTCTCCTCCTTTGTGCTTTCATGTCTAGATCTTGTGAGCTCCGTTCATGATCAAGATCATCTATTTCTAATTCTGCATGTTGTGTTTGCGGGGATCCGATGGATATTGAGATGCTATTTCAGATTGATTATTGATTCTATCATGTCTTTGTTATTTGTGATCTTGCATGCTTTCCGTTGTTAGTAGCTATCTTGGACAAGTAGATGCTAGCAACTCCAAGAGTTAGTATTTATGCTCGACAGTGGGTTCATGCCTCTGTTAATCTGGGGAAGTGACAGAAATCTCTAAGGTACTAGTTGTGTTGTTGCTACTAGGGAGAAAACAACAATCCTTTGTTCATAGAACAATCGTATTGTTTACTTTACACGCAATTCATAATGCAATTATCCGTTGCTTGCAACTTAATACTGGAGGGGGTTCGTATGATAACCTGAAGGTGGATTATTAGTCATAGATGCAGTTGGATGGCGGTCTATGTATAATGTTGTAGTGCCCAATCGAATCTCAAAGGAGTCAAGATGAGTAGTATATGCTTCTATGCTTTCTCGATGTTTGTCAATTACCCTGCTGTAATTTGTTCACCCAGCATGTTATCTATCTTAAGGAGAGCCACCTCTAGTGAACTATGGACCCCGGTCCTTTCTTTTACTTTCAATCTACAATCAACTGTTTACTGCTTTGTGTTTACTTTCTGCAACTATTACTTTCTTCCACTTGATATGTTTAATCCTTTGTTTTCAGCAAAACCGGTGAGATTGACAACCTCATCGCAAGTTGGGGACAGAGTTCTGTGGTTGTGTTGTGCAGGTCTCCATGTTGCTGCTGGCACCGGTAGTGCGCCCTACCAACGATCAGCTAGCAACACCTTTGGGGTGTTTCCTTGCTCCTACTGGTTCGATTAAACCTTGGTTTCATACTGAGGGAAAACTTGCCGTTGTGCTCATCATACCTTCCTCTTGGGGTTCCCCAACGAGCTCAATATATTTTGGGCCATCAAGCTATTTTTCTGGCGCCGTTGCCGGGGAGTCAAGGATATCTTCACAAGGGGAGTCCCTCATAATCAATCTCTTTACTTTGTTATTTTTGTTTTGCTTAGTTTAATTTTGCTTTGTTTGCTTGTTTCTTTATCAAAAACACAAAAAAATTAGTTTAGAAGTTGGCTTTCTTTATTAAAAACACAAAAAAATGACTACTCTTGAAAACACTAAGTTGTGTGACTTCACTAGCACCAACAACAATGATTTTATGAGCACACCTATTGCTCCACCTGGTCCTGAAGCTACTTTCTTTGAGATAAAACCTGCTTTACTCAATCTTGTTGTGAGAGAACAATTTTCTGGTATTGGTAATGAAGATGCTGCAACCCATCTAAATAACTTTGTTGAACTTTGTGAGATGCAAAAGCATAAGGATATAGATGGAGATATTATTAAGCTTAAATTGTTTCCTTTCTCTTTGAGAGGAAAAGCTAAAGAATGGTTGAATTCCTTAACTAGGAATAGTATTGATTCTTGGACTAAATGCAAAGATGCTTTTATTGGAAAATAGTATCCTCCTGCTAAGATTATATCTATGAGAAGTGAAATAATGAAGTTTAAACAATCTGATAATGAACATGTTGCTCAAGCTTGGGAAATAATGAAATCTTTGGTAAAGAATTTTCCCAATCATGGACTGACTGCTTGGATGATTATCTAAACTTTTTATGCAGGATTGAACTATTCTTCAAGAAACCTATTGGATTCGGCTGTTGGAGGTACCTTTATGACCATTACTTTGGGAGCTGCAACAAAGCTTCTGGATAATATGATGGTTAATTACTCTGAATGGCATACTGAGAGAGCTCCACAAGGTAAGAAGGTAAATTCTGTTGAGGAAACCTCCTCCTTGAGTGATAAGATTGATATTATTATGTCTATGCTTGTTAATGGGAAAGCCCATATTGATCCAAATAATGTTCCCTTAGCCTCTTTGGTTGCTCAAGAAGAGCAAGTTGATGTGAACTTTATAAGAAATAATAATTTTAGCAACAATGCCTACAGGAATAATTTTGGTAACAACAATTATAAGACATATCCTCCATACAATGGTAATGCTTATGGAAATTCCTACAACAACAATAGGAGTTCTCCCTCTGAACTTGAAGTTATGCTTAAAGACTTTATTAGTAAACAAACTGCTTTCAATAAAACTATTGAGGAAAAACTCTCTAATGCTGAAAGAAATATAGCAACTTTGGCTGAAGCTCAATCTTCTTTGAATAAAAAGGCTGCTAAACCTGAAACTAATGATAATCCCTTTGCAGCTACTAATGCCATACAAGTCAGAATTGATGAGAATGTTAGACTATTAGCTGAACTGCATGCTAAATGGGAAAAAGAAGATGAAATTGCTAGAAACATTAGTGTTTCTACTATCACTACCACTAGGGTTGAAGCAGTAATAGCTCTACTACTTTAGATGATAATTATGATTTTAATGTTGATGGTTGCAATATCTCTGAAGTTATTAAGTTCCTACAAAAGCTTGCTAAAATTCCTAATTCTAGTGCTATGAATATGGCCTTTAGAAAACACATTACCGATGCTCTCATAAAGATTAAAGAAGAAAAGATGAAACATAAAGCTTCTATTCCTATAAAACAAGAGGATGGTTGGGAACCCAGCATTAATATGAAAGTGAATGATTTTGATTTCAAAGCTTTATGTGATCTTGATAGTAGTGTTTCTATTATGCCTAGAAGGATCTATGATATGCTTGATTTGCCACCACTTGAAGATTGTTATTTGAATGTCCCACTTGATGATAATGCTAAAAATAAACTCATGGGGAGTATTAATGATGTTCTTATTATGGTTAACAATGCCTATGTCCTCGTTGATTTCTATGTTTTGGATGTTGAATGCAATGCTTGTTGTCCTATTACTTTGGGAAGACCTTTTCTTAGAACTGTTGGTGTCATTATTGATATGAAAGAAGGCACCATTAAATATCAACTCCTACTCAAGAAAGGTATAGAACACTTCCCTAAGAAGAGATAGAAGATTTCTTTTGCCTCTCCTATGAAAACAAAATTTGGTCTTAATGCTTCTTCATTTGAGAACACTTGATTCTTTCTTGCTTCTTATGCCTAACTTAAAGGCGTTAAAGAAAAGTACTTATTGGGAGATAACCCAAAAGTTTTAGATGAGTCTTGAAAGTTATTACTTCAGTAATAACCTCTCCTTATCCTTTTTATTTGCTTTTTGTGCCAAGAGTAACCTCTAATGAGAGTGAAGTAATGATTGGGAAAGTTGCTGTCCCGATACAGATTTCTGTGCTTCACCATACAAATTCGTGTAAAATCTCTGAACGTCTTTTTGAGGCGTGAATTTTTGTGCTTCTGACCCAGGTTGTTATCTAACTTTCTTTAGTTCAACACTTTTTTATTTGAGCAACAGAAGGTCTTCGAAAAAATTCGTCTTTACCTGCTGGTCTGTTTTGACAGATTTCTGCCATTTTCTGCATTTGCTTCTTGTTGGTTCCTTTTTGAGTTCTTTTGGGGAATTGAGATTTTTGAGGGAAGTGCTACATTAGCTTGTGTTTTAATGGAAGTTTTATTGGTGTTGGAACTGAACCTAAATACCTATTATCTTGAGTGCACTAATGTTGCTAATAAAGATTATGTGAAGTTTTGTATGAAGGAAAAATTCCAGGTGTATGGAAGGAATGAGTAATGAGATGAAGGATGGACTAAAGCTCAAGCTTGGGGATGCCACGCATGTAACCCCAAGAAATATCCAAAAAGTACAAGTCTCAAAGCTTGGGGATGCCCAAGGCATCCCCTTCTTCATCAATAAAAATTCCAGGTTCCTTCCAAACGCTTCATTTTTATTGTTTCATGCACAGTTGTGTTGTTCTTGGAGCGCCTTCTTTTTCGTTTTCGTTTTTGTTTGCTTTGTTTGCTTAGTTTGCTGAATAAATTGGTTGGACCCCCTCTTTCATACATTGGTTTTCAAATAGTTTGGTTTGGATTGGAAAAGGAGTAGGAAAGTTCATGCTTAAGTGGTAAAGAGAGCTTGTTTTTGACTGTGGCCTATGCTTTGTCATGCCATGCTTGATATTGTTTTGGCTTTATGCTTAGTATTCTTTGTTGTATCATGACTTGTTATAAACAATTGAGATTGCTTAATGTGCCTTGGAAGGACCATGCGTTGTTTTAGCATATTAAAGCATAGTATTGTGGTATTCTCCTTTGATGCTTTATTTGGGTTGACTTGACGCATGCTCAAACCATGTTATGACTATCCCAAGTCACCATAAGCCTTTATGATCCTTTAGTTTTCAACTTGTAGTATCACTTTATGCTTTGATCAATGATGTTTTTTTTGCTCTGCATGATTATGGCCATTATTGCTCTCTTAGTTTGTCACTCCCAGTCTTTTGCTAGCCTCCGCAACCAAGCATGAGTTCCACTCATGCATCCAACTCCCTCAACCAAGTTATTCCAAAGAGTCCACCATACCTACCTACTGGCATATGCTATTCCAAGTATATTCATGTTTTTATCTACCTTCCAAATTAAACTTGTTATGAGAAAACTAGTGATTAAAGCTCTCACGAACTTGATGGCACACTTTACTTTTCTTGCCCTTAATAAACTTGAACCATTGTGTCGTCTGTGTTGTATATGCTTGCACTTATTTGTTGGGGCTTAGCAGAACCATGCTGTCATGGGGAACACTTTCAACATTGCACTTGTACTTTGTACCTAGTTGATATCATGCTCTTTTCTCTATGGATGTCGTCGGTGTGAAATGAAAGGGGAGCTTGTAATTCCATGGAGTTATGTATATGTGTTAGAGAAACACCTGGGCCGCTGGTCTAATCCATGCTGACATGGTGGAAACCTGCAGCATAACCATAATGAGCTGTCTATGAAGCATTCTTCTTATAAAAAAGTGTCAGATATTGAGAAAAAAAGTGAAAAAGAAAAAAAGATTATGAAAAGAGGAAAGAGAGAAAAAAGCACCATATTCCCATGGTAAATAAGAAGATTGCTGAGATGCTCGTTGTCTGCTTGCCTTGTCATTTTTATATGGGGATTCTTCCGTATCACCGGGCAAGGGGTACCCCGTTGGCGGTTCTCTATGATACACATGTACTTACGATGACAAGAACTTACCGGTGACTAAACTTGAGTAGCATGAGGAGCGGCCCTCGTATTCAAGGGACATGAGATTTCCAACTTATACTTCATCAAGCATATACACCATATTTTGTTCACTTTAACCTTAATCACTTCAAGATTCTTATGATAGGGGCAATGAGAGCTGAAAGCTATTAAGTACCATAATTTTTGGAAGATCTTTATGAGACTTGAATCCCTACTTCCTTCTATGAAGGCCTTTCTTTTACTTTTATGTTGAGTGTCCACCTTCTATCTTTATGCACCTACTTTGAGAGCATAGTGTCCATTCTTAGTTCTATGTGCATTGTCCCAAGACTTGTTGATTGATGCATACCTTGATATTGCTTGTTTTAAACTATTTGTATCTAGTCACTCTTATAAACTTTGAAGGTATCCTATGCATTTATGTTTGCTACTCTATGAGGGACAAGGTGAATACCACTATGCTATGTTTTCTTTATGTGAAACAAACAAACGTCTTGCAAAGCATTATTATTCATGAATATTTTGTTTGTGCCTTTTCATGTTGCAACATAGTTTCTTTGTCTTATTGCTAGAACTTTGTCTTTCATGTTATGATTGAAGTATTGTGATTTTAGCTTTGAATGTTTTACATATACTTTGATCAAGTTTATGATGGTGCATGTCACCTCAAAAATTATTCTTTCTTTTTATCATTTACCTACTCGAGGACGAGCAGGAGTTAAGCTTGGGGATGTTGATTCGTTGCAAACGTATCCATAATTTTTGATGTTCCATGTTTGGTTTTATCTACTTTCTTGTGTTTTGTCCACACTTTGGAGTACTTTTCATATGATTTCTTGGACTAACCTATTAATAAGAGACCACGATGCCTACTGTTTTACGCTGTTTTTGGTTACAGGAAAGTCGAAATGAATATTCTCAGAATTGGATGGGACAAAACTAAAGTCATTATTTTACCGAGGACACCTCGAGCGAATCTGAGGACGGAGAGGCTGGGGCCCGGCCACACCACTGGGCAGCGGCCATGCAGCCCGCCAGTGGTGGTCTGGCCACCCCAGGCACCCCCTCGGCCTCTCCTTCCGCCTATATATTGCCTCCGATACGGAAACTCTAAGTACCCGATCAAAAATCCATGAAAGAGTCTGTAGCCGCCATCATCTCCATCCCTAGATCGGGAGGGATCTGAAGCTCTTCTCGGCACCCTGCCGGAGAGGGGAATTCACCCTGGAGGCCTTCTTTATCATCATGCAAGCCTCTGGTGTGATGCGTGAGTAGTTCATCTCTGGACTACGGGTCCATGTAGTAGCTAGATGGCTGGTTCTCCTCCTTTGTGGTTTCATGTCTAGATCTTGTGAGCTCCGTTCATGATCAAGATCATCTATTTGTAATTCTACATGTTGTGTTTGTGGGGATCCGATGGATATTGAGATGCTATCTAGGGACAGAGTTTAATCCTTTGTTTTTAGCAAACTATTACTTTCTTCCACTCAATACGTTTAATCCTTTGTTTTTAGCAAAACCAGTGAGATTGACAACCTCATTGCAAGTTGGGGACAGAGTTATGTGGTTGTGTTGTGCAGGTCTCCACGTTGCCGATGGCACCGGTAGTGCGCCCTACCAACGATCAGCTAGCAACACCTTTGGGGTGTTTCCTTACTCCTACTAGTTCAGTTACACCTTGGTTTCATACTAAGGGAAAACTTGTTGCTATGCTCATCATACCTTCCTCTTGGGGTTCCCCAACGAGCTCGATATATTTTGGGCCATCAATAGTGACGTGGAGTTTTTCCTCCAATTGACATCTGCGCGGTCCTCCTGACCCTGATAGATCTCGCCAACACTCCAATGCTTGCAATGGTAGTGCCGATGTGAGGATGTTGGCCTTGCTTTATCTCCTCTTCATCTTCACTCTTGATCTCCTCCTCCTGACCGGGGTCTTGGAGATCTTCCTCCATAGGCTCCTTTCCCTTATCCTTGGCGGACACCATTATGCCTCTAAACTTTCAAAAATAGTTCCTGGCAGAAACAGATCGAAATGAAAACACGACGAGAACATGATATACGAACCTCGAGGGATCTGGGGGGGATTATATATTACGAAGTTTCACAACAAAACAAAGGTACTGGGAGAAAACGGATCGGAGATGGAGTCCGAGGTGGCCACACCACCTGGTGGCACGGCCAGGGTTGGGTCCGCGCCACAGGGTGGTGTGAGCCACCTTGGATCCTTTTCCGTCCCTCTTTCGCTTCGTAACTTTCCTTGTTGGCTAAAAACTGCAAAAATATAACTGGACAGATCTTTCGCAGAACTTTTCTTACCAGAACTGTTACCTATTTGAAAACAGACTCTGCAGGTCTCTGAATTTGGTATTTAGTAGATTCTTCCGGAGTCACTACTTGAACGATATCAATATCTTCATCTTCATACTCATATTGCTTGAGTCATGAAACCTTTCACTTTCTCATTACACCATTTTCTCCACTAACCTGGAAATTTCTTTCACACAAAACTTCACACAATTCTCATTAGCAACATTAGAATAAGTGAAGTGATAAAACCTTTTGAGTCCAATTTCAACTGAAAACCATCAAAATATAAGCTACTGTAGCAACTCCTTCCGAAAACCCAAAAAGAATTCAAAAAAGAAATCGATTAAAGAAGCAAATGCAAGAGTGGCAAAATCTGTCAAAACAGACCAGCGGCTAAAGATCAATTTTTTTGAAAATCTTCTGTTGCTCAAATCAAAAAGTGCAAAACTAATGAAAGTTAAATAAACACCTGGGGCAGAAGAACAAAACATTACAGCTCAATCCGACATACAAAGATCTCTCACGAATTTTAACGGTGAAGCACAAAAATCTGTTTTGGGACAGCAACTTTCCCAAATCTTACTTCTCTCTCATTAGAGGTTGAACTTGACACAAAAACCAAACAAAAAGGATAAGGAGCGGTTATTACCGAAGTAATAACTTCCAAGACTCAAAGAAACAAAAACAAACTGAAATCAAAAATAAATTGGGTTGTCTCCCAAAAAGCTCTTTCTTTATAGCCATTAAGATGGGCACGATAATTTTGATAATGCTCACATAAGAATATGAATTGAAGTGAAAGAGAGCATTAAGAAGAAAAAATACACATGTTTAAGTCTAACCCACTTCCTATGCAAGGGAATTTTGTAAACAAACAAGTTGTTGAAACCAGAGGCTACTAGCATAGGAAGGCAAAAGAAGTGCAACATAAAAACTTTCAGCATAAAGCGAGGAAACTTGATATTATTGAGATACATAAGAACGCTTTTCCCTCTCTCATAGTAGCTTTCAGTATCATGCATAAACTTAACAATATAACTATCACAAGGACCATCGTAACAATGATCACTTATCCTAACAAAAAACACAGGAATACTAGCTCTCATAACACCACTTTGTGAGACAATATTAGAGGTATCCTTACAAAGGATAGTGTGTCCCTCTTCTACATATTTAGTGACAAAGTCTTTCACATTTCCTATTATAGGTTCATCATCCATTTGTTTATCAGGTTCAACAGCTTTATTTGTACTTTCATTAACCATACTAGCTATCATAGAATGTTCCTTTATCTTAACTGGGAAAGGGATTTTCTCAATGTAAGGTTCAGGTAAAACATGATTAGCAGTATAAACTTCAGTATTTCTTGTAGGAACACTCTTAGCAACATCTTTATAAGGTTCATGATACTTATTCTACTTATTTTTAGGCACTTCAAGCAAAAGCCTTAAAATAAGTTGCAATAGCTTGAGAGTCTAGACCATAAGCATTACTAATATTTTAAAAGTCATTAGTTCCCATAAAAGATTCAATGCATTCATAATCATAATCTATACCTGACTTTCTTCCTTTGTCATTCTTCCATGCTTCAGCATTATCTTGAATACGGTCCAGAAGATCCTATTTAGCTTCTTCTCCCATGCGAGTGAATGATCCAGCACAAGAAGCATCCAATAAATCCTTATCATGAAGAGAAAGCCTTGCATAAAAGTTATTGATAATAATATTGTTGGGGAGCTCATGAATGGAACATTTTAGCATTAGTAACTTCAATCTCCCCCAAGCTTGAGATGTACTCTCTCCATCAAGAGGCCAAAAGTTGTATATTTGATTCCGATCTTTATGAATCTCTCTAGGAGGATAAAACTTTGAATAAAAGAGAGGCACTATTTCCTCCCATTCAAGAGCTTGACCATTCTTCAGCAGCTTATACCATTCCTCGGCTCTTCCTTTCAGTGACAATGAAAATAACTTCTTCTTAACTTGATCTGTAGTAATACCTGCACACTTGAACAACCCGCATAATTCGTGTATAAAGAGTAAATGATCACCGGGATGGACAGTTCCATCCCCAACATAGTAGTTATTCATAACACGATCAATAATTCTCGTAGGTATTTTAAAAGTATCATTCTCAGCAGGTGGTGGTTCATCTACTAACTTAGCAGTGGTAGTAGCATTACGAAATAAGAAACTCAGCGAATTATCCATATTGAAAATAAAGCAACTAACAGAAGTAAAAAATACTCACAGTAGAAGTTTCCTTTACCAGGTCCACTCTCCAATAGCGCTTCACTCCCCGGCAACGGCGCTAGAAACTAGTCTTGATGACCCACAAGTATAGGGGGTGTACCGCAGTATTTTCGATAAGTAAGAGTGTCGAACCCAACGAGGAGCAGAAGGTGCTGGCTAGTGGTATGGATCAGGAATTCTCTGCAAATACTTAGCAAACGGATTTTTAGAGGTTTTTGATAATGCAAGTAAATAAAGTACGAGTAAATAAAATACAATAAGAATAAATGCAGCAAGTGGCCCAATCCTTTATTCAGCAAAGGACAAGCCGGTTGTATTACTTAAGACGACCAAACGTTCTCGAGGACACACGGGAATTCTGTCAAGTGCTTTCGCTTCATATAGTTTATCAATCTTCTTTAGTCTACTAAGTGTTGTGTGGGTGAACCTGTGCTAATCTACCGACCTTACTAGGACTAATACATACTTGTGATTATACCCCTTGCAAACATCCGTAATTATAAGAAAGTAATTAAGGTAGAAACCTAACCACTGCTTTAAACTCTAAGACCCTGACGTCCCTTGTGCAATGGTTTCCTAACAGGGGTTTAGGTTTCTGTCACTCCGGCAACCCCTACGAATAGTAGCCAAATACACAATGTATTCCCCTAGGCCCATATAGGTGAAGTGTCATGTAGTCGGCGTTCACATGACACCACTAGAAGAAGTACGCCACAACTTAAATATCAAACTATTGAATCTTTCTCAAGACAATTCCACTACTAACAATATGACTTCTCCCATGTTCTCAGTAACAAAACAAACTACTCACAAGACATCATATGGATCATGATCAGAGATGGAATAATGATGTATAACAATCTGAACATAAATGATAATTCAATGGTTCACTCAATAGCATCAACTACAAAGAGTAATCAACACCGGGAAAGTTTCCCCTAAGAACTATGCAAGATTCAACCCAATTGTTACAGCAATATGGAGATGGTAATGAGGGTGCTGATGGTGATGATGGTGGTGATGATGATGATGATCCCGATGAAGTCCAGCTTGATGGTGGTGTTGATGGCGACGATCTCCCCTCTCCGGGAAGGAATTCCGCCGGCATAATTCTGTCTGCCAGAGAGATCTTTCTCTCTCGGTGTTTTCCGCCCCGCAGAGGTGGTGGAATCTTTCTGTGGTCGCTCCCCAGGTATTAGGGTTCCGTGGAGATAATATACGCCAGAGGGGAGAGCTGGAGGTGGGCCAGGGCGGCCACACCACCTGGTGGCGCGGCCTAGGGTGGCCCGTGCCAGGGGGTGGTGTGGGCCCCTTGTGGCCCATCTCCACTTCCCCTTCTGGCTTTCTTCGTCTTCTGGAAAAATAGGATTTTCCATGTATTTTTTTGGATTTTCTGATCTTCGCGAATTTTGCCTCCAAGCAGCACCTTTTCCATCAGAATCCTGACTGTAGTGGTCCATGCTCCAAAAGTCATCAACCATGCAAAAATAGATAAAATAACATAAGTATCATCTCTTAATATGAAATATATCAATGAATAATAGTAAATTATGATATAGAATAGTGATGAAAAATGGACGTATCAGGGAGGCGCGGAGGACGCGGCCAAATCAGCACGCCACCACGCTCTCCCTCAACGCTGTTGTCGCCCGACGAGGTCGACCCAGGCATCCAGTTCGCCGTGGCCATCCACTTCGGCATGCCGAGTGACAAGCTGCTCCTGCCCCGCAGATTCGTGACCCTGGTCGACGACGCACCGTCCCCGCTTGTGTCGAAGCGGGTAACATCCTCGTCTTCAAGTACGACAGCGAAGGAAGGCTCGGCGTTAGCGTCTTCGACAACAACATGTGCTGGAGATGGTACCGCTCGGCCTCCTCCTCTGACTCCGACTCCGATGAGTAGGCTAGGATACACGCGCACCATGTACGACGAATCAATGTAGGCATTGGCCATAGCCCTAGAACATTTTGTTACAAGCACACCACGCACACCTACAACAACGCGCTGCTACCGGCTGCGTCGGGTCAGATACACCATTCATCATCGAGAGACACGATGATCGCCTGCTGCGTCTGCACCTCCTTTTTAGCTCGGTCGAGGCGGGCTCGCAGGGACGTCGTCAGGATTGGCCCGCACCGCTTCCCGGAGGTCGCCACGCATCAATACGAGTTGGTCCTATTGCCGGTACTCCGACAGGAAGACGCATTCCGCCACCATCGTGAAAGGCTCGCCGGTGGTCATGTGACGGTTGTAGAAAGGGAGATGCGGCGGCCCGGGGTGCAGAGTGTAAATCCGCGGGTGACCCAGAATCGGACACTCCGGCGGGTTCGGCAACCACGAGAGCAGCGGGTGCTCAGGCACCTCTTCTCTGCCGGCATCGGGGTTGGCACGGAGCTCGTCAGGACGACGACGGTGGCAGCCAGGCATGGTAGTCTTGTGCTTGGGGTGGCGCGGATCTGGTCGAAGATATCTCGGTTATGGCGGCGCCTGAACGTGGCGGGAAACGTCTAGAACTCGCGGAAAGCGGCGAGAAAGAAAGGCGGGAGACGGCGTGACGACGGGAAGACACTATAAATACGGCGTTGGTGATGGTCAAGCGCGGACAAATGGATCGCACCGCTGGGCGTGGTCAGCCGAACAGGCCAGACTCCAACCCAAAAGACACCGCGGATCGGTTCAAACGGACAGAAATAGACCGTTTGGGTCGGCCCGGTGGATATGCCCTCATGACAGTTGTCTCAGGCTGGGCTGTTTCTGTATATGATATTTACTTAGACGCCTAATAAGCAGGGTGCATGTACATTTTTTTTTCTTGCCATGGGAATGAAATAAAATAGAGGATTATAATTTTACGGTCTGACACATGACCTGCATGGTTGCCGGTGTCCGTACTCAGAAGTAAGGAACTTGTAAATTTAATTTAAAAATCGCGCCAACTTAACTGGTTTGGTTAAAAAAATATTTGGTTTGCTGCGTGCCCGTCCGTTCGTATAGGCGGACCTTTGCCATCTCTCCACCCTTGGTTCCAGCTATCGCGCCGGCCACGCTGCTGCGTGCCCGTCCGTCCGTCTACCGGCGGTTTGCCATCTTTCCCGTTGGCACATGGGGGACATTGGTGCTGGTTATTTGATTCTCGACCCTTGACACGCTTGCTGATTCCATGCACGATGCACTTTAGAACCTATTAGATGAATAGGCGCGCTTCGCCGCTGCCTATATTGTGTTTTAGCACAGCCTAGCCGATCACGATAGGCTTGTAGAATAACACAATAATAATTTTCTAGTTCAGAATCTAATCATGAAAGTATATAAAGGGGATAATCTTAAAATAAAGGTCTTATAAAGCAGTAGATCATTAGTAAATAGCAAAGTTAGTCTTTGCCATAGAAGTTTGAAGTACAGTCACTTGAATAAGCGTTATGAATAATCCAACACATACAATATTTCATCCAGATTGACATGTAACCTGAAAAACATTAAGAACTGCACTAAAATAAGAGCAACATCCTCCAAATTGTCATCCATAGGCACAATGTATGAAAAGACATAATCCACCTCGTGCGTGCTGAATAACCAAATGCGTGGTAGGAAAAACAATTCGAATTGACCCCAAAACACTTTAGAGTAATGCATGCTGAAAAGAATGGCCTGGGAGGACTCAAAAGCTAGCCTGCTTACAGTTTAGAGTAATGCATCGTGGAAAGAATGGAAGGTTACAATAACAATGGAGAAGTAAAAAATCAATTTGAATAGCATATATAAAAACAACCACTTAAAGTTCTGAATTGTGTATTTTAAGATGCAGCTATTTACCAAAATTCATCTATTGTAGTTCCATTAGACTGTACTTAAGTTTTGGATTTTGGGTTAACCAAAGCAACCATAAGTAGCCTAAAAAGGAGTAAGGTGAAATATACCACCGTGACATTCTAAACTGGGTAAAATTCTCCAGCATTACTCCACAGAAAATTTTAAACTGGCCAATATACAGTTTATTTTTCTTGTAATAGTTTCAAATTGTGATTGAGGAATGTTTCCTAATGAATGTTGAAGAAGCAACAAAAATGTAATAGGTACAGCAAAGGTTGAACACCATATGAAAATCTTTCACGCTTAGATGTCAACCCCCCTCTCCCCCTGTTGGGTCCGCAGCATAGAAAACAAAAAAATTCCTACGGTGTGAACTACACGCCAAGATCTATCTACTAGGTACAAAGCAACGGGTGGACATACATCCAATGAGAACTTACCCTCGTAGACAACGAGTTTTGTTAACGAGTAGGAACTCGTCGTTGATGTAGTCATGCACTTGCCGATCTCAAGATCGTGATGAAGTCCAGCAGGTCCGGCTCCAGCACGTCCATTAAATCCAGCTCCAGCACCACCAAGTACAGCACCGCAAAGCAGCGGTGCATCCGTGATCGCACACACGTCCGGTACCCCGACAACCTCCATCCCTCGCTCCAGCAAAGCAGCGGAAGCAGCAACTCCTTTCTAGATAAAACCACCGGGAACATGTATCTCGCTAATCCGAGATCATGGGGGGATAATAATAGAGGGGGAGAGAGATCCTTCACGAGGAGGTGTGTGTGAGAAGTGAGGAGGGGGTGGCCTTTTATAGGAGGAGGGGGGTGCCCCTCCTTCATGGCCGGCGCATGGAGGAGGTGACTCTTCACCTCCTCCATTCATGTGGTGGTAACTCCCTCCACATAAATTTGCCCCTTCACATTCTCTTTTAAAGTCTCCACTTTAAATGCATTAAATTTCTCCAAATTTAATGCTCTCTCATTTAATAAAACTCTTTTATTATTTTTATTCAGAATTTTGTTAATTACTTTAATTAACAAACATTCACATAAAACCCCCTGCAACATTTCAATATTACATGCAGAATCAATTTCAGCAATTTCACCCAAAACAGTTTTGGTGTCTATTGAAATAATTCCAGCGCTTTCTTAAATCTTTATCTGAAACATATTTGCTCCAAATGGTGTCAGTATCCCTTAAGTGTGTCACCCTACGGTTCGCGAATAATGCAGACATGATCGAGACCCCTCTCCGATCAATAATCAGCAGCGGGACCTGGAGATCCATTCTGACTCCTACACATTCAACGATGACTTTTGTGATCGTGAGAACCTTTAATGCTAGTAACTAAATCCCTTTGTCCCGCGATATATTACATGTACGAAATTCGATCATCGGTATCTCCATACCTAGTTTGATCTCGTTACCGACATGCACTCTTTTCTCGTTCCCGTGATATAACATTCTAGTGATCACATCACTTGCTTGCAAGCTATTTCAATGTGATATCACCGAGAGGGCCCAGAGTATATCTATCCGTAATCGGGATGGACAAATCCCACTCTTGATTCATGAGCCTCAACATAACACCTTCGTAGCACTGAACCCACCTTTATAGTCACCCTGTTATGGTGTGACATTTGATGTTATCAAGATACTCTTCCGGTGTTAGCAATTAACATGATCTCATGGTTTAAGGACTAAGATTACTTCGTATGATGTTATAGCAATATAAACATAATGACTTGATCATAATGCTATACTTCGGATGAATGTTCATCACATCATTCCACCAATGGTGTGACCTTGTTATTAACAACATCCAATGTCCATGATCAGGAAACCTTGATCATCTTGTTAATCAACAAGCTAGTCTATAAGAGAGGCACGACTAGGAACCCTTTTTGTTTATTAAACACACATGTATTGATGTTTCCGATCAATACAATTCTAGCATGTAAAATAAACATTTATCATAAACATGGAATAAGATAATAACCACTTTATTATTGCCTCTCGGGCATATTCCCTTCACCCCCTCTATCAGAAAATCGACTGATTAGGCGCCTAAAGCGTCCTCCCAATCGCCGCTTAGGCTTGGAAAATCGGCCGCTTTAGATGCCTAAAGCGTCCTCCTAATCGCCGCGTAGGCGTAAAAGCCCCCAAACCACTCTAGGACGCTTTAACACCTTGAAAACCATGTGTACGCTATATATGCCTGCTAATAATTATTAAGGTTAACGATTGAAGCTTTCACATCAAACTGCTAAGCATATGACAAATGCAATTCCTTAATAGTAGCACCAAGTTTTACATGCAATACATTACATTAAATTGGTAAAGAATCTTTGATTTCTAAACATAGGCCTACGAAATGGCAGCTTTGTAAAGTTTGGAGAGTATTTCTATAAAAACAGAAGAATAAACCAAAAAACTGATAATTCACTGAATACGACATTATGTGCTCAAGCATATAAACATGGCACAAGATGTGAGACTTACAACAACTGTCTACATGACTTCAAGGTAGGAAATTGAAAAAATGCAAGATAAGGTTTGGAGACATGAATAACTATAGTGCAAGTTTGTCATTGTTTTGAGTATCTCTTTTTCGAAAAATTAACACTTAGACTGACAAGGACTCATGTAAGTTCATAATATGACACATTGTGGACATGATGTCATACTTTGTCAAACAATAGAAAACATCTATGTTCTCCAAGTCCTAATTTTCCAGGAGCATAAATTTGTAGAAAACATTTACTTGAAGTGCCTTGAATAATGTTATTGCTGGAAGTATATCATGGCAGCAAACAGACTCAAATAGCAACATGAATGAGGAAAATCTAAACATGACATGCATCTGCTTATTTTCTAACTCCATGCACTTCCGAGATTCTAGGACAGATAAATAACACTTAGATCGAAACAAAGGATCTGTGAAATTTCATCAGATACTACTCCCCAAATATACTGGAAAAAAACACAAAGATATTCTACTTGAGGTCTCATACTTGCAATACTGACACGAAACATAATGTTGAGCAAATGGAAAATATTCCCGGGTTCATTAAATCTGAGTCAGTTCTAGGATATCACATCAATGGGATATGACGTAATGAAACAAAATGGTTACTCAATCAATGTAAACAAAATCCATGCAATAATCATCAGTATAAGAGTATCCTTTCTATGCTGCTAAAAATTTACCATGGTCTGAATAAAAGAAGAACACAAGGGGGCACAACATAATTTTGTACGAACCCTTGTTGCATAAGTAAACTATAATGGAGCTGATTTTTAGCTTACAAAACTATAGCATGTACCTTATGGCATCCAGATTCCAACATATCGCATAGCCTAGATGCCTCTTCTGATGGATATACATTAGACATTTACTTAAAATGCGAGAATATATAGCAGCTCTACTTGTGCCAAGTTCCTCTCAAAAATCTAGGTATAACAACAAATGTAAGAACAAAAATTAGGAATAGGCTAACTTTTCTCTACCCTTTTTTACATGATAGATTTATTAGGTCATCTTATGTAGAAAAAACACGGGTCGTTAATAAACATTGGTAATTAATGAGATAGACAGTTGATGATGTAGAAATTACCAGAGTGCAAAGAGGAGTGAGCTGGTTCAGTACGCATCACCCAATTGAGAAATGGAACCAGAGTGCACATAACATAGAAGAGATACAGTCAGCTAGAAATAACCACGGTGATGATAACAATCAACTCAAAATTTGGAAGTAATTATTTAAAATAAAAAGGATATGAGGACCGGCAAGAAATTCCAGCATCGGTTACTGCTCTTTTCTTGTAAGCAAGTATTATTTGAATCTTGAGTCCCCTTTAAAAAATTGTGGAAATTTCCTTTAGAAAACCACTGAATCTCTGGAATTTAATAATAAATGTGCTACACAATGACCCATAGAAAAATGAGGGAGCAGTAATAAATCTGAAGGAGGACGGTTGCAGTTAACATTGAGGGCACCATCATGAGGCGCTCGAGCCACCGTAGTCACCACAGTCGCTCATGCAACTGGTCATTGGGTGAGCGACCCTCGTGATTCATTGGGGCGTGGGGTTCCACGTACCTCGTCAGGCGATGTCCCGTCCAGCTACCCCAACAGAATCTGAAAGAGAGGAGCAACATAGTAGACGGAGAGGGAGAGGCAATGACAACGCGCCCTGGGCTGCGATAGAGGACATACTCGACATCATGGCCGCACGGGGCACGTTACCAAACTACCACGGGTCAGCGATGTCGCCGGTCACAATGAAGTCATTGTTCTGGAGCCAGTCGACGACGTCGCCGAAGACCTTCTCCATGTTATCCTCCAGCTCACCGATTATTTGGTGCGAAATCCTAGGGTTCTATCTAGTGCCTTGTCCTTGCTCCAGCTCGGTAGTGAAGCTCCTCCATGTATGTCGGGTCACACACCGTGTCCTCGCCGCCGTGCACCAGCAGAAGCTCCACCTCCTCGAACCACGTGTCTGCAACTCTTGGAACATCCGGAGCAACTCCAACGGTATGGAGGCGCGGGGCAGGGTCGTGGTGCGACTCGGACTCGCAAGCGCCAGCGCGAGCTTCCACTCCGATTGCCTCCCGAGGATGATCAACGGTGATGTGGTGGAGGGGAGCAGCGATGCCGGGGAGTATATAATTTTTTCAGAAGATGGAGTGCATTGTAAAAGAGATATAAGAATCATAGACATCATAAAGCTGGTTGCTTCATCTTCAATTGCAGCAGCGCTATTCCATAGCATACTAAGATCTAGTAGTCTGGCATCGCAAATACCTTGTAGACAAAAAATCAGATGGCTGAGGAAGAGGCAATATATGCACACGGAATTCGCATTGGCTTATTTACTTTGAATCGCTGGATAAAAGAAATCAATAAATTTAATATGAGTATTATAATGTCAACTCAAAGGAATATCAGATACAAATCAGAATTCTATAGGCTCTATTGTCAAAGTGTGTCGGATCACTATCCTCATGGACGAAGTAAAAAACATAATGGTAAGAAGACACAGTAGTGTAAGGACAAAAGAATCGACACTAGTATGCAGTCTAGGCTCCAAACTAATGGACTGGGAATTAGGTTGCAGTGGAAAATTACATTTTATGAAGCATGTCGAACCATCAACACTGCATCAGATGGCTAAAGGTATGTAACCTGATAAAATGTAGACCATGTTGAGTAGATAAGTCAATTGAGAGACCAAAGACATACTGAAATAGCAAAAGAAGATGCTAACCGTGATATTTGTATCAATGCGCATCTACAAACATGAAACGAATTATAGAAAAAACTGATAATATTCACGGTTGCTTTGAAATATACAAAGTCATTTGCTGATAATCGTATCCGTGACTTTGTAACATATTTCTAAAACTTGCGGTTCTTCCTTGTAAGGTTAACCTGTTTGAGAAGTTATCAAAGAAGACACGCGAAGACCATCATATGAACTAGAGGTCTAGAATTTGAAGAGAAAAAAGATAACCAAAGCATGTGACGAAGATGTTTAAATGATCCTGGTACAGAATTATAAAAACGTAACTGGTATGCAATGATGAATAATTTGGACTGGAGTTCTAATATGACGGCAAAACTATACATATGCTTCTAAGGTCTCTTGTACTTTGTTCCAATGTAAATTGGCCAGATAACACGCAATCCTACTGTAACTGTAATCATAGTAACGAATTTCCATCAAACAAAATTTGTATGAAGAATTTAGGACCGGTTCGACCTTTTCGTATAGAAAATATAGAAAGGAAAGGAACATGGCTGAATTTCAATATAATAAGCAAGGAGGGGAACCATCAAACTTCAATGGTCAGAGAAAAACTATGAAATCATACTGAAGAGTTAACCCTAGGTGGTTTGTGGTTGTTAGTAAATCAGATAAAGGAAGTCTTCGAGTCACATTTTTAATTTAATAGTTATTAGAAAATGATGATACACTAATGAAGAATGAAATATCACTATATTGCTTGGTTGACAACTTGGTTATTGGCATTCAAATGTGAGTCATAACAATTAATAACCGATGAATATCAAAATATCCACTCTAAAGTAATAGGCTGCTCTTAAACCTCATCATTTATAATTGTTTCAATACTTCCTTCTGCACTCTAGAGCTTGTCTTAAAGACTCATATCTTATTGACCATTTATAGCTTGCCTAGATACTACAAACCTAAACCAACAATACATACTTTGTGTTTCTCATATTCTGTTATACAAAGTTGCTGAATAAGTAAGTTGGTGTTCAAAACATGAGACATACCAAACTTTATGAATATACACTATCTATAAATACAGAAAATCTAGGGATAAATTACCTCTTTTCATTGAGAAGATTGTATGTTTTTACATTATATCTCCAAGAAACTAAAAAATAACTGAAGACCTATTCTGTCTGACCGACAATCCTTGGAGTTATCAAGGTTCAGGTAGACCTTGTGACCCTAGGGGAAGAGAACATGACATAATGTAGCATTGATAGAAACCTCTCGATCGCATTCCTTCATAGATAGACACACACCAATGCATTGAAGGCATCAGAGGAGAAATTGTGCGCCACCCGATATTAGCAGACCTGGCACTCCTTCATCGCCCATGACCAGCAGGCCTACCATGCGAACCATGGAAAGGACAAACAGAGTCGTCCACCTTATGAACGATGCGTCGCAGACATAAAGCTGAAGGTAAAACATCATCCACTTCTGAAAGAACACATCGCCGACACGACGCGAGCCAGAAGAAGACAGACCTCGCATGCGGCCACCAATATGCCAACCACTCATAAAAGCAATAGCAGGCTTACGCAAAGAGAAGCAAATCTTTCATAGAACATAGTAAAAGAACAACTGAATTACCTATAGCAGGCCTGCACAAAGAGAAACAAATCTTTCTTAGAACGCAGGAAAATAACAACCAAATTACCCAATAACAAAAAACAAAGAACAAATAGGAAGAAGATTGGAATCAAACACTGATGCATACGAAGCAAGCTCCAATTGCAACGCGGGGGCTTCAGCTGGCTCGCGTCTCCGCCAGCTCCGTCCTCTCCATCCGTGACGGACCATCTTTGTGCCGCTTGCCACCAACCTCCCAGGCTCCTCCCGCTCCGGCGTGAGATCCTCCTCCCACGATCCCGACCGCCGCCTCCAGCGACGACCACGTCCGGCCCTGCCCGAAGAAACAAAATTTGAATACAACATACTTTGATTAGAGAAAAGAAAGATGTTAGCTAGCTTGCTTGATCCATTGGTACCCTGCATAGTTATAGCTAGCTGGACCGGATGCTTTACAGATCGTGACCATTGGTACTCCAGCGACACGCACGGCTGTTGGCTGTATGGAGTGCGCGTGTGCGGCGGACATAACTGGCGATGGTGACCCAGGAAGGCGTTGTGTGTTCGTGATGTGCTCAAAGTAGGGATGTAAATGGCACTTAAATGGCATCCGTAAGTCCCGTTTATTCAAAATCTTAGTTCTTTGTTTTAGAAAAAACAAACTTTGTTGAACTAGAATACAAATAAATGGTATTACGCGGGATTAAATGGTGTGCCACTTACATCCCTAGCTCAAAGTGAGGCGGAGACTTGCACGAACAGACTCGCGCAGAAAAATAAAAGAAGGAAGGGAAACAGATACCTACGTAGAAGACAGATCAGCCTCTGGCTTCCATGGCGTGCGCTTGCAGAACGTGGGCAGTGACGACGACAGGCTCCTCCCGCTCTAGTGTGAGCTCCTCCTTCCCCCACGATCCCGACCACCGCCTCCAGCGACGACCGCGTCCGGCCCTCCCGAAGAAACAAAATTTGTTAAAAGGGGAACTACACATCCATAAAAAACACATCGATAATATGGGCAAGCACATCAACAAACAGCACATCGACCGGCCAGGCGGACGGTGAGGGGTTGACGCAGGCTGCGTCGCGGGGAGCCTCCCATTAGGCCATGGCCCCATTAGGCCCATATCCTCGATGACAGGCTCGTCGGCATCCTGCAGAAGGTCGAGGTGGTCTCCGACGCCCATCCCCGCAAGGCGTTGAGAAGCTCCACCCTGACGGCCCTGGACAGAAGTGGTGGTTGTTGAGACGGCCGTGGATTGGTGAGGGGAGGGGAGAGTTGGTTCGCCGGCGCGGCTGCGGGCGCCGAGCCAGGATCCCGCGTAGTAGCCAGAATAAACACCAAGACGCCGCCGCCAAGAAATCCAACGCTGCCACCAAGAAATCCAACCGCGGCAGAAATCCAGCACAGGAATCCGCCCCAGTCAAAGCAATCGAGAAGACCAGAAGTAACTCCCCACCGCTCCCGCATAAGAAAGACAATTGGACCCAGACAGCAGGAGACTAATAGGGGTGGCCCATAAAGCACGACCCGCATGTAAGGGTCTAAAAAAAGTACACCGCACACCCAAGCTTTCCTACGGGCAACGCGTGGGCAAGCCAGCCCACAGCATCGCGTGCCCACCCCACTGGATCACCACGTACGGCAGCAAACCAGCGAGAAGTAATACACAGCAGCGTGACGACACATTCAAAGGCCCACAGGCAGAGACGGCAGATCGCATGGCGCACCGCAGGAGGGCTAAGAGGCCTTGCTTGCTCTCAAGCTTAAGCCTTTAGATAATATGTACATGTTGGATTCAGTGTAAAACGGCGAGGTGGGACTATCTATCAGGGATGCCTATAGAGTCACGATTTTCCGTTTGCTACGGAGTGCGGCCGCGTCGTTTCCGTTTTGCAGAGAGGGCCGGCCAACTACACGCCCAGTCAATGGGTGAGAAGCCCAATCTAACACGATAAATTTTATTTCATCACCATTGGTACCGGATAGTTTTGATTGAACCATAGGGGTAGAACCGTTCAGAAAAGTGTTGGATCGGAAGAAACACTTTGTTCTTTATTATTAATTAACTAGCAAAATGCCCGCGCGTTGCTGCGAATAGCAATCTTGTAGACATAGGAAAAATGGTCGCAACCTTGTAGACATAGGAAAAATGGTCTTGTTTTGCATCGGGATAGAGAAAAGCTATTTCATGAAAAACAAACATCGATATATATAGAATTTCACTACTCGAATTCAGTTTTTATTAATGGGACAAAACGTTTTTCATCTAAATTCACCTAAATTAAAATTACAAAAAAAAGCTCGTAAACCTCTTGCATAACTTCTTCTGACGGGATCGTGGGATCGTGCTTTTCTCGGGTTCACGATCTGCGCCAGGTAGAGGTGATCTACTATAATTTCTAGGTGTACCGAATTGGTCCAAAATCCGATCATGCTCTCACTCTTCACCTAATGGACCGATCAAATCTTGTTTTTATTAACTGCATGCAATCAAGATGGTGTAAAAAATCCTACGAGACCCGGTCTATATTCTCTGCAGGAGGGACAACCCACCTCGATGCATAACCTCTAGAAAAAATGGCTAATTAACAGATAAAAAAAGTCTGGAAAACTAAAAATACAGACAGATATACCTAGGAGAGGGTCTATCAATAGACCTGATCTCGTAAAATTTGACTTTGGATCAACGGGAACGGCATCCACGGAAACAGTTACAGTAGACACGACCGACCCCTAAAAAATTAAGACAAAGCGACCAACTAAAACAGAATGTCTGTTTTTAAGCGATCGCATCTATTTAAGAAAAGGTATTTTTAGTGATCGATTTGAACTAAAAAAATTGGAAACCCCCAGAAACAGACCATGCCCAAGAGGCCATCTGGTCCAGCCGGACGATCCTAAGCCTATCCTAGCTCACGACGCGACCCTGTCGTTCGCGTCTCTCCCATCGCTGCTTACTCGCCTGAGTCTCGCCTCCCTGGATCTTTGCAAGAAGACCCTCGCCGCCAGTTATGGAACGAGATCAAGCCCCCTATCTTATCCTTTCATTCCCAACGCTAGGAGCTTGAGACCCCGCCGCGTGCAGGCCCTGCTCCGCCTCCCCGTGCCAGCCCTTGTCCACCTCTTCCCCGACACCATGGAGCCGCTCGCTAGCCTCCACCGCTTACTGAAGGAAATATGCCCTCAGAGGCAATAATAAAGTTGTTATTATGTATTCCTTATATATGATAGATGTTTATTTTACATGCTAGAATTGTATTGATCGGAAACATTAATACATGTGTGTTTAATAAACAAAAAGGGTTCCTAGTTATACCTCTCTTACAGACTAGCTTGTTGATTAACAACAAGGTTTCCTGATCAAGGTTTCCTGATCATGGACATTGGATGTTGTTAATAACAAGGTCACACTATTGGTGGAATGATGTGATGAACATTCATCCGAAGTATAGTATTACGATCAAGTCATTATGTTTATATTGCTATAACATCATATGAAGTAATCTTTATCCTTAGACCATGAGATCATGTTAATTGCTAACACCGGAAGAGTATCTTGATAACATCAAACGTCACACCGTAACAGGGTGACAATAAAGATGGGTTCAGTACTGCGAAGGTGTTATGTTGAGGCTCATGGATCAAGAGTGGAATTTGTCAATCCCGATGATGGATAGATATACTCTGGGCCCTCTCGGTGATATCACATTAAGATAGCTTACAAGCAAGTGATGTGATCACTAGAATATTATATCACGGGAACGAGAAAAGAGTGCATGTCGGTAACGAGATCAAATTAGGTATGGAGATACCGATGATCGAATCTCGGACATGTAATATATCGCGAGACAAAGGGATTTAGTTACAAGCGTTAAAGGTTCTCACGATCACAGAAGTCATCGTTGAATGTGTAGGAGTCAGTACGGATCTCTAGGTCCCGCTGCTGATTATTGATCGGAGAAGGGTCTCGATCATGTATGCATTATTCGCGAACCGTAGGGTGACACACTTAAGAGTTACCGGACACCATTTTGGAGCACATATGTTTCAGACGAAAGAATTGCAAAGCGCAGGAATTGTTTCAATAGAAACCGGAAATTGTTTCGGGTGAAATTGCAGAAATTGGTTCTGCATGTGATATTGAAATATTGCAAGGAGCTATATGTGAATGTTCGTTAATTAAATTAATTAACAAAATTCTGAATAAATTTAATAAAAGACTTTTATTAAATGAGAGAGCATTAAACTTGGAGAATTTTAATACATTTAAAGTGGAGACATTAAAAGGGAATGTGAAGAGGCATTTTAATGTGGAGGGGTTACCACCACATGAATGGGGGAGGTGAGGGGTCACCCACCATGCGCCGGCCATGGAGAGGAGGGGCACCCCCCCTCCTCCTATAAAAGGCCACCCATTCTCTCCTTCATCCTCACACCTCCTTGTGAAGGATCTCTCTCCCCCTCTAGAATTATTTCCCCATGGTCTCGGATTAGCGAGATACATGTTCCCGGTGGCATTTTGTCGGGAAGGAGTTGCTGCTTCCGCTGGATCGCTGGAGCGAGGAGGTGGAGGTTGTCCGGTGGCTTGAACGTGTGTGCGAGTACGGATGCGCTGCTGAGTTGCGGCGCTCAGACTTTCTCACGATCTTGAGATCGGCAAGGGTACGACTACATCAACCACGAGTTCCTACTCGTTAACAAAACTCGTTGTCTTCGAGGGTAAGTTCTCGTTGGATGTATGTCCACCCGTTGCTTTGTACCTAGTAGATAGATCTTGGCGTGTAGTTCACACCGTAGGAAATTTTTTGTTTTCTATGTTGCGTACCCAACAATAGTAGCACTTGGTATCAGACTTAGGGTTCTTCCTTGAGTATGCACCGTTCTATAGATCATGTTTCGAGACATCACGTGATGATCGGGTGTACTCAACTCTACGCTTTCATACAACGGGTGTAAGACAGTTTTACACACGCGAGTACTAAGGTTCATACTTGGCGAGCCTAGCATGTACAAACATGGCCTCGGAACACGGACCGAAAGGTTAAGCATGAGTCATATAGTTGATATGATGCCCATATAGGTGCTCGCCTTTGAAGCTACACCGACTCACGTGATGATCGGACTTGGTGTAGTGGATTTGGTTTATGTAATCACAAAAAAGGCACGAGGGATGTCGTTTTTGAGTGGGAGTTCATTAGTAATTTGGATTAGTTGAACTCAATCTATCATAAACTTAGTCTAAATAAACTTTACAAATTCTGTTGTAGATGGCACCACCTGCTTTTAGTTTCAATGTGTTGATAGAGAAAGAGAAACTTGCTGCGAATGGTAGAAACTTCACCAACTGGGGTATGAATTTGAGGATTCTCCTCACTACTGCACAAAAGCAATATGTGCTAGAGGCGCCGCTAGGCCCCCCACCAGATCTTGATGCCCCTAACGAGGAAAAGAACGTCTATATAACTCGTCAGGAGGACCACAACTTAGTTCATTGCGGCATACTGTATGGGCTAGAGCCAGAACTTCGAAAACGTTTCGAAAATGGCAATGCCTTTGATACCATGGGAGAATTGAAAATGATTTTCGATACCCATGCTGCCGTAGAGAGTTATAATGCTTCTGAAAAGTTCTTCGGCTGCATGATGGAAGAGAACAGCTCCGCTAGTGAGCACGTACTCAAAATGTCTGGGTACGCCGATAAGCTTGTGTCCTTGGGAATAACGATTCCCATTGACTTAGGCATACATCGTGTTCTCCAATATCTACCACCTAGCTACAAGAGCTTCGTGATGAACGATAATATGCAGGGCATGAAGAAGACTCTTCTCGAGCTTCTGTCAATGCTTAAGACTGCAGAAGTGGAGGTTAGGAAAGAACATCAAGTATTGATGATCAATAGGACCACCGGTTTCAAGAAGGACTAGAAAGGCAAGCACAAGGGAAAGAAGGGTGGCAAATTTGTTGCCGCGCCTGAAAAGAAACCCCGAGCTGGCCCTAAGTCCGATACCAAGTGCTACTATTGTTGGGTCCGCAGCATAGAAAACAAAAAAAATCCTACGATGAGAACTATACGCCAAGATCTATCTACTAGATACAGAGCAACGAGTGAACATACATCCATGGAGAACTTACCCTCGAAGACAACGAGTTTTGTTAACGAGTAGGAACTCGTGGTTGATGTAGTCGTACGCTTGCCGATCTCAAGATCGTGTGGAAGTCCGAGCGCCACAACTCAGCAGCGCATCCGCACTCGCACACACGTTCAAGCCACCGGACAACCTCCACCTCCTCGCTCCAGCGATCCAACGGAAGCAGCAACTCCTTCCGCATTTAAATGCCACTGGAACATGTATCTCGCTAATCCGAGACCATGGGGAATAATTCTAGAGGAGAGAGATCCTTCACAAGGAGGTGTGAGGATGAAGGAGGAATGGGTTTTTATAGGAGGAGGGGTGCCCCTCTCTCCATGGTCATGCATGGGGTGACCCTCACCTCCCCATTCATGTGGTGGTAACCCCTCCACATTAAAATGCCTCTTCACATTCCCTTTTAAAGTCTCCACTTTAAATGCATTAAATTTCTCCAAATTTAATGCTCTCTCATTTAATAAAACTATTTTTATTAAATTTATTCAGAATTTTGTTAATTACTTTAATTAACAAACATTCACCTATAGCCCCTTGCAATATTTCAATATCACATGCAGAACCAACTTCTGCAATTTCACCCGAAACAATTTCCGGTTTCTATTGAAATAATTCATGCGCTTTGCAATTCTTTCGTCTGAAACATATGTGCTCCAAAATGGTGTCCGGTAACTCTTAAGTGTACCACCCTACGGTTCGCGAATAATGCAGACATGATCGAGACCCTTCTCCGATCAATAATCAGCAGCGGGACCTGGAGATCCGTACTGACTCCTACACATTCAACGATGACTCCTGTGATCGTGAGAACCTTTAACACTTGTAACTAAATCCCTTTGTCTCTCGATATATCACATGTCCGAGATTCGATCATCGGTATCTCCGCACCTAGTTTGATCTCGTTACCGACATGCACTCTTTTCTCGTTCCCGTGATATAACATTCTAGTGATCACATCACTTGCTTGCAAGCTATCCTAATGTGATATCACCGAGAGGGCCCAGAGTATATCTATCCGTCATCTGGATTGACAAATTCCACTCTTGATCCATGAGCCTCAACATAACACCTTCGTAGTATTGAACCCATCTTTATAGTCACCCTGTTATGGTGTGACATTTGATGTTATCAAGATACTCTTCCGGTGTTAGCAATTAACATGATCTCATGGTCTAAGGATAAAGATTACTTCGTATGATGTTATAGCAATATAAACATAATGACTTGATCGTAATGCTATACTTCGGATGAATGTTCATCACATCATTTCACAAATGCTGTGACCTTGTTATTAACAACATCCAATGTCCATGATCAGGAAACCTTGATCATCTTGTTAATCAACAAGCTAGTCTATAAGAGAGGCATAACTAGGAACCCTTTTTGTTTATTAAACACACATGTATTGATGTTTCCTATCAATACAATTATAGCATGCAAAATAAACATCTATCATATACAAGGAATACATAATAACAACTTTATTATTGCCTCTCAGGGCATATTTCCTTCAACTATTGCAAGGGGACTAGCCATTGGAAGCGCAAATGCCCCGAGTATTTAGCGGACAAGAAGTCCGGCAAGGCAAACAAAGGTATATGTGATATACATGTTATTGATGTGTACTTGACTAGTACTCGCAGTAGCACCTGGGTATTTGATACAGGATCGGTTGCTAATATATGTAACTCGATTTAGGGGCTGCGGAACAAGCGACAACTAGCAAGGGATGAGGTCACAATGCGGGTCGGCAATGGATCAAGAGTTGATGTGATCGCCATCGGAACGCTGCCTCTCCATATGCCATCGGGATTAGTCATAAACCTAAATAATTGTTATTTGGTGCCTGCACTTAGCATGAACATTGTATCCGGATCGTGTTTGATGCAAAGTGGTTATTCGTTTAAATCTGAAAACAATGGTTGTTCGATTTATATGGATAATATATTTTATGGTCATGCGCCTGTGTTGAATGGTTTATTTCTGATGGATCTCGATAGTAATATTACGCATATTCATAATGTTAATGCTAAAAAGATTAAACTTGATGATGATATATCTGCATATATGTGGCACTGCCGTCTAGGTCATATTGGCGTTAAATGCATGAAGAAACTCCATTATGATGGACTTTTGGAATCACTTGATTTTAAATCATTTGATACATGTGAGCCATGCCTTATGGGCAAGATGACTAGAACGTTGTTTTCCGGTTCAATGGAACTGGCGGCAGATCTATTGGAAATCATACATACTGATGTGTGTGGACCAATGAGTGTGTCGGCGCGAGGTGGATATCGTTATTTTGTTACTTTCACGGATGATTTGAGTAGATACGGGTATATCTATTTGATGAAACACAAGTCTGAAACTTTTGAAAAGTTCAAGAAATTTCAGAATGAAGTGGAAAATCATCGTAATGGAAAGATCAAATTTCTACGGTCTGACAGTGGAGGAGAGTATCTAAGTTACGAGTTTAGCACACACATGAAAGAGTGTGGAATAGTTTCACAACTCACGCCTACCGGAACACCACAACGTAATGGTGTGTCGGAACATCGTAATCGTACCTTATTGGATATGGTTCGATCTATGCTGTCTCTAACTAACTTGCCACTATCATTTTGGGGTTATGCACTGGAAACAGCTGCATTCACTTTAAATCGGGCACCATCTAAATCCGTTGAAACGACACCGCATGAATTATGGTTTGGAAACAAACCTAAGCTGTCATTTCTTAAAGTTTGGGGATGTGATGTTTATGTAAAGAATCTTCAACCGGATAAACTCGAACCCAAAGCGGAAAAATGCGTATTCATAGGATACCCTAAGGAAACCATTGGGTATACCTTCTATCACAGATCCGAGGGCAAGGTTTTTGTTGCCAAGAATGGATCCTTTCTTGAGAAGGAGTTTCTCGCGAAAGGTGTGAGTAGTCGGAAGGTAGAACTCGAAGAGGTTATTGAACCTTCTCTTCATAAAATAGCAAGTGGCGCAGCACCGGAATTTGTTTCGGAGTTGACTTCACCTAATGAAGAGAGAGCTAATGATATTGATCATGAAACTCCGAAAGAGGAAACTACCGAACCTCGCAGGTCAAGCAGGACAAGTGCAGCTCCTGAACTGTACGGCAATCCTGTTGTGAATTTCATGGTTGATGAAATGGATGACCCTGCGATGTATGAAGAAGCGATGATGAGCTCGGATTCCAACAAATGGCTAGAAGCCATGAAATCCGAGATGGAATCCATGTACGAGAACCAAGTTTGGACCTTGGTGGACTTACCTCACGATCGAAAGGCCGTTGAGAATAAATGGATTTTCAAAAGAAAAACTGATGCTGATGGTAATGTGACCATCTATAAGGCTCGACTTGTCGCAAAGGGGTTTCGACAAATTCAAGGAGTTGACTACGATGAGACATTCTCTCCCGTAGCGATGCTTAAGTCAGTTAGGATTATGTTAGCAATTGCTGCATATTTCGATTATGAAATATGGCAGATGGATGTCAAAACCGCATTCCTCAATGGTAATATTGAAGAAGAGTTCTACATGATACAACCTAAGGGTTTTATCGATCCTAAGGATGCTAATAAGGTATGCAAACTTCAGCGATCCATCTATGGACTGAAGCAAGCATCCCGGAGTTGGAATCTCCGCTTTGATGAGGTAATCAAAGAGTTTGGATTTGTCCAAACTTATGGAGAGGCTTGTATTTACAAGAAAGTGAGTGGGAGCAATGTGGCTTTTCTGATATTATATGTGGATGACATATTATTGATTGGAAATGATATAGAGTGTTAAAAGTTATCTAAATAGCAAATTTTCGATGAAAGACCTTGGTGAAGCGTCATATATATTAGGCATTAAAATCTATAGAGATAGATCAAGGCGCCTAATTGGGCTATCGCATAGTACATACCTTGATAAGATATTAAAAAAGTTTAATATGGACGAAAGTAAGAAGGGGTTCTTACCTATGTTGCAAGGCAAGACATTGAGTAAGACTCAAAGTCCGGCTATGGCGAAGAAAGAGAGATGATGGATAAGATCTCCTATGCCTCGGCCATAGGATCTATTATGTATGCCATGCTATGTACAAGACCGGATGTGGCACATGCTATTACTTTGACTAGTAGGTACCAATCTGATCCAGGTTCGGAACACTGGATAGCGGTAAAGAACATCCTCAAGTACTTGAGAAGAACTAGGGATATGTTTCTTATATACGGAGGTGAAGAAGAGCTAGTCGCTAAGTGTTATGTTGATGCAAGCTTTGACACCGATCCGGATGACTCTAAGTCTCAATCCGGATACGTATTTCTCTTGAACGGAGCAGCAGTTAGTTGGAGGAGTTCCAAACAACCTGTGGTGGCTGAATCAATGACGGAGGCGAAATATGTTGCTGCTTCAGAAGCGGCGCAGGAAGCGGTTTGGATGAAAGAGTTCATTACGGAACTAGGTGTGGTTCCTAGTGCATTGGACCCAATGGTGATCTATTTTGACAACAATGGAGCCATAGCCAATGCAAAGGAACTGAGGTCTCACAAGAATTCCAAGCATATTAAGCGCCGGTTTCACTCCATCCGCGAGCATGTCAAGGATGGAGATATAAAGATTTGTAAAGTACACACGGACCTAAATGTAGAAGATCCGTTGACTAAAGTTCTTTCTAGGGCAAAAAATGATCAACACCAAAACTCCATGGGTGTTAGATTTATCACTATGTGAACTAGATTATTGTCTCTAGTGCAAGTGGGAGACTGAAGGAAATATGTCCTGAGAGGCAATAATAAAGTTGTTATTATGTATTCCTTATATATGATAGATGTTTATTTGCATGCTAGAATTGTATTAATCGGAAACATCAATACATGTGTGTTTAATAAACAAAAAGGATTCCTAGTTATGCCTCTCTTATAGACTAGCTTGTTGATTAACAAGATGATCAAGGTTTCCTGATCATGGACATTGGATGTCGTTAATAACAAGGTCACACCATTGGTAGAATGATGTGATGAACATTCATCCGAAGTATAGCATTACGATCAAGTCATTATGTTTATATTGCTATAACATCATACAAAGTAATCTTTATCCTTAGACCATGAGATCATGTTAATTGCTAACACCGGAAGAGTATCTTGATAACATCAAACGTCACACCGTAACAGGGTGACTATAAAGATGGGTTCAGTACTACGAAGGTGTTATGTTGAGGCTCATGGATCAAGAGTGGAATTTGTCAATCCAGATGACGGATAGATATACTCTGGGCCCTCTCGGTGATATCACATTGAGATAGCTTACAAGCAAGTGATGTGATCACTAGAATGTTATATCACGGGAACGAGAAAAGAGTGCATGTCGGTAACGAGATCAAACTAGGTATGGAGATACCGATGATCGAATCTTGGACATGTAATATATCGCGAGACAAAGGGATTTAGTTACAAGCTTTAAAGGTTCTCACGATCACAGAAGTCATTGTTGAATGAGTAGGAGTCAGTACGGATCTCCAGGTCCCGCTGCTGATTATTGATCGAAGAAGGGTCTCGATCATGTCTGCATTATTCACGAACCGTAGGGTGACACACTTAAGAGTTACCGGACACCATTTTGGAGCACATATGTTTCAGACGAAAGAATTGCAAAGCGCAGGAATTGTTTCAATAGAAACCAGAAACTGTTTCGGGTGAAATTGCAGAAAGTGGTTCTGCATGTTATATTGAAATATTGCAAGGGGCTATATGTGAATGTTTGTTAATTAAAGTAATTAACAAAATTCTGAATAAATTTAATAAAATAGTTTTATTAAATGAGAGAGCATTAAACTTGGAGAATTTTAATGCATTTAAAGTGGAGATTTTAAAAGGGATGTGAAGAGGCATTTTAATGTGGAGGGGTTACCACCACATGAATGGGGGAGGTGAGGGGTCACCCCCCATGCGCCGGCCATGGAGAGGAGGGGCACCCCCCTCATCCTATAAAAGGCCACCCATTCTCTCCTTCATCTTCACGCCTCCTTGTGAAGGATCTCTCTCCCCCTCTAGAATTATTCCCCCATGGTCTCGAATTAGCGAGATACATGTTCCCGGTGGTATTTTGTCTGGAAAGAGTTGCTGCTTCCGCTGGATCGCTAGAGCGAGGAGGTGGAGGTTGTCCGGTGGCTCGAACGTGTGTGCGAGTACGGATGCGCTGCTGAGTTGTGGCGCTCGGACTTCTTCACGATCTTGAGATCGGCAAGTGTACGGCTACATCAACCAGGAGTTCGTACTCGTTAACAAAACTCGGATTCTTCGAGGGTAAGTTCTCGTTGGATGTACATCCACCCGTTGCTTTGTACCTAGTAGATAGATCTTGGCGTGTAGTTCACACCGTAGAATTTTTTTTGTTTTCTATGTTGCGGACCCAACACTTACTCCGTTCCCGTAGCCAAGCGTGCCAGTCCATGCCTCGACCAGGCAACCGCGGCTGAGCCCCAGCTCCAGCGTGTCCTAGCAACCGCGGCCGAGCCCCAGCTCGTCGTCCATACCTCGACCAGGCGGCCCTGCATCATCCTCTTCCCTGCGGCAGCTTGTCCTCCAGGCTCCGTCTCCGTCCGGCACAGGGACCTCCTATGCTCGACCCCAATCTCTTCCATGGCGCCGTCGTCCGGGTCCTCCTCACCTCCTCGTCGTGTCTCCTCCTCGCCCCTGCCACAGTCCCTCGCCGTCCGTCGCCCTCACGACATCAGACGGTGGTTTGCTATAGGCTACAGGTGCTTGGCAACGGAACGAGCTCGGCGCTACAGGATTGGGATCGGGACTCCCGGGCGGCGCATACCTTTCTTGGATGGGGCGCTGCAGGATTGGGGTCAGGACTCCGGGGCGGCGTAGACCTTGTTGGGTATGGGTCGCTGCAGGGTTGGGGTCGGGACTCCGGGGCGGCGCGGACCTTGCAGGGGACAGGGGGCGGCGCTACAGGTTGTGGTCGAGCAGCGCTCGACATTGGGGAATTGCGAGCAGCGGACGACACGAGCAAGAGAACGGGGAATCTCGTGCGAATAAAAATGGTCCAAATAAAAAGCTAGTTGACAGAAGCGTTGCTTTCTTTATTATTAGGTATAGACTAGCAAAAATCCCGTGCGTTGCAACGGGATCATCAAAAGTATAATTTTGAATAAAATTGGTGCGACATAAATTTTACTTGTTTTAAATTTTAGAAAAAATAGTTATACTAAATAATTGCTGCGAATATATTTTGTACCATACAACTATGTTAGCTCGCATCCTCTTTTTTACTCCATATAAGCGTTGCAAATTTATAGAATATTTTTCATAACCCTAAAATTATTTTTGCAAACCATATTTTGGCTTTTTTTTAATTATTCCTTTGGTTTAATATAAATCTCTCTCCGTCCTTTTCTACCTTTGTTTTAAAAATAAAATAAACATCTCTGTTTGAGTGGCCATTAAAAAAATAAAACTCAGCCCAGCCTGATTGGCCATGCTAGGCGTCTAAGGAGGCCTAACCAGCCAATTGGCCACACACGCATGCAAAAGGGGATTAAGGAGTGACTGGTTTTGATATCATTTGATTAACTGAGGCATGGATCAAACTTCAAATTCTTTAGGTTACCATGGTCAAAGCAGTACACTGGTAAAAACAATAGAAGTGATGTATGATCAAAGATTTCATTTGGGTAGAACCTTACTTACCTGAGGACGGTGATACATCATCAACCTATTAGAGCAATACAATGGCATTACGATCAAAGATTTGATTTGGGTAGAACCTTACTTATCTGAGGACCGTGATACATCATCAACCTATTAGAGCAATACAATGGCATCGTAGCAGAGCTAGAATTAATGATGCGTTGGAGATAAGACAAAGCAAATTTGCAAGGACACCCCTACTGTCGACGCACATAGAACGTATGATGAATACAGACCACGGCTCCTCCTCGTGCTGATGTAAAACAGAAGCATGGAAGGCTGATCCGGAAATAGGATGGAGGCTTGATTTGTTCTCTTCGCCATTGGATCTGGAGTATATGGCAATGGAGAGATGGGGATTTTCTTCGGTCGGCATCCTCTTTTACGTTGTTGAACTCGCAGATATTTTCCTAGTACCTCAGCCTTGCACCGCCATGACATACATGGCATGTGGTCTTCATCTTCCTTCTCATCCACGTCTCTTGCTACAACCTCCCCAACAAAGGTGGCCGCCCGATCAGATTCATCATGGCCCGGGGCTTGAGCTTTAAAGCTTGGAGAAAAGGGGGATTGGGGAGCATAGCTGGTTTTGATCTTGCCGTATGAATCGAGGCATCGATCTCTTGACGACATGGGTCGGTTTTTTCATGTTCACCAGCTGTTAGACGGATTGATCTTACACTTACCCATGGCATTGGTGGTTATATCGGGTTTGATGGGAGGGCAAATCTCTCCAGAAAAGTGTTGGACCGGAGAAACAATCTGTCCTTTATTATTAGGTATAGATTAGGTAGTATAGATAGATATAGATTAATTAACTAGCACAAGTGCTCGTACGTTGCACCGGAAAGACCGATCTAATTTATATGGAGAATTTTTAGTCTTATCTCATAACACCAGTTTCGACATGGATACCACCGATGAAAACATGGCAGCACGGCGAGAAACGAAGCAAGCCTAACTCAACTCACCCAGCCTCCACCCCACTGCTGCAGCGGACGAGGATATGTGAGGCCCACTACGTCCTTGTTCACGTACTGATGCTGATGTTCCTGTCACGACCGACGCTCCACCGCCATTCCTCTCATACCCATGCACCATTACCGCACTGCTGTCTGGGTGCCCCCATCTTGCATCACCGTACTTATCTCTAATTGGTCCCATGCGAGACCCCCACGATAGCGAAACCCGGATGTAGGAATCTCTCTCCTACCTACAACCCAGCGTCAAGGACGATGGGGATCGCCTCCGGCTTGGCCTCGCCAGACGTTGCAACACTCAGGACGGTGCTGCCATGGGGGAGGCGGCGTTGTGAGCGCTCAGCTCATGGATGTTGTCGAGGTTGCTACCAAGGGACAGGCGACGGGTGCTGCCATGGAATGCTACCTATATTATTTTTGCTACATACTCATATTTATTTTGATACTTTGTTGTTCCTAAAATGTTGCAATGTTTTTCTATGTTTTAACCCATCTTGGAAAAAATACTGGAACGATGTTTCAATGGTACAAATGTTTTGCTAGCACCGTTTCATGATTTTTCATCAATAATACAAAGTGTTTGCTACAAGGTCTCGGCGACGTCGGTTTTGCTAAGGTAGCATAATTATTTTTTATTTTTCTACCGTTGAACCATTTTTTATACTGCTCCATCTCAAAATAGATTTCAGGAATTTATTTAAATTTGGACGTATCTATGTACTTTCTCTTTTTAAATTAGTAAGACGCCCTTGTTTTTTGAATGGTCACCGGGGAGCGAGAAGACCCTCCACCTAAATTATATTCAACGGTTGCCTATAACTTTGCAACCTATTACAAGATAGGGTTCAAGTGAAGCAAAGCACATGGGGATACAAGAGAGAAGAGACACAACAAAAAAACACCATCGCATGCCAACACCCACCCAAAACGCACACAAACACACATGAAAAACACATAGGGAGCTCGGAAATCCATTTGGCCGAAAACTGCATCAAGTCAACCTCCCTGCCACGACTCTCCCAGGTAGGAGGAAGCTGCATCCATGGCTGCCATCTGCAGAACCATGGAGCTCGCCAGCCGGACGGAACAGCGGTCGCTGACGCTGACAATAAGACAAGGTAGGTCTCCCTCGCCCATCCACGACTGCTCCCTGGGTAGAGAGCGAGCCACCCTCACGGCAGCCATCTGCAAGGCGAGAAGATGCCAACCCATGCAAATGCGCGCCGCATCAGGCTGATGGACGAGACGGAGAGAGAAATGAGACCTAGCTAACACCACGTCGGCAAGCACCGAGCAAGGGGAGCAACTAAACAGCCGGCCACTCCTAGGCACCACCAAGCCATCACCAACTCCGCCGCCATCCCAAGGCCGACTACCGCCGCACGCCGCTCGCGAGAGACATACGCCCGAGCTGGCCCAGATCTAGGCCCAAACCGAGCACACAGACTGCCCCGCTACACCACCTCTGCCGCAACCCCGCCGCCCAAGCAGCCGCCAGGCTTTCCACCTGCACTGCACCTAGCAGTCGCAGCCGCGCTGACATGCCCCTACACCAGAAAGCCGCGCTAAGCCCTCCATCCCGCGGGAAAACCAAACAGAATCGAGGCCTCGCCATCGCCCTCCGCCACGCAGGCTTCGCCGGCGACATCCCGCGGCAGCAGCGAGGGGAAAGGGCGCGGAAGGAGGTGGTGGATCTGGCCGGTGGCACCGCCTCCTGTATCGCCCAGGGATCGGAGAGCCAGGCGGGGGCCTTTTTCCAAGCAGACAAAAGTAAATAAGTGCCTTCTCACAGACGTCTTTTTTCAAAAGAGCATTTATATTTTTCAAAGTGTATTCACGACACATACACGCGTACATGTATGCATACCGCTCGTAGTATTATCGCACATGCTAACCTCTTTTGTCCTGGCATCACCCCCTTTTTCCACGCCCCCGTGTGCGCTACACACCTAGCTGCATGCCTGCATGGCTCGGTTATTTACTTTCGTTATTATACTGCTCATCTCAGTCCGTCCGCGGCAGGGATATATGCAGAGCTCACAAATCAGTTCCCTCACCTTTTAATTAGGCCCACACACAATCCGGTTCCTCGCAATCTATTCCCTCACTTTTCATTTAAGTCCACAATCGGTTTTCTCAATTTAGGCAAGTGCGGATATTCGTTGTTTTGTTTCCTGGGTCAACTTGCTGATATTTGGTAATTTCCACCGTATATAAATTAGTGAGGCTCGGTCTAGGAGGGCGGGGTGGGACTAAACTTGAGTAAGCCCCTCTCTTTCTTCTTTTGTTTATTTTTTCTTTCCCTTGAGCCTTTTTTCCCACTTGCCTAATTCCATGTCCTTAGGCCCATCCAGCCAACTAACCAAGGCCACGAGTGCCAGACGTTTGGTGCATCCTGCGCGCCCCTGAGCGCTACAGCCTGGTAGAGTGCATATCACCGTGCCTCCTGCATGCTTAAAGTATTAGCTATCGATTCTCTTACCGGTGGTTGCGTGCTTAAAATATTAGCTATCGATTCCCTTACCGTTGGTATTGCGGCAATTTGGTGTCTGGTGAGAGGATAAAAAAGTCTAAAAAATATTAAACTATAAGAAACAATCCATCCTTTATTATTAATTATTATTATTATTATAGGTACAGAATAGATTAGATATAGATATAGATTAATGTGTGTACATAGCTGGAAAATGATCGATCAATGGCTGGATATTTACCAGGATCACCAGTAGAATGTCGTTGTTGTATGCCAACACCAGGATGTCCTGTACACACACGCGAGAAGGGGCTCTCTTCAATCCCCATTGATTTGAGAAGGCAGCGCCCAGATCGGGAATCCCCATTTGATTTGAGGAGGGTCTGATGGCTCAAGATATGTAGAGCTCGTTGGAAACCAAGAGGAAGGTATGATGAGGAGTAGCAAGTTTCCCTCAGTTATAAAATCAAGGTTATCGAACTAGTAGGAGTAAGGAAACAACTCCAAGGTGTTGCTAGCAATTTGGAATCCTGCACAACATAACCACAGAACTTTGCCCCAACTTACAGTGAGGTTGTCAATCTCACTGATTTTGCTGAAAACAAAGAATTAAACGTATAGTGTGAAAGATAGTAATTGCTTTCAGAAAGTAAACAGTAAACGATAAACAGTAGATGGTATATCAGTGGTAAAGGAATGAACTGAGGTCCATAGTTCACTAGAGGTGTTTCTCCTTAAGATAAATAGCATGTTGGGTGAACAAATTACAATGGGGCAATTGACAGATTGAGAAAGCAGAATAATGCATATACTAGACATCTTGACTCCTACGAGATTTGATTGGGTATTACAATATAATACGTAGACTGTAATCCAATTACATCTATGACTAATAATCCACCTTTAGGTTATTATCCGAACCCCTTCCAGTATTAAGTTGCAAGCAACAGATAATTACATTAAGCAAGCCCCATGGACAAAAGATTGTTATTTTATAACACCCCAAAAATATTAATAAAGATTATCAAGTTCTAATCACCCAAGTTTAGGGTTAACAAAAACTTTCATTACTAAATTGAATAGGAGTGTATGTGTCATTTGCATTAGTATATGATTGAGTGAAATTGTCATGTGTGTTTGCTACAAATGATAAGAAATGGTTTAAAGATGAATACTACATCATCTAGGACAATTACAAACAAAATTCAAAGAAAAGAAAATCAAATATAAAGCATATGATCAAATGGTCATTTTGACCAACATTAACCACTAGACCACTTTGAGTGTTCCTAGTAAAGAATTTCTAATAGAAATATTTCCAATTCTTTTGACCCCTTGCTAGACCAAGTAAAAGTGATCCCAAGCCCACTTTACAAACCTACAGAAACTATTTTCAAATCTATTTAAAGAACAATTCAAAATTGAATCAAGTGTATGTACTAAGATCACCATTTTGCAAAAACCACTCAAATCAATTCACCTTGGCAAACCCAAGCAACCAGAGACTACCAAGCATAAGATTAGAGCACTCACCAAATTTTAGCCAAAAATTCAAATCTTTTGTTCATGCCGCCATTTGGTCGAAAACATCGCAGGCACAGATTAAACCCTGCCTAACTCCACTGTTTGGAGCAGCGATCACTTGACCATTTGCCCCTATTTCACTCCTCCTGTCTTCCCCAGCATCTCGCAGCGCAAGACACGCACCCTTTCTTTGTCGTTGCGCCAGTGTCGCGCCGCCTGAAGCTTACCGTGCCGGCCGACCATGTACAGCTCGCCACAGACCGCGGCGCCCTCGTCCATGATGTCCAGGATGCAAGCCACCGTCCACCGCCACCCCCTGTCCAGCCCTCGATTGCAGGCAAACCATGGACCACCAGAAACCGCCGCGCCCACTTTCTCTGCACCATGCCGAGAGCACGCCAGAGCGCCCCATCCGACCAGCGCGCACACGCTGCGCCTCGCCCTCTCCGCGCGTGCACACACTCGCCATGACCCTAGCTACCTCCCAGACACGCCCGTTCGCCGCCGCGCAACCCGTAGCCACTGTGCGCCGTCTCGAATGCTGCTGCTCCCGTGCAGAGCACCGTCCATGCCCGACCATTCTCGACCGCCCCGTGCCGCGCCATTAAGCCCGTGACGACCGCCAGGGAGCACCGCGTCGCTCCTACCCTCATCCATGCCGCTAGCTCGTTGTACCGCCGTCACCGGAGGAGCCAGCCCATGCTGCAATGCCCCTCTCGTCGGTGTATAAATAGAGCCCCCCTCCGCCTCAATTTACCAAACCATCTCACTCCCCACTCCTCACAGAACCTCCCACACCCTTCCCCGGAGCAAGGCGAGCACCACATCACCGGAACTTCACCGGAGCCCGCCGCTGCAGAGGAAGAAGTGAGCCGTTGATTGGAGCCATCCCAGGAGCCGCCACAACCACCATTCGAACCACCATCGTCGACAACGTCGTTCGCCCCCATCGCTGGCCCTAGATGGAGCCCCGGTGAGCCTCACATGACCCCCACCGCCGCGTTAGGGTTAGAATCTCGCCGGAGCTGTTCGTCGTAGAAGATGAACCTCAGTCGTTAGATCAAGTTCTAATCGTAGGGCTTAGATTGAAATGTACCGATTCGGGTTAGATGAGCCACTGACTAGTGGGACCCCCCTGTCAGTAGCCCGCTGCGCCAGCGCAGTGCAGCTGGGCCGGCCCATTTACTTTCCCGCGCAGAGCCCAGTGATTCAAATAGAATTTTTCCAATTTAGCTAAAACCAGATTCTGTCAGTAGATTCAAAAATCAATTCAAAGAGATTAACTAAACTAAATTGCATGATTCCAGTTTTGTTAGAAAGGTATTCAAATTATCTATCCAAGCTTGTTGGATTCAAACCATTTGAAATTATAGATCACCTATAGTAAAAATTAACAAGACAGAGACTTTTCTAACTTCAAACATTTTTCAAAAATCAACCATAAATTCTTTTGAGTTGATTCCAACTCTCAAAAATCACATTTGACAAGATCTATCTGAATATGTAAAAATAATTAGGTTTACATGCAGTAACATTGGACTAGTACCAAAAGAATGCTATATATGCATTTCTAGTCACTTTAATTCTATTAAATGATAATCTTAAACTTTATAAAATATGACCACCACTTTAAATCACATTCCCATGTATTAGAATATGTGGTGATGACATGTGTCAACATGATCCCATATTTTAATTGGAGAATATTAAATCTTAAGTATTTTCAATGAGTAGAAATTACTTTTCTAAAATAAAATAAATAAGATTAAGTCTTTATGTGATGTTTGTGATGATGCTAGATCATCTAGTATGAACCTTAGTATATTAAATAGAAATAGCTAAGTATTGTTTGGTGATTGTGTACCTCGTATTTATTTATAGATGATAGTACCGACCCGGGATACGAGGAGGAGGAGTACTACCTGTTGGGGATATACTTTCCGGGTATCCTCATTGTACCTCACTGACCAGTGTGGCCCACTTTGGGTTAGAGCTTTGCTTCACGGGCGGCCCAGTCAGGGAGAAGAGACGGAGTCCAGTCCGGCTACGGGAAGACCCAGAAGACTTATCGACATAGGCCTATAGTGTTACTTGTAGTTCAAGATGTACTCTATAACCGACTCTTAGTCATAGCCGGATAGATCTCTCCTGTAAACCCTAGGCCAGATATCTATATGAGCCGTCCTAGGGAGAGCCTTTAGGGCGCCCTCACAATAGTCTACAATCTCAACTCGTATAGGCGAAACTCTTGTAACCCATATTCTGACTCTGCCGTATTATTGGATTACTAGCAGGAGTAGGATCCATCCAAATCAGGCGGATTCGAACTTGGGTAAACTTGTGTGCTCACCGTCCCGAAATGCCGTACGTCTCACACCCCTCTCTTCCACATGCCTCGAGGACCCCCTCATGGAGTACTTGTCATCAATTCGACAACAGTTGGTGCCCACTGTGGGGCAAGTGAGCTTCGGATCTACGTTCTGAGCGGAATCTACAAGAATCGGAATCGGCAAGACTATCGATGTCGGTCGCATCCTCTACGCCAGCGACGTCCCTCTCATCGTTCTCGACGAGACTTGGATTTTGGCTAGGGAGGCCATGACTACTTATACCATCATGTCTTTCGTCAACATCGATGTGTACATCGGATTCGCTGAGCCTGTCCCACCCACCCCAGCGGTGATGATAGAGGCAGAAGAAATTTCTGGGTCCCCTTTGCCCGCGTAGGCGGCAGAGTTCTGGATCTCAGAAAGCCTGCACCCATTGCGGAGATAGTGGAGAAATTTGAGCCTGAAGTAGCCCTTGCGGATCAAGTCGAATCTGGAGTGGATCTCCCTAGCGAGGCCGAATCCCAGATCGATCCACCCGCTGAAGTCAAAATCCAGGAGGATCACAACAACAACTTTGGTTCCGGCTCTGCCAACGCCGGAACAGACCAACCGTTCCTGAGGCACATGTTGAGGCGCATGATAATGCAAGACACAAGCGTGGATGAGGTTCTTGAAACCATCAAGATCTTTGAGGAAGCCCACGAGGAAAGCCGCAACTACCTCAGGACCCACACATCGCACTTCGTCGGATACGTTGGATCCGGATCCGGCTCTGCTGATGCTGGAGACAACACTGACTCAGTGTTGGAGGCAATCGGAACAAACACCGACTTACCCGCATCCTCGGATGACTCGATGACGTCGGTGGATTTCCGAAAGTTCTCCGTGGAATATGAAGAGGAGTACAACTCCAAAGCTGCAGAAGAAGGAGAAGCCATGGATGAAGGATCCGGGGAAAACTCTCCCAAAGCGCAGGACGACATGGATATCGGAGATAATCCCGAGGTCCAGATGTCCCAGTATCGATCGAGCTTGACTCGGAACGGAGCCAAAGTCTTTTTTCTATCGCACGCCAAGAAGGCAAAGAAGAAGAAGAAGAAGAAGAAGAACAAGACCCCGGCAAAAGATCTTCCGCCAGAGGAAGTGATTGCCGAGGAATATGAGGAAGACTCGGATGGAGCACTTATCCCAGACGAGCCCAAAGAAGAAACGGTGGATGGACACGTGGTCACCGCAGGTGCGCGTAAACTCATCGATGCTGCATTAACTATACCTATCCCTACAGCTACAGAACGTACTGCTGAAGAACTAGATGAAAGGGCCCAGGCCCTGGAAGCGCGTCGCTAAGTACTCCTAGATGAAGCCAAAAACATCGAGGAAGAAAAGAAACGCAAGGCAACTGCAGAGAAGTACATCTCTCGGCAGCATCAAAAGACCCGGAAACGTCACACTCATGATGATCAATTTCCAGAAGTTCACAAGGTCCTCTTTGAAGGAGACCTAGGAATGCCTCGACTCGACAGCAAGGGAGATCTAGTGTACCCAACACCGGTGGAAAACACTGTTGCAGCTCGAGATATTCTGGCAAATAATCCAGGCCCAGAACAGGTTCGATTGGGCATTAAGCTACTCACCAAGGGTCTGGAGCAGTAGAAGGCCACGAAATCTAGAAGCGGAAAACTGGTCTCCCAATCTGACCAATGTCGCACGGATCCGTCCTGGAATGACGTAAGACCCCAACGTGCTCTGGAACAGCATCACCGTACCGACCGTCGGGAAGACAACTACTCAAGAACCGGATCTTTGGGACAGCATCACAGAACTGCACGTGACTGGCACAATGTTGCTCCAGCTGCTGAGCAAGAGGCAATTGATGCACTGTATCCGAGGAATCCTCCCCGGCGAGAGTCGAACGATCGCAGGGAAGAAGACAAAGAGAAACTTTGGGAGGAGGACCGTCAAAGAATGCCACCTCCTAGACATACAAGCCGTCTGGATGAGCCCCGCCGTGGTGGGGAGTGACGGATGAAGGAACGATGGACACCATGCCGAGTCAACCGCCAGGGGGCTCGTTGTAATGAAGACCCTCCCTGGAACCGAAATAATGACGCTCCGGAGGGAGGCCGGTGATCAGCCGGAAACAATCCAGCTACTCCACCCTCTCCGCCAAGTAGCCATCACAACGGCTCCCAAGGAGGCCAGGGAGGGCGTCGTGGTGGAGGAGGTGCTGGAAGAAGCCGAAGTCCGGCTCCAAGGCACCACAGCCATAGCCGTCAATTAGGATGATCTCTATCCCCAAGTGACGCGAGGCACATGATTAATTCCAACATAGAGGCGCGGTGCTACGAAAACGATGATATATACGTGGTCCCAAAATGCTTCAGACCATGCATAAGAGCAACAAAATTCCTGGAAGGATTCGCTATCTCAAGACACATCCAGGCCTACGACGGTATAGCTCAGCCAGATACTTGGCTCCAGGATTTTTTCCAAGCTTGCTATATCGCCAAAGGAGGAAACATCCTGGTCGCAACCCGATATCTCCCACTCATGTTGCAGAAGACGGCACGATCATGGCTCAATGAACTTCCGGATAACACCATCCACAACTGGTATGACATGCAAAGCACGTTCTTTCGGAATTTCGAAGGCACATATCGCAGGCCCTGTACGGTAGGAGACCTACAGCGTTGCACCCAGAAAGCCGGAGAAACTTTCCGAGATTATCTCGGACGATGGATCGACACCAAGAACTCCTGTGAGGGAGTAAATGACCAAACTGCGGTTGAAGCTTTCATTGCAGGACTCCCAATTGGTTTACTATGTCATCCCTTGAAGTGTAACGAGGTCACTGTTTTGGGAGAGATGATAGAAACAGCAAGCACGTATGCAGATGCTGACGACGACGCAGAGGGATTATTGAACGCCCTAGCTGTGCCATAGTCGGAAAAACAACCAAAGCAGCAAGCTCAGAAGCGCAAGAACACCTCGGAAGAAAAGCTCAGAAACGGTAGTGGTTACTGCTACTTTCGAGTCTGGAGGATGAGGAGGGCGCGGCGGAGGGGAAAACTTCAATCACTGCACTACTCAAGGCAAGCCTAACACTACAAGTTAACTATGCAAGCCATCCTTGCAAGATAACCTATGCAAGATGCATTAGGCATGCTTGGTTATACAACTTTGATTATACCAATCCCAAGTCTTACTTGCAAACTTTGTTCTTTTACTTTTACCAAAGTTCTTTACTTTTAGTTAGTGCTTTGTGAGTATTGGAACAATAGTATAGATACCATAAAGATTATAAAACTAGGCCTAGCTAGTTAGGCTTAGATTTCATCAAAAGGCATAAAACTAGATAGTCACCCTTGATTAGCACCCCTCATTAGTGAATACCCTCAACTTTAGTGGCTAGTGATAAGCATAAAAGTTGATCACTTTAGATGGGAATACTTGGTGAAAATGATTATGAAAACCTTGGAATGATGGTTCATTCTATTGAGATGTTTTGACATCTGTTGAGAAACACAATGATTTGATGATGAAAATGTTGAGGCATGAGCCTTAGCCCTTTATAAAAACTGATGGTTGGGTTCGGATGCGATACCATTCCAATTTTACCGTACAACCACAATACCTGAATTGGGTAGGGCTTAACTGGAAGTTTATATGACTTAGTATGGATTCCCTTGTGTAAGAGGTTGAGCTGAGGCTACCTCGTGATGAATGTCCACCTATGCAGTGCCCAGGATGGCAGAGGGCCATGGCTGGGAGGCCAAGCTCATAAGGGACGTGCCTATACTAGAGTGTGTAATTGAAATGTTACGATTGATTATCCGCATACATCGAATTTTGTGGTGAAAGTGTACCACCTCTGCATAGTGTCAAACTATTCGAATAGCCGCATCTGCGGTCATGGACAGTTGGACTGGCCATACTGTTCCGTCATTAGATGTTTTCAAAATGACTTGTGAATTGAACTATGACTTTGACTTGACCACAACAGGATTGTGGACGTGAAAACTAGGTTCCCACTTAAGTGCTTTAGAACATAAAATTAGTTTTATTTACTTCTAAACTCAGTTTGAGATAAACCTGGCTTTTTGCAAATAAACCTAGAGCTTAAGATTCCTATTAGAACTACCTTACTTGTTAGTGATAGTTTGCGAGTACTTAAAGAGTACTCATGGCTTTGTCCTTGGCTATTCCCGTGGCCAGACTATGAGGAGGACTACCAGGATGATGGACAGCAGGAGGTCTACGACAACTAGGATCATGTCCCATCGTTAGCATTGCCTGTGAATTTGAAGATGGAGCCCCTACTATGTTTAATTTTTGCTGCTTGATTTGTATTAAGACTGGATCATGAGATCCTTTATTTGTAAGACCTTTATTATGGTTTGTAATGGATGATGTACTGTGGTACCAATTTTGTTATGTCTCGCAAAAATGGTAATCCTGGGACTGCGATGTATGGCATAACAGGCATCTGGGATTAAAAATCCGGGTGTTGACAAGTTGGTATCAGAGCCATCTTGACCATAGGAGACCCTAGTTAGAATGGACGTCCAAACAAAAACTTAGTTTCAAAACAAAAGAAGTGAGTATTTATGAAAACCTTTTCCCACTCTTATCCTTGAGATTCTTTCAAAAAAATACATGTTCCTCCAAAATTCTTGCAAATCTACATAAAATTTGACACACTTGATCACCTCACTAACTTGCTCACCCTAAATTCTTATAGATGGAGGTCCAGTATTGCAAGTTCTACCAGCTGGACAACTGAGGCCACCTGATCTTTGAGAGGGATCTAGATGCACTGTCAGAGTATCTTGAGCGCCCGCACCTAGAATTCTTCGGGGCACAACTCAACGATCACGTAGGAGGAGATCTACAATGGCTGATAGTTGCAGATCTCAGAGGCAAGATGGAAGCCCCCACTTTGGAGAAAATCCAATTCACCTTGCGGGAGAACAACTGGCTAGATGGATTAGCCAGGGCTATGCATGAAGCTCTTGCTCGTCTGTGTGGGAAAAACATCAACCAGATCCAGGGAACTCGCTTTGCTCACTACGCAAGGCATGATTCTATGGGAATGCCCTTGGAGATGCCAGGACACCCGGAGCTGAAGCACCAGGTGGACAATCTTGACTTCATGTTGTATGATAGACAGAAGGAGTTGGACAACGCTCATGCCTACACCAACCACAACCATGCCATTGCAGTCAAGAAGGACCAGACCCTCGCCATTCTCGCCAAGGAGCGCCAATCACTTTGTCGTTAGCGTGACAAGAAGGATCGCACCATCGATCGTCTTCACAAGAAGGTGGCCACTCTCGAGAAGACCATCCATGAACAGGAAATCCAGCTTGAAGCGAAGGAGGAGGAAGGTGAAGATATTCAGGGAGATCTTTACTCTTACGTCAGTGATGACAACGACTATCTAGAGGATGATGCCATGGAGTTCCACACTGATGATGATGATTCCGACTTCATTGATGATGATTAGATGCACTTGAGCACTACCATAGGAGTAAGTTGTACCGGTCCCACTATATCGTAGCTTCACAGAATGGTTCTTAAAACCATCTGTTTTCTATTTGTGTTATGGTGTGTGTTTGTATTGTGTGCTATGAATGAAACAATGAGAGGAAGTTGTTAGTTTGCAAAACCTGAGTCAAACTCGAAGTTTAAAACTTTTGAAACAAAACCATGAACCTAAGAGATTTCCCTCTTATCTCATTATCTATCTCAATCTTCAGATGACTCGTGGAAACCCCGGAGGAAGCAGCTCATCTTAGGACCCAATGTTGCAGATTCTGCAAATGCTAGTTTCCGACCGTGAAGCTAGGAGAGCCGAACACCAAGCCAACTTAGCCACTCTTCAGCAGACAGCTCAGATGGCCCACAATAATCAAGGCCACAGAAACCAAGATAACCATGGATCCAAACTCAAGAACTTTCAGAATACCAACCCACCTATCTTTAGTAAGTCTGAGGATCCCTTAGATGCTAATGACTAGCTGCAAACCATGGAGAACAACTTAGAGGTCACAGGAGTTGAAGCCAATGAGAAAGTACTGTTTGCCACCCATTATCTGGTAGGTGGTGCAAGAGCCTGGTGGAATAGCACCCGTACCATGAACGAAGGTCAGATGATGACTTGGGAAGCATTCAAGATCAAGTTCAACCGGACCCATGTGCCCCAAGGTTTGGTCACTAGGATGAGGGATGAGTTCAGGGAACTGAAGCAAGGAAGGATGGCGGTAGTTGAGTACCATGACAAATTTCTGTCACTATCTAGATATGCCCCTGATGAGATTAACACCGAAGCAAAGAAGAAGGAAAGGTTCCTAAATGGATTACATGATGAGATGCAGACTGTGTTAGTCAACATCTGTTTTGCAGATTTAAAAGAGCTAGTAGACTCTGCCATCCAGATGGAAGGGAAAATCAACCAAGCCAATGACAACCGTAAGCGTCGCATGATGCACCAGCCTGGAGCCCACCATACCCAGAAGTATCGCCCCAACCCGTCTTCAGGATATGCCCCAAGAAACAACAGACCCTCGATGTCCCGTCCCAACTATCCCAATCATAGCGGAGGAAACTTGAAGTCTGGAGGAAACAACAACGACCCCGGCAACTCCAATAACTTCAACCGTGCACCGCCCAAGTCCAACAACAACAACAACAATACTGCCTCAAGGACTAGAAGCAATGTTGTGCCTATTGTAGGAAAAGACAAGTCCTAGATTACTTGCTTTGACTGCGGAGTCAAGGGTCACTACTCTAACGAGTGCCCCAAGAAGCTTGCAGCAGCCACCAATGTGAATGCACCCGCTCAGAAACAACGCCGTGTTCAGCTTGGAAGGAGATTTGCCCCAGGGAACTCGCTCAACCGCAACGGTCGTATGTTCCACATGAATGCTGAGGAAGCTCAGGAAACGCCAGATGTCGTGCTGGGTATGTTTTTTGTTAACTCGGTACTTGCAAGAGTGTTGTTTGATTCTAGAGCATCGCACTCTGATGACCCACAAGTATAGGGGGTGTATCGCAGTATTTTTGAGGGAAGTGAAACCCAATTTATTGATTCGACACAAGGGGAGCCAAAGAATATTTATAAGCCTTAACAACTGAGTTATCAATTCAGCTGCACCTGGAAACAATCTTGCTCACAGCAGTTTATCAGTAGCAACTGTTTTGTAGTAGGAATAGTAAAGTAATAGCAGTAATAAAAGTAAAGACAGTAGTAACAATCACAGTAAACAGTAGGATTAGAGCGTGGTAGGCATAGGGATGGATGGACGGGCGTTGCATGGACAAGACAATTCATATAGCAATCAAAACATAGGGCATTTGTAGATAAATAAGATAAAACATCCAAGTACTAGATAATCATAGGCGTGTGTTCCCTATATAGTCATACGTGCTCGCAATGAGAACTTGCACAACATCTTTTGTCCTGCCAGCCCGTTTGCAGCGAGGCATCAAGGGAACTACTAGCAATTAAGGTGCTCCTTTTAATAGAGCACCGGAGCAAAGCATTAACACTCTGTGAACACATGTGATCCTCACATCAAAGCCATTCCCTCCGGTTATCCCGATTGCTATCACTTCGGGGCCTTTGGTTCCGGAAAACAACGTGTGTATACAAATTGCAGGTAAGACCATAAAAAATACTATCATAATGAATCAATAACAAGTTCAGATCTGAAATCATGGCACTCGGGCCCTACTGACAAGCATTAAGCATAACAAGTTGCAACAAAGTCAAAAAGCACTAATAGTAGATACTAGGCACCATGCCCTAACAATCCGATGCCATTACATGGACGATCTCATCCAATCCCTACCATCCCCATAGCCTACAGCAGGGGATTACTCACTCATAGATGGGGGAAACATGGATGGTCGATGGAGAAGCGATGGTGATGATGATGGCGATGATCTCCTCTAATTCCATGTCCTGGCAGGGTGCCAGAACGGAGTTTCTAGTTCCGAATCGCGGAATCTGGTGGTGGCGGCGCAACGGAACTCTTTCTGGAAAAACGTCGAACCCCCTTGGGTTTTTAGGTCAGGAGGCAAATTATAGGCGAAGAGGGAGACCGAGGGGGTGCCTGGGGCGGCCAGACCACCCCCTGGCGTGGCTAGGCCTAGCCTGCGCGGCCAGGTCGTATGGCCAGGCCCCAGCCCCACTCTGTCTCGTATTCTGGCTCCTTGAGTCTTCTGGTGAAATAGGATTTTTGGCATATTTTCCGGGATTTTTCCTGATAGTTGATTTTCTGCACAAAAACTAGACACCAAGGTAATTCTGCTGAGAACAACGTCAGTCCGTGTTAGTTGTATCCAAATCACACAAGTTTAGAGGAAAAAACAATAGCAAAAGTGTTCGGGAAAGTAGATACGTTTTGGACGTATCAACTCCCCCCAAGCTTAGCTTATTGCTTGTCCTCAAGCAATTCAGTTGAAAACTAAGTGCGATAAAAGAAACTTTCATGAACTCATTTGCTTCATAAGATGTATATATTCTCAGCATATGATCAGCTACTCATGCAATTCATAATAAGGAGTATGCAACTAAGTTTACTTAATAGTCAATGCAAGCTATGAAGAGATCCCAACTCAAAAATAATAAGTAGCATGAAACATAAATATAAGCAACATTGTAATGTTCATAAAAAGGTATGATAGAGTGGTATCTCGCTTGCCTTTGATTGTAGAGCAAACATAAATGCCAAGGCACCTCTGAAGTTCAAGTGAAGACTAGAAGTAAAGATATCAAAGATACAAGTATCAAAGTCATAACACAAATAATCAAGTTTTGAGACAAGCATATTACACTAAGAATGACAAATATGCTCTCAAGAAAGTGCTCATAGAATATGTGGAGACTCAACAAAGAAATGAAAAGGTTTTGAATAGTTTGAAAGGCTTCCAAATGCTGAAAGTAAGGTACTCATTAGCTTTGAGCTCTCATTGCCCCTATTATAAGCATCTTTAAATGGTTAAGGTTAAAGTGACACAACTAAGAGGATATGCTTGACAAGTTGTAAGCTAAAATCTCATGCCCCTTACTTACGAGTACCGGACCTCATGTTATTCAACTTTAGTCACAAGTAAGCTCTTGTCATTGTAAGTACATATGTATCATAGAGAACCGCCAACGGGGTACCCCTTGCACATGATACAGGAGCTATCCCATAATCAAAATGACAAGGTAAGCAGACAATGAGCATATTAGTGATCTTTTATTTGCTATTTGCATAGGTTTTTATTGAGGATGCTTCATAGAATGCTCATTATGGTTATGCTGCAAGTTTCCACCATGATTAGGCATGGCTTAGGCAAGCGGCCCATGTGTTTCTCTAACATACATACAAACTCCATGATCTTACAAGTTCCCCTTTTATTTCACACCGCCGGGATCCATAAGCAAAAGAATCATGATATCAACGAGGTACAAAGTACCAGTGCAATGTTGAAAGTGTTACCCATGATACATGCTTCTGCTAACTTCAACTTATAAAGCACAAGCATATACGCAACAAAGATGGACGCAATGGTTCAAGATTATTAAGTGCAAGAAGATAAAGTGTGCCATCAAGTTCATGAGAGATTTACTAACTAACTTTCTCATAACAAGCAAACATTTTATTCGGAAGAAAACAAGGCATACTAAATATGCACGGAACAGCAAATGATGCTAATAGGTAGGTATGGTGGACACTTTTGGCAATATTGGTTTTAGGGAGTTGGAAACACGAGTAAAGCTTATACTCAGTGCGGGTGAAGGCTAACAATAGTAAGGGAGCGACAAACGAGAGAGCAATAGCTGTCATAATCATGCTTGCAACAAAACAAGACTAATCATGGCATGAAAGTGATTCAAGACCCCTGAGGCAAAATAATTCATCGAGGCTTAACTGATTATTGTTTCAGTCATAAGCATGCATGAGCATGTGCCAAGTCATTTCAAGTGAAACATTCAGAGGGAGATACCACAGTGTCATACCAAGTTATGAGTAGAGAAATGCAAGCAAACATTCATATGACAAGCTACAAACTATTAACGAGCTGGAGCTAATCATAAGATAGCAAGAACTACTAAGCATCCATAAATAACATACACCCTATATGATCAGACTAAGCATGCCCACAATGATGAGTATATGTACAAAAATGAAAACAAATAGAGTTTGTTACCAGCCTCTCACCACACCTCAAGTTGTCATTAATCCTCATTATTGCCCTTCACTTGTGTGGCTTGAATAATAACATGAAACCAAATTCCACTGAGGACTGCTGAACCCTGCAACAAACTCACAAAACCAAAGAAGAACAACAAATATTTTTGGTGTTTTCGATTTTTAAAAACAAGAACCAAAAAGGAAGAACAAACAAAGCAAAATCTTTTTGGGTTTTTCGGATAGTTCAAACAAAGCAAAAAGGGAAAAGCAAACCAAGGCAAAAAGAATAAGAAGCAAACAAAGAGAAACAATAGAAATATTTTTGGTCTTTTTGTGTTTTAGGAAGCGAAAACAAAGAGAGAACGAAAACTAAAAAGAGAACAAAACATGAATATACAAAGTATCGACGAAACATGATATGGAGATGAGTGTGATGTCGGTGTACCTCCCCCCAAGCTTAGGATTTTGGCCTAAATTGGTATCAATCCAAATACGAGTGAGGGTTCCAAGCAGGCGGGTCATTGTAAGAATGACAGTAGTCAGGCCCTTGGGAAGAAGAAGAAGCTCCCCAATCATAGGTAGGCTGCTGATATGAAGACTCCCCCTCATTCGAGGGCTGGACCGAATCATCTGTGACCTCCCTTCTAGTATCCTGCTCCTGTTGGGAGAGCTCTCGCAAGTACGTATCAAGCTCTTCCTCACTGAGTGACCATCCTACCCTGGTATCAAGGTTAAACAAAACAGGTGCAGGCAAAAGAACAAATCGCTCGGACTTACTCCTTCTCCAACCAGCCTTGAGAAAGGTTATTTCATAAGACAACTCACTCAAATTAGCCCAAGAAGAAACAAATTTATGTTGTATCATGGAATTAAGATCAAGCCTTTCTATGGGAAACTCTAGGTCTAGATGATGAGGCACTAAACCATGCAACGCTAATAAACGAGAAGCAATGAGGCCTCCACAAATTCCACCTTTCTCGCGGTTAGCAGCAAGACAGAAAGCTATCAAGGCACCTAAGTTGTAAGTTCTATCTCGTTTTAAAGCAGCTGAGATGAATGCTAGATCATATGAGGATAGCTTATTAGCAGTTTTGCTAGCGAGCACACACTTGGCAATAAAGTAACCAAAGTAGCGAATAGATGGGAGATGAATGTTATAGATTTTCCCACTCTCCTTTGAGAAGCTGATCCCTTGGCAAATCTCCACATACAGGTCCATGAGTGGTGCAGGTCGCTCTTTAATCCTCCCAGATGATCCCCACTAAGGTACCTTAATAGCTGCACAAAAGTCATCAAGAGGAAGGTCGACAGCTATATTGTAAATTTTGTAGTGGACCATGGGGTTAGGTAAAGAGTTACTAAATCAAAATTCCTACACTGCAGACATAGTTAGTTTCACAAATTGACAAGGTTCATCCTCCACAAAGTGGTCCAGTCCTGCATTAGCAACCAAAGTATAGAAGTCCTGGGAAATTCTTGCAGCCCTCATGAATTCGAGGCATGGATAGATGGAAGGAAAAAACCTCCTCCTCTCGGTGAACCTTCATAACCTCAGGCACCCTCAGTTCATGTTGGTTGAGTTGGTGCTCATTCATCTTCTATTCTTAAATTTTAACATCTATTACACAAGTGATTGCAAAGTGAATATATAATGAAGGGAACTACCCATAGGGACTTGTAGAGGCCTAAACATGCATCAAAACAATATCTCTAAGCATTGAACAAGCTTACAAGCTCTCATAACCTGTCACCTACAGGAGCAAAATACTCAAGATATAAACCACTAAACACAAATCTACTTGGACAAGCGGAGGAGTCACATACCAGAGAACAAATGCTCCACATTTTAGCAGCAAAGATGGGCTGAGCAAGGAGATCGAAAAATCGAGGGCAAGAACAGCAAGAACGCGATTTCGAGCAATGAACTGGTATTTTCTCAGGAGAGAGAATAAAGTGGGAAGTGAGAGAGTGAGTGGAGGGCCAGGGGTGGCCCACACCATGGCCAGGCGCGCCCCTGGACTGGCCGCGCCACCAGGTGGTGTGCCTTCCAGGTGGGGCCCCCTGATACCTTCCAGGCACTTCTCTGCCCCTTTTTTCACGTAAAAATTTAATATGAATTTTCTGAAATTTTTCGAGACACTTTATTTTTGAGCAATTTTCAGGCATATATGAATGATTTTCTGACAGAAAAAAGTTTCTGGAATGATGCAATGACAAAACAAAACTAAAACCTCAGAAGTTCTAAGGCACTCTAACAGGCAAGCAACTAACAACAGAAAAATAAACTAAACGAAAGCAAAAACTAAAATGGATAGAATGAAAGTAAGCGGAGATAATCATGGTGAAAACATTGTTTTGTTCATTGAAATCCTTTTGTTAACAAGGTTGATCAGGTCTTGTTATCAAAACAATTTCATACGAAACAAGACTTTGTATTCCACTAATGATTATGTTACCTCAATTTTGATAGCAATGGTCCCAATCATAATAGTTTCATATTTTTCTCTTGGTATGGGACAATATATTTCTCCAATTTGAATGCCCTCAACATGTTCAATTGAGTTTAAACCATAAGTCCTATCAATCTTCTTGGGGAAATAGATAGTATGATCCTTGTCATTACCATTAGAAGTCACCTTTCTTTGATTACAATTAATAACAGCTCCTGCAGTATTAAGAAAAGGTCTCCCAAGAATAATAGACATATTAGCATCTTCAGGCATTTCAAGCACAACAAAATCAGTTAATATCAAGCAATTATGAGCCACTTGAACATGTACATCCTCACATATACCCGTAGGAATAGTAGTAGATTTATCAGGCATTTGCAAAGATATATCAGTTGGTATTAGTTTTTCTAGTTGAAGTCTCTTGTAGAGAGAAAAAGGCATAACACTAACTCCTGCTCCCAAATCACACAAAGCATTTCTAACATAACTATTTTTAATAGAGCAAGGAATGGTTGGAATCCCTGGGTCTCCAAGTTTCTTTGGAACCTTACCATTAAAGGAATAATTAGCAAGCAAAGTAGAAATTTCTTCATTAGGGATCTTCCTTTTATTCGGGACAATATCCTTCATATACTTTGAATAAGGAGGCAATTTAATAGCATCAGTCAAAGGAATTTGCAAGAATAAAGGTTTCATCCACTCACAAAACTTATTATAGTGTTCATCTTCCTTTGACTTGTGTTTCTTATCAGGGAAAGGCATAGGTTTTTGGACCCAAGGCACTCTTTCACTACCATGTTTCTTAGCAACAAAATCTTCTTTAGTGTATTTAGTATTTTTAGTGTGCCTTTCAGGTTCTTCTTCAACTTTTTCTTTATCAGGAACATCATTTTCTTCATTACCACTTTCAGTTTCAGCATCAGAGATAGATATACTATTAGGATCTTTAGCAGGTTCAGACGGTTCTACAATAGTTTTATGTTTCTTTTTTCTTTTCTTACTAATAGTACCACTATTTTCAGCTTGTTGAGAATCCTACTCAATTCTTTTGGGATGCCCCTCAGGATATAGAGGATCCTGGGTAGCAGCACCACTTCTAGTTCTAATTTCATAAGCATGTTTTTCTTTAGCAACATTAACTAGCAAGTCTTTTTGTACTTTAATAAGCTGATCAATTTGTGTTTGAACCATTTGAAAATGTTTAACAAGCATTTTAACATCATTAGAGGTTCTTTCTACAATATCTTTTAACTCAACAATAGCTCTAGAGTTTTCCATCAAATGATTTTGCACCCTTTTATTGAAATTATCTTGCTTAACAATAAAAATATCAAATTCTTCTAAGCATTGATCAGGAGGTTTAGAGTAAGGGATATCACCTTCATCAAAATGTTGGAGAGAGTGTACCTAAATAGTGGATAAATGGGGAATTGGCTTACATAATTCTTCTATAGGAGGTAAATTCTTGACATCTGCAGCTTTAATTCCCTTCTCCTTAAGACATTTCTTAGCTTCCTTCATCACTTCATCATTTAATTCAATAACTCCCCTCTTCTTTGATGTTGGAATAGGCACAAGAATAGTTGGTTCAGATATAGCCGGTTCAGGAGGAGTCCACTCTTCATAGTTCTTGCTTATTTTAGCCATTAATTCCTCAGCTTCCTTGGGAGTCCTATTCCTGAAAACACAATCAGCACAACTATCCAGGTATGTCCTAGATTCTTTAGTTAGTACATTATAAAATATATCAAGAAGCTCATTCTTAGGTAAAGGAGATCCAGCCTGTGCATGAATCAAAGCACAAAACCTTGCCCATGATTCAGGCAATATCTCTTTTTCTCCCTGTTTAAAATTAAAAAGTTCCTGCAAAATGGCATGTCTAGCACTAGGAGGAAAATATTTCTGCAGGAAGGTACTAATCAAGCAATCAGGGCTATCAATATATCCAGGAGGTAAATTATTAAACCAAGTTTTAGCTTCTCCTTTCAGTGAAAAGGGGAAAATTTTAGCAACAAAGTAGGTGCGCATCTTAATATCATCAGAAAACAGGCCACTCATGGTAGAAAGCTCAGTCATATGTACAACCGCACTTTCATTCTTAGTCCCACAAAAAGGTTCTTTCTCAACAATAGCTATGTAGGATAGATCAAGAGAGAAATCCTAATCCTTATCTTTAATGTTTATGGGAGATGCAGCAAACTTAGCATTAGGAGACAATTTGGGTTTTATAGTACGCCTCTCAAAGAGACTCTTAGCAGCACTCCTATCATGGGTGTTTTGACATTCTTTAATAAATTCATCGGTCATCTCAATATAACCGTCTTCAATATCATAGCTCTCTCTAGACTCAGGTGAACTAACAGGTGTAGTAGTGTCTTCATTAGGAGTTTCAGTATTTCTAGCTATAGTTCTAGCAATCGTAGCATCTAGGAAAGGACCTAACGAACCACTCTTATCAAGCACAGTAGAAGTAGCATCATAAGTATCAGAAGTTTCAGATTCAGCAGTAGTAGCAGTTTGTGTAGCATGTGTATGTGCTGGTGTAAGGAACTTACTCATAACAGATGGTGAATCAAGAGAAACAGAGGTGTTCAGAACCGTACCTCTTCTTGTAGTGGATGGTAAAATAGGAACCTTGCCATCACGAGACTTACCCATGATGGATGGATGGCAGCGACCAATAGTGATTCCAAGTGGACTTGATAAATAAAGCTATGCTCCTTGGCAACGGCGCCAGAAAATAGTCTTGATGACCCACAAGTATAGGGGGTGTATCGCAGTATTTTCGAGGGAAGTGAAACCCAATTTATTGATTCGACACAAGGGGAGCCAAAGAATATTTATAAGCCTTAACAACTGAGTTGTCAATTTAGCTGCACCTGGAAATAATCTTGCTCATAGCAGTTTATTAGTAGCAACAGTTCTGTAGTAGGAATAGTAAAGTAATAGCAGTAGTAGAAGTGAAGATAGTAGTAACAATCGAAGTAAATAGTAGGATTAGAGCGCGGTAGGCATAGGGATGGATGGACGGGCATTGCATGGACAAGACAATTCATATAGCAATCAGAACATAGGGCATTTGCAGATAAATAAGATAAAGCATACAAGTACTAGATAATCATAGGCATGTGTTCCCTATATAGTCATACGTGCTCGTAATGAGAACTTGCACAACATCTTTTATCCTGCTAGCCCATTTGCAGCGGGGCCTCAAGGGAACTACTGGGAATTAAGGTGCTCCTTTTAATAGAGCACCGGAGCAAAGCATTAACACTCCGTGAACACATGTGATCCTCACATCAAAGCCATTCCCTCCGGTTATCCCGATTGATGTCACTTCGGGGCCTTTGGTTCCGGACAACAGCGTGTGTATACAACTTGCAGGTAAGACCATCAACAATACTATCATAATGAATCAATAACAAGTTCAGATCTGAAATCATGGCACTCGGGCCCTAGTGACAAGCATTAAGCATAACAAGTTGCAACAAAGTCAAAAAGCACTAATAGTAGATACTAGGCACCATGCCCTAACAATCCGATGCCATTACATGAACAATCTCATCCAATCCCTACCATCCCCATAGCCTACAGCAGGGGATTACTCACTCATAGATGGGGGAAACATGGATGGTCGATGGAGAAGTGATGGTGATGATGATGGCGATGATCTCCTCCAATTCCCTATCCCGGCAGGGTGCCGGAACGGAGATTCTGGTTCCGAATCGCAGAATCTAGTGGTGGCGGTGCAGCAGAACTCTTTCTGGAAAAACGTCGACCCCCCTTGGGTTTTTAGGCCAGGAGGCAACTTATACGCGAAGAGGGAGACCGAGGGGGTTCCTGGGGTGGCCAGACCACCCCACCTGGCTAGGCCTGGCCAGCTGTGTGGTGTGTGTGCCCCAGCCCCACTCCATCTCGTATTCTGGATCCTTGAGTCTTCTGGTGAAATAGGATTTTTGGCATATTTTCCGGGATTTTTCCTGATAGTTGATTTTCTGCACAAAAACTAGACACCAAGGTAATTCTGCTGAAAACAGCGTCAGTCCGTATTAGTTGTATCCAAATCACACAAGTTTAGAGGAAAAACAATAGCAAAAGTGTTCAGGAAAGTGAAGGGAATATGCCCGAGAGGCAATAATAAAGTGGTTATTATCTTATTCCATGTTTATGATAAATTTTTATTTTACATGCTAGAATTGTATTGATTCGGAAACATCAATACATGTGTGTTTAATAAACAAAAAGGGTTCCTAGTCATGCCTCTCTTATATACTAGCTTGTTGATTAACAAGATGATCAAGGTTTCCTGATCATGGACATTGGATGTTGTTAATAACAAGGTCACACCATTGGTGGAATGATGTGATGAACATTCATCTGAAGTATAGCATTACGATCAAGTCATTATGTTTATATTTCTATAACATCATACGAAGTAATCTTAGTCCTTAGACCATGAGATCATGTTAATTGCTAACACCGGAAGAGTATCTTGATAACATCAAACGTCACACCGTAACAAGGTGACTATAAAGGTGGGTTCAGTGCTACAAAGGTGTTATGTTGAGGCTCATGAATCAACAGTGGGATTTTTCCATCCCGATGACGGATAGATATACTCTGGGCCCTCTCGGTGATATCACATTGAAATAGCTTGCAAGAAAGTGATGTGATCACTAGAATGTTATATCACGGGAACGAGAAAAGAGTGCATGTCGATTACGATCAAACTAGGTATGGAGATACCGATGATCGAATCTCGGACATGTAATATATTCTGGACAAAGGGATTTAGTTACTAGTGTTAAAGGTTCTCACGATCACGAAGTCATCGTTGAATGTGTAGGAGTCAATGGATCTCGTGTCCCGCTGATTATTGATCGGAGAGGGGTCTCGATCATGTCTACATTATTCGTGAACCGTAGGGTGACACACTTAAGGGATACCGACACCATTTGGAGCAAATATGTTTCAGATAAAGATTTAAGAAAGCGCTGGAATTATTTCAATAGACACCGAAACTGTTTCGGGTGAAATTGCTGAAATTGGTTCTGCATGTAATATTGAAATGTTGCAGGGGGTTTTATGTGAATGTTTGTTAATTAAAGTAATTAACAAAATACTGAATAAAACTAATAAAAGATTTTTATTAAATGAGAGAGCATTAAATTTGGAGAAATTTAATGCATTTAAAGTGGAGACTTTAATGGAGAATGTGAAGAGGCAAATTTATGTGGAGGGGGTTACCACCACATGAATAGGGGAGGTGAAGGGTCACCTCCATGGGGCGCCGGCCATGGGAGGGGTACCCTCCCCTCCTCCTATAAAAGGCCCCCCTCTCCTCACTTCTCACTCACACCTCCTTGTGAAGGATCTCTCTCCCCCTCTAGTATTATTCCCCCATGGTCTCGGATTAGCGAGATACATGTTCCCGGTGGCTTTATCTGGAAAGGAGTTGCTGCTTCCGCTGCTTTGCTGGAGCGAGGGACGGAGGTTGTCGGGGTACCGGACGTGTGTGCAATCACGGATGCACCGCTGCTTTGCGGTGCTGGACTTGGTGGTGCTAGAGCTGGATCTGATGGACGTGCTGGAGCCGGACCTGCTGGACTTCATCACGATCTTGAGATCGGCAAGTGTACGACTACATCAACCACGAGTTCCTACTCGTTAACAAAGCTCGTTGTCTTCGAGGGTAAGTTCTCCATGGATGCATGTCCACTCGTTGCTCTGTATCTAGTAGATAGATCTTGGCGTATAGTTCACACCGTAGGAAATTTTTTGTTTTCTATGTCATGGACCCAACAAAGGGTATCGAGCGATCTATGCGTAGGTGCTTTGCACGGGTAGTACACATATGTTTATATGTGGGCGATGATGATCATGTTATTGCATCTTCTATGTATTTTGGATATTGGTGGCATAGTGGGATGAAGCGGCCCGGACCAACCTTACATGTCATCGTACATGAGACCGGTTCCATGACTGACATGCAACTTGTTTTGCATAAGTGGCTGGCGGGTGTCTGTCTCTCCTATCATAGTCAATATCTGATTTACAACGAGTTGCTAATAACTTGGTTATCCTCGTTGTGGTTCATGTTCGTAGGTAAGAACGGTTCTATCTCTGAAAGCCCTAAGCCACGTAAAACTTGCAATTAATAAATTAGAGGCGTCTAGTTTAGATCATTGCTGGGCTAGTGTATTGATATGGTATTATTGTAAGTAGATGTATGATAGATACTCTTACAACTCACTTAACGTGTAAGTTCCATAGACCTTGGCCTTACACACAAAGAAATGATAGAGATCATACCACGATGCAAGTGATAGAGATCAAATGCATGGACCATATCATCTCACTTTACACATTAGATGTTAGCATCTTATATTGCTAGTTTGGCACTTTTAGTAGCATTGTAAGATGATCCCTCATTTAAATATCAAGATAAAATGTGTTCTTCCTTAAGTATGCACCGTTCTATGGATCGTGTTTCGAGACATCACATGATGATCGGGTGTTCTCAACTCTACGCTTTCATGCAACGGGTGTAAGACAGTTTTACACATGCGAATACTAAGGTTCTTACTTGGCGAGCCTAGCATGTACAGACATGGCCTCAGAACACGGACCGAAAGGTTAAGCATGAGTCACATAGTTGATGTGATGACCATATTGATGCTCGCCTTTGAAGCTACACTGACTCACGTGATGATCGGACTTGGTGTAGTGGATTTGGTTCATGTAATCACCAAAAGGCACGAGGGATGTCGTTTTTGAGTGGGAGTTCATTTCTAATTTGGATTAGTCGAACCAAATTTGTCATAAATTAAATCAAAGTGAATTTGCATAGTTTGTTGTAGTCATTGGCATTCGTTTTCTGCCTTAGGCTTAGTTTTTATTTGAGATAATAGAACTATAGAATTCTGGATATTTACTTTACGAACTGGTATCATATTGTTTTGAATGTCAATTTAAAGTTTATAAGTCCTATTGCAAACTTTCAGCAAACTCTATTTACTCCATGAAGTTTAATAAGTAGTATTAAATCAAGAGTAAGAATTCCAATGTTAGTATCTAAAGTATCATGTTTGCCTCCATGATTATTGATATTCAAAAGTTGTTTTAATATCAAGATTATATTGGAGCTAAAAATTATTTCAGAAACCATCATGTGTGAAAGATATTGTGATATCTGAAACAATGTTTTTGGTTGCATTATGATAGAGTATAATTTAGCAAAATACAGGTTCTCATATTGTATGAGAATTTGTGAAGGATGGAGATGCTAGGCATCCGAATCTACCAAAAAGGTTTTGGGCACTGATATTATACTCGTGATTCTTCCTTATAGGCTATAGTAGCTTGATCATGAAAGTTGTCATGATAAGGATGAATAGAAGATGTAAGTAAAATGTTTACTACACTAATAGATTACTAAAGAATGGATTTTTGAAAGAATGCCAAACATTTGATGATGGTGATCCACTTCAAAGTTCAAGTCCAAAGGTATTAGTATTTGACTATATACGCTTTGTACCATGTGTCATGTTGATGACACCACTATTGATGTTGATAGATTCTTTTAAAAGAAAAAGAATTGCTGAAAGAGAATCTATAAAATATTTGGCAGAAAATAAAAGGTTGGAGATGTCCAACTTAAGTATATAGAAGATATACATGTTATGGTTATATTCCTTGCTTGTTAAACAATATGGTTCTTAGGTATTGGATACCGGTATTAGATACTGAATTGGCTGGTATGAAGTGTCATATAGGACAACGCAATTCATGAACTACAATGGCCTAAGTAACCAGCAAGAGAATGAGTGATGATGTTCATCGAAAACGAATATAGTGTTATTGTGTTTTTCGTTGTCATCAAACCAAGCCTTCAAGATTTGTTTAAATAATTGTTATTTTGTTCCGGTATTATGAGAACAATGGCTGTTCAAATAATTATCATATTCCATAAAGGATGGATGAACTTTTACAAGTCTAGTTGGAGAAATCACATCCATAAACACTATTGCTAAAATGTCGCAAGACAAATGATTGAAAGATCACTTATGAAGTGACATCGCTGTTTAAATTATATTTGAAAGAAAACATGAAGAAACTCCATGTTGATGGATTTTTGGAGCCTTTGATTTTGATCAATTGACGCATGTGAGACTTTCCTCGAGATAATTGAAACTCCGTCCATAGGCCAGAGAGGAACGGATGACTAGCTTATTGGAAATTGTGCATGCTGATGTGCATAGTCCATTATGTGTAGCCATATGCGATGGATCTTTTTGCTTCATATGCTTTCTCCGAAAATTTGAGTGAATATATCTGTATATTTACTTAATAAGGAAGAAGTATGAAACATTTGAAAATTGTTCAAAGACTTTCAAGATGAAGTGGAAAATCATTGTAACAAGAAAATAAAGAGTTTATGATTCGATCATAAAGGAAGATATTTGAGTTACATGTTTAGCAAAAACACCTAAGACTTGAGGAATTGTTCCATGATTTGTGTTTTCCCGATAAACCATAGGAGTATGGCATATTCGAGAGATGAAATCAAACCATGTTTGACATGGTAAGATCAAAGGTGTCATTTATAAAACTGCCATTATGTTTTAAAGATTGAAGCTTTAGAGACTACCACTTTTACACTGAAAAGAGCACCATCATGATCCATTGAAATGACACCATATGGGTTATGGTTTGGGATAAAACCCGAATTGTCTTTTCTTAAATTTTGGTATGCTATGCATAAGTAAAATGTTTACAACCAAAGTCGGATAAGCACGTCTTTGTAGGTTATCCCAAAGAATTTGTTGGGAATTTCTCCATAACACCGAGGACAAAAGAGTTTGTTACTTGGAACGTCAAGTTTCTTGAGAAGGAATTTTTCGTGAAAAGTTAAGTGGGAGGACAATAGAACTTTGATAAGGTTGTTGAACCTTAGTTATATGTGCTAAGTAGCGCAGCGCCGGAAAGTGTCCCGGTGGCGGCCACAATGCTCATGGCTCTCGTGATTACAAAAGGTGTGATCTCGGAGATTAGAGTTCCTATAGAACCGTGTGGGTCGGTAAGAATCAAATAGTAAGATTTGATAAGCAAGTCGTTATTGTTTTGACAATGATGAACCGACTACATGCAAAGAAGCGATGATGGGCCCTGACTCCATAAAATGACTAGAAGTCATAGAATCCGTGATAGTATCCGTACACGAGAAATCAAGTTTCTGAACTTGAAAGACCCTCCGGAAAGGCGTGAAGCCTATCGGTCGTGTTTGGATCTATAAAGAAATAAGACATGGATGTTTAACATCTATGAAATAGTTGACATGTCGGAAAGAAGTTTATGACAATGTTCAAGGAGTTGACTATGACAAGATTTGATCTTTCATAGCGATATATAGTCTTGACGGATTAATGTAGCAACCACTACATATAATTTGGTATATGGTAGTTGAATAAACAAAACAAGGTTCTTCTAATAGAACGGTAACCTAGGACATGTACATGACATGGTCCAAAGGGTTTTGTTAATTCAAAGGGTTCTAAAAGGGCATGTAAACTTCAATAGTTGAAGTAAGCATAGCGGAGTTGGAATCTTCACCATGATGAAACTGTTAAAAGAGTTTAAATTCATCGGAGATGATGAAGATGCTTGCATATGCAAGAAATTAAGTGGGAGCGCAGAGACATATTTCTAATACATTATGTAGAGGACATATTATTGATTGGAAATGATGTATCTTGTATTGACACAAGTTAAGAATTTCATTAAAATAAGATTTCGATGAAAGACTTGGGCAAAACCGAAATATTAGGCATCAATATCTATATGGATAGATTAAGGCGCTAATATGGTTGTGCCAGACATACATATATGAGATACTGAAAGGGTTCAATATGGAAACAACAAGAAAGGTTCTTGCTGCATGGAAAGGATTGTATCAAAATTCAAGTGTTTCAACACTTGGTGAGTAAAATCACATGAAGATTTTGATCGATTATACCATGATATGTATATATCCAGAATGTCCTATGCTCTAAATGTTATGAGCATATACCAGAATGATTCATATGATGATCATTGGACAATGGTAAAGATATTCTTATGAGCTTTGGAAGAACTAAGAATATATAATGTATAAGTGACAAATAGTTAAAGGTAGTTCATTGTAAAGTGTTACATTGATACTAGTTTTGTCACAAGATACAAATTAAATTTATCTCAATTTAGACTATGGGTGGCACAATATAATGGAAAGGATGTTCCATGATGGATTTGGATGAGTTCCAAAGTTGAGATATTGTGACGGATACTACAACAAAAGGCTAAGTATATGACTGCTATAGTAGCAGCATAGGAGGGCATTTGTGTTAAGTAGTTTGTTATCAAACTAGGTGTGGTTCAAAGTGGGCTAATACTATGAAGATATATTGTGTGACAATAATATCAACATATTTTAACCCGAACGAACTAAAGGTCTCACCAGAGGACCAAATTTATACAATGCCATCTCATTTGAGAATGAGTGATGCGTAGAGACGCAAAGACATGCAAATACACACGGACCTGAAACTGTTAGATCCGGATATTATGTTAACCACTAGCAATTGCGTATATGCAACACCAGAAAGCCATAGGTGTTCAATACGCAAAGTTTTTCAAACTAGATTATTGACTCTAGTGCAAGTGGGAGACTGAAGGGAATATGCCCGAGAGGCAATAATAAAGTGGTTATTATCTTATTCCATGTTTATGATAAATGTTTATTTTACATGCTAGAATTGTATTGATTCGGAAAAATCAATACATGTGTGTTTAATAAACAAAAAGGGTTCCTAGTCGTGCCTCTCTTATAGACTAGCTTGTTGATTAACAAGATGATCAAGGTTTCCTGATCATGGACATTGGATGTTGTTAATAACAAGGTCACACCATTGGTGGAATGATGTGATGAACATTCATCCGAAGTATAGCATTACGATCAAGTCATTATGTTTATATTGCTATAACATCATATGAAGTAATCTTAGTCCTTAAACCATGAGATCATGTTAATTGCTAACACCGGAAGAGTATCTTGATAACATCAAATGTCACACCGTAACAGGGTGACTATAAAGGTGGGTTCAGTGCTATGAAGGTGTTATGTTGAGGCTCATGAATCAAGAGTGGGATTTGTCCATCCCGATGACGGATAGATATACTCTGGGCCCTCTCGGTGATATCACATTGAAATAGCTTGCAAGCAAGTGATGTGATCACTAGAATGTTATATCACGGGAACGAGAAAAGAGTGCATGTCGGTAACGAGATCAAACTAGGTATGGAGATACCGATGATCGAATTTCGTACATGTAATATATCGCGGGACAAAGGGATTTAGTTACTAGCATTAAAGGTTCTCACGATCACAAAAGTCATCGTTGAATGTGTAGGAGTCAGAATGGATCTCGTCCCGCTGATTATTGATCGGAGAGGGGTCTCGATCATGTCTGCATTATTCGCGAACCGTAGGGTGACACACTTAAGGGATACTGACACCATTTGGAGCAAATATGTTTCAGATAAAGATTTAAGAAAGCGCTGGAATTATTTCAATAGACACCAAAACTGTTTTGGGTGAAATTGCTGAAATTGGTTCTGCATGTAATATTGAAATGTTGCAGGGGGTTTTATGTGAATGTTTGTTAATTAAAGTAATTAACAAAATTCTGAATAAAACTAATAAAATAGTTTTATTAAATGAGAGAGCATTAAATTTGGAGAAATTTAATGCATTTAAAGTGGAGACTTTAATGGAGAATGTGAAGAGGCAAATTTATGTGGAGGGGGTTACCACCACATGAATAGGGGAGGTGAAGGGTCGCCTCCATGGGGCACCGGCCATGGGAGGGGTACCCTTCCCTCCTCCTATAAAAGGCCCCCCTCTCCTCACTTCTCACTCACACCTTCTTGTGAAGGATCTCTCTCCCCCTCTAGTATTATTCCTCCATGGTCTCGGATTAGCGAGATACATGTTCCCACTGGATTTATCTGGAAAGGAGTTGCTGCTTCCGCTGCTTTGCTGGAGCGAGGGACGGAGGTTGTCGGGGTACCGGACGTGTGTGCGATCATGGATGCACCGCTGCTTTGCGGTGCTGGACTTGGTGGTGCTGGAGCTGGATCTGATGGACGTGCTGGAGCCGGACCTGCTGGACTTCATCACGATCTTGAGATCGGGAAGTGTACGACTACATCAACCACGAGTTCCTACTCGTTAACAAAGCTCGTTGTCTTCGAGGGTAAGTTCTCCATGGATGTATGTCCACCCGTTGCTCTGTATCTAGTAGATAGATCTTGGCGTATAGTTCACACCATAGGAAAAATTTTGTTTTCTATGCTGCGGACCAAACAGAAAGTAGATACGTTTTGGACGTATCACACTCGTTTGTTACAAAAGAATTTGCATGCACTAGTAAGATTCAACCAACAAAATTGAAGCATGTTATGATAGTTCAAATATCTGGTTCAACCACCAAAGCTAGAAAAATTTGCAAGGCTGTACCTATCAGAATCCATGGAATAGATTTTTATGCTAATCTAATAGTACTTGGAACCAAAGGTTTGGAAGTAGTACTAGGAATGGATTGGTTGTCGAAACATAAAGGATTAATCAACTGTGCCAAGAAAACCATAACCATGACCAGTAGCACTGGAGTATCAGTACAACATGTATGTGAGACGCTGCCCCATCAATTCAAATGCAACAAGAGTCTAGCCCAACCAACCCTAGACCAAGTCAGAGTAGTCCGTGAATACCCCGACGTATTCCCAGATGAATTGCCCGGTATGCCCCCAGATCGGGATATAGAGTTCATCATTGAACTAGTTCCTAGAACTGGACTCATAGCTCAGAGACCTTATAGTATGAACCCATCTAAATTAGTGGAGCTGAAGAAACAACTTGATGCTATGTTGGAGAAAGGTCTGATTCAACCAAGCGCATCGCCATGGAGATCGCCTGTTTTGTTTGTGGATAAGAAAGATGGAGGTAACCGTTTGTGTACGGATTACCGGAAGCTGAATGACGTCACCATCAAGAACAAGTACCCACTGCCGAAGATAGAAGATCTGTTTGACTAGTTGACTAGTGCCAGAGTGTTTTCTAAGATTGATCTTACAACTAGTTATCATCAACTCAAGATTCGTGCAACGGATATCCCAAAGACCGCCTTTACCACCAGATATGGATTGTATGAGTACACTGTCATGTCTTTTGGATTAACCAATGCCCCCACTTATTTCATGAATCTCATGAATAAGATTTTTATGAACTTCCTGGATAAGTTTGTCGTTGTTTTTATCGACGATATTCTGATCTATTCCAAGTCAGAAGAAGACCATGAGCTACACCTGAGAACCATCCTTGAAACCCTTAGAGAACATCAGTTGTATGCCAAGTTTAGCAAATGTGAGTTCTGGTTGAAAGAAGTAGGATTCCTAGGACATATTGTTTCAACGGGAGGAGTCGCTATCGATCCCGCCAAGATCAAAGATGTTGAAGAATGGAAAGCCCCAACCACTCAAACCCAAGTCTGTGCATTTCTCGGATTAGCAGGATATTACCGCAAGTTCGTAGAAGGATTTTCGAGCATCACAAGACCAATGAACCAATTGTTGAAGAAAGATCAGAAGATTGAATGGACGGACAAATGTGAAGCAAGTTTTCAAGAGCTTAAGGAGAGATTGATTTCAGCCCCAATTTTGATTATGCCGGATATCAAGAAGCCTTTTGATGTGTATTGTGATGCATCCAAGATTGGTCTCGGATGTGTGTTGATGCAAGAAGGCAAAGTCATATCATATCTGTCTAGACAACTGAAGTAACATGAGCAAACTACCCTACCCATGACTTAGAACTAGCAGCCGTAGTTTTAGCTTTGAAGACCTGGCGTCATTACCTTATGGGTAACCGTTGTGAGATTTATTCGAATCATAAGAGTCTGAAGTATATCTTCACCCAGAAGGAGCTGAATATGAGGCAAAGTAGATGGATAGAGTTAATCAAGGATTATGACCTTGACATTCACTATCACCTCGACAAAGCCAATGTGGTAGCGGATGCTCTTAGCAGATTGCTGTGTAGATTAAACACCATGATTAAAGAAGCCCAGCCAAGTTTGCATGAAGAGTTGGAGCAGTTTAGAACGGAGCTAGTTAGCAAAGGATTCTTAGCTAGCATAGAACTTCAACCCACTTTGATCAGTCAGATCAAGGAAGCCCAGAAAGGAAATGCAAGTATCGACGGAATCAAGCGTCGTATCGGTATAGGGAAGGTACCCGAATTCACCGAAGATGAAGAAGGAGTTTTGTGGTACAAAGGACGTATCTGTGTGCCAGTAGATTCTGAGCTGAAGAAAGTTATCATGCAAGAAGATCATGATACACTTTATTCTATCCATCCCGGAGGAACAAAGATGTATGAGGATTTGAAGGAGCAATTTTGGTGGAACAAGATGAAGAGAGAAATCGGAAGCTACATTGCCAAGTGTGATATTTGTCAGAGAGTCAAAGCGGAACATCAGAGACCCGCAGGACTTTTGCAACCATTGCAGATTCCGGAATGGAAATGGGATTCTATCGGAATGGATTTTATCACCGGTTTGCCTACATCTAGTAGAGGAAATGACTCTATTTGGGTCATAGTTGATAGACTGTCCAAGGTATCCCATTTTATACCTGTCAAGACCACCTACCAGAGTTCGAAGCTAGCAGAGTTGTACATTGCTAGAATAGTCAGTTTGCAAGGAACCCCTAAGACCATAGTATCGGATCGAGGAACCCAGTTTACCTCATGATTTTGGTAGAAAGTACAAGAAGGATTAGGAACCAAGCTGAACTTCAGCATAGCTTATCACCCGCAGACTGATGGACAAACTGAAAGAGTCCACCAAATCTTAGAAGATATGTTGAGAGCTTGTGTGCTAGAATATGGATCAAAATGGGAAGATTGTCTGCCTTTCGCAGAATTCTCATACAACAATAGTTATCAAGCCAGTTTGCAAATGGCCCCATTTGAATTTCTGTATGGAAGGAAGTGTCGTACCCCCTTGAATTGGTCGCAAGTAGGAGAGAGTCAGATTTTTGGACCTGACATCCTACGAGAAGCCAAAGAGAAGGTTCACAAAGTCCGTGAAGACCTCAAGACCGCCCAATCTAGATAGAAGAGTTATGCTGGCAAGAGACGTCGAGACCTGACCTTCAATGTCGGAGATTTTGTATATCTCAAAGTATCACCCTTGAAGGGAATGCAACATTTTCGTTTGAAAGGAAAGTTAGCCCCCCAGATATATTGGACCCTTCAAGATTTTGAATCATTGAGGAGAAGTATCATATCAACTGGAGATGCCGGAGGAGATGTCAGCCATACATAATGTGTTCCATATCTCGTTACTTCGCAAATGCCTAGAAGTTCCGGAGAAGACCGAAGTGTTCAAGAACATCGATCACCGAGCCATAGATATCAACAAGGATCTCACGTATCGTGAAGTACCCATTTGTATTTTGGAAGAAACCTTCAGAACCACCAGGACCCGGAGTATCAAGTTTCTCAAGATCTAGTGGAGCAACCATACTGAAGAAGAGGCTACTTGGGAGCGAGAAGATTATATTAGGGCTGAGTTTCCAGATCTCTTTAGTTCCTAGTTTTCTTAAATCTCGGGATGAGATTTTGTTTAAGGAGGGAAGGTTTGTAACACCCCAAAAATATTAATCAAGATTATCAAGTTCTAATCACCCAAGTTTAGAGTTAACAAAAACTTTTATTACTAAATTGAATAGGAGTGTATGTGTGATTTGCATTAGTGTATGATTGAGTGAAATTTCCATGTGTGTTTGCTACAAATGATAAGAAATGGTTTAAAGATGAATACTACATCATCTAGGCCAATTACAAACAAAATCCAAAGAAAAGGAAATCAAATATAAAGCATATGATCAAATGGTCATTTTGACCAACATTAACCACTAGACCACTTTGAGTGTTCCTAGTAAAGAATTTCTAATAGAAACATTTCCAATTCTTTTCACCCCTTGCTAGACCAAGTAAAAGTGAACCCAAGCCCAGTTTACAAACCCACAAAAACTATTTTCAAATCTATTTAAAGGACAATTCAAAATTGAATCAAGTGTATGTACTAAGATCACCATTTTGCAAAAACCACTCAAATCAATTCACATTGGCAAACCCAAGCAACCAGAGACTACCAAGCATAAGATTAGAGCACTCACCAAATTTTAGCCAAAAATTCAAATCTTATGTTCATGCGGCCATTTGGTCGAACACATTGCAGACACAGATTAAACCCTGCCTAACTCCACTGTTTGGAGCAGTGATCACTTGACCATTTGCCCCCATTTCACTCCCCTGTCTCCCCCAGCATCTAGCAGCGCAAGACACGCACCCCTTCTTTGCTGTTGCGCCAGTGTCGTGCCGCCTGAAGCTCACCGTGTCGGCCGACCATGGATAACTTGCCACAGACCGCGCCGCCCTCGTCCATGATGTCCAGGAGGCTGGCCACCATCCACCGCCACCCCCTGTCTAGCCCTAGATCATAGGCAAACCATGGACCACCAGAAACCGCCGCGCCCACTTTCCTGCGCAATGTTGATGGCCCAAAATATATCGAGCTCGTTGGGGAACCACAAGAGGAAGGTATGATGAGCACAACAACAAGTTTTCCCTCAGTTATGAATCCAAGGTTATCGAACCAGTAGGAGCAAGGAAACACCTCCAAGGTGTTGTTTCCAACTTGGAATCATGCACAACACAACCACAGAACTTTGCCCCCAACTTACAGTGAGGTTGTCAATCTCACCGGTTTTGCTGAAAACAAAGGATTAAACGTATTGTGTGGAAGATAGTAATATCCTGTAGAAAGTAAATAGAAAATAGTAAATAGATTGTAGATTGATAGTAAAAGAAAGGACCGGGGTCCATAGTTCACTAGTGGTGATTCTCCTTAAGATAGATGACATGTTGGTTGAACAAATTACAGCGCAGCAATTGACAGATATCGAGAAAGGATACATGCATATACTAATTATCTTGACTCCTATGATATTTGATTGGGCACTACAACATTATACATAGACCGTAATCCAACTGCATCTATGACTAATAATCCACCTTCAGGTTATCATCTGAACCCCCTCCAGTATTAAGTTGCAAGCAACAGATAATTGCATTAAGCATTGCGTGTAAAGTAAAAAATACGATTGTTCTCTGAACAAAGGATTGATGTTTTCTCCCTAGTAGCAACAGCACATCTAGCATCTTAGATATTTCTGTCACTTCCCCCAGATTCCTAGAGGCATGAACCCACTATCGAGCATAAATACTCCCTCTTAGAGTTGCTAGCATCTACTCGGCCAAGGTATCTACTAACAACGAAGAGCATGCAAGATCACAAATAACAAAGACATGATAGAATCATTAATCAATCTAAAATAGCATCTCAATATCCATCGGATCCCCGCAAACACAACATGTAGGATTACAAATAGATGATCTTGATCATTAACGGAGCTCACAAGATCTAACATGATAGCATAAAGGAGAAGAACCAACCATCTAGCTACTACATGGACCCGTAGTCCAGGGATGAACTACTCACGCATCACACCGGAGGCAGTCATGGTGATGACGAAGGCCTCTAGGGTGAATTCTCCCCTCCGGTAGGGTGCCGGGAAGAGCTTCAGATCCCTCCCGATCTAGGGATGGAGATGCCGGCGGCTACATACTCTTTCGTGGAATTTTGATTGGGTCCTTAGGGTTTCTGTATCAGAGGCATCTTATAGGCGAAAGGGGAGGCCGAGGGGGTTCCCTAGGCGGCCACACCACCCCCTGGCGTGGGCTAGGCCTAGCCACGTGGCCAGGTGGTGTGGCCGGCCTCTGGCCCCTCTCCGTCTCGTATTCTAGCTCCGTGTCCCCCTCGGTGAAATATTGACTTTGGCTTTTGTCCCGTCCAATTCCGAGAATATTCATTTTCTGACTTTCCTGGAACCAAAAACTGCAGAAAACAGGCAGCTGGCACTGTGGCATCTTGTTAATAGGTTAGTCCAAGAAAGTGGATAAAAATACTCCAGAGTGTGGACAAAACATAAGAAAGTAGATATAAAACAAGCATGGAACATCAAAAATTATAGATACGTTAGCAACATATCAGCATCCCCAAGCTTAACTCATGCTCGTCCTCGAGTAGGTAAGTGATAAAAAGAAAGAATAATTTTTGAGGTTACATGCACCATCATAAACTTGATCAAAGTATTTGTAAAACATTGATAGCTGGGATCATAGTACTTTAACATAGCATTAAAGATATAGATCTAACAATAAGACATAGCAACTATGTTGTAACATGAAAAGGCACAAACAAAAGATTCATGAATAACAATGCTTTGCAAGACGTTTGTTTGTTTCACATAAACAAAACATAGCATAGTGGCATTCAGCTTGTCCCTCATAGTGTAGCAAAACATAAATGCATAGGACACCTTTAAAGTTCATAAGGGTGACTAGATACAAATAGTTTAAGAACAAGCAATATCAAAGTTATGCATCAATCAACAAGTCTTGGGACAATGCACATTAAACTAAGAATGTCCACTATGCTCTCTCAATAGGTGCATCAAGATAGAAGATGGAGAATCAACATAAAAGTAAAAGAAAGGCCTTCATAGAAGGAAGTAGGGATTCAAGTCTCATAAAGATCTTCCAAAAATTATGGTACTTATTAGCTTTCAGCCCTCATTGCCCCTATCATAAGCATCTTGAAGTGATTAAAGTTAAAGTGAACAGACCATGGAGTATATGCTTAACAAAGTATAAGTTGGAAATCTCATGTCCCTTGAATACGAGGGTCGCTCCTCATGCTACTCAAGTTTAGTTACCCGTAAGTTCTTGTCATAGTAAGTACATGTGTATCATAGAGAACCGCCAACGGGGTACCCCTTGCCTGATGATACAGAAGAATCCCCATATTAAAATGACAAGGCAAGCAGACAACAAGCATCTCATCAATCTTCTTATTTACCATGGGAAAATGGTGCTTTTTTCTCTCTTTCCTCTTTTCTTCTATTTTTTTCCTTTTCTCTTTTTCTCAATCTCTATCTCTTTTTTTATAAGAAGAATGCTTCATAGATTGCTCATTATGGTTATGTTGTAGGTTTCCACCATGATTAGGCATGGATTAGACCAGCGGCCCAGGCGTTTCTCTAACACACATACATAACTCCATGGACTTACAAGCTCCCCTTTCATTTCACACCGACGACATCCATAGACAAAAGAGCATGATATCAACTAGGTACAATGTACAAGTGCAATGTTGAAAGCGTTCCCCATGACAACATGGTTCTGCTAATCCCCAACATATAAGTGCAACATATACAACATAGATGACACAATGGTTCAAGTTTATTAGGGGCAAGAAAAGTAAAGTGTGCCATCAAGTTTGTGAGATCTTTAATCACTAGTTTCTCATAACAAGTTTAATTCGGAAGGTAGATAAAAACATGAATATACTTGGAATAGCAAATGCTAATAGGTAGGTATGGTGGACTCTTTGGAATAACTTGGTTTTATTTGGAGTTGGATGCATGAGTGGAACTCATACTTGGTTATGGAGGCTAGCAAAAGACTGGGAGCGACCAACTAAGAGAGAAATAATGGCCATAATCATGCAAAGCGACAAAACATCATTAATTAAAGCATAAAGTGATATTACAAGTCGAAAACTAAAGAACCATCGAGGCTATGGTGACTTGGGATAGTCATAACATGGTGTGAGCATGCGCCAAGTCAACCCAAATAAAGCATCCAAGGAGAATACCACAATGCTATGCTTTAATATGCTAAAACAACGCATGATTCTTTCAAGGCACATTAAGCAATCTCAATTGTTTATAACATGTCATGCTACAGCAAAAATCACCAAGCATAAAGCCAAAACAATATCAAGCATGACATGACAAAGCATAGGCCATAGTCAGAAACAAACTCCTTTTTACCACTTAAGCATGAACTTTCCTACTCCTTTCCAATCCGAACCAACCTATTTGAAAACTAATGTATGAAAGATGGGGTCCAACCAATTTATTCAAGCAAACTAAGCAAACCAAGCAAACTAAAACGAAAAACCAAAACAAAGATGCTCCAAGAACAACACAACTGTGCATGAAACAATAAAAATGAAGTGTTTGGAAGAAACCTGAGATTTTTATTGATGAAGAAGGGGATGCCTTGGGTATCCTCAAGCTTTGACGCTTGTACTTCTTGGATATTTCTTGGGGTGACACGGGTGGCATCCCCAAGCTTGAGCTTTAGTCCATTCTTCATCTTATTACATCATTCTCTCCTCACACCTAAAATTTTTTCTTCATACAAAACTTCACACAATCTTTATTAGCAACATTAGTGTACTCAAGATAATAAGTCTTTAGGTTCGGTTTCAACACCAATAAAACTTCCATTAAAACACAAGATACTGTAGCACTTCCCTAAAAAATCTCAATTCCCCAAAAGGAACCCAAAAAGGAATCAACAAGAAGCAAATTCAAATAATGGCAGAAATCTGTCAAAACAGACCAGCAGGTAAAAACCAATTTTTTCGAAGACCTTCTGTTGTCAAATAGAAAAGTGTTGAACTAACAAAAGTTGGATAACAACCTGGGGAAGAAGCACAAAAAATCACAGATCAAACCGATGTATAGAGATTTTACACGAATTTTTACAACGAAGCACAAAAATTTGTTTCGGGACAACAACTTTCCCAAGCATTACTTCTCTCTCATTAGAGGTTACTATTGGCACAAAAAGCAAATAAAAAGGATAAGGAGCGGTTATTACAGAGGTAATAACTTCCAAGACTCATCTAAAACTTTTGGGTTATCTCCCAATAAGTACTTTTCTTTAACGCCTTTAAGTTAGGCATAAGAAGCAAGAAAAGAATCAAGTATTCTCGAATGAAGAAGCATTAAGAGCAAATTTTGTTTTCATAGGAGAGGCAAAAGGAATCTTCTCTCTCTTTTTAGGGAAGTGTTCTATACCTTTCTTGAGTGGGAGTTGGTATTTAATGGTGTCTTCTTTCATATCAATAATGGCACCAACAGTTCTAAGAAAAGGTCTTCCCAAAGTAATAGGACAAGAAGAATTGCATTCAACATCCAAAACATAGAAATCAACGAGGACATAGGCATTGTTAACCATAATAAGAACATCATTAATACTCCCCATGAGTTTCTTTTTAGCATTATCATCAAGTGGGACATTTAAATAACAATCTTCAAGAGGAGGCAAATCAAGCATATCATAAATCCTTCTAGGCATAATAGAAACACTACTATCAAGATCACACAAACCTTTGAAATCAAAGTCATTCACTTTCATATTAATGATGGGTTCCCAACCATCCTCTTGTTTTATAGGAATAGAAGCTTTGTGTTTCATCTTTTCTTCCTTAATCTTTATGAGAGCATCGGTAATGTGTTTTGTAAAGGCCATGTTCATAGCATTAGCATTAGGACTTTTAGCAAGCTTTTGTAGGAACTTAATAACTTCAGAGATATTGCAACCATCAAGATTAAAAAAACTTTATCATCTAAAGTAATAGAACTATTACTAGCCTCAACACTAGTGGTGGTGATAGTAGAAACACTAATGTTTCTAGCAATTTCATCTTCTCTTTCCCACTTAGCATGTAATTCAGCTAATAGTCTAACATTTTCATCAATTCTTACTTGTATGGCATTAGTAGCTGCAAAGGGATTCTCATTAGTTTCAGGTTTAGCAACCATTTTATTCAAAGAAGATTGAGCTTCAGCCAAAGATGTTATATCTCTTTCAGCATTAGAGAGTTTTTCCTCAATAGTTTTATTGAAAGCAGTTTGTTTACTAATAAACTCTTTAAGCATAACTTCAAGTTCAGAAGGAGCACTCTTATTATTGTTGTAAGAATTTCCATAAGCATTACCATTGTTGGGAGGATAAGGTTTATAATTGTTGTTACCAAAATTGTTCCTATAAGCATTATTACCATAAGCATTGTTGCCAAAGTTGTTATTTCTTACGAAGTTCACATCAACTTGCTCTTCTTGAGCAACCAAAGAGGCTAAAGGAACATTATTTGGATCAATATGGGCTTTCCCATTAACAAGCATAGACATAATAATATCAATCTTATCACTCAAGGAGGAGGTTTCTTCAACAGAATTTACCTTCTTACCTTCGTGGAGCTCTCTCAGTATGCCATTCAGAATAATTAACCATCATATTATCCAATAGTTTTGTTGCAGCACCTAAAGTGATGGTCATAAAAGTACCTCCAGCAACTGAATCCAATAGGTTCCTTGAAGAATAGTTCAATCCTGCATAAAAAGTTTGGACGATCATCCAAGCAGTCAGTCCATGAGTGGGACAATTCTTTACCAAAGATTTCATTCTTTCCCAAGCTTGAGCAACATGCTCATTATCAAGTTGTTTAAACTTCATTATTTCACTTCTCATGGATATAATCTTAGCAGGAGGATAGTATTTTCCAATAAAAGCATCTTTGCACTTAGTCCAAGAATCAATACTATTTCTAGTTAAGGAATTCAACCATTCTTTAGCTTTTCCTCTCAAAGAGAAAGGAACCAATTTCAGTTTAATAATATCACCATCTATATCCCTATGCTTTTGCATCTCACAAAGTTCAACAAAGTTATTTAGATGGGAAGAAGCATCTTCATTACCAATACCAGAAAATTGTTCTCTCATAACAAGATTGAGCAAAGCAGGTTTTATCTCAAAGAAAGTATTTTCAGCCACAGGTGGAGCAATAGGTGTGCTCATAAAATCATTGTTGTTGGTGCTAGTGAAGTCACACAACTTAGTGTTTTCAAGGGTAGTCATTTTTTCTGGGTTTTCAAATAAGAAAGCAAACAAGTAAAACTAATTTTTTTGTGTTTTTTTGAAGAACAAAACAAGCAAACAAAGCAAAAAGAAACTAAGCAAAACAAAAACAACAAAGTAAAGAGATTGGTTATGAGGGACTCCCCTTGTGAAGATGTCCTTGAGTCCCCGGCAACGGCGCCAGAAAATCGCTTGATGGCTCAATACACGGCGCCCAGAAAAATGCTTGGTGCGTGGTGTTGATGTAGAGCTCGTTGGGAACCCCAAGAGGAAGGTATGATGAGCACAGCAGCAAGTTTCCCTTAGTTATGAAACCAAGGTTTAATCGAACCAGTAGGATCAAGGAAACACCTCAAAGGTGTTACTAGCTGAGCTTTGGCAGGGCGCACTACCGGTGCTAGTAGCAGCGTGGAGACCTGCACAACACAACCACAGAACTTTGTCCCCAACTTGCGATGAGGTTGTCAATCTCACCGTGTTTTGTGGAAAACAAAGGATTAAACGTATCGAATGGAAAGAAGTAAAAGTTTGCAGAAAGTAAACACAAAGCAGTAAAAGATTATAGATTGTATGTAAAGTAAAGGACCGGGATCCATAGTTCACTAGAGGTGGCTCTCCTTAGATAGATAACATGCTGGGTGAACAAATTACAGCGGGGCAATTGATAAACACCGAGAAAGCAATACATGCATATACTAATCATCTTGACTCCTCTGGGACTTGATTGGGCAATACAACATAATACATAGACCGCCATCCAACTGCATCTAAGACTAATAATCCACCTTCAGGTTATCATCTAAACCCCCTCTAGTATTAAGTTGCAAGCAACAGATTATTGCTTTATGAACTGTGTGTAAGGTAAACAATACAATTGTTCTATGAACAAAAGATTGTTGTTTTCTCCCTAGTAGCAACAGCACATCTAGTACCTTAGAGATTTCTGTCACTTCCCCAGATTACCAGAGGCATGAACCCACTATCGAGCATAAATACTAACTCTTGGAGTTGCTAGCATCTACTTGGCCAAGATAGCTACTAACAACGGAAAGCATGCAAGATCACAAATAACAAAGACATGATAGAATCAATAATCAATCTGAAATAGCATCTCAATATCCATCGGATCCCCGCAAACACAACATGTATGAATTACAAATAGATGATCTTGATCATGAACGGAGCTCACAAGATCTAAACATGAAAGCACAAAGGAGGAGAAACCAGCCATCTAGCTACTACATGGATCTGTAGTCCAAGGATGAACTACTCACGCATCACCCCGGAGGCTTGCATGGTGATGAAGAAGGCCTCCAGGGTGAATTCCCCTCTCCGGCAAGGTGCCGGGAAGAGCTTCAGATCCCTCCCGATCTAGGGATGGAGATGACGGCGACTACAGACTCTTTCGTGGATTTTTGATCGGGTACCTAGGGTTTTCGTCCCGAGGGCAACTTATAGGCGGAAGGAGAGGCCGTCTTGGGGTCGGCGGACCACCTGGCGGGCCAGGCCTGGCCACGCGGCCAGGTGGTGTGGTCGGCCCCCGGCCCTTCTCCGTCTCGTATTATGGCACTTGATCCCTTCCAGAAAAATAGGCACTTTCGCTTTTGTCCCGTCCAATTCCGAGAATATTCATTTTCTGACTTTTTTGGAACCAAAAACAACAGAAAACAGGCAGCTGGCACTGTGGCTCTTGTTAATAGGTTAGTCCAAGAAATCATAATAAAAGTACTCCAAAGTTGGAACAAAACACAAGAAAGTGGATAAAACCAAGCATGGAACATCAAAAATTATAGATACATTTGCAATGTATCATCCACCATACCTACCTATTATCATTTGCTATTCCAAGTATATTCATGTTTTTATCTACCTTCCGAATTAAACTTGTTATGAGAAAATTAGTGATTAAAGCTCTCACGAACTTGACGGCACACTTTACTTTTCTTGCCCTTAATAAACTTGAACCATTGTGTCATCTATGTTGTATATGCTTGCACTTATATGTTGGAGATTAGCAAAACCATGCTGTCATGGGGAACGCTTTCAACATTGCACTTGTACTTTGTACCTAGTTGATATCATGCTCTTTTGTCTATGGATTTCGTCGGTGTGAAATGAAAGGGGAGCTTGTAAGTCCATGGAGTTATGTATGTGTGTTAGAAAAATGCCTGGGCGGCTTGTCTAATCCATGCCTAATCATGGTGGAAACCTGCAGTGTAACCATAATAAGCAATCTATGAAGCATTCTTCTTTAAAAAAAGAGATAGAGATTGAGAAAAAAAAGAGATGAGAAAAGAGGAAAGAGAGAAAAAATCACCATTTTCCCATGGTAAATAAGAAGATTGCTGAGATGCTCATTGTCTGCTTGCCTTGTCATTTTGATATGGGGATTCTTCTGTATCATCGGACAAGGGATACCCCATTGGCAGTTCTCTATGATACACATGTACTTATTATGACAAGAACTTACCGGTAACTAAACTTGAGTAGCATGAGGAGCGGCCCTCGTATTCAAGGGAGATGAGATTGCCAACTTATACTTTGTCAAGCATATACTCCATAGTTTGTTCACTTGAACCTTAATCACTTCAAGATGCTTATGATAGGGGCAATGAGAGCTGAAAGCTAATAAGTACCATAATTTTTGGAAGCTCTTTACGAGACTTGAGTCCCTACTTCCTTCTATGAAGGCCTTTCTTTTACTTTTATGTTGAGTCTCCACCTTCTATCTTTATGCACCTACTTTGAGAGCATAGTGGCCATTCTTAGTTCTATGTGCATTGTCCCAAGACTTGTTGATTGATGCATAGCTTTGATATTGCTTGTTTTAAACTATTTGTATCTAGTCACTCTTATGAACTTTGAAGGTCTCCTATGCATTTATGTTTGCTACTCTATGAGGGACAAGTTGAATGCCACTATGCTATGTTTTCTTTATGTGAAACAAACAAACGTCTTGCAAAGCATTGTTATTCATGACTCTTTTGTTTGTGCCTTTTCATGTTGCAACATAGTTGCTTTGTCTTATTGTTAGAACTTTGTCTTTCATGTTATGATTGAAGTACTATGATCCCAGCTATCATTGTTTTACAAATACTTTGATCAAGTTTACGATGGTGCATGTCACATCAAAAATTATACTTTCTTTTTATCACTTACCTACTCGAGGACGAGCAAGAGTTAAGCTTGGGGATGTTGATACATTGCTAACGTATCTATAATTTTTGATGTTCCATGCTTGTTTTATATCTACTTTCTTATGATTTGTCCACACTTTGGAATATTTCTATACACTTTCTTTGACTAACCTATTAACAAGATGCCACAGTGCCAGTTGCCTATTTTCTACTATTTTTGGATCCAGAAAGTCAGAAAATGAATATTCTCGGAATTGGACGGGACAAAAGCCAAAGTTGTTATTTTACTGGAAGACTCACGGAGCCAGAAGATGAGACAGAGAGGGGCCACAGGGTGGCCACACCATATGGTGGCGCAGGCTAGCCTCAGCACCACAGATGGTGTGGGCCCTTAAACCCACCAATTGCCTCTTCGCCTATAAGATGCCTCCTAATGCAAAAACCCTAAATCGTCAAGCCTCCAGCCACAAAAAGTTCCGCAGCACCGCCACCATCGAAGGGGAGATTCGAGTGATAGAAAGTCTCTGTTCCGGCACCCTGCCGGGACGGGGAAGTGCCCCCAGAGCCATCTCCATCGATCTCCACCGCCATCTCCATCACCATTGCTGATTCCCATGATGAGGAGGGAGTAGTTCTCTCTCGAGGCTAAGGGTTCTACCGGTAGCTATGTGTTCATCTCTCTCTCTATGCATGATCTTATTGAGATCATGAGCTTGTAATCTATAGATCTACCTTGCTACTCAAGTGCTTTAATAGATCTCTGCTCTCCCCATGTGTGTGAAGTTGACAGTGTGCACAACATGGTGGCACTTAGGCTAGAGATTACAAATACTTGTTATGAGTTATATTTGGAGTTGGATGTCTTTATGAAATTGTGGTGTTTGTTTGAACCATCTAGTGCTCAAGGTGATAGTGTGGGGTTATTAGATGGGAAAGGCTTACTTTGAGGTGTGTTGTTATATCCCTACCATGGATTAGAGTGTCCAACCGGAGAGTAGTTCAGCGTAGTATCATAAAGAAGAATATATTTATATGAGAGTGTTCACTAGTGAAAGTATGATCCCTAGGCCTTGTTTCTAAGCACTGAAACACCATTTGCTATTAGATCTATTACATGTTTGCTTGCTTCTATCTTTATTTCAGTTTTACTTTAGTCTTTTCCACACCATCAAGCTATTTTATATCACCATTACCACTTATAATTATCTATACCACTTGTATTTCACTATCTCTTCGCTGAACTAGTGCACCTATACACCTGACAAGTGTATTGGGTGTGTTGGGGACACAAGAGACTTCTTGTATCTTGATTGCAGGGTTGCTTGAGAGGGGATACCTTTGACCACTTCCTCCCTGAGTTCGATAAACCTTGGGTGATCGACTTAAGGGAAAACTTGCTGTTGTTCTACAAACCTCTGCACTTGGAGGCCCAAGAACTATCTACAAGAATAGAAGTGCGTAGACATCAAGCTATTTTCTGGCGTTGTTGCCGGGGACTAAAGAAGAAGAAGCTCCCACATCAACCACGTGCCAGCAAGGGACTCCCCTTGTGAAGATGTCCTTGACTCCCCGGCAACGGTGCTAGAAAAATAGCTTGATGGCCCAAAATATATTGAGCTCGTTGGGGAACCCCAAGAGGAAGGTATGATGAGCACAACAGCAAGTTTTCCCTCAGTTATAAAACCAAGGTTATCGAACCAGTAGGAGCAAGGAAACACCTCCAAGGTGTTGTTTCCAACTTGGAATCCTGCACAACACAACCATAGAACTTTGCCCCCAACTTACAGTGAGGTTGTCAATCTCACCGGTTTTGCTGAAAGCAAAGGATTAAACGTATTGTGTGGAAGATAGTAATAGCTTGCAGAAAGTAAACAGAAAACAGTAAATAGATTGTAGATTGATAGTAAAAGAAAGGACCGGGGTCCATAGTTCACTAGTGGTGATTCTCCTTAAGATAGATGACATGTTGGGTGAACAAATTACAGCGGGGCAATTGACAGACATCGAGAAAGCATACATGCATATACTAATCATCTTGACTCCTATGAGATTTGATTGGGCATGTTGGGGATATACTTTCCGGGTATCCTCACTGTACCTCACTGACCAGGGTGGCCCACTTCGGGTTAGAGCTTTGCTTGACGGGCGACCTAGTCAGGGAGAAGAGATGGAGTCCAGTCCGGCTACGGGAAGGCCCAGAAGACTTACCGACATAGGCCCATAGTGTTACTTGTAGTTCAAGATGTACTTTGTAACCGACTCTTAGTCGTAGCCGGATAGATCTCTCCTGTAAACCCTAGGCCGGATATCTATATAAGCCTACCTAGGGAGAGCCTTTAGGGCACCCTCACAATATTCTACAATCTCAACTCGCACAGGAGAAACCCTTGTAACCCATATTCTGGCTCTGTTGTATTACTGGATTGCTAGTAGGAGTAGGATCCGTCCAAAGCCGGCGGATTCGAACCTGGGTAAACTTGTGTGCTCACCGTCCCGGAATACCGTACGTCTCACACCCCTCCCTTCCACACGCCTCGAGGACCCCCTCATGGCGTACTTATCATCAATCCGACGACAGTTGGCTCCCACCATGGGGCAAGTGAGCTTCGGATCTGCGTTCCGAGCGGAATCTGCAAGAATCGGAATCAGCGAGACTATCGCCATCGGTCACATCCTCTATGCCAGCAACATCCCTCTCATCATTCTCGACGAGACCTGGATTCCAGCTAGGGAGGTCGTGACTGCTTACACCATTATGTCTTTCAGCGAGATCGATGTGTACATCGGATTCGCTAAACCTGTCCCACCCACCCCAGCGGTGATGATAGAGGCAGGAGAAATTTCTGGGTCCCCTTTGTCCATGGAGGTGGCTGAGTTCCGGATCTTAGAAAACCCTAATCCCACCCAGCCTGCACGCGTTGCAGAGATAGTGGAGAAATCCGAGCCTGAAGCAGACCTTGCGGTTCAAGTCGAATCTGGAGTGGATCTCCCTAGCGAGGCCGAATCCCAGATCGATCTACCCGCGGAAGTCAAAATCCAGGAGGATCACAGCAACAACCTTGGTTCTGGCTCTGCCAACGCCGGAACAGATCAACCGTTCCTGAGGCACACTTTGAGGCGCATGATGATGCAAGATGCAAACGTGGATGAGGTTCTTGAAACCATCAAGATCTTCGAGGAAGCCCATAAGGAAATCCGCAACTACCTCAGGACCCAAACATCGCACTTTGTTGGATATGTTGGATCTGGATCCGGCTCTGCCGATGCTGGAGACAACACTGACTCAGTGCTGGAGGTGATCGGAACAAACACCGACTTACCCGCATCCTCGGATGACTCGATGATGTCGGCGGATTTCCGAAAGTTCTCCGTGGAGTATGAAGAGGAGTACAACTCCAGAGCTGCAGAAGAAGGAGAAGCCATGGATGAAGGATCCGAAGAAAAGTCTCCCAAAGCGCAGGATGACATGGATATCAGAGATAATCCCGAGTTCTAGATGTCCGAAAGTACCGATCAGAGCTTGACTCCGGGAAACGGACCCAAAGTCGTCTTTGCCACCGGCACTACCAAGAAGGCAAAGAAGAGGAACAAGAAGAACAAGACCCCAGCAAAAGAACTTCCAGCAGAGGAAGTGATTGCCGAGGAATATGAGGAAGACTTGGATGGTGCACTTATCCCAGACGAGCCCAAAGAAGAATCGGTGGATGGACACATGGTCACTGTAGGTGCGCGTAAACTCATCGATGCTGCATTAACCACACCTATCCCTACTGCAGCAGAACTAACTGCTGTGGAATTGAACAAAAGGGCCCAAGCCCTAGAAGCGCATCGCCAAGTACTCCTGGATGAAGCTAAAAACATCAAGGAAGAAAAGAAACGCATGGCCAAGGTGGAGAAGCTCATCTCTCTACAACATCAGAAGAACCGGAAATGACATACACATGACAATCAATTTCCGGAAGTTCGTAAGGTTCTCTTTGAGGGAGATCCGGGGATGTCTCGGCTCGATAGCAAGGGAGATCTGGTGTATCCAACACCAGTGCAAAACACTGCCGCTTGTTGATGGCTCAATGCACGGCGCCCAGAAAAATGCTTGATGGCGGTGTTGATGTAGAGCTCGTTGGGAACCCCAAGAGGAAGGTATGATGAGCACAACAACAAGTTTCCCTCAGTTATGAAACCAAGGTTTAATCGAACCAGTAGGAGCAAGGAAACACCTCAAAGGTGTTACTAGCTGAGCTTTGGCGATGCGCACTCGGTGCTAGTAGCAACGTGGAGACCTGCACAACACAACCACAGAACTTTGTCCCCAACTTGCGATGAGGTTGTCAATCTCACCGTGTTTTGCGGAAAACAAAGGATTAAACGTATCGAATGGAAAGAAGTAAAAGTTTGCAGAAAGTAAACACAAAGCAGAAATAGTTTATAGATTGTATGTAAAGTAAAAGGACCGGGATCCATAGTTCACTAGAGGTGGCTCTCCTTAAGATAGATAACATGCTGGATGAACAAATTACATCGGGGCAATTGACAAACACCGAGAAAGCAATACATGCATATACTAATTATCTTGACTCCTTTGAGACTTGATTGGGCATTACAACATAATACATAGACCGCCATCCAACTGCATCTATGACTAATAATCCACCTTCAAGTTATCATCCGAACCCCCTCCAGTATTAAGTTGCAAGCAACGGATTATTGCTTTACGAACTGCGTGTAAGGTAAACAATACGACTGCTCTATGAACAAAGGATTGTTGTTTTCTCCCTAGTAGCAATAGCACATCTAGTACCTTAGAGATTTCTGTCACTTCCCCAGATTACCAGAGGCATGAACCCACTATCGAGCATAAATACTAACTCTTGGAGTTGATAGCATCTACTTGGCCAAGATAGCTACTAACAACGGAAAGCATGCAAGATCTCAAATAACAAAGACATGATAGAATCAATAATCAATCTGAAATAGCTTCTCAATATCCATCGGATCCCTGCAAACACAACATGTATGAATTACAAATAGATGATCTTGATCATGAACAGAGCTCACAAGATCTAAACATGAAACCACAAAGGAGGAGAAACCAGCCATCTAGCTACTACATGGATCCGTAGTCCAAGGATGAACTACTCACGCATCACATCGGAGGCTTGCATGGTGATGAAGAAGGCCTCTAGGGTGAATTCCCCTCTCCGGCAGGGTGCCGGGAAGAGCTTCAGATCCCCTGATCTAGGGATGGAGATGACGGTGGCTACAGACTCTTTCGTGGATTTTTGATCGGGTTCTTAGGGTTTTCGTCCCGAGGGCAACTTATAGGCGGAAGGAGGCGAGGGGGGTGTTGGGGCGGCAGACCACCTCTGGCGCTGGCTGTGCCTGGCCATGTGACCAGTGGTGTGGCCGGCCCCAGCCCTCTCCGCCTCGTATTCGCACTTGATCCCTTCCAAAAATAGGCACTTTGGCTTTTGTCCCGTCAAATTCGAGAATATTCATTTTCGACTTTTTGGAACCAAAACAACAAAACAGGCAACTTTGTGGCTCTTGTTAATAGGTTAGTCCAAGAAATCATAATAAAAGTACTCCAAAGTTGGAACAAAACACAAGAAAGTGGATAAAACCAAGCATGGAACATCAAAAATTATAGATACATTTGCAATGTATAACTTGTCGAGACATCCTGACAAATAATCCATGCCCAGAATAGGTTCGACTGGGCATTAAGCTACTCACTAAGGGTCTGGAGCAGCAGAAGGCCGCGAAGTCCGGAAGCGGAAAACTGGTCTCCTAATCCGACCAATGTCACACGGATCCGGCCTGGAATGACGTAAGACCCCAACGTGCTCCGAAACATCATCACCATTCCGACCGTCGGGAATACAACTACTCAAGAGCTGGATCTTCAGGACAGCATCACAGAACTGCACGGCAATGTTGCTCCAGCTGCTGAGCAAGAGGCAATTGCTGCACTATATCCGAAGAATCCTCCCCGACAAGAGTCAAACGATCGCACGGAAGAAGACAAAGAGAAACGTCGGGAGGAGGACCGTCAAAGAATGCCACCTCCTAGACATACAAGCCGTCCAGCTGAGCCCCGCCGCGGTGGGAGTGACGGACAAAGGAACGACGGACACCATGCTGAGTCAAGCCGGCAGGGCGCTCGTCATAATGAAGACCCTCCCTAGAACCGGAATAGTGATGCTTCGGATGGAGGCTGACGATCAGCCGGAAACAATCCAGCTGCTCCATCCTCTCCACCAAGCAGCCATCACAACGGCTCCCAAGGAGGCCAAGGAGGGCGTCATGGCGGAGGAGGTGGTGGCAGAAGCTGAAGTCCGGCTCCAAGGAACCATAGCCATAGCCGTCAATCAGGGCAATCTCTGTCCCCAAGTGACACAAGGCACATGATTAACTCCAACATAGAGGCGAGGCGCTATGAAAACGATGATATATACGTGGGCCCAAAATGCTTCGGACCATGCATAAGAGCAACAAAATTCCTGGAAGGATTTGCTATCTCAAGACACATCCAAGCGTACGACGGTATAGCTCGGCCAGATACTTGGCTCCAGGATTTCTTCCAGGCTTGTTGTATCACCAAAGGTGGAAATAGCCTGGTTGCGACCCGATATCTCCCACTCATGTTGCGGAAGATGACACGATTATGGCTCAATGAACTTCCGGAGAACACCATCCACAACTGGTATGACATGCAAAGCGCGTTCTTTCGGAATTTCGAAGGCACATATCGGAGGCCTTGTACGGTAGGAGACCGACAGCGTTGCACCCAGAAAGCCAGAGAAACTTGCCGAGATTATCTCGGACGATGGATCGACACTAAGAACTCCTGTGAAGGGGTAAATGACCAAACTACGATTGAAGCTTTTATTGCAGGACTCCCAATTGGCTTACTACGTCATCGCTTGAAGTGTGACAAGGTCACTGATTTGGGAGAGATGATAGAAACAGCGAGCAAGTATGCAGATGCTGACAACGATGTAGAGGGATTACTTAACGCCCTAGCTGTGCCACAGACGGCAAAACAACCAAAGCAGCAAGCTCAGAAGCGCAAGAACACCTCGGAAGAAAAGCCCAATGCGGAAACGGCAGTGGTCACTGCTACTTTCGGGTCTAGAGGACGGGGAGGGCGCGGCGGAGGCCATGGACGCGGTCGTGGGACATCAAGAGTCCAGGGTAGAGGAGACTAGCAACCTGGCAAAACCTACTCTTGGGCCGACATTGCCAATAACCCGTGTGTGCATCACTTAGATGCCAATGGGGGCTCGTCTCACACAAATGCCGAGTGTCATTTTAATGACGACATCAAGAAAGATGATATTGCTGGCTATAGGGCTAAGCGGAAGAAGATCTTGGAGACCTAGCTGAATTACAGCTCTGTGATCTTTCATGGAGTTGTTCCAGGAAGACAAGTAAATTCCCTAGGAGAAATCACTCTGGATGTGACCTTTGGAACTCCAAAGAACTATCGGATGGAAGAACTTTCCTTCGAAGTGGTCCCGCTCAAGAGCGTGTACCACGCTATATTCGGACGTCCGGCTTACTGGGCTTTTATGGCTCGTCCGTGTTACATTTACAATATGATGAATATTCCAGGTCCCAATGGCGTAATCACCATCAGGGGAGACCCGAAAAAGCCGAGAGTGCGAGGACGGAAATGTCGCCTTTGCTGAAGCCGTGATGCACGCCCAGGAGTACCAGGAGATAAAGAAGACCATAGATCCGTCCAAGATGCCCGCGACAAATAAGGAGGTGACAAAGCCGAATCCGGAGTTCAAGGCATCAGAAGAGACGAAGAAGACGCCGTTGAAGGATGACGACCCCTCCAAGGTGACCCAGATAGTCGTAGGCCTAGATAGCGCGTAGGAAAGCACGCTCGTCAAGTTCCTCCAAGCAAATCAAGATATCTTCGCATGGCAGCCATATGACATGACCGGAGTACCTAGGGAACTTGCCGAGCACTCTCTAAATGTACACCCGAATGCTAAACCCGTCAAACAGTCCCTACGATGTTTTGGCGATGAAAAGCGTAAGGGAATAGCTAAGGAACTAGCCCGGCTCGAGTTAGCTGGATTCATAAAAGAGGTCATCCACACTGAGTGGTCGGCCAATCCTGTAATGGTCCCTAAAAAGGACACCACTGATTTAAGGGTGTGTGTTGATTATACTGCCTTGAACAAGGCTTGTCCAAAGATTCGTTCGCTCTGCCTAGGATTGATCAAGTTATCGATTCTATGGCAGGCTCGGAACTCCTATGTTTTCTTGATGCATAATCTGGTTATCACCAAATCCGGATGAAGGAATCTGACAAAGTCAAAACTTCATTCATAACCCCCTTCAGAACCTTCTGTTTCGTTACGATGCCCTTTGGGCTCAAGAACACAGGAGCTACATACCAACGCACCATGCAGTGTTGCCTCCACGATCAAATCGAACGCAATGTACATGCATATGTGGACGATATTGTGGTGATGTCCAAAAAGAAGGAAACATTGATTTTCGACTTGGAGGAAACATTCGCCAATCTACGAAAATACAACATAATGCTTAACCCGAAGAAATGTTTCTTTGGGATCCCAGCCGGAAAATTGTTAGGTTTTATCGTGTCTCAAAGAGGCATAGAGGTAAATCGGGACAAAATCAAGGCTATACTTAATATTTCCAGGCCAACTCGCCTGAAGTACGTTCAAAGACTAACTGGTTGCATTGCCGCAGTCAGTCGGTTTATAAGCCGGCTCGATGAAAGAGCCGCACCACTATACAAGCTCCTGAAAAAGACCAAGAAATTCGTTTGGACCGACGAAGCTGAAGCTACGCTACAAGACCTGAAAGCAGTACTCTCATCTGCTCCCATCCTTGCAGCACCGGAACCACGGGAACCGATGTTGCTCTATCTCGCTGCGATAAACAAGGTCGTCAGTGTCGTGGTGGTGGTGGAGAGACCGGAGGAAAATTAGGAACACCTGGTGCAGCGTCCGACTTACTATCTCAGCGAGGTCTTAACTGAATCAAAATAGCGGTATCCGCACTATCAAAAGTTGGCTTACGGTGTGTTCTTAGCATCTCGTAAGTTATGGCATTATTTTCAGGAACATCCAATTACCATGGTGACAACAGCTCCCATGAGAGATATAATCAACAATAGTGACCCCACAAGACGCGTCGCAAAATGGGGCATAGAGCTTTCAGCTTTCGACATTGAGTACAAACCTTGTACAGCAATCAAATCCCAAATCCTTGCTGACTTTGTCGCTGATTGGACAGAGACAACGGAGACTATGACCCTGCAAGAGTCAGAATACTGGACCTTGCGTTTTGACGGGTCTAAGGCGCTCGGGGGCTGGCATGGTGCTCAAATCACCCCAGGGAGATAAACTTTTCTATGTATTGCAGATACACTTCACGGCGACAAATAACATTGCCGAGTATGAAGCATTACTGTGGAATACAGATTGCTAAGGATATCGGCATCCGATGTTTAATGTGTTATGGAGATTCGGATCTTGTTGCCCAACAAGTGTCAGATATCTGTAAGGCAAACAAGCACATGGCGACATATAGGGCTGTCGTGGATGAATTATCTAAAGCGTTTGAAGTTCAACACATCCCTCGAATAGGCTCTCCTCGGAAAAAGGTCCCGGATGGCGCTTTTTTAGAGCACCTCAAAGTTCCCTCTATAAAAGGAGTGGACGAGGAATATCCGACCAAATCCGACTCACCTTTAGTAGCAGTTCTGGCTGTGATTCCCAGCTAGACTCAACCCTACCTTGATTACTTGGTAGACGGAAAATTACCCGAAGACGAAGTTCTGAGTCGGCAGATCGTCCGACGAGCAAAAGCCTACACTATAATTAGTGGTGAGCTCTATAAGCAGAGTGCATCTGGGGTCTTTCAGCATTGTATATCTCCGGAAGAAGTAGTGGAAATCTAACGAGAAATCCACGAAGGCGAGTGTGGTCACCACGCTGCAGCCAAATCTCTAGTGGAAAATGCTTTCCGACACGGTTTTTCTGGCTTATAGCCAAGGCAAATGCCGAACGGATGGTCAAGACGTGCAAGGGCTGCCAAGAATACACCAAATAAGCTCACGTTCCAGCTGATCAGCTATGAACAATACCTATAACATGGCCTTTTGCGGTCTGGGGGCTTGATATGGTAGGACCGTTTAAACGGGCTCCAAGTGGATTTACTCACCTCTTAGTGATGGTGGATAAATTCACCAAATGTATTGAGGATAAACCCGTCACTAGTTGTGATGGAGCAACAGTCAGAAGATTTGTCGAGGATGTCATAATACGATACGGTTATCCGCATAGCATTATCACGGACAACGTGAGTAACTTCTCTATGGGAGAACTTGCCGAATTCTACAATGAACAAAATATCCGGCTTGATATTGCGTTAGTCGCACATCCGCAAGCTAATGGACAAGTCGAAAGAGCAAATGGTTTAATCCTACAAGGCCTAAAACCAAGACTCGAAGCACCACTACGACGTGTTGTGGGGGCTTGGGCAGAGGAATTACCTTCTGTAATATGGAGTTTGCGAACAACTCCAAACAGGTCAACCGGATACACACCTTTCTTCTTGGTCTATGGTCCAGAAGCAGTTCTTCCTAGTGATTTGATTAACACCTCTCCTAGAGTGGCCGCGTATATTGAAGAAGATGCCAAAATTTCTCGACAAAATGATCTCGACTTAGTCGAAGAAGTTTGCATCGTTGCTGAGATGAGATCAGCAGCCTATCAGCAGAAGTTACGCAAGTATCATAGCCAGAGAGTCAGAAACCGGTCTTTTAATAAGGGAGATTTGGTTCTCCGGCTTGTGCAGCAAAGAAGGCACAAACTTTCCCCAATATGGGAAGGGCCATTTTTAGTTAGTCGAGTATTGCATAATGGTTCATACTACCTAACTGATATGCGGCCAGTCAAACAAAGACCTTCTACTAAGAAGAGAAAGAGAGCTGGAGGCAGTACAAACCCGGATGAATTAGACAGACCATAGAATATTGCACAGCTACGTACCTTTTATTCTTAGTTTATTTTTCTTTGTAATCATATGTGTACATGTTCAATGAGAAATAAAGTTTTGCTTGCCTCAAAATCTTTCTGAGAAGTTTTTACCATCTTATTTCCGAATGACCATGTCACAGTCGAAAATCCCAGAATACTTGAAAGTACTTTATGCTCATGTTTGTTCTGGTTTAGATTTCCAATTCTAAAATTGCTACCTTCGGGTATAAATCTAAATTTTCTAGTCTATACTTTGGTTATTTGTCTGATTGCTGGATGCGGGCATTTTCCGAGTAGTGAATTGTTGGTACTGGAGGCCAGCTTTGTTTCCGAGTTTAAACTGGTTTAGCAATTGAGCTCCGTTGCTCGGCAAAGTTTCCGTGCTAAAAGTTGGCCGGCTCATGAAAGGGATGAGGCGGAAAGCCAGATAAACGATAAGTGCAGACAAAGAATACAAGTGCTTATGCAAATATTTCAGGCACATAACATTAAAGCCAAAAGTACTGGATAGATAAAATAAAGCTTAGCACTATCAAAAGTATCATACTACTTATTTACATACCCAAATTGTTTTCAAAATAACACATTGTTCTTTCTGATACTCTATGATTCAGGAGGAGAGGTAGGAGCTGCCGGCTCGCTGGATACGTCAGCCTCGTTTTGATAATGTTCTGAGATGTTAAAATCTGATATGGTTTGATCATCGTCGAAAACTTCAGCTGTTTCTTCGGAAGGCGGAGGTGGCGTGTCCACGCGGGTGAAGAAGGGAGTATCGTAGCTGGTTAAGTCAGCCATGTGGCACCCATATCCGGCATAGGAGTCCATAATAGCCTTGATGTCTTGCTCATGTCCATCTTCATCCACTTTGCAGTGCCCTCTGGTTACTTGCCAGATTTCCATGTTTCCATGGTGGCTCATAACCATGGTGAGAGCGTTCTGCACTGCGGTTCGCGTGTAGGACATGTTCCAGTCCTGGATAAGCTATACCATCTCCTTGGCCTTATCTCGCACTTCAAAGCCGGACATGCTATGCATATCCGGAACCTTGAGAACTTCGCCAATATCTTCGATGGATTGGCGGAAGTCATGCAGCAAATCACCGACTTGGGTAAGCCGGCTAGTGCAAGATTCAGCAGAGGCCGAGTCCAGTAAGTTCAGAGGACCTGTCCATGTAATGCAAAGGGGTTAATCAAATAAATCCGGACTCCAAAAGTCGGAAGATGCAGATAAGTCAGAAAAGGGGAAACATACCAAAGATGACATCGTCGACTTTGGCCTTCTCTTCCTGAAGACTCTGGAGTTTAGCCCGGAGTGCCTCGGCAATGTCCCTCTCTTTGAACAAATCATTGCTGAGATCCAAGATTTTCTTATCTTGAAGCATAATCTTATGATCGTGCTCCTCGGTGGCCATGGAGGTGGATTCGAGAATTTGAGCAATGCTCTTCTCATGATCCGCCTTAAGCTTATCCAGCTCTTGGCGGATTTCCTTGTTTTCCACCACCAGGGTTTTAAGATTCTCGGCCTCTTCAATCATAGCACATGACTGCTTTACCAGTGTTGTAGTCAAAAGAACAAAAGTTGAACAAAAAAAATCGACTATGAAATACAAGACAAGGTTTGAGTTCTGGAATGTTTACCTTCAGCCTCATCCTTGGAAACTTTCAATTGTGCATTTTCAAGTCGGAGAGCTTTGATTTCTTTCCGCTTGTTGCAAACATTCTTCAATAAATCCTGGTTATAGGAATATACTTTTTTGTAAGTCGGAATACCTAGAGTCAAAAGTCTACTAAAGCCTCGGGCTAATATTTTTACTAATATCAGCATGAGCCTTGGGGGCTACACTAGTTCATTCTTTGGCATCATAAGGAAGCATAAAACCGGATTTGACTGTCCAGCTTCATGCTTGGGGGCTAGAGGATATGATATGAAATAAGGAAAAACGTGAGTTAGAATTCCGACTTACATATTGTTCACGAGCGAGTTTGTTCAAGCTCGCATTCACTTCGGTGGTAACCTTCTTAGTGAGGGTTAGGTGGACCACTGGCGCAGTTGGAAGTTCGTCGGTCCTAAACTTCTCGTCGTGAAGACAGACTTGTTCAAGAAGATCAAAGTGCTTGATGTCCTCTACTTCTTGTGCTTCTTCTTCAGTAGAGATGGTCCGGATTTCTAGGCATTGCCTGGCTAGCCGTTGGATCTCCTCCACACACTTCTGAGATAAGCCAAGTTTGGCAAGTCCCAGATTGTTCAGGAGATTGTTGGCGAAGATCTCTGCCGAGGGATCATTACCCGAAGAGGGTTCACCCTTATCAAAACTTGAGTCACCCATGGTGATGTCAGTCTGTGATCCGAGGATCACTAGCTCTGCTGGTTGAGCCGGATCTTCTGCAACGATCAGAGATGGAGTAATCTCCGACCCTGCAGAAGGCTGAGGGGCAGGAGTCGGAGGAGGTACGGTAGGAGAAGTCAAGTTTAGCTTCGACCGGCGTAGAGGCTTCGATACAACCCCTTTACATTTTCCCTTGGTGAGCTATTTAGCTCTGAGAAGGTAATAGAACATGGAACATTACATCTCGGAAAGAACTAAAGACCTATAATACAAAGACCTTGTGAGGAAAGATTACCTCTTCACAACGGGCACTTCCTTTGTGCCAATGGCCACTGTCGGAGCTTTGCGTTTCCAAGGAACAATATCTGGCAGTGGAACCAATTCTCCCTCATCCTGAGAAAACTTAGGAGGATATCCCTCGATAGGAGCGAACTCCGACTCGGGGAGGTCGGCAAGCTGAAAAGAAGAAGTATCTCAGTATTGCGAAATAATATAAAGATGAGCACATAAAAAGAGTTGCTACTGAAGCTTACCGGCACAACGGGATCTTCCACTGTATGCATGTCCAGGGACAGCTCCGGAATCTTCCTCTCAATTCGCTCCCTTATCATCCATTTGATCTGGCATACATAACCTTTTGCCGTGTAGGCTTTGGGGCTGATGCAGAGGGAATCCTTCTTCGATGACGTGATGGAGTGCATCAGTCGATCTCCATGATGTTGAAGAGGCTAGATCCGGCGTGCCACCCAGTAGTGAACTAAGTCGGACCCTCTCAGGCCCTTGTGTTTCATCAAATACTCAATCCGCCTCTTGGCGAGGAGCAGATCGTCACTGAGAGCCGGAGCGACCTCATCCCAGGATTCTTGGGGCGTGGCGGCTCTATCGATGAAAGCCGGCCAAGAAGTAGCTTTGCCGGGAGCGGGAATATCCTTGTGATAGAAAAAAGTGGACGACCATTGCTTGACCGACTCACTGGCCATAATCTGAGGATAGACGCACTCTCGCCTAACCGAAAAACTAATAGTACCGGTAATATAAGGATTACCGACAGTAATGGAATTTCTCCGGACATGGAAATAATACCGAAAGAGAGTAAGGCTTGGCCTAATGCCGAGATACCCCTTGCACAAAGATGCGTACGCGCTCATCTCTAAGATGGAGTTCGGGAGGGAGATGATGGATATGAACTCCATAATGATCTATGACATCAGAAAAGAAATCTGAGGGAGGAAAGCTCATACCTCTGTCAAGGTGAGTGCCGAAGTGCACTCGCTCGTCGTTGTGAGTGTTGGGGATGGTTTCGCCGAAGCCGCTCCGCCAGTCGCCGGTGCGGAGGAGCCCTTCTTCTTCCATGACATGGAGCTTGGCATCATCGAGGATGCACGGGATCCAAACCCCACGATTGCTCTCCTTCTCCGTCGCCGCCGCCGTCGCTGCCGTTGCCGTCGTGTCGGAAGATGATGCAGAAGCCATTTTGCCAGTGTGACGGTGACCTTGGATGGGCGGCGCTGGAGATTTTTGGGAGAAGAAGAGCTCTAGGTTCGTGGGAGGCATAGGGGAGAAGGAAACGACGCAAAGTGCTGGTGAGGAGAGATGAGGAATAGGATCCTCACCGCTTATATCCACCGACCACGTCAAGATTCGTGTAAACGCTACAGTGAACGTGTCACGTGTCGTGGAAGGAACTAGGAAACCCCCACGTGATGATTACGCTGCCTCGATCTCCACGCACACATTGAAACGTCGCCTCAGTTCCACGAAAGGCGGACCCTGTGATGCGTCTTGACAGAAATATGTCATCGCTGGCGTGACTTGACCATGACTAGTGCTAGGTTACGTCAGAGAACAAGTTCTGGCTTAGTTTGAATTTCGAGCTGGAAATCCGAATAAACGTATTCATAGATCCGACTCATTTTTTGAGACCCGGATAGTATCTTTTCTTTTGAAGTTTCAGGAACCCTTCAAGATTCTGCAAGCCGAAGATCAAGCTAGATGATGATGAATCTTACTTTGGATCTTGGAGGCCTCCGGGGGCTGCTGTTGGGGATATACTTTCCGAGTATCCTCACTGTACCTCACTGACCAGGGTGGACCACTTAGGGTTAGAGCTTTGCTTCACGGGCGGCCCAGTCAGGGAGAAGAGACGGAGTCTAGTCCGGCTACGGGAAGGCCTAGAAGACTTACCGACATAGGCCCATAGTGTTACTTGTAGTTCAAGATGTACTCTGTAACCGACTCTTAGTCGTAGCCAGATAGATCTCTCTTGTAAACCCTAGGCCGAATATCTATATAAGCCGACCTAGGGAGAGCCTTTAGGGCATCCTCAGAATAGTCTACAATCTCAACTCGCACAGGAAAAACCCTTGTAACCCATATTCCGGCTCTGTTGTATTACTGGATTGCTAGCAGGAGTAGGATCCGTCCAAAGTCGGCGGATTCGAACCTGGGTAAACTTGTGTGCTCATCGTCCCGGAATACCGTACGTCTCACACACCTCTCTTCCACAAGCCTCGAGGATCCCCTCATGGCGTACTTGTCATCAATCCGACGACATGGCATTACAACATTATACATAGACCATAATCCAACTGCATCTATGACTAATAATCCACCTTCAGGTTATCATCCGAACCCCCTCTAGTATTAAGTTGCAAGCAACAGACAATTGCATTAAGCATTGCGTGTAAAGTAAACAATATGATTGTTCTATGAACAAAGGATGTTGTTTCTCCCTAGTAGCAACAACACATCTAGTACCTTAGAGATTTCTGTCACTTCCCCATATTCCTAGAGGCATGAACCCACTATCGAGCATAAATACTCCCTCTTGGAGTTGCTAGCATCTACTCGGCCAAGATATCTACTAACAACAGAGAGCATGCAAGATCACAAATAACAAAGGCATGATAGAATCAATAATCAATCTGAAATAGCATCTCAATATCCATCGGATCCCCGCAAACACAACATGTAGGATTACAAATAGATGATCTTGATCATGAACGGAGCTCACAAGATCTAAACATGATAACACAAAGGAGAAGAACCAACCATCTAGCTACTACATGGACCCGTCCAGGGATGAACTACTCACGCATCACACCGGAGGCAGTCATGGTGATGAAGAAGGCCTCCAGGGTGAATTCTCCCTGGGAAGAGCTTCAGATCCCTCCCGATCTAGGGATGGAGATGACGGTGGCTACAGACTCTTTCGTGTAATTTTGATCGGGTCCTTAGGATTTCTGTATCAGAGGCATCTTATAGGCGAAAGGGGAGGCCGATGGGGTTCCCTAGGCGGCCACACCACCCCCTGGCACGGGCCAAGCCTGGCCGCACCGCCAGGTGGTGTGGCCAGCCTCTAGCCCCTCTCTGTCTCATATTCTGGCTCTATGTCCCCCTCGGTGAAATATTGACTTTGGCTTTTGTCCCGTCCAATTCCAAGAATATTCTTTTTCTGACTTTTCTGGAACCAAAAATAGCAAAAAACAAGCAGCTGGCACTGTGGCATCTTGTTAATAGGTTAGTCCAAGAAAGTGTATAGAAATACTCTAGAGTGTGGACAAAACATAAGAAAGTAGATATAAAACAGGCATGGAACATCAAAAATTATAGATACGTTAGCAACGTATCACATGCCGAGAGCACGCCAGAGCGCCGCAACCAACCAGCATTACGCCGCTACCGCCACTAACTCCCAAACACGCCTGCTCAGCGCCACACTCTGCCATCGCTTCAACGCCATCGCTCTCGCGCCCGACCATTATCGACCGCCCTGTGTCACGCCATTAAGCCCGTGATGACCGCCAGGGAGCACCGTGTCGCCCCCTACCATCAGCCAGGCCACTAGCTCGATGTACCGCTGTCGTCGGAGGAGCCAGCCCATGCTGCAATGCCTCTCTCGCCGGTGTATAAATAGAGGCCACCTCCGCCTCAATTCACCACACCATCTCACTCCCCACTCCTCACAGAACCTCCCACACCCTTCCCTGGAGCAAGACGAGCACCACATCGCCGGAACTTCACCGGAGCCCACCGCTGCAGAGGAAGAAGGGAGTCGTTGATTAGAGCCGCCCCAGGAGCCGCCACGACCACCATTCGAACCGCCATCGTTGACAACATCGTTCGCCCCCATCGCCGACCCTAGCTGGAGCCCTGGTGAGCCTCACACGACCCCCACCACCGCGTTAGGGTTAGAATCTTGCCGGAGCTGTTTGTCGTAGACGATGAACCTCAGCCGTTAGATCAGGTTCTAATTGTAGGGCTTAGATTGAAATGTACCGATTCGGGTTAGATGAGCCACTGACTAGTGGGACCCCCATTAGCAACACAAATTGGTACTGCCCATTTACTTTCCCGCGCAGAGCCCAGTGATTCAAATAGAATTTTCCCAATTTAGCTAAAACCAGATTCTGTCAGTAGATTCAAAATCAATTCAAAGAGATTCACTAAACCAAATTGCATGATTCCAATTTTGTTAGAAAGGTATTCAAATTATCTATCCAATCCTATTGGATTCAAACCATTTGAAATTATAGATCACCTATAGTAAAAATAACAAGACAGAGACTTTTCCAACTTCAAGCATTTTTCAAAAATCAACCATAAATGCTTTTGAGTTGATTCCAACTCTCAAAAATCACATTTGACAAGATATATCTGAATATGTAAAAATAATTAGGTTTACATGCAGTGACATTGGACTAGTACCAAAAGAATGCTATATAGGCATTTCTAGTCACTTTAATTCTATTAAATGATAATCTTAAACTTTATAAAATATGACCACCACTTTAAATCACATTCCCATGTATTAGAATATGTGGCGATGACATGTGTCAACATGATCCCATATTTTAATTGGAGAATATTAAATCTTAAGTATTTTCAATGAGTAGAAATTACTTTTCTAAAATAAAATAAATAAGATTAAGTCTTTATGTCATGTTTGTGATGATGCTAGATCATCTAGTGTGAACCTTAGTGTGTTAAATAGAAGTAGTTAAGTATTGTTTGGTGATTGTGTACCTCGTATTCATTTATAGACGATAGTACTGACCCGGGATACGAGGAGGAGTACTACCAATAAGAAAAAGAAGAAAACTTCAATCACTGCACTACTCAAGGCAAGACTAATATTACAAGTTAACTATGCAAGCCATCCTTGCAAGATAACCTATGCAAGATGCATTAGGCATGCTTGGTTATACAACTTTGATTATACCAATCCCAAGTCTTACTTGCAAACTTTATTCTTTTACTTTTACCAAAGTTCTTTACTTTTAGTTAGTGCTTTGTGAGTATTGGAACAATAGTATAGATACCATAAAGAGTATAAAACTAGACCTAGCTAGTTAGGCTTAGATGTCATCAAAAGGCATAAAACTAGATAGTCACCCTTGATTAGCACCCCTCATTAGTGAATACCCTCAACTTTAGTGGCTAGTGCTAAGCATAAAAGTTGATCACTTTAGATGAGAATACTTGGTGAAAATGATTATGAAAACCTTGGAATGATGGTTCATTCTATTGATATGTTTTGACATGTGTTGAGAAACACAATGATTTGATGATGAAAATGTTGAGGCATGAGCCTTAGCCCTTTATAAAAACTGATGGTTGGGTTCGGATGCGATACCATTCTAATTTTACCGTACAACCACAATACCTGAACTGGGTAGGGCTTAACTGGAAGTTTATATGCCTTAGTATGGGTTCCCTTGCAGAAGAGGTTGAGCTGAGGCTACCTCGTGATGAATGTCCACCTATGGAGTGCCCAGGATGGCAGATGGCCATGGCTGGGAGGCCAAGCTCATAGGGGAGGTGCCTATACTAGAGTGTGTAATTGAAAGGTTATGATTGATTATCCGCATACTCAGTATGATGATTCGTGGTTATCCCCCGGATGTATCGAATTTTGTGGTGAAAGTGTACCACCTCTGCAGAGTGTCAAACTATTCGAATAGCCGCATCCACGGTCATGGACAGTTGGAGTGGCCATACTGTTCCGTCGTCAGATGTTTTTAAAATGACTTGTGAATTGAACTATGACTTTGACTTGACCACAACAGGATTGTGGACGTGAAAACTAGATTCTCACTCAAGTGCTTTAGAATATAAAATTAGTTTTCTTTACTTCTAAACCCAGTTTGAGATAAACCTGGCCTTTTGCAAATAAACCTAGAGCTTAAGATTCCTATTAGAACTACCTTACTTGTTAGTGATAGTTTGCGAGTACTTAAAGAGTACTCATGGCTTTGTCCTTGACTATTCCCGTGGCCAGACTATGAGGAGGACTACCAGGATGATGGACAGCAGGAGGTCTACGACAACTAGGATCATCTCCTATCATCAACATTGCTTGTGAATTTGAAGATGGAGCTCCTACTACATTTAATTTTCGCTGCTTGATTTGTATTAAGACTGGATCATGAGATCATTTATTTGTAAGACATTTATTATGGTTTGTAATGAATGATGTACTGTGGTACCAATTCTATTATGTCTCGTAAAAATGGTAATCCTGAGATTGTGATGTATGGCATAATAGGCATCTGAGATTAAAGATCCGGGTGTTGACATATTTTCTCCCTAGTAGCAACAACACATCTACAACCTTAGAGATTTTTTTCACTTCCCCAGATTACTAGAGGCATGAACCTACTATCGAGCATAAAAACTCCCTCTTAAAGTTACAAGTATCTACTTGGCCAAGATAGCTACTAGCAACGGAGAGCATAAAAGATCACAAATAACATAGATATGATAGAATCAATAATCAATCTGACATAGTATCTTAATATCCATCGGATCCCCGCAAACACAACATATAGGATTACAAATAGATGATCTTAATCATGAACGGAGCTCACAAGATCTAAACATGATAGGCCTCCGGGATGATCTCTCCCCTCCGGCAGGGTGCCGGGAAGAGCTTCGGATCCCCCCGATCTAGGGATAGAGATGGCGGCGGCTACAGACTCTTTCGTGAATTTTTGATCGGGTACTTAAGATTTCTGCATCGGGGTACTTTTATAGGCGAAGGGGCAAGGTCGGTGGGTGCCCGAGGGGCCCACACCATGGGGCGACGCGCCCTAGGGGTGGTCGCGCCAGCCCTAGGTGTGGCCCCACTTCGGCTGCCCTTCGGACTCCGTGTCCCTTCTGGTAAAATATTGACTTTGGTTTTTGTCCCGTCCAATTCCGAGAATATTTCCTTATTAGATTTTCTGAAACCAAAAATAGCAGAAAACAGGCAACTGACACTGCGACATCTTGTTAATAGGTTAGTTCCAGAAAATGTATAAAAATATCTCAAAGTGTAAACAAAACATAAGAAAGTTGATACAAAACAAGCATAGAGCATCAAAAATTATAGATACGTTTACGACATATTAGGGCCTACACACAAGCCATGAGGGTCTTCCCGTCTTGCTTCCGAGAAAGCATCGTACATATTGGGACGCATCGTCAATTGTCATCGTCGAGTGTCGGCAATGGCGCGACTAGGGGTGGGCAAAAAACCCGAGAACCGAAGACCAGATCCGAATAAACCGGGACCGAACCCGAACAAACAGAGGACCGAAAATTCAGGGCTCAAATCGGTTGCCTGTCTGTAGAAACCGAATTTTATTTACTCATTTCGATCATGACCTCTCGTTGACCGAAAAACCCGAAGTGCCGAACTAGTTCAAAATAGCCCATTTAATTAAGCCCAACAAGAGTCTAGTAAACGAACGGATCACTCCTCGTACTAGTCAACAGAATGACCACACATCCAAAATATATGCACTGGTCGTTGTTTGTCTTCAACCTTCATACTTTAGAGCTGGGCACATCTCCTGCCGCTGTGTGTTGTCTTGTTCGAATCATGTGGGCGGCGTCGCCTTGACTCCCTCTGGTGTTCCCTAATTTTGATCTGGAGAACCTCCTCCGCTCTCCCCCAATCTCGATCTGGAGCTTCGATTCTTTCCCGCCCAACTCTGGACATTTCGGCGTGGCGCTGTCGGCCACCATGTGCAAGCTATGACCGGCTTCACTTGGGTCTCTCTCCGCCCTCAACCCAGAATCGTCAATCCACGATTCATTCTCCGATTGATCGGTCTGTTCGGTTGAAACCGAATTCGAACCGAATTTCTCGGAGAACCGAACCTTCGGTTAGTGATATTGTAGATGAGCCTTCGGTTAGTGATATTGTAGATGACCGATCGGTACTCAGTTATGGAACACCGAAAATTTTAATTTACCGAGGAACCGAACCGATCGGTTCGGTCAAACCGAACGCCCAGCCCACATCCTGGTCACCTGTCTCTTCGCGAAGTTCTCTGGTGGGCCGCAATTCGGATGGATTTGGGCCGCAGAGGACGGCGCTCTCTCTTCGCCCCTCCTCACTCTCTTCGCCGCCGTAAACCACCCGCCACCGCGCTTCCTCCCTCTCCCGTCCGGCGGCCCTACAAAACGACCGATTCACTCCCAGCCGGCACGCCACCACACCGCTGCTCCACCGCCTCGCCGCCACGCAAAGCTCGGGCGCACTGATGGCGGCGGCCATGGGGGAGGGTGAGGCGACGCGATAGAAGAGGAAGAAGAAGAAGCCAAAGCCGAACCACGTGGAGTTCGGGGTGGCCTCCAATCCCCTGCCGTCTTCCCCGATACTTCAAACCCCAATCCATTCCTCTGCTCCCGGAACCCCAATCCTGGAAGAGGCGGCGGCGAGGAGGAAGAAGAAGATGCGTGAGGCCGAGCAGAAGCTGCATCTTGCCGAAAAGGCCCAACCTTCGGCACAGCCCCACCTTCAGTCGACTGTATCAGCCGAGGTAATTGTGCAGTTTGCCATGAATCCCCTTCCTCTGCAAATACAGACCTGGAAACCATAAGTGCCATCTAGTACAGTTTTTCACCTGTTTTTCTTCCCTTATCCATAACAGATGATCCTTCAAGAGGACGCAATGCTGAAGCATCACCTAGGTTCAGCTCAAGAGACCACTTCGGTTCCAGGTTAAACACCATAACATAACATGTTTCTTCAAACTAGGAAACATGCCCGTGCATTTCAACAGGAGAAATAAAAAGTTTTGCTCATTTACATATCTATGCAGTCTCATAAAAGTTTTGGAGTAGAAAAACAGTACACACTTGAGCAACAGCTAACACTGAATGTCTCTGTTGAATGACGTTTATACCCGATAGTCTCGTTTCTTCTCCAAACACTGGTGATCATTGATTTTTACATGGCTGTTCTAGAAAGCTACATTTATGCGGTTTGAGTAAATCCTGAAGAACTGAATTTGAGTTGAAGCTTGAAGAACTGAACCTGCTACATAGGGAGCACAGAATTCCAATAGGATGAGATAAAATAATAGGGTGGATCAATGAAAATTGTCGACTGTAAACTTGCATCAGCAATGTAGAGACTAAAGTTTGTACAACAGTTGAAAGCAGCCTTTTTTAATACAATTCCAAAGCTCATACCTTATAGATTATAGCAGATGAAACTACACAAGAGTTTTTTTACCATATTGTGTAGAGATAGTGAAAGCTGGAGCTAAGGATGATTTTTATTGAGCTCTAGCTGGATCTGGGGAGATGAAAACAATTGATGTATAGATACATTCTTATCTAGACAAACTCAAATCAGTTATTTCTGGACAGAGGGAGTAGAAGAAGTTAGGAACCAAGGGGTGACTACCCCAGTTTCAATGTCACTGACCAAAGTGCCTTAAAAACCACTTTATAAATTGCATCTATAGCTGCAGATCCTGTAGCGTGGACTCGATGGTCTTCGGCACATCCTGTGCACCTGCAAAATTCAGAACATTTTCTTTAGTGATCAAACAATTGGTGTGATATAAAAAAATTTAGACATTCGTGTAGCTGGAGTTAGAAGTTCACAAATTACCATAGCTTAGAGGTGACGAACAGATGATTGAATTTTGTCTAATAGTGCTGTTTGCAGAAACGGATTGTACATGTATTTAGGAGGTCAAGAAAGCATCCGTCTTACCAGTATTAATTTGAAGCTACAACAAATATCGAAATTGGATGGTAAAATAAATCTCTTAGCGTTTTTTCCTAATTTTTCTACTTTGTTAGCTTTAATGTTTTTCCTTTTTTTTAATTGATGGCCTAACAAATTAAAAACTTATTTGAGTTGATTTTACTATAAATATATGTTCGTTTGTATGCCGAAATTTGCTTAGTAAGAGCTACTATGTGATCATGATCTGATAAATGTAAATTGACTGAAATTGTGGTAACAATAACAATAATGCCTGATAGCTCTTATTTCTTTTCTGTTTCAAATGAGGTAAATGAATTAATAACCAGACAGCTGTACGCATTGTAGACCCGCATTATTTCAAGAATTAACTATTTTCTTTATTTAGATCTTTTAACACTTAGACGCTTCTAAGAAATACATATACATTACCTAAGGAAAAGCCCAATGTCTATAATGTGCCCAACCCTATGTTATGGACTTCTATAAACTGCTTTATACATTGCGGCATGTCCCAGAAAGTCAAAAACCCCTCGAAGGAGATCCATGCAAATGTCTCGTATCAAAATTTAGAAGGACGAAAGTAAACTCAGGATGTTGCAGAGGGTTATTTACTTACCTTCCTAGGTTTCATATCAAAATTCAGAAAGACAAAGTTCACTACAGGATGTTGCAGATGGTTACCTACGTACCATACTGATATGGTTAGCAAACATGCTGAAACTTGTAGAAAGCAATGATATAGATGCAGTTGCCATCTCCAAGCTGACCAACGTTGCACACAACCTTGCTCTTTACTTCTGCAGGAATAGACGTTTGGCCTGGGAGATGTAGGGACCGAACATCTGATGCTTGTAATCAGTTGAACAAAATTCAAGCACAAGCTCTTCACACCTTTGAATTTCATGGCAACCAACATAGCTGCACAAACTCAAGTGTCCTTGCTTCTTTCCATATCCAAATATTTGGCTGATTCGGAACTACAAGACTCACCATCGGCACAATACCAACAAATATACGTGGTTCGTCCGGCTTCCATCTTCTTTTTGAGGAGATCGGTTGACTGACCCCTAAACAGGCAACCACAAGCTGAGGCACCTCTCTGTGAAGAACTTGACTGACCCTGCATGACGTAAGCTACAGTATTTCCAGCTGCACCAGCTGAATGGATTTCCCCACCTGTTGCAATTGCAGATAGTTAAATCGACCAAGCAATCAGTAGAGATACAGAAGCTTTTGACTTGGGATACTTACTATCTGGATTGACAATGCACCGTGCAGATTCCTAAAGCATGTTTGCATGATTGTCAAATAAGCCTTGCACAAAAAAGATCATTTGTATCAGTCCTAGATCTAGCATCTTTTAGCTTCATCAGTTGTATCAGTTGTTACAAGATCAGGTAATATCGACAAATGTTTTACAAGGAACAAGTTAGTGTTTCCCTAAATATTCTAGAGGTTTGACACAAAGTACAAAGCACTATGATGGAGCATATCTCTACACAAGGGAAAACATGTCAATCTAGTCTCGGGCAATGCTAACACCTCCCCTACGTGTGCATAGCAGAATAAGTGCTCGAATATCAACAGTGGACCTTAAGTAAGAAGTTCCACAAGCATAAGTATGCTTTCTGTTAAGTAGAGAAACATATGACCCGTCACACTAAAAAAACCAAATACAACCTTTATTGCTTAGAGAGCTAGCATACTGCTTTCTGTTACGCTGAATTGCATTCAAACCAATTAAATAATCACAAACAAACAAAGTTGTAATCAGCCTATGTGTGTAAACATGAATAAAAGGTGAGCTGATTGGAAAATTAATCCAAAGATCTTAGTGCCTACAACATCAACAATTATGGTTCACTCCCAAAAGCAAAAAAGGAGACAATGTTAAATAATTTAACACATGTTTCGAACAGTTCAAAGGTTGCACAAACAAATGTTGGTTGACTTCCGCACTCTGTGTGGACCTCAGCAATGGTGGTTCTAGACCGGCGGGCCTCAATGGCACGCGGTTCAAATCACAGTTCGATGAATGCTAACTGCCTCCCTCCAAACAAAAAGTATGCACATGTAAAAGCAATAGCTGGTACTGGAGTTGGAGATGTGAGGAGATGACCTGAAAGACTTCAAACTGATGTCCTGGTCCAGGGCAGATGAATATATTTTCTCCCTTCCAGAAGTATTTCCAGAAAACGATAGAGGCACCATCTCCAGGCTGACAAACAGTCTTGCTGCAATAGGAGCCTATGAAGGACATTATGTCAAAGCCACCAGAATGAGCCAGATTGCCACTGAGCATGGGGAACAACATAACTGCTACAGTAAGACAAGACCAAATTGATCCAGGGAACATTAGCTCTTCAAAAAACAATTACGCGATGGCTTTAAAATGAGCCTTTCATTATGGGTTTGCAAGTTGATCACAACCAGACCACCCCTGATTTTAGGCTTAAACGTTAGATCCCAAACAGCCAACGACTGGTGTGTTGTTCCATCGTCCTTATTAGTATACATGACTCCCTCTCTGAATCACATACTTATGCAGCTTAAGGGATCACATGAAGTACGTAGCCAAAGAACAGTAGTACCAAATTACTCACATACTCGGGTGTATCCTCACAGGCATTAGGAAGAGTCGGCGGCTGCTGTCTCGGTGTCATCGCCGCAGGATGTGCTTGCGTGCCTGTGGCACGGCGATCACCACAATGATGGTCTTGATCTCGTCGCTGCAGCCCGTGCTTGCGCACCTCCCCTCCCTCTCCAGAGTCCGTTGGATCTGGGGTACTGAAGTGGCGCGCGTCGTGGAGCTCGGCGGAGATCGTGGCCGGGACGACGACCACGATTGGGAGGACGGCGAGGGCGTGGAGAAGTCGTCACTGCAGTGACTGCTGCGGTCACGCCTCAGTGGCCTATCAAAATCGCGTCTGCTACAGCAGTAAAGTCGAACTCCATCCCCGCGGTGGCGGTCGCTGTCCCATCAATGGTGGAGAAGCGGCGCCGGTGGAGGGAACTCCCAGCCGCGGCGGTGGGGGTCGGGAGGAGGGTGGCGGGGTGGAAGACCGAGTGGACCGGGGAGGGTGCCTGCTGCCTGGTATTCATTGGGCTTGGCCCATCTAGGCGCGTGCGGGGCGAGCGGGGAGGGGCGCGACTACGCGACGAAGGATCAGAGGTAGCTCAAAACGGCAGAAAACGGAACGCCCACATTTTTTTATAGAGATAGTAGAGATTTGGTAGGAGGGCAAAACAGTCTAAAAAAATGTTGGACCAAACACAGCGACAGGAGGAAACAGAGGAAATTCCTCCTTTTTAAGTAGTAGAGAAAAACAGCTCATTAGTTAGCACTTGGAATGCCATGTATGGTGCAATGGTGAAGTCATACAGCCAGAAAAGAATTGGAAGAATTATTAGAAACGTCTAGCTTCAGAACAACACAAGGGTTGTTGTATATTGCATACAGCCAAAGGATCCATTTTGTGCAAATTCGTAAGAAGCCAAGCATGTTTAGTTCCAACCTTTTTAATACCTAAACAATCCTACACATTTTGCTTATAAAAGATCTGGTACAAAATAATATTTTATGCAAAATGAATAACATCGATATTTCGTATGGATCTTTGCAAACATCTGTGTCTAAGTTTCTGACCTAATGATGTTTTTCTGGAAGCCAGTATGAAAAACTCCGGCTGCTGGAGGTGCCGTCATACAATAACATGTGAGAAAAACATAGTTAAACGTTTTTGCCTATGGTCAGGAAAGTTGAAAGCTCTTCCTACAATAATAGAATCTAATCGTTTTTTTTCTTTCGTTGGTCGTTTCCTTTGCTTTTCCTTTGTACCACTTTGGTACTCCATGTCAATAACGCATCTTGTCTACCACTCTTTAAACGAGTGCTCCGCAACCCAAACTTCCGGTTGGATTTTCTACCCTACAGCCCCAACCAACATTTCACCGCCAACCAAATCCATGCCATGGAACCTGCACTGAAAGAGAATGTGCGCCGCAGTTTCTGGCTCGCCCTTGCAAAGCTGACATAGGCCATAGTTTGGCCAACCGCTCCTTTGTATGCGATTCACAGTCCATATCCTATAGCTGGTCACAAGCCAAGCAAAGAATTTGATTTTTGGCGATGCCCAGTTTTTCCACACGGCCAGCTTCATAATGGAAAGTGTGGTACCGGCGAACTGAGTCCGCTGAGTATTCTCTCGACGCCAGAGCTTCCATGTGACGGAATCCGAGAGGTCATGATTTAGCACAATGTGGGAGAATGGCAGGAGTGTAAAACTGCAGGGTTTCGTGTCCTCGAGTTGTGAAGTTAATACATGTAAATTAATCCTAAGAGGATTCTCTCATATTGTACCTCATATCTTTTGTCATTTATTTTTCTGTTCTATAGCTGATTCTGTACCCATTTCTTCTTCTTGTACCTGCAGCGATGCCAATATCTATTAATTATGTAATGGCATTTTCTGTACATGAAAAATGCATGATAAGTATATATGGAAATTACTAGTTCACATGTGAATCTTTATCTCACCAATCCCCATGATGATTAGCTGATATCAACCCCATGCTTATTTATCTACTTACTGACCTTTGCCTTTGTTTCTTTATTAATATAGGGCATGAGATGAAGCCTGTTAGACATGAAACACCCCAAGCAGAGGAGCAGGGGGAGGGGGCCGTGCTGCCAACGAAAAAGACGCACAAGGAGCGCAAATTACCTCCTTCTCTGTCCACTGCCGAAATCCCAATCTTGGAGCAGGAGGCGAAGGTGACCAAGAAACGGAAGCGTAGGAAGCAGCAGGACCCATCTGGCAACTTGCCATTGCCACTTGACCCTGGGCAGGCTAAACCACAAGGAACAAATGCTCCTCATGCCTCCAAGTCTCTACCTGCTGCCCCATTCCTTGAAGCCCCAGCTCGATCCCCGGCTCCAATGTTGGAAGAGGTGGAGGTGAAGGTGGTGATGGGGAAGAGGAATATGCGTACGGAGCAGAAGGTGGCGGCGCTGCCTCTTGCCCAAATCCCTACCTCAGAGGAGCAAGCAGAGGAGTGTGTTCTAGCGACGACGACGAAGAAGAAGAGGCACAAGGAGCACAACAAGACATCTCTTTCTCTATTCGCTGTTGCCGTTGCCGCTGCCGAAATCCCAATCTTGGAGCAGGAGGCGAAGGTGACCAAGAAACGGAAGATGAGTAAGGAACAGGAGCCATCGGGCTACTCGCCACTGACACTTGACCTCGGGCAGACTCAGCCACAAGGAACAAATGCTCCCCATACCTCCAAGCCTCTAACCGCTGCCCCATTCCTTGAAGCTCCAGCTCGATCCCCGGCTCCAATGTTGGAAGAGGTGGAGGCGGAGGTGGCGATGGGGAAGAGAAAGATGCGTACAGAGCAGAAGGTGGCGGCACTGCCTCTTGGCCAAAAACCTACCTCAGAGGAGCAGGCGGAGGAGCGCATTCTAGTGACGACGACGAAGAAGAAGACGCGCAAGGAGCGCAACAAGACATCTATTTCTCTATTCGATGCTGCCGCTGCCGAAATCCCAGTCTTGGAGCAGGAGGTGAAGGTGACCAAGAAACGGAAGACCAGTAAGGAGCAGGAGCCATCGGGCTACTCGCCACTGACACTTGACCTCGGGCAGACTCAGCCACAAGGAACGAATGCTCCCCATGCCTCCAAGCCTATACCCGCTGCCCCATTCCTTGAAGCCCCAGCTCGATCTCCGGCTCCAATGTTGGAAGAGGTGGAGGCGGAGGTGGCGATGGGGAAGAGGAAGATGCGTACGGAGCAGAAGGTGGCGGCTCTGCCTCTTGCCCAAAAACCTAGCTCAGAGGAGCAGGCGGAGGAGCACGTTCTAGCGACGACGCCGACGCCGAAGAAGAAGCACAAGGAGCGCAACAAGACATCTCTTTCTCTATTCGATGCTGCCGCTGCCGAAATCCCAATCTTGGAGCAGGAGGCGAAGGTGACCAAGAAACGGAAGACGAGTAAGGAGCAGGAGCCATCTGGCTACTCGCCACTGCCACTTGACCTCGGGCAGACTCAACTACAAGGAACAAATGCTCCCCATGCCTCCAAGCCTCTACCCGCTGCCCCATTCCTTGAGGCAGCCACGGATGTGGTGATGAGGAAGAGGAAAATGCGTAAGGAGCAGAAGGTGGCAGCACTGTCTCTTGCCCAAAATACTACCTTGGAGGAGCAGAGGGAGGACGCCATGATGGCTAAGATGAAGAAGAAACACAAGGAGCGCAAGTCATCTCCTTCTACATCCGTGGCTGCCGAAACCACAATTTGGGAGCAGGAGGCAAAGGTGAACAAAAAACAGAAGCAGAGGAAGCAGCAGGAACCATCTGGCAAGTCACCATTGACACTTGACCTTGGCCAGGCTCACTCACAAGGAGGCAAAGCTCCATTGGAACAAGAGCGAGAAGCTGATGGGCGAAAGGGTAGTAGTACTAAAAAAAGCAACGGAAAAATGCCCCGTGTCCGTGTCCTCAGCAAGCGTGAGCTCATCAAGGAGGCGAGCAAGAAGCAGCCGGTGCTGCCCGAAGGCTTTGTGGCGTTCAGCGATTTTGTTCCGAGTTGCACCGAGCAGAACCCTGATCATCCACCGCCTTACATTGCATTCTTTGACCAGTTCTGCTATAAGCCTGTCCGTGGAGATCACAAACCCCCACCTCCTAGAACCCCTGATCATCTATCAAGGCTTACCACAAAAGGAACCGACAAGGCTTCCAACTTCAACACCTCTGTAGCATCCAAGACAAAGCAGCAAGATTTGGGTTTAGGCTCACAAGAGAAACTAAATGCACAAGTAAAGGAAAACCCTCAGAAGAAGAAACAAAGGAAACCATCAGGCAATTCGTTGCCAATTGACCCCACCCAGACTTGCTACGTTCAACTACAAGGAAACCCAGAACATGACCAAGAAGCTGATGCCCCAAAGGTGGACAATATTAAAAAAAGTAATGTCAAGAAGCCCCGTGTCCGCGCGCCCAGCAAACGTGAGCTTTTCAAGGAGCAGATGCTACCTGAGTTGTCTGAGCTTTCTGCGAATGGAACCTCCAAGGCTACCAATTCTGTAGCTCGCAAATCAAAGAAGAAAGATTCAGATCCAGGCTCCGCTTCTGGCTCACAGGAGAAACTACATGCATGCGAAAAGAAAAACCCTGAGAAGAAGCAAAGGAAACCACCACCATTGCTTACCCGTGCTGAAAAGTGCTCAGACAAATACCGGCGCGTTCCCCTGGACCAGCTGATACCACCGCCACGCTCTCCTCATAATCTCTTGCAGGAGAAGTACGCTTCTGATCCATGGAAGGTTATTGTCATCTGCATGCTCCTCAACTTAACACAGGGTATACAGGTAAGCTACTAGATTGTTCGCTTAATAGTTTTCCCGATGAACTTTTGGAAACAGACCATTTAACTGGATTTCTGCCAACTAATCTGATTGATGGGAGTTCTGATAGCTACGAAGATAAAAAAACTCGCTTGTGTTCTTGCTAATGAATAATTGATCATTGTTTCCACACATTCCATGCGTAAAAAGATAGCTAACCATGTAATTTTTTCTTGATTAATAAGTCAACAAGATAACTGAAATTGAATTGTCAAATGAATTTCAGTTTATGTGTACAAGGGGAGCTGCTGTTTCGTTTTGATGGTTCTTTGCAGAACCATTTTGCTGCACAGGCAAGCTTAGCAGTTGCATGTTTTATGCTCTCATTTTCTCATTGTGCGTGTCTTGTGTTGTTTGAGTGTAGCACTGAATTTAGACTGGTGTCCATTTGTTTTAGGAGACAGTTCCCTAACTCGTCAATACCATTTTTCAGTTTAAGTTCAAGAATTCACTCCCCTCTTTTAACTAATGTAGGTCAAGAAGATTATTGAGGGGTTCTTTGAATGCTATCCTGATGCTCAATCTGCATGTAACGCTGATCCTGACAAGATGGCTGGTTATCTGGCACCTCTAGGGTTGCAGCATGTAAAAACAACTAGAATCCAGAGATTCTCTAAGGAGTATGTTGAAAAAGAATGGACCTATATTACCGAGCTTTGTGGTGTTGGCAAGTGAGTTCTGCCCTCTTAATCCTTCTGTTGGTTATGGAGTATTTGTATAGTGGTGTTTCTTATTCAGCCTGATTAGTCACAAGAAATTATTCTTACTACAGGTATGCAGCTGATGCTTACGCAATATTTTGTGCGGGTAGGGCAACAGAGGTGGTGCCTAAAGATCACAAGTTAGTTGATTACTGGAAGTACGTCTGCTTTGAGCTGCCCATGATGCAGGTAGTATTCTGGACACATAAGGTTTAGCGAATTGCTGTGAGCTTACATTATACAGTTTCATGGCTCCTTGTGGGATGCTAATTATGTCCGGAAAAATGCTCATGAGCTTCCCTGAACTTTTCCGTATACATACTAGCACTGGATGTTCTACCTTGCTCTTCACGGCTAAACAACACTTCATTAAAATCCACCTGCTGATTTTTTAAGACCCACAACAGTTTCTAAGCAATTTCTTTCAAAACCATGTACTTGTTTTCCATAAATATCTTACGGCTACGAGGCTGTCAAACAATTAACTCCATCTGTGAGAAAGATGAGGGCATCTAGCTAGTGATAGTATCATCTATAATGGCGAGTGAGAATATTGTTATTCTTTATTCCTGGATAGTCATTGGAAGTAGACTTTGTCTCTATGTTAGCGCTAGAAGCAGGGTGCTCTCTGGTCTTGTGTGACAAATAACATGCATGCAGACACACTGCAAAATTGGTTGGAGATATAATTTGTTTTCTCCTTGAGACAAACAAAGTCACTTCAAACTTGTCTATGTATTGCAGGGATCGCAAAACGTGCAGGAAGCTGGAGTGATCAAGCAGGAATTAGCTGTGATCTGCTAAAATGGGAAGTTGGGCTGTAGGACGAAGCACGTGCTGCTGATGTTCTGTTTTCCCCCTAAATACTTAGTTAGCGCTGTTGCCGCTCTCTATGCGGGCGAACCTCTTTTTGTGTGATCACTGAAGGCTTTGGCTGTGAATCATCTTAAATTTTTGGGCCTTGTACTGAATGCTAGTAATTATTATTACTATTATGCAAGTAAAAGGCAAAGAAGTGGCTAAACAAACTGTCTCATCTGAAATCCCACACCGTCCAATCTGCCGCTTGGTTTCTTTCATTGAAGGCGTTTATGGTTAAGCTTTATATTTTTGGAAGGATATATGGGGAAATCAACTGACAGCGGGATGGTGGATTAGATGACCTATGCTAGGATGGAAGGAAAATTTTCATATTGGAAGCTGCATTAAATAGAATTTACCATTTGTTTCTTCACTAGTGCTGGATGGAGGTTGGTCCAGTGTCGCACCCAGATACAGGTTAGTTCATTTTTACTTTAGGCTTGAAGCTATCTGTGTTTTTTGCTTTCCTTCAATATATTTTATCTCAGCATAATATGATTTGCCCAAGAATATAATTCACAAGGATACACTGTCTTGTTTGCAGTATAACTATTTATATTATGACTAGGAATTTTCTTTGGTCATAATGCTTTGGCGAAAACAAACTTAGTCACAGATTGTTGGGACTGTTATAAATGACAAGCAGTTACTTTCAGTCACTTAGCACCGGTTTGGCCTCATTTACAAAAATTATTGATGAAACACCGATAATGTCCCCTATCTTTTCTCTCTTTGCCTAGTACGCCAGTTTTCACGCAGGTGCTGTTTTGCTGGTAGTTATTTGCGCCTTTTCTACTTGAATCTACTGATCCTCTTCAGCAGTAGCATTGCGTTTCTTCCCTTTCTTGGCTTGAGCGTTTGTACCTGGAAGAAAGGAAATAAATGAGTTTTTTCAGTTCATTTTTTAGCATACAGGTTCAGCAGTAACTTTTAAAAGGAGAAAGTATGATGGGTATGTATGCATGTGTTACCTGCTCCTTTTCCCTTTGACTTTCTAATCTTTTTGATTTCGCTAAGTTGTACACCAAATGTGGATTTGAGCATTTTTTTCTCAGTATGCTCTTTGCTAGCACTATGGCTGCACGTGTAGAACTTCTTCGCTTTTATTTTCTCTCGGATTGTCATCATTCTGGGGTGCCCTTTTGTGTGATCGTTGTTTGGATCCACAGGCTGTTTGATGCTTTTTGTATACCTGCATTAGTTCATTCTGTGGCAATTGACTTAGTCTCATGCCTTCCAGAATTGCGGTTTTTCCTTTGTGATTACTTGCACATACTTCCTACATAAACAAAGAAATCCATGTATGTAAATGTTAATAGGAGAAAGTATCAAAGCAAAATGCAGCACTATTTTAACAATTATCAGTATTTAATTATTAGTCTTGTTAGTTCTGTAATCAGCCTTGCCCTTGTCATCACCAGTCTTGTCATGTTGGTCATTGGTTTACCAAAAAGCTGAGGTGGCTTCATTGAGGTGTGTCAAGGTGTGCCCATAATTCCCTTGTAGTTAGAAGTAATTTGATAAGTAGGGGTTTGAAACTTGATGAGCAAAGATGCATTATGTGCAACAGCTCATATGAGGACGGTGGGCATCTGTTTGTTTGCTGCAAAGAAGTGAGACATATGAATAACACTTGGAAGAATGTAAATACAATGGATGTGATCCGGGAGCTAAATGAGAGTACATATTGAGTCATGCCAGTGTGGTGGCTATGGTGGAACCAGCGGAACAAAGTGCTGCAGGGGGAGAAGCCACTGGAAGCCGTAGATGTGGCGCCGAGAGATATTTGCTCCGCAGCAGAGTATCTGTAATGTATCAGTTCAGCAGAGCTATCTACTATTCTTTTTCTTCATTCATTGGCTCTCTTTCTCCAATCTCCGCATTTCTTCAGTCTCTCTGTCTTGTCATTCTCATTATTAGGAGTTTGTGTATACTATGTTTGTCGTCGGATTGATGACAAGTACGCCATGCGGGGGTCCTCGAGGCGTGCAGAAGAGAGGGTGTGAGACGTACGGTGTTTCGGGACGGTGAGCACATAAGTTTACCCAGGTTCGAATCCGCCGGTTTTGATGGATCCTACTCCTGCTAGCAATCTAGTAATACAACATCCTGCTAGCAATCTAGTAATACGACAGAGCCGGAATATGGGTTACAAGGGTTTCCCTGTGCGAGTTGAGATTGTAGACTATTGAGGGTGCCCTAAAGACTCTTCTTAGGACGGCTTATATAATATCCGGCCTAGGGTTCACAATAGAGATCTATCCGGCTACGACTGAGAGTCGGTTACAGAGTACATCTTGGACTACAAGTAACACTATGGGTCTAAGTCGGTAAGTCTTCTGGGTCTTCCCGTAGCCGGATTGGACTCCGCCTCTTCTCCCTGGCTGGGCCGCCTGTGAAGCAAAGCTCTAAACCGAAGTGGGCCACCCTGGTCAGTGAGGATTGTGAAGATACCCGGAAAGTATATCCCCAACAGCAGCCCCTGAAAATCTCCAAGATCCAAAGTCGGATTCTTCATTATCTAGCTTGATCTTCGGCTTGCAGAATCTTGAAGGGTTCCTGAAACTTCAAAACAAAAGATACGATCCGGGTCTCAAAAATAAGTCGGACATATCATTACATTATTCGGATTTTTCAACTTGATATTCAAACTAAGCCGGAACTTGGTCTCTGACATCATCTGACACTGGTCATGGTCAAGTCACGTCATCTGACAAACATCCTGTCAGCACGATCGTTGGTGGGTCCGCCGTTCGCGGAACCGAGGCGTCGTTTTAATGCGTACGCGGAGATCGAGGCGACGTAATCATCGCGTGGGTCCTTCCCAGCTCCTTCCACGACGCGTGTCGTTTACACAGTGCCGTTTGCACGAATCTTGGCGCAGTTAGGTGGTTATAAGGGGTGAGGATTCTCCTTCTCCCATCTCCACCTGTTCCCTTGCCATTCCTTCTCCTCCACTTCTTCCTCGTGCACAGAGCTCTCCCACCTCCCAGATTCCTAGCGCCGCCCATCCAAGGTCACCAGCGCACCGGAGAAATGGCTGCTTCTTCATCTTCCGGCTTTATTGCTTGGCATGACGACGGCGGCGGCGGCGGAGAAAGAGAGCAACCGTGGGGTTTGGATCTCGTGTCTCCTCGACGACGAGAAGCTCCGTGGCGTGGAGAATGAAGGTCTCCTCCGCGTCGGCGACTGGCAGAGTGGCTTCGGAGAAACCATCCCCAACCCGCACGCCGGCGAGCGGGTACACTTCGGCACCCACCTCGACAGAGGTTTGTCTTTCCCTCCCTCGGAATTCTTTTCTGAGGTGATTGATCACCATGGCGTTCAGCTCCATCATCTTCCCCCGAACTCCATCTTAGAGATGAGTTCTTACGCAGCTTTGTGCGAGGGGTATATCGGCATTAGGCCGAGTCTTACTTTTTTCCGGTATTACTTTCATGTCCGGAGAAACTCCATCACTGTCGGTAATCCTTATATTATCGGTACTATTAGCCTTTCAGTTAGACGCGAGCGTAGTTATCCTCGCATTTCTTCCAGTGAGCCGGTCAAACAATGGTTGACCACTTTCTTTTACCATAAGGACATTCCTGCTCCCGGCAAAGCTACTGCTTTGCCGGCTTTCATCGACGGAGCCGCCATGGCCCTTCCATCTTGGGACGAGGCTCCTCCGGCTCTCAGTGACAATCTGATCCTCGCTAAGAGGCGGATCGAATACCTGATAAAACACAAGGGCTTGAAAGGATCTGACCTGGTCCAGTGCTGGGTCGCACGCCGGATCCAGCCTCTCCAATACCACGGCGACCGTCTGATGCACTCCATCACGGCGTCGAAGAATGATTCCCTCTGCATCAGTCCTAAGGCTTTAAAGCCACAGGATTACATAAGCCAGATCAAATGGCTGATCAAGGAGCAGATTGAAAGAAAGATTCCGGACTTGTCTCTGGATATGCATACAGCGGAAGACCCTGTAGTTCCGGTAAGCTTCAATAATAAACCCTTTTATGTGTTTCACCTTTTAAGTTATTTTGCAATACTGAGATACTTTCTTCTTTTCAGCTTGCCGATCTCCCCGAGTCGGAGCTGGCTCTTATCGAGGGATATCCTCCGGAGTTTTCTCAGGAGGCGGAACTGGTCCCACTGTCGGACGTTATTCCCAGGAAGCGCAAAGCTCCGACAGTAGCTGTCGGCACAAAGGAGGTGTCAGTCGTGAAGAGGTAACTTTCAACACAACTTCCACCTTTGTACCTTACTCGAATTTTCTTCCGAGATGTAATGTTTTCCATTCTATTACACTCTCAGAGCTAAGCAGCTCATCAAGGGCAAGGGGAAGGGAACTTCTTCGAAGCCCTTGCGGCAAACGAAGCTGACTATGGCTTCTCCTGCTGCGGCTCCTGCTCCTCAACCTTCCGCAACACTGGTGATTACTCCATCACCAGTTGTCGCAGAAGATCCGGCTCCTTCAACGAGGCCAGCGATCCTTGAATCGCAGACTGACGCCACCATGGGTGGCTCAGGTTTAGATAAGGGTGAACCCTTTTCGGGTAATGATACCTCGGCAGAGACCTTTGCTGAAAACCTCCTGAACAATCCGGGACTTGCCAAATTTGGCTTGTCTTGGAAATCTGTAGAAGAAATCCAGCTTCTGGCCCGGCAATGCCTGGAGAGCCGAAATCTCTCTGCCAAAAAAGAAGTACAAGAAGCAGAGGACATCAAATACTCCGACCTTCTTGAACAAGTCTGCCTTCGCGACGAGGGACTTAAAGCTGGTGTGCTTCCACCACCTCCGGTTATTCCACTCACCCTCGCCGAGAAGGTTACCACCGAGGTGAACATGTGCCTGAGCAAGCTCACACATGAACATCATGTAAGTCGAAATTCCAACTCACGATATTCTTTATTGTACTTTATATCATATCCTCTAGCCCCCAAGCATGAAGTAGGATATACAATCCGGGTTTATGCTTCCTTAGGATGCCAAAGAATGAACTAGTGTAGCCCCAAGGCTCGTGCTAATATTAGTAACAATATTAGCCCGAGTCTTCAGTAGACTTCTGACTCTGGGTATTCTGACTTACAGAAAGTTAATTCATATAACCGGGATTTGTTGAAGAATGTTTGCAACAAGCGGAGAGAGATCAGAGCTCTCCGACTTAAGAATGCTGAGCTGAAGGTTTCCAAGGATGAGGCCGAAGGTAAACATTCCGAGACTCAAACCTTGTCTTGTGTTTTTATAGTCAAATATTTTTTGCTGAACTGTTGTTCTTTTTGTCTTACAGCACTGGTAAAACAATCCTGCGCTATGATTGAAGAGGTCGAGAACCTCAAAACCCTGGTGGTGGAGAATAAAGAACTTCGCCAAGAGCTAGATAAGCTCAAGGCAGATCATGAGAAGAGCATTGCTTAAATTATCGAATCCTCCTCCATGGCTACTGATGAACGTGATCATAAGATTGCGGTTCAAGATCAGAGAATCTCGGATCTCAACAATGAGCTTTGCAGAGAGAAGGACCTTTCCGAGGCGCTCCGGGCTGAACTTCGGAGTCTTCGAGAAGAGAAGACCAAAGTTGATGACGTCATCTTCGGTATGTTTCCATCTTCCTGACTTGTCTACATTCTTCGACTCTTTCGATGTCGGATTTTACTTGACCGTTTTGTGTTATGTGTATAGGTCCTCTGAACTTGACGGACTCCACCTCTGCCGAGCCTCGCACCCACCGGCTTATCCAAGTCGGCGATCTGCTTCATGACTTCTGCCAATCCATTGAGGATATTGGCGAAGCTCTCAAGGTTCCGGACATGCATCGCATGTCCGACTTTCAGGTGCGAGACCAGGCGAACGAGATGCCGCATCTCGTCCGGGACTGGAATATGTCCTACGCACGATCCGTGGCGCAGAACGCTCTCACCATGGTCATGAGCCACGATGGAAACATGGAGATATGGCAAGTGACCAGAGGGTACTGCGAGATAGATGAAGACGGCCAGGAGCAAGATATCAAGGCCATCATGGACTCCTGCGCTGGATATGGGTGTCACGTAGCTGACTTAACCAGCTATGACACTCCCTTCTTCACTCGCGTGGACACACCGCCTCCGCCTCCGGAAGAAGTAGCTGAAGTTTCCAACGATGAACAGACCGTATCGGATCTAAACATCTCGGAGCGTTATCAAACCGAGGCCGATGCATCCAGCGAGCCGGTAGCGCCTACCTCTTCTCCTGCATCATAGATCATCAGAAAACAAATGTGTTATTCTGAAAAACATTATGGATATGTAAATATGCAGTACTATAATTTTGCTAGTGCTAAGCTTTTAATCTATTCAACACTTTTGGCTTAAATTTTTGTGTGCCTGAAATGTTTACATAAGCACTTGTACTTTTTTGCCTATACTTATCGTTTATCTGGCTTTCCGCCTCGTCCCTTTCGTGAGCCGGCTAAACCTTCTACACGGAAACTTTGCCGAGCAACAGAGCTCAATTGCTAAACCAGTTTAAACTCGGAAACAAAGCCGGCTTCCAGTACCAATAATTCACTACTCGGAAAATGCCCGCATCCGGCAATCAGACAAATAACCAAAGTATAGACTAGAAACTTTAGAGTTATACCCGAAGGTAGCATTTTTAGAATCGGAAATCTAAACCAGAACAAACATGAGCATAAAGTACTTTCAAGTATTCTGGGATTTTCGACTATGACATGATCATTACGAAATAAGATGGTAAAAACTTCTCAGAAAAAACTTGAGGCAACCAAGACTTTTATTTCTCACAGAACATGTACATATGTATGATTACAAAGAAGGATAAACTAAGAATAAAAGGGACGTAGCTGAGCAATATTCTATGGTCTGTCTAACTCCTCCGGATTTGTACTGCCTCCAGCTCTCTTTCTCTTCTTAGTAGCAGGTCTTTCTTTGACTGGCCTCATATCAGTTAAGTAGTACGAACCATTGTGCAATACTTGACTAACTAAAAAGGGCCCTTCCCATACTGGGGAAAGTTTGGGCTTCTTTGTTGCACAAGCCGGAGAACCAAATCGCCTTTATTGAAAGATCTGTTTCGGACTCTCTGGCTATGATACTTGCCTAACTTCTGCTGATAGGCTGTTGATCTCATTTTAGCAACGACGTGAACTTCTTCGACTAAGTCGAGATTATTTTGTCGAGAAATCTTGGCATCCTCTTCGATATACACGACCACTCTAGGAGAAGTGTGAATCAAATCACTAGGAAGAACTGGTTCTGCACCATAGACCAAGAAAAAAGGTGTGTATCCGGTTGACCTGTTCGGAGTTGTTCGTAAACTCCATATTATAGAGGGTAGTTCCTCTGCCCAAGCCCCCGCAGCACGTCGTAGTGGTGCTTCGAGTCTCGGTTTTAGTCCTTGTAGAATTAAACCATTTGCCCTTTCGACTTGTCCATTAGCCTGTGGATGTGCGACTGACGCAATGTCAAGCCGGATATTTTGTTCGTTGCATACTTCGGCTAATTCTCCCATAGAGAAATTACTCCCGTTGTCCGTGATAATACTATGCGGATAACCATACCGGATTATAACATCCTCGACAAATCTTTTGGTTGTTGCTCCATCACAACTAGTGACGGGTTTAGCCTCAATCCATTTGGTGAATTTATCCACCATCACTAAGAGATGAGTAAATCCACTTGGAGCCCGTTTAAACGGTCCTACCATATCAAGCCCCTAGACCGCAAAAGGCCATGTTAAAGGTATTGTTCGCAGCTGACCAGCTGGAACGTGAGCTTGTTTGGCGTACTTTTGGCATCCTTTGCACGTCTTGACTAGCCGTTCGGCATCTGCCTGAGCTGTAAGCCAGAAAAAACCGTGTCTAAAAGCTTTTGCCACTAAAGATTTGGCTGCAGCGTGGTGACCACACTCGCCTTCGTGGATTTCTCTTAAGACTTCCACTCCTTCTTTCGGAGATACGCAGCGCTGAAAGACCCTAGACACACTCCGCTTATAGAGCTCACCTTTAACTATAGTATAGGCTTTTGCTCGTCGGATAATCTGCCGGCTCAGAACCTCGTCTTCGGGTAATTTGCCATCTACTAGATAATCAAGGTAGGGTTGAGTCCAGCTGGGAATTACAGCCAAAACTGCTATTAGAGGTGAGTCGGATTTGGTCGGATATTCCTCATCCACTCCCTTTATTGAGGGAACTTTGAGGTGCTCTAAAAAAGCGCTACCCGGGACCTCTTTTCGTGCAGAGCCTATTCGAGATAGCGCATCTGCTTCCTCATTTTCTGCTCGAGGGATGTGTTGAACCTCAAACCCTTCGAACGATTTAGATAAATCATCCACGACAACCTTATATGCTGCCATGTGTTTATTTGCATTACAAATATCCGACACTTGCTGAGCAACAAGATCCGAATCTCCATAACACATCAAACATCAGATGCCGATATCCTTAGCAATCTGGATTCCATGCAGCAGTGCTTCATACTTGACAATATTATTTGTCGATGTGAAGTGGATCTGCAACACGTATAGAAGTTTATCTCCTTGGGGTGATTTGAGCACCACGCCAGCCCCCGAGCCCCCTCGAGCCTTAGACCCATCAAAGTATAGGGTCCAATATTCTGACTCAGGGAGGGTCATATTGTTGGAAATATGCCCTAGAGACAAATAGTAGTAAGGACTATTATCATATTTCATATAGTTTATGATTAAGTTTTATATCATGCTATAACTATATTGAGGAAACATCAATACACATGTGATATACAAACAACCAAGGGTTCCCAGTGAAACTCTAGTCACTGGTTCATTGGTCAACAGATGATCATGTTTCCTGATCATGTGGCATTTATGCCAGTTGGAAATGAGGTCATCTCATTCGGAGAATGACATGATGAACCAATACCCAACCTAAACATCGTGACCCGATCATGTCACGAAGTTCAAGTTACGATGATTAGAAATGGATCCTCGTAGACTATTCACTGTGAGGCTATATCAACCACTGTTTCCCGAGAGTGCTTAGATAGCATCAAACACCATCTAGTAAAACGGTGGTTATAAAGGTGTGTTCAGGTACTTAGAGGAAACCGTAGAGGCAATATATGTCAAGAGCGGGGTTTGTCCGTCCATGTGACGGGAAGATAATCAAGGGCCCACTCGGAGAAGTTATATCCAATAGCTGCGCAGCGTGTGATTAGATCACGGGGATATCACTTGTCGGAACGAGTCAAGTAACATTGTTCAGTAACGAGATTGAACACGACATGGTGATGTCATTGATCAGATATCGGGCAATGCAAGTATCGAGTGACAAAGGGAATAAGACACGACTGTCCCGGTTCAAACGACGAAAGATCTTCGTGGAACGCATAGGGGTCACATGGCCATCCAGGTCCCTCTGTCGATCATTGGTGCGGGAGTGTCCCGACCATGTCTGGAGTGTTCCCGAACCGTAGGGTATCACGCTTAAGGGCTTGATGATGCTTAGAGAGTGTTTATAGGATCGGTAGAATCACCGAAGAATAGAAGGGAGAAAACCGGAAGGGTTTCGGTAAGTCTGGAGGATGTCCGGAGTGGAGGTGGAAGGTGTTCCATGGCCACGGAGATTAAATGATATGTGAATGAATGTTAAATGTTGATTTAATCATTTATTCATATTTATTTAATAAAGAGAAAATCAATTAAAGGTCAAAAAGGCTTAATGGGCCAATTCCGGAGGGAGAGGGCCCATTAGGGGAAAGGAGAGAGGGAGAGGGGCCAAGGGGGAGGCTGGCTGGGCCTAGCCCCCCGCGGGGTCCATTAGGTGGCCGGCGGCCACCTCCTCCCCCTCCTCTCCTTTAGTCCCACCCCGGGACTTGAGGGGAGGTAGTACCTCCCCTCCCCCTATATATAGTGGGGTATTTGGCCTAGAAAAATACACCAATAATCAATAAAGGTATTCCCACTTTTGGGAGGAACTCTAATTGATATTTTATCTCTCCCCCCTCTCTCTCTCTCGTGACCGTGGTCCCAAGTCTAGGCTACTGTGAGCGAGACATCTTCATGTGGGCCGTCATGTGGGATTCGGATCTGGGAGCTCTACTTCCGCTAATCGCTGGATCGGGGAAGCGGGAGTCATCGTCAGGCACCGGACGTGTGTAACTCCCCGCGAGGTGTCGCACTTGAGGCACTCAAGTCGTTGGAGCCAGAAGGAGCGCAAGGATTTCATCATGACCTTGAGGTCGGCTTCGGCTCGTCTACATCAACCACGCTCTCCTGAGCGTTGACAACGCTTTTTGGTTGTCAAGGGTAAGTTCGCGAAAATCCCCTCCCGTTACTGTATTACTAATAGATAGGTCCTGGCAGCTTCAGGGGTACAGGGGTGTAGTGTAAATTTTTATTGTTTTCATACGCGGAACCCCTACATTGGTATCAGAGCTAGATCTATGCGTAGTAATGCTAGTACGGGTAGAACACACGAGATGTAGCGTGTGGGCATTGATCTTTTAGTTGTTACCCTCCCACGTGTACTTGTGCATACCGCAGTAATGCTTGATGAAGCGGCCCCCAACCGACTTTACGCGTTCATTCGCGAGACTGGTCCACGCTTGACATACGGCTTGTACCGTATAAAGTGGATTAGGGGGGTGTCTATCTCTCTCGCATTGGTATACCATTTGCAACGGAGGGCCCCGAAAGGGGTGTAGTAGAGACAACTACTTGATCAGCGTTGTTCTGAAAGTTCGTAGGTAAGAACGGTTCTTGTGCGAAAGCCCATTCAGCCACGTAAAACATGCAAAGATAAAGTAGAGGCGTCTAACTTTGTTTTGCAGGGGGACGTTGCTTTGTGATATGGTTGTGGCAAAGGTAAAGTGATTACCTTCTGTTACATAGTAGTATATAGTCACGGAAATGATGGACTACCACGCCGGAATGACACCGGTACCCTGGTGTCTACGGCACCAGAACCCTAGCGCCAGAACCCGATGACGGCAGATGGAGATCACGACGTGAAGGACCATATCACATAGCATTTGCATTCAATGTTATTGTTTGTATGTCTTATTGTGTGCTAGTATTAGATACTCGACGGTAGCCTAATAAGATGATCCCTGTTAAAATTACCAACGATTGTGTTCCCCCTTAGTGTGCACCACCAAGAAAGTTCTTCGGTATGAGGCAGGCCGTGATGATCGGGTGTCAGACATATCTACGTTCACATACAGTGGGTGTAAGCCATGTTGCACAGTGAAAATACTAAGGTTGAGTTGGCGAGCCTAGCATGTACAGACATGGCCTCGGAACGCGGACGGTCGAAAGATCGAGCACAAGTCGCATGAATGATGTGACCGACGTTTAGCGTCCACCCTTGAACCCACATTGATGGCCGTGATGATCGGGGGAGATGTGGCTAATAGGGGTCGTGTTATCACTAGGAACCCTCACTAGGGATAGGCATTTCTAAGTGGAGTTATTATTAACTCATTTATTTATAAACTTAGTCTGAATTCCTTTTGCAATTATAAATGTAGATGGGACCTTTTATGTTGACAATTGATTGGTTAGAAGGAGAGAAGCTCATATTAGATGGATCGAACTTCTCCATATGGGTTGCCAGTCTCCATGTTCTCCTTAGCAAGAACGACGTGGTCGACTACATACTCGACGGGATGGATTTGGATCAGCCCACTGACCTTGGGACCCTAGAGGAGCGGAAAGACCGCTATCTCTGTCGTGAGATGGCCTCCTATATTTCAGTTCTGATGCGTTTTGGAATGGTGGACGAGCTGTGGCCTTTCGTGGGTGATGTAAACCCTCGTTTGGTGATGCTGCAGCTTAGGACACATTTCGTGGAGCAGACACGCATCTGGGAGCATGAGCTGATAGGAGACTTCCTCTCCATTAAGATGGAGGAGAACTCATCACTGGACGACCACTTGGAGCACATGCATGATGTGTACATGAGGCTTGCGTACTTCCTGGACGTCTGGATTACGGGCTCTTTTGCAAACGCTGCTGTGCTACGATCGCTGCCACCAAGCTACCAAGCACAAGTCAGGACTTGCGTAATGAGGGGCGACGCGGAAACAATGGAATTCCACCGGTTCATGACACATCTCAGGAATGTGTTGGTTGAACTAGATGTCGCTCAGGTCGTCAACGATAAAGGTATATATTTGATATACAGTTTTATAAATGTTATAATCTTGTAAACACATTGCAGTGTTAAGTATATCTGATACTTGTTCTGTTTTACTGAAAATAGGTCCTTCTGCATGAGAGGTGCTTGCTGGAGAGGAGGTGACGTTGCGTGTTGATGGCGAGCATGATGATGATGTCCGACGATACTCTCCCTCGACATTTATCACTTAGTTTGTGTTTTAGGATGATTAATATAATCAAGAGATTGTGAACTTCTTTAGTTTGTCTCACACTTCGTGAGACGGTTATTCATATCATTTTGTAACAAACAGTTGTTCCACTTTTATGAATGATTTCTATTCGTGTTCATATCTTGTTTGATTATGTGTGAATTATCCTTGTTGTTTGAAACTAATTGATAATGTATGAAAATTTGTAAACATTAAAATGCCTTGTTTAAAAATACCCAATTTAATGATATGTTCATTAATGAATGAAACTATTGTTTAAATTCAAAGTTTTGTGATAATATGTGAAAGTCATTCGATTTCTTGTCACATATAAACCATGCCTAAGTTCGGCAAAATACTTGAACACCGTGTATTACTTAAATACAAAGTGTTTAATGAATTGTTAAAAGTGAATACATATTCGATGTATTGTGTTTTGACGAAAATGGTAATTATCATTAAATAATTGTTTAAATGTGTAAAGTAGTTTACCAAAGGAAACATGAATATGAAACTATTTGATTTGATCAAAGTGTTTCATCAACAAAGGGTATAAATGTAAAAGAGAATCCAATTACTATGATTTGATCAATAGTAATGAAATTCAACTTTATTAGAATGGCATAAAAGTGATTGTGGAATGCAAAGTGTTTTGAAACGTCAAAATACAAAGCATCACAATGTGATATTAGATATCAAAGGGGTTGAATAGAAGGCACCAAATAAATCGTTGTAGTGTATTTGTAGAGACCATTAGCTTAGAAATAGTTAGCACTCAATTAGAATTGGTAAACCATTTAAATTCGTGAAAGTTTTGGGGTTATTCGATATAACCAAAACAATAGCGAATAAGTCCTTGTAGTGTATTCATTGGAAAATTTGAATACGAAATCCATAGCTGAGACCAAAAGGAAAGCAAGATTCGTATTGCTTGGATTTTGGTGCATTCTTGAGAAAGCTCACCTTTAGTGATGTTTCTCAATTATGAAGCAAATGGAAATTAGTGAAAAACACGATGAGGATTCAAAACCCTGCATCAGAGTGTTGAGAAGCGCAACGGACAATGTTCCTGAATGATACTCTGCACAGAAGGAAAGAATCAATGATATTGTGTTTTTCCTCCACTATTGTTTTTCACTACATGAAGTAGGATTCAAAATGTATCCTATATGGAGACATTTGTGGATCACTTGTCACTTGGAGTATGACATACCTACGAACTACAAAGGAAATAATGGTAAACTAAATTATGAGAAATCCTAGAAGTAAAATTCCCTTGAGATTAGAAAGCAATTCGTTGTTGAATCTCACAAGTAAAAGGAGTTACTTGGAATTTTCCCAAATGGCCGCAAAGCCATAATAGGAAAAAGGGGTGATGACAAAAGCACAATTTGTCAGGTATTGGGCAAATCCAAATGAATTTGATTCATGTGTGCTAAATGTCTAGTGGATTTAAAACTAGTAGTATCTCATAATAAATCTCCAAGTTTGATATTTGATCAAAGGATTTTGAAGTTATTCAAAAAGTGAGGAGATATGCAATTTGCATAAAATTGAGTGGGAGCTATGAAAGTCTTCCTGAAACAATATGTGATTGACATATTTTTTGAGTGGGAGCTTATAGGAGCAATTCTTAAGTATGTTAAGGATGAAAGGCGCAAATACTTATGAATAATGATTCATAAGATGTAGAAGTTGATAACAGGTGTATTATGATATTATGTAGTATTCCTTAAGGGATTCTGAAAAGGGTTTCAGGATAGAAGTTGATTAAGGAACTAGTCCTTAATAACTCAAATTAGGAATAGCATTAAGTGTGACATCAACGGTTGAAAGAAAGAAAAGGATGATTGATACATTGCAAATGTATCTATAATTTTTGATGTTCCATGCTTGGTTTTATCTACTTTCTTATGTTTTGTTCCAACTTTGGAGTACTTTTCATATGATTTCTTGGACTAACCTATTAACAAGAGCCACAGTGCCAGTTGCCTGTTTTCTGCTATTTTTGGTTCCAGGAAAGTCAGAAAATGAATATTCTCGGAATTGGACGGGACAAAATCCAAAGTTCCTATTTTACCGGAAGACTCATGGAGCCAGAATACGAGACGGAGGAGGGCTAGGGCCTGGCCACACCTCCCCAAGCGCGGGTCACCCCAGGCCGCGCCAGGGAATGGTGTGGGCCCCCTGGCACCCCCTCGGTCTTCCCTCTCGCCTATAAGAGCCCCCCGATACCAAAACCCCAAAGAGTCAATCAGAAGTCCACGAAAAGTTCCGCAGCACCGCTGCCACCGAAGGGGAGATTCGGGGGACAGAAAATCTCATTAAGACCTGCGGACGGGAAGTGCCCCCGAAGCCATCTCCATCGATCTCCACCACCATCTCCATCACCATTGCTGATTCCCATGATGAGGAGGGAGTAGTTCTCTCTCGAGGCTAAGGGTTCTACCGGTAGCTATGTGTTCATCTCTCTCTCTATGCATGATCATATTGTGATCACGACCTTGTAATCTATAGATCTACCTTGCTACTCAAGTGCTTTAATAGATCTCTGTTCTCCCCATGTGTGTGAAGTTGATAGTGTGCACACCATGGTGGCACTTAGGCTAGAGATTACAAATACTTGTTATGGGTTATATTTGGAGTTGGATGTCTTTATGAAATTGTGGTGTTTGTTGGAACCATCTAGAGCTCAAGGTGACAGTGTGGGGTTATCTAGATGGGAAAGTATTACTTTGAGGTGTGCTGTTATAGCCCTACCATCGATTAGAGTGTCCAACCGGAGAGTACTTCAGCGTAGTATCATAAAGAAGAATATATTTATATGAGAGTGTTCACTAGTGAAAGTATGATCCCTAGGCCTTGTTTCTAAGCATTGAAACACTGTTTGCTACTAGATCTGTTACATGTTTGCTTGCTTCTATCTTTATTTCAGTTTGCCTTTAGTATTTTCCCACGTCAACCACACGCCATCAAGCTATTTTCTATCACCGTTACCACTTATAATTACCCATACCACTTGTATTTCAATATCTCTTTGCCGAACTAGTGCACCTATACACCTGACAAGTGTATTGGGTGTGTTGGGGACACAAGAGACTTCTTGTATCTTGATTGCAGGGTTGCTTGAGAGGGGATACCTTTGACCACTTCCTCCCTGAGTTTGATAAACCTTGGGTGATCCACTTAAGAGAAAACTTGCTGCTGTTCTACAAACCTCTGCACTTGGAGGCCCAACAACTGTCTACAAGAATAGAAGTGCGTAGACATCAAGATATTTTCTGGCGCCGTTGCCGGGGAGGTAAGGTAAAAGGTATTCACATCGGAGGATTAAAGAAGAAGAACCTCCCACGGCAAACGCCTATTTTCTGGCGCCGTTGCCGGGGAGGTAAGGTAAAAGGTACTCACATCCTCCGGTTTTAGTGCTCGAAGTTATTTCCTTTAGATTCTGCAATTTTGCCCTTTTGTTTCTTGTTTTCACTAGTTAGGCTTAATGGAAAACAACAAAAAAATTAGAGAGCTTTTTAGTATTTTTCCTAAGTTAGAACTTGACTTGTCTGAAAAGAAAATTAAAAAACCCATGGAACTTTCTTTGCATGCTAATAACAATGTTATTAGTATGAATCTTTTGAACACCTTTGTTACTAATGCTATGGAAACGTCTAAGCTTGGGGAAGTTGGTTCTTATGAAAATGATATCTTTAGTTCCCCAGTTTTAAGGAATAAAATTTGCTCTGATGATACTTTATCTCCCATATGTGGTAATTCTAATGATACTTGTGATATTTTAAATCCACATACTGAAAGCATCCCTTTTAAAATACCTATAAAAATTATTGATCGTGTTATGGATAACTACTATTTTGGAGATGGAACTGTCCATCCCGGTGATCATTTGCTCTTTATACATGAATTATGCGAGTTGTTCAAGTGTGCAGGTATTACAACAGATCACGTCAAGAAGAAGTTATTCTCTTTTTCACTTAAGGGAAAAGCAAGGGAGTGGTATGAGCTACTAGATGATCCTCATCATTTGGAGTAGAAGGAACTTGAATCTCTCTTTTACTCTAAATTTTATCCTCCTCATGATATTCATAAAGATAGGAATTACATTTATAATTTTCATCCTCATGATGGAGAAAGTATTGCCCAAGCATGGGGGAGATTGAAGTCACTAATGCTCAAATGTCCCATTCATGAGCTCCCTCGTAATATTGTTATTAATAATTTCTATGCAAGGCTTTCAGGACATTACAAGGACTATCTAGATACTTGTTTAGAGGGATCCTTCACAAGTAAGGAGGTCAAAGCTAAGTGGGATCTTCTGGAAACAATTCAAAGAAATACCGAAGATTGGGATAGCAACAAAGGTAAAGAACCAGGTATAAACTATGAGTATGATTGCATTAAGTCTTTTGCTGAAACTAGTCATTTTCAAGAGCTTAGTGCTAAATATGGTCTTGATCCTCAAATTCTTCTTGATTGTTATAGAACCTTTGCTTCTCATATTAATGCTCCTAAATAAAAATGGGACATGTATCATGAGCCTTATAAAGACACTTGCATGGAAAATGAAATTGTTATTAATAATAGCAATAAACATGCTCAAACCTCTAAAAGTGCTACTTCTTATAAGCATGTTAATTTTTGTGGAATACATAGACCTTGTGAGAATAATCAAATTGAAGAAGAATATTGTATCACCCACAAGAATGAAAAAACTAGAATGTGGTATAGGGCTCTAAATGATCTTGGTAAAAAAGTTTGTGCCCTCTATCCTTTTATTTGTGAACTTTGCTTTGAAGTGGGTCATTTCAATTTTCAATGCTCAGGCCATAATAATAGCCCTTCTAATCCAATGAGTACTGCAAGTTTGTATTGTGATGACATGATCACTCCTAATCAGCATGATGAACTTACATTATTTTTGGGGTGTGAAGAGTTATCAAGAAAAACCTCTTTGGTAGATATGGGTGCTTTTGATATGAATAGTGTCATGCATGGTTGTCATCTTTATTGTGTTGATAATTGCCACACAAATACTTAAATACAAAATATTATAAAAGATGAGATCTTACCAAATTATGACATGACTAATATGTGTTTTGGTCTTATTAATGAAAAGGAGGAATCCTCTAAAGTTTCTTCTATTGTCTCTAACAATGAACCGAGGTATATGGAGAAGCTTCCTTTCAAGCCTCTCCCTCATAAAGAGAAGAAGAAAAAGAAGAAAAGGAGGATTAAAAGGAGAGAGGAAACGGTATTTTCCCCTAAGCATGTTGCTCCTATTATAGTTTTTGATGAGTCTAAACTCGATGATGTTCCTATGCCTATTACCTATAGTAGTGATCATGATTGGGAAAAGCACACTACTTTTGATATTGATAATCTCTTCGGTACCAATTCTGAAAATGATGATATTAATAATTGCTATACTATTAGTGCTATCCATGATCCTTCCAATGATGATATGTTTACAAATGAACACACTTTGGAGGATAACTATTCTATTGCTTATGAAGATACTATACCTCCAATTTATGATGATTGCAATGATGAATATGATATTTTCAGTCCACCTACTATTGAGGAGGAAATTAATTATGATTATAATATGCCTCCTATATTTGATGATTATGGTGATGAAAATAATAATGATAGCTATTTTGTTGAATTTGCTCCCACTACAATTAACAAGAATGACTATGTTTATGTGGAAACTATTAATTCTTTTATGCATGTAGATCATGATAAGAATGTTTTATGTGATAGTTATATTGTTAATTTTATTCATGATGCTACTGAAAGTTATTATGAGAGAGGGAAACATGGTTTTATGCATCTCAATAATATTAGGTTTCCCCTCCTTATGTTGAAAGTTTTGAAGTTGCACTTGTTTTGCTTTACTATGCTTGTTGCTTTGTTCTTTCATAACTTGTTTCTTTACAAGATTCCTATGCATAGGAAGTGAGTTAGACTTAAATGTGCTTTGAATTTTCTTCTTGATGCTCTATTTTACTTCAATTCATATTTCTTATGTGAGCATCTTTTCAAACTATCATGTCTAACTTAAAGGCGTTAAAGAAAAGTACTTATTGGGAGATAACCCAAAAGTTTTAGATGAGTCTAGGAAGTTATTACTTCAGTAATAACCACTCCTTATCCTTTTTATTTGCTTTTTGTGCCAAGAGTAACCTCTAATGAGAGAGAAGTAATGATTGGGAAAGTTGCTGTCCCGAAACATATTTCTGTGCTTCACCGTACAAATTCGTGTAAAATCTCTGTATGTCCTTTTAAGGCGTGAATTTTTGTGGTTCTGCCCCAGGTTGTTATCTAACTTTCGTTAGTTCAACACTTTTTGATTTGAGCAACAGAAGATCTTAGAAAAAATTCGTCTTTACCTGCTGGTCTGTTTTGACAGATTTCTGCCATTATTTGCATTTGCTTCTTGTTGGTTCCTTTTTTTAGTTCTTTTGGGGAATTGAGCTTTTTGAGGGAAGTACTACAGTAGCTAGTGTTTTAATGGAAGTTTTATTGGTGTTAGAACTGAACCTAAAGACTTATTATCTTGACTGCACTAATGTTGCTAATAAAGATTGTGTGAAGTTTTGTATGAAGGAAAATTTTCAGGTGTATGGAGAGAATGATGTAATGATATGAAGAATGGACTAAATCTCAAGCTTGGGGATGCCACCTGTGTCACCCAAGAAATATCCAAGAAGTACAAGCGTCAAAGCTTGGGGATGCCCAAGGCATCCCCTTCTTCATCAATAAAAATTCCAGGTTTCTTCCAAACGCTTCATTTTTATTGTTTCATGCACAGTTGTGTTGTTCTTGGAGCGTATTCTTTTTGGTTTTGGTTTTGGTTTTTCGTTTTCTTGGTTTTCTTAGTTTTCTGAATAAATTGGTTGGACCCCCTCTTTCATACATTGGTTTGCAAATAGTTTGGTTTGGTTTGGAAAAGAGTAGGAAAGTTCATGCTTATGTGGTAAAAAGAGCTCGTTTTTGACTATGGCCTATGCTTTGTAATGACATGCTTGATATTGTTTTGGCTTTATGCTTAGATTCTTTGTTGTAGCATGACTTGTTATAAACAATTGAGATTGCTTAATGTGCTTTGGATGAATCATGCGTTGTTTTAGCATATTAAAGCATGGTATAGTGGTATTCTCCTTTGATGCTTTATTTGGGTTGACTTGGAGCATGCTCACACCATGTTATCACTATCTCAAGTCACCATAGCCTTTATGATCCTTTAGTTTTCAACTTGTAGTATCACTTTATGCTTTGATCAATGATGTTTTGTCGCTATGCATGATTATGGCCATTATTGCTCTCTTAGTTTGTTGCTCCCAGTCTTTTGCTAGCCTCCAGAACCAAGTATGAGGTATGAGTTCCACTCATGCATCCAACTCCCTAAACCAAGTTATTCCAAAGAGTCCACCATACCTACATACTAGCTTATGCTATTCCAAGTATATTCCTGTTTTTGTTTACCTTCCAAATTAAACTTGTTATGAGAAAACTAGTGATTAAAGCTCTCACGAACTTGATGGCACACTTTACTTTTCTTGCCCTTAATAAACTTGAACCATTGTGTCGTCTATGTTGTATATGCTTGCACTTATTTGTTGGGGATTAGCAAAACCATGCTGTCATGGGGAACACTTTCAACATTGCACGGGTACTTTGTACCTAGTTGATATCATGTTCTTTTGTCTATGGATGTCGTCGGTGTGAAAAGAAAGGGGATCTTGTAAGTCCATGGAGTTATGTATATGTGTTAGAGAAACGCCTGGGCCGCTGGTCTAATCCATGCTGACATGGTGGAAACCTGCAGCGTAACCATAATGAGCTATCTATGAAGCATTCTTCTTATAAAAAAAGAGTCCTATATTGAGAAAAAAGAGAAAAAGAAAAAAAAGAGATTATGAAAAGAGGAAAGAGAGAAAAAAGCACCATATTCCCATGGTAAATAAGAAGATTGCTGAGATGCTCGTTGTCTGCTTGCCTTGTCATTTTGATATGGGGATTCTTCCGTATCATCGGGCAAGGGGTACCCCGTTGGTGGTTCTCTATGATACACATGTACTTACAATGACAAGAACTTACCGGTGACTATACTTGAGTACCATGAGGAGCGTCCCTCGTATTCAAGGGACATGAGTTTTCCAACTTATACTTTGTCAAGCATATACACCATAGTTTGTTCACTTTAACCTTAATCACTTCAAGATGCTTATGATAGGGGCAATGAGAGCTGAAAGCTATAAGTACCATAATTTTTGGAAGCTCTTTATGAGACTTGAATCCCTACTTCCTTTTATAAAAAGGCCTTTCTTCCACCATTATATTGTGTCTCCACCTTCTATCTTTATGCACCTACTTTGAGAGCATAGTGGCCATTCTTAGTTCTATGTGCATTGTCCCAAGACTAGTTGATTGATGCATAACTTGATATTTCTTGTTTTAAACTATTTGTATCTAGTCACTCTTATGAACTTTGAAGGTGTACTATGCATTTATATTTGCTACTCTATGAGGGACAAGCTGAATACTACTATGCTATGTTTTCTTTATGTGAAACAAACAAACGTCTTGCAAAGCATTGTTATTCATTAATCTTTTGTTTGTGCCTTTTCATGTTGCAACATAGTTTCTTTGTCTTATTGTTAGAACTTTATCTTTCATGTTATGATTGAAGTACTATGATCCCAACTATCAATGTTTTACAAATACTTTGATCAAGTTTATGATGGTGCATGTCACCTCAAAAATTATTCTTTCTTTTTATCACTTACCTACTCGAGGACGAGCAGGAGTTAAGCTTGGGGATGTTGATACATTGCAAATGTATCTATAATTTTTGATGTTCCATGCTTGGTTTTATCTACTTTCTTATGTTTTGATCCAACTTTGGAGTACTTTTCATATGATTTCTTGGACTAACCTATTAACAAGAGCCACAGTGCCAGTTGCCTGTTTTCTGCTGTTTTTGGTTCCAGGAAAGTCAGAAAATGAATATTCTCGGAATTGGACGGGACAAAAGACAAAGTTCCTATTTTACCGAAAGACTCACGGAGCCAGAATACGAGACGGAGGAGGGCCAGGGCCTGGCCACACCCCCTAGGCGCGGGTCACCCCAGGCTGCGCCAGGGCATGGTGTGGGCCCCCCTGGCACCCTCTCGGTCTCCCCTCTCGCCTATAAGAGCCTCCCGATACCAAAACCCTAAAGAGTCAATCAGAAATCCACGAAAAGTTCTGCAGCGCTGCCGCCACCGGAGGGGAGATTCGGGGGACAGAAAGTCTCTGTTCCGGCACCCTACCGGGACGGGGAAGTGCCCCCGAAGCCATCTCCATCGATCTCCACCACCATCTCCACCACCATCTCCATCACCATTGCTGATTCCCATGATGAGGAGGGAGTAGTTCTCTCTCGAGGCTAAGGGTTCTACCGGTAGCTATCTGTTCATCTCTCTCTCTATGCATGATCATATTGTGATCATGAGCTTGTAATCTATAGATCTACCTTGCTACTCAAGTGCTTTAATAGATCTCTGCTCTCCCCATGTGTGTGAAGTTGACAGTGTGCACACCATGGTGGAACTTAGGCTAGAGATTACAAATACTTGTTATGAGTTATATTTGGAGTTGGATGTCTTTATGAAATTGTGGTGTTTGTTGGAACCATCTAGAGCTCAAGGTGACAATGTGGGGTTATCTAGATGGGAAAGGCTTACTTTAAGGTGTGTTGTTATAGCCCTACCATCGATTAGAGTGTCCAACCGGAGAGTAGTTCAGCATAGTATCATAAAGAAGAATATATTTATATGAGAGTGTTCACTAGTGAAAGTATGATCCCTAGGCCTTGTTTCTAAGCATTGAAACACCGTTTGCTACTAGATCTGTTACATGTTTGCTTGCTTCTATCTTTATTTCAGTTTGCCTTTAGTATTTTCCCACGTCAACCACACGCCATCAAGCTATTTTCTATCACCGTTACCACTTATAATTATCCATACCACTTGTATTTCACTATCTCTTTGCCGAACTAGCGCACCTATACACCTGACAAGTGTATTGGGTGTGTTGGGGACACAAGAGACTTCTTCTATCTTGATTGCAGGGTTGCTTGAGAGGGGATACCGTTGACCACTTCCTCCCTGAGTTCGATAAATCTTGGGTGATCCACTTAAGAGAAAACTTGCTGCTGTTCTACAAACCTCTGCACTTGGAGGCCCAACAACTGTCTACAAGAATAGAAGTGCGTAGACATCAATGATCGTCATCCACTATGTTGAGACATGGGTTCTGTCTTAGAAACCATGATGATAACTTAGCATAATATGTGATCCAAATAAGGAACGTGTGAAAATGATTAAGTTCGAATCACAGAACGTTGAGCTAAGTTTTTCCACAGTGTCTAGTAGAGAACTGTAGACATATTTTCCAAATCCATAAAGGATAACATATCTTAAAGCATAAAGAGTTATGTTATATGGGAATATGTTGGAAACTCCTATAGATACCAATCAAAGTCAAGTAGGAAGCAAGGTGAACATAACATCAAAAGTTGCACAGAGTGCACTGGTGTTTTGATGAATACATTTATAATAATAGATAAGGGTACCATCTAAAGTGTTGTATAATGTTATGGCGGGGCTAGTTCACTTTTAACATAGAATGGTGTGTCCCAGGGCACAGTGCCCATGAGAAAGCCCTCGAGGTTGATCTAACATCACTTTAGGCTCCTGGAATCAGGCCTTGTTCTGCTGCCATGGTGACGATGCATACACATAGATGCTATCATGTGATGATAGAGTATTAATGTCAATCAAGGTGACATTAGTAAGTTGCAAAGGATTTGGGACTGTAAAGTACAGACCCAAGGCTCAACCTCTTCCATAAGAAAGCATGTTCAGGGTACCGGATATATGGTGCCAATGATTGAGAACAAAATGCAGCTAGTGTATTTGTACTCTAGTGCAAGTGGGAGACTGTTGGAAATATGCCCTAGAGACAAATAGTAGTAAGGACTATTATCATATTTCATATAGTTTATGATTAAGTTTTATATCATGCTATAACTATATTGAGTGGAAACATCAATACACATGTGATATACAAACAACCAGGGGTTCCCAGTGAAATTCTAGTCACTGGTTCATTGGTCAACGGATGATCATGTTTCCTGATCATGTTGCATTTATGCTAGTTGGAAATGAGGTCATCTCATTCGGAGAATGACATGATGAACCAATACCCAACCTAAACATTGTGACCCGATCATGTCACGAAGTTCAAGTTACGATGATTAGAAATGGATCCTCGTAGACTATTCCTTAGACTGTGAGGCTATATCAATCACTGTTTCCCGAGAGTGCTTAGATAGCATCAAACACCATCTAGTAAAACGGTGGTTATAAAGGTGTGTTCAGGTACTCGGAGGAAACCGTAGAGGCAATATATGTCAAGAGCAGGGTTTGTTCGTCCATGTGACATGAAGATACTCAAGGGCCCACTCGGAGAAGTTATACCCAATAGCTGCGCAGCGTGTGATTAGATCACGGGGATATCACTTGTCGGAACGAGTCAAGTAGCATTGTTCAGTAACGAGATTGAACATGACATGGTGGTGTCATTGATCAGATCTCGGGCAATGCAAGTATCGAGTGACAAAGGGAATAAGACACGACTGTCTCGGTTCAAACGACGAAAGATCTTCGTGGAACGCACAAGGGTCACATGGCCATCCAGGTCCCTCTGTCGATCATTGGTGCGGAAGTGTCCCGAACATGTCTGGAGTGTTCCCAAACCGTAGGGTATCACGCTTAAGGGCTTGATGATGCTTAGAGAGTGTTTATAGGATCGGTAGAATCACCAAAGAATAGAAGGGAGAAAACCGGAAGGGTTTCGGTAAGTCCGGAGGATGTCCGGAGTGGAGGTGGAAGGTGTTCCATGGCCACGGAGATTAAATGATATGTGAATGAATGTTAAATGTTGATTTAATCATTTATTCATATTTATTTAATAAAGAGAAACGATGAAACCTAACAGTTTTCCGGCTGGAATTCCAAAGAAGCATTTCTTAGGATTAAGCATTATGTTGTACTTTTGTAGATTGGCGAACGTTTCCTCCAAGTCAGAAATCAGTGTTTCCTTCTTTTTGGACATCACCGCAATATCATCCACATATGCATGTACATTGCGTCCGAGTTGGTCGTGGAGGCAACATTGCATCGTGCGCTGGTACGTAGCTCCTGCGTTCTTCAGCCCAAAAGGCATCATAACAAAACAGAAGGTTCTGAAGGGGGTTATGAATGAGGTTTTGACTTTATCAGATTCCTTCATCCGGATTTGGTGATAACCGGAATATGCGTCGAGAAAACAGAGGAGTTCCGAGCCTGCCGTAGAATCGATAACTTGATCAATCCTAGGCAGAGCGAATGGATCTTTTGGACAAGCCTTGTTCAAGGCAGTATAATCAACACACATCCTTAAATCAGTGGTGTCCTTTTTAGGCACCATTACAAGATTGGCTGACCACTCAGTGTGGATGACCTCTTCTATGAATCTGGCTAACTCGAGCCATGCTAGTTTCTTAGCTATTGCCTTACGCTTTTCATCGCCGAAACGTCATAAGGACTGTTTGACGGGTTTAGCATTCAGGTTTACATTTAAAGAGTGCTCGACAAGTTCCCTAGGTACTCCGGTCATGTCAGATGGCTGCCATGCGAAGATATCTTGATTTGCTTGGAGAAACTTGACGAGCGCGCTTTCCTATGCGCTATCTAGGCCTACGCCTATCTGGGTCACCTTGGAGGGGTCATCATCCTTCAACGGTGTCTTCTTTGTCTCTTATGATGCCTTGAACTCCGGATTCGTCTTTGTCACCTCCTTCTTCGTTGCGGGCATCTCGGACAGATCCATGCTCTTCTTGATCTCCTGGTACTCTGGGCGCAAAGACGGCTTCAAAGAAAGGCGGCAGTTCCATCTTCACACTCTCGCGCTTTCTTCGGGTCTCCCCTGATGGTGATCACGCCGTTGGGACCTAGAATTTTCATCATATTGTAAATGTAACATGGACGAGCCATAAAGGCCCAGTAGGCCGGACGTCCAAATATAGCATGGTACGTGCTCTTGAACGGGACCACTTCGAAGGAAAGTGCCTCCGTCCGATAGTTCTTTGGAGTTCCAAAAGTAACATCCAAAGTGATTTCTCTCAGGGAATTTGCTTGTCTTCCTGGGACAACCCCGTGAAAGATCACAAAGCTATGGTTCAGCTAGGTCTCCGAGATCTTCATCCGGCGTAGCGTTTCGACATACAGAATATTAATACTGCTGCCACCGTCCATGAGAGTCTTGGAGAAATCATAACCATCAATGAGTGGATTGATGATTAAGGCGTATTTTCCTCGCCTGTGCAACTTAGGCGGATGATCAGCGCGGTCAAATGTGATTGCCACTTCCGACCAGTCCAAGAATTGGGGGACAACCGGAACTGTTGCATTGAGCTCATGTAGTACTTCCTTTTTGACCTTTGTTGGTTGAGATTCGAAAAAGGTGACATAAGTGTCTTTCTTGGTCAGAAAATTTTTCTTCCCTTCCGGCTTGGGATTTGAAGCATCAGCTTCCTCCATGTCAGAATCTTCCTTGGTCTCTTTATCTTTTTCGGGATTCTTCTTTCCCTTCTTCCGCTTAGCTTTGTAGCCAGCGGTATCATCTCTTTTAATGTCGTCATTGAAACGACACTCGGCGTTGGTGTGGGACGAGCCCCCGTTGGCGTCTAACTGATGCACACATGGGTTATTGACAATGTCGGCCCAAGAGTATGTTTTGCCTAGTTGCTGGTCTCCTCTACCTTGAACTCTCGAAGTCACGGCGCGCCCTTCCGCTCAGCCCTCCTCGTCCTCCAGTCCCGAAAGTAGCAGTGACCACTGCCGTTTCCGTGTTGGGTTTCTCTTCTGAGGTATTCTTGTGCTTCTGAGCTTGTTGCTTTGGTTGTTTTGCCAACTGTGGCATATCTAGGGCATTGAGTAATCCCTCTGCATCGTCATCAACATCTGCATACTTGCTCGCTGTTTCTATCATCTATCCTAAGTCAGTGACTTTGTCACACTTCAAGCGATGACGTAGTAAACCAATTGGGAAACCTGCAATGAAAGCTTCAACCGCAGTTTGGTCATTTACTCCTTCACAGGAGTTCTTGGTGTCGATCCATCGTCCGAGGTAATCCCGGCAAGTTTCTCCAGCTTTCTAGGTGCAACGCTGTAGGTCTCCAACCGTACAGGGCCTCCGGTATGTGCCTTCGAAATTCCGAAAGAACGCACTTTGCATATCATACCAGTTATGGCTGGTATTCTCCGGAAGTTCATTGAGCCATGATCTTTCCGTCTTCCACAACATGAGTGGGAGATACCGGGTTGCGACCAGGCTGTTTCCGCCTTTGGCAATGTAACAAGCTTGGAAGAGATCCTGTAGCTAGGTATCTGGCCGAGCAATGCCGTCGTAGGCTTGGATATGTCGTGAGATAGCAAATCCTTCTGGGAATCTTGTAGCTCTTATGCATGGTCCAAAGCACTTTGGGCCCACGTATATATCATCATTTTCGTAGCGCCACACCTCTATATTGGAGTTGATCCTGTGCCTTGCGTCGTTCGGGGATAGAGATCGTCCCGAGTGTCGGCTGTGGCTGCAATGCCTTGGAGCCGGACTTCGGCTTCTACCACCACCTCCTTCCCCACGACGCCCTCGTTAGCCTCCTTGGGAGCCGTTGTGATGGCTACTTGGCGGAGAGGGTGGAGCAGCTGGGTTATTTCCGGCTGATCGCCGGCCTCCGTCCGGAGCGTCATTATTCCGGTTCCGGGGAGGGTCTTCATTGTGACGAGCCCCCTGCCGACTTGTCTCGGCACGGTGTCCATCGTTCCTTCGCCCGTCATCCGGACGGCTTTCATGTCTAGGAGCTGGCATTCTTTGTCGATCCTCCTCCTGACGTTTCTCTTTATCATCGTCCCTACGGTCTTTCGACTCTCGCCGGGGCGGGTTCCTTGGATTCAGTGCAGCAATTGCCTCTTGATCTGCAACTGGGTTAACATTACGCCAGTCACGGGCAGCTTTGTGGTGCTGTCCCGAAGATCCGGTTCTTGAGTAATTGTCCTCCCGGCGATCGGAACGGTGGTGCTGCTCCAGAACGCTCTGGGGTCTTACGTCAGCCCATGCCGGATCTGTGCGGCACTGGTCGGAATCAGAGACCAGCTTTTGACTTCTGGACATGGTGACCTTTTGCTGCTCCAGTCCCTTGTTGAGTAATTTGATGCCCAACCGGATCTGCTCCGGGCCTGGATTAGCCGATAGAATCTCTCGGGCCGCAACGGTGTTCTGTACTGGGGTTGGATACACCCAATCCCCTTTGCTATCTCTCCGAGGCTTCCCCATTTCTTCTCCGAGAAGGACGGCGTGAATCTGCGGGAATTGGTTGTCATTAGTATGACGCTTCCTGGTCTTCTAGTATTGCCTGGAGTTGTACTTCTCCGCAGATGCCATGCGTTTCTTTTCCTCCTCAATGTTTTTGGCTTCATCGAGGAGTACCTGACGACACGCTTCTAGGGCCTATGTGAAGGGTTCGTAGCATGGAAAACAAAAATTTTCTACCGCAAGAACGAACAAAACCCAGATCTAATCTAGATAAAAGCCAAGATCTAATCTATTAGACATGTGCAACGAGATAGATCTGTACTAACCATTGTAGACCCGAAAGCGTTACGAGATCGGATCTCGTGGTTGATGTAGTCGATCACTTGCCGATCTCAAGATCGAGTAGACGATCCTTCCGGCGCCATGTTCCGGCAGCGCTTCCGTAGTCGGTCACACATGCGGAGTCGAAGAGGACCTTCCTCTCCCCGTTCCAGCGAGCAGCGGAGGTAGTAGATCTTCTCCATGGAATCCCAGCAGCACGACGGTGTGGTGGTGGTGGTGGTGGAGTAGAGAATTCTGCAGGGCTTCGCCTAAGACTGAGCAGAGGGAAGGAGGAGGAGAGAGAGGCGACGGCCAGGGTTTGTTATGGGAGAGGTCTAGGGGGTGGCGCCCCCTCCCCTCTATTTAAAGGAGGGAGGCGCCATGGGAGGGGGAGTCCTAGTAGGACTCCCCTCCCTCCTTGGCCGGCGGATTGGGAGGGGGGAAGGAATCCTCCTCCCCCACGAATCCGTGTCTTGCCCCACAAAGACTCCTTGATCCTTTCTTGGTTTTCAAGCAAACTCCAAGAAATCTCCTAGAACCTTCCAGAACATTCCGAAACCTTCTAGAATCTCCATAAACACCTAACATTTCCTAACTTAGAAAATGATCCCTAATATATGAATCTTATTCTCCGGACAATTCCGGATCTCCTCGTGATGTCCTGGATCCAATCCGAGACTCTGAACAACATTCAGTCTCCAACGCATATTCCATATCTACTTAAAACAACTTCGAACCTTAAGTGTGTCACCCTACGATTCGTGAACATGTAGACATGATGGAGACACATCTCCGATCAATAACCATTAGCGGTATCTGGAGATCCATAACAGCTCCCACATACTCAACGATGACTTTGTGATCGATAGAACCATTTAACATACGAAACCAATTCCCTTTGTCACGCGATACTCTACTTATCCGAGGTTTGATCGTCGGTATCTCCATACCTAGTTCTACCTCGTTACTGATAAGTACTCTTTACTCGTTCCGTGATATGTCATCCCTTGTGACCTAGTCACATGCTTGCAAGCTAACTAGATGACATTCCACCGAGAGGGCCCATAGCATATCTATCCGTCATATGGATGGACAAATCCCAATCTTGGTCCATGCGCTTCAACACATACTTTCATAATATCCAATGACACATTCATAACCACCCAGTTACGAAGCGGTGTTTGATGTCATCAAAGTACCCATCCGGTGATGGTGATTAACATAACCTCATGGTCGAAGGATTAGGTTACTATGCATTTGAAAGCTTATAGCAATACGAACTTAATGACTTGATCTTATGCTACGCTTACTTATGGGTGTGTGTCCATCACATCATTCTCCTAATGATATAACCTTGTTATTAATGACATCCAATGTCCATGATCAGGAAACCATGATCATCTATTAATCAACAAGCTAGTTCAACAAGAGGCTTACTAGGGACTCTTTTATGTTTACAAAACACACAAGTATTAATGTTTCCGGTTAATACAATTATAGCATGGGATGTAAACATTTATCATAAACATAAAGATATAATAATAACCACTTTATTATTGCCTCTTGGGAATATCTCCAACAGTCTCCCACTTGCACTAGAGTCAATAATCTAGTTGAAAATTTGTGCATTCAACACCTATGGCTTTCTGGTGTTGTATAGACACTATTGCTAGTGGTAAACATAATCTTCGGACCTGACACTTCCAGGTCCGTGTGTATTTGCATGTCCTTGCGTCTCTACGCATTACTCATTCTCCAATGAGATGGCATTGTATAAATTTGGTCCTTCGTTGAGACCTTTAGTTCCTTGGGATTAAATCATGTTGATACAATTGTCATACAATGTATCTTCATAGTATTATCCCGCTATGAACCACACCTAGTTTGATAACAAACTACTTGACGCAAATGCCCTCATTTGCTGCTGCAATAGCAGTCATATACTTAGCCTTTTGTTGATCTGTCACAATGTTTTAACTTTGGTACTCAACCAAATCCGTTATGGAACTTCCTTTCCATTACATTGTGCCACCCATAGTTTAAATTGAGATAAACTTAATTTGTGACAAAACTAGTATCAATGCAACAATTTACAATGAACTATTTGTCACCACTATATAAATAATATATTCTTAGTTCTTCCAAATATCATAGGAATATCCCTACTATTGTCCAATGATCATCTTATGAGTCATTCTGCTATATGCTCATAACATTTAGAGCATAGGACATATCTGGATGTGTACATCTCAAAAATGATTGATCAAAATATTCTTGTGATTTCACCAAGTGTCAAAACACTTGAATCTCGTGTTAACACACTTGAATCTTGATTCAGTCCTTTCCGTACGTCAAGAACCTTTCTTGTTGTTTCCATATTGAACTCATTCAACATCTTATCTATGTACATTTTGCAAAACCATATTAGCGCCTCAATCTATCCATATAGACATTGATGCCTAATTCTTGGGTTATGCCTAAGTCTTTCATCGAAATTAAATTCTTAACCTGTGTCAATAAAAGATACATCATTTCTAATCAACGATATGTCTTTCACATAATGTATTAGAAATATGTCTTAGCGCTCCCACTTAATTTCTTGCAAAAATGCAAGCATCTTCATCGTCTCTGATGAAATTAAACCTTTTAACGGTTTCATCACGGTGAAGATTCCAACTCCGTGATGCTCACTTCAACCATTGAAGTTTTGCATACTCTTTTAGCATCCTTTGAATTAACAAAACCCTTTGGATCGTGTCATGGACACATCCTAGGTAACCATTCTATTAGAAGAACTTGTTTTGTTTGTTCAACTACCACATACCAAAATATATGTAGTGGTTGCTACATTAATCCGTCTAGACTAAATATCGCTATGAAAGATCAAATCTTATCATAGTCAATTCCTTGAACATTGTCGTAAACTCTTTCCGACATGTCGACTATTTCATAGATGTGAAACATCCATGTCTATTTCTTTATAGATCCATATAATGTAAGGTCTTGCACCTTTCTAGAGGGTTTTCAAATTCAAAGCTTGATTTCTCGTGTATGGAATTATCACGGATTGTATGGCTTCAAGCCACTTAAAGTCGGGGCCCATCATTGCTTCTTTGCATGTAGTCGGTTCATCATTGTCAAACAACAATGATTTAACTCTCAAATCTTGGCATTTGATTACTTACCCGACCTACTTGGTTCAATAGTAACTTAGATCTCCGTGATCACAACCTTTGAGGCACGTGAGCCATGAGCATTGTTGCTGCCTCCGGGACACTTTCCGACGCTGCACAACTCAGCACATATTAGCCAAGGTTCAACAACCTTGTCAAAGTTCTATTGTCCTCCCACTTAACTTTTCACCAAAATTCCTTCTCAAGAAACTCGACATTCTAAGCGACAAACAATTTTGTCTTCGGTGTTATGGAGGAATACCCAATGGTTATTCGAAATAACCTACAAAGACATGCTCATCCGTCTTTGATTGTAAACATTTTACTTATGCCTAGCATACCAAAAATTTAAGAAAGGACAACCTGGGTTTTATCCCAAACCATGACTTATATGGTGTCATTTCAACGGATCACGATGGAGCTCTTTTCAGTGTAAAAGCGGTAGTCACTAAAGCTTTAATCTTTAAAATATAATGGCAGTTTTATAAATGACACCTTTGATTTTACCATGTCAAACAAGGTTTCATTACATATCTTGAACACTCCATACTCCTATGGTGTTTTGGGAAATGCAAATCCATGGAACGATTCCTCAAATCTTAGGTGTTTTGCTAAACTTGTAACTCAAACATCTTTATGATCCAATCATAAACTTTTTTTATTTTCTTGTTACAATAATTTTCCACTTCATCTTGAAAGTCTTTGAACATTTTCAAATGTTTCATACTTCTTCCTTATTGAGTAGGTATATACATATACTCACTCAAATCTTCGGAGAAAGCATATGAAGTTGAAATCCATCGCCCACGACTACACATAATGGACTATATACATCAATATGTACAAATTACAATCAGTTAGTCATCCGTTCCTCTTTTGGCCTACGAACAGAGTTTTAATTATCTCCAGCAAAGTATCACAAGCGTCATTTGATCAAAATCAAAGACTCCAAAAATCCATCAACATGGAGTTTCTTCATGTATCCCTTTCAATATAATTTAAACGGTGATGTCACTTTGCAAGTGATCTTTCAATTATTTGTCTTGCGACATTTTAGCATTAGTTTTATGGTCGTTATTTCTCCAACCAAACTTGTATATCATCCATCTATTATGGAATACGGTAATTATTTGAACAACCTTTTGTCGTCATAATACCTGATCAAAATAACAATTATTGAAACAAATCTTGAAGGCAAGCTTTGATGTTAACGAGCAACATAACAACCCTTTGTTTGTTTTCGATGAACATCATCACATATTCTCTTGCTAGTTACTTAGGCCATTGTAGTTCATGAATTGTGTTGTCCTGTATGACACTTCATACCAACCAATTCGGTATCCAATACCGCAGAACCACATTGTTTAACAACCAAGGAATATAGCCATAACATGTATCTTCTATATACCTAAGTTGGACATCTCCAATCTTTTCTTTTCTGCCAAATATTTTATAGATTCTCTTTCAACAATTCTTTTTCTTTTAAAAGAATCTATCAACATCAACAGTGGTGTCATTCACATGACACATAGTACAAAGTGTGTATATTCAAATACTAATACCTTTGAACTTGCACTTTAAAGTGGATCACCTTCATCAAATGTTTGGCATTCTTTCAAAATTCCATTCTTTAGTAATCTTTTAGTGGGTCTTTTGTCGGGGTCTTGTTCTTCTTGTTCTTCTTCTATGCCTTCTTGGCAGCGCCGGTAGCAAAGACGGCTTTGGGTCCGTTTCCCGGAGTCAAGCTCTGGTCGGTACTTTCGGACATCTGGACCTCGGGATTATCTCCGATTTCCATGTCATCCTGCACTTTGGGAGAGTGTTCCCCGGATCCTTCATCCATGGCTTCTTCTTTCTCTGCAGCTTTGGAGTTATACTCCTCTTCATATTCCGCGGAGAACTTTCGGAAATCTGCTGATGTCATCGATTCATCCGAGGATGCGGGTACGTCGGCGTTTGTTCCAATCGCCTCCAGCACAGAGTCGGTGTTGTCTCCAGCATCGGCAGAGCCGGATCAGGATCCCACATATCCGACGAAGTGCGACGCATGTTTCCTGAGGTACCTGCGTCTCTCGCGATCGGCCTCGTCAAAACGTTTGATGGTCTCGAGGATTTCATCTACGCCAGAGTTTTGCATCATCATGCGTCTTAGCGTGTATCTCAGGAAAGGCCTATCTGTCCCGACGTCATCAGAGCCGGAATCCGTGTCGTTGCTATGCTCCTCCTGGATTTCAACTTCAGTCGGTGGGTCAATTTGGGATTCGGCTTCTCTAGGGAGATCCACTCCAGATTCAACTTGGACCGCCAGGTCTGCCTCAGGCTCGGATTTCTTCACTATCTCCACAACTGGTGCGGGTTGGGTGGGATTAGGGTATCCTGAGATCTGGAACTCTGCCGTCTCCACGGACAAAGGGGGCCCAGAAATTTCCTCTGCCTCTATCATCACCGCTGGGGTGGGTGGGACAGGTTTAGCAAAACCGATGTAAACATCGATCTCACCAAAAGACATGATGGTGTAGGCAGTCACAGCCTCCCTAGCCGGAATCCAGGTCTCGTCGAGAACGATGAGAGGGACGTCGTTGGCGTAGAGGATGCGACCGACGGCGATAGTCTCGCCAATTCCGATTCTTGCAGATTCCGCTCGGAACGCAGATCTGAAGCTCACTTGCCCCACTGTGGGCGCCAACTGTCGTCGGATTGATGACAAGTACGCCATGAGGGGGTTCTCGGGGCATGCGGAAGAGAGGGGTGTGAGACGTACGGTGTTCCGGGACGGTGAGCACACAAGTTTACCCAGGTTCAAATCCGCCGGCTTTGGACGGATCCTACTCCTGCTAACAATCCAGTAATACGGCAGAGACGGAATATGGGTTACAAGGGTTCGCCTATGCGAGTTGAGATTGTAGACTATTGAGGGTGCCCTAAAGGCTCTCCCTATGACGGCTTATATAGATATCCGTCCTAGGGTTCACAGGAGAGATCTATCCGGCTACGACTGGGAGTCGGTTACAGAGTACATCTTAGACTACAAGTAACACTATGGGTCTAAATCGATAAGTCTTCTGGGCCTTCCCGTAGCCGGATTGGACTCCGCCTGGCCGCCCGTGAAGCAAAACTCTAACCCGAAGTGGGGCACCCTGGTCAGCAAGGACTGTGAGAATATCCGAAAAGTATATCCCTAATAATGTTTTATTGGTCCGCTTCTATCTTGAAGGATGCAGGTCTAGAAGTCATTGCGGTGGTGCAACGAGCACTGAGCCTGGTATTTATACGTATAATATATCCTGCATTTCTACGTACTATCCATATCTCGTTCACCATATTCGTTCTTTTATTTTGCACCATGCACGCCACCTGCATTGTGAGGTTTTGTCATTGCTGATTCTTTGCTTGTGCGCCGTGCATCCTTTTTTCCAGATGTTCCTCTACGGTGCACACCTTACATTGGTTCGGAGGAGTTATTAATCCCTTCTTGTGAATCAGCATGAAGTTTCTGAATTCGGCAACCATAGGAGTAGTAGCGGCGAAGGCGGGACGTGCAGACCATGTCACGAGTGCGTTCTCTGCTGAAGTGAAGGCAATGGAAGAGGCCATGAACCTTGCGGCAGATCTCGTGATAATACTTGTTGAGTTTGAAACTGATGGTTTGCTCGCCCAAGAGGCGCTGACTAGCATTCAGTTGGATGCGTCGGCATCTGCCCAGGTGATTGAAGGCCTAAAATTTCAGTGTAGGAACTGGTTCTCATATTGCAATATTACTCCCTCCTGACTCAGTTTTGTCTAGATACACATGTATCTATATAAAGCCGCGTCACTTATTTTGAGATGGATGGAGTACTATTTTTGTTCTTCGTTGATGCACTAGTCTTTTTTATCTGAATCAGGTCATTCTGATGGTGTATTGTTCGTGTTTCATGCTGATACCTACCTTTTTGCACCCACTAGAACTGAATATAAAGATAATTTGTACAGAAACTCTAGGTTTATCTGGTTTAATTCTTACTGACAGCATAATTCGAATTCTTTTGGGCAGGTAGGAGGCAGATGAAAAAGGGTTTTGAGAGGAGATATACCTGAGCTTGTAGATTTCCTTCAACCTCCCTCATGCAGGTCAGCTTTGCTGTTTGTTGGACACTCCCCACCAGAAAACTCACACTGCCCAATCCGCCTCTTGGTTTCTTTCATTATAGGCATTTTTTTTAGGGCGTGCTACGCGTCTTCCAGGGTCAAAACTTCCGTCCCCTGGGTCCTCCTGCTGACACGTGTCCTTTCTAAATCCCGCTTTTGCTACACTACGTCTCGTTTTTGCTACATAATGCCTCGCTTTTGCTACATGTAGCAAAAACAGAGGCTCAGAAAATACAAAAATAGACTAGACCTCGCCGGAGATCTCGCCGGAGACCTTGCCGGCGACCGCGTAGCAAAAAAGTTGTACTAATGTAGCAAAAATCGATTTTGCCGGAAAATATCACCGGAGACTCGCCGGAAAAACCATGGTCGGAGACCTCGTAGCAAAAAAATTACGCTATTGTAGCAAAATCACAAAACGGTGGTAGCAAACAAACTGAGCTAATGTAGCAAAAAATAGAGTTCGCCGGAGACATCACCGGAGATCTCGTAGAAAAAAAGTTACTACCTAGCAAAATGACTTTTCCGGAGACTATTGTCGGTCATCTTGTAGCAAAAGTTTTACAATATTATAGAAAAAACATACATAAGTTGGAGCAAAAAATATATATGTGTATAGAAAATCCCGCGATCATAGCAAAAAATCCCCAACATAAAAATCTCTGCCGTCCTATCCGTAGCAATTCCGTCGACCGTCGGTGGCAACGACTATGACCGTCGGTAGCTAAAACGAAAACTGTATATAGCAAAATCTCCTTAGGTAGCATGCATGGGCGTCGCATCGAACCAAGTTTTCGCCGGAGGGTCGGCAGGCGCGTCGTGACGACTTCGTCCTTCGCGGAGACCGCCGTTTCTCCGGGACAGACCGGTGCCCGCCATCTCGCTGCGCCGGTGCTCCACCTGTAGGGCGGCGAGCTACAAGCGCGAGTAGCAGGCGGCGACGACGTGAGTAGCAGGCGGCGGAGGGAGGTGCAGCAACGGCGCGAGCAGCAAGGCGCGACGGCGGGAGGTGCAGGCGGCGACGGCGCGAGTAGCAGGCGGCCACGGGAGGTGCGGCGGCAGCCGGAAGTGCGGGGGCGGGTGGTGGCCAGAGCTGCAGGGGCGACGCGACGACTAGATCTGAAGGGACGGGTCGCGGCGTGGCGGCCGGAGCGGCAGGGGCGGCAGGGGCGGCACGGCGGCCCGGCGGCCGGAGCTGCAGGGGTGCCTGGCGGCGCAGCGAGGAAGAAAGGAAGGAGAGGAACACGCGAGTGGTGGGCCCTCCCATGTGCGTCGCTCGCAACGACCCGGGGATAGTTTCGTTCGATCCCCCGGGGGAGCAGTATCATTTTTCTTTTTTTTAAGGCTTTCGAATCCCCTAGTAGGTTACTAATTGCAGAGGTTGAGGTAATCAGGCCACAGATCGGCATGTACTTGTAGGCATTTATGGTTTAGCTTTAGATCTTTGGAAGGACATATGGGGAAATCAACTGACAGTGGGGACGGTGGATCTTTGAAAGGAAAAACATGGTATTTGGAAGGTGCATTAAATAGAATTGACCATTTCAGAATAATGTGATCCCTAACTTTCTGCGATTTATTTAGTTTCCTTCTGTCTTAATTCAGCGTGTATGTAGTAGTCGTAGGAAATCTTTCTATTTGACTATTGATTGATTAATTCGAAATCAGTTTTACAAGGCAAGCCCAGATCACTTGCCTGGGAGGGCCCTTTTTAAGGCAGGCAAAGGTCCCTTCCTCCCTTCCTCCCTCCCTTTGGCTTCCAGTGGTGTTCTTCCTGTGGGAGTAAAGCATCTGCTTCCTCCCTCCCTCGTCTCCTAATGTGAATGGATATGATCTGCTAGGCTAATTTGTTTGCCTTTGTTCCACAACTAGTACACATGCATGCCTCCATGGAGATGGAGGTCGCCGGCGGTGGCAACCTGCCCAACTGCAGGGACAGGCTCAGCAACCTGCCGGACTGCCTCCTCCACGCCATCATCTCACAGCTCCAGTCCCGGCAGGCCGTGCAGACGTGCGTTCTTTCGCGGAGGTGGCCTCAGCTCTGGCGCGCCATCCCCTGCATCAACATCGACAGCGCCGACTTCTTGAGGCAGGTCTGTCCGCGCACCAAGGAGGATGCGCTAGCCAAGCTGGAGGATTTCGCCGACAATCTCCTGGTTCGTCGTGCTGTCCCCCTGGAGCCGCCGTTGGACGCCCTGCAGCTGTGCGTCCAGGACGCAGGACCACGCGGGGACGTGAATATGGGCAGGTGGATTCGCCGCGGCCTGAAGCTTTCACGGGCGGCGCTCGAGGTCTCCGGGGGCGATGGCTACCCGATCAACCTGACTTTCCTCTCCTCCTCCTTCTCCGCCGGCGGTGCAGGCCGCCTCACCAGGCTTCGTCTCGACAACGTGCTCCTCCACCGTGACTTTGAGGATCTCCTTGGCTCCGGCGGCCTCCCCGTCCTAGAAGACCTGGAGATCGTTAACTCCATCATCGTGTCTGCGATCTGACGGATCGCGTCCGACACGCTCACTAGCCTCGCCATGGTGGACGTGTCCTGTCACCACCAGAGTAGGTGCAGCGTCCAGATCGCCGCCCCTGGCCTCACGTCGCTGCGGCTGGAGTTCCCGCTCGCTCGCCTCGGCAGCGTTCATTTCAGCATAATCGATGGTGGAGCTGGTCTCGCCCAAGCAACCATCCGACTACTCGAGGACGACAGTGAGGATCCGGGCGACAACATAAGTGACGTGTGCTTTCTCCTCAACTCCCTGTCCAGTGTCACTAGATTGCACCTCTCAGGCTTCCAAGAAACGGTACATATACCTCTCAGCAACGATCGATGGTCCATTCATTTGACGACAAATGATCGTTTTCGTTTCATACTCCGGAAAACCGATTCCACACAGCTATAGACGTTCCGGTCTTATCAGAGCCTTCCATTTTCACTTTTTTGCTGTAAGATTGGTGCTGCTATTTTACAGCAGAGACCTTGACTAAATTCTCGTCGCATCACCAGGTCCTTTCACATTTTCCTTTTTCTCGTTCTTTGATTAATCTTTGCACAAAACAATGATTACTGAATCAATTCTGGTCAAATCACCAGTTCTAGCAGCATTTATTCTAGGAAACCATTTAGTAGGAGTACTTATCCAGATCAGGACCATTTATTTCGACCAGATTTTATTCTAGGAAACAATTTACTACATTCCGGTTTGGAGAATTTTTTGTTAAGATTCCATGAACAAAAATAGAGATCCGAAACATTTTTATCATTAAATTCGGGAGAATCATGGGAGCATTAAAAGGAAGGTTTGCTGGAGTATTAAATTTTTCAATCAAACAATTTACTCTATGTCCAGAAGAAAACGTTAAAAAAAAAGATCTCCTTTGATTTTGCCAATAACACGGAGAATCACAGGAGAACCAGATCGGAACGGAAGTAATCAAATAGAACGAAAATCCATGATAGCAAAATTCCTTCTTTTCTTGTGGAACCGCCGGATCTGAGGAGGAGAAGAACGTGAGGCAGTGGAGCGGCCCCAGCCGGTGGATTTGGTGGGACGGCCGGTTCAGGTGCCGGCGTTGGGGTGAGGTGCTCAAGGATCTCCTTGCCGGCTGGCCATGTTCTTCGGCGGAGCAGTGGGCAGGCGAGGGTGAGGGAATGAGGTTAGGTGCGCACGAGATGGGGTCAAGATGGAAAGGTACACCTTCGTGCCTATATGGGAAGAAAATGCACATGTACATGTTGATTTTTGCAAAAGAGCCACAACATCAAGCTCCAACGGACTGGATAAGACGGGAACGCCCACCAGTATGTGGAATCGCTGCGTCCTACTTTCATACTCACTTCACCTTGCGTGCATTGCAGAAGCAGTTGCTGTTGCTGTGTTGCAGGAGGTGCTGGATCATGTGTCCGCCTCATGGACCTCCAAGCTATCGTTCCCCAACCTCGCAACCTTGGTCCTTGAAGATTGTGACCTTGGTCACAGCCTGCAAATTCTCTGGAGTCTTCTGCAAACCACTCCTGCTGCCATCAGCAAACTTGTTCTCAAAAGATGCGAGGTACGATCTCTTCCATGTGGCGATAAAGGTTTACTTTTACTGACCTTCTCCTTTTGTTGTTTTTTACAATCAGCACAAGTAGTGCCGTATATCGAATTAACCTAGTTAGCTACTACTACTAGTACTAATAAGTATGTTGGTGTGATTAATACCCTCATTCTGTGCGTGTGCATAGTGGTGCTGATATTCATATGGTTCTTGGGAGAGGGATCAAGAAGAAGATTTGGATATCACAATGGTGCTCCTCAACCTCAAGTCGGGATGCCAAGCTTTGCTCCCTGGTGAAAAAGAAGCAACCATGGACTACCCGCCGCAGACTTGATTTGTCATTTTCTTAGTTGCTTTTAATTATGTTGCAGTTCTTTTTGTCAAGAATGTTTTGTTCAATTTACTGGAATATCGTGCTATCTCAGTATCTCAGTGTCTTTTCTAGAAAATAGTCTTATACTACTATTCAGTGATGGACCATGTCAGCAGCTGTTGAATTTGGCCTCCTGTAGCATAGTCTAAGGAGCCTATTTTTTTACTGTACCAATCAAATCTAAACCTCTATTTAAAAATGGTAATTTAGTCCTTTGATGGCAAAATAGCAGGTTGGCCCGCACTCATTTGAACGGCTATAGCTATTCCGTCCAGAAATTGAATTGTGCATACTTCTTATATTAGCTTTGGGACATTAATAGCGTGTTGTGTACAACTTATAAATTATGAAAAATATCTTATGGGCAATATAAGGTAGTGCAAAAGCTTACTTTGAAGCAATTGATGTAATTAAAAACTTGCGTAAATTTTTCCTAGTCACCTATTTAGCCTCAAATGAGCCAATATCTGGTTTAATTTGACGCTACAAAACGTTAATTTGTTCATACTATATACCATGATTGTGTCTATTCATGAAGTTTAAGGACCTTGGCATGTGAAAACAAAAGAACAAAGGCCATTGTGGTGAATGGTTCTCCATGTAAAATATTTAGCTATATTTCGCTCCTTTGCTTCTCATTTTCATTTTTTGTTCATCTTTCCACCAATACTTCTTGATATGTTTTGTTCACTAATCAAATATAAACATTGATGTCTTGTGTCTAGACCTTGTAATAACCCTCTTTGTTATTTACCTTATATTGTACTTTTTGATCTGTCTATTAACATGGTTCTTTGTATGACTGCCTATATTTCTTGTACAATTTAAGACGATGAAATTATCTACATGCATTATAAAAACACTCCTGCCATAGCATTTTCTACCATGCACATTCACTTTTACACAACTTAAAATATATATTGGTTCTTCCATCTTTAACTTTTATAGTTGTGACTTCATTTTTGTTTTTTGTGTGATATGCCCATTTATACCCATAAGAACATCCTACATGTTATTCATCCATTTAGTTATTATCATTCTTTCCAAATGTGACGTCTGATATTAACATAGTCCGGCGCCATTTTTCATAACCGTCAATAGAACCATCAATAGCAAGACATCCATGATTATTTTTTAAATCTCGATCTTACACAACTCCAATCGTTTGGTAGGCATTGTGTATGTTTGTGTTTGTGTGTGCATGTGTGTGAGGGTGCATGCTCGCCTATTTTGAGAAAACAATCTGCACTTTGTCCCAACCAAAAAAAAGTTATACCCTCTTTCCCATAGGACTAATATATAGCACATAATCTGGTCTCATAAACAATAATTGGTGTTCTATTCTTTTTGTCTAAATGTAAAAACCCACGGTTCTACACCTTAGAACTTTACATAAATTGTATATATTTTTATATTTATAAATGCAATACTTTTATCTGAGTCCCGAAATATATCGGAGTAAATAAGAGTTCTCGAAAGTTTTGGCCATTTGGCTATCCAAGTCTCCCCTATTATTTCTGGTCATGGATGGAGGCTAGGGAGTACACGCTTCGCCATCGCATCGCAGCCCACCTTGACAACAAATAGAAAAGTGAGCTTATCGAGTTCCTTTGTGTGTTAGGTCCCGTAGCGATGATTATGCTATTGCAAAAAAAAACTGTTCTACGCATCTCCCAAGATCTTAGCCGAGGGTTTAGACCATAGGGATTACCACTAGTCGTTCATGTGCAGAATTCTGTGTAGCATGTCGGACAATGCAAATCGCGATCTCGTCTGTCCCACGAATGATGCATCCTAGTGCTGATGATGCAGCACCTCTTGTGGAAGTGGTGGCTAGGTAGGGTTCGTCGGCTCCGTTAGCTAGGTATCGTTCGTCAGCTCCGAGACCTGTGGAAGTGGTGGCTAGGGTTTTCAACGAATGGAATGATCCAACTGTACCTCTTCATAACATCCTAGCATTAGAGCTTAGAAATAAGCTGAGATCAGGTGTGTATTGCATTCATGCATAGAAAAAGCTGGATGATTTTTGCGCTTTTAAATAAAACTTGTCAAAATGTTTGAAGCTTCTCTTAACTTGGTGGAACCAAAGTAGATCATCAAGTTGATTGCGATGAGTTTCAATATGACCTTTGCTAAAACCTTATCTTTGGATAGTATAATTTGATCTAAGGGTAGATCAAATGTAATGAAAACTAAGTCACAACACACTGCTTAATAAGGAGTACTTGATCTTCTGATCATGATATGGTATTCCATACCACAACTCAAGGATGAATACTTAATATTCTAAAGATGATATCAATGAATTATCTACCACAAACCCTGAATACCAAGTTAAGCTTATAACTTAAATAAAGAAACTCTATAACTAAATCTTGATACATTTGCTTGTCATAGTTATTCCTACCATGGGTATCATGGTGGTTCTTAAATATTAACTCTTATAAAAAATAGAGAGAAAATAGAAGTCAAGCCAAGACCATTCATCACATGCCCTTGTTATCATATTAACATATGACATTCCTAAATAGCCAAGGCCTAGTGGCAGTTGATCCTCAATGTTGAGTAAACAATTCCTGACCTAGAACTTATTGACCTATTATATTAACCTTCCAAAGACCCAAAGTAAATTAATAAGAAGAAGGAACTAGATATGGTAGAGTGTGCCATCATTGATGGAATGTGATCCTTAGTGGAGATCAAACCATTGGATGTTGGAGGAGTTAACTCACTCATGAGTTAACTAGAAGAAGTATTTAAACCCAAGAGTTTAGATAGTAATTATGAAGCTATGAGAAAGCTAGTAGTATTAGAGTATCCAATGAGGATTTAGTTAAGCCAAGTAGGTACAAACCTAAAGTAAGTTTTCTTAACAAGATAAGCCTATAGTGATTCTAGTACAAGTCTACTGCTTAGTGTTAATGGATCTTGATCAGACAATTAGAAGCCTAAGCTAAGCATGATCAAGGGTTAGTGGTCATTATTTTCAAGTCATTTGAGAATGGATGACTAGGTGTTGAAGAAGAGTTGTGAGTATAACAAATTAGGAAAAACCCTAGTAAGTTGAATCATCTAGCTTGATCATGAGAAGTCAAGCTAGAGTATGATGAAGTATGTAATATGAGTTGTATGGAGTAGCTGGAGGCATATTATTTTAACCAAGCTAATACAAGAATAAACTTGTATTATGGGAGTAGTACCATACCTATTCCAGAGGATTGATATCCCTTGTTATGTATAGTGAGGATTGTAGTCTTGCAACCCTTGGTAGCAGTTGCAAGATGGAATTAAAGGAGTTAATGGATGGAGTTAGTAATAGTTACATTGATGGATTCATCAAGGGTAGTTTAGAAATGGAAGTTATATATATACTAGGAGAAGAATGAAGAAGGAATAATGTTGAAGTGACATGACCATGTCATCATATGATGATTGATATGGTGGAGTCAGATAATTAACTTATTTAGGAGGATGTGATCTTTGTGAATAAGATAAGAGAGATATGTGGAATATATTTAGGAAAGGAATTCTTTAACTAAAGATAAGCTTAGTGAGGTATTAAGGTAGGAGTACCTGAGAAAACTTTAACCCACAGTATATCAAACCAGGACAGACCCATGTCTACTTCATTATTCAAAACCCTAGAATCAAATGGATAGTGGAACCATTTACTATTCTGAGGTAACCATTGAACAATACATCTTGGACAATTAAAGCTTCCAAGAGATAATTAGAGAACCAGATGAGTGTTTATAGATGGAAGCCTTGTCCACCTTATTGTCTTAAACACTAATAAAGACCTTGTCTCATATACTATCAAGATCACTTTAGTAAAGTAATCTCAATAGCTCACTCTAAGATGAGTTATTATCCATGGTCACAAAACATGATGGCAATATGTCTTAACCTTAATATTCATCCATATCTATAATTGAATATGAGTTATTAAATCCTCTCAAAACCCATATACCTACATTTGAATAAACATGAGCATTTCTCCATCAATGATTGTTATTGATTCATAATGACCTAACTAAGATTATTCTGTGGTAATTCTAAACATTACAAATCAAGTAGAATTGGATTTGGTGAAATCACCAAATAGGGAGAACCATGGAATTCAAATCACTATGTTACAAACCCCAGGGTTTAATACCTTATAATGTATATACAATTCCTTTATGAGGTTAAGTATTAATAAGATTCTATACACATAAACATCCATCTTAAACCATCACCATTACATTCTTTTAGTGTAAGTGAAAGTCATTTAAAATAGATCTTATTATAAAGAGTAAATCTCTAAAAAACCTAATTCCTATTTAAATTTTCTAATAAAAATAATCCTTTATATAATCATGATTAGTGTAAATACGATTAAGAGAATGTCAAACCAATTAGTACATTGACCCATGTAGAACCTTGTTGATTCACTATGTTATAAATATTTGATACATGGAGGAAATTTAAATTTGAAAAGGATTTACAAAAAACAGCAAATAGAAAATAGAATTGGAAAAAGAAAAGAATTCAGCCAACCGCTCCATCCCACGGCCCATCTTCCTACCTATCGCCCGCGAGTAGCAGTAGCCACGTTTCACTCACTCAGCCACGGCCCAGCACCAGCCCGGTTCATCCATCTATCTCTGACTAACAAGTGGGACTAGATGGAGGACTGTGGGTTTGTTCCAAAGAAACGCCAGGGGTTTTCTACAAAACTGCCGCCAATGTCATCCTCATGCACACAGGCACCTGTGTGTACGTTCGATGCCGTCCACCATCGTCATAAAAATCCGACCGCCGTGGTACTTGCCACCGCCTCTGAGAGGTGTAGATAAGACCACCGTGTCCTCCTCTATTCTCTCATACCAATCTTATCCTCTCTCGTGCTCTTAAGCTCGATGTCTCTCACGCTGGAACCCTAGGTTCCTGTCATCGGCGGTAGCCAGTGTTCCCGAGCTCCTCTCAACTCGCTGAGCCCACCGTTGAAATCCTATTATTCTTCTTGTTCGATTGCCCCAAGTAGTGCAAGCCGAAGAAGCACAAATCGCACAAATCGCTCCAATCGCCACCTCCATCTCTGACGAGCTCCGCTGCTATATCCATCGATTTTGGTTGAGTCGCAACCTAACAACCCTCCGCGAGCATCCTGGTAAGTTCTTGAGCCTTCCAGTGCTCTTATATTCCTCGATTGCTTGTCGTATCACCGTTGCATCCTGCCGTGCACCGCCGCCAGTCACCGTCGTGCACTGCTCTCCGGTGACCAAATGTGGGCGGTGCCTCCACCACCGGGTTTGCCTCGGTTCCTTCTTTCCAACAACACCATGCATGCTTGCTAACTCGCGCTAGATCGTCGCCGCCGCTTGCCATGTGAGCCTCTCCGGCAAGGTGACGTCATGCCGACGTTAGGCCCACGTCACCTCAGCCGTTTGACTAGTCCCCTCCAACGTGGCATGTCGACGTGGCCCTGACCCCACTGGTCAGTGATCCGGGCTGGATTTAGTTGAGGTGTAAAAAGTATTTAGTAAAGAGCTGACGTCAGCAATGACGCAATAAACCATTTAGTTATTTTATTTTAATAATTCCAGAAAATGCTTAAATCTTGTTAAATCAATATCTTTTATTTTATAATTCAGAAAAATATATATTATATACCAAAACATTTAGAAAAATAAACTCTATAACTTAAACCTATTATTATAATTTATTTCCCAACTTAAATAAAATGGATGTTATTATTAGTAAATACCCTATAAGGGATAAATCTTAAATAAATATATTCTATTATTTAAAAGTTCAGAAAAATAAGTATAATATATCAAAATCCTTAGAAAAACAAAATATACATTTATAAACTTATTTTGTTTTTGTGATACTTAACTAAGTATTTATTTAGTATTTATAAAGTAATAAAATTTATAAAAATCATATCTTATTATTTAAAAATCACAAAAATACTTATAATATACCAAAATAATCACAAAAATAAATTCTACATATTAAAAATACCCTCTTTCATAATTGAAGTAAAATAAAAGGTAAGGGTCTAATAAATCTTGTTTAAAACCTTTTCTTTTATTTAAATTCATTAAAAATTATAAATCTTTACTATTGGCTTTATCATTATTTAATCAAAGTCTAAAAGTATAAGAACAAGTTCAAATAATTTTTATATGAAACCCAATATGGTTCCAACCATTTTAAAGTGTAGTTCCTAAAGCTGTCATCCAAAGTAATCATATTTTGTTCCTAAAAATATTTCCTCAAGTATAAAGTCATTAAAAATAGTGTATGGTTTGTTAGGAGGATTTTATTTATTTATAAAATCATCTAGGTAATATTTATCCAGTTCTTGAACCAATTTGAGAATTCACTTAAAAATCTAAACAAAGTTTTAAATAATTAAAGTAATGCTTTGTCCCATGTTTATAAAACATAAGCATTACTTCTGAAATAGGTAAGTGATTCTATTCACTTATAGTATTAAGAAAACACTACTCCAATAAGGACAATAATACCCTTATTTCACCTTCAGGAAGCATTATGAAATAAAACAACATATAATGTCCTCTTGTATTCAATACATATAAGTCTCCACTATATGTATTGTGATTATTCAGAATTAATAATGCTTTCCTTTTTAGTAACTATAATTAGAAAGGAATCCTAAGAGTGTTAACTTCAAGTTTAAATGCTTTTGTTTAGTTAAGTAAATTTTTCTTCAAAAGTTATTCCTTCAAGAAACATTAAAGGTAATATTTAAGCATTTTTATAAAGGCTCTAATTGATTAATAATCTTTCTTAAGAAATCTTTTAGATACCATGCCCCATTTCAGTGCTTTAGTATTGCATGCTACTTGTTATATTTACATATTGTTACACACACACTCACAAGCCTTAATAAGAAGCACAAGTATGAAACTGGTATAAAAGTGCAACACACTCCAAAGAATTATCACAAGTTTCAAACCATAGATCAGATACAATTATTTTGGGGATCCATGTTTATCAAACTATATTACATTACTTATGCATGACTGCATCTTTCTTATTTAAACATTAGTTCTTACTAGACCAATGATGTTGTTTACATAATTTGGGTCTTCTACTGTCTTGAAGACCGCGAGTGCATAATCTTGCAATCACAAAAGGCAAGTTCACACTTGCTCATGTCCTTTGATTATTTTCTATCAAATGCTTGTAACTCAAATGTTGTCATTACCTGCATTTCAAAAGGGTCAGAAAACACTATTTTCATAATAATATGATTATAGATTATTTACCAAATGGTAATAATCTACTGATACAGTTCCAGTGGTAAAGGAACATAATATCTAGGACTTAACAACCAATGTCGCCAGTGATTCTAGCGCCGTATATTACGTGTTAACCATGAGATCTGGAATGGGATGGAGAAGTCAGTTGGATCTTCTTCCTTTCGCATGGACGGATGACCTTATCGTGAAGCTGCAGATTTCGCGTGGAGAATCCAGAGAATCCAGCACATGGGTGGGACCCCTCAGTGCCCCGCAATCTAGGTGTCTAGATTATCTATGCATAGCTATCTTGGTGGAGGTTCACCATAGCTGATGGTGGCTGCCAAGCAGAGCTGCTTACAGAGTCTTCGAGAGGCTACTCGGACTATAATCATGGTAGTGCTCTTGGGGGATCGTGTCTTCATGCAGGGTCGCAGAGAAGGGTAGTGATTGGCTTGGATCATCTACTGGGCCCCACATCACAGAATTGTGGATAGGAATAAGCTGCCGGGTTGTTCAACAAGGATTTGGTCTCTCATGGGTAAAGTAACGCACGTCTGCAGAATGTAAGAACTATGACATGTTACTCCCTGTTACGGGAAGGAGCTACAAACTTTGCAGGAAAGGAACCCCACGAAGGTTCTGGTCAAGCTGTGAAGGCTGTCGGACATAGTTTTCAGAATAAAAGCAACCTTTGAAGAAATGTTTACGAAAACCTGCATTGCCTATGACCTATGGTTTGTGGCTATAGATAGTGCATAAAACACTCCTTTAGTGTACTTGCTGAGTACGCTCGTACTCAACTGTACCTTCTTAACTCTTGTTAGGTTCTAAGCCATTGAAGATGACGTCAACATCAATTTCTGCTCAAGAAACCATCATCGACAGCTCAAGCTCTTCAATAAAGTCAATGAAGTCAACATATACATCAACCAAAGTGAAGACGAAGTTCTTTATTAGATAGGAGTAGATACTCTAGCCATAAAACCTACTTCTATAGAGCATTGCATTAGTAGCAATTGCAAGCCAATTAGTTTAGATACTAGTCTTTTAGCCAGATAGTTCTAAGTTATTATTTCTGTTTCTTCTTTGTAAGAAGTTTCTTTCTCTCTCTTTAACCTAGAGTGTTCTCTGGATCTTTTGTAAAGAGTCGAGTTGTAATCTATAGTCATGTCTTGGACCTGCTGTGTTTCTGTTGTACCACTCCGAGGGATGTAATACTAGTGGACGGTGTTTCATTGGTGTTATGTCAACGACTATAGTGTACTACATCATAAAGTGGTATGCTGGGTCACCGCAGCTGGTATTAGAGCATATGCTTTGACCTTAGGATTAAAAACCTTTTAGGAAGATCTGTAGGTTGTATAGTGACTATAGGAGCCATCTTATCTAAACCAAGACTTGTGATGGTATCCACTTGAGGATAAACCTTGTCACACTTAAGTTGGATGTTCTTGTCATCTTTCTTAAAGATTAGTTATTTATCTTCTCTAGAGAATTGTCATTTTAGAGTAACTCTAAATAGGTATAACACCACTATGATATCTTAAGTAAGTTAAAATATCAAAGAAAATTATGACTGATATTAGAATATCTTATGGAGTAGTTTAAATGGTGTAGTTTATCCATAGAATCCATGTGAAAGGATAGTATGGGCACCTAGAGGGGGGGGTGAATAGGTGCTACTTCAAATTTTACTCCTTTTCAAATTAGGGTTTGACAAGAAAGGTAAATTCTCTAGATTATGCAACTAAGGTGAATTTACCTATATGACAAGCAAGCACTAACTAAACAATAACTAGATAGTAAAGTGCGGTAAAGGGGTAGAAGGAACCAAAGTGGAGCACACGGAGACACAAGGATTTGTTTCCCGTAGTTCCTTCCTTTTGAGGGGAAGTACGTCTACGTTTGGAGAGGGGGTGGTTTCAAACCACCAACGCCACGAGAGGCCTCCCTTGTTCTCCGATGAACCTCACCCCAACGGGTTCGATTCACCTCTTCCACTATACGGCAACCTTCGAGGTGGAAGCCGGCACCTTTACAACGAGTTCAGGGCACACATCCACAACTTAATTGGAGGCTCCCAAATACAAGCAAGCTGTCAAACAATCAAAGACAAGCTTGTCAGAACCAAATCAAAACCTAGGGTTTCCAATGAAACAATAGAGCATGGGGGCCCTCAAGTGAATGAGGGGGAAATGAAGATCTCTCTTGGTGAAGCTGTAGATCAAGGCCTCCTCCTTCGATTCTCCAAAGATCAAAGACTTTGGATGGTTGGATGAAGAGAACTTGTTGATTTGGTGGCTCAAATGGACATGGTGTTCTTGAGGTGGACGAGCAGCTGGAAAAAGGGGATAAGGTCTCCTATTTATAGCCCTTCTGTCAGCGAACCGTTTCTGACCGTTGGAGAAGAAGAAGACCGGAGACTCCGATCTACACCGGAGACTCCGGTCCATCTCCGAACCAGCCTCCGGACCCCTTGACTGAATGACCCAGCTCAGTTGGGAGCCAAGTGGACCGGAGACTCCGGTCCCTCCACACCGGAGACTCCGGTCCCTCCACACCGGAGACTCCGGCCTGAGATAGAGACCGGAGACTCCGGACCAACCTCCGGACCAATCTCTAGACCACCTTACTGGCTGTCCTGGGCATGAAAACAGAGGCCACTCCGGAGACTCTTGGGGAAACTCCGGACCACACCGAAGACTCCGGTCTGTGTAGACCGGAGACTCCGGTCTGGAATTCCTAGCTTGCAAGATCAGATGCAGGGAACGATCCATAGGCCAATGGTCCTTTTTCCTTAGTAGAATACCACCTATAGATAATAGCAAACTGTGAAAGGGTCTACTAGTTGTTAACAAACACCAAAAGTGATTATGACAGTAAATGTCCTTTCAATCTCCCCCTTTTTGGTGTTTGATGACAACTCGTGACTTTGCATGAAAAAAAGTTCGCAATTATGTATGACAGAGTATGGACATGCTCCCCCTGTCTCTGTGCACAAAGATAAACAAGTAAAGAAGGCAAGGTATGTAGAACATGGATAAACCACATAGTTCTCACATGAGTTACAGTAAAGTTGGAGAACCCACAGAGTCATACACACACAAATAGCAAGCAGTGTTCCACAAAAACATAAAGCAAATAGGGACGAGAAGGCAAATGAATCAAGTAGCCCCCAAACCCATGCAAATCCCGATGACAATGTCTTCTCCCCCTTTGGCATCGAAACACCGAAAAAGGGAAAAGACCTAAGCTAGCGTCCCAATGGATCAGTAGTCCTCGTCATCATCCTCCTCGTCCTCCTCATCCAGATCCTGATCCTCATCATCATCATCATAATAGTCCTCATCATCATCTGGAGCTGCAGGCCCTTTGCCGTGAGGGCAAGAAGAGGAAGTACCTTGATACCCAAACCCAGATGTGACATCAGAGAAGGTCTTCCAATCCACCAAGCTATCCTGATGGGCATTCCATGCCCCGAACGAAAGAGTGTGATCTGACTCGGTGGACGACTGAGCCCCATTCTCATCAGTGTACTCATCCTCACCTTCCTCATCATACGTTTCACCCTGAGCCTTGATCTCCTTGAGTAGTTTCTCGATGCGGCGGTTGCTCTTGTAGGAATCATGATGTTGCTTGTGGATGTCCACATTCATGCAACACAGGTTCCTCTCCCAGAATGAGGCCTTATTGACCCTCTCATGGACATAGTCACGTGTCATGGGTGGAAGAGGTGCATTGGAAGCATTCTTCCTCCGAGCCCTAGGAGGTGAGGGGGCCCGGTCAGTCTCTGAAATCTCCTCTTCCACATGTGCATGGGAGCGTCTAGGAGGAGCACTCATAGCCCCTTTCTGCTGCAGAGGTACGAGAGTGTGCTCGGTAAGGTTGGGAGGCATAGCAAGTGGCGAACCATGTGGCTGAGTGTTGATGAGTCTCATGACCAGAGGTGCATATGGAGGGGCCTTCCTGTATAAGATGGCATGATGCATCTCCTCAAATATGTAGTCCATCACATCAATAGGATCAGCATCAGCGTCGAGGCCAGCCATGTAAGTCTTGTGGGTGTGATACAGCAAGTTGACCAAACCACATCTTATGGCATCATCATTTCCAGCACTAGGGGAGATGGTCTGGCGGAAGATCCTCAACATCAGATTGTAGAGAGGCTTGAGTCCCTTGGACCCTCCCACAACCCCTTCACTACCATATAACGGGGCAAGCTTGTTCTTGTTCACCCCAAGAGCTGCTGAGTGCATGCGAACTCCAACATGAGTAGATACCCCCTGAAAAGTCTCGAAGATGGCCTCAGCAAAGTCATAGAACGTGGCAGAGCAGCGGTGGTTGCCAGTCATCCAAGTCATAGTCCTGGCTTGGTCAGTCCCAAACACAACTGTGGTGTAGAACTACTGAACGAGGGTGATGTTGTAGTCTTCACGGATCTCCATCAAGTTGAACAGTCCCAACTTCTCACTAATCCACAGAGCATCAGAGGAGTAGGGGCTCTTCCTCATCTGTTCAACACTCAAGTACTTCTGGGGGCATACAGGAGACCTCTTGAGCACACTGTAAATGTCTTTCATGAAGATAGCTTGCTCCTTCCTCCAATAACAGGGGTCATCACTAGTGCGAGGCAATTCATAGAAATTGGTCTTCCGCAGCTCATGATACTCCTGCTTAGACATGCGAGCCAACGACTGAATGTTGTCATATTTTGCCCTTTTGGCACGTTTTTCTTCCTCAACCCTTTCCTTCTCCCGCTGCATATAGGTTGCATCACGGGCTTGCTGTCTGCGGTTGGATGGGGGCACAATGTACTGACCCTCAGACTCATCATAGCGAGGATCCCCTCTCTTCATCTTGGCCTTGGTGCGAGGAGGACGACGAGAGCCAGAGCCTGTGAACAACAGCGAGGGAGATATCATGAAGGTAAGTATATATATATGCCCCATGAAGGCAGCACAGAATCATTGAGACCATGAAAAAATGTGTTGGATTCAAACCACACCGGAGTCTCCGGCTGCCGGAGTCTCCGGTCTAGAGACTCGGGGGAAGATCAGGGAGGCTCCAATGGAGTTGAATCCAGCAGATCGGGCATGGTAACAAAGATAAAGTACTCAGGTGCACGCAAATAAGGAATTCCAGTGGTCAAAACTAGTACCAATCCTCAAAAACAAGGTAAGGGAAGAACCCTAGTTGAAGAAGAGGAGGAGAGGTACCAGATCTGTCCATGGAGGAGATTCCACCGGTGGGAATCACCCAATGGTGGAAAGGAGATGATTGGCCAGCGGCACGGCGGATCCCGAGGGCTTCTTGACCTCCGGGAAGAAGATTTGTGAGAGGAGGCGACGGGGGCAGAGAGGGGAGGACGGGGGTGGATGAATGAAACTGTTGTTTCAGTTCACCCCATCCTCCCTTAAAGTGGACAGAAACTGCCCAGACCGGAGACTCCGGTCCTCCTCGACCAAATACTTCCAGGGTGTGTGTATGGGGACATATATTAGATAGAGAGGGTTTTCAAGACTGAGAGAGGGCTTGGGTTAAGATGACATACTATGAAAACTCAAGAAAACCACGAAAAACTCTCCAAATGTTCATCAAAATGCCAAATAAATCCGAGCTAAGAGCCAAATCTTCGAATGAGGAGAGGGTGGTGGCGAAGCCACCATGTAGGAGTTTGCGCCATGAAACCGCGAAGAATTATCCTTGGGTTCATAGCCACTACTCATCAATAATGCTCACATATCACTAAATGATACTATGAGAATTGAATTTCTTAATGTTGGCATTACGGGGGGAGGGATAGTCCAATGAATTAGAACCGCACTCCCCCTATTTCCATGCCTACACCTACACCAAATATGGGTCAAGACATAGATGAGTATGCAAGGCAATCAAGTCAAGCTCCTAGAATCCACGATATTTAGTTCATTCCTCAAATAACAAAACCTTACTTCATCAAGTGGCTTCGTGAAGATATCAGCAAGTTGGTCTTTGGTTGACACATATGAAAGCTCAATATCACCTCGGGCAACATGATCTCTAATGAAGTGATGATGAATCTCAATGTGCTTTGTCCTTGTATGATCCACTGGGTTATATGCAATCTTGATAGCACTTTCATTGTCACATCGAAGAGGCACTTTGTCACAATGGACACCGTATTCCTTTAAAGTTTGCCTCATCCATAGCAATTGTGTACAAGCACTAGCAGCTGCCACATACTCGGCTTCAGCGGTGGAAAGAGATATACAGTTTTGCTTCTTGGAATACCAACACACCAAGGACCTCCCAAGGAATTGGCAAGCCTCGGAGGTTGATTTTCTATCATCCTTGTCACCAGCCCAATCTGAATCCATGTACCCACAAAGAGAGAAAGTAGAGCCCCTAGGATACCAAATACCATAGTTTGGGGTATGAACCAAATATCGAAAGATTCTCTTGACTGCCATCAAATGGCTTTCTTTAGGAGCCGCTTGATATCTTGCACACACTCCTACACTCAACACAATATCGGGTCTAGATGCACAAAGGTAAAGCAAAGAGCCAATCATGGACCGGTATACCTTTTGGTCAACATCTTTACCATTTGGGTTTAGTTCAAGATGAGTCTTTGTTGCCATGGGAGTGGGAACTCCATTGAGATCTTTCATGTTAAATCTTTTGAGCATATCTTGAGTATACTTGGCTTGGTTGAAGAATGTTCCACCTCTCACTTGCTTGATCTCAAAACCAAGAAATACTCTCAATTCTCCCATCATAGACATCCTGAACTCCGCTACCATTAGCTTAGAGAATTCATCATTAAACGCTTTGTTAGAAGAGCCAAAGATAATGTCATCTACATAAATTTGGCATACAAAAAGTTCGCCATTGACCCTCTTGGTAAAAAGAGTGGGATCGATTTTCCCAACCTCAAAACCACGATCTAACAACAACTCTCTAAGGTGCTCATACCACGTGCGTGGGGCTTGCTTGAGCCCATAGAGAGCCTTATCAAGTTTGTAGACATGGTTTGGAAAGTTTGGATCCTCAAATCCCAGGGGTTGTTTCACATAAACCAATTCATGCAATGGACCATTGAGAAATGCACTTTCTACATCCATTTATTGTAATTTAAAATTATGATGAGCCGCATAAGCAAGGAGGATACATATGGACTCATGGCGAGCCACGGGAGCATAAGTCTCTCCATAATCAATGCCTTCAATTTGAGAGAACCCTTGTGCAACCAATCTTGCCTTGTTCCTTATCACAATTCCATGGTCATCTTGCTTGTCCTTGAAAATCCACTTGGTGCCTATAACATTGCGGCAATCTTTTGGCTTTTCCACTAACTTCCATACTTTGTTTCTCTCAAAGTTGTTGAGCTCTTTGTGCATTGCATCCAACCAATCCGAATCTTCAAGAGCTTCCCAGACTTTCTTTGGTTCCACCATGGAAATGTGTGCTTGGTGCTCACCAAAGTTCTTCAATTGATCTCGAGTAGATATCCCTCTTCTTAGATCTCCAACCACATTCTCAAGAGTGTGGTCTCTTAATTCCAATATTCTATCCGTTCTAGCTTGGGGACGAGTTTCGATCTCCTTGTTGTTTCTTGGTGGGATTACTTCATCATTTTGGTCCTCGTCTTGACCATCAACTTGACCTTGATCATCATTGGAAATATTCTCTTCTAGAGAAGGAGAGGATTGACCTTGGTCATGATCAGTCCCACAACTGGCCAGGTATTCAGCTGTACTTATGGCAGTTTGTATAGATCTTGCGTGTGTAATGGCCTTAGCACAACTGGACATCCTGGCAAACGGAGACTCAAAAACCTCTTGGCTAGAGGCATCTTCTTGATCAGTAGGTTGAGGGTCCACAACTTGTCTTTGGCATGGGTCATTTTCCACCTCGACAGTAGCTTGTTGACGTTGTGAAGATGAGGGCTCCACGTGAGTAGAGCATAGTTCTTCTCGATCCACCATAAGGGGTTCCTCAACAGGGCGGATGAAACCCGCACCCATTCTTCCTATGGCATCCTGAGGCATTTCATCATCTACATCACAAACATCAACACGCCCCGCTTGGGGACCATCATATTCTTCAAACACCACACTACAAGATTCTATGACAATTCCTCAGAGCTTGTCATAGATTCTATAAGTGTGGGATTCGAGACCATAACCAACAAAAATACCCTCTAATGCTTTGGAATCAAACTTGGATAAACGAATGCCCTTAATGCGATAGAAGCACTTACAACAGAATACTCAGAAGTAAGAAACATTAGGCTTGTTACCGGTAAGGATCTCATATGGAGTCTTGATCAATTCTTTGCAGAGGTAGAGACGGTTTGATGCATGGCATGCTGTGGAGATAGCTTCAGCCCAAAAATTGTATGGAGATTTGAATTCCGCCAACATAGTCCTAGCCATATCAATGAGAGTCCGGTTCTTCCTCTCAGCTACACCATTTTGTTGAGGGGTATATGAAGCGGAGTATTGATGTTTTATTCCCTCATCACTAAGAAATCCTTTAATGTGTAGTTCTTGAATTCGGCACCATTGTCACTTCTTATTGTTAATACAGGGACATTGTGTTGACGTTGAGCCATGTTGATGAAGTCGATGAAGTTCTCTTGGGTCTCACTTTTCTAACTTGAAGAAATATACCCAAGTGTATCTTGAGTAATCATCAACAATCACCAAACAATATTTCTTCCCACCAAGACTTGCATGAGACGGGGGACCAAAGAGATCCACATGAAGAAGCTCCAAGATCCTCTTGGACTTGATGTAGTTCTTTGGCTTGTGGGGAGAATCATGCATCTTTCCTTCAACACATGCCATGCAAACACGATCTTTGGCAAAGCAAACATTTTATTTTAGTCCAACAATATGACCATCCTTGTGAAGGCTTTGCAAAGTTCTCATGTTGACATGGGCTAGACAGCGGTGCCATAGCCAACCCACGCCGGCCTTTCTGAATAGGCACATCAGACCTGTAGTGGTTTTCCTGGAGAAGTCCACCACATACAAGTCATCCTCTACGTACCCAACGAAAGCAACCTTTAGAGTCTTGCTCCACAAGAGGATCACAATATCAACATCAATGAAGACAGCAAAACCCATCTTTCCTAGTGCACGGACTGAAAGTAAATTATAGCCAAGGGTCTCAACAAGCATGACGTCCACGAGAGTGATATCGTGTGCCACCACAACCTTGCCGAAACCCATTACCTTAGACTTTGATTTGTCAGCATATGTCACATATATTTGATCAACATTTGGTCTCAACTCCTTGACACTAGAGGCGCTTCCGGTCATATGACTTGTGCATCCACTATCGAGCACCCATTTTGACCCTCCGGAAGCATAGGTCTACAAAAGATCAAACTAGTTTTTAGGTACCCATTTCTCAATGGGTCCTCTTTTGTTAGCAACAAGGGTCTTGGGAACCCAAATCGACCATGCAATATAACCATCAAAAGAGCCAACATATTGTGCATACACATCACCATAGTAATCACGCATTAAGACATAGTGAGGGTTAGCACTACCCGCAAAATCATCATGAGACATAGTTTTGCCACTTGTGGTCTTACTTCCCACAATGACCTTGTTCTTTTCTTGAGCGGGCTTGGCCTTCTTCTTCTTGTTATTCTTTTTCTTCTTGGCTTTAGAGACAAAGCCTAAGCCCCTTTTTTCACCATTTGACCTTTGCTTGTTTAAGAGGTCATCAATAGACTTGTTTCCTTTGGGAAAGGAAGTCTGAGATAGCTCCCCCTTCAACCTAGCATGTTCTTCAAGACTATTTGTACAACTAGAAGGAATGAATGTACTAGGTGAGGGAGTATTGATCAATTGAGTTTGAAGCTTTTCACGAGACTTTGTGAGGGACAGGAGTTCACTTTCCAAGGCCTTGTGAGCCTTGTCAAGTGTCCTAAGGTACTCGGCAAGTTTTTTATGAACAACATCAAACTCAATCTTATCCTTTTTAGCCTTTTTGTATTTAGCAATAGCATGATCATGTTCCTTGATGAGTTTATTAATAATGAGGTCATTAGCTTCATCAAGGCCCTCTAGTTTAGTTTCAAGAGATATTCTAGTTTCTTGTTGTTCTTCTAGAGCATTACTAAGAGCTTCTACCCCAATCATGTGCTCTCTTCCTAATTGGCATCTCTCATCTAGAAGTTCTTGTGTGTGTGAAAGTTGATTTAGGAGGTCCACAACATGTTTCTTATGTTCCCCTTGCAAGTTATTCATAAACACATCAAAAGCAACTAGTTCCTTTTTTACCTCAAGAGATAACTCATCATCAAAATCATCATTGATTAAGGAAGTGGAGTGTGATGATGATAATACCTCCATTCCTCTTGCCATAAGGCAAGTGACGTTCTTGTTGGAGATATTCTCATTTGGAGAGGCGAAGAGTGAGAATGAAGGAGTAGAGGTAGTGGCAAGAGCCGCCACACCACTTGGTGTATCCTCTTCTTCCTCCTCCTCATCATCATCAGAGGAGACTCTTCATGTGTGATCAAGACAATTTCTCCTGGCTTCTTGTTGGTTGGGTTTCTTTTGATGAAAGGTTTCTTGTATGGAACTTTGGAGGTCTTCTTCAACACAAGTTTTCCCCCATTATCTTCTCTTTTCTCATAGGGACAAGCTGCAACAAAGTGATAACGGTCACCACAATTGAAACAAGTTCTCAACTTGGACCCATTATCTCTTCTCCCATTGGGGTTGCTTCTTCTTTGCATTTCCATCTTGGCCTTGGCGGGGTCTTTCCAAAAGTTTCTTGCATAGAAGGCCATGTATTCACCATGAGCAGTCTTGACATCATCAGAGTGGCTCATTGAAGGTCCCTCATCACTTCCTTCATCTTCATCATACTCCACAACCTTGGCCTTCAAGGCAAGATTGACACCACTACTCATTCCAATGGCACGAGCACGGGCATCTTCGGCATTCTTGGCAGCAACCTTGAAGGCTGCCATCTCTTGCATCACTTCATTGGAGGTCATGAGATGGTAGTTGTGTCTTCCTTGGAGACTCTTCAAGTCAGTAGGCTCTAAGGTCATGAGAGCACTCACATACTTCCTTTTGATCCAAGCGTCATCAATGTGAGTGGCGCCTACATTCCTGAAAGCGATGCCTGTGGATTTGAGTCTTTGATACATGTCTTCATGATCCTCACCATCCTTCATGAAGAAACCTTCGGCCTCATTGCTTAAGGCATCATATCTATTTCTCCTCATACTCTCATTGCCAACAAACAAGTCAATGAGAGCATCCCAAGCTTCCTTGGCGGTGTTGTAGTTCTCAATGTGGGGAAAATCCTTTGGCCCCACCCCAAGTTGGATCATGTGCAAGGCAGTCGCATTGAGTTGGCTATTGACCACTTCTCTTCTCGTTAAGTTGGTTGGATCCTCAATTTTGAGTCCATCTTCAATAATATTCCATAAATCAATGCAAGAGTTGCGCACATGAGATTTCATTAACACTTGCCATTGAGCAAAAGTATGTGCAGCTAACTTAGGTGGGTCTCCTCTATTGTTTATATGTGGATGAGGGATAGGAGGGTCGAGAGAGTACCATCCGGGAACCGTATGGAACTCTTCCTTCCCATCACCCTTTTTGGTGGCGGAGTTAGTGGAATTATGTTCATCCCCTACCACTTCCTCCAAAGGATTTGCCGGAGCATTAGCCTTTGGGTTTGGTGGTGTTTCCACTAGAGAGGGAGGAGGCGAGGTTTGCTTATCCTTAACAAGTTGCTCAACGAGTTGACGCAATTGTAGGATTTCGTTGCCCAAGGTAGAGCTCAAGCTTGTTTCCAAATTCTTGAGATCTACCATGGTCACCGAATGGCTAGCCTCACTTTCTCCCTCCTCTAGGTTTCCCATAATCTCTTAGGCGGTTAAGCCCGAATAAAGAGCCGAGGCTCTGATACCAATTGAAAGGATCGTATGGGCACCTAGAGGGGGGGTGAATAGGTGCTACTTCAAATTTTACTCCTTTTCAAATTAGGGTTTGACAAGAAAGGTAAATTCTCTATATTATGCAACTAAGGTGAATTTACCTATATGACAAGCAAGCACTAACTAAACAATAACTAGATAAGTAAAGTGCAGTAAAGGGGTAGAAGGAACCAAAGTGGAGCACATGGAGACACAAGGATTTGTTTCCCGTAGTTCCTTCCTTTTGAGGGGAAGTACATCTACGTTTGGAGAGGGGATGGTTTCAAACCACCAACGCCACGAGAGGCCTCCCTTGTTCTCCGATGAACCTCACCCCAACGGGTTCGATTCACCTCTTCCACTATACGGCAACCTTCGAGGTGGAATCCGGCACCTTTACAACGAGTTCGGGACACACATCCACAACTTAATTGGAGGCGCCCAAATACAAGCAAGCTGTCAAACAATCAAAGACAAGCTTGTAAGAACCAAATGAAACACTAGAGCATGGGGGCCCTCAAGTGAATGAGGGGGAAATGAAGATCTCTCTTGGTGAAGCTGTAGATCAAGGCCTCCTCCTTCAATTCTCCGAAGATCAAATACTTTGGATGGTTGGATGAAGAGATCTTGTTGATTTGGTGGCTCAAATGGACATGGTGATCTTGAGGTGGACGAGCAGCTGGAACAAGGGGATAAGGTCTCTTATTTATAGCCCTTCTGTCAGCGAACCGTTTTTCTGACCGTTGGAGACGAAGTAGACCGGAGACTCCGGTCTACACTGGAGACTCCAGTCCATCTCTGGACCAGCCTTCGGACCCCTTGACTGAATGACCCAGCTCATTTGGGAGCCAAGTGGACCGGAGACTCCGATCCCTCCACACCGGAGACTCCGGCCTGAGATAGAGACCGGAGACTCCGGAAAAACCTCCGGACCAATCTCCGGACCACCTTACTGGCTGTCCTGGGCATGAAAACAGAGGCCACTCCGGAGACTCCTGGGGAAACGCCAGACCACACCGGAGACTCCGGTCTATGTAGACCGTAGACTCCGGTCTAGAATTCCCCGCTTGCAAGATCAGATGTAGGGAACGATCCGTAGGCCAATGGTCCTTTTTCCTTAGTAGAATACCACCTGTAGACAATAGCAAACTGTGAAAGGGTCTATTAGTTGTTAACGAACACCAAAAGTGATTATGACAGTAAATGTCCTTTCACCATGAAAGGTAGCAAAATATTATAATTAGATGCCAATGATGTGCTACATGATGAAGACCATTAGAATGTGTGTAGATGTAATGGGAAGTAAATCATGTGGCATTCACTTGAGAATTCCATGTGATGGAGTAGAATTTTGTTAAGAATCAGTAATAGTAAGCTAATAAGAAGAGTCGTCATGGTGAGATTAGCTCTTCAATCATGAGGGACAGGTAAATATTAACAAGTTCGTGGTGATATTAGCTCCGAGACCATGATAAGTTTGTAATTAGAACAAGTACTCAATAACAAATCTTGTAGTAACAGTAAGTAAAGAATAGTTTAGGTCTATTATAGAAGTCATAGGTATTATGATATTACGATAATTGTTGGATTATGGTAGTAACTATAATGTGGTTAGTAGTTTTGAGAGATCATGTGAGGATAGTTTCTGATAGAATGGAAAATTAGTAGTCTTTAGTAGCCCCGAAATAAAGGTAAGAGGTTAGTTAGAACAAAAGTGAGACCACTTTGCTCAAAATTATCCTGTTGCAACTGAGCAATTTGGGTAGATATTGAGACAAGGAAAAGTTTGAACCCTTAAGTGCTAAGCATTATAAAGTAAACCTATATTAGGAGGTGTCATATACTACACAACTAAGCCTGCATTTTCGAGATGTTATACTCAACTACTATATTACGGGCTTAGAATAATGTGTGTTATATGTACCACATTTGGATTTCTTGGTTTTTCTTCGATCTTCTTGATTGACTAGATCTGTACATGAAGTTTGACTTGGTGTGCAAATGCATGTTGCATCATCAAGTTATTTCTTGATGTTATAGACCTAGATAGATAATGGGAATTTGTGTAAGGGAGTGATGAGTTCCAAAGATCAATATGAACACTTACAGGAAGAATGAAGCCAAATATAAGGAGTATCAGTACTATTTTGAAGGATGGATCAGTCCCAACTCACTAGGAGCTGGCAATAAGAAGGAATATTAGTGTTGAAAAGAGGCGTGGAGCAACATGAAGGGATGAATTTAAGTTCACTCAAAGTAGGTGATGTTTATTAGAAGCTAATGAAATAGTTGTACCAAGATCATGGAAGTAACATGAAAGGGAGCAAAGAAGAAGTCTTGGAAGAGAAGTGGTATTCAAGCTCTGACAACTCGGAGAGAATGCTAATAGTGAGTCGAAAACCCGTAGAGTAATTCATACACCCAGAAGGATCCGCAACTAGGTATTCGTAGCGGGTATCTTAGAAGTTTAGCTGATAAGGTCATCTTTGTATAATTTAAGGAGTATAAAACTTGGCCTAAGTTCAGTAAGACATAAAGGAGTATAAAATTTTAAGCGAACGATTTTCGAGACGTCCCGTGAAATCGGGGTTGTCAGTGAGAAACAATGCCCAAAAAGGTTATGAGTAAGATAAGTAATGTCGGAAGAATCATTTGGGAGATCCACAATTGTGTGGATATACCGTAGATTCTTTCGTGAGACCTTCTTGAGGTAAAGTATAAGATGGATAAAGACCGCTATCCGAACTATTGAGTTAATGGGTATTATACATGAAGTTTAGAGACCATTAGGAAACCCCAAGAGGGAGAGTAAACAATAAACACTGAAGTGTTGTGGTCTAACTTTCTGACTAAAGGTTGGAGAAGAAGTACTAAACGATGATAAGATTAAGCCTTATTCTCATAAGGTTATAAGAAGCCATCATTATAAAGTATTTCCAAGAGTATGTCCAGATGAATGATGGAAGGAGATAAACCAGGCTAACTTTAGCGGACTAGTTCTTAAAGAAACAACTCATAAGTTGTCCTTAAAGGGGGATAAAGTACACCAATATAGGCCAGTGTAGTGTAACAGGAAAACCTGATTGGAATGGACTAAATGTGTCCAAAACCAATCCTAAGTAGGACTATGAAGAAATAACCCAAGAGATTGTAGTAGAAGGAGTTATACTACATATAGGAAACGACAGATGGAAGTTGCTAAGTATGAAGATAATTCAAGGAAAAAGATCTAGATAAGGGATATATCAATTATCCTCATTGGTGATCATAATGGAATTAAGAAATGCCGTGATCAATACAAGTTAACTCCTCATTCCAAAATGTAAGAGAGTACGAACTTCGGGGACGAAGTTTATTTTAAGGGAGAGAGTCTGTAACATCCTAGAATTAGAGATTAGAAATAAGCTGAGATCGGGTGTGTGCATTGCATTCATGCATAGAAAATCTGGATAATTTTCGCGCTTTTAAATAAAACTTGTCAAAGTGATTGAAGCTTCTCTTAACTTGGTGGAACCGAAGTAGATCATCAAGTTGACTGCGATGAGTTTCAATATGACCTTTGCTAAAACCTTATCTTTGGGTAGTATAATTTGATCTAAGGGTAGATCAAATGTAATGAAAACTAAGTCACAACACACTACTTAATAAGGAGTACTTGATCTTCTAGAGATCATGATATGGTATCCCATACCACAACTCAAGGATGAATACTTAATATTCTAAAGATGATATCAAGGTATTATCTACCACAAACCCTGAATACCAAGTTAAGCTTATAACTTAAATAAATAAACTCTAAACTCTTGATACATTTGCTTGTCATAGTTATTCCTACCATGGGTATCATGGTGGTTCTTAAATATTAACTGTTATCACGAATAGAGAGAAACTAGAAGTCAATCCAAGACCATTCATCACATGCCCTTGTTGTCATATCAACATATGCCATTCCTAAATAGCTAAGGCCTAGTGGCAGTTGATCCTCAATGTTGAGTAAACAATTCCTAACCTAGAACTTATTGACCTATTATATTAACCTTCCAAAGACCCTAAGTAAATTAATAAGAAGAAGGAACTAGATATGGTAGAGTGTGCCATCATCGATGGAATGTGATCCTTAGTGGAGATCAAACCATTGGATGATGGAGGAGTTAACTCACATATGAGTTAACTAGAAGAATTATTTAAACACAAGAGTTTAGATAGTAATTATGAAGCTATGTGAAAACTAGTAGTATTAGAGTATCCAATGAGGATTTAGTTAAGCCAAGTAGGTACAAACCTAAAGTAAGTTTCCTTAACAAGATAAGCCTATAGTGAGTCTAGTACAAGTCTACTGCTTAGTGTTAATGGATCTTGATCAGACAATTAGAATCCTAAGCTAAGCATGATCAAGGGTCGGTGGTCATTATTTTCAAGTCATTTGAGAATAGATGACTAGGTGTTGAAGAAGAGTTGTGAGTATACCAAATTAGGCAAAACCCTAGTAAGTTGAATCATTTAGCTTGATCATGAGAAGTCAAGCTAGATTATGATGAAGTATGTAATATGAGTTGTATGGAGTAGCTGGAGGCATAGTAGTTTAACCAAGCTAATACAAGAATACACTTGCATTATGGGAGTAGTACCATACCTATTCCAAAGGATTGATATCCCTTGTTATGTATAGTGAGGATTGTACTCTTGCAACCCTTGGTAGTAGTTGCAAGATGGAATTAAAGGAGTTAATGGATGGAGTTAGTAATAGTTACATTGATGGATTCATCAAGGGTAGTTTAGAAATGGAAGTTATATATACGAGGAGAAGAATGAAGAAGGAATAATGTTGAAGTGACATGACCATGTCATCATATGATGATTGATATGGTGGAGTCAGATAATTAACTTATTCATAAGGATGTGATATTTGTGAATAAGATAAGAGAGATATATGGAATATATTTAGGAAAGGAATTATTTAACTAAAGATAAGCTTAGTGAGGTATTAAGGTAGGAGTACCTGAGAAACCTTTAACCCACAGTATATCAAACCAGGACAGACCCATGTCTACTTCATTATTCAAAACCCTAGAATCAAATGGATAGTGGAACCATTTACTATTCTGAGGTAACCATTGAACAATACATCTTGGACAATTAAAGCTTCCAAGAGATAATTAGAGAACCAGATGAGTGTTTATAGATGGAAGCCTTGTCCACCTTATTGTCTTAAACCCTAATATAGACCTAGTCTCATATACTATCAAGATCACTTTAGTAAAGTAATCTCAATATCTCACTCTAAGATGAGTTATTATCCATGGTCACAAAACATGATGGCAATACGTCTTAGCCTTAATATTCATCCATATCTATAATTGAATATGAGTTATTAAATCCTCTCAAAACCCATATACCTACATTTGAATAAACATGAGCATTTATCCATCAATGATTGTTATTGATTCATAATGACCTAATCAAGATTATTCTGTGGTAATTCTAAACATTACAAATCAAGTAGAATTGGATTTGGTGAAATCACCAAATAGGGAGAACCATGGAATTCAATTCACTATGTTACAAACCCCAGGGTTTAATACCTTATAATGTATATACAATTCCTTTATGAGGTTAAGTATTAATAAGATTCTATACACATAAACATCCATCTTAAACCATCACCATTACATTCTTTTAGTGTAAGTGGAAGTCATTTAAAAAAGATCTTATTATAAAGAGTAAATCTCTAAAAAACCTAATTCCTATTTAAATTTTCTAATAAAAATAATCCTTTATATAATCATGATTAGTGTAAATACGACTAAGAGAATGTCAAGCCAATTAGTACATTGACCCATGTAGAACCTTGTTGATTCACTAAGTTATGAATATTTGATTCATGGAGGAAATTTAAATTTGAAAAGGATTTACAAAAACAGCAAATAGAAAATAGAATTGGAAAAAGAAAAGAAGTCAGCCAACCGCTCCAGCCCACGGCCCATGTTCCTACCTGTCGCATGCGAGTAGTAGCAGCCACGTTTCGCTCACTCAGCCACGGCCCAGCACCAGCCCGGTTCATCCATCTCTCTTTGACTGACAAGTGGGACCAGATGGAGGACTGTGGGTTTGTTCCAAAGAAACACAAGGGGTTTTCTACAAAACTGCCGCCGTTGTCATCCTCACGCACAGAGGCACCTGTGTGTGGACCTTCGATGCCGTCCACCATCGTCATCAAAATCTGACTACCGTGGTACTTGCCATCGCTTCTGAGAGGTGTACATAAGACCGCTGTGTCCTCCTCTATCCTCTCATACCAATCTTATCCTCTCTCGTGCTCTCAAGCTCGATGTCTCTCACGCCGGAACCCTAGGTTCCTGTCATCGACGGTAGCTAGTGTTCCCGAGCTCCTCTCAACTCGTTGAACCCACCATTGAAATCCTATTGTTCTTCTTGTTCGATTGCCCCAAGTAGCGCAAGCCGAAGAAGCTGAAATCGCTCCAATCGCCACCTCCATCTCCGACGAGCTCCGCTACCATATCCATCGATTACGGTTGAGTCTCAACCTAAAAACCCTCCGTGAGCATCCTGGTAAGTTCTTGAGCCTTCCAGTGCTCTTATATTCCTCGATTGCTTGTCATATTACCATTGTATCCCACGCCACCGTGCACCGCTGCCAGTCACCGTCGTGCTCTGCTCTCCGATGACCCAATGTGGGCGGTACCGCCACCATTGGGTTCCCCTCGGTTCCCTCTTTCCAACAACACCACACACGCTTGCTAACTTGCACTAGATAGCCGCTGTCGCTGCTCGCCATCTGAGCCTCTCCAGCAAGGTGATGTCATGCCGACGTCAAGTCCACGTCACCTCAACCGTTTGACCAGTCCCCGCCAACGTGGCATGTCGACGTGGCTGTGACCCCACTAGTCAGTGACCCGGGCTAGATCTAGTTGAGGTGTAAAAAGTATTTAGTAAAGAGCTGACGTCAGCAATAACGCAATAAACCATTTAATTATTTTATTTTAATAATTCCAAAAAATGCTTAAATCTTGTTAAATCAATATCTTTTATTTTATAATTCGGAAAAATATATATTATATACCAAAATGTTCAGAAAAATAAACTATGTAACTTAAACCTATTATTTTAATTTATTTTTTGACTTAAATAAAATGGATGTTATTATTAATAAATACCCTACAAGGGATAAATCTTAAATAAATATATTCTATTATTTAAAAATTCAAAAAAAAGTATAATATATCAAAATCCTTAGAAAAACAAAATATACATTTATAAACTTATTTTGTACATTGTGTGATACTTAACTAAGTATTTATAAAGTGATATAATTTATAAAAATCATATCTTATTATTTAAAAGTCACAAAAATACTTATAATATACCAAAATAATCACAAAAATAAATTCTACATATTAAAAATATCCTCTTTCATAATTGAAGTAAAATAAAAGGTAAGGGTCTAATAAATCTTGTTTAAAACCTTTTATTTTATTTTAATTCATTAAAAATTTATAAATCTTTACTATTGCCTTTATCATTATTTAATCAAAGTCTAAAAGTATAAGAACCAGTTCAAATAATGTTTATATGAAACCCAATATGGTTCCAACCATTTTAAAGTGTAGTTCCTAAAGTTGTCATCCAAAGTAATCATATTTTGTTCCTAAAAAGATTTCCTCAAGTTAAAGTCATTAAAAATAGTGTATGGTTTGTTAGGAGGATTTTATTTATTTATAAAATCATCCAGGTAATATTTATCCAGTTCTTGAACCAATTTGAGAATTCACTTAAAAATCTAAACAAAGTTTTAATTAATTAAAGTAATGCTTTGTCCCTTTTTTATAAAATATAAGCATTACTTCTAAAATAGGTAAGTGATTCTATTCACTTATAGTATTAAGAAAAGACTACTCCAATAAGGACAATAATACCCTTATTTCACCTTTAGGAAGCATTATGAAATAAAAGAACATATAATGTCCTCTTGTATTCAATACATATAAGTCTCCACTATATGTATTGCGATTATTAAGAACTAATAATGTTTTACATTTTAGTAACTATAATTAGAAAGGAATCCTAAGAGTGTTAACTTCAAGTTTAAATGCTTTTGTTTAGTTAAGTAAATTTTTCTTCAAAAGTTATTCCTTCAAGAAACATTAAAGGTAATATTTAAGCATTTTTATAAAGGCTCTAATTGATTAATAATCTTGCTTAAGAAATCTTTTAGATACCATGCCCCATTTGAGCGCTTTAGTATTGCATGCTACTTGTTATATTTACATATTGTTACACACACACTCACAAGCCTTAATAAGAAGCACAAGTATGAAACTGGTATAAAAGTGCAACACACTCCAAAGAATTATCACAAGTTTCAAACCCTAGATCAGATACAATTATTTTGGGGATTCGCGTTTATCAAACTACATTACATTACTTATGCATAACTGCATCTTGCTTCTTTAAACATTAGTCCTTACCAGACCAATGATGTTGTTTACATAATTTGGATCTTCTATTGTCTTAAAGACCGTGAGTGCATAATCTTGCAATCACAAAAGGCAAGTTCACACTTGCTCATGTCCTTTGATTATTTTCTATCAAATGCTTGTAACTCAAATGTTGTCATCACCTGCATTTCAAAAGGGTCAGAAAATACTATTTTCATAATAATATGATTATAGATTATTTACCAAATGGTAATAATCTACGGATACAGTTCCAATGATAAATGAACATAATATCTAGGACTTAACAACATATGTCACCAGTGATTCTAGCGCTGTATATTACGCGTTAACCATGAGATCTGGAATGGGACAGAGAATTTGTCAACACCCGGATTTTTAATCCCAGATGCCTGCTATGCCATACCTCACAATCCCAGGATTACCATTTTTGCGAGACATAATAAATTGATATCATAGTACATCATCCATTACAAACCATTATAAGGTCTTACACAAATAAATGATCTCATGATCCAGTCTTAATACAATCAAGCAGCGGAATAATAAACATAGTAGTGGGCTCCATCTTCAGGGTCACAGGTAATGTTGACGATGGGAGATGATCCTAGTTGTCGTAGACCTCCTGTTGTCCATCATGCTGGTAGTCCTCCTCATAGTCTGGCCACGAGAATAGCCAGGGATAAATCCATGAGTACTCTTTAAGTACTCGCAAACTATCACTAACAAGTAAGGTAGTTCTAGTAAGAATCTTAAGCTCTAGGTTTATTTGCAAAAGCTAGATTTATCTAAAACTGAGTTTAGAAGTAAAGAAAACTAAGTTAATGTTCTAAATCACTTAAGTGGGAACCTAGTTTTCATATTCACAACCCTGTTGTGGTTAAGTCAAAATCATAGTTCACTTCACAAATCATTTTGAAAACTTCTGACGATGGAACAGTATGGCCACTCCAACTATCCATGACCGTGGACGTGGCTATTTGAATAGTTTGACACTCTGTAGAGGTGGTACACTTTCACCACAAAATTCGATACATCCGTCAAGGATAACCCTGAATCATCATACTTAGTATGCGGATAATCAATCATAACCTTTCAATTACACACTCTAGTATAGGCACCTCCCCTATGAGCTTAGCCTCTAAGCTATGGTCATCTGCCATCCTGGGCACTACATAGGTGGACATCATCAAGAGGTAGCCTCAGCTCAAACCTCTTCCGTGAGGGAACCCATACTAATGCATATAAACTTCCGGCTAAGCCCTGCCCAATTCAGGTATTATGGTTATACGGTAAAATTGGAATGGTATCACATCCAAACCCAACCATCAGTTTTTATAAAGGGCTAAGGCTCATGCCTCAACATTTTCATTATCAAATCCTTTGGTGCTTCTCAACACATGTCAAAACATTTCAATAGAATGGAGCATCATTCCAAGGTTTTCATAATCATTTTCACCAAGTATTTCCATCTAAAGTGATCCACTTTTATGCTTAGCACTAGCCACTAAAGTTAAGAGTGCTCACTAATGAGGGGTGCTAATCTTCAATCTCATGCCATAGAATGACATCTAAGTAAAACTAGTTAGGCCTAGTTTTATACTCTTTATGCTATCTATACTATTTTTCCAACACTCACAAAACACTAACTAAAAGTAAAGAACTTTGGTAACAGTAAAAGAATAAAGCTTGTAAGTAAAACTTGGGATGGTATAATCAAAGTGTTATAACCAAAGCATGCCTAATGCATCTTGCTTAAGTTATCAAGGGGCAAGTGTTAACTTGCATAGTTAACTTGTAGTGTTAAGCTTGCACATATATGAGGTTTGCAATGCTAATTTTCCTTGAGTAGAGTAGTGGTTGAAGTTTTCTTCTTCTTCTTCTTCTTCTTCTTGGTAGTACTCCTCCTCCTCGTAGCTTGGGTCTGTACTATCATCTATAAAGGAATATGGGGTACACAATCACCAAACAATACTTAACTATTTATATTTTGCACACTAAGGCTCACACTTGATGATCTAGCATCATCACAATCATCACATGGATTAAAGACTTAACCTTATTTATCTTATTTTAGAAAAGTAATTTCTACTCATTGAAATTAATTAAGATTTAATATCCTCCAATTAAAATATGGGATAATGTGGACACATGTCATCACCACATATTCTAATACATGGGAATGTGATTTAAAGGGTTGTTCCCATTTTATAAAGTTTAAGATCATTATTTAATAGAATTAAAGTGACTAGAAATGCCTATATAGCATTATTTTGGTACCAGTCCAAAGTCACTGCATTCAAACCTAAATAGTTCTACATATTCAGATAGATCTTATCAAATGTGATTTGTGAGAATTGGAATCAACTCAAAAGCATTTATGGTTGATTTTTGAAAAATGTTTGAATTTGAAAAAGTCTCTGTCTTGTTATTTTTACTATAGATTATCTCTTACTCCAAATGACTTGAATCCAACGGGCTTTGATAGACAATTTAAATACCTTTCTAACAAAATTTGAATCATGCAATTTGGTTTAGTGAAACTCTCTAAATAGATTTTTGAATCTATGGACAAAATAGGGTTTTAACTACATTGGAAAATACTAATTTGAATTCACTTTGGGCTCTGGGAGACCAAAGCAGCGGCCCAACTGCACACTCATTGCAGCAGTGTCTGCGAATCTAGACCCTACGATTGAAATCTAATCTAACGGCCGAGGTGCATCGTCGACAACAAACAACTCCGGCGAGGATTTTAACCTAACGTGGCGGTGGGGGTCCGGCGAGGCTCACCTAGGCTCCAGCTAGGGTCGGTGATGGGGGCGAATGGGGTTGTCAATGATGGCGGTTCGAGGCGTGGTCACGGCAGCTCTTAGGACGACTCCAATCGACGACGCCTCTTCTCCTCTGCAGCGGCAGGCTCCGGCCACATTCCGGTGAGGGAGAGCTTGCCTTGCTCTGGGGAAAGGTGAGGGAGTGTCTGTGAGGAGTGGGGAGGATGTTGGTGTGGAGAAAATAGGTAGAGGAGGCCTCTATTTATACTGCAGCGAGGGGACGGAGCGGCATGGGCTCGGGCTCGTCGGTGACGACGGTACAGGCGGCTAGCAACGAGGCTGAGGGTAGGGGACGATGCATGGTTCCCTGGCGATAATCACGGAAGTAATGGCACGACACGGGGCGGTGTGGATTGGTCAGGAGCGTGCGGTGCTCTGAGCGGGAGCAGCGGTGTTTGCAACGGCATGCGGGTGCTACGGGTCACGCGGCGGCGAACGAGGGTGTCTGCGGGGTTGCTGTGATCATAGTGAGTGGGCGCGTGCACGGAGAGAGTGAGGCGCGGTCTGTGCGAGGCGGTCGGGTGCGGCGCGCTGGCGTGCTCTCGGCATGGCGCAGAGGCTCTAGGCGTGGCGCTACTAGGGTGGTCCAGGCTTGGACAAGGGGTGGCGATGGACGGTGGCGTGTCTAGTGCGCGTCGTGGTCAAGGGCGGCGTGTCTTCTGTCGCGCTGTCCACTGTCAGCCGGCGGTGACCATATTCGGGCGACGCTGTACTGGAGCAACGACAGAGGGGGGCACGTGTTTGGTGCTTGGCTAGGTGTTGGGGAGACAGGGGAGTGAAGGGAAGAACAATTGGTCGAGGATTACTACTCAGAACAGTGAAGTTAGGCAGTGGGTTAAAATGTGTAAGCAAGGTGTTTGATGAAATGGCCGCAAGATAAATAGTTTGAATTTTTCAAATGAAATTTGGTGAGTGATTTGATCTTAAGCTTGAATGTCTATGATTGCTTGGAGAATTCAAGTGGAATTGGTTCGAGTGGTTTTTGAAAAAGTGGGATCTTACCATATGAACTAGATTCAATTTTGAACTGTCCTTTAAATTGATTTGGAAAATGTTTTTGTAAGTTTGTAAAGTGGGCCTTGGTTCACTTTTACTTGGTCTAGCAAAGGTTGAAAAGAAGTGGAAATGTTTCTATTAGAAATTCTCTTCTAGGAACACTCAAAGTGACCTAGTGGTTAACTTTGGTCAAAATGACCATTTGATTAATTAATTCCTATTTGATTTCTTTTTCTTTGGATTTTGTTTGTAAATGGCCTAGATGAGGTAGCATTCACCTTTAAACCATTTCTCATCTTTTGTAGCAATCAACCATGGCAAATTCAATCAATTCTACGCTAATGCAAAACACACATGCATTCATATTAAATTTAATATTAAAAGTTTTTTTGTTAACCCTAAAATTGGGTTATTAGAACTTGATAATATTGATTAGGGTTTTTGGGGTGTTACAGAAGTTAGCTGGATCTTCTTCCTTTCGCATGGACGGATGACCTTATCGTGAAGCTGTAGATTTCTCATGGAGAATCCAGAGAATCCAGCACATGGGTGGGACCCCTCAGTGCCCCGCAATCTAGGTGTCTAGATTATCTGTGCATAGCTGTCTTGGTGGAGGTTCACCATAGCTGATGGTGGATGCCAAGCAGAGCTGCTTACAGAGTCTTCGAGAGGCTACTCGGACTATACTCGTGGTAGTGCTCTTGGGGGATCGTGTCTTCATGCAGGGTCACGGAGAAGGGCAGCGATTGGCTTGGATCATCTACTAGGCCCCACATCACAGAATTGTGGACGGGAATAAGCTGTCCGGTTGTGCAACAAGGATTTGGTCTCCCATGGGTAAAGTAATGCAACTCTGCAGAGTGTAAGAACTGTGACATGTTACTCCCTATTCCGGGAAGGAGCTACGAACACAGCAGGAAAGGAACCACACAAAGGTTCTGGTCAAGCTGTGAAGGCTGTCAGACATAGTTTTCAGAATAAAAGCAACCTTTGAAGAAATGTTTACAAAAACCTGCATTGCCTACGACCTATGGTCTGTGGCTGTAGATAGTGTATCAAACACTCCTTTTTAGTGAACTTGCTGAGTACGCTCATACTCAACCATACCTTCTTAACCCTTGCTAGGTTCTAAACCGTTGAAGACAACGTCAACATCAATTTCTGCCCAAGAAACCATCATCGACAGCTCAAGCTCTTCAATAAAGTCAATGAAGTCAACATATACATCAAGCGAAGTGAAGACGAAGTTCTTTATTAGATAGGAGTAGATACTCTAGCCATAAAACCTACTTCTGTAGAGCATTGCATTAGTAGCAATTGCAAGCCAATTAGTTTAGATACTAGTATTTTAGCCAGATAGTTCTGAATTATTATTTTTGTTTCTTCTTTGTAAGAAGTTTCTTTCTCTCTCTTTAACCTAGAGTGTTCTCTGGATCTTTTGTGAAGAGTCGAGTTGTAATCTATAGTCATGTCTTGGACCTGATGTGTTTCTGTTGTACCACTCCGAGGGATGTAATACTAGTGGACGGTGTTTCATTGGTGTTATGTCAACGACTATAGTGTACTACATCATGCAGTGGTATGCTGGGTCACCGCACTCTTGGGAAGCCACCGCCCACATTATATACGGAGTAAGTGTGGTCTCCACAACACTTGTGACCCAATTACTAAAACCCTAATACTCATACACACGACTCGTAGAAGGATTCATTGTTCCACCACCCGACCTCCTTCTTGTTGCCATTATCCTCCTCCTCGACTCCTTGCGGTTTTCATCCATCGTAAAGGGCGAGTACACGGATGTGTTTGACAAAACTAGTACTTTGCTGACTTCGAGAGCAGACTCAGGAAGACTAGCTGTTAGGCCAAGAGTTTTTGCTACAAGCTATTTTTAAGGGAGAGAGAGAGAGAGTAGTGGTTGGTGCTCTTCGATCTGAGGGAAATGCCTTGTTTAAGGAGGTGGATAGTTCTAATGTGTAACACCCTCGAATCGGCCCTATGCAGATTTTAGCGCCTCCCGCCAAACCCGCATAGAAACGATTCAAGGACACCCACCAGGCACTTGCGTGCGGGTGGAAAACGAAGTAATATCATTACACAATAGTCCATGCTGGGACCCACAGAACATATATATACAACAATGACTCCATGAGTCAAGAATACAGATATACTATACAAAGATCCAAATCACCTTGAAATCGATGGAGCGTCCGACTATGGACAAGATGCAAATGGGGCTAAGAGCCCTGAAGAATAATCAATGGCATCCATAACACCAATCATACCCATCCTGGTATTCCCCCTCGAGACCAAACGAGGAAATCAAACCGAGGAACTCACACAGTTGGCAGTTTTATTCGTTCCATTATAGTTGCAGCACTTACTAGTCAGATATAGATATCATGAGTCATCCTGATGGCATAAGTAGTGGGCAGTTTTAGTTAACCATTCAGTTGTAGTTGCAGTACTTACTAGTCAGATACAATTAGCATGTGACAACCCAAACCCAGCAGTTGTTGGCACTTTTATTTCATTCCATTGGAGTTGTGATACTTACTAGGCAGGTATAACATGACACGATACAACCTAGTTCCACCAGTTGTTGGCACTTTTATTATCCATTCCATTGTAGTGAAGCTGATTACTAGTCACATATTAAGTCAAATTTATAAAACTACTTTAGTTATGCTTGTCTATGATCGAGATACTGTGCTCCAAGTCGTCCATAACCATGACACGGCTTTGAAAGATTTACCCCTAGGGTACACAAATAGCAACACACACACGATCAACCTCGAAAAAACCAAATCAAAACCCAACGAGGCTTTCACGACAAAGCAATCACAGGATTCATAAAATATTTCAGGGGGCCACCCCACTAAGCTACCCGCGATGAAGTTGGCCGGCTCCGAGATGGACACAGGGTTTGTGTGGACGGCCGTAAACAACTGGGAACCCGAAAGTGTGACTAGGCTTGTCGATACAGCGAAAACATGTCACGATCCAAAACAGTACAGGTGCTCCACGCACAATCATAAATAAAGCAGTAAAGCATGGCATAGGTACAGGATAGTAATAAAGCCCCAAACTAGTTTGTGGCCCCAAGAAATAAGAAATGAATCAAGCTCGCTAAGGGATTCATGGTCCCATATGCGGATAGTGCGATAGTCAAGGAACATGTATCAAGTACTCGGGGTCCTACGGGACACAAGTGAGCGTGGAAGAACCAAATAACATCTATTGCCCACCGATGCCTCTACATTAGTTATATCTATTCTCAGCAATTTAATAGTTGTGATTAAAGACATGATCAACTCCACCATAAACATCTGCCAGCATTCCAACAACTGTGGTACTTGACAACACGAGATCGCACCTGAGCAAGTAACTACGACTCGCAAGGCCAGCTATCTACCAAGCACATGTAATAGGAGGTGTCCAAGGAAATATAGAGGCTGCACGGGATATACCTGGTGTACGGAAACTAAAGCATCGCGACATGGATAGCAATAGATCAACAGGAGGAAATAAAGACTATAAATGCAAAATAGGTAGAAGGGGGAGAGATGCTCGCCTGTGAAACACTGCCGAAGATACATATCCGGAAACTTGTCGATACTCGCATCAACTCATTGGCCTAATCCGCGAAGAAGAAAACACTAGAAGAAACACCGGATGCAATATTTAATACTACGGCAGAAGATCCGACATGCTTATGATATGATGCATGGCATGGCACAGATGCGGTGCAATTAGGCAATATTAAGTGGAACCGGGGTCCTGACAAAAAATTATGTGGTTCAAGTTATTTATCTACCCCGCAAATTAAATGTTGTCTTAACAAGGCAAAACATGGTATCGGTTCGCTACACAAATTTAAATGGAGTACGGAATAAGACTAGAATAGCCCGCATATACTCTCCATATTTAATTATGAGGTGAATTGGCATAATGCCCCCAAACCATAGACATATATGCATGCATGAACAATTTAATATGTGACAGTTGATAATGTCATATTATAAAAATAGGGGTTTAGGGTCACACATCTGGGTTCGGAAGATCTTGGGTTCCGGGGGTCCGGGGTCTGGTCTTAGGGTTCAGGGAAGCGAGGTTCGGACTCCGGGGTTCAGAGTCTTCGGATCTGTGAAGGAGATCATGGCGTTCAGAGGAGAAGATCTTGGCGTGTCGAGTCTTGGTCTTCGGATCCGAGAAGGAGGTCTTGCGGTTTTCCGTGAAGGTGATCTTGACGCTCGGTGCCCGGGAAGTAGTTCTTGTTGTTCCATGTGGATCTTGTCGATTCCATGTCAAAGGCCTTGGTGCTCTAGACCGGTCTTCGGGGTCACGACCATCGGATCCATGTAGGAGGTCACGGCGTTCCATGTAGAAGACGCGGCATCGGATCGGTCTTGGACTCCGGCGCGTTGGTGATCTTGGTTCGCATCCTTGTCTTCGAAAGATATTGGGGAAGGTGCTCCCATATGTGCACACACCATAAGGAACACAGGGCTCCTGGAGGGCAATCTGAACCAAGATGAAACAGACCTCGGGCTAGGTACAGAGCTCAGGTACATACAACACAGGCAACCGAACTATGGGTTTGACCAACATTAGAAACACCCATCCTGGTGGTCAGAAGCACAACCACGCGAGCACCAAATGTCTGGTGTGCGCACCTGTCGGCAGGGGAAGGTCGACCATGGGAAGGCGCATAGGGGCCCGGGGATAGAGGATGCGTGGCACGGCGGAGGATGACGGCCAGAGGGGAGGCCGGCGAGACGGAGGCAGAAGCAGGCGACCTTGAGTGGCCAGCGGGTGCGGCGCTCGGTGCGGCAGAGCAGAGGAGGCGACAACCAGAGCTTGGCGACGAGGTGACATTGACGCGGCCACGTGGGGCTTACTGGAGATGGGAGCCCAGAGCAGAACATCACCATGGCGAGATGGGGGTCATGCGTGCGGAGCGGAGGTAGGTCGCAGATGCACTCAGGTGGTCGAGGCGAGGCATCGGCTCATGGTGAAGAAGCGCCTTACTGCGATATAACAGAGGCTCAGCGGGGCGGAGACGGCGATGGATCGGAGGAGCTCTGGCGGCGAAACAGGGAGGGCACGCCAAAGCGAGCGGAGGAGCAGCAGACGAGGTCGACGGGCTTGCTGGCGATGGCGGTGGTGATATGCAGGAGAGGTGGTGGCACGCCGTGTCTCCCTGACGGCAGCGGGACTCGAGGATGCCATGCAGGGAGGCGGATGCCGGCTCGCGGTCGTGGGGAGAGGCGGCCATGGATGCTGCGGCTCGCGGGTAGGGGAGCAGAGGCGGGGCCGCGGGCATGGGAGGGGATCACGCGGTCGAGGAGAGAGCGACGCTGGGTAACAGGCTCGGTTCCAGGATCGCGTGCGGGATCGAGATCTCGTGCGCATGCATGCGGGTGTGAGGTGGCCAGGCGGGGAGAGGACGGGGTCACGCGTCAGGGTGGGTGAGGATTTGACCAGGCGTGGTTGGTAGGGTGGGTCCCACGTGCAGGAAGGAAGACAGGGTGAGGGGTGCTGGGAACGGTAGCGTGTCGATGGGTTGGGCTGGCTTGCGCGATGTGTGCGTGTCGAGTGCAAGGCTGTTGCGCGCGCTACATGTAACGCGGGGCGTGTCAGGTAGCTAGGTGCGGTTTGGGGTGGGTGCACCGCTATGTGTCTGGCGGCTGGGTGGAGGGAGCTGGGTAGGATTAGGAGTAGGTATGATTGGGTAGCTAGGGTTAGGACTAGATTTTTATCTGGAGGTGGCCAGCCGGGCTGCCTCCTATAAAAAATTTAAAATATTTTATTTATTTAAAACGGGGCTTTTGTAAACCATTTTTAGACGAAACAAAATAATCCGGAAGACCGGTGTTTTAATTTGAATAAAGATAGGAATATTTAGAAAACAAAACTAGGCATTTCGAAAATAGTTTAGACAAAAACCATGCATGATGATGACGATGCTCAAATGTAATGTGGCATGATGACATGAGCATGCAGTCATAATGATGCAATGCACAAAAACACAGTGATTTTCTAGTAGTGGTTTTAGCAGGGTGCTACAATTCGACACCACTAACAATGGATCTGGCCCTCGAGATCCGCCACGTGGTACCGGGAAGAAGGTCGGCGATCTGAATCTTCTCGCTTCGTGTAGATGCTCGCGACACCACTAATAAGAGGTCGTTGTCCATGATTGTCGAGAGAACACTCCGGAGGAACAAGGACGAAGGTAGAGCATCAGAAGATAAAGCCACCTCTAACTTCCGGGGGTGGAGTAAAATTACATCGATCCACCATTCAACGTACAAAAGCGAATGATAAGAGTAGTGGTATGGTCATGACTCCATCTCGCACTCAAAGCATTACTTTGTACATAAATAGAAGATTTATGCAACCAACTCTCAGAATTAAGACTGAAGATCTTGACAAACAATGTACAGAAACACAAAGGAGTGATGCTGGCTCTGCATCGGATCTGACGTAGCTGATGATGATGTCATCTTGGAAACACCGGAAGGCACAAACAAGGAACAAAGAATGGTACCACAGATAAAGGATCACTCAGATAGCATGAAGTCCGGAGGTAGAAATATTGTTGCCAAAGGGGGAAGCGAAACCCTGAAGGTATGACGGAAAACCCAGCCACGAGAAATCCTGGACTCGAAGAAAAGATAAGAGAGTAGAATCAAAACACGCAGAGGTAAGAGGAGAACAACAGAGTGGTAAGGAGTAAAAATAGACCTAATCAGATCTCTCCAACCGATTTTTCAAAATAGTTTTGAAACTCTACATCGGCCGTTAGCTAGGTTATCCTACAGGCTGGACCAGTGGGGTATCGTAACTGCCGAGCTCTGATACCACTCTGTAACACCCTCGAATTGGCCCTATGTAGATTTTAGCGCTTCCCGCCAACCCCGCATAGAAACGATTCAAGGACGCCCACCAGGCACTTGCGTGCGGGTGGAAAACAAAGTAATATCATTACACAATAGTCCATGATGGGACCCACAGAACATATATATACAACAACGACTCCATGAGTCAAGAATACAGATATACTATACAAAGATCCAAATCACCTTGAAAACGATAGAGCGTACGACTACGGACAAGATGCAAATGGGGCTAAGAGCCCTGAAGAATAATCAATGGCGTCCATAACCCTGCCCAGGCCAAGCCGGAAGGGTAACCCTGCTAACAACATCGATCTCAAACCTGCTAAAACAAAAGGGGTGCCGACAAAGGGCAAAGGAAAAAGAGGAGCGTCAGTACTGAGGCCAGTACACGGCGAGGCTAGAATTCTGCGGCTCTCGCCTACATAGGTATGGTGGACTGAAGCGGCAGCGCAACATGCACTAAACAACCTATAGAGACTCGATAAACTATCGACTATTAGAGAGAGATAAGAAAGACCTATTCGGAACCAACCTTATACTAACACCAATCATACCCATCCTGGTATTCCCCCTCGAGACCAAACGAGGAAGTCAAACCGAGGAACTCACACAGTTGGCAGTTTTATTCATTCCATTATAGTTGCAACACTTACTAGTCAGATATAGATATCATGAGTCATCCTGATGGCATAAGTAGTGGGCAGTTTTAGTTAACCATTCAGTTGTAGTTGCAGTACTTACTAGTCAGATACAATTAGCATGTGACAACCCAAACCCAGCAGTTGTTGGCACTTTTATTTCATTCCATTGGAGTTGCGATACTTACTAGGCAGGTATAACATGACACGATACAACCCAGTTCCACCAGTTGTTGGCACTTTTATTATCCATTCCATTGTAGTGAAGCTGATTACTAGTCACATATTAAGTCAAATTTATAGCACTACTTTAGTTATGCTTGTCTATGATCGAGATATGTGCTCCAAGTCATCCATAACCGCGGACACGGCTTTTAGAAAGATTTACCCTGCAGGGGTGCACAAATAGCAACACACACACGATCAACCTCGGAAAAACCAAATCAAAACCCAATGAGGCTTTCACGACAAAGTAATCACATTATTCATAAAATATTTCAAGGGGCCACCCCACTAAGCTATCATGACGAAGTTGGCTTGGCTCAGACTCGGACCTGTGGTTTGTGTGGACGACGGTAAACGACTGGGAACCCGAAAGTGTGACTGGGCTTGTCGATACAGCGAAAACGTGTCACGATCCAAAACAGTATAGGTGCTCCACGAACAATCGTAAATAAAGCAGTAAAGCATAGCATAGGCACATGATAGTAATAAAGCCCCAAACTAGTTTGTGGCCCCAAGAAATAAGAAATGAATCAAGCTCTGGCTAAGGGGATTCATGGTCCCATATGCGGATAGTGCGATAGTCAAGGAACATGTATCAAGTACTCGAGGTCCTACGGGACACAAGTGAGCGTGGAAGAACCAAATAACATCTATTGCCCACCGATGCCTCTGCATTAGTTATATCTATTCTCAGCAATTTAATAGTTGTAATTAAAGACATGATCAACTCCACCATAAACATCTGCCAGCATTCCAACAACTGTGGTACTTGACAACACGAGATCGCACCTGAGCAAGAAACTACGACTCGCAAGGCTAGCTATCTACCAAGCACAGGTAATAGGAGGTGTCCAAGGCAATATAGAGGCTGCACGGGATATAACTGGTGTACGGAAACTAAAGCATCATGACACGGATAGAAATAGATCAACAGGAGGAAATAAAGACTATAAATGCAAAATAGGTAGAAGGGAGAGAGATGCTCTCCCGTGAAACACTGCCGAAGATACATATTCGGAGAAAAAACTTGTCGATACTCGCATCAACTCATCGGCCTAATCTGCGAAGAAGCAAACACTAGAAGAAACACCGGATGCAATATTTAATACTATGGCAGAAGATCCGGCATGCTTATGATATGATGCATGGCATGGCATAGATGTGGTGCAATTAGGCAATATTAAGTGGAACTAGGGTCCCGACAAATAATTATATGGTTCAAGTTATTTATCTACCCCGCAAATTAAATGTTGTCTTAACAAGGCAAAACATGGTATCGGTTCGCTACACAAATTTAAATGGAGTATGGAATAAGACTAGAATAGCCTGTATATACTCTCCATATTTAATTATGAGGTGAATTGGCATAATGCCCCCAAACCACAGACATATCTGCATGCATGAACAATTTAATATGCGACAGTTGATAATGTCATATTATAAAAATAGGGGTTTAGGGTCACACATCTGGGTTCGGAAGATCTTGGGTTCCGGGGGTCCGGTGTCCGGTCTTAGGGTTCAGGGAAGCGAGGTTCGGACTCCGGGGTTCAGAGTCTTCGGATCTGTGAAGGAGATCATGGCGTTTAGAGGAGAAGATCTTGGCGTGCCGAGTCTTGGTCTTCGGATCCGGGAAGGAGGCTTGCAGTTTTCCGTGAAGGCGATCTTGACGCTCGGTGCCCGGGAAGTAGTTCTTGTTGTTCCATGTGGATCTTGTCGATTCCATGTCGAAGGCCTTGGCGCTCCGGACCGGTCTTCGGGGTCACGACCATCGGATCCATGTAGGAGGTCACGGTGTTCCATGTAGAAGACGCGTCATCGGATCGGTCTTGGACTTCGGCGCGTTGGCGATCTTGGTTCACATCCTTGTCTTCAAAAGATCTTGGGGAAGGTGCTCTCATATGTGCACACACCATAAGGAACACAGGGCTCCTGGAGGGCGATCTGAACCAAGATGAAACAGACCTCGGGCTAGGTACAGAGCTCAGGTACATACAACACAGGCAACCGAACTGTGGGTTTGACCATCATTAGAAACACCCATCTTGGCGGTCAGAAGCACAACCACGCGAGCACCAAATGTCTGGTGTGCGCACCTGTCGGCAGGGGAAGGTCGGCCACGGGAAGGCGCATAGGGGCCGGAGAGGATCGTCGCAGCGAAGGCGGCGGCAGGCGAAGGCAGGCGAGCGGAGGCGGCAGGCGACGGCGGCCGGCGGGTGCGGCGCTCGGTGCGGCAGAGCAGAGGAGGCGACGACCAGAGCTTGGCGACGAGGTGACGTTGACGCGGCCGCGCGGGGCTTACTGGAGACGGGAGCCTAGAGCAGAACATCACCATGGCGAGACGGGGGTCGTGCGTGCGGAGCGGAGGTAGGTCACAGACACGCTCAGGTGGTCGAGGCGAGGCATCGGCGGCTCGCGACCGAGAAGAGGGTGCCTTGCCTGCGATAGCAACATGAGGCTCACGGGGGCTGGAGGACGGCGATGGATCAGAGGGAGCTCCTGGTGGCGAGGCACTGGGGAGGGCACGCACAGGCGGAGCGGAGGAGCACCGACGAGACGACGAGGTCGACAGGCTCGCTGGCGACAGCGGTGGTGATACGCAGGAGAGGCGATGGCACGCCGTGTCTCCCTGACGACTGCGGGACTCGAGGATACCATGCAGGGAGGCGGACGCCGGCTCGCGGTCGTGGGGAGAGGCGACCATGGATGCTGCGGCTCGCGGGTAGGGGAGCAGAGGCGGGGCCGCATCATGGGAGGGGATCACGCGGTCGAGGAGAGAGCGACACTGGGCGACGGGCTCGGTTCCAGGATCGTGTGCAGGATCGGGATCTCGTGCGCATGCGGGCGGGTGTGAGGTGGCCAGGCGGGGAGAGGACGGGGTCACGCGTCAGAGTGGGTGAGGATTTGACCAGGCGTGGTTGGTAGGGTGGGTCCCACGTGTAGGAAGGAAGACAGGGTGAGGGGTGCTGGGAACGGTAGCGTGTCGACGGGTTGGGCTGGCTCGCGCGATGTGTGCGTGTCGAGTGCGAGGCTGCTACGCGCGCTGCGTGTAACGCGGGGCGTGTCGGGTAGCTAGGTGCGGTTTGGGGTGGGTGCACCGCTATGTGTCTGGCTGCTGGATGGAGGGAGCTGGGTAGGATTTAGGGGTAGGTATGATTGGGTAGCTAGGGTTAGGACTAGATTTTTATCTGGAGGTGGCCGGCCAGGCTTTCGGGCCTGGCGGGCTGCCTCCTAAAAACAATTTTAAAATATTTTATTTATTTAAAACAGGGCTTTTGTAAACCATTTTTAGACGAAACAAAATAATCTGGAAGACCGGTGTTTTAATTTGAATAAAGATGGGAATATTTAGAAAACAAAACTAGGCATTTTGAAAATAGTTTAGACAAAAACCATGCATGATGATGATGATGCTCAAATATAATGTGGCATGATGACATGAGCATGCAGTCATAATGATGCAATGCACAAAAACACAACGATTTTCTAGTAGTGGTTTTAGCGGGGTGCTACATAATGCACACCCTATTTCCAAACCCTCAACCATTCTGATATTGTCCCACATGTTAGAGCATGTCCCACATGTAAGTTCTAGTCCCACACACAAGTGACAGCCACATGTGTCAGGGTTATAGTCCACGGACGGTCAAGGTGGACCAACAGAAACACTCCGTTTGGTTGTTTGCGAGGTTGGTTTCGAGCAAAACTGAGTATTGCAAGGCATAGTGACGGCATGAAACCAGTTATCCCTCCCATTATATATGGGTTTATAGCTCCTATGCAACATCGTCAAGATGAATTGGAAGGAGAGTGACGTAGTTGGATAGAATATCTCTCATGCGACATTTTAGATTGCCCCAATAGCTAAAATACGACATGCCCTTGTTAGCCTCTAAACGCAATAGTCAGGGCTAACCCTGGGCCTTAGATATTTGGATTATGTGAGCCTGTCACCCACCACTTATCCACCTTAGCGTAGGACCCAGAACTTATCCACAGGAGCATGGGACCCACCACTTATCCCCCTTAGCACTGGACCAAAAGCTTATCCACATCAGCGTGTGCGGTGACCTAGCATACCACACTAGTAGGAAAAGGCCTAGTGGTAGCGTTCGAAAAAGGGGTTCGTGGCGTTTAACTGGCACGCCACTGGCAGGTCATAGTGGTGGCATCTCCATCGAATGCCACCAGTAGGATTTCTAATGGTGGCGTTTACTGTAAGCGCCACCAGTACTTATCCTAATTGTGGCGTTTGTTTTACTTTGAATGCCACGAGCGAGTTTTCAAAAATTAAAAAAAATGGTGCATCCAATTGAATATTCATAGCATAGCAAGATATATTCATTGAAATGGTAGCACATCATTACAGTCAACTACATATAGTAGAGATAGCTAGCTATATATAGTGTACATATCACTAACTACTGTCCTTAACAAGATTATCGGCAACGACAGTGCCATACATAATGGCAGCAGCAGGAATCTCATCATTTGAAAAAGCGTCAGAGTTTGTCGATGCTTCAGGGCCTCGGTAGTCGAAGTAGGTCATGCGATCTTTATAGAGATATAAGACCAACTTCTTATGGGCGTCCATCTCATAGGCATCAACCATCTCAGTCCACGTCAGACCACTGAAAAAGGTGCAGTTCACCTTTTTCGTGACTGGGACCGTGTAGGTCGGTCCAGGTTGCTTTAGAGACATCATATAGGCCTGAAATTGTCCCTCCTGCCCCAATGCCCAATCGAAATGGTCTAGGGAATCACGTCAAAAATTGCAGGGTATGTTTTGTATATAAAATCATGAGAAAGCAACAATTAGCTCGTAATTTAATTACAAAGTATATATAGTTTGATTGCTTGAGAATGGACATACCATATTATCTTCGCAGTCATAAGGGAGCACTATGACAACCTTCTTGTTCTTGCACTCTTGGTAACCTTCTCACACCGATCATCGTTCATTATACCTATATATGATCATGCAAACTTAATTATATATAAGTAGTACAATAGTACCATGATAAGTCTATATAAGTAGTACGATAGGTAGCATACGATAGTCACATGAAAACATCCTAAACTCGAGTAGACCTAGTGTCAGTGACATCGTCATCTGAGCGGTCCTAGAAAGAGGACAACAAGCTGCAAGAGTCATCCTACTGTGTGCCGGAGGGGCCGGGCTGAGCCTGCTTCTGTGTGCCGGAGGGGCCGACCTCGTCCTGCCTGCACTGCTACCGGCTCTCACTAAGGACCTCGTACTGGACTGCCATCACCCGAGGATCAATTAGGAGATCCCTGACCAAGGGGTCATCCTCCTCGCGGCCGTGGCGCTTCAGCTACCTCTCTGCCTATCGGTGCTCCCTCTCCTCGGCCCTCGTGGCGATCCTCATGCCATCTGTCTCTAACAGATGCACTATGCAATGCTCATCCTCGAAGTTAAGGACCGCTCTCGACCCAAAGTTCTAGAGCATGGCACAGTCGTAGGCGCGGACCGCCTGCCACGTGCACCTGGAAGTACCTAGCTGGATCTTCCTGTTATGCACTGTGATCTGAGCTGCCCAAGTCGGGGTCTTCGTGGGTTTCCAGTGAACACCACGAAAATTCAGCCCTGGCTTTGATATGATACTAATTAAGTAGTTAAATAACAACATCTGATACAACTCTTAGTCAAAATATAAGATATGAATATATATATATATGTAAACATTATCTAGATTTTCTACCCCTAAAATCATGTAAATTTGCTACATCTATCCCTAAAATTATCTAGATTTTCTACCCCTAAAGAGATGTACATTTGCTACACTAAACAAAAATCCCTAAAATCATCTAGATTTTCTACACTAAACAAAAATCCCTAAATCACCTATTTTCTACACTACACAAAAATCACTAAACAAAATACAGTAATTAAGAGAGGGGGTGAGGGAGTCTACTTGCAGTGGTGCGAGGTTGCAGAGGCACGAGAGAGGGCAGAGAGGACGAGCCTGGGTCGAAGAGGTGCGACGAAGAGGGTCATCGGGGGAGGCGCGGGTCATCGATGGAGGCGACGCGAGGTTGGGTCGGGGTGGGGCGAGATCGAGGCGAGACGGGCGAGGGTGCGTCGGGCGGCAAGGACGCGGTGATTTGGGCGATGGGGGACGGGCAGGAGTTGTTGGAATGAAGGGAGGAAAGGGCGGGCGGCGCCTGTTAAGTCCTCAAGATTCTGGATCTCACAGTTGTGTAATTTATTAGATGCACCACTACACCAACATTCAAATGTGCCAAACGTCTGGACTATATTGGTCCCGGTTTGCATCGTGGTCCCCACTTAGTGCCGGTGTTCTCTGTCTCCCGAACACCATGACTAGGTTATAGTGGCGGCGTTCGACTTTTCCTGAATGTCGTAACTATTTTGCCTTGCACTAGTGGCGCCCATTTTGTTTTAGACGCCACTAGAAAAATGACTGCTATAAGTATTTTCCTACTAGTGCCACTGCATGATGTAGTACACTATAATCATTGACATAACACCAATGAAACATTGTTCCACTAGTATTACACCCCTTAGAGTGGTACAACAGGAACATCGTGGGTCCAATACATGACTGTAGATTATAACTCAAATTTTTACAAAAGATCCAGAGAGCAATCCTCATAACTCTAAGGAAAAACACTATACAAAGGATATCTAGAAATAGCAACTTGAAGTCTATTTTAGAAATAGTACTACTATTAAAATATAACTATGACTTGTGGTTGCTTTTAAAGCAATGCTCTACTTAAGTAGGTTCTAGTATCTAGAGATTTATCTATACTCTACTCTTCAGCTTCTCTTCTATTCCTGCTGATGTAGTCATCGATTTCATTGATCCCCATTGGATATCTTCAACTCTTTAATGTAGTCCTTCTCCTAAGTCCGTCATTGATTGCTCTAAGATCTAGCAAGAGTTAAGAAGGGTATGGTTCAGTATGAGCATACTCAACAAGTTCACCAAAAAGACTGTTTGACGCACTATCTACAGCCATATACCAGAGGTCATAGGCTATTCAGGTTTTCATAAACATTTCTTCAAAGGTTGCTTTTATTCTGAAAAGCTATGTCTGTCAGCCTTCATAGGTTTACCAAAACTTCATGCATCTCCTTTCCTGCCATGTTCATAGATCCTTCCCGGAATAGAGAGTAACATGTTACAATTCTTACACTCTAAAAGGTGCGTTACTTTACCCATAAGAGATCAAATCCTTGTTGCACAACTGGTCGAATCTTTCCCATCCACACTTCTGTTTGGGGCCCAGAAGATGATTGTTGACTCGTGTATTAACAAGCTCGTTGGGGAATCCCAAGAGGAAGGTATGATGAGCACAACAGTAAGTTTTCCCTCAGTTATGAAACCAAGGTTATCAATCCAGTAGGAGCAAGGAAACACCTCCATGGTGTTGCTAGTTGATTTGGCAGTAGCGACTACCAGGTACCAAAGAACATGGAAACCTGCACAACACAACCATAGAACTTTGCCCCCAACTTATAGTGAGGTTGTCAATCTCACTGGTTTTGCTAAAAACAAAGGATTAAACGTATTGTGTGGAAGAAAGTAATAGTTTGCAGAAAGTAAGCGAAGCGATGCAGTTGTAGATTGATGATAAAAGAAAGGACCGAGGTCCATAGTTCACTAGTGGTGGCTCTCCTTAAGATAGATAACATGTTGGGTGAACAAATTACAGCGGGGCAATTGACAAACATCGAGAAAGCAATACATGCATATACTAATCATCTTGACACCTTTGAGATTCGATTGGGCATTACAACATTATACATAGATCGTAATCCAACTGCATCTATGACTAATAATCCACCTTCAGGTTATCATCCGAACCCCCTCCAGTATTAAGTTGCAAGCAACAGATAATTGCATTACGCATTGCGTGTAAAGTAAATAATATGATTGTTCTATGAACAAAGGATTGTTGTTTTCTCCCTAGTAGCAACAGCACATCTAGTACCTTAGAGATTTCTGTCACTTCCCCAGATTACTAGAGGCATGAACCCACTATTGAGCATAAATACTAACTCTTGGAGTTACTAGCATGTACTTGGCCAAGATAGCTACTAACAACGGAAAGCATGCAAGATCACAAATAACAAAGACATGATAGAATCAATAATCAATCTGAAATAGCATCTCAATATCCATTGGATCCTCGCAAACACAACATGTAGGATTACAAATAGATGATCTTGATCATGAATAGAGCTCACAAGATCTAAACATGATAGCACAAAGGAGAAGAACCAGCCATCTAGCTACTACATGGACCCGTAGTCCAGAGATGAACTACTCACGCATCACACTGGAGGCTTGCATGATGATGAAGAAGGCCTCCAGGGTGAATTCTCCTCCCAGTCTGCCGAAGAGCTTTAGATCCCTCCCGATCTAGGGATGGAGATGACGGCGGCTACAGTCTCTTTCATGGAATTTTGATCAGGTACTTAGGGTTTCTGTATCGGAGGCATCTTATAGGCGAAAGGGGAGGCCGAGGGGGTGCTCGAGGCGGCCAGACCACCCCCTGGCGCGGGCCAGGCTTGGCCGCGCGGCCAGGTGGTGTGGCGCCTCCGTGGCCCCTCTCCGTCTCGTATTCTGGCTCTGTGTCCCCCTCGATGAGAAACTGATTTTGGCTTTTCTCCCGTCCAATTCCGAGAATATTCATTTTCTGACTTTCCTAGAACCAAAAATAGCAGAAACAGGCAGCTATCACTGTGGGTCTTGTTAATAGGTTAGTCCAAGAAAGTGTATAAAAAGTACTCCAAAGTGTGGACAAAACATAAGAAAGTAGATAAAACCAAGCATGGAACATCAAAAATTATGGATACGTTTGCAACGTATCAACATCCCCAAGCTTAACTCCTGCTCATCCTCGAGTAGGTAAGTGATAAAAAGAAAGAATAATTTTTGAGGTGACATGCACCATCATAAACTTGATCAAAGTATTTGTAAAACATTGATAGCTGGGACCATAGTACTTCAATCATAACATGAAAGATAAAGTTCTAACAATAAGACAAAGCAACTATGTTGCAACATGAAAAGGCACAGACAAAAGATTCATGAATAACAATGCTTTGCAAGACGTTTGTTTGTTTCACATAAAGAAAACATAACATAGTGGCATTCAGCTTGTCTCTCATAGAGTAGCAAACATAAATGCATAGGACACCTTCAAAGTTCATAAGAGTGACTAGATACAAATTGTTTAAGAACAAGTAATATCAAAGTTATGCATCAATCAACAAGTCTTGGGAAAATGCACATAGAACTAAGAATGACCACTTGCTCTCAAAGTAGGTGCATAAAGATAGAAGGTGGAGACTCAACATAAAAGTAAAAGAAGGGCCTTCAAAGAAGGAAGTAGGGATTCAAGTTTCATAAAGAGCTTCCAAAAATTATGGTACTTATTACCTTTCATCTCTCATTGCCCCTATCAGAAGCATCTTGAAGTGATTAAGGTTAAAGTGAACAAACTATGGTGTATATGCTTGACGAAGTATAAGTTGGAAATCTCATGTCCCTTGAATACGAGGGCCGCTCCTCATGCTACTCAAGTTTAGTTACTGGTAAGTTCTTGTCATCGTAAGTACATGTGTATCATAGAGAACCGCCAACGGGGTACCCCTTGCCCGATGATACGGAAGAATCCCCATTTCAAAATGACAAGGCAAGCAGACAAGGAGCATCTCAGCAATCTTCTTATTTACCATGGGAAAATGGTGCTTTTTCTCTCTTTCCTCTTTTCTCATATCTCTCTTTTTCTTTTCTTTTTCTCTTTTTCTAAATATATGACTCTTTTTTTATAAGAATAATGCTTCATAGACAGCTCATTATGGTTACGCTGCAGGTTTCCACCATGACATCATGGATTAGACCGGCGGCCCAAGCGTTTCTCTAACACACATACATAACTCCATGGACTTACAAGCTCCCCTTTCATTTCACACCGACGACATCCATAGACAAAAGAGCATGATATCAACTGGTACAAAGTATAAGTGCAATGTTGAAAGCGTTCCCCATGACAGCATGGTTCTTCTAATCCCCAACATATAAGTGTAAGCATATACAACATAGACAACACAATGGTTCAAGTTTATTAAGGGCAAGAAAAGTAAAGTGTGCCATCAAGTTCGTGAGAGCTTTAATCACTAGTTTTCTCATAACAAGTTTAATTCAGAAGGTAGATAAAAACATGAATATACTTGGAATAGCAAATGCTAATAGGTAAGTATGGCAGACTCTTTGGAATAACTTGGTTTTAGGAGTTGGATGCATGAGTGGAACTCATACTTGGTTACGGAGGCTAGCAAAAGACTGGGAGCGACCAACTAAGAGAGCAATAATGTCCATAATCATGCAGAGCGACAAAACATCATTGATTAAAGCATAAAGTGATACTATAAGTCGAAAACTAAAGGATCATAAAGGCTATGGTGACTTGGGATAGTCATAACATGGTGTGAGCATGCGCCAAGTCAACCCAAATAAAGCATCAAAGGAGAATACCACAGTACTATGCTTTAATATGCTAAAACAACGCATGATTCTTCAAAGGCACATTAAGCAATCTCAATTGTTTATAACATGTCATGCTACAGCAAAGATCACTAAGCATAAAGCCAAAACAATATCAAGCATGGCATGACAAAACATAGGCCACAGTCAAAAACAAGCTCTCTTTATCACTTAAGCATGAACTTTCCTACTCTTTTTCCTATCCAAACCAAACTATTTGAAAACCAATGTATGAAAGAGGGGGTCCAACCCATTTATTCAGAAAACTAAGAAAACCAAGCAAACAAAAACCAAAAACAAAAAACGAAGATGCTCCAAGAACAACACTATTGTGCATGAAACAATAAAAATGAAGTGTTTGGAAGAAACCTGGGATTTTTATTGATGAAGAAGGGGATGCCCAAGGCATCCCCAAGCTTTGACGCTTGTACCTCTTGAATATTTCTTGGGGTGACACGGGTGGCATCCCCAGGCTTGAGCTTTAATCCATTCTTCATCTCATTACATCATTCTCTCCATACACCTGAAATTTTTCCTTCATACAAAACTTCACACAATCTTTATTAGCAACATTAGTGCACTCAAGATAATAAGTCTTTAGGTTCAGTTTCAACACCAATAAAACTTCCATTAAAACACAAGCTACTGTATCACTTCCCTCAAAAATCTCAATTCCCCAAAAGAACTCAAAAAGGAACCAACAAGAAACAAATGCAAATAATGGAAGAAATCTGTCAAAACAGACCAGCAGGTAAAAAGCAATTTTTTCGAAGACCTTCTGTTGCTCAAATCAAAAATTGTTGAACTAACAAAAGTTAGATAACAACCTGGGGCCGAAGCACAAAAATTCACGCCTCAAAACGACATACAGAGATTTTACACGATTTTTTACAGTGAAGCATATAAATCTGTTTCGGGACAGTAACTTTCCCAATCATTACCTCTCTCTCATTAGAGGTTACTCTTGGCACAAAAAGCAAATAAAAAGGATAAGGAGCGGTTATTACTGAAGTAATAACTTCCAAGACTCATCTAAAACTTTTGGGTTATCTCCCAATAAGTACTTTTCTTTAACGCCTTTAAGTTAGGCATAAGAAGCAAGAAAAATAATCAAGTGTTCTCAAATGAAGAAGCATTAAGATTAATACCAGAAATATCTTCAACAAGGCAAGGTATATCATCCAAATAAGTTTTAGAGGATTCTTTCTCAACGCTCTTGGGTTCACTATTTTCATCAAACGGGTTTTCGGGAACAATCCAATCAAGATTCTTTTCTATGGCTTCATGCATTGCTACAAGTTTGAAAGGTATTGGTATCTTAATTTCCTCCCCATTAGGTTCACTTTTGTTCATCTTTTCTCGTGTACCAATAATATCTATGCATGAGCATAGCATATTAAAACGTTCAAAGACTTTTCTAGCTTCCTTGGCAACATCATATAATTCCTTAAGCAAAGTTTCCAGAATAAAATCCCTCTTTTCAGGGTCCTCAATTTCTTTAAGTTTAAGAAACATTACTTGCATTAAGGGGTTAAGGTTAACAAACCTAGCTTCCAACATGTGAACCAAAGAAGCTGCAGCAATTTCATAGTTTGGAGCAAGTTCTGCAAGGGATCTATCCCCAATATCCTCATGCTTACTAACATGATTAAAAAATTCTTCAATATTATCTTTTCCAATTATAGAGCCACTACCTATTGAAAGGTCTTTGAGGGTGAATTTAGGGATCAACATGGTGAGCTAAGGAAAAGGTAACAACTATAGAAAGACTTAATTTTTTTGTGTTTTTAATAAAGAAAGCAAACTAGTAAAACTATTTTTTGTGTGTTTTTGATAAACAAACAAGCAAACAAAGCAAAAATAAACTAAGAAAAACAAACACAACAAAGTAAAGAGATTGGTTATGAGGGACTCCCCTTGTGAAGATGTCCTTGACTCCCCGGCAATGGCGCCAGAAAATATACTTGCTGACTCGTGTATTAACGAGCTCGTTGGGGAACCCCAATAGGAAGGTATGATAAGCACAGTAGTAAGTTTTCCCTCAGTTATGAAACCAAGGTTATCAATACAGTAGTAGCAAGGAAACACCTCCAAGGTGTTGCTAGCTGGACTTTGTGTCAACACCCGGATTTTTAATCCCAGATGCCCGTTATGCCATACCTCGCAATCCTAGGATTACCATTTTTGCGAGACATAACGGATTGGATATCACATTACATCATCCATTACAAACCATACATAAGGTCTTACACAAATAAGGATCTCATGATCCAGTCTTTAATACAACAAGCAGCGGAAATAAAAGATAAGTGTAGCGGTGGGGTCCATCTTCAGGGGGCACAGGCAATGCTGACGAAGGCAAATAGTCCTAGTTATCATAGTCGTCCTGATGACCATCCTCCTGATAGTCTCCTTCATGTTCTTACAACTCACTTAGCCCAAGGCTAAGACACTTGAAGTTCACATTACATAGCATAATAATAATAGAGTCTTTAGTCTTCATGCGCCATAGGCAAGCATGTCGAGTGTAGACCCGCAACCCTACTTGTCATCAGAGTATCCTGCAACATAATAAGTTACAGCCACAAGGGTAAATACATTTGGAATTGTATTGGCAAGTGATACCATAGATACTTAGTATAATCCAACAACTACATGAATATATGGCTAAGTGGGGTTATGGCTGGCTTTGCTAAAAGCTAGTTTAACTTATAGTTTTTGAAGAGTAAGTTTTCTCATTCAAACACTAGGGTACCAATGATAGACATCATTGAACCACTACCCATGTTCACCCACAAGTTTTTAACTTAGAGAAATTTGGATGAGGAGATTATTGAACTACTTCACTGTCTTGAGGCTCAGGGATTGTCCATAACCGGGGACATGGCTAAGTACTTAGTTTTACCCTCTTGAGAGGTGGTGCACTTTCCCCACAAGACTCGACATGCATCGAGACAAGACCTTTTATAAGCAATCCCTCAGACCACCACGGACGCGTTCCATCCTACCACATCTACCACCTTCTGTCCGTCTGGCTGAGTTCTTGCAATTTAGTTGGTCAAGGCAGAGCCCATATGCCATGTGGCTGCACTGGAAGCTTCATGACAAGAATGTCTCCAATCTCTTTGTTCCTGGGTGGCCATCCACAAGTGTGATACACCAGCTGACCATAGACATGGCCCCTGAGTAACCACTCAACATAATCCAAGCAAGTCCCATTCCACCCAGGTGTTTCATTAATCTTAGTTGTTTTCTTAGTCAAACAAAATAATATCTTTCCATACTATCTTATGTGTATTTTCCACCCACGAATTCTAATAGCATGGCTAAGCACTCTAGCATACGAAGTCTTTCAACTAGGAGATGCTACCAAGATATAATCTATAGGGTAGCATAGCATAGTATAGTAACATGTAAATAATCCTATCATGCTAAGATCTACCAAAATAACACTAGTGCAATAGTGAAAATAATAGTACATGAGATGAAATATCACTTGCCTTGGTAGCTAGGGGAATAGGTACAATCCTCACAGCAACAAACTTCACAATCCACACAATCTACACAAGATCAATACAACAACAATAATTCAATCAATAAGACATTACAAAAAAATATGAATGCATGCAAAATGCAATGATATGATCACAACTCTATAATTTACAGAGTCTACAGTACAGAGGGTAAAATGCCTCATCTAAATGCATAAGAAATACCCCAAAACAATTTATAGAACAATTTTTATGAGAAAAATACTCCTAAAAAGGTTTTGTCTATAATTCCATTTTTTCAGAGGCAAAAGTGTGAAACAAGGCCTTTATAATAAAGGTCTTATTTTTCTAAATCCATAGACACCAAATTTGCATTTTTCTGAATTGTGGAACAAAAGTTATGGATTTTCTAAGTTTAATACAAAATCTGTCTAATTTCTATTTAAACAGATTATCCTGGGCGACGTGGCGCAATCTAATTGGCCCGTACCGGTTCGGTCGGATCGACCGCTGTGGGCCGTTGGATCTTAAGTGATAACAGACGGATCAGATTAGCCTGTACCGGTTCGTCCACGATCTAATCCTAGCCGCAAACAAACGATCTGACGGTTCCAGGTGGCCTGGCCGGAGATGGGCGGTGCTGACCGGCTGCGCGCGGCGGCGGAGCGTCGGTCGATGGGGTTCCGGCGATTCTACAAGGGCTGGGAGACCGTGGACACGTACCAGAGGTCGAGGAGGTCGTGGCGGTCTCGTCGGAGGTCACTATGGCGCGGGGGTGCTCTGGCCTGGCCTTGATCCCTCACTGGAGTTGAGTAGGCGGCAGAGCTCGCGGCTCGGTGTCGGAGACGGCGACCTGGGGCTCGAACCAGACAGCAAAGGGGTCAGCAAGATGCGCAAGGATCTGCACGACCTAGCAAAGACCAAAAGGGGGCAGTGGGAACCTTAACCTGACCGGAAAAAGCAATGAACGGCGGCGGCAGAGAGGGTTCGCCGGAGTTGAATCGCGTCGTCGACCTGGTGCAAAAGAAGGCACGTGGCCGAGGTTAAAACATGCGCTAGGTCACCGCAATCATTACAGAGTAGAGAGGAGGGCACGGCACGGCCGGGGCTCACCGGAATTCTCGCCGGAGATGCTTCGGTCTGTGGCGGTGTGAGGTGGAAATTGGGGAGCCTAGGGGCTCTCCAGGGGCTGTGTCTAGGGGGAAACGGTCGGGGAGAAGGAGGGGATTAAGAAGGGGCCGAAGCGGTGGCGATTAACTCGCTGAAACGCTTGCAATCAATCAGCGATGGAAACGGCAGAGGAGGAGAGGGGGCGTCGGCCGTTCGCGTGGAAGACGATGAGGTGGCGTCGACGTGGCGTGGCGCCCGGTGGTAAGTGAGTGGGGTTAGCTGAGGGGGGGGTGCGAAAAGATAGGGAAGGGAGAGGGAGGCCGGGTGGGCTTGCTGGGCCAGGTGGTCCAAAAGGCCAGAACTACTGCTGCGGTTTGAAAATCCTTTCCCTCCTTTCCTTTTTCTTTTTGAATTTCTTTTCTAGTTTTCTTTGAATTTAGCATAAGTGCTCCAAAAAGCCTCTAAATTTCACCAAATTTTTGGAGGACAAATCTAATGCAAAGTAGTACATGCCATGATGATATGAATGCTATGATGAAGATTTTTAGGAAAAGTTTTGTGATGTTACAGATTGGTTATGTGGGACTCCCCTTGTGAAGATGTCCTTGACTCCCTGGCAATGGCGCCAGAAAATATACTTGCTGACTCGTGTATTAACGAGCTCATTGGGGAACCCCAATAGGAATGTATGATGAGCACAGTAGTAAGTTTTCCCTCAGTTATGAAACCAAGGTTATCAATCCAGTAGGAGCAAGGAAACACCTCCAAGGTGTTGCTAGCTGGACTTTGTGTCAACACCCAGATTTTTAATCCCAGATGCCCGTTATGCCATACCTCACAATCCCAGGATTACCATTTTTGCGAGACATAACGGATTGGATATCACAGTACATCATCCATTACAAACCATACATAAGGTCTTACACAAATAAGGATCTCATGATCCAGTCTTTAATACAACAAGCAACGGAAATAAAAGATAAGCGTAGCAGTGGGGTCCATCTTCAGGGGGCACAGGCAATGCTGACGAAGGTAGATACTCCTAGTTATCATAGCCGTCCTGACGACCATCCTCCTGATAGTCTCCTTCATAGTCTGGCCATGAGAATAGCCAGGGACAAAAGCCATGAGTACTCTTTAAGTACTCGCAAACTACTATTGACAGGTACTATAGTTCTAAGTTAAAGTGCTAAATCTAAGTTTAACTATAAAGTTAAGTTTGAAACCTAAGCTGAGTTCAGAAGCAAAGAAAGATAAAGTAAAGTTCGAGAATCACTTAAGTTGGGAAACTATTATCATAAACACAACCCTGTTGTGGTCAAGTCGAGATTCGTCATTCATTTTAAGTTATTTAGAAAACATCTGACAACGAAACAGTATGGCCATTCCAACTGTCCATAATCGCGGATGCGGCTATTCGAATAGTTTGACACTCTGTAGAGGTGGTACACTTTCACCACAAGATTCGATACATCTGTCAGGGATAACCCTGAATCATCATACTTAGTATGCAGATAATCAAACATAACCTTCCCTTTACACACCCTAGTATAAGCACCTCTCCTATGAGCATGGCCTCCCAACCATGACCATCAGTCATCTTGGGCACTGCATAGGTGGACATCATGAGAGGTAGCCTCAGCTCAAACCTCTCCCGTGAGGGAACTAATACTAATGCATATAAATTTCCAGCTAAGCCTTACCCAATTCAGGTAATGTGGTTGTACGGTAAATTTGGAATGGTATCGCATCCGAATCCAACCATCAGTTTTATAAAAGGGTTAAGGCTCATGCCTCATCATTTTCATCATCATAAACTAGTTGTGTTTCTCAACACATGTCAAAACATCTCAATAGAATGACTCATCATTCCAAGTTTTTCACAATTCATTTTCACCAATTGTTCCCATCTAAAGTGACTCAAGTTTTTGATCTACTCTAAAATACTAAGTTAAGAGTGTTCACTAAGGTGGAAGGATGGGATCAATCTCATGCCATAGAATGACATCTAAAGGTTTCTAAGTAGGTCAAGTTTTATACTTTTTATGCTACCTTCAAAACAAGTAAAGAACTTTGTGTAAACTAAGGGAGGTAAAACTTGTCCAATAGACTTGAGGTACTAATAGTTAAAGGGGTGTGATCAAAGCATGCTTAAGGCATCTTTGCTAAACCATCTAGTTTGTTTCTATTTTGCTAAGCACTAAAATGGCAAGGGTTAAACTTGGGTATTCCTAGCTTGCTAAGGGTAGCTTGCACTGTTAATAGTGGCTTGCCTTGGTTGGTGCAGTGGTTGAAGTTTTCTTCGTCTTCGTCTTGATAGCACTCCTCCTCCTCATAAGCTTGGTCGGTACTATCTTCTATAAATAAATACGGAGTACACAATCACCAAACAAAACTTAAGTAGGCTAGATAGCATTCTAAGACACACAATTGATGATCTATTATCATCACAAGCATCACAAGTTTAATTCAATAGTTTCAACCTTTTTAATTTAGAAAAGTAATTTCTACTCATTGAAAATTTAACTAAGATTTAATATTCGCCACTTAAAATATGGGATCATGTTGACACATGTCATCACCACATATTCTAACATGTGGGAATGAGATTTAAGGGTTGGATCAATATTACTTTGGTTTAAGTTCATTATTTAATGATTTAAAGTGACTAGAAATGCCTATATAGCATTATTTTGGTACTAGTCCAAAGTCACTGCATGTAAACCTTAATATTATTACATATTTAGATAGATATAAAAAATGTGATTTTTGAGAGTTGGAATCAACTCAAAAGCTAACTTGGTTGATTTTATAAAAATGTTGCAAGTTGCAAAAGCTTCTGTTTTGTTATTTTTATTAGGAGAGATCTATAACTCTAATTGAATTAAATCCAACGGGCTTGGATAGATCATCTCAATACCTTTCAGACAAAATTAGTTTCATGCAATTTGGATTTGTCAAACTCTCTGAATTGAATTTCAAACTAGTGGATAGAAACTAGATTCAAACTAAAATGAAAAATCCAGATTTGAATGGGTGGGCTAGCGCGGGAAAAGACTTGGGCCAGCCCAGTGGTGCTCCGCGGCGTTGGGCTCAGCTGACAGGGGGGTCCCGCTTGTCAGCGGCACTTAACACGTGAAACGGTACGCGCGCTGTGGGCTGTAGGATTAGAAGAGGAATCTACGGTTGAGGGTCATCGTCAACGATGAACAGGTCGCCGGCGAGCTCAAACCCTAGCGGCTCGGTGGGGTTCTGCTGGGGACGTACCAGGGCTCCAGCGGGGTCAGTGAGGCGGGCAAACAAACTGGAAGATGACAGCGAGGCGAGGCGCGGTTGCGGCGGAGCTTGGGGTGGTCGCAATCAGCGGCGCCCTTCTCCTCCAGAGGCGGCTGCTCTGGCTCCAATTCCGGCGAGCTGCTGCTCCCTTTGCTCCGGCTAGAGGTGGGTGAGGTTCATAGAGGTGAGGGGAGTGGAGTGGTGTGGAGAGAAGAGGCTGGGGAGGGCTCCTTTTATAGGCCCGACGGTGAGACCGAGCGGGATGGGTAGGCGACTCCGGCGACAAGGCTACGGCGGGGTAGAGGCATGGATGAGGGTGGCGATCGATGGGCGGTCCCCTGGCGGTGCTCTAGGGATTGAATGCGGTCGTAGGAGCGGTGGCACACGGTCTGGGCGAGGTGGCGCTCTGAGAGGCAGAGGCGGCGGTGTCCATGGCGAGCGGTGGCTGTGAGGCGTTGGGCGGCCAGCAGGGGTGTCTGGGGGGTTCTCCAGGTCGTGGCGGAGCGGCGGGCGCGGGCTGCAGCCAAGGGGTGGTCTGTGCGAGCGGGGACAGAGCATGCTCTAGGGGTGGCGTTGGCATGCTCGACCAGCTCCCGGCGCGGCGGTTCCTGGCCGCTTTACCCTCTGTCTCTGGCCTGGGGCTGGTTGGATGGTGGAGGTGGACCACTGGCGGTGTGCTAGACATGGCGAGAGAGGTTGGCGGCTGTTGTGGCACGATGTCGCCGGTGGGGGTGCTCAAGGTGCTCGGCCTTAATGGCCATGACCATTTGGTCGTGTGCACAGGGTGTGGCCGGGCTAGCAAAGGGTAGGGCTGGTACTGAGGGAACAAGGGGACAAGGTTAGGCACAAATGGTGACCAAGATCACTGCTCAAAACAATGTTTTGAATTTGGCCAGATTTGTGCACACAAGCTGTTTGATGAAATGGCCGAAAGAGAGAAAGTTTTGAATTTTGGTTTCAAACTTTTTGAGTGATCTCTCTAGTGCTAGGTAGTCTCTGGTTGCAAGGGTTTTGAAAGTGGAGCTCAAATAGATGGGTTTTGAAATAGGGGTGATCTATGCATATGCATTAGATTCAATTTTCAAATGCCAATTAAAATAAGTAAACGAATGTTTTTAGCAGATCCAAAAGTGGGCCTTGGTACCTCATTATGTGTACTAGCAAGGGGTACAAAGATCAAGAATTGTTTCTATTAAGAATTGAGTACTAGGAATAGCCAAAGTAGTGTAGTGGATTAAAATGGCCAAAATGACCATTCCTCCTTTTTAATTCTTTTTGATTTGATTTTCTTTAGGAAAAGTTTGGGAATGATGTAGATGATGTTTAAATCACCTAAGAAACATTTTAAGAGCATTGGATCACACAATCATGGCAATTCAAACAACTCCTATTTTAAATGCGCACACATATGGATGCTTTCATTTTAAATTTGGAAAAGTTTTTGTTAACCCCATTTTTGGTTGATTTGATCTTGATAAGCTTGGATTGAAGTTTTTGGGATGTTACAAACCTTCCCCCCTTAAACAAAATCTCGTCCCTAGATTTATAAAGAAAACTAGGAACTAAAGAGATCTGGGAACTCTGTCCTAATGTAATCTTCTCGCTCCCAAGTAGCTTCTTCCTCGGTATGGTTGCTCCACTGAATCTTGAGAAACTTGATGATTCTGGTCCTGGTGGTTCTATAGGCTTCTTCTAAGATATGGATGGGTACTTCCCGATAGGTCAGGTCATTGTTGATTTCCACAGCTCTGTGATCGATGTTCTTGAAAACTTCAGTCTTCTCAGGCACTTCCAAGCATTTGCGAAGTAACGAGATATGGAACACATTATGGATGGCTGACATCTCTTCAGGCAGTTCCAGTTGATACGATACTTCTCCTCGGCAGTTCAGAATCTTGAAAGGTCCGATATATCTGGGGGCTAACTTTCCCTTCAGGCTAAAGAGTTGAGTTCCCTTCAATGGTGAAACTTTGAGGTATACAAAATCTCCGACATTGAAAGTCAGGTCTCTCCTTCTCTTGTCAGCATAGCTCTTTTGTCTGGATTGGGCAGTCTTGAGGTGTTCACGGACTTTGTGAACTTTCTCTTCTGCTTCTCGGAGAATGTCGGGTCCAAAGATCTGACTCTCTCCTACTTGCGACCAATTCAAAGGGGTACGACACTTTCTTCCGTATAGGAATTCAAATGGTGTCATCTACAAACTAGCTTGATAACTGTTGTTATATGAGGATTATGCGAAAGGCAGGCAGTCTTCCCATTTTGATCCGTATTCCAACACACAAGCTCTAAGCATATCCTCCAAGATCTGGTTGACTCTCTCAGTTTGTCCATCTGTTTGCGGGTGATACGCGCTGCTGAAGTTCAACTTGGTTCCTAATCCTTCCTGAACTTTCTGCCACAATCTTGAAGTAAACTGGGTTCCTCGATCTGACACGATGGTCTTGGGGGTTCCATGCAGACTAACAATCCTAGCAATATACAGCTCTGCTAGCTTTACACTCTGGTAGGTTGTCTTGACAGGTATGAAGTGGGCTACGTTGGACAATCTGTCAACAATTACCCAGATTGAGTCATTTCCCCTACTAGAAGTAGGCAAACCGGTGATGAAGTCCATTCCGACGGAATCCCATTTCCATTCTGGAATCTGCAATGGTTGCAACAATCCTGCCGGTCTCTGATGCTCTGCTTTGACTCTTTGACAGATGTCACATTTGGCGATGTAGCTTCCGATCTCTCTCTTCATCTTGTGCCACAAAAATTGCTCTTTCAAATCCTGATACATCTTCGTTCCTCCGGGGTGGATAGAATAAGAGTATCATGAGCTTCCTTCATGATAACTTCCTTTAGCTCCGAATCTGCTGGCACACAGATACATCCTTTGTACCACAGTACTCCTTCTTCGTCTTTGGTGAATCCAGGTACCTTTCCTGTACCAATATGACGTCTGATTCCGTCGATACTTTCATTCCCCTTCTGGGCTTCCTTGATTTGGATAATCAACGTGGGTTGAAGTTCAATGCTAGCTAGGAATCCTTTGCTAACTAACTCAGTCCTGAACTGCTCCAACTCTTCATACAAACTTGGTTGCTTCTCCTTGATCATGGTGTTAAGCCTACACGGCAATCTGCTAAGAGCATCCGCTACCACATTGGCTTTGTCGGGGTGATAGTGAATGTCAAGGTCATAATCCTTGATTAACTCTATCCATCTTCTTTGCCTCATATTCAGCTACTTCTTAGTGAAGATATACTTCAAGCTCTTATGATCCGAGTAAATCTCACAGTGATTACCCATCAAATAATGACGCCATGTCTTCAATGCTAGAACCACAGCTTCTAGCTCAAGATCATGGGTCGGATAGTTCTGCTCATGCTGCTTCAGTTGTCGAGACAGATACGCGATGACTTTGCCTTCTTGCATCAATACACATCCTAGACCAATCTTGGATGCATCACAATATACATCAAACGGCTTCTTGATGTCTAGCATGATCAAAATTGGGGCGGATATCAATCTCTTCTTCAGCTCCTGGAAACTGGCCTCACATTTGTCTATCCATTCAAACTTCTTGCCTTCTTCAACAATTGGGTCATTAGTCGGGATATGCTCGAGAATCCTTCTACGAACTTGCGGTAATAGCCTGCTAATCCGAGAAATGAACGGACTTGGGTTTGAGTGGTTGGGGCTTCCCATTCTTCGACATCCTTGATCTTGGTGGGATCAACAGAGACTCCTCCAGCAGACACAATATGTCCTAGGAATCCTACTTCTTTCAGCCAAAACTCACACTTGCTGAACTTGGCATATAACTGATGCTCTCTCAAGGTTTCTAGGATAATTCTCAGATGTTGCTCATGCTCTTCTTCTGACTTGGAGTAGATAAGGATGTCGTCGATAAACACAACTACAAACTTATCTAGGAAATTCATAAAGATCTTATTCATGAGATTCATGAAATAAGCAGGGGCATTGGTTAATCCAAAAGACATAACCGTATACTCGTATAAACCATAGCGAGTAGTAAAGGCGGTCTTCGGAATATCCGTTGCACGAATCTTAAGTTGGTGATAACCAGTCCTAAGATCAATCTTTGAGAATACCTGGGCTCTAGTCAACTGATCAAATAGATCCTCTATCTTTGGCAAGGGGTACTTGTTCTTGATGGTGACGTCATTAAACTTTATGTAATCTATACACAGACGATTGCCTCCATCTTTCTTGTCAACGAATAACACTGGTGATCTCCATGGCGATGTGCTTGGCTGAATCAAGCCTGTTGCTAACATGACATCCAACTGCTTCTTCAGTTCCACTAACTCTGAGGGGTTCATGCTATAGGTTCTTTGGGCTATAGGTCCGGTTCCGGGGATTAGTTCAATAATGAACTCAATATCCCTATCCGAGGGCATACCTGGCAATTCATCTGGGAATACGTCGGGGTATTCATAGACTACTCTGACTTGGTCTATGGTGGGCAGGGCTACACTCTTGTTGCACTTGAATTGACGGGGTAAGGTTTCAGAGATATGCTCTCATCGTTACTCCGTAACTACTGGTCATGGTGATGGCTTTCTTAGCACAGTCTATCAATCCTTTATGCCTTGACATCTAGTCCATACCTAGTACTACTTCCAATCCTTTGGTTCCAAGTACAATTAGGTTGGCATAAAAATCTATTCCATGTATTCTGATAGGCACAGGTTTGCAAATTTTTCTAGCTTTTGTAGTTGAACCGGGGATTTGAACTATCATGACATGCTTCAGGTTGGTTGGGTGAATCTTACTAGTGCATACAAATTCTTCGGTGACAAATGAATGCGATGCTCTAGAATTAAACAATACTCTTGCTAAAACTGAGTTGACAGAAAACATACCTAGCACTACATCTGGCGCTTCCTGGGCTTCTTCTGTGTTCATGTGGAAGAGACGACCTTTGCGGTTGTGAGGGTTCCCTGGGGCAAATCTCCTTCCTGGTTGCACACGACGCTGCTACTGAGCTGGGGCATTCACAGGGGCATTGGTGGCAGTCTTCTTGGGACACTCATTGGAGTAGTGACCCTTCACTCCACACTCGAAACAAGTGATCTGGGACTTGTCCTTGACTGCGACAGGCAGAACATTACTGCCAGTTCTGGGCGCAGTCTTATTGTTGTTGTTGCTCTTGGGAGGGGCACGGTTGAAATTGTTGGCATTACCGGAGTTGTGATTGTTTCCTCCGGACTTCACATTGCCTCCGCTACGGTTGGGGTAGCTTGGGCGAGGATTTGGGGGTCGGTTGTTCCTTGGTGCATATCCTGGTGAGGGGTTGGGACGGTACTTCTGGTGACTACTGGATCCAGACTGCTGCATCATACGACGCTTGCGGTTGTCGTTTGCCTGGTTAATCTTCCCTTCCATCTGAATGGCAGAGTCGACTAGTTCTTCGAGATCCTAAAAACGGATGTTGACGAGGACAGTCTGCATCTCATCATGGAGTCCGTTCAAGAATCTCTCCTTCTTCTTGGCCTCTGTGTTGGTCTCATCCGGTGCATATCTGGCAAGTGACAGGAATCTGTCACGGTACTCCACCACAGTCATTCTTCCTTGCTTCAATTCATGGAATTCATCTCTCATCCTGTTGACGATACCTTGCGGCACGTGGGTGCGGCTGAACTTGAGTTTGAAAGCTTCCCAGGTCATCACCTGGCCATGGTTCATATTGCGGATGCTATTCCACCAAGCTCTGGCATCTCCCGCCAGATAGTGGGTGGCGAAGAGAACTTTCTCATTTTCATCAACTCCTGCAACTTCAAGGTTGTTTTCCATGGTCTGTAACTAGTCATCAGCATCTAATGGGTTCTCAGATTGGTTGAAGATTGGGGGATTGGTGTTCTGAATTTTTTTTAGTTTGGACCCATGGTGATCCTGATTTCCATGTCCTTGGTTGTTGAGAGCCATTTGGCCGATCTGCTGCAATGTTGCTAAGTTGGCTTGGCGTTCTGCCCTGCTTGCTTCACGGTCCGCGATGAGATTCTGCAAGATATGCAACATTGGGTCCTGTGACGAGCTGCTCCCTCCTTGGTTTCCACGAGTCATCTGAAGATTGAGATAGATATAGGGGTAAGAGGGAAATTCTAAGGTTCATGGTTTTGGGTTTTCAAAGCTAAAACTTTGAGTTAGACTCAGGTTTTTCAACTAACTTCATTTTCATTCATGCAAGCAAGCACCCGATACAACACACACCACAACAATCAAAGGGAAAATAGATGGTTTGAAGAACCATTCTGCAAGCTACGATACAAGGAGATGATACATGTCATGCTATGACAGTGCTCTAGTGCATCTACTCATCGTCGATGAAATCGGAGTCCTCATCATCAGTGTAGAAGTCCACAACATCCTCCTCCAGAAAGTCATCATCGTTGCTGAGGTAAGAATCCATGTCTCCCTAGATGTCTTCACCCTCATCTTCTTCTTCCTTGGCGGCAATCTAAGCTTCCTGCTCCTTGACGGTCTTCTCGAGGTCGGCCACCTTCTTGCAAAGACGGGCGATAGTGCGATCCCTCTTTGCACGCTGGCGGCAAAGAGACTGGCGATCTTGGACGAGTAGTGCGAAATTCTGGGCCTTCTGGTCGACAATTGCACGGTTCTGGTTGGCTAACTCCCTGGCATTGTCCAGTTCCTGCTGTCTGTCATGAAGCAAGAAGTCATGGTTCTCCACTTGACGCCTCAATTCTGGGTGACTTGGCATCTCCATCGGCATTCCCATGAAGTCACGTCTTGCATAGTGGGCAAAACAGGTTCCTTGGATCTTGTTGATGCTGAGGGCACATAGACGTGCGAGAGCTTCATGCATTGCCCTGGCTAATCCATCTAGCCAGTTGTTCTCTCTCATGGAGAACTGAATTCTTCCAGAAGTTGGTGCTTCGATGCTTCCTCGAAGATCTGCGGTGACTAGCCACTGTTCTCCTCCTGGGGGTCCTAGAAGTTGAGCTCCAAGAAACTCCGGATGTGGGCGTCCTAGTAACTCCGATAGTGAATCCAGATCCCTCTCGAAGATCAGCTGACCTCTATTTCCCAACTGGTAAAACTTGCTGAACTGAGTCTCCATCTACAAGAATTAAGGATGAGGAAGTTAGTGAAGTGATCAAATGTGTCAAATTTTAAGTAGTAGTGTAAGAATTTTGAGGAACATGAATTTTTTTGAGAAAGAGTGAGTTCACAAGGGTAAGAGAGGAAATAGTTTTTCACAAATACTCACTTTGGTTTTGAAGCTAAGTTTTTGGTTTGGAAGTCCATTCTAACTAGGGTCTCCTATGGTCAGGCACCCGGATTTTTAATCCCAGATGCCTGTTATGCCATACCTTGCAATCCCAGGATTACCATTTTTGCGAGACATAACGGATTGGATATCACAGTACATCATCCATTACAAACCATACATAAGGTCTTACACAAATAAGGATCTCATGATCCATTCTTTAATACAACAAGCAGCGGAAATAAAAGATAAGCGTAGCGGTGGGGTCCATCTTCAGGGGGCACAGGCAATGCTGACGAAGGAAGATAGTCCTAGTTATCATAGCCGTCCTGATGACCATCCTCCTGATAGTCTCCTTCATAGTCTGGCCATGAGAATAGCCAGGGACAAAAGTATGAGTACTCTTTAAGTACTCGCAAACTACTATTAACAGGTACTATAGTTCTAAGTTAAAGTGCTAAATCTAAGTTTAACTATAAAGTTATGTTTGAAACCTAAGCTGAGTTCAGAAGCAAAGAAAGATAAAGTAAAGTTCTAGAATCACTTAAGTTGGGAAGCTATTATCATAAACACAACCCTGTTGTGGTCAAGTCAAGATTCATCATTCATTTCAAGTTATTTAGAAAACATCTGACAATGAAACAATATGGCCATTCCAACTGTCCATAACCGCGGACACGGCTATTCGAATAGTTTGACACTCTGCAGAGGTGGTACACTTTCACCACAAGATTCGATACATCTGTCAGGGATAACCCTGAATCATCATACTTAGTATGCAGATAATCAGACATAACCTTCCCTTTACACACCCTAGTATAAGCACCTCTCCTATGAGCATGGCCTCCCAACCATAACCATCAGTCATGTTGGGCACTGCATAGGTGGACATCATGAGAGGTAGCCTCAGCTCAAACCTCTCCCGCGAGGGAACTAATACTAATGCATATAAATTTCCAGCTAAGCCTTACCCAATTCAGGTAATGTGGTTGTACGGTAAATTTGGAATGGTATCGCATCCGAATCCAACCATCAGTTTTATAAAAGGGTTAAGGCTCATGCCTCATCATTTTCATCATCATAAACTAGTTGTGTTTCTCAACACATGTCAAAACATCTCAATAGAATGACTCATCATTCCAAGTTTTTCACAATTCATTTTCACCAATTGTTCCCATCTAAAGTGACTCAAGTTTTTGATCTACTCTAAAATACTAAGTTAAGAGTGTTCACTATGGTGGAAGGATGGGATCAATCTCATGCCATAGAATGACATCTAAAGGTTTCTAAGTAGGTCAAGTTTTATACTTTTTATGCTACCTTCAAAACAAGTAAAGAACTTTGTGTAAACTAAGGGAGGTAAAACTTGTCCAATAGACTTGAGGTACTAATAGTTATAGGGGTGTGATCAAAGCATGCTTAAGGCATCTTTGCTAAACCATCTAGTTTATTTCTAGTTTGCTAAGCACTAAACTGGAAAGGGTTAAATTTGGGTATTGATAGCTTGCTAAAGGTAGCTTGCACTGTTAATGGTGGCTTGCCTTGGTTGGTGCATTGGTTGAAGTTTTCTTCGTCTTCGTCTTCATAGCACTCCTCCTCCTCGTAAGCTTGGTCAGTACTATCTTCTATAAATACATACGGAGTAGACAATCACCAAACAAAACTTAAGTAGGCTAGATAGCATTCTAAGACACACAATTGATGATCTATTATCATCACAAGCATCACAAGTTTAATTCAATAGTTTCAACCTTTTTAATTTAGAAAAGTAATTTCTACTCATTGAAATTTAACTAAGGTTTAATATTCACCACTTAAAATATGGGATCATGTTGACACATGTCATCACCACATATTCTAACATGTGGGAATGAGATTTAAGGGTTGGATCAATATTACTTTGGTTTAAGTTCATTATTTAATGATTTAAAGTGACTAGAAATGCCTATATAGCATTATTTTGGTACTAGTCCAAAGTCACTGCATGTAAACCTTAATATTATTACATATTTAATTAGATATAAAGAAATGTGATTTTTGAGAGTTGGAATCAACTCAAAAGCTAACTTGGTTGATTTTATAAAAATGTTGCAAGTTGCAAAAGCTTCTGTTTTGTTATTTTTATTAGGAGAGATCTATAACTCTAATTGAATTAAATCCAACGGGCTTGGATAGATCATCTCAATACCTTTCAGACAAAATTAGTTTCATGCAATTTGGATTTGTCAAACTCTCTGAATTGAATTTCAAACTAGTGGATAGAAACTAGATTCAAACTAAAATGAAAAATCCAGATTTGAATGGGTGGCTAGCGCGGGAAAAGACTTGGGCCAGCCCAGTGGCGCTCCGCGGCGTGGGGCTCAGCTGACAGGGGGTCCCGCTTGTCAGCGGCACTTAACACGCTGTGCAGGCGTGCATGGGGTAAGAGATTAGAAGAGAATCTACGGTGAGGGTCGTCAATCCAGACAGGCAGTCGCCAGTGACTCGAACCCTAGCGGCTCGGTGGGGGTCTACTAGGGACGTACCAGGGCTCTAGCGGGGTCGGCAAGGCGGGCAAACAAACTGGAAGATGACGGCGAGGCGAGGCGCGGTTGCGGTGGAGCTTGGGTGGTCGCAATCAGCGGCGCCCTTCTCCTCTAGAGGCGGCTGCTCCGGCTCCAATTCTGGCGAGCTGCTGCTCCCTTTGCTCCGGCTAGAGGTGGGTGAGGTTCAGAGAGGTGAGGGGAATGGAGTGGTGTGCAGACAAGAGGCTGGGGAGGGCTCCTTTTATAGGCCCGACGGTGAGACCGAGCGGGATGGGCAGGCGACTCCAACGACAAGGCTACGGCGGGGTAGAGGAATGGCTGAGGGTGGCGATCGATGGGCGGTCCCATTGGCGGTGCTCTAGGGATTGAATGCGGTCGTAGGGGCGGTGGCACGCGGTCTGGGCGAGGTGGCGCTCTGAGAGGCAGAGGCGGTGGTGTCCACGGAGAGCGGTGGCTGTGAGGTGTTGGGCGGCCAGCGGGGGTGTCTGGGGGGTTCTCCAAGTCGTGGTTGTGAGGCGTTGGGCGGGCTGCAGCCAAGGGGCGGTCTGTGCGAGCGGGGACAGAGTGCACTCTAGGGGCGGCGTTGGCATGCTCGACCAGCTCCGGGCGCGGCAGTTCCTGGCCGCTCTGCCCTCTGTCTCTGGCCTGGGGCTGGTTGGACGGTGGAGGTGGGGTGCTCAAGGTGCTCGGCCTTAATGGCCATGACCATTTGGTTGTGTGCACAGGGTGTGGCCAGGCTAGCAAAGGGTAGGGCTGGTACTGAGGGAACAAGGGGACAAGGTTAGGCACAAATGGTGACCAAGATCACTGCTCAAAACAGTGTTTTGAATTTGGCCAGATTTGTGCACACAAGCTGTTTGATGAAATGGCCGAAAGAGAGAAAGTTTTGAATTTTGGTTTCAAACTTTTTGAGTGATCTCTCTAGTGCTAGGTAGTCTCTGGTTGCAAGGGTTTTGAAAGTGGAGCTCAAATAGATGGGTTTCGAAATAGGGGTGATCTATGCATATGCATTAGATTCAATTTTCAAATGCCAATTAAAATAAGTAAAAGAATGTTTTTAGCAGATCCAAAAGTGGGCCTTGGTACCTCATTATGTGTACTAGCAAGGGATACAAAGATCAAGAATTGTTTCTGTTAAGAATTGAGTACTAGGAATAGCCAAAGTAGTGTAGTGGATTAAAATGGCCAAAATGACCATTCCTCCTTTTTAATTCTTTTTGATTTGATTTTCTTTAGGAAAAGTTTGGGAATGATGTAGATGATGTTTAAATCACCTAAGAAACATTTTACAAGCATTAGATCACACAATCATGGCAATTCAAAACAACTCCTATTTTAAATGCACACACATATGAATGCTTTCATTTTAAATTTGGAAAAGTTTTTGTTAACCCCATTTTTGGTTGATTTGATCTTGATAAGCTTGGATTGAAGTTTTTGGGATGTTACACTTTGGCAGGGCGCACTATCGGCACCAGCAGCAACGTGGAAACCTACACAACACAACCACAGAACTTTGCCCCCAACTTACAGTGAGGTTGTTAATCTCACCAGTTTTGCTAAATACAAAGGATTAAATGTATTGTGTGGAAGAAAGTAATAGTTTGCAGAAAGTAAACAGAAAGCAGTAAACAGTTCTAGATTGATGATAAAAGAAAGGACCGGGGTCCATAGTTCACTAGTGGTGGCTCTCCTTAAGATAGATAACATGTTGGGTGAACAAATTACAAAGGGGCAATTGACAAACATCGAGAAAGCAATACATGCATATACTAATCATCTTGACTCCTTTGAGATTCTATTAGGCATTACAACATTATACATAGACCGTAATCCAACTGCATCTATGACTAATAATCCACCTTCAGGTTATCATCCGAACCCCCTCCAGTATTAAGTTGCAAGCAACAGATAATTGCATTACGCTTTGCGTGTAAAGTAAACAATACGATTGTTCTATGAACAAAGGAGTGTTGTTTTATCCCTAGTAGCAACATCACATCTAGTACCTTAGAGATTGCTGTCACTTCCCCAGATTACTAGAGGCATGAACCCACTATCGAGCATAAATACTAACTCCTAGAGTGTAGCATCCCATCTGTCTAACATATGTAATGCTACATGGTATAGTTATATAATGGCTACTTCCTACATATAATTGTTGCAACATAATTATTTCATGCTCATATCATCATTCCACCTTGCATTTGAGCATCATATAAAAACCTTTTTCATTTGGTTCTTATCTCATATGCATTATTAGTTGTATTTGCCTCTTGATATATATTGTATTTGGTTCTTAATAAATGCTTGATGCCCAAGTTGAGTTGGGGGCATATCTTTTATTAACTCCACCACCTTTCTTGTCACCACCTTATAATTCCACCATCCCAAGTATCCATGAGCTCTTATTTTCTTTTGACATTTAATCTAGCTCATGTGGATTGGGATGGATCCAATACCATTTCCTTTAGCTTGGCTTTACTCCATATTTTGGGATGCATGTGTATAATGCCATGCTACATTATTATTGTTTTCACAAGAATAAAACATGGCATTCAATGCCCATGCATGGGCCATGCATATCACCACTATTATATTCTTTTGGTTTTTACTTTGATTATGGAGTGGATCTTGGTTCTTTGGGAATCAAGCCAAGTGGGCTCTTTTCTTTTCTCCACCATTCTTAGAGCACCACCATTTTGTTTTGTTGAACCATAGTGCATGCATATACAAGTGGAGCCCTTTTTTTATTTCTCTTCACCTAGATCCTTCCACCTTTTTTTCTCCCTTCCATGTGATCTTTAAACACTAGCTCTCTCCTCTCTAGCTCAAACCCCTCTCTTTTCTCAAACCAAAACCTTCCCCTCTCCTCACCTTCATCTCACCTTGCATGATCTTGTTAGATCACATACCCCCACCAAAAACCTAAGACCCTACCCTACCCTCTCTCTTTAAATGTTCTCACTAACCCTAAACCCTCCTCTCTCCTTCTCTCTAATCCGAGCTACCACCCCTACCTACCCCTCTTGCTCAACCCTAACCCTGACCTGCCGAGCTACCCCTCCTTCCCCTAATCTAACCCGAGCAAACCCCAAGCCTAGCTCCATGCCGAGCCTAACCCTAGCTCACCCTCTCTCTCTCTCTCGCTGCCAGCTGTCCCCACTAGTCCGAGCCAGTCTCTCAGCCTCGACGTCCCCACCTGCAGCCACACCCATGCCGAGCCCCAGCTCGAGCACGTGAGGAAGAGGGAAGAAAAGGTGGCCGAGCCACCTTTTCACTTCACCGATTCCCCACGGCATCCTCCTCTCTCCCTCGCCTTTATCTTTTTCCCCACGCGTCCTAGCAACGGCCAGATCCATCCCCAGGGCCTTGCCCTTCCCCTCTCCTTCTCCACCGACGCCACCCTCCCTCTCTGTTCGCCGGCGCCCATCGTCGGTGTCCACCACCGATCCCTCGAACCAGCAGGCGAGCGTGGCGTGGAGGTTGTCGAGGAAGACGCGGAGGTTCCCCGTAGCCACCAGAACCACGCCGCTCTGCCGCAAACGCTAGCTCCGGGTGCGCCTGCAACATCGTCACCCTGCTGCTCCCCGTCCCGATCTGAGCCTGCCAACGAGCCCTCGGTGAGTGCCAAATCCTCCCTGACACCTCCTTCCTCGCTGATGCATCCTATTCTTGCCGAACCACTCGTCGAGTGCCCTCTGTTTGCCGGCGAGCGCGTGCGTCTGTTCGCCGCTGCGTCGCAGAAGTACTCCTAGCCGCATTTCCCTTAACCAGCACCAACCCCCAAGCCACCGTAGTGGTCACCGACGCCTGCGCGCACGCATCGTGTCGCGAGTTCGAGCACCGCTGCGCCCCGCTCCGCGCCGACAGTTTCGCCAGAACGAGGAGAAGAAAAATAGTAGTCGTGCGCGTTTTGCAAATTCCCCCCCCCCCTAGCCTTTTGGCTTTCTAAACCCGTGCTCCAATCGAACCCCACCTGTCAGCCGCTGTTGTAATTTTTACAAAGAGGCACCCCAGGTTCAGCAGCCCCAACCCGCAACCCCTAGCGCCGCCAGGTGTCACGCCTGCATTGGCTACGCGCGCGTATGGGTCCGCGTAACACTAGTCCCACTTGTCAGTGGGGATGGCTAGATAGATCCCGAGTAAGAAAAGACCACCGCACGCCGTGGTTGCCCAGTCAGCACTGGCCCCACCTGTTAGTGACTGGGCCTAGCTGCGGCTGAGTAAAAAGGGCTGCCTGTTTTCTGTTTTAAATAAATGTTTTCAGTAAATGTTTAAATACAAATTCAAATCTGTTTTTAAATAACTTTAAAATTATAAATCCAAATAATACAAATGGTATATGTTTTTGAATCAGAAAAATGAGAGGTATTCAAATATGCCATTCAAATTAATGTTTGAACACTTTAAATTTTCGAGATGATTAAAATTACAAGAAATTGCCCTTTTACTAAATAATTAATAACTTTAATTCTATAACTCCAAATTCGACAAATAATATGTCTAAATCGATCAGCGTGACGAGCCCGTTCTAACTATGCATTCCTTGTTCTGAATTGCAGCATGCATCATATAAATATTAAGTGAACAGCAAGTGTTATGAGAGCAAAACATGACTAAAACTTAATAAAATGCTTTAATCTTGTACCCCACACCTCACCCATGCCATGCTACACTATTGCCATGCGATTTGTGCATCATTCATCATGGCATGCTTGTTTGCTTGTCGCATGTAATTCATATGCTTGTGCACTTTATTTATGTTGGCCCTTGTTTGTTTGGTTCTTCTTCGAATAGACGCCGAGCAGGGGATATATCAGGAATCCCAGGAGCACTATCCAGATCCGTCACTCGCTTCAACTGAGCTGCCAGGCAAGCACTACCACATGCTTGCATACATATAGTACCTATTGCCTCTATCTTATTCTTGCATCATTGAGTCGCGATTGCATTAAAATTGAATCCAAGTATTGCATAGCCTTTACTTTTAAACCCCATCGAAGCTTGTTCCTCCATCCCATGAGCCTTTACTATAGAAGTTGTTTGAGCCATGCGAGTCGTAGAACAGCATGTGTAGGGTATGTGAGTGTCTGATGGATAACGAGGTACCTAAACAACTTAACCTGAGTAGTAATGGGATAACTAATGAAAGTGGCACTGGTGGGCAATATCTGCTATTTGGTTCTTCATGCTCACTTGTGTCCTGTAGGACCCCGAGTACTTGATACCTGTTCCTTGACTATTCGCAATATCCACATCCGGGAGGCCTTATGGACCCCCCTGAGCTAGAGCTTGATTCATTTCTATTTCTTGGGGCCACAAAGTAGTTTGGGACTTTATTACGACCCTGTACTTATGCCATGTTACTGCTTTATTTATGATTGTGCGTGGAGCACCTGTACTGTTTAGGATCATGACACGTTTTCGCTATATCGACAAGCCCAGTCACACTTTCGGGTTCCCAGTCGTTTACAGCCGTCCACACAAACCCTGGGTCCGTTCCGGAGCCGGCCAACTTTGTTGCGGGTAGCTTAGTGGGATGGCCCCCTGAAATATTACTGAATCCTGTGATCGCTTTGTCGTGAATGCCTCGTTGGGTTTTGAGTTGGTTTTTCCGAGGTTGATCGAGTGTGTGTTGCGATTTGTGCACCCCTGCAGGGTAAATCTTTCTGAAAGCCGTGTCCACGGTTATGGATGACTTGGAGCACAGTTTCTCGATCATAGACAAGTATAACTAAAGTACCGCTTTTAATTTGACTAATTACCTGACTAGTAAATAGTGCAATACTCATGGAATGGTTAATAAAACTGCCAATGGATGTGGGTTGTTCGTCCGCCTTCTCGTTGGTAAGCGAGAAGGAGGATGGATTTGTTAATTATACTGTTATAACTGTTGTTACTAATTAACGGACATCCGTCTATCATTGGTTAGGTGGATGGTTAGCGAGTATCTATAGACTTGTTAGTTATTATCTTTTGCTGTAATTGCGTCACCCCAGGTATATGTTCCCTTTAGAGGCATAAAGACTTGCTGAGTACCCCTAGGGTCTCACACGATAAATTGTTTGATTCAGATGAACAGGTGTACTCGCAAGATAGATACTAGGTGGAGGAGACGGATGATGTTGGCAACGATCACTTGGTGTGGAGATTCCAAGAACGGGGATCCGTGAGATCTGTGGGCGGGATGTGTTTATTTATGTGGCATGTTATGCCGATTTGCTTCTTATCCGTACTCGGATCGTGTTTTCCGCTTCCGCCTGATACTCTGATGTTTGATGTATGAGGAGCTATCCTAAAATATTATCTCTATCTAGGATATTTGGATCTTGCCGTATGGCGTTGCAATATTTCTATTTCTTTTAGATGGAGTGGCTTTGAGGACTGTTGTATGTGGCTTGCATACATACTCACTTGTGTATGTAGTTGATCCCTTCGCCTGCCAATTACGCCGCTTGTTCTTGTCCCGATGTCTGAAAGTGGTTAGGACGGCCGAAAGGTCTACCTGTGAGTGGCCCCTAGGCCCCACCGTACTATTTTAACCCCTTTCGCTCATCCAGGCATGTAACTAAGAGCGTAATTCACCGAGGTAGTTACATGGAGTTGCTAGCATCTACTTGGACAAGATAGCTACTAACAACGGAAAGCATGCAAGATCACAAATAACAAAGACATGATAGAATCAATAATCAATCTGAAATAGCATCTCAATATCCATCGGATCCCCGCAAACACAACATGTAGGATTACAAATAGATGATCTTGATCATGAACGGAGCTCACAAGATCTAAACATGATAGCACAAAGGAGAAGAACCAGCCATCTAGCTACTCACGCATCACACTGGAGGCTTGCATGATGATGAAGAAGGCCTCTAGGGTGGATTCTCCCCTCTGGCAGGGTGCCAGGAAGAGCTTCAGATCCCTCCCGATCTAGGGATGGAGATGACGGCGGCTACAGACTCTTTCGTGGAATTTTGATCGCGTACTTAGAGTTTCTGTATCGGAGGCATCTTATAGGCGAAAGGGAAGGCCGAGGGGGTGCCCGAGGCGGCCAGACCACCCCCTGGCACGGGCCAGGCTTGGCCGCGCGATGATGACCCACAAGTATAGGGGGTGTATCGTAGTATTTTCGATAAGTAAGAGTGTCGAACCCAACGAGGAGCAGAAGGTGCTGGCTAGTGGTATGGATCAGGAATTCTCTGCAAATACTTAGCAAACGGATTTTTAGGGGGTTTTGATAAAGCAAGTAAACGAAGTACGAGTAAATAAAAGACAGTAGGAATAAATGCAGCAAGTGGCCCAATCCTTTATGCAGCAAATGACAAGCCGGTTGTATTACTTAAGATGACCAAACGTTCTCGAGGACACATGGGAAGACTGTCAAGTGCTTTCGCTTCATATAGTTGATTAATCTTCTTTAGCTTGCTAAGTGTTGTGTGGGTGAACCTGTGCTAATGTACCGACCTTCCTAGGACTAATACATACTTGTGATTATACCCCTTGCAAACATCCGTAAGTACAAGAGAGTAATTAAGGTAGAAACCTAACCACAGCTTTAAACTCTAAGACCCTTACGTCCCTTGTGCAATGGTTTCCTAACGGGGGTTCAGGTTTCTATCACTCCGGCCACCCCTACGATTAGTAGCCAAATACACAATACACTCCCCTAGGCCCATATAGGTGAAGTGTCATGTAGTCGACGTTCACATGACACCACTAGAAGAAGTACACCACAACTTAAATATCAAACTATTGAATCTTTCTCAACATAACTCCACTACTAACAACATGACTTCTCCCATGTCCTCAAGAACAAAACGAACTACTCACAAGACATCATATGGATCATGATCAGAGATGGAATAATGATGTATAACAATCTGAACATAAACAATAATTCAATGGTTCACTCAATAGCATCAACTATAAAGAGTAATCAACACCAGGAAAGTTTCCCCTATGAACTATGCAAGATTCAACTCAATTGTTACAGCAATATGGAGATGGTGATGAGGGTGCTGATGGTGATGATGGTGGTGATGATGATGATGATCCTGATGAAGTCCAGCTTGATGGTGGTGTTGATGGCGATGATCTCCCCTCTTCGGGAAGGAATTCCCATGTAAATCATGCCGAGAGATCTTTCTCTCTCGGTGTTTTCCGCCCTGCAGAGGCGGCGGAATCTTTCTGTGGTCACTCCCCGAGTCTTATGGTTTCGGGAGGATAATATACGCCAGAGGGGAGAGCCTGGAGTGGGCCAGGGTGGCCACACCACCTGCTGGCGCGACCTAGGGCTGCCCGCGCCAGGGGGTGGTGTGGGCCCCCTGTGGCCCATCTACAGCCCCCCTTCTGGCTTCCTTCGTCTTGTGGAAAAATAGGATTTTCCGTATATTTTCCAGGATTTTCTGATCTTCACAAATTTTGCCTCCAAACATCACCTTTTCCATCAGAATCCTGACTATAGCAGTCCATGCTCCAAAAGTCATCAACCATGCAAAAACAGATGAAATAACATAAGTATCACCTCTCAATATGAAATATATCAATGAATAATAGTGAATTATGACATAGAATAGTGATGCAAAATGGACGTATCAACTCCCCCCAAGCTTAGACGTCGCTTGTCCCCAAGCGAAACTGAGCTCAATAAACATGGCCTCAGGTTTATGGAGTGAAGAGTCGATAAAAGAATACGGACAAGAAGCATCACATTCATCAAATACATAGATCATAATAGAAGACAACTCACTATTATATAACTCAACTTGCAATGAGTAAAGGAAACACAATAAAGATACATAAAGTGAATCATAATTGGTAATGGCAAACTTAGCTCTTGGTCGAAGAATAGTTGATAATTTGATGGAGTTCACAAATAGCTGGTTTTCAATGATAGCTTTCAAAGTAGTAAACATCAAGATAAGAGCAATGTGCAAAACAAGGAACATAAGAAACATGATTGAATAAATCATCATACGAATGAATGAAACACAACAACTCAAAATACTTCCTAAGATAGAAGGGAGTAAGTTTATTGACTTAACTACAAAGTAAAAGAAAGGCCCTTCAAAGAGGGAAGCAGGGATTGCAAGTTTCATAAAGAGCTCCCAAAAATTATGATACTTACTAGCTTTCAACTCTCATTGCCCCTATCATAGGCATATTTAGGTGATTAAGGTTAAAGTGATCAAATATGAGGATATGCATTGACAAGTTGTAAATTGAGAATCTCATGTCCCTTGAATACGAGGGTCACTCCTCATGCTACTCAAGTTTAGTCACCGGTAAGTTCTTGTCATCGTAAGCATATGTGTATCATAGAGAACCACCAACGGGGTACCCCTTGCCTGATGATGCGGAAGAATCCCCATATCAAAATGACAAGGCAAGCAGACAACAAGCATCTCAGTAATCTTCTTATTTACCATGGGAATATGGTGCTTTTTTTCTCTTTCCTCTTTTCATAATCTCTTTTTTTCTTTTTCTCTTTTTTTTCTCAATATCGGACTCTTTTTTTATAAGAAGAATGCTTCATAGATACTCGTTATGGTGATGCTGCAGGTTTCCACCATGTCAGCATGGATTAGACCAGCGGCCCAGGCGTTTCTCTAACACATATGCATAACTCCATGGACTTACAAGCTCCCCTTTCATTTCACACCGACGACATCCATAGACAAAAGAACATGATAGCAACTTGCTACAAAGTACCAGTGCAATGTTGAAAGCGTTCCTCATGACAGCATGGTTCTGCTAATTCACAACTTACAAAGCGCAAGCATATACGCAACATAGGTGAGCACAATGGTTCAAGTTTATTAAGTGCAAGAAAGTAAAGTGTGCCATCAAGTTCGTGAGAGCTTTAATCACTAATTTTCACATAACAAGTTTAATTTGGGAGGTAGATAAAACAAGAATTTACTTGGAATAGCAATAGTGCTAATAGGTAGGTATGGTGGACACAAATGGCAAAGGTTTTGGTTCAAAGGAGGTGGATGCACGAGAAGAATTCCCTCTCAGTATAGGTTTTTGGCTAGCAAGGTTGGGTAGCAAGTATAAGAGTTGAAGGAAACAACCAAACATACAAGTGATAAAGACAAACATGCAATCTTCCTCGGAAGCACAAAAGATCTTAACTAGAGAATACTAAACTTATGAGCAAATCAAGAAAGAAAGATGATGAAATTATTTTTCTTTAAAGGACTTTTATCTTTTTCATTCAACTCTCAAAAATAGTGTTGCTACTGACCGAGCCAGGTTTGCGAAAACCAACTAAATTAACTCCCAAAGTGATACCAATACTAACAACAAGATCAATCATATAACCACGAATTGAAAACTAATATAGGCTATGCAAAAGAGTGAATGATAGAACTTCTCATTAATATCTCATAACGACAACTCACACCAATGGATACATATCTAACGAGAGAGGGGACACTTACATAATGCAAACCATCCTACATAATAACTTATCTATTCATGATATGACTCTACTAAAAAGGTAAAAAGATAGAAGATAGTGATGTGATACCACGGCACTCCCCCAAGCTTGGAACAAACCAAGGGGATGCCAAACCTGATGACGAATTACTCCTTTTGTGGTGGTGGTATCCTCTCGATGAGCTTCTTGACCAATTTCCCCAAGTCCTCAATCTCGAAGGTGAGTGTATGAATCAACTCCGAGTTGTGCTTGATGCGGTGCATGATCATGTCGGATTGTGGATCCCAACTCTTGTGATTCTTTTTCCGCTCTTCCCCCTTGGAGTCTTCTTTTCCTGCATGGTTATGGATAAAGGTATGGAAGGGACTCTTGGTGCTTGGAGAAGGTGACCGTGGAGCCAAACTGTGACGAGGAGCTTTCCACCCAGTCTGCATCCGTGCAGTCCTTCTGATCCTGGCAGGGTTCGACACCACTCCAATGCTTGCAACGGTAGTGCCGGTGTGCTTTGCCTCCTCTTCACCTTCACTCTTGATCTCCTTCTCCTTTCCGGGGTTTTGGAGGTCTTCCTCCATAGGCTCGTTCCTTTATCCTTGGCGGACACCATTGTGCTTCTAAGCTTTCAAAGATAGTTCCTGGCAGAAACAGATCGAAACAAAAACACGACGAAAACACGATATGCGAACCTCGGGAGATCCAGGGGGTTATATAATACGAAGTTTCATATCAAAAGGAAGGTACTGGGGGAAAACGAGTCGGAGGCGGAGTCCGGGGTGGACTCACCACCTGGTGGCGCGGCCAGGGGTGGGCCCACGCCACAGGGTGGTGTGAGCCACCCTGGCTCCGTTTCCGACCCTTTTTCACTTCATAACTTTCCTTATTGGCTAGAAACTGCAAAAATATAGTTGGATAGCATTTTCGCGGAACTTTTCTTACCAGAACTGTTACCTATTTGAAAACGGACTCTGCAGGTCTCTGAATTTGGTATCTAGTAGATTCTTCCAGAGTCACCACTTGAATAACATCAATATCTTCATCTTCATACACTTAATACTTGAGTCATAAAACCTTTCCCTTCCTCATTACACCATTTTCTCCACTACCTGGAAATTTCTTTCACACAAAACTTCACACAGTTCTCATTAGCAACATTAGTATAAGTGGAATGATAAAACCTTTTGAGTCCAACTTCAACTTAAAACCATCAAAACAAAATCTACTGAAACAACTCCTTCCGAAAACCCAAAAAGAATTCAAAAAGGAAATCGAATAAAGAAGCAAATGCAAGATTGGCAAAATCTGTCAAAACAGACCAGCAGGTAAAGATCAATTTTTTCGAAAATCTTTTGTTGCTCAAATCAAAAAGTGAAAAACTAATGAAAGTTAAATAACTACCTGGGTCAGAAGCACAAAAACTTACAGCTCAATCCGACATACAGAGATCTCTCACGAATTTTTACGGTGAAGCACAAAAATCTGTTTCGGGACAGCAACTTCCCCAAATCTTACTTCTCTCTCATTAGAGGTTGATCTTGACACAAAAACAAAACGGATAAGGATAAGGAGAGGTTATTACCGAAGTAATAACTTCCAAGACTCAAATAAGCAAAAACAAATTGGGTTGTCTCCCAAAAAGCTCTTTCTTTATAGCCATTAAGATGGGCTTGATAATTTTGAAGATGCTCACTCAGGAATATGAATTGAAGTGAAAGAGAGCATTACGAAGCAAAAACACACACACACATTTAAGTCTAACCCACTTCCTATGCAAGAGATTTTTTCAAACAAACAAGTTGTTAAAACCAAAGGCTACTTGCATAAGAAGGCAAAAGAAGTGCAACATAAAAACTTTCAGCATAAAACGAGGAAATTTGATATTATTGAGATGCATAAGAACACTTTTCCCTCTCTCATAGTAACTTTCAGTATCATGCATAAACTTAACAATATAGCTATCACAAGGACCATCGTAACAATGATCACTTATTCTAACAGAAAACACAGGAATACTAGCTCTCATAACACTACTTTGTGAAACAATATTAGAGGTATCCTTACAAAGGATAGTGTATCCCTCTTCTTCATACTTAGTGACAAAGTCTTTCACATTTTATATTATAGGTTCATCAACCCTTTGTTTATCAGGTTCAACAGCTTTATTCGTACTTTCATTAACCATACTAGCTATCATAGAATGTTCCTTTATCTTAACTGGGAAAGGCATTTTCTCAATATAAGGTTTAGGTAAAACATGATTAGCAGTATAAACTTCAGTATTTCTTGCAGGAACACTCTTAGCAACATCTTTATAAGGTTCATGATACTTATTCCACTTCTCTTTAGGCACTTCAATATAGGAAGCAAAAGCCTTAAAATAAGAAGCAATAGCTTGAGAGTCTAGACCATAAGCATTTTCAATATTTTGAAAGTCATAAGTTCCCATAAAAGATTCAATGCATTCATAATCATAATTTATACCTGACTTTCTACCTTTGTCATTCTCCCATGCTTCAACATTGTCTTGAATACGGTCCAGAAGATCCCATTTAGCTTCTTCTTCCATGCGAGTGAATGATCCAGCACAAGAAGCATCCAATAAATCCTTATCATGAAGAGGAAGCCTTGCATAAAAGTTATTAATAATAATATTGTTGGGGAGCTCATGAAGGGGACATTTGAGCATTAGTAACTTCAATCTCCCCCAAGCTTGAGCTGTACTCTTGTCAACACCCGTATTTTTAATCCAGATGCCCGTTATGCCATACCTCGCAATCCCAGGATTACCATTTTTGGGAGACATAACGGATTGGATATCACAGTACATCATCCATTACAAACCATACATAAGGTTTTACACAAATAAGGATCTCATGATCCAGTCTTTAATACAACAAGCAGCGGAAATAAACGATAGCGTAGCGGTGGGGTCCATCTTCAGGGGCACAGGCCATGCTGACGAAGGCAGATAGTCCTAGTTATCATAGCCGTCCTGCTGACCATCATCTTGATAATCTCCTTCATAGTCTGTCCATGATAATAGCCAGGGACAAAAGCCATGAGTACTCTTTAAGTACTCGCAAACTACTACAAACGAGGGGTATAATTCTAAGTTAAAGTACTGAATCTAAGGTAACTATCAAGTTAAGTTTGAAACCTAAGCTGAGTCCTGAAGCAAGAAAAGATAAAGTAAAGTTCTAGAATCACTTAAGTTGGAAAGCTTTTATCATTAACACAACCCTGTTATGGTTAAGTCAAGGTTCATCATTCATTTCCAAGTTATTTAGAAAACATCTGACAACGAAACAGTATGGCCATTCCAACTGTCCATAACCGCGGACGCGGCTATTTGAATAGTTTGACACTCTGCAGAGGTAGTACACTTTCACCACAAGATTCGATACATCTGTCAGGGATAACCCTGAATCATCATACTTAGTATGCAGATAATCAAACATAACCTTCCTTTTACACACCCTAGTATAAGCACCTCTCCTATGAGCATGGCCTCCCAACCATGACCATCAGTCATCTTGGGCACTGCATAGGTGGACATCATTGAGAGGTAGCCTCAGCTCAAACCTCTCCCGTGAGGGAACTAATACTAATGCATATAAATTTCCAGCTAAGCCTTACCCAATTCAGGTAATGTGGTTGTACGGTAAATTTGGAATGGTATCGCATCCGAATCCAACCATCAGTTTTATAAAAGGGTTAAGGCTCATGCCTCATCATTTTCATCATCACAAACCAGTTGTGTTTTGCAACACATGTCAAAACATCTCAATAGAATGACTCATCATTCCAAGGTTTTCATAACTCATTTTCACCAAGTGTTCCCATCTAAAGTGACTCAAGTTTTTGAGCTATTCTAAAGTACTAAGTTAAGAGTATTCACTAAGGTGGGAAGATGGGATCAATCTCATGCCATAGAATGACATCTAAAGGTTTCTAAGTAGGTCAAGTTTTATACTCTTTATGCTACCTTCAAAATTAAGTAAAGAACTTTGTGTAAACTAAGGGAGGTAAAACTTGTCAATAAGACTTGGGGTACTAATAGTTAAAGGGGTGTGATCAAAGCATGCTTATGGCATCTTTGCTAAACCATCTAGTTTTATTCTAGCTTGCTAACAATAGCTTGCTAAGGTATGTTTTGCCAGGGTTATGTTGCCACTAATAGCTTGCCTTGGTTGGTGTAGTGGTTGAAGTTTTCTTCTTCTTCTTCTTGGTAGAACTCCTCCTCCTCGAAAGCTTGGTCGGTACTAGCGTCTATAAATATATATGGAGTAGACAATGACCAAACAATACTTAACTAGGCTAAGTAGCATTCTAAAACACACAATTGATGATCTATTATCATCACAAGCATCACAAGTTTAATTCAATAGTTCCAACCTTTTTTATTTTGGAAAAGTAATTTCTACTCATTGAAATATTAACTAAAATTTAATATTCACCACTAAAATATGGGATCATGTGGACTCATGTCCTCACCACATATTCTAACATGTGGGAATGAGATTTAAGGGTTGGATCAATATTACTTTGGTTTAAGTTCATTATTTAATGATTTAAAGTGACTAGAAATGCCTATATAGCACTATTTTGGTACTAGTCCAAAGTCACTGTATGTAAACCATAATATTATTACATATTTAGATAGATATGATGAAATATGATTTTTGAGAGTTGGAATCAACTCGAAAGCTAACTTGGTTGATTTTATAAAAATGTTTCAAGTTGCAAAATCTTCTGTCTTCTTATTTTTATTAGGAGAAATCTACAACTCTAAATGAATTAAATCCAACGGGCTTGGATAGATCATTTAAATACCTTTCAGACAAAATTAGTTTCATGCAATTTGGATTTGTCAAACTCACAGAATTGAATTTTGAAACACTGGACAGAAACTATATTCTAACTAAAAAGAAAAATCCAGGTTTGAATCTGTGGGCTAACGCGGGAAAGGGAATGGGCTGGCCCAGTGGCACTCCACGGCGTGGGGCTCAGCTGACAGGGGGTCCCACTTGTCAGTGGCACTTAAACGCGAAACGGTACGCGCGCTGTGGGCCATGCGATTAGAGGCTAGATCTACGGCTGAGGTTCGTCGTCGACGACGAACAGGTCACCGACGAGCTCGAACCCTAGCGGCTCGGTGGGGGTCTACTGGGGGCGTACCCTGGCTCCAGCTGGGTCGTCGAGGCGGGCAAACAATGTGGAAGATGACGGCGAGGCGAGGCGTGGTCGTGGCGGAGCTTGCGGTGGCCGGAATCAACAGCACCCTTCTTCTCCCGAGGCGGCGGCTCCAGCTCCAATTCCGGCGAGTTGCTGCTCCACTTGCTCCAGCGAGAGGTGGGTGAGGTTCAGAGAGGTGAGGGGACTGGAATGGTGTGAGTCTTTGGTGCTGGGGAGGGCTCCTTTTATAGGCTCGACGGTGAGACCGAGCGGGATGGGCGGTCGACGGTGGCGACATGGCTACGGCGAGCTAGCAGCATGGCTGGGGATTGCGATCAGTGGGCGGTTCCCTGGCGGTGCTCTAGGACTTCAATGCGGCCGTAGGGGCGGTGGCACGCAGTCGGGGCGAGGTGGCGCTCTGCGTGGCCGAAGTGGCTGTGTCCATGGCGAGCGGTGGATGTGGGGCTTTAGGCGGCGAACGGGGGTGTCTGGGGTGTTCTCCAGGTCGAGGCGGAGCGGTGGGCGCGGGCTGGTGCCAAGGGGCGGTCTGTGCGAGCGGGGACAGTGCGCGCTCTGCGGGCGGCATCGGCATGGTTCAGTGGCACTAGGCGCGGGTTCTCCTCTGTGGTCCACGGCGGCTCTTGGCTTGGGCAAGGGACAGAGAGGGGTGGTGCGGTGCTGGCTACCTCCTAGACATGGAGAGGAAAGAGGAGGTGGTCTGCTGCAGCGGGGCAAGTTTGGCCAGCAAGGGTGGTGCTCAGCATGGCATGGCATTGCTACTAGGGTGTAGGGGATGGGTTGCAAATGTCATGGTTTGATCAGAGGGGGACAAAGAGATTAAATGGAGATCAAATGGGGGCAAAACTCTGTTCAAAACAGTGAGCTAGGATTAGAGGTGTGATTTTGCCTGCCAAGTGTTTGATAAAATGGCCGCAAGAGAAAAAGTTTTGAATTTTGAGTTCAAAAATTTTGGTGATCTCCACTAGTGATAGCTAGTCTCTGGTTGCAAGGGTTTTGAAAATGGTGCTCAAATAGATGGTTTTTGAAATAGGGGTGATCTATGCATATGCATTAGATTCAATTTTAAACTGTCATTTAAATTAGTTTATAGAATGTGTTTAGTAGATCAAAAGGTGGTCCTTGGTACCTCGTTATGTGTACTAGAAAGGGGTGTAAAGATCAAGAACTGTTTCTGTTAAGAAATGAGTACTAGGAATAGCCAAAGTAGGCATGAGAGTTAAATTTGTCAAAATGACCATTCCTTCTTTTGAATTCTTTTTTATTTGATTTTCTTTAGGAAAAGTTTGGGAATGATGTAGATGATGTTTAAATCACCTAAGAAACATTTTACAAGTATTGGATCAATCAATCATGGCAATTCAAACAACTCCTATTTTAAATGCACACATATATGAATGCTTTCATTTTAAATTTGGAAAAGTTTTTGTTAACCCCATTTTTGGATGATTTGATCATGATAAGCTTGGATTAAAGTTTTGGGATGTTACAAACCTTCCCCCCTTAAACAAAATCTCGTCCCAAGATTTACAAAGAAAACTAGGAACTAAAGAGATCTGGGAACTCTGTCCTAATGTAATCTTCGCGTTCCCAAGTAGCTTCCTCCTCGGTATGGTTGCTCCACTGAATCTTGAGAAACTTGATACTCCTGGTCTTGGTGGTTCTGTAGGCTTCCTCTAAGATACGGATGGGCACTTCCCGATAGGTCAGGTCATTGTTGATTTCCACAGCTCTGTGATCGATGTTCTTGAAAACTTCAGTCTTCTCAGGCACTTCCAAGCATTTGCGAAGTAACGAGATATGGAACACATTATGGATGGCTGACATCTCTTCAGGCAATTCCAGCTGATACGATACTTCTCCTCGATGGTTTAGAATCTTGAAAGGTCCGATATATCTGGGAGCTAACTTTCCCTTCAGACTAAAGCGTTGAGTTCCCTTTAATGGTGAAACCTTGAGATATACAAAATCTCCGACATTGAAAGTCAGGTCTCTCCTTCTCTTGTCAGCATAGCTCTTCTGTCTGGATTGGGCGGTCTTGAGGTGCTCACGAACTTTGTGAACTTTCTCTTCTGCTTCTCGGAGAATGTCGGGTCCAAAGATCTGACTCTCTCCTACTTGTGACCAATTCAAAGGGGTACGACACTTTCTTCTGTATAGGAATTCAAAGGGTGTCATCTACAAACTAGCTTGATAACTGTTGTTATATGAGAATTCTGCGAAAGGCAGGCAGTCTTCCCATTTTGATCCGTATTCCAACACACAAGCTCTAAGCATATCCTCCAAGATCTGGTTAACTCTCTCAGTTTATCCATCTGTTTGCGAGTGATACGCGGTGCTGAAGTTCAACTTGGTTCCTAATCCTTCCTAAACTTTCTGCCAAAATCTTGAGGTAAACTGGGTTCCTCGATCTGATATGATGGTCTTGGGGGTTCCATGCAGACTAACAATTCTAGCAATGTACAGCTCTGCTAGTTTTGCACTCTGGTAGGTTGTCTTGACTGGTATGAAGTGGGCTACCTTGGATAGTCTATCAACTCTGACCCAGATTGAGTCATTCCCCCTACTAGAAGTAGGTAAACCGGTGATAAAATCCATTCCGACGGAATCCCATTTCCATTCCGGAATCTGCAATGGTTGCAATAGTCCTGCAGGTCTCTGATGTTCTGCTTTGACTCTTCGACAGATGTCACATTTGGCGATGTAGCTTCCAATCTCTCTCTTCATCTTATGCCACCAAAATTGCTCTTTCAAATCCTGATACATCTTTGTTCCTCCGGGGTGGATAGAATAAAGAGTATCATGAGCTTCCTTCATGATAACCTCCTTCAGCTCCGAATCTGCTGGCACACAGATACGTCCTTTGTACCATAGTACACCTTCTTCGTCTTCGGTGAATCCAGGTACCTTGCCGGTACCAATACGATGTTTGATTCCGTCGATACTTTCATTCCCTTTCTGGGCTTCCTTGATTTGGCTAATCAACGTGGGTTGAAGTTCAATGCTAGCTAGGAATCCTTTGCTAACTAACTCAGTCCTGAACTGCTCCAACTCCTCATACAAACTTGGTTGCTTCTCTTTGATCATGGTGTTCAGCCTACACGGCAATCTGCTAAGAGCATCCGCTACCACATTGGCTTTGCCGGGGTGATAGTGAATGTCAAGGTCATAATCCTTGATTAACTCTATCCATCTTCTTTGCCTCATATTCAGATCCTTCTGGGTGAAGATATACTTCAAGCTCTTATGATCCGAGTAAATCTCACAACGATTACCCATCAAATAATGACGCCATGTCTTCAACGCTATAACCACAGCTGCTAGCTCAAGATCATGGGTCGAATAGTTCTGCTCATGCTGCTTCAATTGTCGAGACAGATACGCGATGACTTTGCCTTCTTGCATCAATACACATCCTAGACCAATCTTGGATGCATCACAATACACATCAAACGGCTTCTTGATGTCTGGCATGATCAAAATTGGGGCAGATATCAATCTCTTCTTCAGCTCCTGGAAACTGGCTTTACACTTGTCTGTCCATTCAAACTTCTTGTCCTTCTTTAACAATTGGGTCATTGGTCGGGCTATGCTCGAAAATCGTTCTAAGAACTTGCGGTAATATCCCGCTAATCCGAGAAATGAACGAACTTGGGTTTGATTGGTTGGGGCTTCCCATTCTTCGACATCTTTGATCTTGGCGGGGTCAACAGAGACTCCTCCGGCAGACACAATATGTCCTAGGAATCCTACTTCTTTCAGCCAAAACTCACGATTCTTTGAACTTGGCATATAACTGATGCTCTCTCAGGGTTTCTAGGATGATTCTCAGATGTTGCTCATGCTCTTCTTCTGACTTGGAGTAGATAAGGATGTCGTCGATAAACACAACTACAAACTTATCTAGGAAATTCATAAAGATCTTATTCATGAGATTCATGAAATAAGCAGGGGCATTGGTTAATCCAAAAGACATAACTGTATACTCGTATAAACCATAGCGAGTAGTAAAGGCGGTCTTCGGAATATCCGTTGCACGAATCTTAAGTTGGTGATAACCAGTCCTAAGATCAATCTTTGAGAATACCTGAGCTCCAGTCAACTGATCAAATAGATCCTCTATCTTTGGCAAGGGGTACTTGTTCTTGATAGTGACATCATTCAACTTTCTGTAGTCTGTACACAGACGGTTGCCTCCATCCTTCTTGTTGACGAATAACACTGGTGATCTCCATGGCGATGCACTTGCCTGAATCAAGCCTGTTGCTAACATGGCATCCAACTGCTTCTTTAGTTCTACTAACTCTAAGGGGTTCATGGTATAGGGTCTCTGGGCTATAGGTCCGGTTCCGGGGATTAGTTCGATAATGAACTCAATATCCCTATCCAGGGGCATACCTGGCAATTCATCTGGGAATACGTCGGGGTATTCACAAACTAATCTGACTTGGTCAATGGTAGGCAGGGCTACACTCTTGTTGCACTTGAATTGACGGGGTAAGGTTTCAGATATATGCTCTACTGTTACTCCAGAACTACTGGTCATGGTAATGGATTTCTTAGCACAGTCTATCAATCCTTTATGCCTTGACATCTAGTCCATACCTAGTACTACTTCCAATCCTTTGGTTCCAAGTACAATTAGGTTGGCATAAAAATCTATCCCATGAATTCTGATAGGTACAACTTTGCAAATTTTTCTAGCTTTTGTTGTTAAACCGGGGATTTGAACTATCATGACATGCTTCAGGTTGGTTGGGCGAATCTTACTAGTGCATACAAATTCTTTGGTGACAAATGAATGCGATGCTCCAGAATCAAACAATACTCTTGCTAAAACTAAGTTGACAGAAAACATACCCAGCACTACATCTGGCGCTTCCTGGGCTTCTTCTGCGTTCATGTGGAAGAGACGACCATTGCGGTTGTGCGGGTTCCCTGGGGCAAATCTCCTTCCTGGTTGAACAGGACGCTGCTACTGAGCTGGGGCATTCACAGGGGCATTGGCGGCAGTCTTCTTGGGACACTCATTGGAGTAGTGACCCTTCACTCCACACTCAAAACAAGTGATCTGGGACTTGTCCTTGACTGCGACAGGTACAGCATTGCTGCCAGTTCTGGGGGCAGTGTTGTTGTTGTTGTTCTTGGGAGGGGCACGGTTGAAGTTGTTGGCATTGCCGGAGTGGTGATTGTTTCCTCCGGACTTCACATTTCCTCCGCTACGGTTGGGGTAGCTTGGGCGAGGATTTGGGGGTCGGTTGTTCCTTGGTGCATATCCTAGTGAGGGGTTAGGACGGTACTTCTGGTGACTACTAGATCCAGATTGCTGCATCATACGACGCTTGCGGTTGTCGTTTGCCTGGTTAATCTTCCCTTCCATCTGAATGGCAGAGTCGACTAGCTCTTCGAGATCCTAGAAACGGATGTTGGCGAACAACACGATCTCATCATGCAGTCTGTTTAAGAATCTCTCCTTCTTCTTGGCCTCCGTGTTGATTTCATCCGGTGCATATCTGGCAAGTGACAAGAATTTGTCACGGTACTCTACCACAGTCAATCTTCCTTGCTTCAGTTCACGGAATTCATCTCTCATCCTGTTGACGAGACCTTGCGGCACATGGGTGCGGCTGAACTTGACCTTGAATGCTTCCCAGGTCATCACCTGGCCATGGTGCATATTGCGGATGCTATTCCACCAAGCTCTTGCATCTCCCGCTAGATAGTGGGTGGAAAAGAGAACTTTCTCATTCTCATCAACTCCGGCAACTTCGAGGTTGTTTTCCATGGTCTGTAACTAGTCATCAGCATCTAATGGGTTCTCAGATTGGTTGAAGATTGGGGGATTGGTATTCTGAAATTTTTTGAGTTTAGATCCATGGTGATCCTGATTTCCATGTCCTTCGTTGTTGAGAGCCATTTGGGCGATCTGCTGCAATGTTGCTAAGTTGGCTTGACGCTCGGCTCTGCTTGCTTCACGGTCTGCGATGAGATTCTGCAAGATCTGCAGCATTGGGTCCTGCGATGAGCTACTCCCTCCTTGGTTTCCACGAGTCATCAGAAGATTGAGATAGATATAGGGGTAAGAGGGAAATTCTAAGGTTCATGGTTTAGGGTTTTCAAAGCTAAAACTTTGAGTTAGACTCAGGTTTTTCAACTAACTTCAGTTTCATTCATGCAAGCAAGCACACGATACAACACACACCACAACAATCAAAGGGGAAAACAGATGGTTTTAAGAACCATTCTGCAAGCTACGATACAATGAGATGATACATCTCATGCTACGACAGTGCTCTAGTGCATCTACTCATAGTCGATGAAGTTGGAGTCTTCATCATCAGTGTAGAAGTCCATAGCATCCTCTGCCAGAAAGTCATCATCGTTGTTGAGGTAAGAATCCATATCTCCCTGGATGTCTTCACCCTCATCTTCTTCTTCTTTTGCTGCAAGCTGAGCTTCCTGCTCCTTGACGGTCTTCTCGAGGTCGGCCACCTTCTTGTGAAGACGGGCTATGGTGCAATCCTTCTTGGCACGCTGGCGACGAAGAGACTGGCGGTCTTGGACGAGCAATGCGAAAGTCTGGGCCTTCTGGTCGGCAATGGCACAGTTCTGGTTGGCTAACTCTCTGGCATTGTCCAGTTCCTGCTGTCGGTCATGAAGCAAGAAGTCAAGGTTCTCCACTTGACGCCTCAATTTTGAGTGACTTGGCATCTCCATCGGCATTCCCATGAAGTCACGTCTTGCATAGTGGGCAAAACGGGTTCCTTGAATCTTGTTGACGCTGAGGGCACATAGACGTGCGAGAGCTTCATGCATTGCCCTGGCTGGTGCCAGTTGTTCTCTCTCACAGAGAACTGAATTCTCCCGGAGGTTGGTGCTTTGATGCTTCCTCGAAGATCTGCGGTGACTAGCCATTGTAGGTCTCCTCATGGGGGTCCTGGAAGTTGAGCTCCAAGAAACTCCGGATGTGGGCGTCCCAGTAATTCCGATAGTGAATCCAGATCCCTCTCGAAGATCAGCTGACCTCCGTTTCCCAACTGGTAAAACTTGCTGAACTGAGTCTCCATCTACAAGAATTTAGGATGAGGAAGTTAGTGAAGTGATCAAGTGTGTCCAATTTTAAGTAGTAATGTAAGAATTTTGAGGAACATGTATTTTTGAGAAAGAATGAGTTCACAAGGGTAAGAGAGGAAATAGTTTTTCATAAATACTCACTTTGGTTTTGAAGCTAAGTTTTTGGTTTGGATGTCCATTCTAACTAGGGTCTCTTATGGTCAGGATGGCTCTGATACCAACTTGTCAACACCCGGATTTTTAATCCCAGATGCCCGTTATGCCATACCTCGCAATCCCAGGATTACCATTTTTTCGAGACATAACGGATTGGATATCATAGTACATCATCCATTACAAACCATACATAAGGTTTTACACAAATAAGGATATCATGATCCAGTCTTTAATACAACAAGCAGCAGAAATAAACGATAAGCGTAGCGGTGGGGTCCATCTTCAGGGGCACAGGCAATGCTGACGAAGGCAGATAGTCCTAGTTATCATAGCCGTCCTGCTGACCATCATCTTGATAATCTCCTTCATACTCTGGCCATGATAATAGCCAGGGACAAAAGCCATGAGTACTCTTTAAGTACTCGCAAACTACTACTAAAAAGGGGTATAATTCTTAGTTAAAGTACTGAATCTAAGGTAACTATCAAGTTAAGTTTAAAACCTAAGTTGAGTTCTGAAGCAAGAAAAGATAAAGTACAGTTCTAGAATCACTTAAGTTGGAAAGCTTTTATCTTTAACACAACCATGTTGTGGTTAAGTCAAGGTTCATCATTCATTTCCAAGTTATTTAGAAAACATCTAACAACGAAACAGTATGGCCATTCCAATCGCCATAATCATGACGCGGCTATTCGAATAGTTTGACACTCTGCAGAGGTGGTACACTTTCACCACAAGATTCGATACATCTGTCAGGGATAACCCTGAATCATCATACTTAGTATGCAGATAATCAAACATAACCTTCCTTTTACACACCCTAGTATAAGCACCTATCCTATGAGCATGGCCTCCCAACCATGACCATCAGTCATCTTGGGCACTGCATAGGTGGACATCATTGAGAGGTAGCCTCATCTCAAACCTCTCCCGTGAGGGAACTAATACTAATGCATATAAATTTCTAGCTAAGCCTTAACCAATTCAGGTAATGTGGTTGTACGATAAATTTGGAATGGTATCGCATCCGAATCCAACCATCAGTTTTATAAAAGGGTTAAGGCTCATGCTTCATCATTTTCATCATCACAAACCAGTTGTGTTTTGCAACACATGTCAAAACATCTCAACAGAATGACTCATCATTCCAAGATTTTCATAACTCATTTTCACCAAGTGTTCCCATCGAAAATGACTCAAGTTTGATCTATTCTAAAACACTAGGTTAAGAGTGATCACTATGGTGGAAAGGTGGGATCAATCTCATACCATAGAATGACATCTAAAGGTTTCTAAGTAGGTCAAGTTTTATACTCTTTATGCTACCTTCAAAATTAAGTAAAGAACTTTGTGTAAACTAAGGGAGGTAAAACTTGTCAATAAGACTTGGGGTACTAATAGTTAAAGGGGTGTGATCAAAGCATGCTTATGGCATCTTTGTTAAACCATCTAGTTTTATTCTAGCTTGCTAACAATAGCTTGCTAAGGTATGTTTTGCAAGGGTTAGCTTGCCACTAATAGCTTGCCTTGGTTGGTGCAGTGGTTGAAGTTTTCTTCTTCTTCTTCTTCTTGGTAGAACTCCTCCTCCTCGAAAGCTTGGTCGGTACTAGCGTCTATAAATATATAGGGAGTATACAATCACCAAACAATACTTAACTAGGCTAAGTAGCATTCTAAAACACACAATTGATGATCTATTATCATCACAAGCCTCACATGTTTAATTCAATAGTTCCAACCTTTTTATTTTGGAAAAGTAATTTCTACTCATTGAAATATTAACTATAATTTAATATTCACCACCAAAATATGGGATCATGTGGACTCATGTCCTCACCACATATTCTAACATGTGGGAATGATATTTAAGGGTTGGATCAATATTACTTTGGTTTAATTTCATTATTTAATGATTTAAAGTGACTAGAAATGCCTATATAGCACTATTTTGGTACTAGTCCAAAGTCACTGTATGTAAACCTTAATATTTTATACATATTTAGATAGATATGATGAAATATGATTTTTGAGAGTTGGAATCAACTCGAAAGCTAACTTGGTTGATTTTATAAAAATGTTTCAAGTTGCAAAAGCTTCTGTCTTCTTATTTTTATTAGGAGAAATCTACAACTCTAAATGAATTAAATCCAACGGGCTTGGATAGATCATTTAAATACCTTTCAGACAAAATTAGTTTCATGCAATTTGGATTTGTCAAACTCACAGAATTGAATTTTGAAACACTGGACAGAAACTATATTCTAACTAAAAAGAAAAATCCAGATTTGAATCTGTGGGCAAACGCGGGAAAGGGAATGGGCCGGCCTAGTGGCGCTCCGCGGCGCGGGGCTCAGCTGACAGGGGGGTCCCACTTGTCAGCGGCACTTAAACGCGAAACGGTACGCGCGCTGTGGGCCGTGCGATTAGAGGCTAGATCTATGGCTGAGGGTCGTCAAACGGCCAATGTGTCGCCAAGCTCGAACCCTAGTGGCTCGGTGGGGGTCTACTGGGGGCGTACCAGGGCTCCAGTTGGGTCGGTGAGGCGGGCAAACTACGTGGAAGATGACGGTGAGGCGAGGCGTGGTCGCGGCGGAGCTTGGGATGGCCGGAATCAACGGCACCCTTCTTCTCCTGAGGCGGCAGCTCCGGCACCAATTCCGGCGAGCTGCTGCTCCACTTGCTCCGGCGAGAGGTGGGTGAGGTTCAGAGAGGTGAGGGGAGTGGAATGGTGTGAGTCTTTGGTGCTAGGGAGGGCTCCTTTTATAGGCTCGACGGTGAGACCGAGCGGGATGGGCGGTCGACGGTGGCGACATGGCTATGGCGAGCTAGCGGCATGGCTGGGGATTGCGATCGGTGGGCGGTTCCCTGACGGTGCTCTAGGACTTCAATGCGGCCGTAGGGGTGGTGGCACGCGGTCGGGGCGAGGTGGCGCTCTGCGCGGCCGAAGTGGCTATGTCCACGGCGAGCGGTGGATGTGGGGCTTTGGGCGGCGAACGGGGGTGTCTGGGGTGTTCTCCAGGTCGAGGCGGCGAGTGCGGTTAGTGCCAGGGGGATGCACGCTCTGCAGGCGGCATCGGCATGGTTCGGTGGCACTGGCGCAGGTTCTCCTCTGTGGTCCACGGCGACTCTTGGCTCGGGCAAGGGACAGAGAGGGGCGGTGCGGTGCTGGCTACCTCCTAGACATGGAGAGGAAAGAGGAGGTGGTCTGCTGCAGCGGGGCAAGTTTGGCCGGCAAGGGTGGTGCTCGGCATGGCATGGCATTGCTACTAGGGTGTAGGGGATGGGTTGCAAATGGCATGGTTTGATCAGAGGGGGACAAAGAGATTAAATGGAGATCAAATGGGGGCAAAACTCTATTCAAAACAGTGAGCTAGGATTAGAGGTGTGATTCTGCCTGCCAAGTGTTTGATAAAATGGTCGCAAGAGAAAAAGTTTTGAATTTTGAGTTCAAAATTTTTGGGTGATCTCCACTAGTGATAGGTAGTCTCTGGTTGCAAGGGGTTTGAAAATGGTGCTCAAATAGATGGTTTTTGAAATAGGGGTGATCTATGCATATGCATTAGATTCAATTTTAAACTGTCATTTAAATTAGTTTATAGAATGTGTTTAGTAGATCAAAAGGTGGGCCTTGGTACCTCATTATGTGTACTAGAAAGGGGTGTAAAGATCAAGAACTGTTTCTGTTAAGAAATGAGTACTAGGAATAGCCAAAGTAGGCATGAGAGTTAAATTTGTCAAAATGACCATTCCTTCTTTTGAATTCTTTTTTATTTGATTTTCTTTAGGAAAAGTTTGGGAATGATGTAGATGATGTTTAAATCACCTAAGAAACATTTTACAAGTATTGGATCAATCAATCATGGCAATTCAAACAACTCCTATTTTAAATGCACACATATATGAATGCTTTCATTTTAAATTTGGAAAAGTTTTTGTTAACCCCATTTTTGGATGATTTGATCATGATAAGCTTGGATTAAAGTTTTGGGATGTTACAACTCTCTCCATCAAGAGGCCAAAAGTTGTATATTTGATTCCGATCTTTATGAATCTCACTAGGAGGATAAAACTTTGAATAAAGAGAGGCATTATTTCCTCCCATTCCAGAGCTTGACCATTCTTCAGCAGCTTATACCAGTCCTCAGCTCTTCCTTTCAGTGATAATGAGAATAACTTCTTCTTAACTTGATCTGTAGTAATACCTGCACACTTGAACAACCCGCATAATTCGTGTATAAAGAGTAAATGATCACCGGGATGGACAGTTCCATCCCCAACATAGTAGTTATCCATAACAAGATCAATAATTCTTGTAGGTATTTTGAAAACATCATTCTCAGCAGGTGGTGGCTTATCTACTACCTTAGAAGTGGTAGTAGCATTACCAAATAAGAAACTCAGCGAATTATCCATAATGAAAATAAAGCAACTAACAAAAGTAAACAATACTCACAGTAGAAGTTACCTTTACCAGTTCCACTCTCCAATAGCGCTTCACTCCCCGGCAACAGCGCTAGAAAATAGTCTTGATGACCCACAAGTATAGGGGGTGTATCGCAGTATTTTTGATAAGTAAGAGTGTCGAACCCAACGAGGAGCAGAAGGTGCTGGCTAGTGGTATGGATGAGGAATTCTCTGCAAATACTTAGCAAACGGATTTTAGGGGTTTTTGATAAAACAAGTAAACAAAGTACGAGTAAATAAAAGACAGTAGGAATAAATGCAGCAAGTGGCCCAATCCTTTATGCAGCAAATGACAAGCCGGTTGTATTACTTAAGATGACCAAATGTTCTCGAGGACACATGGGAAGACTGTCAAGTGCTTTCGCTTCATATAGTTGATTAATCTTCTTTAGCTTGCTAAGTGTTGTGTGGGTGAACCTGTGCTAATGTACCGCCCCATCCAAGACTAATACATACTTGTGATTATACCCCTTGCAAACATCCGTAAGTACAAGAAAGTAATTAAGGTAGGAACCTAACCACAACTTTAAACTCTAAGACCCTTACGTCCCTTGTTCAATGGTTTCCTAATGGGGGTTCAGGTTTCTGTCACTTTGGGCAACCCCTACGATTAGTAGCCAAATACACAATGCATTCCCCTAGGCCCATGTAGGTGAAGTGTCATGTAGTCGATGTTCACATGACACCACTAGAAGAAGTACACCACAACTTAAATATCAAACTATTGAATCTTTCTCAACACAACTCCACTACTAACAACATGACTTCTCCCATGTCCTCAAGAACAAAACGAACTACTCACAAGACATCATATGGATCATGATTAGAGATGGAATAATGATGTATAACAATCTGAACATAAAAAATAATTCAATGGTTCACTCAATAGCATCAACTACAAAGAGTAATCAACACCGAGAAAGTTTCCCCTATGAACTATGCAAGATTCAACTCAATTGTTACAGCAATATGGAGATGGTGATGAGGGTGCTGATGGTGATGATGGTGATGATGATGAGCCCGATGAAGTCCATCTTGATGGTGGTGTTGATGGCGACGATTTCCCCTCTCTGAGATGGAATTCCCCCGACAGAAATCTATCTGCCGGAGAGATCTTTCTCTCTCGGTGTTTTCCGCCCAGCAGAGGCGGTGGAATCTTTCTGTGGTTGCTCCCCGAGTCTTAGGGTTTCGGGAGGATAATATCGCCGAGGAGAGCACAGAGTGGGCCAGGGTGGCCACACCACCTGCTGGCGCGGCCTAGGGCTGCCCGCGCCAGGGGTGGTGTGGGCCCCCTGTGGCCCATCTCCAGCCCCCCTTCTAGCTTCCATTGTCTTCTGGAAAAATAGGATTTTTCGTATATTTTCCTGGATTTTCTGATCTTCACGAATTTTGCCTCCAAACAGCACCTTTTCCATCAGAATCCTGACTGCAGCGGTCCATGCTCCAAAAGTGATCAACCATGCAAAAACTGATGAAATAACATAAGTATCACCTCTCAATACGAAATATATCAATGAATAATAGTGAATTATGACACAGAATAGTGATGCAAAATGGACGTATCACGCGGCCAAGTGGTGTGGCGCCCCCCTGGCCCCTCTCCATATCGTATTCTGGCTCTGTGTCCCCCTCGGTGAAAAACTGACTTTAGCTTTTGTCCCGTCCAATTCCGAGAATATTCATTTTTTGACATTCCTGGAACCAAAAACAGCAGAAAACGGGCAGCTGGCACTGTGGCTCTTGTTAATAGGTTTGTCCAAGAAAGTATATAAAAAGTACTCCAAAGTGTGGACAGAACTTAAGAAAGTAGATAAAACCAAGCATGGAACATCAAAAATTATGGATACGTTTGCAACGTATCAATGATCCAAGCCATTCGTTGCCCTTCTCCGCGACCTCACATTCCAACATGATCCTTTAGTCCACCACATATCTGTTAAGCCCCTTATGGACCGGTATAATTCTAATAGGCCCTTGAAAACTCTGCGAGTCGGTTGTGCTCCTGGCAGGACCCTTTGAAAGGGACGACCTACTTCCAGCAGCCTCACACAGATAACCTAGACACCAAAACTGCGGGGCCCTAAGGGTGCCTACCCATGTTGCTGAATCCATGCAAGGAATCTCAGCATCACATTAAGGTCGTCCATTGACACGCGAAAGGAAGAAGATCTAGATGACTTTACCGTCCCATTCCAAGTCTCATGGTTAATGCATATTATACAACATTAGAATCACTAGCGACATTTTTTGTTAAGTCCTAGATAATATATTCTTGTGAAATGGTGATTCCATTGCCAGTCATAATAGATTAACTGATCGCCCTAGATCAGTAACCAATAGTTCATATTAATCATGAAAAAAGTGTTATCTGTCGTCCCTTTTAAAGTGTAGGTGATAACAATAATATTTTAAATACTTGATAGAATATAACGAAAGGACATGAGTACCTACTCAATATGTTGAGCTTGTTGGGGAACCCCAGTAGGAAGGTATGATGAGTATACCAACAAGTTTTCCCTTAGTTATGAAACTAAGGTTATCGAACCAGTAGGAGCAAGGAAACACCTCCAATGTGTTGTTTCCAACTTGGAATCCTACACAACACAACCACAGAACTTTGTCCCCAGCTTATAGTGAGGTTGTCAATCTCACCGGTTTTGCTGAATACAAGGATTAAACGTATTGTGTGGAAGATAGTAATAGTTTGCAGAAAGTAAACAGAAAACAGTAAACAGATTGTAGATTGATGGTAAAAGAATGGACCGGGGTCCATAGTTCACTAGTGGTGATTCTCCTTAAGATAGATGACATGTTGGGTGAACAAATTACAGCGAGGCAATTGACAAACATCGAGAAAGCATACATGCATATACTAATCATCTTGACTCCTATGAGATTGGATTGGGCATTACAACATTATACATAGAACATAATTCAACTACATCTATGACTAATAATCCACCTTCAGGTTATCATCCGAACCCCTTCAAGTATTAAGTTGCAAGCAATAGATAATTGCATTAAGCAAAGTGTGTAAAGTAAACAATACGATTGTTCTATAAAAAGGATTGTTGTTTTCTCCCTAGTAGCAACAGCACATCTAGTACCTTAGAGATTTCTGTCACTTCCCCAGATTACTAGAGGCATGAACCCACTATCGAGCATAAACACTCCCTCTTGGAGTTGCTAGCATCTACTTGGCCAAGATAGCTACTAACAACGGAGAGCATGCAAGATCACAAATAACAAAGACATGATAGAATCAATAATCAATCTGAAATAGCATCTCAATATCCATTGGATCCCCACAAACACAACATGTAAGATTACAAATAGATGATCTTGATCATGAACGGAGCTCACAAGATCTAAACATGATAGCACAAAGGAGGAGAACCAACCATCTAGCTACTACATGGACCCGTAGTCCAAGGATGAACTACTCACGCATCACACTGGAGGCAGTCATGGTGATGAAGAAGGCCTCCAGGGTGAATTCTCCCCTCCGGCAGGGTGCCGAGAAGAACTTCAAATCCCTCCTGATCTAGGGATGGAGATGGCGGCGGCTACAGACTCTTTCGTGGAATTTTGATCAGGTACTTAGGGTTTCTGTATTGGAGGCTTCTTATAGGCGAAAGGGGAGACCGAGGGGCTGCCCGAGGTAGCTGCACCCCCAGGCATGGGCTAGGCCTGGCCGTGCAGCCAGGGGGTGTGGCCCCCTCGAGGCCCTTCTTCGTCTCGTCTTCTGGCTCCGTGTTCCCCTCGGTAAAATATTGACTTTGGCTTTTGTCCCGTCCAATTCCGAGAATATTCATTTCCTAGCTTTTCTAGAACCAAAAACAGCAGAAAACAGGCAACTCGCACTATGGCATCTTGTTAATAGGTTAGTTCCAGAAAATGTGTAAAAATACTCCAAAGTGTGGACAAAACACAAGAAAGTATATATAAAACAAGCATGGAACATCAAAAATTATAGACACGTTTGCAACCTACCAATGAGAAAGTGTGGACTTGCCTTTGTCATTACAATATTATGCAATCACAGCCTTCTAGACAATATAAACTCTAATATCTGAAAATACCATCATTGGTCAGCTAAGGACTAATGTTTGAAGAAACAAGATGCTACTATGCATAAGTAATGCTATGCATTTTATAAAACTCCCGAAGTAATTCACAACATTGTAAGTGAGTTGAACTTAGGTGATTTATTTAAGATTTAGTTTATCTTCAAGTTTACTTCACAAGCAAATATATCTACAAGAAACTTAATACTAACATACAAGATACAAAAATTAAAGTATAACAGTGATACAAGATTAAGGTTGATTAATACCATACTATTATGAAAGTCCATGTTTTAAGTTGTTAAGACTTAAAATAAATAACATAATATGTTTGCTTGAAGTGGCAAAAAGAATAACTTTTGAACAAAATATTGTTTATGTTAAGTTAATCAATTCTGAAGATTACAAGGATTTGGACTATGGGTATTGATAAAGTACAAATGATCGTGAGTTATTATACTTCTAGTTTATTGTATATTATACCAAAGTTAACTATAAAAATATAAATGAACTTCCAACATAATGTTTATGTCACTACCAAATTCTAGGGTTTTCCTAAGCATAATCAAAAGTATGAGATCATCCACCCTCAATGTGAGTGGATGACATGGTTTCACTTTTAAGTGAATACCCTACATTTATGTGTTAGTGTTGGAAATATTACATAAGCAAGTTCAATAACCTAAATTCTAAGTTGATATAACTATGAACTCAAATGTACGTTGTTTGAGTTTTTATTTGTAAAGAAACCAATATGATTCTTTAGAATAACATGTTTTAACTAGGATTATTGATAAATGTCTAAAGGTGACTTTGTTGAACATAATTATTCCTACTATGACTTTATCTATGGTAAAATGGATACTTTAACCTTCTTTGTATGTTTTAACCAAGTTATAAAGGTAAAAGTAATTTTAAAACACTAAAAACATCTTATTTATAATTACTAAGGAAAGAATATCATTTATTCAAAGAAAAATAAATTCTAAAGACTCAAAGTAAAGTTAAAAGGAGTTTATTCAAATTTATAGGTGATAAAAGAAAATACTTTCTATTAGTTTGAATGCAAGAAAAAGGATTTAACACCCTTTTATCTCATTTATTTTTAGAAATACCAAAATTACTTGTAATTTCAATATTAGTATTTTTCTAGGGTGGTGGATGAATTTTCGTTCATAAAAGTGATTTTTATTCATTTTTATGATATTTCCTTATTTCTTTTCTCTGATCTCATTTGATATATTTAATGGTTTTTTACATAGTTATGTTTTATTTCACTCCAACTAGTAATGTTATATTTTTCCTAGGTAGATATAAAAATTTTGTGAACATATTGATATAGCATATGCATTTTTAGGATTTTTCTACATTTTTCTAGAGATAAATGAATCTCAGGGGCATTTTGGTAATTTTCTATTTTACTTATTTGTTTATTTTAGTTTCTTTTTCTTCTGGGCCTCACCCGTGAGCCCACCTGGCCCATAGGCCGACCCATACCACCATGGCCTAACTGGCCTGGCTTGGGTTCAGTACCCCAGCCCACCATACACACCACACATGCACACGTGAGTTAATATTTTATGTAACTATAACATCCCAGCATTAGAGCTTAGAAATAAGCTGAGATGAGGTGTGTGCATTTCATTCATGCATAGAAAATATGGATAATTTTCGCGCCTTTGAATAAAACCTGTCAAAGTGACTGAAGCTTCTCTTAACTTGGTGGAACTAAAGTAAATCATCAAGTTGATTGCGATAAGTTTCAATATGACCTTTGCAAAAACCTTATCTTTGGGTAATATAATTTGATCTATGGATAGATAAAATAGAACCAAGCTAAAACCACCATACATTTAAGGAGGATCTTATAGAGTTCACATCAGGGTATTCATTATAACAACTCTTGAGTACTCAATTAAGTTTATAACTTAAGCAAAGAAACTTAATAACTAAATCTTGAAACACTTGTTTGTCATAGTTATTCCTACCATGGGTATCATGGTTGTTATTACATATTAACTCTGACCACAAATATAGTGGAAAAGGAAGGCAAGCCAAGACCATCTAGCACATACCCTTAATATCATAATAAGAAATAACAGTCCTAGTATCAAATGATCATCAATGTTGAGTGATTAGTCTTTGGCCTAGTAGTTAATAACTTTAGACTTGACCCATTATATTGGCCTTCCAAAGATCTAAAGTAAATTAATAAGAAGGAGGAACTAGTTAGGGATAGCTCTTAGAAATGTTCGCTATGAGTTCTAACTAGGAGACATTATGGATTTGAGTGAATAATTTGAATTCAACTTTGAAATTTGAATAGGATTAAGTGAACTAAAAGTGTTAGTGTTATATTTAAAACAAAAAGAATTTAGTTATTATTGTTTCAATATTAAACAAGTATTTAACAATAAAGGAAATGGACATAAATACAAATATGTAATTCAAATAAGTCTTTCTTATTTCTTTTCCTCAAGTAACAAATGAACACAGATATATTTTATGAAGGAAGTACTTTGCAAAGACAATATTGAAGGAAATCAAAACTTTATTACTAATAAACATATATTACATTATCTTTACAAAAGAGAAAAGTAAGAGATTACAATTGAAAGCTAAAGACTAAACCTAGACTAAACCTTCTAAATCTTGACTTGAGTTGGTACCTGCAAATAAGACAGAGGAAGAATAAAACAAAGTGAGGGGTTAGTGTTTTACTCTCAGAATTGCAGTGAGGTACACTGCTAGATCATCACTGAGTAATTTGAATGGAGGCCAAAACTCAGTGCCCGTTCTCATCAGTATAATTTTGCCTCAGTATAGCATCATGGGCCTGGGGGGAAAATTTAACCATAACAACAAAATAATTGGTTATCACAAGATATTATCAACTACCATTCGAACCAATGCACAAGAAAATATCTCAACCCTTGAAACTTGAGTCAAGTGGAACCCACCTTTAAGCAGCTTGGTCACTGCATGCATGTTGTGTGTTGTCAAAACAGCAGCAGCAGTCCAAGGCTCTTAAAAAAGATCACACAGCCACAACACAACTGCTGGCTACTACACTAGTTTCTATCTTTCTCATATCACCACCAAGCTCTCAAGAACACAGCCAAGAACACCACACAACTTGCCAAATATCCAATAAATCCACCAGCCAATCCTCACACCAAACCTACCAGATCATCCACATGATGGTAACCTAAGGAGGGGGGTAGTGCAAGAGGACATCAAGGTCAAGCAGCAGTTCACAGGAGCCAGGAGGAGCAGAACAAGTACCCGGAAGTGCAGGACAAGGTCCAGGGAGTGATCACCACTCCAGGATTGTAACGTCCCAAAACTTCAATCCAAGCTTATCAAAGATCAAACATCCAAATTTAGGATTAACAAAAACTTTTCCATATTTAAATTGAAGGTATTCATATATGTGTGCATTTAAAATAGGAGTTGTTTTGAATTGCCATGATTGTGTGATCCTTTGCTTCTAAAATGTTTATTAGGTGATTTAGACATCATCTACATCATTCCCAAACTTTTCCTAAAAGAAATCATATAAAAAAGAATTAAAATAAAGGAATGGTCATTTTGACAAAATTAACTATCATGCCTACTTTGGCTATTCCTAGTACTCAATTCTTAACAGAAACAATTCTGGATCTTTGCACCCCTTGCTAGTACACATAATGAGGTACCAAGGCCCACCTTTTGATCTTCTAAAAACATTCTGGAAACTATTTTAAATGGCAGTTCAAAATTGAATCTAATGCATATGCATAGATCACCCCTATTTCAAAAACCATGTATTTGAGCTCCATTTTCAAAACCCTTGCAACCAGAGACTACCTAGCAATAGTGGAGATCACCCAAAAATTTTGAACTCAAAATTCAAACTTTGGTCTCTTGCGGCCATTTCATCGAACAGGTGGCAGACACAGATCAAACATTTGTCAAAACACTATAGTGTGCAGTACTTCTTGTCACCATTTGGGCCTAACTCGGTCCCCCTGTCCCCCCAGCTCAAACCCCGGCCCTAGCTCTCTCTCCCTCTCCCCTAGCTGCTCCAGTGCCAAGCCGCCCGACGCCATGCGCCAGGTCGACCATGGACAGCTCGCACAAAGCCGCCCCGCGCTCTCCTTCGCCCGCTGGCAGACAGGCGCCATCACACCGCACCGCCTCGACCAGCCCCCGACCAAAATCGAGCGGAGGACTACCCCCAGTTGCTCGCGCCCATGTCTCTGTCTGCCATGCCGATCACCCCGGAGCGTCGCGCCCGCCAGAGCAGCACCGGCCTCGCCAAGCCCTAGCCTTGCGTGGCAGCACCAGCCCAGCAACCCGCGAACTCGCGCCCAGTGCACCGCCCGCTCCCGACCAGCATAAACCGCCCCTTGCCGCGCCATCAAGTCATAGAGGATCGCCAGGAGACCGGCCACCGCCCGCCTACCTCGCCCATGCCCTTAGCTCGCTGTGCCGTCGCCCACGTCGAGCTCTGCCCATGCCGCTCTGCACCCTTCGCTCGCCTATATAAGGAGGCCTCCCCAGCAAGCTCTCCTAACACCATTCCCATCCCCACCTCTCACTCTCACCCCCCCACAGCCAGCCGGAGCCGCTCGAGCACCAGGCAGCGAGGTGAATTGCGAAGCCCAGCACCTCGGGAGGAGAAGGGCGCCGTTGATCCAGGCCATCCCAGGAAGCGCCGCCTGTACCAGGAGAACCGTCGTCGTCTTCCACATCATTCGCCCGCCTCGCCAACCCTGCTGGAGCCCCGGTACGCCCCCACTGCACCCTCACCGACCACGCTAGGGTTCGAGCTCGCCGGTGACCCGTCCGTCGTCGACGACGACCATCAGCCGTCGATCTGCCCTCTAATCGCACGGCCACCTTTCATCCATACCCCTTCGGTACCCCCCCCTGTTCCACTGACAGGTGGGGCCCTCACTTAAGCCAGCCCGTGACGCTGCGCGGAGCACGGTGGGCCGGCCCATTTCGTTCCCGCGCACGTTGCAGATTCAAATTAGGATTTTTCTTTTTAGTTAGAATATAGTTTCTGTCCAGTGTTTCAAAATTCAATTCTGTGAGTTTGACAAATCCAAATTGCATGAAACCAATTTTGTCTGAAAGGTATTGAAAAGATCTATCCAAGCCCGTTGGATTTAATTCATTTAGAGTTATATATTTCTCCTAATAAAAATAAGAAGACAGAAGTTTTTGCAACTTGAAACATTTTTATAAAATCAACCAAGTTAGCTTTTGAGTTGATTCCAACTCTCAAAAATCACATTTCATCATATCTATCCAAATATGTAATAATATTAAGGTTTACAGGCAGTGACTTTGGACTAGTACCAAAATAATGCTATATAGGCATTTCTAGTCACTTTAAATCATTAAATAATAAACTTAAACCAAAGTAATATTAATCCAACCTTTAAATCTCATTCCCACGTGTTAGAATATGTGGTGAGGACATGTGTCCACATGACCCCATGTTTTAGTGGTGAATATTAAATTGTAGTTAATTTTTCAATGAGTAGAAATTACTTTTCCAAAATAAAAAGGTGGAAACTATTGAATAAATATTGTGATGTTTGGGATGATAATAGATCATCAATTGTGTGGTTAGAATACTACTTACCCTAAGTTAAGTATTGTTTGGTGATTGTGCCCTCCCTATGTATTTCTAGACGATAGTACCGACCAAGCCTTCGAGGAGGAGGAGTTCTACCAGGAAGAAGAAGAAGAAGAAAACTTCAACCACTGCACCAACCAAGGCAAGCTATTAGTGGCAAGCTAACCCTTGCAAACATGCTTTAGTAAGCTATTGTAGCAAGCTAGAATAAAACTAGATAGTTTAGTAAACATGCCTTAAGCATACTTTGATCACACCCCCTTAGTTTACACCAAGTTCTTTAATTAATTTTGAAGGTAGCATAAAGAGTATAAAACTTGACCTAATTGGAAACCCTTAGATGTCATTCTATGGCATGAGATTGATCCCACCTTTCCACCTTAGTGAACACTCTTAACCTAGTGTTTTAGAATAGATCAAACTTGAGTCATTTTCGATGGGAACACTTGGTGAAAATGAGTTATGAAAACCTTGGAATGATGAGTCATTCTATTGAGATGTTTTGACATGTGTTGAGAAGCACAATTGGTTTATGATGATGAAAATGATGAGGCATGAGCCTTAACCCTTTTTATAAAACTGATGGTTGGATTCGGATGCGATACCATTCCAAATTTACTGCATAAACCACATTACCTGAATTGGGTAAGGCTTAGCTGGAAATTTATATGCATTAGTATTAGTTCCCTCACGGGAGAGGTTTGAGATGAGGCTACCTATCAATGTTGTCCACCTATGCAGTGCCCAAGATGACTGATGGTCATGGTTGGGAGGCCATGCTCATAGGAGAGGTGCTGGTACTAGGGTGTGTAAAAGGGAAGGTTATGTTTGATTATCTGCATACCAAGTATGATGATTCAGGGTTATCCCTGACAGATGTATCGAATCTTGTGGTGAAAGTGTACCACCTCTGCAGTGTCAAACTATTGAATAGCGTCCATGATTATGGACAGTTGGAATGGCCATACTGTTTCGTTGTCAGATGTTTTCTAAATACCTTGAAATGAATGATGAACCTTGACTTGACCACAACAGGGTTGTGTAGATGACAATAGCTTCCCAACTTAAGTGATTCTAGACTTTTATTTTATCTTTTCTTGTTTCAGAACTCAGTTTAGGTTTCAAACTTAACTTGATAGTTATTCTTTCAATTCAGTACTTTAACTTGGAATCATAACCCTTGCTAGTAGTAGTTTGCGAGTACTTAAAGAGTACTCATGGCTTTTGTCCCTAGCTATTATCATGGCCAGACTATGAAGGAGAGTATCAAGATGATGGTCAGCAGGACGGCTATGATAACTAGGACTATCTACCTTCGTCAGCATTGCCTGTGCCCCTGAAGATGGACCCCACCGCTATGCTATCGTTTATTTCTGCTGCTTGTTGTATTAAAGACTGGATCATGAGATCCTTATTTGTGTAAAACCTTATGTATGGTTTGTAATGGATGATGTACTATGATATCCAATCCGTTATGTCTCGCAAAAATGGTAATCCTGGGATTGCGAGGTATGGCATAACGGGCATCTGGGATTAAAAATCTGGGTGTTGACAAGTTGGTATTAGAGCCATCCTGACCATAGGAGACCCTAGTTAGAATGGACGTCCAAACCAAAAACTTAGCTTCAAAAACCAAAGTGAGTATTTATGAAAAACTATTTCCCCTCTTACCCTTGTGAACTCATTCTTTCTCAAAAATACATGTTCCTCAAAATTCTTACATTACTACTTAAAATTTGACACACTTGATCACTTCACTAATTTCCTCATCCTAAATTCTTGTAGATGGAGACTCAGTTTAGCAAGTTTTACCAGTTGGGAAACGGAGGTCAGCTGATCTTCGAGAGGGATCTGGATTCACTGTCAGAATTTCTGGGACGCCCACATCCGGAGTTTCTTGGAGCTCAACTTCCAGGACCCCCAGGAGGAGACCTACAATGGCTAGTCACCGCAGATCTTGAGGAGCATTGAAGCACCAACTTCTGGGAGAATTCAGTTCTCTGTGAGAGAACAACTGGCTAGATGGATTAGCCAGGGCAATGCATGAAGCTCTCGCACGTCTATGTGCCCTCAGCGTCAACAAGATTCAAGGAACCCGTTTTGCCCACTATGCAAGACGTGACTTCATGGGAATGCCGATGGAGATGCCAAGTCACCCAGAGTTGAGGCATCAAGTGGAGAACCTTGACTTCTTGCTTCATGACCGACAACAGGAACTGGACAATGCCAGAGAGTTAGCCAACCAGAACCGTGCAATTGCCGACCAGAAGGCCCAGACTTTCACACTACTCGTCCAAGATCGCCAGTCTCTTCGTCGCCAGCGTGCAAAGAAGGATCGCACCATCGCCCGTCTTCGCAAGAAGGTGGCCGACCTCTAGAAGACCGTCAAGGAGCAGGAAGCTCAGCTTGCCGCCAAGGAAGAACATGATGAAGGAGAAGACATCCAGGGAGATATGGATTCTTACCTTAGCAACGATGATGATTTTCTGGCAGAGGATGCTGTGGACTTCTACACTGATGATGAAGACTCCGACTTCATCGACGATCAGTAGATGCACTAGATCACTGTCATAGCATGAGATGTATCATCTCATTGTATCATAGTTTGCAGAATGGTTCTTCAAACCATCTGTTGTCCCTTTTGATTGTTGTGGTGTATGTTGTATCGTGTGCTTGCTTGCATGAATGAGAATGAAGTTAGTTGAAAAACCTGAGTCTAACTCAAAGTTGTAGCTTTGAAAACCCAAAACCATGAACCTTAGAATTTCCCTCTTACCCCTATATCTATCTCAATCTTCAGATGACTCGTGGAAACCAAGGAGGGAGCAGCTCATCACAGGACCCAATGCTGCAGATCTTGCAGAATCTCATCGCGGACCATGAAGCAAGCAGAGCCGAACGTCAAGCCAACTTAGCAACATTGCAGCAGATCGCCCAAATGGCTCTCAACAACCAAGGACATGGAAATTAGGATCACCATGGATCTAAACTCAAAAACTTTCAGAACACTAATCCCCCAATCTTCAACCAATCTGAAAACCCATTAGATGCTGATGACTGGTTACAAACCATGGAAAACAACCTAGAAGTTGCAGGAGTTGATGAGAATGAGAAAGTTCTCTTCGCCACCCACTATCTGGCGGGAGATGCAAGAGCTTGGTGGAATAGCGTCCGCAACATGAACCATGGCCAGGTGATGACCTGGGAAGCATTCAAGGTCAAGTTCAGCCGCACCCACGTGCCGCAAGGTCTTGTCAACAGGATGAGAGATGAATTCCGTGAACTAAAGCAAGGAAGAATAACTATAGTAGAGTACCGTGACAAATTCTTGTCACTTGCCAGATATGCACCGGATGAGATCAACACGGAGGCCAAGAAGAAGGAGAGATTCTTAAACGGACTTCATGATGAGATGCAGACTGTCCTCGTCAACATCTGTTTCCAGGATCTTGAAGAGCTAGTCAACTCTACCATTCAGATGGAAGGGAAGATTAACCAAGCAAACGACAACCGCAAGCATCGTATGATGCAGCGATGCAGATCCGATGAGTCACCAAGTATCGCCCTAACCCCTCACCAGGATATGCACCAAGGAACAACCGACCCCAAATTCTCGCCCAAGCTACCCCAAATAGAAGTGAGGAAATGTGAAGCCCGGAGGAAACAATCACAACTCCGGCAATGCCAACAACTTCAACCGTGCCCCTCCCAAGAGCAACAACAACAACACTGCCCGTAGAACTCGCAGCAATGTTGTACCTGTTGCAGTCAAGGACAAGTCCCAGATCACTTGTTTTGAGTGTGGAGTGAAGGGTCACTACTCCAATGAGTGTCCTAAGAAGACTGCCGCCAATGCCCTGAATGCCCCACCAGCAAGGCGTCGTGTTCAACTAGGCGTGAGATTTGCCCAGAAACCCGCAAGACATAGCAGTCGCCTCTTCCACATGAACGCAGAAGAAGCCGAAGCGCCGGATGTAGTCTTTGGGTATGTTTTCTGTCAACTCAGTTTTAGCAAGAGTATTGTTTGATTCTGGAGCATCGCATTCATTTGTCACCGAAGAATTTATATGCACTAGTAAGATTCGCCCAACCAACCTGAAGCATGTCATGATAGTTCAAATCCCCGGTTCAACTACAAAAGCTAGAAAAATTTGCAAAGCAGTACCTATCAGAATACATGGGATAGATTTTTATGCCAACCTAATTGTACTTGGAACCAAAGGTTTGGAAGTAGTACTAGGTATGGACTGTATGTCAAGGCATAAAGGACTGATAGACTGTGCTAAGAAAGCCATTACCATGACCAGTAGTTCTGGAGTAACCGTAGAACATATCTCTGAAACCTTACCCCGTCAATTAAAATGCAACAAAAGTGTAGCCCTGCCTACCATTGACCAAGTCAGAGTAGTCTGTGAATACCCCGACGTATTCCCAGATGAATTGCTGTATGCCCCGGATAGGGATATAGAGTTCATTATCGAACTAATCCCCGGAACCGGACCTATAGCCCAGAGACCCTATACCATGAACCCCTCAGAGTTAGTAGAACTGAAGAAGCAGTTGGATGCCATGTTAGCAACCGGCTTGATTCAGCCAAGTGCATCGCCATGGAGATCACCAGTGTTATTCATCGACAAGAAGGATGGAGGCAACTGTCTATGTACAGACTACCGAAAGTTGAATGATGTCACCATCAAGAACAAGTACCCCTTGCCAAAGATAGAGGATCTGTTTGATCAGTTGACTGGAGCTCAGGTATTCTCAAAGATTGATCTTAGGACTGGTTATCACCAACTTAAGATTCGTGCAACGGATATTCCGAAGATCGCCTTTACTACTCGCTATGGTTTATACGAGTATACGGTTATGTCTTTTGGATTAACCAATGCCCCTGCTTATTTCATGAATCTCATGAATAAGATCTTTATGAATTTCTTAGATAAGTTTGTAGTTGTGTTTATCGACGATATCCTTATCTACTCCAAGTCAGAAGAAGAGCATGAGCAACATCTGAGAATCATCCTAGAAACCCTGAGAGAGCATCAGTTATATGCCAAGTTTAGCAAGTGTGAGTTTTGGCTAAAAGAAGTAGGATTCCTAGGACATATTGTGTCTGCCGGAGGAGTCTCTGTTGATCCCAGCAAGATCAAAGATGTCGAAGAATGGGAAGCCCCAACCAATCAAACCCAAATTCGTTCATTTCTCGGATTAGCGGGATATTACCGCAAATTCGTAGAAGGATTCTCGAGCATAGCCCGACCAATGACCCAATTGTTGAAGAAGGACAAGAAGTTTGAATGGACAGACAAGTGCGAAGCCGCTTCGTGAGTGAAGAAGATATTGATATCCGCCCCAATTTTGATCATGCCCGATATCAAGAAGCCATTTGATGTATATTGTGATGCATCCAAGATTGGTCTAGGATGTGTATTGATGCAAGAAGACAAAGTCATCGCGTATCTGTCTCGACAACTGAAGCAGCATGAACAGAACTATCCGACCCATGATCTTGAGCTAGCAGCTGTGGTTCTAGCATTGAAGACATGGCGTCATTATTTGATGGGTAATCGCTGTGAGATTTACTCAGATCATAAGAGCTTGAAGTATATCTTCACCCAGAAGGAGTTGAATATGAGGCAAAGAAGATGGATAGAGTTAATCAAGGATTATGACCTTGACATTCACTATCACCCAAGAAAGCCAATGTGGTAGCGGATGCTCTTAGCAGATTGCCGTGTAGGCTTAACACCATGATCAAAGAGAAGCAACCAAGTTTGTATGAGGAGTTGGAGTTCAGGACTGAGTTAGTTAGCAAAGGATTCCTAGCTAACATTGAACTTCAACCCACGTTGATTAGCCAAATCAAGGAAGCCCGAAGGGAATGAAAGTATCGACGAATCAAACGTCAGATTGGTGCAAGGTACCTGGATTCACCGAAGACGAAGAAGGTGTACTGTGGTACAAGGGATGTATATGTGTACCAGCAGATTCGGAGCTGAAGGAAATTATCATGAAGGAAGCTCATGATACTCTTTATTCTATCCACCCCGGAGGAACAAAGATGTATCAGGATTTGAAAGAGCAACTTTGGTGGCACAAGATGAAGAGAGAGATCGGAAGCTACATCGCCAAGTGTGACATTTGTCAAAGAGTCAAGACAGAGCATCAGAGACCTGCAGGATTGTTGCAACCATTGCAGATTCCGGAATGGAAATGGGATTCCGTCGGAATGGACTTTATCACCGGTTTACCTACCTCTAGTAGGGGAAATGACTCAATCTGGGTCATAGTTGATAGACTATCTAAGGTAGCCCACTTCATACCAGTCAAGACAACCTACCAGAGTGCAAAGCTAGCAGAGCTGTACATTGCGAGAATTGTTAGTCTGCATGGAACCCCCAAGACCATCGTATCAGATCGAGGAACCCAGTTTACTTCAAGATTTTGGCAGAAAGTTCAGGAAGGTTTAGGAACCAAGTTGAATTTCAGTACCGCTTATCACCCGCAAACAGATGGACAGACTGAGAGAGTCAACCAGATATTGGAGGATATGCTTAGAGCTTGTGTGTTGGAATACGGATCAAAATGGGAAGACTTCCTGCCTTTCGCAGAATTCTCATATAACAACAGTTATCAGGCTAGTTTGCAGATGGCACCCTTTGAATTCCTATATGGAAGAAAGTGTCGTACCCCTTTGAATTGGTCGCAAGTAGGAGAGAGTCAGATCTTTGGACCCGACATTCTCCGAGAAGCAGAAGAGAAAGTTCACAAAGTTTGTGAGCACCTCAAGACCGCCCAATCCAGACAGAAGAGCAATGCTGACAAGAGAAGGAGAGACCTGACTTTCAATGTCAGAGATTTCGTATATCTCAAGGTTTCACCATTGAAGGGAACCCAACGCTTTAGTCTGAAGGGAAAGTTAGCTCCCAGAATATCGGACCTTTCAAGATTCTGAACCGCCGAGGAGAAGTATCGTATCAACTGGAACTGCCTGAAGAGATGTCAGCCATCCACAATGTGTTCCATATCTCGTTACTTCGCAAATGCTTGGAAATGCCTAAGAAGACCGAAGTTTTCAAAAATATCGATCACAGAGCAGTGGAGATCAACAATGACCTGACCTATCGGGAAGTACCCATCCGTATCTTAGAGGAAGCCTAAAGAACCACCAGGACCAGGAGTATCAAGTTTCTCAAGATTCAGTGGAGCAACCATACCGAGGAGGAAGCCACTTGGGAGAGCGAGGATTACATTAGGGCAGAGTTCCCAGATCTCTTTAGTTCCTAGTTTTCTTGTAAATCTCGGGACGAGATTTTATTTAAGGGGGGAAGGTTTGTAACATCCCAAAACTTCAATCCAAGCTTATCAAAGATCAAATCATCCAAATTTAGGATTAACAAAAACTTTTCCATATTTAAATTGAAGGCATTCATATATGTGTGCATTTAAAATAGGAGTTGTTTTGAATTGCCATGATTGTGTGATCCTTTGCTTCTAAAATGTTTCTTAGGTGATTTAGACATCATCTACATCATTCCCAAACTTTTCCTAAAAGAAATCATATAAAAAAGAATTAAAATAAAGGAATGGTCATTTTGACAAAATTAACTATCATGCCTACTTTGGCTATTCCTAGTACTCAATTCTTAACAGAAACAATTCTGGATCTTTGCACCCCTTGCTAGTACACACAATGAGGTACCAAGGCCCACCTTTTGATCTTCTAAAAACATTCTGGAAACTATTTTAAATGGCAGTTCAAAATTGAATCTAATGCATATGCATAGATCACCCCTATTTCAAAAACCATGTATTTGAGCTCCATTTTCAAAACCCTTGCAACCAGAGACTGCCTAGCAATAGTGGAGATCACCCAAAAATTTTGAACTCAAAATTCAAACTTTGGTCTCTTGCGGCCATTTCATCGAACAGGTGGCAGACACAGATCAAACATTTTTCAAAACACTATAGTGTGCAGTACTTCTTGTCACCATTTGGGCCTAACTCGGTCCCCCTGTCCCCCAGCTCAAACCCCGTCCCTAGCTCTCTCTCCCTCTCCCCTAGGTGCTCCAGTGCCAAGCCGCCCGACGCCATGCGCCAGGTCGACCATGGACAGCTCGCACAAAGCCGCCCCGCGCTCTCCTTCGCCCGCTGGCAGACAGGCGCCATCACACCGCACTGCCTCGACCAGCCCCCGACCAAAATCGAGCGGAGGACTACCCCCAGTTGCTCGCGCCCATGTCTCTGTCTGCCATGCCGATCACCCCGAGCCCGCGCCAGAGCAGCACCGGCCTCGCCAAGCCCTAGCCTTGCGTGGCAGCACCCGCAGCAGGCCCAAGAATCAACAGACATCCTTGTTCGCAGCCTCGCGACCAGCAGCCCCGAGGAACCGCGTCGAACACTGCCGCCCGCGCCCAGTGCACCGCCCGCTCCCGACCAGCATAGACCGCCCCTTGCCGTGCCATCAAGCCATAGAGGATCGCCAGGAGACCGGCCACCGTACGCCTACCTCGCCCATGCCCTTAGCTCGCTGTGCCGTCGCCCACATCGAGCTCTGCCCATGCCGCTCTACACCCTTCGCTCGCCTATATAAGGAGGCCTCCCCAGCAATCTCTCCTCACACCATTCCCATCCCCACCTCTCACTCTCACCCCCCACAGCCAGCCGGAGCCGCTCGAGCACCAGGACAACGGAATTGCAGCCGGAGCCACCGCCTCGGGAGGAGAAGGGCGCCGTTGATCCAGGCCATCCCAGGAAGCGCCGCCTGTACCAGGAGAACCGCCGTCGTATTCCACGTCGTTCGCCTGCCTCGCCAACCCCGCTGGAGCCCCGGTACGCCCCCACTGCACCCTCACCAACCGCGCTAGGGTTCGAGCTCGCCGGCGACCCGTCCGTCGTTGACGACGACCCTCAGCCGTCGATCTGCCCTCTAATCGCACGGCCACCTTTCATCCATACCCCTTCGGTACCCCCTGTTCCACTGACAGGTGGGGCCCTCACTTAAGCCAGCCCGCGACGCTGCGCGGAGCACGGTGGGCCGGCCCATTTCGTTCCCGCGCATGTTGCAGATTCAAATTAGGATTTTTCTTTTTAGTTAGAATATAGTTTCTGTCCAGTGTTTCAAAATTCAATTATGTGAGTTTGACAAATCCAAATTGCATGAAACCAATTTTGTCTGAAAGGTATTGAAAAGCTCTATCCAAGCCCGTTGGATTTAATTTATTTAGAGTTATAGATTTCTCCTAATAAAAATAAGAAGATAGAAGTTTTTGCAACTTGAAACATTTTTATAAAATCAACCAAGTTAGCTTTTGAGTTGATTCCAACTCTCAAAAATCACATTTCATCATATCTATCCAAATATGTAATAATATTAAGGTTTACAGGCAGTGACTTTGGACTAGTACCAAAATAATGCTATATAGGCATTTCTAGTCACTTTAAATCATTAAATAATAAACTTAAACCAAAGTAATATTAATCCAACCTTTAAATCTCATTCCCACATGTTAGAATATGTGGTGAGGACATGTGTCCACATGACCCCATGTTTTAGTGGTGAATATTAAATTGTAGTTAATTTTTCAATGAGTAGAAATTACTTTTCCAAAATAAAAAGGTGGAAACTATTGAATAAATATTGTGATGTTTGGGATGATAATAGATCATCAATTGTGTGGTTAGAATACTACTTAGCCTAAGTTAAGTATTATTTGGTGATTGTGCCCTCCCTATGTATTTCTAGACGATAGTACCGACCAAGCCTTCGAGGAGGAGGAGTTCTACCAGGAAGAAGAAGAAGAAGAAGAAGAAGAAGAAAACTTCAACCATTGCACCAACCAAGGCAAGCTATTAGTGGCAAGCTAACCCTTGCAAACATGCTTTAGTAAGCTATTGTAGCAAGCTAGAATAAAACTAGATAGTTTAGTAAAGATGCCTTAAGCATACTTTGATCACACCCCCTTAGTTTACACCAAGTTCTTTAATTAATTTTGAAGGTAGCATAAAGAGTATAAAACTTGACCTAATTGGAAACCCTTAGATGTCATTCTATGGCATGAGATTGATCCCACCTTTCCACCTTAGTAAACACTCTTAACCTAGTGTTTTAGAATAGATCAAACTTGAGTCATTTTCGATGGGAACACTTGGTGAAAATGAGTTATGAAAACCTTGGAATGATGAGTCATTCTATTGAGATGTTTTGACATGTGTTGAGAAGCACAATTGGTTTATGATGATGAAAATGATGAGGCATGAGCCTTAACCCTTTTATAAAACTGATGGTTGGATTCGGATGCGATACCATTCCAAATTTACCGTACAACCACATTACCTGAATTGGGTAAGGCTTAGCTGGAAATTTATATGCATTAGTATTAGTTCCCTCATGGGAGAGGTTTGAGCTGAGGCTACCTCTCAATGTTGTCCACCTATGCAGTGCCCAAGATGACTGATGGTCATGGTTGGGAGGCCATGCTCATAGGAGAGGTGCTGGTACTAGGGTGTGTAAAAGGGAAGGTTATGTTTGATTATCTGCATACCAAGTATGATGATTCAGGGTTATCCCTGACAGATGTATCAAATCTTGTGGTGAAAGTGTACCACCTCTGCAGAGTGTCAAACTATTCGAATAGCCGCGTTCGCGGTTATGGACAGTTGGAATGGCCATACTGTTTCGTTGTCAGATGTTTTCTAAATACCTTGAAATGAATGATGAACCTTGACTTGACCACAACAGGGTTGTGTAGATGACAATAGCTTCCCAACTTAAGTGATTCTAGACTTTTATTTTATCTTTTCTTGTTTCAGAACTCAGTTTAGGTTTCAAACTTAACTTGATAGTTATTCTTTCAATTGAGTACTTTAACTTGGAATCATAACCCTTGCTAGTAGTAGTTTGCGAGTACTTAAAGAGTACTCATGGCTTTTGTCCCTGGCTATTATCATGGCCAGACTATGAAGGAGAGTATCAAGATGATGGTCAGCAGGACGGCTATGATAACTAGGACTATCTGCCTTAGTCAGCATTGCCTGTGCCCCTAAAGATGGACCCCACCGCTACGCTATCGTTTATTTCCGCTGCTTGTTGTATTAAAGACTGGATCATGAGATCCTTATTTGTGTAAAACCTTATGTATGGTTTGTAATGGATGATGTACTATGATATCCAATCCGTTATGTCTCGCAAAAATGGTAATCCTGGGATTGCGAGGTATGGCATAACGGGCATCTGGGATTAAAAACCCGGGTGTTGACACAAGCTAGCAAGGACAACCAACACAACAACACCACCAATAATAGCTGAGTGGTGAGTTCATACAAAACCATCATTGATCTTATCCATTTCATCAGAACATATGATGTTCTATATATATTCTTCTCAGAAAAACACCCAAATAAGGTGTATATCCATCCTAGAAGAAAGATAAAAAGCCAATAATAAACCTTTACAACTATAACAAAGATCTCAGCCTTTGCATCACTGATCTTGGATAAAACTCTCTAGTTTTATAACTAGATACAAAGGAAATCGTTGAATAACCATTATTGGGCACGTTCTATGGATAGTAGCACCTCAGTTATGATTATATCTTATAAATTCATCTTAAACAGTAAGAATCGACCATACTATTCTTACCAAGAGTAATCAATCATTTTCCTAAACACTATAGGAATCATATTTATGAATTATCCATCATGGGATATTTAAAAGAGGGGGCAGCAGGTAAAAACTTTTGTTTCTACCCAACAAAGTCTCAGACCAGCATCATAGACTAAGGGATCCATAAAGTATATCTCTATAGATGATAGAAATCCTTCCAAGATTACAAGCTAAGCCAATTCAAAACAAAGTTCATAAAAAGCTTAGCAAGAGACAGAATTGTGTGTCAACCAATTGATGGTATCACAATAACCATGTTTGGTAAGCAATCTGCTCATATAGGCTACATAGCCTAATACTCTCATACTTAATAATTTTCCTTAGATAACAATCGTGAATCATTTTTGTCATCTACACATTCTATAATCTGAATTTATAGGAGAACAATTAGAGTAGATATCCAAACTCATATCAAAACATATCAATCAGGACCAGTGAGCTAATCCCAATTTAGCTCATAACCATAGTATCATTAATCCAATGCAGGACAGTAATTAAAGATTCAGTTAACAGCCGACTGACAGGAACCTCCGTCAACACCAAGCTCACGGCATAATAGTGCACTCTACACAACTAGAGTCAATAGTTAATCACCTCAAATAAGCCTAGTACCAAGGGATGAACCCTAGCACAGAGCTATGAGACCTAGTATAGTGGGCAACACTAATTAGGGTTCATGCATAGCAAGCACACAGAGGTTAGCGAGGCAAAGACAGAGAACATGCAGGGGGAAAGGGGAGAACTCACCCGTGGTCCTCGCTATGGTTAGTAGAGGAAGCAGAACGGCCGACGAGCATGCACATGGCGGCACAGGGAGCACCGGAGGCACTGCAACCCGTGCTAGGATGTAAGCATGGCAGCCACAACAACACGAGCAGCTCTGGTGTAACATCTCAAAATTTTAATCCAAGGTTATTAAGATCCAAATCATCAAAATTAGGGTTAACAAAAACTTTTCCAATTAAAATTATTAAAGCATTCATATGTGTGTGAATTTAAAATAGGAGTTGTTTTGAATTGCCATGATTAAGTGATCCATTGCTTGTAAAATGATTCTGAGGTGAAATAAACATCATCTAGATCATTCCCAAACAAATCCCAAAGAAAAACAAATCAAAATGAATAAAAGAAGAGAATGGTCATTTGTGCCATTTTAATCAACAAGCCTACTTTGGCTATTTCTAGTACTCAATTCTTAACAGAAATAATTGTGGATCTTTGCACCCCTTGCTAGTACATATAATGATGTACCAAGGACCACTTTGTGATCTGCCAACAACTTTCAAACACTAATTTTAAATGGCATTTGAAATTTGAATCTAGTTCATATGGGAAGATCCCACTTTTTCAAAAACCACTCAAATGAGCTTTATTCTCAAAACCCAAGCAACCACAGAGTCTCAAGCTTATGACTAACACACCCACCAAATCTTTTCAAAATTCAAAACTAAATTTCTTGCGACCATTTTTACAAACACTTGGCAGGCAGGAATCAAACTCTAATCCTAGCTCACTGTTTTCTACAGGGTTTTGCCCCCATTTGATCTCCATTTAATCCCTCTGTGCCTTCTAGCTCTAACCAAAGCCTAAGCACCTCACCCCTTTGTCCCTAGCAGCAATGCCATGCCACCCCGAGGACATGCTCGCCGGCCTAACTTGCCAACGCTGCAACAGACCGCCCCTCTCTCTCTCGCCATGTCTATGAGCTAGCCCAGACCGCACCTCCATCCTCTGTCCCCTCCCCGAGCACAGCCGAGCCATGGACCACCTATAGCGCGCCGCGCCCAGAGTGTCTGCGCCATGCCGAGCACGCGCCAGAGCGCCCCGCCCGACAAGCGTTCACACGCCTCCCCTAGTCCGCATTTAAGCCGTAGCGCACCGCCAGGAGGCAGGCCACCATCCCCTACCTAGAGCCATGCTGCTAGCACGTTGTGCAGCCCTCGCCGGAGCCGCCCGCCCATCACTCTCGGTCGCCTCGTCGAGCTATAAATAGAGGCCACCCCAGCACAAACCACTCACACCATTCCACTCCCCTCTCCTCACTGGTCCTTCCCCACCTCTAGCCGGAGCAGCGCGAGCACTTGTTCGCTGGAATTTGGCCGGAGGAGCCCGCTGCATAGGAGGAGAAGGCGACGTCGATTTCGTCCACCCCCAGAGCTGCCTCGACCACCCTTGAGCTTGCCGTCGTCCTACAGTTCGTTTGCCCCCATTGCCGTCGTTGCTGGAGCCCTGGTACACCCCCTGAGCACCCCCACCGAGCCGCTAGGGTTTGTCCTCGCCGGCGACCTGTCCGTCATCGATGATGAGCCCCAGCCGTTGATCCTAGTTCTAATCTAACGGCCCACATCGCCATGTACCGCTTCGCGTGATATGAGCCGCTGACCGGTGGACCCCCCTGTCAGCTGTGCCCCGCACCGCGGAGTGTCACTAGGTCGGCCCGTTAGCTTTCCCGCGCGACCCATTTAATTCAAATTAGGATTTTTCTATTTTAGTTTGAACTTAGTTCTGTCCCCTAGTTTGAAAATCAATTCAGAGAGATCTACAAATCCAAATGGAGTGATTCCAATATTTTTAGAAAGCTACTGAAAATATCTACCCAAGCCAGTTGGATTTAATTCAATTAGAGTTAGAGATCTCTCCTAGTAAAAATAACAAGACAGAAGCTTTTGCCCATTCAAACATTTTTATAAAATCAACCAAAATCGCTTTTGAGTTGATTCCAACTCTCAATAATCACATTTAACCATCCCTATCTAAATATGTAATAATGTTAAGGTTTACCTGCAGTGACTTTGGACCAGTACGAAAATAATGCTATATAGGAATTTCTAGTCACTTTAAATCATTAAATAATGAACTTAAACCAAAGAAATTATGAACCAACCCTTAAATTACATTCCCACATGTTAGAATATGTGGTGATGACATGTGTCCACATGATCCCATATTTTAAGTGGTGAATATTAAATCTTAGTTATTTTCAATGAGTAGAAATTACTTTTCTTAAATAAAAAGAATGAAGTTGTTAATAAAACTTGTGATGCTTGTGATGATAATAGATCATCAAAGGTGTGCCTTAGAATGCTAATTATACTAGTTAAGTATTGTTTGGTGATTGTGTACTCCGTATGTATTTATAGACGATAGTACCGACCAAGCTTTCGAGGAGGAGGAGTTCTATCAAGAGGAGGAAGAAAACTTCAACCACTGCACCAACCAAGGCAAGCTAACACTTTGACTATTAAGCTAGATGATTGAGCAAAGATGCTTTAGGCATGCTTTGGACATACCACTTTGACTATTACTTACCCCAAGTGTTATTTTCCAAGCTTTACTTCCTTTACTTTACCAAAGTCTCTTACTTGTTTTGAAGGTAGCATAAAGAGTATAAAACTTGACCTATTTAGATAACTTTAGATGTCATTCTATGGCATGAGATTGATCCCATCTTTCCACCTTAGTGAACACTCTTAACCTAGTAGTTTAGAGTTAAATAAAAACTTGAGTCACTTCAGATGGGAACACTTGGTGAAAATGAATTGAGAAAACCTAGGAATGATGAGTCATTCTATTGAGATGTTTTGACATGTGTTGAGAAACACATATGGTTTATGATGGTGAAAATGTTGAGGCATGAGCTTTAACCTTTTTACAAAACTGATGGTTGGATTCGGATGCGATACCATTCCAAATATGCGTATAACCACAATACCTGAATTGGGTAAGGCTTAGCCGGAAATTTTTATGCATTAATATTAGTTCCCTCGCAGGAGAGGTTTGAGCTGAGGCTACCTCTCAATGTTGTCCACCTATGCAGTGCCCAAGATGACAAATGGTCAGGGTTGGGAGGCCATGCTCATAGGAGAGGTGCTTATACTAGGGTGTGTAAAGGGAAGGTTATGTTTGATTATCTGCATAATAAGTATGATGATTCAGGGTTATCCCTAATAGATGTATCAAATCTTGTGGTGAAAGTGTACCACCTCTACAGAGTGTCAAACTATTCGAATAGCCGCGTCCGCGGTTATGGACAGTTGGAATAGCCATACTATTTCGTTGTCAGATGTTTTCAAAATAACTTATGAAATGAATGATGAATCTTGACTTGACCACAACAGGGTTGTGTTTATGACACTAGATTCCCAACTTAAGTGATTCTAGAACTTTATTTTATCTTTCTTTGCTTCTGAACTCAGCTTAGGTTTCAAACTTAACCTTATAGTTAAACTTAGAGTTAGCACTTTACATTAAAACTATACCAATTGTTAGTGGTAGTTTGCGAGTCCTTAAGGAGTACTCATGGCTTTTGTCCCTGGCTATTCTCATGGCCAGACTATGAAGGAGACTACCAAGATGATGTCCAGCAAGACGGCTATGATAACTAGGACTATCTGCCTTCATCGACATTACCGCCTGCCCTCAAGATGGACCCCACCGCTACGCTTATCTTTTATTCCGCTGCTTATTGTATTAAGACTGGATCATGAGATCCTTATTTGTGTAAGACCTTATGTATGGTTTGTAATGGATGATGTACTCTGATATCCAATCTGTTATGTCTCGCAAAAATGGTAATCCTGGGATTGCGATGAATGACATAACAGGCATCTGGGATTAAAAATCCGGGCGTTGACAAGTTGGTATCAGAGCCATCCTGACCATAGGAGACCCTAGTTAGAATGGACGTCCGAAACAAAAAAAATTAATTTCCAAACCAAAGTGAGTATTTATGAAAAACTATTTCCTCTCTTATCCTTGGGAATTCATTCTTTCTCAAAAATTCATGTTCCTGAAATTCTTACTTTACTACTTAAAATTTGACACACTTGATCACTTCACTAATTTCCCCATCCTTAATCCTTGTAGATGGAGACTCAGTTTAGCAAGTTCTACCAGTTGGGAAACGGAGGTCAGCTGATCTTCGAGAGGGATCTGGATTCACTATCGGAGTTATTGGGACGCCCGCATCTGGAGTTTCTTGAGCTCAACTTCCAGGACCCCCAGGAGGAGATTTGTAGTGGCTCGTCACCGCTGATCTTAGAGGAAGCATCGAAGCACCAACGTCCGGGAGAATCCAGTTCTCCGTGAGAGAGAACAACTGGCTAGATGGATTATCCAGGGCAATGCATGAAGCTCTCGCACGTCTGTGTGCCCTTAGTGTCAACCAACTCCAGGGAACCCGTTTTGCTCACTATGCAAGACGTGACTTCATGGGAATGGCAATGGAGATGCCCAGTCACCCGGAGATGAAGCATCAAGTGGAGAACCTTGACTTCCGGTTGTACGATCGCCAGAAGGAATTGGAGAATGCTAGGGAGTTCGCCAACCACAACCGTGCCATTGCCGCCCAGAAGGCCAAGACTTTCTCACTGCTTGTCAAGGACCGTCAGTCTCTTCGCCTCCAGCACAAAAAGAAGGATCGCACCATCGCCCGTGTTCGCAAGAAGGTGGCTGACCTCGAGAAGACCGTCAAGGAGCAAGAAGCTCAGCTTGCAGCAAAGGAAGAAGAAGAGGAGGGTGAAGACATCCAGGGAGACATGGATTCCTACCTCAGCAATGATGATGACTTTCTGGAGGAGGATGTTGTGGACTTCTACACTGACGATGAGGACTCCGACTTCATCGATGATGAGTAGATGCACTAGAGCACTATCGTAGCATGAGATGCATCGGTCCCTCTGTATCGTAGCATGCAGAATGGTTCTTCAAACCATCTGTTTTCCTTTGTTGTTGTGGTGTGTGTCTGTATCGTGTGCTTGTTTGCATCTATGAAATGAAGTTAGTTGCAAAACCTGAGTCAAACTCAAAGTTTTAGTCTTGAAACCAAAACCATGAACCATAGAACTTTCCCTCTTACCCCTTTATCTACCTCAATCTTCAGATGACTCGTGGGAACCAAGGAGGGAGCAGCTCGTCGCAAGAACCAATGCTGCAGATCTTGCAGAATCTCATCGCAGACAAAGAAGCAAGCAGGGCAGAACGCCAAGCTAATCTAGCAACACTGCAACAGATCACCCAGATGGCTCTCAACAACCAAGGGCATGGAAATCAGGATCACCATGTGTCCAAACTCAAAAACTTCCAGAATACCAATCCCCCAATCTTCAACCAAGCTGAAAACCCACTAGATGCTGATGACTGGTTACAGACAATGGAAAACAACTTAGAAGTTGCAGGAGTTGATGACAACGAGAAAGTTCTCTTCGCCACCCACTATCTGGCGGGAGATGCAAGATCTTGGTGGACTAGTATTCGTAATATGAACCATGGCCAAGTGATGGCATGGGAAGCCTTAAAAACCAAGTTCAGCCGCACCCACGTGCCGCAAGGTCTAGTCACCAGACTAAGGGATGAGTTTTGCGACTTGAAGCAAGGCAGAATGACTATGGTGGAATACCGTGAAAGATTCCTGTCGCTTGCAAGATACGCCCCTGATGAGATCAACACAGAGGTCAAGAAGAAAGAGAGATTCCTGAACAGACTGCATGATGAGATGCAGACTGTCCTCGTCAACATCCGTTTCGAGGATCTCGAAGAGCTAGTCGACTCTGCCATTCAGATGGAAGGGAAGATTAACCAAGAAAATGACAATCGCAAACGTCGTATGATGCAACAATCTGGATCCAGCAGTCACCAGAAGTACCGTCCCAACCCCTCACCAGGATATGCACCAAGGAACAATCGACCCCCAATGTCTCGCCCAAGCTACCCCAACCATAGCGGAGGCAATGTGAAGTCCGGAGGAAACAATCACAACTCCGGAAACACCAACACTTTCAACCGTTCCCCTCCCAAGAGCAACAACAACAACAACAACACTGCACCCAGAACTGGCAGCAATGTTGTGCCTGTCGCAGCAAAAGACAAGTCGCGGATCACCTGTTTCGAGTGTGGAGTGAAGGGTCATTACTCCAATGAGTGTCCCAAGAAGACTGCCACCACTGCCAATGTGAATGCCCCAGATCAACAGCAGCGTCGTGTTCAACCAGGGAGAAGATTTTCCCCAGGGAACCCTCACAACCGCAACGGCCGTCTCTTCCACATGAACGCCGAAGAAGCCCAAGAAGCACCAGATGTAGTGCTGGGTATGTTTTCTCTCAACTCAGTTTTAGCAAGGGTATTGTTTGATTCAGGAGCATCGCATTCATTTGTCACTGAAGAATTTGCATGCACTAGTAAGATCCACCCAACCAACTTGAAGCATGTCATGATAGTTCAAATCCTCGGATCAACTACAAAAGCTAGAAAAATTTGCAAAGCTTTACCTATCAGAATACGTGGGATAGATTTTTATGCCAACCTAATTGTACTTGGAACCAAAGGATTGGAAGTAGTACTAGGTATGGACTGGATGTCAAGGCATAAAGGAATGATAGACTATGCTAAGAAAGCCATCACCATGACTAGTAGCTCGGGAGTAATAGTAGAGCATATATCTGAAACCTTACCTCGTCAATTCAAGTGCAACAAGAGTCTAGCCCTACCCACCATATACCAAGTCCAAATAGTGTGTGAATACCCGACGTATTTCCAGATGAATTGCCAGTTATGCCCTCGGATAGGGATATTGAGTTCATTATCGAACTAATCCCCGGAACCGGACCCATAGCCCAGAGACCCTATAGCATGAACCCCTCAGAGTTAGTGGAACTGAAGAAGCAGTTGGATGCCATGTTAGCAACAGGCTTGATTCAACCGAGCGCATCGCCATGGAGATCACCAGTGTTATTCATCGACAAGAAAGATGGAGGCAACCGCTTGTGCACAGATTACAGAAAGCTAAGTGACGTCACCATCAAAAACAAGTACCCCTTGCCAAAGATAGAGGATCTATTTGATCAGTTAACTGGAGCTCAGGTATTCTCAAAGATTGATCTTAGGACTGGTTATCACCAACTTAAGATCCGTGCAACGGATAGTCCGCAGACCACATTTACTACTCGCTATGGTTTATACGAGTATACGGTTATGTCTTTTGGATTAACCAATGCCCCTGCTTATTTCATGAACCTCATGAATAAGATCTTTATGAATTTCCTAGATAAGTTTGTAGTTGTGTTCATCGACGATATCCTTATCTACTCCAAGTCAGAAGAAGAGCATGAGCAGCATCTGAGAATCAACCTAGAAACCCTGAGAGAACATCGGTTGTATGCCAAGTTCAGCAAGTGTGAGTTTTGCCTGAAAGAAGTAGGATTCCTAGGACATATTGTGTCTGCCAGAGGAGTCTCTGTTGATCCCGCCAAGATCAGAGATGTCAAAGCATGGGAAGCCCCAACCACTAAAACCCAAGTCCGTGCATTCCTCGGATTAGTGGGATACTACCGCAAGTTCGTCGAAGGATTTTCAAGCATCGCCAGACCCATGACCCAATTGTTGAAGAAAGACAAGAAGTTTGAATGGACAGACAAGTGTGAAGCCAGTTTTCAGGAGCTGAAGAAGAGATTGATATCAGTCCCAATATTGATCATGCCAGACATCAAGAAGCCGTTTGATGTATATTGTGATGCATCCAAGATTGGTCTCGGATGTGTATTAATGCAAGAAGGCAAAGTCATCGTGTATTATTCTTGACAACTGAAGCAGCATGAGCAGAACTATCCGGCCCATGATCTTGAACTAGCAGCCGTAGTTTTGGCATTGAAGACATGGCATCATTATCTGATGGGTAATCGCTGTGAGATTTACTCAGATCACAAGAGCTTGAAATATATTTTCACTCAGAAGGAGCTGAATATGAGGCAAAGGAGATGGATAGAGTTAATCAAGGATTATGACCTTGACATTCACTATCACCTCGGCAAAGCCAATGTGGTCGCGGATGCTCTTAGCAGATTGCCGTGCAGGCTAAACACCATGATCAAGGAGAAGCAGCCAAGTTTGTATGAGGAGTTGGAGCAGTTTAGGACTGAGCTAGTTAGAAAAGGATTCTTATCTAGCATTGAACTTCAACCCACTTTGATTGGCCAAATCAAGGAAGCCCAGAAGGGAAATGAAAGTATCGACAGAATCAAACGTCGTATTGGCACAGGAAAGGTACCTGGATTCACTGAAGATGAAGAAGGAGTTCTGTGGTACAAAGGACGTATCTGTGTGCCAGGAGATTCGGAGCTAAAGCAAGTTATCATGAAGGAAGCTCATGATACTCTTTATTCTATCCACCCCGGAGGAATGAAGATGTATCAAGACCTAAAAGAGCAATTTTGGTGGCACAAGATGAAGAGAGAAATTGGAAGCTACATCGCCAAATGTGACATCTGTCAAAGAGTCAAAGCAGAGCATCAGAGACCCGCAGGACTATTGCAACCATTGCAGATTCCAGAATGGAAATGGGATTCCGTAGGAATGGACTTTATCACTGGTTTGCCTACTTCCAGTAGGGGAAATGACTCAATCTAGGTCATAGTTGATAGACTGTCCAAGCTAGCTCACTTCATACCTGTTAAGACTACCTACCAGAGTGTTAAGCTAGTAGAGCTGTACATTGCTAGGATTGTGAGTCTGCATGGAAACATCAAGACCATAGTATGAGATCGAGGAACACAGTTCACCTCGAGATTTTGGCAGAAAGTTCAGGATGGATTGGGAACCAAGTTGAATTTCAGCACCTCTTATCACCCGCAAACTGATGGACAGACTGAGAGAGTCAACTAGATCCTAGAAGATATGTTAAGAGCTTGTGTGTTAGAGGTATGGATCAAAATGGGAAGACTGCCTGCCTTTCGCAGAATTCTCATATAACAACAGTTATTAAGCTAGCTTGCAGATGGCACCATTTGAATTCCTATACGGAAGAAAGTGCCGTACCCCTTTGAATTGGTCGCAAGTAGGAGAGAGTCAGATCTTTGGACCCGACATTCTCCGAGAAGCCGAAGAGAAAGTTCACAAAGTCCGTGAGCACCTCAAGACCGCCCAATCTAGACAGAAGAGTTATGCTGACAAGAGAAGGAGAGACCTGACTTTCAATGTCGGAGATTTTGTATATCTCAAGGTTTCGCCATTGAAAGGAACCCAACGCTTTAGTCTGAAAGGAAAGTTAGCCCCCGGGTATATCAGGCCCTTCAAGATTCTGAATCGTCGAGGAGAAGTATCATATCAACTGGAACTACCTGAAGAGATGTCAGCCATCCACAATGTGTTCCATATCTCGTTACTTCACAAATGCCTGGAAGTGCCAGAGAAGACCGAAGTTTTCAAGAACATCGATCACCGAGCTGTTGAAATCAATAATGACGTGACATATCGTGAAGTGCCCATCCATATCCTAGAATAAGCTTACAAAACCACCAGGACCAGGAGTATCAAGTTTCTCAAGATTCAATGGAGCAACCATACCAAAGAGGAAGCCACTTGGGAGCGAGAAGATTACATTAGGACAGAGTTCCCAGATCTCTTTAGTTCCTAAGTTTTCTTTGTAAATCTCGGGATGAGATTTTGTTTAAGGGGGGAAGGTTTGTAACATCTCAAAACTTTAATCCAAGGTTATTAAGATCCAAATCATCAAAATTAGGGTTAACAAAAACTTTTCCAATTAAAATTATTAAAGCATTCATATGTGTGTGCATTTAAAATAGGAGTTGTTTTGAATTGCCATGATTAAGTGATCCATTGCTTGTAAAATGATTCTGAGGTGAAATAAACATCATCTAGATCATTCCCAAACAAATCCCAAAGAAAAACAAATCAAAATGAATAAAAGAAGAGAATGGTCATGTGTGCCATTTTAATCAACATGCCTACTTTGGCTATTCCTAGTACTCAATTATTAACAAAAATAATTGTGGATCTTTGCACCCCTTGCTAGTACATATAATGATGTACCAAGGCCCACTTTGTGATCTGCCAACAACTTTCAAACACTAATTTTAAATGGCATTTGAAATTTGAATCTAGTTCATATGGGAAGATCCCACTTTTTCAAAAACCACTCAAATGGGCTTTATTCTCAAAACCCAAGCAACCATAGAGTCTCAAGATTATGACTAACACATCCACCAAAAATCTTTTCAAAAATCAAAACTAAATTTCTTGCGGCCATTTTTACAAACACTTGGCAGGCAGGAATCAAACTCTAATCCTAGCTCACTGTTTTCTACAGGGTTTTGCCCCCATTTGATCTCCATTTAATCCCTCTGTCCCTTCTAGATCTAACCAAAGCCTAAGCACCTCACCCCTTTGTCCCTAGCAGCAATGCCATGCCACCCCGAGGACATGCTCGCCGGCCTAACTTGCCAACGCCGCAGCAGACCGCCCCTCTCTCTCTCTCGCCATGTCTATGAGCTAGCCTAGACCGCACCGCCACCCTCTGTCCCTTCCCCGAGCACAGCCAAAGTGGACACACCATGGCCTTGCCTGTAGTGTTTGCCATGCCGAAAGCACGCTGCAGCGCCGCACCTGACAAGCGTGCACACGCAGCCCGTCGACCGCAGCCCGTGCTCACCGCTTTTCCACGACCCAGGGAACCCCCTAGACATGCCCGTTCGCTGCCAATTGAACCACAGCCACCGGCCGCCGTGAAGACCGCCGCTTCTACCGCTCAGAGCGTGAGCACCGCCCGACCGTTTGCCACCGCCCCTACTCCCGCATTTAAGCAGTTGCGCACCGCCAGGAGGCAGGCCACCGTCCCCTACCTCGAGCCATGCCGCTAGCACGCTGTGCAGCCCTCGCCGGAGTCGCCTGCCCATCACTCTCGGTCGCCTCGTCGAGCTATAAAAAGATGCCACCCCAGCACAAACCACTCATGCCATTCCACTCCCCTCTCCTCACTGGTCCTTCCCCACCTCTAGCTAGAGCAGCGCGAGCACTTGTTCACCAGAATTTGGCCGGAGGAGCCCACTTCAGAGGAGGAGAAGGCGACGTCGATTTCGTCCACCCCTGGAGCTGCCTCGACCACCCCTGAGCTCGCCGTCGTCCACCAATTCGTTTGCCCCCATCGCCGTCATTGCTGGAGCCCTGGTATGCCCCCTGAGCACCCCCACCGAGCCGCTAGGGTTTGTCCTCGCTGACGACCTGTCCGTCGTCGACGACGAGCCCCAGCCGTTGATCCTAGTTCTAATATAACGGCCCACATCGCCCCGTACCGCTTCGCGTGTTATGAGCCGCTGACTAGTGGACCCCCCTGTCAGCTATGCCCCGCGCAGCGGAGTGTCACTGGGCCGGCCCGTTAGCTTTCCCGCGCGACCCATTTAATTCAAATTAGGATTTTTCTATTTTAGTTTGAGCTTAGTTTTGTCCCCTAGTTTGAAAATCAATTAAGAGAGATCTACAAATCCAAATGGAGTGATTCCAATTTTGTTAGAAAGCTACTGAAAAGATCTACCCAAGCCTGTTGGATTTAATTCAATTAGAGTTAGAGATATCTCCTAGTAAAAATAACAACACAGAAGCTTTTGCCCATTCAAACATTTTTATAAAATCAACCAAAATAGCTTTTGAGTTGATTCCAACTCTCAAAAATCACATTTAACCATACCTATCTAAATATGTAATAATATTAAGGTTTACCTACAGTGACTTTGGACTAGTACGAAAATAATGCTATATAGGAATTTTTAGTCACTTTAAATCATTAAATAATGAACTTAAACCAAAGAAATTATGAACCAACTCTTAAATTACATTCCCACATGTTAGAATATGTGGTGATGACATGTTTCCACATGATCCCATATTTTAAGTGGTGAATATTAAATCTTAGTTATTTTCAATGAGTAGAAATTACTTTTCTTAAATAAAAAGAATGAAGCTATTAATAAAACTTGTGATGCTTGTGATGATAATAGATCATCAAAGGTGTACCTTAGAATGCTAATTATACTAGTTAAGTATTGTTTGGTGATTGTGTACTCCGTATGTATTTATAGACGATAGTACCGACCAAGCTTTCGAGGAGGAGGAGTTCTATCAAGAGGAGGAAGAAAACTTCAACCACTTCACCAACCAAGGAAAGCTAACACTTGCAAGTATAATGCTTAGAAAGCTAGAATTAAGCTAGATGATTGAGCAAAGATGCTTTAGGCATGCTTTGGTCATACCACTTTGACTATTACTTACCCCAAGTGTTATTTTCCAAGCTTTACTTCCTTTACTTTACCAAAGTCTCTTACTTGTTTTGAAGGTAGCATAAAGAGTACAAAACTTGACCTATTTAGATAACTTTAGATTTCATTCTATGGCATGAGATTGATCCCATCTTTCCACCTTAGTGAACACTCTTAACCTAGTAGTTTAGAGTTAAATAAAAACTTGAGTCACTTTAGATGGGAACACTTGGTGAAAATGAATTGAGAAAACCTTGGAATGATGAGTCATTCTATTGAGATGTTTTGACATGTGTTGAGAAACACAAATGGTTTATCATGGTGAAAATGTTGAGGCATGAGATTTAACCCTTTTACAAAACTGATGGTTGGATTCGGATGCGATACCATTCCAAATTTGTCGTACAACCACAATACCTGAATTGGGTAAGGCTTAGCCGGAAATTTATATGCATTAGTATTAGTTCTCTCACGGGAGAGGTTTGAGCTGAGGCTACCTCTCAATGTTTTCCACCTATGCAGTGCCCAAGATGACAGATGGTCAGGGTTGGGAGGCCATGCTCATAGAAGAGGTGCTTATACTAGGGTGTGTAAAGGGAAGGTGATGTTTGATTATCTCCATACTAAGTATGATGATTCAAGGTTATCCCTGATAGATGTATAGAATCTTGTGGTGAAAGTGTACCACCTCTGTAGAGTGTCAAACTATTCGAATAGTCGCGTCCGCGGTTATGGACAGTTGGAGTGGCCATACTGTTTCGTTGTCAGATGTTTTCAAAATAACTTATGAAATGAATGATGAATCTTGACTTGACCACAACAGGGTTGTGTTTATGACACTAGCTTCCCAACTTAAGTGATTCTAGAACTTTATTTTATCTTTCTTTGCTTCTGAACTCAGCTTAGGTTTCAAACTTAACCTTATAGTTAAACTTAGAGTTAGCACTTTACACTAAAACTATACCAATTGTTAGTGGTAGTTTGCGAGTACTTAAAGAGTACTCATGGGTTTTGTCCCTGGCTATTCTCATGGCCAGACTATGAAGGAGACTACCAAGATGATAGCCAGTAGGACGACTATGATAACTAGGACTATCTGCCTTCGTCAGCATTGCCTGTGCCCCTGAAGATGGACCCCATCACTACACTTATCTTTTATTCCGCTGCTTATTGTATTAAGACTGGATCATGAGATCCTTATTTGTGTAAGACCTTATGTATGGTTTGTAATGGATGATGTACTGTGATATCCAATTTGTTATGTCTCACAAAAATGGTAATCCTGGGATTGCGATGAATGACATAATAGGCATCTGGGATTAAAAATCCGGGTGTTGACAACTGGCAGCACCACAGAGCCACCAGAGCACTAGAGAGGCACCATAGGGACGATGGTGTATCGAATCACTGGCAACCACCGAACCCTAGGTTTTGGGGTGGAGGCGGCATGATCAGGAGAGAGACCTAGTAACGAATCGAGCGGGATCAGTCGACGGAGTGTCATCTATTATCTCGTCTCGCATCACGACGGTGGCCGGAGAGGCCAGAGGCGGACGGAATCACACGATGATGGCAGCGACACCACATCGCCTCTTCGAGGAGTGAGAGTGGAGAAGACGAGTACGCGTGTGAGAGGGAGCAGGATACTAGGCCGGTATGGGCCAGTACCACTCAAGCCAGGGGGCTTGACCCTAGGCTAGGTTGTGCCGAGTTGGGCCTAAGTTAGGCCAGTCTGTGGGTCAGGCCCAATTCCAAAAGCTTATTGCAAAATAAATTAATATCCCAAATATTAAATGACCAAAATACCCTTGAACATAATTTACACTCTAGATAAATATAGAAAATTCCTAAAAATAGGTATGGTATATCAAAATGATCATAATAATAATATATACCAAGGAAAAATATAACATTACTTGTTTAAGATAAATAAAATGCAAATAAATATAAACATTATTAAATCTTAAGTGAAATTTAATATAATAAAATAAGGAAAAGTTCTAAGAATAAATTAAAAAATCATTTTTGCATAAAAAATGAATCTAATATTTTATGAAAATACTATCTCAATTTTTTATAAATAAAACTTGAAACAAATGTTTAAAGATATATAATCCTATATGGAATTTTATAAAAATAAGTGTAATACTTAAAAATAAATAAAAATCATTTTTAATATCTTGATTAAATATATTTTACTAGAAAAATAATGAATATATTATTCCAAGGGCTTTTAAGATTTTCTTAAAAAGAAATAAATCCTTATTTATTTTATAAAATTCCTATTTTGTAAATTCTTTAAAAAACATTTAGTAAGAAATAATCACAATTCTATATATAAAACCTTAAATCTTTTATGACTAAATACTAAGTCCAACGCCATAACTTGGATCTATAATAAAACTTAAGTGTAACTTATTAACCTTTTTAAAAAACTCTTTTAAACTCATAAATTCAAACTAAACCAACAATTTTAAATAAGTTTCAAACATCATTCACTTATAATAAAAGTGAATACTGTTTAACTCTTAACTATTCTTAAACATTATTTCAAACTCTAATAGATTATTAGAATCATCTAAATTTACTTTCCTTAATAAGATAAACTATATTCATAATAACAAATAACAATTAAACTCGTCATTCACTTAAGCTGAAAGTGAATGATCCCATACCTTTAAACATGCTTGTTGTAAGGTTTAAAACTTATTAATACTTTTAAACACATCACACCCTAGATCTACTTATGTTTAAAGTTAACTTTGGTGCACTAAGTCATGCATAATGCCCAAGGAATATTTATGTTTTTATAGTTAACTTTTGTTTGTTCCAAATTAAGTCATAAGGCATCTCAAATCCAAGCTTATCGGATAAGTACAAATGACATCAATCACATTTGGTTAACCACAAAGATTGTTTAAACGTTAACAAAGAAATCTTTTCTTCAAAAGTTATTCATTTTGTCACTTCAAAGAACAATCTTATAATAAGTCCCTTAACTCTTAAAAACTTAACATAATAAATCTAACATAATTACCAGATAGCAATTTACCTCAATCTTAGAATATTATTATACTTCACTTTTATACTTTGCATATTAAACACTTAAATACTTTGTAAATAGATTTACTTATGGAGTAAACATTAGAAATAACTAAATCTTAAAATACATCTCTTATATTTAACTCATTCACATTACTGAGGATTTATCTCGAGATTTTACAAAATGCATTACATTACTTATGCATCAATATATTGCTTCTTTAAACATTTGTCCTTAATGGACAATGATGCTATTTTCAGATTTTGGATCTTCTAGTGTCTTGAAGACCGTGAGAGCATTATCTTGCTATCACAAAAGGCAAGTTCACACTTGATCATGTCATTTGGTTACTTTCTATAAAATACTTGTAACTCAAATGTTGTCATCACCCACATTTCAAAAACGTCAAAAAAATACTATTTTCATAATAATATGATTATGGATTATTTACCCAATGGTAATAATCTATTGATATAGTTCCAGTGGTAAAGGAACATAATATCTAGGACTTAACAACCAATGTCACCAGTGATTCTAGCGCCATATATGACGCATTAACCATGAGATTTGGAATGAGATGGAGGAGTCAGCTAGATGTTCTTCCTTTTGCATGGACGGATGACCTTATCGTGAATCTGTTGATTTCTCGTGGAGAATCCATCACATAGGTGGGACCCCTCAGTGCCCTGTGATATAGGTGTCTAGACTATATGTGCATAGTTGTCTTGGTGGAGGTTCACCATATCTGATGGTGGTTGCTAGGTAGAGCTGCTTACAGAGTCTTCGGGAACCTATCATAGTTATAGCTTGCCCAAATGGGGGGCATAACAGATATGTGTCTAGTCCGAAGGGTCGTGTCTTCATGCGGGGTCGCAGAGAAGATCAGTGATTGGCTTGGATCATCTACTGGTCCCCACACCAAAGGAAGTGTGGACGGGTAAGCTGCTCGGTTGTGCAACAAGGATTCGGTCTCTTATGGGTAAAGAAACACACTTATGCAGAGTTTAAGAACTGTGACATGTTATTCCTTGTTCCGGGATGGAGCTACGAACACGGTAGGAAAGAAAGTCCACGAAAGTTCTGGTAAACCTATGAAGGTTGACGGACATAGTTTTTAGAATAAAAGCAATCTTTGAAAAAATGTTTACAAAAACCTGCATTGCCTATGACCTATGGTGTGTGGTTGTAGATTTTGCATTATACACTCCTTTTTAGTGAACTTGCTGAGTACGCTCGTAGTCAACCGTACTTTCTTAACCCTTGCTAGGATCTAAGCCATTGCAGACGACGTCAACATCAATTTCTGCTCTAGACACCATCCTCGACAACTCAAGCCCTTCAAGAAAGTCAACAAAATCAACATGTGCATCAACTAAAGTGAAGAAGAATTCTCTGATTAGATAGGAGTAGATACTCTAGCCATAAAGCCTACTTCTGTAGAGCAATGCAATAGCAGCTATTGCAAATCAGATAGTTTAGATGCTAGTCTTCTTAGTGAGATAGTTCTGAGTTATTATTTTCGGTTCTTCTTTGTAAGAAGTTTCTTTCTTCCTCTTTAACCTAGAGTGTTCTCTGGATCTTTTGTAAAGAGTCGAGTTGTAATCTATAGTCATGTCTTGGACCTGTTGTGTTTCTATTGTACCACTCTGAGGGATGTAATACTAGTGAACGGTGTTTCATTCGTGTTATGTCAACGACTATAGTGTACTACATCATGTAGTGGTATGCTGGGTCATCGCAGTAACCCAAAGTTGTGATGCCATGGTTGATACTCTTTGTGAACTAGTAATACAAGTATGCTGATGTGGGATTTGATTTATCCTGATGGTACTTCCATCAGGTTGGAGTCTAGCAGATATGTACCTCCGATGCATATAAAATGCATACATGGACTTAGTATTTTATTAATACATATTCCCATATATTTGCGTCAAATAGAATATTATATCCATATTTTACATTGATTTATGGGGATTTACCAATGATTCCCTTTATTTGCGTTATAACTCTATAGGACAAGATAACCCTGTTTTGTGTAATTTTATCTTCCAGGGACCAAAACAAAGTCAAATGGACCCGAGATTTTTTGAGGATTCGCATAGAGGAAGGACTGGAGCACTTGGATCACCATAGAGGAGCTAAGAGGCCCAAACGAGGCCTAGTGGTGTGTCCCACCCTCCTAGCCATGCCACTAGGGCCCGTTCCCTCCTCGAGCATCTGTAGTCATCCGTCTTCATCTCAACCTCGAAATATTCAGCTAAAACGCCTATAAAGGGACCTCTCGAGATGATCTCAGAGGAGGTGAAGAAGAAACACATAAACATCTAAAAGGGGCGAGAACTAGAAAAAATTTGAGGGGGAAACGATGTCGGAGCTACTGCCGATTGGATCTCTACCTTCTCCAACATCATCTCTATGATAATGAGGGAGTAGTCCACCTCTGGACTATGGATTTGTGGCAATAGCTTGATCTCTCTCTCTCTCCTTCTTCTATCATTGTTCTAGTACCATATGAGCTGCCTAACATGGTTATGGTGATCTATGTAATTTCTATGTGGTGGATCTTTGTTTGATGATTTGACATTTGAGATTGAATTTTTTAATGTGTAAGATGTATTGATAGATGCATATTATGCACACTGTTTTTAAGCACTTGTTATATTCAAACTTGTATGGATAAACATGTGGGGGGGAACGTGTGTATTAGATGGAGTAATATGGTGGTGTGGGCATTGAGCAGTGACAGAAAACTCGAGATCCACTATTGGTTTTTACCTTTCTTTTTTATCCCACTAGGGATAAAGTGAATGCATGTGTTATAATCATCTGGTGATAGCCAAGGTGATCTTGTTTGTTCAAGTTAGCCTATTTGATATTCAAACATCATGTCAAAGTACCTAAGGCTATACTCTGTTTATTCTTAATTCTTGATTCCCATATGAATGTTTTGCATCATCTTTATATTAGGGCGTGATGCCCATATGAATGTTAATCAAACATATAATGACGTTTCATCAATAGTATGTACTTTCTAGACAGTTTTATGTCCATTACACCTTATGATAGAGTAGACAAGTGAACCCATGAACCCTGGTCCACTTTTTGTTATAAGAAACCACTTTCCATTACATTTATTGTCTTCTTTATTTTCTGCATCAATTAAATCCGAAAATACAAAAACACTTTTACTATTAGCAAACACAAACAAAAAACCCAAAAGAACTTTACTTTATTTTTTTAATTTCCTTATCTAGTTATAGATTATTTAATTTTATTTATTTACTCTTTCATTTTAGTTTTGCTAATACGAAAAATTGTTCTTGACCACCACACAGTGGAGTTGGAGACACAAGGAAAATAGTTTATTTTGTAGGTTGCTTGAAGAATACAAGAGGAGATATTCCTAAGCCAATTCCCCGAGAGTTTGATATAAACCCTCGAGTCACCCTTGTGGGTAAAAGACACTTGCTATAATACTTTGTACTTGGAGACCCAACGAGTTGGTACACATAGAGTTGTTGCCATCAACCACTAGCAAAGCTTGATGCTCCCATCAAAACCTTTGAACCTCACATAAAACTTCTTTCCACCAGTCCACAAAGTCTTGGCATCAAACTCATGCCTCACTGAGTAAGTCTTAAAACTCATCCTAAACTTACCAATGGTAGGCCACAACTTCCCTACTTCAATAGCAGGGTTTTCTTTATCATACAAATTCACCAACTCATCATCATGTGCATCATCTACATCATATGTAACATCTTGCATCAACTCTTCATCCACATCTTCAGGGAATGAATTTTTGTTAGCATTAGCAGGCAACTTAGTTTCAACATTTTCCTTCTCCTTACCTCTATCATCTACTAGAATGCCAAACATTTTGGCCATCATAGTGTCAGCTATTGGTGCAATGACCAAATCGGTACGTTCATGTAATTCTACTGAATTCCAATCAATAGAAAAACCCTCTGTAGAACCATGACATTCCTCTTGTGCAAGTGCATCATCCCCCTCAGCTAGTACTGCCACTTCAGTAAGTATTGGCACAATTCTCCTTCTTGAAGCCCATTCATCATCTGCCATATGTAAAGCCAACTTTGATGCCACATATCCAACTTTAGAATCAAGTTTCACATCAACAAGCTCTGCATAAAATGTAGCATGTTTGCTTGGCTAGTCGTCTAGCCGATCGATTTCATTAACCATGTCTTCATCATCCTCGATTCTCACATACTCGCCTTTCTAGTTGTCGAACCGTAACAATGCTACTTCTAGATCTGGACCCCAAACAATACTCTTCCCAATTTTATCCACCAAATTCTGCACAACCTTCTCGTGCATGTTCTGTAAGCATTGTGGACCACTCTATGAAAATTCAACCTCCCACTTCACAAATGTATCGCTCTCAATGTTTTGCGTGCTACATCACCTAGCTTGGCCTTAGAAGGAAAGAATCAGACTGTCACTTCGAAAGTCCGCGTACCCCATCCCCCTGTTTGTCAATGGTGAGCAGTGTGAGATACTATAAGAGGACGAGGCCTAAATTCAGTTCAACGCCAGTTAGAAGTTGGGCATTACTGATTTAAAGTTGTCTCTCGTTGCTCCATCGTGTTCATCCCACGCGCAACTCTCCCATGTTTAAGATCATACGAAAACATAGATTGAGGCGACTGCGGACATATCCAACCAAATTTAGACAGTGGGGAACGAGAGTAGGGTTGTGAATTTACTTCCACATATGCCGTTGCGAAAGCTACACCGCCACCACAGAGAAATAAAGCTCCATCGCCGCTGAGAAAGAAACAACGTTGTTGTCGGAGAAGAAGTAGAGGGCGACCATGGTCTAGTCGAGCACGGTGTTCACCGATTAACTCGATATCGTCGCAACTAACTGGGATCCACCGGTCAGGCACGTTTCATCTGATGTCGTTGCAACAAAGTGGGATCCACCTGTCAAACTAGATAACTGTCTGTCGTAAGTAACCTCAACCTCCCATAAGAGCCAGACGGCCGTTTTATCGCTTAGTTGGGCCTTGGCCATTTCCACACTCACAAGCTATATATATAATTTTGGTGTATTCTGCCTGTGTATTCTGCCGACACGTGCCATGCCATAAAAACGATTTACGGTGTACCTCAAACCGCTTTTACGGCAATGTCATTTTATGGGTTCTGCGCCCGTTCTTGGGTCTATGAAAGCAAAAGTGATGAGAGCTTCGTCGTGGTGTGAAACACTAATAAAATTCATATCAAAGTCTTGTATCGCCTCCCTCTGTCAAACGTTTGGTAAAGGAGGATCAATCAAACCTTTTTTTTGAGAGAGAGAAGGATCAATCAAACCTTGAGACAATCTCGACGAGGTTTTCTGTTTAAAAAGAGAAGAAGATCATCAAAATGCCGAGATTTCGCTCCGATCTCGATCACATTGATTTCGCTTTGATAAGAATTGATCTGATCAGGATTCCTGCTCAAAATACCGGTCGCTTCTCTCCATATATATATATATGAAGAAGGAAGGCGCACACGCCCATCGCAGTCCAAACCCTCCCTCCACCCAAAAGCCCTACCGCCGCCGCTAACCTCAACGCCGTTTCCATGGCCCCAAGTCCCAGTCGCTCTGCCTCCTCCAACAAATACTCCTCTTCCGGTGGCAGCTCCAGCAGTGAGGAGTTGGAACAGTAGCCTCCAAGCCTTGCCGTGCAACAGAACGCCGGCTCCAGTCATGAAGATGACGACAGTGACAATGACGAATCTGACGACGAGACAGCGGCTGATGTGGCAGCCGCTCCAAAGCCGCCGCCAGCAGCCTCCAACAACGTCGTCCCGGATTCGGAGTCCGAGGACGATGAGCCGCCGGCCAAGACCAATAGAAAGGCCCCCAGCTCCTCGAGTCCTCGTCTGAGGAAGAGGATGATTACTTGGGCTCCGGCAAGGTTTTCAAGGACAAGTGTGAGTCTTACCCGCTCCTCGGACCCAAGGTGCTCGCGCTGGAGGCAAGGTTTCCAGGCATGAAGATGGATGACAGCAGGGCCCGGAAACTCGACGCTAAGCTACGCAAGCTGGAGGTTGCCAGGATGAAGGTGGAGCTGCGAAGGAGCGATCTCGACAAGGAGGTGACCAATACACTGATTAAGTTTCTCTAGTGAAGAGCTGTAGCAGGTCAGTTTATACTAGTACTTGATTATGTTTGGTTTCACCGTCATTGTCTGCAATTAGTTTCTTTCTTCTTAGGGCAAGATTAACTAAATTGACTTGTGATTATACTATATATAATGGTCTTTTGAAATTAGCATTTTTCTCTATTTCACCAGTAGAGATGCCAATTTGTCCCTGAATATATTGGTGGGTCATATACATCAAATTGTACTTGGTGTATAACAGATAAATGCATAGCATGTAATAGTAGAGATGCCAATTTGTCCCGAATATATTGATTGGATCATATACTCCCTCCGACCCATATTAGTTGACTCGAATTTATCTAGGTTCGGATGTATCTAGACATGTTTTAGTACTAGATATATTCGAATCTAGATAAATCCAAGTCAAACAATATGGATCGGAGGGAGTACATCAAATTGTACTCGCTGTATATATAACAGACATCAGATTGTACTTTCTGTGTATAAGAGCCATGGCAGGTCAGTTAATTACTTAATTAATTATGTTTGGTTTCACCATCACTAAAATTACTTCCTCCGATTCATATTACTTGTCGCTCAAATGGGTGTATCTACATGTTTTAGTGCTAGATACGTTCAATTTAGTGACAAGTAATGAATCAGAGGGAGTAGCATTTATCTATTTTAGTAGATATGGCAATTTGTCTAGGAATATATTGATTGGATCATATACATCAAATTGTACTTGCTGTATAACAGACAGATGCATTGCATGGAATCCAGCTTAGCACATGGTGTTAGGACTGCCTCTAGCAAAATGCACCGTAATCAAAATTGATGAAGTTCAGTTTATTTTATGCCCCACCAAGAAAGACAAACATAATGCTCAATTCCAGTAACTTTATGAAGTGATTTACATGTTCCCAAATCAGTTTTTTGAAAGTTGTTTTCTTACTTGGAAACCTATATATTATCTGGTTTGAATTTATAAAGTTTGTTGTTCTAATATCCGAGTATATATATGTAGCATCATTTCCGTAATGGAAGTTTTTAAGCCGTGGTATTCTTTTAAATCTGGTAAAAGTTGAGCACTTAAAACATCCAATTGATTTGTATGCAAAATTATTGTCTATAGTACTTGTTGATCGAAGCGGACACAGTCTTTTGATTATTAATCCTTATGTATGTGCTTCGAGTTTATCTTATTTTGGAGCTCATGCTCATTGACTGATAGTTCTGAACATTTTGTCTTTATGATTACAATTTTTATAGTAGTAGTCTAGTGATGAAATACTCTGACATTCCCTTGCCAATTTGTTTCAGGCCTAGAGCAAGCTGGAAATACAGTGTCAAAGTCACAAGGAAGCAACATGAGGAATACAAGATTGTGTCTGATTTAGGGTATTTGGTTCCGAGTCAGCTCAGTATCTATATATATTTTATGCTAGCTAGTATTGTTATTATCCAGTTTTGGTCTAGGGAGGACATGTCCAAACTGGGATGCAAAGCTGTGGTGATTTAGGTCTCTTAGAACTGAGTCATATTTTAATGAAGGTTATCTATTTCGTTCTGCTGCTGTAGACGTGAAATAACTCATTCACTACGGCACACCGTCTCTTTGCCGTGTGCGTAAAAGAACACGGCAAAGGCCTTCCGGACCACGGCAAAGGCTATACACATGGCAAATGCCACATGGCAACGTTCGCCACGACAAAGGTCCTTTGCCATGTGTTTTCTGAATAAGACACGGCAAAGCGTTTGCCGTGTGTCTTACGCGTAGACACGACAAAGTAAAGTGAGATGATGGTTCCCTTAGAGATGACGGTGGCTATTCTTTGTCGTGTGTCGCCCATAAATTCAACACGGCAAAGGCTGCCTTTACCGTGTGTCGCCCATAAATCCTACACTACCGTGTGTCTCATACACGACAAAGAGGTTGCCTTCTCAAAAAAAATTGAAAAAAATCAATTGTTTTTTTAACTTTTTTGAATATTTTTTAGTTGTTAATCTCATATGGGATATTTTTAACCCTAAGTATGCTTAATATTAGGTCAAATTGCACTCATGATCAAACTTCCTCTTTGGTCATCCATCCTGATACTACTTTAGCCCTAGCACGCTTAACTTTTTCGTTCCTTCCGAATGAGCCTCCGAGAAAGAAATCATACCTTGTCGATAATACTTTCATATCAATCCTATTAACTCTTGGACCATGATGTCACACATCTCAATTTTAGATTCCAAACAATTATTTAAGTAGACAACGAGGAATAAGTAATAATAATCTTGAATCCAAATAAAAATAAAACGATTTTATTTTTTTGTCTTTTTCTATTTAATATGGAATAATTCATATATTTAAATCCGTAATTCGGAATTCGACAAATAAAATATCTAATTCGATCAAATGAGAAGAATCCAAATATAACATCCATATAATCTTGTGAACCTAAAAATTATTGATGAACCTTGTCACATTATTTCGATCGTTTTTGAATTTCTTATGCCTCTTTCAAACTATGGTCAAAATGGCGGGCATCAAGATTCTTAGCTCGGGGCTGAGCCTCACTAAACTTGCATTGGGTCTCTGAAGAAACATCATATTGTGAACCTAAAATAATGTTTGTAAAAAATTATGAGCATCAGATCATGTACCTGTAGTTCATATCTGACCTACTTCCTACCGATTCGGTAGAAATTTGTCTTTTTCACCAGAGATGGACGGAAAGGTTTACGAATATCCGGTTGGGACATTGTCCATGTAAGGTGGTCTAGTATTTTTGAAAAATGTGTGGTAGCATTTTTGTATTCACCGTTTGGTGTTGCTTCACAAAACGCCCCATTTTTGCGCTTCGAAAATATAAAATGGCTTTTCCGTGCGACAAAAATGAAAACTTTCTCCTGCAACATTGTTCGCCATCCCATGATACATATGCATGCACAATATGGGCACATCATCACAAACTATGTCGTAATTCTGGCCATAACATTGGTCATTTGAATCGAAAGCTAGGAAACCTCGAATGAGATAGGTCATTTTGTGAAAGTTTTTTGAGACATAATCAATATACAAAGTTTGATATTTTTCCTCCCAACTATGTCACATAATATGACGCCACGCGAAGGTCTCGTATTTTTTGATCTTTTTTCGATTTAGTTATGGTCATTTGAAACTATCGTCAAACCCTAATTGAACGGCGTGCATAAAGATTCTTAGTTTGGGGTTGAGCCTCGCTAAACTTGTATTGGATCTCTAAAGAAACATCATATTATGAACGTAAAAATGATTTTTATAAATAATCATGAGCATCAGATCATGTACCTGTAGTTCATATCTAACTCACTTCCTACCAATTTGGCAGAAATTTGTCTTTTCACCAGGGATAGACGGAAAGGTTTACGAATACCCGGTTGGGACATTGTCCATGTAAAGTGGTCTAGTATTTTTGAAAAATAGGTGATGGCATTCTTTTTTATTCATCGTTTGGTGTTGCTTCACAAAACGCCCCGATTTTTGTGCTCCGAAAATAGAAAAATAGCTTTTCCGTGCGCCGAAAAGGAAAACTTCCTCCTGCAACATTATTTGACATCCCATGATGCACATGCATGTACAATATGGGTATATTATCACAAACTATGTCATGATTTTGGCCATAACATTGGTCATTTAAACCGAAAGCCAGAAAACCTCGAATGAGATAGGTCATTTTGTAAAGATTTTTTTGGTACATAATCAATATACCAAGTTTGATATTTTTCCTCGCAACTATGTCACAAAATATGACACCACATGAAGGTTTCACATTGTTTCGATCATTTTTAAATTTTTTTATGCATGTTTTAAACTATGGTCAAAACACCAAGCATGAAGATTCTTATTCAACATAAATATCTAATATTTAAGTGTAGATAGATATATCTTATTTTTCTGTAAATTTTGATATATTATTTCTAATTTTATGAATTAGAACATTTTTTATGATTTTCCTAAGAGTAATGTGATAAAAGGGAAAAAAGAAAAAAATTGCCATGTATACTGCGGAATACACACGGCAAAGGCTCTTTGTCGTGTATATTGCGTAATACACACGGCAAATGGCCGACGAGGGCGCACGGGAAAGAGGTCACCGTCTGCAACCGTTAACTCCTTCCTGTCAAGTGGACCTGTGGGGTCGTGGGTCCCACCTCGTTACCATGACGACACCTATGCCGTGTGCCGCTGTCAACTTTGTCGAGTGTGTTTTCTTTGCCGTGTATATTTCTTTGTTGTGTTCTTTTTCAGAAATTTACCGAGTTCGCGTACTTTGCCGTGTGCTTTCTAGATTGCACACGATAAAGATAAACTGTGTCGTGTTCCGGTCCATTTGGCACACGGCAAAGTCATGTCTACACGGCAGCGGCATTTTTTCTCGTAGTGATTGTGTAGCTTGTGTGTTGAATATGTCCTGGAAGTGCAACCAGGGATGACACATATATCTTTAGTTTGTTTATTTTTGTGATTGGTGTGTGGTGGCAGAAATAATAGATACAATACTAGTCATGTGGATTTATTTATTTTCCAAACTTCGGGGCGCCGCGATTTTTGAGAGGGCGACACGTACCTCTTTCTGGCAACGCTTGGCAGGTGACGCTTCAGACTATCAAGTGCTTGATACCCAAGAGGAGGCGCCCCTGCCCCTTCCCCTTTGAAAGGAGGCGTCGCGAACCGTAGATGCCGAGAAGCCCCGGTGCAAGAGGAAGCCCTCGTCGATGCCCCAGTCTCCTGATCCAAAGAGGATCCGTTCGGCTGAGCTCGCCTGATTTAGGCTGTGCCTGATTTAGGGTATTTGGTTCTCAGTATCTATATATGCTCTATGTTAGCTAGTACTGGCATTATCGAGTTTTAGTTTTGGCTGGAAATGTCTGAACTGTGTTATTTTGCTGAAATACATGCAAATGAATGTTATCTATTTCGTTCCGCTACTATAGACGTGAAATATCAAATTGTGTTACTTGTGTGCTGAATATGTGTCTCATCTCACGTAAGCGCGACCAAGGATGACACCTATCTCTTTGGTTTGTTTATCTATGTGACTGGTGTGGTTGCACCAATAATTTATATCAGTGTGCCTTATCATCCACGTTCGCAATTTTCCTAGAGAAGTGTCATCTAAACCATAGTATGAATCAGACATCAAAAAAATATTTAGGTTCAACAAAGGTCAACATTTTTCATGTTATTGATTTTTTTTTTGAAAATGGACACTTTATTATTATTCATAATGTTTACACTCGGCCTCTACATAGCTAGGATGCACATAGCCGATCAACCACAGACAAAGTAACCAAAACAAAAGTATCAACATTACAAGAATAATAAAAAAACAAAGATACGCGTCGAGCTATGGCAAGTCTATCCGCAGATCACGCTGCCATTCATGTCGGGAGAAAATATCCCTGGCCGTGATCTCCGATCGCTATACCCCTCCACAAACAAGTCACGAAACTCCATACGTTAGAGAGTAGTCCATGATTGGAGGATAACCGTGGCTCGATAGATCACCTGAAGATAAGAAGACACGGTGTTATTAAAAATCTTGTCATTTCTACATAGCCAAAACGACCAAATAATGACAAGCACTCCTATCCTAAATAAAGTCTCATATTTATCGTGTATCCCGTACAACCAATTACCAAATACATTGGTAACCGAGCGTGGAGGAGATAAACCAGAGGCTACATGGATTATTGACCATATAGTACAAGCAAATTTACACTAGAAGAAGAACTGCCGAATTGTCTCATTATGATGATAAAAAATACATTGTGTACTTCCATACCAATTTCTCTTAACAAGATTATCATTTGTAAGAATGACCCTTTACGAAGATATCAAGCGAAAATCTTCGTTTTAAGTGGTATTTTGATGTTCCAAATTTTAGAATTATCAACCATTGGAATATCAGGTTGGATCAATGCTCTATATAATGAGTCAACAGAAAATTTACCACTCTCTAGTAGTTTCTATTTGAACTCATTCACCCCCTCAGACAACTGTATCGTGGATAATCGTAATAGAAGATTGTTCCACAATACGAGTCTAGGACCTAAGAGACTTTGTCTGAAAGACACATTAGGAGGATCTGATCCCAATACTGTGGAGAGGGTATCTCCTTTGTGCCTAACAATCAAGTATAGAGCTAGATATTGTTCGTGAAGAGAAGTTTGGCCAGGCCATTTATCTTCCCAGAACCTAACCTATGATCCATCCTTAATATTGAAAACACCAAAATGGAAGAAATGTTTTTTGGACGCCATTAGTCTAGCCCAAAAATGTGAATCACCGGGTTTCCAAACCACTTGAGACACGGCTTTGGAACCAACATATTTCCTCCATAGAATGGTTTGCCAGACACCATCTTCGCATAGTAGTTTGAAAAGCCATTTACCAAGAAGCGTGGTGTTTTTGACTTGCAAATCATGTATGCCCAGTCCACCATATTCTTTTGGTCAGCAAACCATATTCCATTTGTCCAGTCGGTATTTCTTTTTTTCACTATCCCCTTGCCAAAAGAATCTTGATTGGAAATAATCCACTTTCTTCAAAACACCTTTCGGCAGTTGGAAAAACAAGATCATATACAGTACCATGTTGGTGAGTACTGAATTTATGAGCACCAGTCTTCCACCAAGGAATAACAATTTACCTTTCCAACTATTAAGACAATTTTGGAGTCTTTCCTCAATGATTTTCCATTCAGCAATCGTGAGACGCCGATAGTGGATCGGTATTTCCAAATAGTTGATTGGAAATTACCTCTGACTACAGCCAAAAAGTTCAGCATATAGTTGGGCCTTGTTTTGAGCCTCGCCAAAACAATACAAATCACTTTTATGGAAGTTAATTTTCAATCCAGAGAGTTGTTCAAATACTGATAATATTAATTTCAGATTCTTAGCTTTCTCCAAGTCGTGTTCCATAAATAAGATTGTATCGTCTGTGTATTGAAGAATGGATAGACAACCATCGACCAGATGAGGAACCAATCCTTCAATCTGGCTATCAGCCTTAGCTCTCTCGATAAGGATAGCCAGCATATCAACCACTATGTTAAATAGTATAGGCGATAATGGATCTCCTTGTCTTAGACCTTTTTTTGGTCTGGAAGTATTTGCCCTTGTCATGTTTGACATTGAGGGCAATACTACCACCAGCCACAAAAGACCGTACGAGAGCACACCACTCCTCAAGAAAACCTTTCATACGAAGGGTTTGCTGAAGAAAAGACCAATTAACTTTGTCATAAGTATTCTCAAAGTCAATTTTGAACAATACACCGTTCAACTTCTTTGAGTGTAGTTCATGAATTGTTTCATGCAAGATTACTACCCCATCTAGGATATTTCTTCCTTGCATGAAAGCAGTTTGAGATGGGCTTACAACAAGGTCAGCAACCGAATTTAGTCTAATCGTAGCAACTTTTGTGAAAATTTTAAAACTAGCGTTAAGAAGGCAGATTGGATGATATTATTGTATTCGTTCTGTGTTATTAACCTTAGGAAGTAAAATTATGTTGCCAAAATTGAGTCTAAAAAGGTCTAACGCCCGGTATGCAGGAACACAAACAATTGCATGAGGTCCCCTTTGATAACTTCCTAGAACTTTTGGTAAAATTCCGCCGGAAAGCCATTAGGCCCTAGTGCCTTGTTATGTTCCATCTGAAAACGGCTTTCTTAACCTCATCCTCCATATACGGAGCAGTTAAAAAGTCATTTTCCAGAATAGAAAATTGAGGAATATCTGTAGTTTGGGACTCATCCAGTGAGAAGGAATTCTCTGGCAGTGCCCCAAACAAAGATTTATAATAACTAGTAATATACGATTTTAGTTGCTCCTGCCCCTCAATCATACTTTCATCATGGATAAGAGAGTGAATAAGTTTCTTCTTATACTTGCCATTAGCCATAGCATGGAAGTATCTTGTGTTCGCATCTCCTTCGAGAATGAATTTTGCTTTAGAGCGTTGATACCATTTGAGTTCCTCCTCGCGGAGTAGTCTGGCAATTTCTGCATTTGATTGGTTTTTAAGCTCAATCTCGTGTGCAGATAAAAGTCTGACTTCCGCAGAAGCCTATAAATCATTAATAATAGAGAAAAGGCGTATTTTCTCTTTTTTAAGGATTCCAGCAGTATGTTTGGCCCAACCACGAAGGAATTTGCGTAAAGCACGCATTTTGTTGTTCCATCGCTGTATAGGCGTTTGACCACTAACAGATTACTACCAAATAGCCTTCACCAGGTCATGGAAACCATCACGTTCCATCGATCCAAGTTCAAAGTTGAAACTATGTTTGGATTTTCGTGGTGGTGTTCCAACAGACAATAGAATAGGGGTATGATCCGACAAAGCTTCAATACGTTCTAGGGCATGAACAGTTACCATAGGGAATTTATCTTTCCATTCGGTATCCATAAGCACCCTATCCAATTTTTTATACGTTAGGCTTAGGAAGACTATTAGCACAAGTGAATTATCTTTCGATCATTGTAACCTCTCGTAAATCCAAGCTTTCTATGATAGCATTGAATATGAAAGACCAATGATCATTGAAACGGCCCCAACTTTTCTCGTGAGGAAATCTGAGCAAGTTGAAATCTCCGCCTATGAGAATAGGATACGGATTGTCCTTAGTCAGATTGACCAACTCATATAAAAAGTCCGCCTTAAAAATCTCTTGGGCAGCCCCGTATACAGCGACTAGAGACCATAGAAAATCATCAGCCTTGTTACGGATATGGAGTTTAATAAAAAATCTCCAACCGAACTGGCTAAGACTTCCATAGTCTTATCCTGGACGCCTAATAGGATCCCCTCGGATTGTCCTCGTGGCGGACGTGATACCCACGTGAACTCCACTCCACCAGAAAGGCGATTCAGTTGATCTTGTGATAAATCGCGGCTACCAGTCTCAGAAATACCCAAAAAATCCAAATTATGATCTCTCACGCAATCGGCAAAGAACAAATATTTAGCCAAGTCATGAAGTGAGAACATGCCATTCATTGAGAAACAATAGGGGATTTGGATACACGAGACCTCTTACGAGATTTGTGGCCCTTCGATTTTTGACCAGAAGTTGTAAGCTCAAAAAATGAACCCAACTCAGTCTCATCGAAGCCCACCTCTGATACTTCACCAACTAAGTGAGAAAGGAGTTGACCATCTACTATGGCATGCAAATCCTCCTCCTCAATCGGTGAAGGATCAGAAACAACAAGAGCCTTAGGAGTAACCGTTAAACGGTCAACCTCCATTTGTCTCAACACAGAAGTAGATAAAGAAACAACCTTAACAGATCTACCCATACTAACTCCAACATTAGCCAGCTTATCAGCGATAGATGAATTGGAGAAAGAGAGGAAAGACTTTGAAGAATTCATTATACCTTGCGAGTCGAGGTTCTTATCAGCCTTCCTCCGCATGGCCTTGACCATTGAGTCCTCATCCGTGGCTGAAGCCTAGAGGCGTCGACACCATGCCTAGAACTCCTCCATGCCAAAGCCAGCAGTCCGCCATCACCAAGGGATGGACCCGACCCAGACCAGTCTGGGCCATCCCCCGAGTGGATCCCCATCATGGCTAAACCGCCCGCATGGCTCGGCTGGCCCTCCTAGGTGCCAGACCACGTCCAACATCCGCCAGCCCTCCAGATGCATCACCAGGTAGCAGCTCAGCATGGGTCGTCGAAGCCTCGGCTCCCCACTCAACCCGAGGTTGCCTGCCTAGATCAAAGAGGAGCCGGTCTGCGTGTCCTGGGCTACAGTCGGCGAGGTCGAAGAAGCACCGCGATCGACTAGCCCCTCCTGGGCCAGTCTCCACGACAAAGACCCCGGCTCCCCCACTCAACCCGAGGCCGCCTGCCTGGATCGACGAGGAACTAGTCTGTGCGTCCTGGGCTACAGTCGGCGAGGTAGGAGTAGCACCGCGGTCGACCAGCCCCTCCTGGGTCAGTCTCCACGCCGAAGATCCATGGACCACCTCCTGAAGCATCGGCTCCAGCACCAGTCCCTCCCGGCGAGGAATAGAGCGACCCATCACATTATGTCTATAGCGAGTAGGGGACGTCGACCACGGGGGAGTCCGAGCCCTAGCAGTTTCCACCCACAAAGCAACCTGCAGCTAAGAAGGAGAGACCCGAGGCGAAAACACTGCAAGTGCGACACCACGAAGAGGAGAGCCCACCGGAAGTGACTCAAGAATTTCCTTTTCTCACAGCGTAGAAAGGTTCGGATTAAAAGGAGTGACCGTGATCAAAGGTGCAGAACCCTGTGTCAACAGCTGAGCCCTCTGTATGGAATACGGTGGCATCGAGGCCCCCTAACTAGGCTGGGCCAAAGAAGATCCATCCCCAGCATCTTGTAAACCACCGGTCGAATCTGTTGGTTATATTTGGCAATTGTAGCAAGAGATGCAGAGCAGCTTGATTCCCCTCTTCTCCAACTCATTGGCATAGTTCGCCATCACTGCCGTACACACCAGGGTGAAATCTCCTGGACGCATAAGGGGAAATAATTAGCAACACTTAAAGCCATGGTTGAGCACCGTAACACCGATGGTGAGCTCCGGCATGATGCAAAATTGAAAGCTAGCTACTGCTTGTTGCTACGAACAACTCCCGATGTGTGCCACATTGTGGTTAGAGTTGTAAATATTATGTTTTGCTATCCACATTTTACGCAATGTTCTTTTTAATGTTGAATGTACGGATGTAGCCGAACGTAACATGGTAGAAGATTGGTGAGCTCTGCTGCTCTAGATTTCTGAACATAGGAACTGGACGTATATGTTGCCTTTCATATTTTCCAGGAATAATACAGGGACAGCATATGCATGCGTCCATTTCCTACTGTTCCTATTGAAGGAGATGATAAGAATCACCAAGAAAGAGCACCAAGAAGAAATCCCTGGATGAGATTATAGCGAAAGTGACTGAAGATTTGATGATTCTGCTGGTTGAGAATGTCAATGTTTTATGCATTTTTAGAAGAAAAATGTTTGTATTCTTGCTGATCTATTATATGTGTGGTCTTCTTGAGGTTGTAGACATGTTCATCAAGATAAATCCATAAAAACGTAATCCATGTAGAAACTGACACTATTGCTATTGCAGGTACCGGTGAAATCTGCAAAATCATAGGTTAGGTAATTCCACTGAACAATTTTGTTAACTAGCGTCCTGAACCCATCGAAGAAGAGCTAGAAGCAGCTAGCAGGTGCTTCAACCATGCAATATCCTGTTGAGTGGGGGAGACGGTAGCCAGCGTCGATGGTGTCATTGGAGAACCACGATACCTAGACGAAGAGGCACACTCCATGTCATGCTGCTTTTTGAAACAATCAGACTCGGGGTAGCTAGACTTCCAACAGTAGCCACATACGTGATGAGAGCGAGGGCGGCCGGTACCACCAGAAGGATGGCGAATCCCACTATAGTAGCCACACACATCCATAACATAAGTTTTCAGGAGAAGTTTAAGTGTGATCGACAAGATAGGCAAAGTTTATGCAGATCTTAACCATGAAGATTGCTCGGTGGTTCGATGGCAGTGATAGCTTCTATGGCATGTACATGAGATGCTCACTAAGAGTCTGCTAAACTGGATGAGCACTCTCGTTTCACCTAAAGGGTGTCTCAGGTATATGTGGATGCCAAACTCGGGGCACAAAGCTCGGCTAGATTTTTCACGGCACGGGGGGGGGGAGCTGGGCTCGGCCCGCAGGGGGTAGTAGATAGAGCCGAGCCTACGAAGGTGGACCACAGCGAGCTCGGGCTGGCTCGGGCTCAGCCCCGTCCGACTCGTTTGGCTCGCTGTTTTTTTCCGAATTTATGGGTCAAATTGAGTAGAAAGGGTACGTTGGTCGAATTCTAATTGATACATAGAGGGGAGGGGTGGTCAGTTGGTCGTCTGTATCCCTATCTGCACGATCGCACGTGATCCGCCATCACCGCCCAGACGTCGGCCTCGCTCCTCTCCTCCACCCCCCATCTCCGACGCCCCCATCTCGACTGATAGCTTATGACCGACTGACAGCTTATAACCATCTAATAATCAAGGAATGGGAGATCCTTTTTGGGGGTAAAAAGGAAAATTAATTTATATTTGTATTCCTAACATGATGCTTTCAAGATATTGAAGCAAAATTGAATACGGATGCGTGTTATTATTAATTTGAACCATATGCTATTGGTTCGTGTTTAAGAAAACAAACAAGCTTTTGACAAAACAAATTTGAACTGAAGCCGTAGAGGCAGTCACGCGAATCAGAGAGCTAGACACCTATACTCTCTCTAGCTTAGCTGCGACGAGATCATCCACGAGACGTCATAGATCATGGTGTGATGACCCTCCTTCCACCATGGCCACATGAGACTCGGCGGTGAGCTCCATGGCCCTCTCCCTCTTCGCCTCCCTGATACGTTACAAACGTATCTATAATTTTTGATGTTCCATGCTTGTTTTATATCTACTTTCTTATGTTTTGTCCACACTTTGGAGTATTTTTACATATTTTTTGGAACTAACCTATTAACAAGATTTCACAGTGTCAGTTGCTTATTTTCTGCTATTTTTGGTTTCAGAAAAGCTACTAAGGAAATATTCTTGAAATTGGACGGAACAAAAGCCAAAGTAAATATTTTACCAGAAGAAACACGGAGTCCGAAGGGCAGCCGAAGGAGGGCTGATACATTGCAAATGTATCTATAATTTTTTATGCTCCATGCTTGGTTTTATCCACTTTCTTGTGTTTTTGTCCACACTTTGGAGTACTTTTCATATGATTTCTTGGACTAACCTATTAACAAGAGCCACAGTGCCAGTTGCCTATTTTCTGCTATTTTTGGTTCCAGGAAAGTCAGAAAATGAATATTCTCGGAATTGGACGGGACAAAATCCAAAGTGCCTATTTTTTCAGAAAACTCTAGGAGCCAGAATACGAGACGGAGGAGGGCCAGGGGCTGGCCACACCCCCCCTCCTCCCAGGCGCGGGCTAGGCCTGGCCGCGCCAGGGCATGGTGTGGTGGCCCCAAGCATCCCCTCGGTCTCCCTCTTCGCCTATAAGAAGCCTTCTAACCTAAAAACTTCGGGAGGTTCGACATTTTTCCACGAAAAGTTCCGCTGTGCCGCCGCCACCGAAGGGGAGATTCGGGGGACAGAAAGTCTATGTTCTGACACCCTGCCGGGATGGGGAAGTGCCCCCGGAGCCATCTCCATCGATCTCCACCATCATCTCCATCGATCTCCACCATCATCTCCATCGACCATCCATGTTTCCCCCATCTATGAGTGAGTAATCCCCCGCTGTAGGCTATGGGGATGGTAGGGATTAGATGAGATCGTTCATGTAATGGCATCAGATTTTTAGGGCATGGTGCCTAGTATCTTTTATTAGTGCTTTATGACTTTGTTGCAACTTGTTGTGCTTAATGCTTGTCACTAGGGCCCGAGTGCCATGATTTCAGATCTGAACATGTTATTCATTCATTATGATAGTATTGTTCTTGGTCTTATCTGCAAGTTGTATACACACGTTGTTGTCCGAAACCTATGGCCCCGAAGTGACAGAAATCGGGATAACCGGAAGGGAATGGCTTTGATGTGAGGATCACATGTGTTCACGGAGTGTTAAAGCTTTACTCCGGTGCTCTATTAAAAGGAGCACCTTAATTGCCAGTAGTTCCCAAGAGGTCCCGCTACAAACGGGCTGGCAGGACAAAAGATGTTGTGCAAGTTCTCATTGCGAGCACGTGTGACTATATATGGAACACGTGCCTAGGATTGTCTAGTACTTGGATGCTTTATCTTATTTATCTGCAATTGTCCTATGCTCTGATTGCTATGTGAATTGTCTTGTCCATGCAACGCCTGTCCATCCATCCCTATGCGTACTGCACTCGAATCCCACTATTTACTGCTATTGTCATTGCTGTCTTTATTTTACTACTGTTGTTACTTTAGTATTTCTACTACAAAACCGTTGCTACTGATAAACTGGTGTGAGCAAGATTGTTTCCAGGTGCAGCTGAATTGACAACTCAGTTGTTAAGGCTGATAAATATTCTTTGGCTCCCCTTGTGTCGAATCAATAAATTGGGTTTCACTTCCCTCAAAAATACTGCGATACACCCCCTATACTTGTGGGTCATCAAGACTATTTTCTGGCGCCGTTGCCGGGGAGCATAGCTTTATTTATCAAGTTCACTTGGATTCACTATTGTTCAAGCTAAGTTTATTTTCTCCTTGTTTGTTTGTTTCTTTATCAAAAATACAAAAAAAAGTAGTTTCTACTCTAGTTGTTATTTTCGTTGGTCTGTTATTGTCTTGCTTTATCATGCTTGTTGTCAATGGTTGGTTTCTTTGAAACTGAATCTTATTGGCAAGGTGGGTTCACGGGAGATGAAAAATATTATTATAAGGAACACCGCTTGTCACAAAAAGGGAAACACTTATGGGGACAAATTGATAGATTGTATACCATTGCTAGAAATGTGTGCTCTACTTATAATGTTACTTATTGCCTTGATAAATCTTGTTGCTGTAGGAGGTACAAACACCTCCCTTTTTAATGTGAGTATAATGATAATGTTACCATATCTTCCTATGTTAAGGTAAATTATGACATTTATGATGTGGAACAAATTGAGGAATTTATTTCTTGGAAGGGTGCATTTGAACTTGCTAGTTTGCTTGAAAATATTGATGATTCACCGTATAAGTATGAGGTTTATGGTATACTTAAATTTTGCTTTGATAATTACAAGGATGAAAATGGCTATATTCTTGAATATTTAAATAAATTCTTTCCACAAATGGAAGATACTATTTCCTTGCAGGATCCTATGGAAGAAGAAATTGATGAACCTGAAATCTCATTAGATGAAAAAGAGGAGGAGAGTGATGAACAAAAGGAGGAAGAATGGATTAGCTACCCATGCCTACCTTCTAATGAGAGTAACTCTTTATCCCTTACATTATTTGATTGTCCTCCATGCTTACTAAAGGAGGATGAATGTTATGTTCCCAAGGTTTCTTTTGAAAATGTTTATAATAAAGCTCTAGTGCTTGTAGATCATGAAGAGCATGCTTTATGTGATAGTTATATTGTTGAGTTTATTCATGAGGCTACTGAAAATTATTATGAGAGAGGAAAATATGGTTGTAGAAGTTTTCATGGTATTGAAACACCTCTCTATGTGCTGAAAGTTTTGAAGTCACTCTTGTTTTATCTTCCTATGCCTGTCACTTTGTTCTTTGTGAATTTATTTGCATACATGATTCCTATGCATAGGAAGTGGGTTAGACTTAAATGTGTTTTGAATTTGCTTCTTGATGCTTTCTTTTACTTCCACTCTTATTTCTTATGAGAGCATCCTCTCAAACTTTTATGCCTGAAGATGATAATATGTCTATTATTCTTGGGAGACCTTTTCTTAATACTGTAGGAGCTGTTATTAATTGTAATCAAGGGAAGGTGACCTCCAATGTCAATGACAAGGAACATACTATCTATTTACCCAAGAAGATTGATAGGACTTATGGTTTGAATTCAATTGAACATGTTGAGGGCATTCAAGTTGGAGAAATATATTGTCCCATACCAAGAGAAAAATTTGAAACTATTATGATTGGGACCATTGCTATCAAGGTTGAGGTAACATAATCATTAGTGAAATACAAAGTATTGTCTCATATGGAATTATTTTGGTAGCAAGACCTGATCAACCTTGTTAACAAAAGGATTTCATTGAACAAAACAATGCTTTCACCTTGATTATCTCCGCTTACTTCTATTATATCCATTTTAGTTTTTCCTTGTGCCTAACTTAAAGGCATTAAAGAAAAGTACTTATTGGGAGATAACCTAAAAGTTTTAGATGAGTCTTAGAAGTTATTACTTCAGTAATAACCGCTCCTTATCCTTTTTATTTGCTTTTTGTGCCAAGAGTAACCTCTAATGAGAGAGAAGTAACGATTGGGAAAGTTGCTGTCCCGAAACAGATTTTTGTGCTTCACCGTAAAAAATCGTGAGAGAGCTTTGTATGTCGGATTGAGCTGTAATTTTTTTTGCTTCTGCCCCCGGTTCTTATCTAACTTTCGTTAGTTCAACACTTTTTGATTTGAGTAACAGAAGGTCTTCGGAAAAATTCGTCTTTACATGCTGGTCTGTTTTGACAGATTTCTGCCATTTTCTGCATTTGCTTCTTGTTGGTTCCTTTTTGAGTTCTTTGGGGGAATTGAGCTTTTTGAGGGAAGTAATACAGTAGCTAGTGTTCTAATGGAAGTTTATTTGGTGTTATAACTGAACCTTAAGACCTATTATCTTGAGTGCACTAATGTTGCTAATAAAGATTGTGTGAAGTTTTGTATGAAGGAAAATTTTCAGGTGTATGGAAGGAATGAGTAATGAGATGAAGGATGGACTAAAGATCAAGCTTGGGGATGCCACACGTGTCACCCCAAGAAATATCCAAGAATTAGAAGCGTCAAAGCTTGGGTATGCCCAAGGTATCCCCTTCTTCATCAATAAAAATCTCAGGTTTCTTCCAAACGCTTCATTTTTATTGTTTCATGCACAGTTGTGTTGTTCTTGGAGCATCTTCTTTTTCGTTTTTCGTTTTGGTTTTTGTTTGTTTTTGTTTGCTTAGTTTTCTGAATAAATTCTTTGGACCCCCTCTTTCATACTTTGGTGTTCAAATAGTTTGGTTTGGTTTGGAAAAGAGTAGGAAAGCTCATGCTTAAGTGGTAAAGAGAGCTTGTTTTTGACTGTGGCCTATGCTTTGTCATGCCATGCTCGATATTGTTTTGGCTTTATGCTTAGTATTATTTGCTGTAGCATGACTTGTTATAAACAATTGAGATTGCTTAATGTGCCTTGGATGAATCATGCGTTGTTTTAGCATATTAAAGCATAGTATAGTGGTATTCTCCTTTGATGCTTTATTTGGGTTGACTTGGCATATGCTCACACCATGTTATGACTATCCAAAGTCACCATAGCCTTTATGATCCTTTAGTTTTCAACTTGTAGTATCACTTTATGCTTTGATCAATGATGTTTTATCGCTCTGCATGATTATGGCCATTATTGCTCTCTTAGTTTGTCGCTCCCAGTCTTTTGCTAGCCTCCACAACAAAGTATGAGTTCCACTCATGCATCCAACTCCCTAAACCAAGTTATTCCAAAGATTCCACCATACCTACCTATTAGCTTATGCTATTCCAAGTATATTCATGCTTTTGTTTACCTTCCAAATTAAACTTGTTATGAGAAAACTAGTGATTAAAGCTCTCACGAACTTGATGGCACACTTTACTTTTTGCCTCTAATAAACTTGAACCATTGTGTCTTCTATGTTGTATATGCTTGCACTTATTTGTTGGGAATTAGCAGAACCATGCTTTCATGGGGAACGCTTTCAACATTGCACTTGGTACTTGTACCTAGTTGATATCATGCTCTTTTGTATATGGATGTCGATTGTGAAATGAAAGGGGAGCTTGTAAGTCCATGGAGTTATGTATATGTGTTAGAGAAACGCCTGGGTCGCTGGTCTAATCCATGCTGACATGGTGGAAACCTGCAGCGTGACCATAATGAGCCGTCTATGAAGCATTCTTCTTATAAAAAAGGAGTCCTATATTGAGAGAAAAGAAAAAAAAAAGGATACTATGAAAAGAGGAAAGAGAGAAAAAGCACCATATTCCCATGGTAAATAAGAAGAATGCTGAGATGCTCGTTGTCTGCTTGCCTTGTCATTTTGATATGGGGATTCTTCCTTATCATCGGGCAAGGGGTACCTCGTTGGCGGTTCTCTATGATACACATGTACTTACGATGACAAGAACTTACCGGTGACTAAACTTGAGTAGCATGAGGAGCGGCCCTCGTATACAAGGGACATGAGATTTCTAACTTATACTTCGTCAAGCATGTACACCATAGTTTGTTCACTTTAACCTTAATCACTTCAAGATGCTTATGATAGGGGCAATGAGAGCTCAAAGCTATAAGTACCATAATTTTTGGAAGCTCTTTATGAGACTTGAATCCCTACTTCCTTTTACAAAAGTCCTTTCTTCCACCATTATATTGAGTGTCCACCTTCTATCTTTATGCACCTACTTTGAGAGCATAGTGGCCATTCTTAGTTCTATGTGCATTGTCCCAAGACTTGTTGATTGATGCATACTTTGATTTTTCTTGTTTTAAACTATTTGTATCTAGTCACTCTTGTGAACTTTGAAGGTGTCCTATGCATTTATGTTTGCTACTCTTTGAGGGACAAGCTGAATGCCACTATGCTATGTTCTCTTTATGTAAAACAAACAAACGTCTTGCAAAGCATTGTTATTCATGAATCTTTTGTTTGTGCCTTTTCATGTTGCATCATAGTTTCTTTTTCTTATTGCTCGAACTTTGTCTTTCATGTTATGATTGAAGTACTATGATCCCAGCTTTGAATGTTTACAAATACTTTGGTCAAGCCTTTGATGGTGCATGTCACCTCAAAAATTATTCTTTCTTTTTATTACTTACCTACTCGAGGACGAGCAGGAGTTAAGCTTGAGGATGTTGATACATTGCAAATGTATCTATAATTTTTTATGCTCCATGCTTGGTTTTATCTACTTTCTTGTGTTTTGTCCACACTTTGGAGTACTTTTCATATGATTTCTTGGACTAACCTATTAACAAGAGCCACAGTGCCCGCCTGTTTTTATATTTTGGTTCTAGGAAAGTCAGAAAATGAATATTCTCGGAATTGGACGGGACAAAAGCCAAAGTGCCTATTTTTCCAGAAGACTCCAGGAGCCAGAATACGAGACGGAGGAGGGCCAGGGGCTGGCCACCCCCCCTCCCTCCTCCCAGACACGGGCTGGGCCTAGCCGCGCTAGGGCATGGTTTGGTGGCCCCAGGCAGCCCCTCGGTCTCCCTCTTCGCCTATAAGAAGCCTTCTAACCTAAAAACTTCGGGGGGTTCGCCGTTTTTCCACGAAAAGTTCCGCTGCACCGCCGCCACCGAAGGGGAGATTCGGGACGAAAGTCTGTTCGGCACCTCGCCGGACGGAAGTGCCCGGAGCCATCTCCATCGATCTCCACCATCATCTCCATCGACCATCCATGTTTCCCCCATCTAGGAGTGAGTAATTCCCCGATGTAGGCTATGGGAATGGTAGGGATTGGATGAGATCGTTCATGTAATGGCATCAGATTGTTAGGGCATGGTGCCTAGTATCTTTTATTAGTGCTTTATGACTTTGTTGCAACTTGTTGTGCTTAATGCTTGTCACTAGGGCCCGAGTGCCATGATTTCAGATCTGAACATGTTATTCATTAATTATGATAGTATTGTTCTTGGTCTTATCTGCAAGTTGTATACACACGTTGTTGTCCGGAACCTATGGCCCCGAAGTGATAGAAATCGGGATAACCGGAAGGGAATGGATTTGATGTGAGGATCACATGTGTTCACAGAGTGTTAATGCTTTGCTCCGGTGCTCTATTAAAAGGAGCACCTTAATTGCCAGTAGTTCCTAGAGGCCCACGCAAGCGGCTGGCAGGACAAAAGATGTTGTGCAAGTTCTCATTGCGAGCACGTATGACTATATATGGAACACATGCCTAGGATTGTCTAGTACTTGGGTGCTTTATCTTATTTATCTGCAATTGCCCTATGCTCTGATTGCTATGTGAATTGTCTTGTCCATGCAACGCCCGTCCATCCATCCCTATGCCTACTGCACTCGAATCCCACTGCCATCGCCATCACATCGCTGTGTTTATTTTACTACTGTTGTTACTTTACTATTCCTACTACAAAACTGTTGCTACTGATAAACTACTGTGAGCAAGATTGTTTCCAGGTGCAGCTGAATTGACAACTCAGTTGTTCAGGCTGATAAATATTCTTTGGCTCCCCTTGTGTCGAATCAATAAATTGGGTTTCACTTCCCTCGAAAATACTGCGATACACCCCCTATACTTGTGGGTCATCAAGGGCCAGGGGCTGGCCACACCCTATGGTGGCGTGGGTACCCCCTGTCCGTGCCACCAGGTGGTGTGGGCCCCTCGGGCCTCCACCGACCTTGCCCTTTCGCCTATAAAAGCCTCCCGGGACGAAAACCCTAAGCACCAGATCAGAATTCCACGAAAAGTTCCGCAGCGCCGCCGCCGCCGAAGAGGAGATTCGGGGGACAGAAGTCTCTATTCCGGCACCCTGCCGGGACGAGGAAGTTCCCCCGGAGCCATCTCCATCGATCTCCACCACCATCTCCATCGCCTTTGCTGATTCCCATGATGAGGAGGGAGTAGTTCTTCCTCGAGGCTAAGGGCTCTGCCGGTAGCTATGTGTTCATATCTTTCTCTATGCGTGATCTTATTGAGATCATGAGCTTTGTAATATATAGATCTATTCTGCTACTCAAGTGCTTTAATGAATCTCTGCTTATCCCCACGTGTGTGAAGTTGACAGTGTGCATACCGTGTGGCACTTTGGCTAAGGTTACATAAATACTTTTCATGAGTATAATTTGAGTTGGATGTCTCTATGAGATTGTTGTGTTTGTTGGAACCATCTAGCGCTCAAGGTGATAGTGAGGGTTATCTAGATGGGGAAAGCGAATTTTGAGGTGTGCTATTATATCCCTACCGTGGATTAGAGTTATCCAACCGGAGAGTAGTTCAGAGTAGTATCATAAAGAGAAGATATTTATTTGAGAGTGTTCACCAGTGAAAGTATGATCCCTAGGCCTTGTTTCTAAGCATTGAAACATCGTTTGCAACTAGATCTGTTACATGTTTGCTTGCTTCCATCTTTATTTCAGATTGCCTTTAGTCTCTTCCTACCCGTCAAGCTCTTTTCTGGCACCGTTACCACTTATAATTATCTATACCACTTGTATTTCACTATCTCTTCACCGAACTAGTGCACCTATACACCTGACAAGTGTATTGGCTGTGTTGGGGACACAAGAGACTTCTTGTATCTTGATTGCAGGGTTGCTTGAGAGGGATACCTTTGACCACTTCCTCCATGTGTTCAATAAACCTTGGGTAATCCACTTAAGGGAAACTTGTTGTTGTTCTACAAACCTCTGCACTTGGAGGCCCAACAACTGTCTACAAGAATAGAAGTGTGTATACATCAAGATATTTTCTAGCACCGTTGTCGGGGATTGAAGAAGAAGAAGAAGCTCCCACGTCAACCACGCGCCATCAAAGCTATTTTCTGGCACCGTTGCCGGGGAGGTAAGGTAAAAGGTACTCACATCCTCTGGCTACTAAGCTATCTTCTAGTGCGGTTGCTGGTGTGTGAGTGCTCGGAGTTATTTCCTTTAGATTCTGCAATTATATCTTTTTGTTTCTTGTTTTTACTTTTTCACTAGTTAGGCTTAATGGAAAACAACAACAAAAAATAGAGAGCTTTTTAGTATTTTTCCTAAAGTAGCACATGAATGGTCTGAAAAGGAAATTAAAAAACCCATGGAACTTTCTTTGCATGCTAATAGCAATGTTATTAGTATGAATTTTTTGAACACCTTTGTTACTAATGCTATGGAAACGTCTAAGCTTGGGGAAGTTAGTTTTTATGAAAATGGTCGTTTTAGTTCCCCAGCTTTAAAGGAGAAAATTTGCTCTGATGATACTTAATCTCCCATATGTGGTAATTCTAATGATACTTGTGATATTTTAAATCCGCATACTGAAAGCGTCCCTTTTAAAATACCTATGAAAATTGTTGAACGTGTTATGAATAACTATTATTTTGGAGATGGAACTATCCATCCTGGTGATCATTTACTCTTTATACATGAATTATGCGAGTTGTTCAAGTGTGCAGGTATTTCAATGAACCAAGTTAAGAGGAAGCTATTCTCTTTCTCACTTAAGGGCAAAGCAAGGGAGTGGTATGAGCTACTAGACGATCCTCACCATTCGGAATGGAAGGAACTTGAATCTCTCTTTTACTCTAAATTTTATCCTCCACATGAAATTCATAAAGATAGGAATTATATTTATAATTTTCATCCTCATGATGGAGAAAATATTGCCCAAGCATGGGGGAGATTGAAGTCACTAATGCTCAAATGTCCCATTCATGAGCTCCCTAGGAATATTGTTATTAATAAATTGTATGCAAGGCTTTCAAGACATTACAAGGACTATCTAGATACTTGTTTAGAGGGATCCTTCACAAGTAAGGAGGTCAAAGCTAAGTGGGATCTTCTTGAAACAATTCAAAGCAATGCCGAAGACTGGGATAATGACAAAGGTAAAGAATGAGGTATAAACTATGAGTATGATTGCATTAAGTCTTTCATTGAAACTGCTGATTTTCAAGAGCTTAGTGCTAAATATGGTCTTGATCCTCAAATTCTTGTTGATTGTTATAGAGCCTTTGCTTCTCATATTAATGCTCCTAACGGAAATGGGACATGTATCATGAGCCTTTTAAAGACACTTGCATGAAAAATGAAATTGTTCTTAATGATAGCAATAAACATGCTCAAACCTCTGAAAGTACTATTTCTTATAAGCATGTTAATTTTTGTGGAATACATAGACCTTGTGAAAAGAATCAAACTGAAGGAGAATATTGTATCACCCACAGGAATGAAAAAACTAGAACGTGGTATAGGGCTCTAAATGATCTTGGTAAAAAAGTTTGTGCCCTCTATCCTTTTATTTGTGAACTTTACTTTGAAGTGGGTCATTTCAATTTTCAATGCTTAGGCCATAATAATAGCCTTTCTAATCCAATGAGTACTGCAAGTTTGTATTGTGATGACATGATCACTCCTAATCAACATGATGAACACATTATTTTTGGGGTGTGAAGAATTATCAAGAAAAACTTCTTTGGTAGTTATGAGTGCTTTTGATATGAATAGCGTCCTGCATGGTTGTCATCTTTATTGTGTTGATAATTTCGACACAAATACTTACATACAAAATATTATAAAAGATGAGATTTTACCAAAATATGTTAGGACTAATATGTGTTTTGATCTTATTAATGAAAAGAAGGAATCCTCCAAAGTTTCTTCTATTGTCTCTAACAATAAATCAGGGTATATGGAGAAGCTTCCTTTCAAGCCTCTCCCTCCTAAAGAGAAGAAGGAAAAGAAGAAAAGAAGGAGTAAAAGGAGAGAGGAAATGGTATTTCCCCTAAGCATGTTGCTCCTATTATAGTTTTTGATGAGTCTGAACTCGATGATGTTCCTCTACCTGTTACCTATAGTAGTGATCATGATTGGGAAAAGCACACTACTTTTGATATTGAAAATATCTTCGGTACCAATTCTGAAAATGAAGATGTTAATAATTGTTGTACTATTAGTACTATCAATGTTCCTTCCAATGATGATATGTTTTCAAATGAAAACACTTTGGAAGATAACTATTCTATTGATTATGATTATACTATACCTCCAATATATGATGATCACAATAATGAATATGATATTTTCATTCCACCTACTATTGAGGAGAAAATTAATTATGATTACAATATGCCTCCTATATTTGATGATTATGGTGATGAGAATAATAATGATAACTATTTTGTTGAATTTGCTCCCACTATAATTAATAAGAATGACTATGTTTATGTGGGGAGTATTAATTCTTTTATGCATTTGGCTCAAGATAAGAATGTTTTATGTGATAGTTATATTGTTAATTTTATTCATGGTGCTACTAAAAGTTATTATGAGAGAGTGAAACATGGTTTTATGCATCTCAATGATATTAAGTCTCCCCTCTTTATGTTGAAATTTTTGAAGTTGTACTTGTTTTGCTATCCTACGCTTGTTGCTTTGTGCTTTCATGACTTGTTTCTTTACAAGATTTGTTTTCATAAAAAGTGGGTTAGACTTAAATTTATTCCATATTTTCTTCTTGATGCTCTCTTTTACTTTAATTCATATTTCTTATGTAAGCATCATCGAAATTATCATGCCTATCTTAATGGCTATAAAGAAAGAGCTTTTGGGAGACAACCCACTATATTTTTACTTTCAGTTTTTTTGTTTTGTTGAGTCTTGGAACTTATTGCCTCTGTAGTAACCTCTCCTTACCCTTTTTGTTTGGTATTTGTGCCAAGAATAACCTCTAATGAGAGGGAAGTAAGACTTGGGAAAGTTGTTGTCCCGAAACAGAATTTTATGCTTCACTGTAAAAATTCGTGAAAAATCTCTGTATGTCGGATTGAGCTATAATTTTTTTTGCTTCTTCCCCAGGTTGTTATGTAACTTTCGTTAGTTCAACACTTTTCGATTTGAGTAACATAAGGTCTTTGAAAAAAATGGTTTTTACATGCTGGTCTGTTTTGACAGATTTCTGCCATTATTTGCATTTGCCTCTTAATCTCTTTCTCTTTGATCACTTAAACTTTTTAAATGAAGTGCTACAGTAGCTTGTGTTTTAATGGAAGTTTTAGTTATGTTAAAACTTAATCTAAAGACTTATTATCTTGAGTACACTAATGTTGCTAATGAAGATTATGCGAAGTTTTGTATGAAGGAAAATTTTAAGTGTAGGGAAGAATAATGTGATAAGATGAAATATGGACAAAAGCTTAAGCTTGGGGATGCCACCCGTGTCACCCCAAGAAATAGTTAAGAAGTACAAGCGTCAAAGCTTGGGGATGCCCAAGGCATCCCCTTCTTCATCAATAAAAATCTCAGGTTCTCTTCCAAACACTTCATTTTTATTGTTTCATGCACAGTTGTGTTGTTCTTGGAGCGTCTTTGTTTTCATTCTTAGTTTTCATTTGCTTAGTTTGCTTGAATAAATTGGTTGGACCCCCATATGCATACATTAGTTTTCAAATAAGTTGGTTTGGATTGGAAAAGAGTAGGAAAAGTTCATGCATAAGTGGTATAAAAGAAGTCTTGTTTTTGACTGTGGCCTAGACTTTGTCATGTCATGCTTGATATTGTTTTGGCTTTTTGATTAGTGATTATTGTTGTAGCATGACTTGTTACAAACAATTGAGATTGTTTAATGTGCCTTGAAAGAATCATGCGTTGTTTTAGCATATAAAAGCATATTATTGTGGTATTCTCCTTTAATGCTTTATTTGGGTTGACTTGGAGCATGCTCACACAATGTTAAGACTATACCAAGTCACCATAGCCTTTATGATCATTTAGTTTTCGACTTGTAATATCACTTTATGCTTTAATTAATGATGTTTTTTCGCTTTGCATGATTATGGCCATTATTGCTCTCTTAGTTGGTCGCTCCCAACCTTTTGCTAGCCTCCATTCCAAGTATGAGTTCTACTTATGCATCCAACTCCAAATAAAACCAAGTTATTCCAAAGAGTCCACCATACCTACCTATTAGCATTTGCTATTCCAAATATATTCATGTTTTTATCTACCTTCTGAATTAAACTTGTTATGTCAAAATTAGTGATTAAAGCTCTCACAAACTTGATGGCACACTTTACTTTGCTTGCACTTTATAAGTTGTGCATTAGCAGAACCATGTTACCATGGGGAATGCTTTCAACATTGCACTCTATTTGGTTGATATCATGTTCTTTTTCTTATGGATCCCGGTGGTGTGAAATAAAAGGGGAGCTTGTAAGCTCATGGAGTTTGTATATGTGTTAGAGAAACGCCTGGGCCGCTAGCCTAAGCCATGCCTAATCATGGTGGAAACTTGCAGCATAACCATAGTGAGCAATCTATGAAGCATCCTCAATAAAAACCTATGCAAATAGCAAATAAAAAGATCGCTGAGATACTCATTGTCTGCTTGCCTTGTCATTTTGATATGGGAATGCTTCCATATCATCGGGCAAGGGGTACCCCGTTGGCGGTTCTCTATGATACACATGTACTTACAATGACAAGAACTTACTCGTGACTAAAGTTGAGTAGCATGAGGTTCGGTCTTCGTAAGTAAGGGGCATGAGATTTCAACTTATAACTTGTCAAGCATATCATCATATTTGTTCACTTTAACCTTAATCACCTAAAGATGCTTATGATAGGGGCAATGAGAGCTGAAAGCTAATTAGTACTATAATTTTTGGAAGCTCTTTATGAGACTTGAATCCCTGCTTTCTTCTATGAAGGGCCTTTCTTTTACTTTTATGTTGAGTCTCCATCTTCTATCTTTATGCACCTATTGAGAGAGCATAGTGGTCATTCTTAGTTTAATATGCATTGTCCCAAAACTTGTTGATTAATTTATAACTTTGCTATTGTTTGTCCTTAAACTATTTGTATCTAGTCACCCTTATGAACCTTGAAGGTGTCCTATGCATTTATGTTTTGCTACACTATGAGGGACAAGCTGAATACCATTCTCATTATGTTTTCTATATGTGAAACAAACAAACGTCTTGCAAAGCATTGTTATTCATGAATCTTTTGTTTGTACCTTGTCATGTTATAACTGTAACACCCTCGAATCGGCCCTATGCAAGTTTTAGCGATTCTCGCCAAACCCGCATAGAAACGATTCAAAGATGCCCACCAGGCACTTGCGTGCGGGTGGAAAACAAAGTAATATCATTACACAATAGTCCATGATGGAACCCATAGAACATATATATACAACAACGACTCCATGAGTCAAGAATACAGATATACAATACAAAGATCCAAATCACCTTGAAATCGATACAACATCCGAGTATGGATAAGATGCAAATGGGGCTAAGAGCCCTGAAGAATAACCAATGGTGTCCATAACCCTGCCCAGGCCAAGCCGGAAGGGTAACCCTGCTAACGACGTCGAACTTATACCTGCTAAAACAAAAGGGGTGCCGACAAAGGGCAAAGGAAAAAGAGAGCGCGGTCGATCGAGGCCAAGACACGCAAGGCTAGAATTCAAGGCTCTCGCCTACATAGGTATGGTGGATCGGCGGCGCAAAGATGCACTAAACGACCTATAGAGACTCGGTACAACTGTCGGCTATTAGAGAGGGATAAGAAAGACCTATTCGGAACCACCTGATACTAACACCAATCATGCCCATCCTGGTATTCCCCCTCGAGACCAAACAAGGAAGTCAAACCGAGGAACTCACACAGTTGGCAGTTTTATTCATTCTATTATAGTTGCAGCACTTACTAGTCAGATATAGATAGCATGTGTCATCCTGATAGCATAAGTAGTGGGCAGTCTTAGTTAACCATTCAGTGGTAGTTGCAGTACTTACTAGTCAGATACAATTAGCATGTGACATCCCAAACCCAGCAGTTGTTGGCACTTTTATTTCATTCCATTAGAGTTGCGATACTTACTAGGCAGGTATAACATGACACGATACACCCCAGCTCCACCAGTTGTTGGCACTTTTATTATCCATTCCATTGTAGTGAAGTTGATTACTAGTCACATATTAAGTCAAATTTATAGCACTACTTTAGTTATGCTTGTCTATGATCGAGATACTGTGCTCCAAGTCGTCCATAACCGCGGACACGGCTTTCAGAAAGATTTACCCTGCAGGGGTGCACAAATAGCAACACACACATGATCAACCTCGGAAAAACCAAATCAAAACCCAAGGAGGCTTTCACGACAAAGCAATCACAGGATTCATAAATCATTTCAGGGGCCACCCCACTAAGCTACCCGCAACGAAGTTGGCCGGCTCTGAGACGGACCCAGGGTTTGTGTCAATGGTTGTAAACGACTAGGAACCCGAAAGTGTGACTGGGCTTGTCGATACCGCGAAAACATTCCACGTTCCAAAACAGTACAGGTGCTCCACGCACAATCGTAAATAAAGCAGTAAAGCATGGCATAGGTACATGATAATAATAAAGCCCCAAACTAGTTTGTGGCCCCAAGAAATAAGAAATGAATCAAGCTCTGGCTAAGGGGGATCCATAGGGTCTCCCGGATGTGGATAGTGCGAATAATCAAGGAACAGGTATCAAGTACTCGGGGCCTACGGGACACAAGTGACATGAAAAACCAAATAGCTTATATTGCCCACCGGTGCCTCTTTCATTAGTTATCCCAGCAATTTAATAGTTGTATTTAAAGTCATGATCCTCTCCACCGTAAAGCATATGACAACATTCCAACAACTGTGTGGTACTTCACGACACGGGATCGCACCTGAGCAAGCGACTACGACTTGCAAGACCATCTATCTACCAAACAACAGGTTATAGGAGGTGTCCAAGGCAATATAAAGGCTGCACGGAATATATCTGGTACGGAACACTAAAGCATCACGACAAGGATAGAAATAGATCAACAGGAGGAAATAAAGACTATAAATGCAAAATAGGTAGAAAGGGGGAGAATGCTCGCCTAGGAAACATAGCCGAAGAGACATTATCCGAAGAACTTGCCGATACTCGCATCCACTCAACGGCCTAATCCGTGAAGAAGCAAACACTAAAAGAAGCACCGGATGCACTATTTAATACTACGGCAAAAGACCCGACATGATATATGTATGATGCATGCCATGGCAAAGATGCGATGCAACTAGGCAAAATTAAGCGGAACCAGGGTCCCGACAATTAATTAAGTGGTTCATGTTGTTTAGATACCCCACATTTTAAATGTTGGCTTAACAAGGCGAAACATAGCATCGATTCGCTACACCAATTTAAATGGAGCCAATATAAGACTAGATTCGCCCACATATGGGCTCCATATTTAATTATGAGTGAATCGGCATAATGCCCCCAAACCACCAAACATGTATGCAAGCATGAATAATTTAATTATGCAACAAGATAGATGTCATTTATAAAATAGGGATCTCGGAAAAAGGGGTCACACATGGGTATCGGCGATCTTGGTTCCGAAGGGTTTGACGGGTTCGGGCTCGACGGGGATCGGTCTTCGGGTCCGCGGTCGGGCTTGGGGTCTTGGGTGTCACCATGTGCATTCCTCGGAACCATCGGCATCGAGCCGGTCTTGTCGGTCTTGGTAAGGTCGTACGACAAAGGATCACCCGAATCGGAGCATCACCACTAATCCATCTTCACACGGTCGCCATAGCAATCAACGTCACACCCAATGTTCTCGTGATCAGTACCAAAACATAGCACCTAGAGCAACCCTACTGGTACTAGAGGAAAACTGCATTATAGCCCCGAAACTCAACGACAGTAGCACAAGGATACAAGGCGCATGACCTGCAGCGCTGTGAGGCAGAGACAGAACCGGGCAGCACCAAGGACAAACTCCAGCAGGCTCGGGGCAGCGGCCAGAATAGAGGGCGGCGGCGAGCTTGGCGGCGCCGAGGTCAAGGCCCAGCGAGGAGGTCATCGGTGGCAGGGTCACGCAGAGGTCGATGGCGGCGGCTGGCTCGCGAACGGCGGTTAGCGGATGATGGAGAGGAACCGGCATCAGCGGGGGCTTGAGCGGCGGCGCTCGGGAGTTGGGGACGCAGAGACGGGAGACTGAAGGGCGAGGTGGCGCACAGCGAGGTCGGGGCATGGACGTCCACGGGCAGAGCGGCGGCCGGCTCTGGATCTGTACAGGAAGGAGGACGCGGTCGTGCTTGCAGGCGTCCCTGGCGGTGGCGAGTCGAGCGAGCACCGCCTCTTGTTAAGTGGTGAGCGCAGCGGCATTCTTTGGGGCTTGCAGGCGGCGGCGAGTTCATGCAGAGGCGGCACTGCGGCAAAGGCTTGAGGGGAACCGGGGTCGCGGCGGTGGCGGTTGGTGAGCGAGAGGGAGAGGCGTGCGGGGTTGGGCTTGGGGATACGGGGTGGAAGGAGCGAGGCGAGGTGTGGGATTGCGTGCGTTGGTCGGGGTAGGGCCAGCCAGGGGATCAAGGATTCCGTGTGGTTTTGGGGATCCGATGCGAGATGGTCGCGGTCAGCAGACGCGGGGTGAGGCCAGGGAGCGGCCAGGCACGGGTGGGACTGGGTAGTGTACGTGACAAAGGGAGGGTGGATCGCGCATCTGTGTGCTTCACGCGCGAGTGCGTGCGCATGGTGCATCGGTCGCTGTGTTGTGTCGCTGCGGCGGCGGCTGCTGTGTGGTGTGGCGGCTGAGGGTTGGGTAGGTCTAGGCTAGTGTTAGGGTTTGCATGACGAGGTGGTAGGCTGGCTGCTGGGCCTTTGGGCCTGGCCGGCTGCCTCCCCTAACAAAACATTTTATTCTATTAGATTATTATTTTGTTTTAAAATCCTTTCGTAAATATTTTTTGACAAAACAAAATATCTAGAAGGACCGGTTTTATAATTTGAAATAAAGACAAGAGATATTTAGAAAGCAAAGATAGACTTTTCAAAAATAGTTTTAGGCAAAAATATGCATGATGCCATGATGATTCTCAAATGTAATGTGGCATGATGACATGAACATGTGGTCATGATGATGCACAAAGTAAAAATAACACGCGATTTTCTAGTAGTGGTTTTACCGGGGTGCTACAATAACATAGTTGATATGTCTTATTGTTAGAACTATATATTTCATGCTATGTTAAAAGTACTATGATCCGAGCTATCAATGTTATAAATACCTTGATCAAATGGTGCATGTCACCTTAAAAATTAATCTTTTTATCACTTACCTACTCGAGGACAAGCAGGAGTTAAGCTTGGGGATGTTGATACGTTGCAAACGTATCTATAATTTTTTATGTTCCATGCTTGTTTTATATCTACTTTCTTATGTTTTGTCCACACTTTGGAGTATTTTTACATATTTTCTGGAACTAACATATTAACAAGATGCCACAGTGGCAGTTGCCTGTTTTCTGTTGTTTTTGGTTTCAGAAAAGCTAGTAAGAAAATATTCTCGAAATTGAACAGGACAAAAGCGAAAGTCAATATTTTACCAAAAGGAACACGGAGTCTAGAGGGCAGTCGAAGGAGAGCCAGGGGCTGGCCACACCCTATGGTGGCGCAGGTACCCCCTGGCCGCGCCACCAGGTGGTGTGGGCCTGGCGCAGGTACCCCCTGGCCGCGCCACCAGGTGGTGTGGGCCCTCGGGCCTCTACCGATCTTGCCCTTTCGCCTGTAAAAGCCTCCCGGGACGAAAACCCTAAGTACCAGATCAGGATTCCACGAAAAGTTCCGCAGCTCTGCCGCCACCGAAGAGGAGATTCAGGGGATAGAAGTCTCTGTTCCGACACCCTACCGGAACGGGAAAGTGCCCCCGGAGCCATCTCCATCTATCTCCACCACCATCTCCATCGCCGTTGCTGATTCCCATGATGAGGAGGGAGTAGTTCTTCCTTGAGGCTAAGGGCTCTGCCCGTAGCTATGTGTTCATCTCTCTCTATGCGTGATCTTATTGAGATCATGAGCTTTGTAATCTATAGATCTATTCTGCTACTCAAGTGCTTTAATGAATCTCTGCTTATCCCCACGTGTGTGAAGTTGACAGTTTGCACATCATGTGGCACTTTGGCTAAGGTTACATAAATACTTGTCATGAGTATAATTTGAGTTGGATGTCTCTATGAGATTGTGGTATTTGTTGAAATCATCTAGCGCTCAAGGTGATAGTAAGGGGTTATCTAGATGGGAAAAGCGAACTTTGTGGTGTGCTATTATAGCCCAACAGTGGATTAGAGTTATCCAACCAGAGAGTAGTTCAGAGTAGTATCATAAAGAGAAGATATTTATTTGAGAGTGTTCACGAGTGAAAGTATGATCCCTAGGCCTTGTTTCTAAGCATTGAAACACCGTTTGCAACTAGATTTGTTACATGTTTGCTTGCTTCTATCTTTATTTTTGCCTTTAGTCTCTTCCTATCCGTCAAGTTTTTTCTGGCACCGTTACCATTTATAATTATCTATACCACTTGTATTTCACTATCTCTTCGCTGAACTAGTGCACCTATACACCTGACAAGTGTATTGGGTGTGTTGGGGACACAAGAGACTTCGTGTATCTTGATTGCATGGTTGCTTGAGAGGGATACCTTTGACCACTTTCTCCCTGTGTTCGATAAACCTTGGGTAATCCACTTAAGGAAACTTGTTGCTGTTCTACAAACCTCTGCACTTGGAGGCCCAACAACTGTCTACAAGAATAGAAGTGCGTAGACATCACTCCCCTGCTCCTCCCGGGCCCATGAACACGACCACCGCCCGCGCCACGTCCTCGGCTGGGACCAGCCCGTGCTCTTCGTACCTGGTGCTCCGCCGCCGTCCCTTCCCGTCCGGCCAGAACCGCTCCCCGATCCCCATCACCTCTATCACCCACTACAGCATGGTAGTTGTTTTGGGGCACTTCAAGGTGCTCCTATATGTGATTAAAATACCCCTAAAGGGTTTTAGAGGCACTTTGAAATGTGACACTAATACTCATATCAGTAAAAGTTTTAGGGGCACTTTAATTGAAATGTCCCTAAAACCCTTTAGTGACACTAAGAAAAATGCCCCTAAAACCCTTTCGTGGCACTGTGAGGAATGCCCCTAAAGCCCTTTAGTGGCATAAGAGAAATGCCCCTAAAACCCTTTAGTGACACTAAGAGAAATGCCCCTGAATATATTTAGGGGCATTTTCTATAGTGCCCCTAAAGCCCTTTAGTGACACTAAGAGAAATGCATCTAAATACATTTAGGGGCATTTTCCATAGTGCCCCTAAACCCTTTTAGTGGCATTTGTGTGATGTGCCCCTAAATAATTTTAGAGGCACTACATGTGAAGAATCAGTAATAGTACTGCCATTGATTACTTAGCACGATTAATTACCAAACAGACTGATTAAATAACAGTAGCAATCGGTAACAGTACTACCATTGATTACTTAGCACTGCATAATCTTGAATTATCAGTACACACAAACAATCTTGAACGTTCAATTCACTAAACTCAGCACTTTCTGGCACAATCAGTACACTGAAATCAGCACTAACAGTTCACTAAACTCACACTTTCTGGCTTTCATTGTCCCCAGTTTGTCACCACTAGCAGCAGCAGGTCATACCACTTTCAACACCATCTGAATATAACATAGGTGAATAAGGTGGACAAATGTGAGGGAGCATTCTTGCTAGTCACCAAGCAATGTAAACACAACGATCTTATTTACATGAAAAAAATGTACCCAGCCTGATTTCTTTTGAACTAATGTATTTCAATGCTAATTTTGTATTTTCTTACATAATACTCAAGGAAAAAGTTAGATGCTCTATATCTATGTTGTTTCAATTATCATGCATTTGTAGAGCCAAGCTTAAAATGAAGGAGGCTAGTGCTTAAGATACATAAATGCAGCGCTGACTCAGATGATGCCTACCCTCCATCCTGATTTCTCACTACAGATCAGATTCTGGAAACACTCGACCAACACCTACCTTTGCATCGGACTGGATAATTCAATAATAAAAATGGCTATTGCCATGTATATTTTCTATTCATGATCAGAAGGGCTTCACTGAAGCAGGTTTACCTGAGCCAGTACAGTACTGTAGGGGACGTTTATAGCTCCCACCCGATGCCTGGCACCGCCGAACTCACCATCGTTTCTGCAGAAAACAGCCATAAGCTGATCAAATCATCCATTGCGGTTGATGCAAACAGATACTGCACGAACTTGATTTTTTCTATTAGTTGACAGTATAGACTACAGAGTAGAGGCGGAGCATGCAGCTGGTTAATTTTGTGTGTTCCATCTTGTTGTCCAACATGGCCACAAAACCTGATCAATGTAAGGAATAGAGATTTCAGCATATCAGACTGGCAGGTAACTGATAACATCATATAATTAGGTACATTATATAGGACTAGTTGAATGCCCGTGCGTTGCTATGGATGAATTTTGTATGTTATCATCGTGTACTTTTGTGGCACAGGTTGACTACAACTTACTTACGCAGGTGTAGTTGATGCTCCCAAATGAGAAGACGTTGCACCGTGCGTGCATAAACATGACATGATAGAAGCCGGAGAACATAATGTCAAAATGATACCAGCGACTCAGGCTTCACAAATAGCACCTAAACACATGAAATTACACGGTCTAAATGCTAGCCATAAAAGAATGGTTCGAGCTCCTCATCTCGTCCAGGATAACACAGGGATAGGCCTGAATCCTAGGAAGTTTAATTCGAGGTGTCACTTCCTACACCATCTAGTAGCCAGTGCTCGAAACCCTACGAAAATATAATCTCACAACTTGTTAGACCTAGACGAACTACCTAGGCAGTCATTTGTTGCTGCAAAAAAATACCCCACAGAAGAGATGATGTGCATTTCACAAGAATTACAACAACATTGTTTGTGCAAGCAGCGATAAATGGAAAACTGAGTTTATCATTGACCAATCAAAACACCCTGAATACTCTTCGATGTAATGCCGGTCAGCTTTGGCTCAGGACATATTATCAGCGTGAACAAAATCCTGACCACCTTGGATCTCCAAAGACAAATCTAAAGCAAATAATAGACTCCTCAAAAATTGGTGTCTAGCTATCACATATTACACGTTTTCACTCATTGACTCTTGCTTCTCAATGACAACATGGTACATCAGCTTCTTAAAGTTATCTTGTGAGAGCCTATCAGATGAAACTTCTCCAAGGATATCATAAAGATCATCATTGCGAAACTCTGCGATACCAACCAGCTGAATATCTGAACTTTAGTAAGAAAAATTATGTGAGCCTCAAAGGTTAAATATTTCACTATATAAATTAAATTTTGTTTTGTAATCCAACGCCATACTATTTGTACATAAATTGTTATCAAATGAATTAGTATACAGGTATACAGATCGTCAACATCGTGTCTTCTATCTCTAAAGAAATAGTGTTCTTTTCCTATTTTTGATGTTTTGAAACCATCATGATTTGTGTGAGGAAACATACATGAGGAACAAAGCCATTTGTGGTAAACAAACTTATTCTTACCCCATCTTTAGCCCATCGTGTTTGGTACCTCAGTTTCACATGTACAAACAAAAAGGTTTGTTGTGCTGCACATGCACTCTAGAGAGTAAACCAAGGTGATGATTCCATGTTGATAAGATGGCTGCTTTGTGGCACTATGTTTGGAACACCGAGTTAACCGGAGCCCAAAACACATCCATCTCCATGAAGAATCCAACATACTGAAACAGCTTGACGATCATAATGGACTTATTCAGTGCCTGAGTAGATTAGATCCATTAACGACATACGGAAACAGCTTGATGGAATTGATCCCGTGGGTAACAAGAGATAAAAGAAGTTATTGAACTTTGAGGTTCAGCTAATTGGCCATAAGTAAGAACTGTCACAAGCTATCCACTGATTCATATAATGAGAAAACCCTAGTCTGAATGAATCAACCATATCTCATAACTGAGCCCGTCCTTTCTCATCAATGATTCAGTCCACAAAAGGTGCACCAAGTTCTTGTCCTTATTCGATACCTTCATTGGGTTTCCTATGATTCAGAGACTCAAACCTGCCACGGGTCTGTCCATGGCCCAGTTTGGCTTGTTCACCTGAGTGAGTTGTGAAATTACACCAGGCAGGTTACTCCAATTTCAGAAATAAGAAAGAAAAAGAGTTGTCCTCTCAATGCCCTTGGAGACCAGGAACCTTCAGTCTTCACCTCCCTTCCCTTCTCGATAGCCTCCGCCGGGAGGAAGGCTGGGGTGGCCATAGCTGGTGTAGTGGAGGCTGGAGCAGAGTTGGTCGGGAGAGGGGCGATGCGCGTCATCCCTGGCGGTGCTCGTCGTTGTCACGTTGGCGTCCGCCTCCGTGGCGTCGATAGCTGCAGCGTCAGGGACGCGCCCGCCCCTCCTGGTCTCAGGTTGCGTTGCCCGCACGGCCGCACCGGAGGATGGAGGGTCGCCGGGGATTTTGATTTGAGGGGGGCTCATCGCTCGGGAACCAAGAGGGGCGGCGGGGGAGAGAGAAGGGAGCCCTGCCGCTGCCCATGCATGCTCCGGCAAGCACGAGGCCTCGTCGCTCTTCGCAGGTGGTCCGTCCTCGCGGATTCCCTCCTCGCGCGAGAAGGAGAAGTGAGGTTGCTTCGCAGGTCCTCCGTCCAGGCGCGTCTCCGAGCTATGCACGCCTTCCTAGCGAAGGACGGCCAGATTGCGGGGGCGCCGCCGACTGTGCGCGATGTAAGGAATTGTGGGTAGCGCCATCAGCTGTGCGCGATGCATGGGATGGAGACTACGCCGCTAGCGGATCTCAAGGTAGGGGAGGCGAGGAGATGGCACCGCCGGTGGCCAGGATCTAGATGTGGCTGCGCTTGGCCACCGCGCGCGATGCAGGGAATTGGGGAATAGGCGGGTGGCGTTCGAGCAGTAAACGGCGACGGAAACAAACCGCCCAAGTGACTTTGCGGTGGCAGGCATTGTAATATCTCTGAAGTCTAAGGGCAAAATCATCATTTAATGGCAGACGGATTTCCCAGCCCGATGCGAGTTGGCCATGGGAGCATAATGACAGAGATCAGATTGGCATCTACGGCGAGTTGCCGCGCATATGGCATCTGTGAACGGCGGCCACGAACTACACCTCCAGGAAAAGGGCAACGCCTCAGAAGCTGGTCACATCCCTGATTCAGTCATGGCGTCAACCACTGGACATACACATAATCTGTTCAATTCACGAAGCATGAATACTTCGTTGAGGAATTTGATCAACCTCACGTGTCTGGTCACATAACACAAACAAGCTCTAGTATTCGTTGAGGAATTTAGTCGAACAGATTTAGGGTCCCAAAAATTGCACATTAGAAGGAAGATGCCCATCTCCTTGAGGGTGTCAAGGAGGTTGCAGACAACGGACTACGGGTAGTGGAGTACAAGGAGGTGGAGGGTGTCATTGCCTAACCTCAGTTTGCTTGGTGTGCACAATGACGAGACGACAATGTTCCTCGGAAGTGGCAGCAGGTGGCCGGCCTCCTCATCATCGCGGCGGCGGCAGCACGCTAGGAGGAAGAGGTCGGCGTCCTTCTCCCGGATGGAAGAGTGTGCCGGAGCCGGGACGGCCTTGACTCGTCGGACCAGGCCGCGGGTGTGCGGGGCCAGCATGGGCGGGCCACGCCGCGTAGGAGATCGGGGACGGAGGCGGAGGACCAAGGGATGTCGCGTGGTACCGAGCTGCGGAGGACTAGGAGACGGTGGCCGATAGGGAGGAAACTAGGGTTGCCACGCGATGGCACGATTGAGGGCGAGAGATGGCTGCGTAGATAGGAGAATCATCCGCGGAGAGAGCGCCGGAGATGCGCCAGCGAGCCAAGGGGCGGGTGACCGGTGGCGGCGATGCGCGCGAGAGGGAGAGTGAGGCGCTGCAGGCAGAGAGAGACGAATGGACCCATGAATGGACCCATGAACGGCTGGAGATGCGCCGAGGTTTCTTTTGACCTGGATCGGACGACTGATTCATGTTTCCGATTGGACCGAGTAAATGAGGCAGAACTACCACATATGAGGTACTCTTACACTAAACTAGTATCACAATTTTTCTTTGGGACAAATCCCAAAATTCTAGCCACTCCTAGTCCCCACTTTGGGACAAACTCCAAAATCCTAGCCGCTCCCTCCCCGCTGACAAGCTCCTCCCTTGCCGGCCCGGTCGTGGCCGCCTTTCCGTCTCTAGATCACCGCCCCGGCGCAGCTCCTCCTCCTTCTTCCGCGGCCCGCCGTCGCGCCCGCGCTCCAAGCGGCGCGTGTACGTGAGCCTCGAGGTCGCGCGCACGCTCGCTGTGGCAGATATGCCCTCGACGACGAGGACGAGGACTACTGGGAGGGGTCCAACGAGGACTCCAGCATGGATAACGATGACGACGGAAGTCTCCACTTCCCGTCGCTGCAGCCTGGCATCCCGGACTGGTCGCGTCCGAGGTATGGCCTTGGCCGTCGATGGAGGAGGACCAGGAGCCGCATCCCTAGCTGGTGGCCGTCAAGCAGGAGGAGCCGGGGCTGGGACGGAGGAGGAGGAGGAGCTCCAGGCCGCCATCCTCGCGTCCCAGCTGGAGGAGGAGCGGCAGTGGGACGACACAGGCCCTGCACGAGTCCTGAGTGGCCGCACGGGCCCAGATGCCCCAGCCTCGGGCACTGCCTCCGCCTCCGCTTTCAGCTCTAGCCAGGCGGCGTGTAACCTGCCAGCCTCTTGTCGACCTCTCATGGCCGACACGAGTAGTAGGCTGGCGTAGGCCATGGACTAGGGCGTCGGCCACTGGCTGACGCCCGTCGCCTCGCCTCCCTTCCACCCCAAGGCACCACATAATATTAGGGTTTTTTCTTTTTTTTTGTATATTTTGTGACCGGGGGACCCAGAACAAGACCTATTATGTAATATGTTCAATTATTTTCATCCCCGTCCTTTTTCTCTGCACTTTTTTTTTGCGGGTGAGTGGCCGTTGGGGGCACAGGCCACCACAACCAGGCTGCACCCGGATGGCCTGTCCCTTCCCTCACATAAGCATCTGATTTGACCATGAAACCGATGTCTGAAATGCCGGGGGGCGTTGGAGTTGGCCTTAGGTTTTGTGTTTCTCTGGTTGTAGCTAGCTTAGCTAGCCGGCATCGGCCTGCCTAGTTGGGCTATCTCCCCGAAGAGAAAATAGTTTTATTTTATTTAGTTTCTTTTAAATGACTTTTGCAATTAGTTTTTAGACAAACAAAAGATCCGGAAAAGACCGAGGTTTCGATTTGAAATAAAGACAGGGGACAATTAGAAAATAAAGACGGAGGACAATTTGAAATAAAGATGGGTCTGAATCTCGTTCAGAATGGATGCCTTCTGTCATCGTAGGGTCGCACCAAGATTGGCCCCCCAACCCCTCATGAATTGGCGGGCCATCAGGGCACAATGGTGCCACACGTCCACAACGCAATATCGGTGTGGAGGAGCCGCCGCCGCTGCGGTCCACTTTGCCTTAACCGCTTCCACAAAACCTGGGGGGTCTAGCCAGAAGTTTTCGAAGTGGCCTTAGCCGCCTCGTTGTTTGCTTCTTTTTCCGAAACCCCCAAACGACTCGCAAATAGGAATTCAAATACAAATACAAGCATACAATCACCTTATGAACGTACGCGCACACACACTGTATTCTTATGAACACCTTCGAAAGGCTGAGTCTGAGACACTGATCTGGCGAGTAACCACATGTTAGTTTTCAATTTATTGCTTGTTTGGTTGATGCACTTGTGTCTCTGTGTGTTTATGTGTTCTTCTCGTTCGCCGATCAAGCTCTTATATGTCATGTTCTTGCATAGCTCAATTTTGGTTGATACACTTGTGTCTCTGTATTAGGATGAAGATGGGTATGTCAAACAGAGCTATCATCACAAGTGAAAGAACATTTCATGATCTCTAGTGTTTTGTGTGTTAGATAACAATACCATGAAGTATCTCATGTGTGCTAAGTGCTGCAGATAAGTGTTCACATGAAAAGCTGGAAAACATGTTGTTGGGGGGCCGGATAATCCGCCCCTGTCAAGGGCCGGATAATCCGGCCTGACCCCTTTGACAAAGGTGGATGCGATGTGAGTCTCTGTGGGGGGTGGAAAATCTCTCGGATTGTCTGGCCAGGGCCGAAGAGTTTGCCCAGGCCAGATAATCCGCCCCGCCCCAAGAAATCTCAAAGTGTGGCAAAGCGCGTCGCTCAGAGAGGGGGCGGACTTTCCTTCGGATTGTCCGGCCAGGGCTAGAGTTTTTGCCCAGGCCGGATAATCCGCCCCAGAAGGGTGCCGGATAATCCGCCCTCTCAGAGAAGTTTGCTAAGGGAGCCACGGCATGACCTTCTGTGTGGGGCGGAATTTCCCCTGGATAATCCGAAGATGGGGCTGAGTTTTACCCTCGGCCGGATAATCTGGCCCTAGACTTCACCAAGGGCCATGTTTGGACAGGGGGTATAAAAGCCCCAATCACCCCTCCTGTCAGATCTCTTGATTCATTTGAAAAAGTACTGGTCTGTTGCAAAAGCTCTCATTCAAGGTCTCCCACTTTAACCACCTAAAGGCTTCGATCTTTGGAGAATCGAAGGAGGAGACTTCATTCATCAACATCATGAATCAAGCGCTTCACTTACTCTCCATTCACTTGGAGATCTCTCGATCTAGTATTCTTGTTAATATCTAGATCTTGTGTTTCGGTTTTGATAATATTTGTTATTGTGGCAGCTTGTTGTTATTACAGGAGCCTCCAATTCGGTTGTGGAGTTGTGCCCCGCTAGTTGCGTAAAGGCATCGGTTCCCACCTCGAAGGGTACCAATAGTGGAAAGGTGGATCAGGCCTTTGGTGGCGAGATCCATCGGAGAACAGGGTGAGGCCTATTGTGGCGTGGTGGTATTAGTACCGCCCACCCCTCCAACGCAGATGTACTTCCCTTAACAAGGAAGGAATTGCGGTAAAACAAATCCTGTATCTCCGCGTGTTCCACTATGGTTTCCTCGTTCCTCACTCTTACTCGCCTTTACTCGCTAGTAGTTAGGTTTGCATATAGGGAAATTCTTTGTAGTTGCATATCTAGAGAATTTACCTTTTGTGTCAAGCCTAAAATTGAAAAGGCATTAAACTTTGAAGTAGCACCTATTCACCCCCCCCCCTCTAGGTACCCATACGATCCATTTCAATTGGTATCAGAGCCTCGGCTCTTTATTCGGGCTTAACAGCCTAAGATAAGTATGGGTACTAAGGAAAATGGAAGTGAGGCTATGGACAAGGTCACAATGGATGACCTCAAGACGTTGGAAACAACCTTGTTGAAATACTTTGAGACCAAAATGGAAGAGATGCAACAAATGATTGCTCATCTCACCTCATCTACAGCCCCACCTCCAACTACCTCTAAGGCCACCACCCTACTATCTAAGGATAAAGCTCATGCTAACTCCAAGGAAGATGAGGTGGTGGGTGAGAAAAATAATGGCTCCGCTTCCAAGAAGGGAAGTGGTAAGGAGGATTATAGTGAGGTTTCTCACCTATATTCTCTCGACCCACCTATCCCCCACCCTCATATAAACAATAGGGGTGATCCACCCAAGCTTATTGCATCTTCATTTAATCAATGACAATTCTTAATGAAATCTCATGTGTGCAGTTCGTTGATTGAGCTTTGGAGGATCATTGAAGATGGCCTTCATATTGGAGACGCCACCAACTTGACAAGAAGAGAAGTGGTGGACAGTCAACTAAATGCAACGACACTTCACATGATTCAGCTTGGTGTGCGTCCAAAGGACATGCCACATATTGAGCACTTTAATACCGCCAAAGAAGCTTGGGATGCTCTCACCAACTTGTTCATCGGCAATGAAAGCATGAGAAGAAATAGGTATGATGCTCTAAGCAATGAAGCTGAAGGATTCTACATGTTGGATGGTGAGGACCCTAAAGACATGTATAGAAGGCTCAAGAGCATTGCAACAACGTTTAGAAAGCATGGTGCCACTCATATTGATGATGCTTGGATCAAAAGGAAACATGTGAGTGCCCTCATGCCATTTAAGCCTACGGACTTGAAGAGTTTGCAAGGTAGTCATAACTACCACGAAATGACTTCCAATGAAGTCATGCAAGAAATGGCGGCCTTCAAGGTAGTAGCTAAGAACATCGAAGATGCTCGCGCTCGGGCAATTGGCATGCAATGTTTCACTAAAGGCCAATGTTATTGAACAAGATAAGGATGATAGAGGGTTCGATGGTGTCTCCATGAGCTATCCCGAGGAGGTCAAGCGTGCTCATGGTGAGTACATGGCCTTCTATGCAAGAAACTTTTGGAAGGACCCAGCTAAGGCTAAATCTAAACCTAAGCGCAAGAATGGGTCAAGTGGGCGAAAGGAGAATGGCCCAAAACTAAGAACTTGTTATAATTGTGGAGACCATTTACACTTTGTGGCTGAGTGTACCTATCAAAGTAGAGAAGATAATGGGGCAGGCTCATCCTCAAGGAAAAATCCAAGGCACCTCGGAAGAAGATGTTCATCAAGAAGAGTGCTCCCTACAAGAAGCAACCAAATATTGTTTTGGTGGCACAAGAAGAATACTCATCCGGAAGTGAAGATGAGGAGGATGAAGATAGCACTCGAGAGGTGGCTACAATAGCCACCACATCTACTCCCACATCGCTCTTCGACTCCCCTAATGAGAACATCATCAACAAGAACGTCACTTGCCTTATGGCAAGAGGTTCCGAGGTATCACCTACTATTTCTTCATTTCCTAAGACCACTATGAATGTTGATTTGGATGACCATACAAGTCTTAGGGTAAAGTAAGAAGTTATTGCTTTGGACAATTTTTTTACTAACTTGCAAGGTGAGCACAAACACTTCATTTTGATGCTCTTATGAGCCAACTTGCTCATTCCGAAGAACTCCTCGAAAAAAGGGGAGAATTGAAAGAGAGGATGCCATGGAGATAGCCTCTTTGAAGAATGCTCTAGAAGAAGAGGAGGAGGCTCAAGTCTCTCTAGAGGAGAAATTTGAGTCAATTGAGGAGTCTCATGAAGAGGCTGTTGCCCAGCTCATAAAGGAACATGACAATGCTCTTGCTAAGGTAAAAATATTAAAGAAGGAGAAGATTGACTTTGGGACTGCTCATGCTAGACTCTTAGAGGAATTAGAGAAACTTGACATTGCCAACAAGGCATTGGAGAGTGAACACTCTACTCTAAATGAGTCTCGTGATCAGCTCCAAACTCAATTGGACAAGTATGATATGCCTAGCACCTCCACACCATCGTGTGGACATGAAGATGTTATTGAAGAAAATGATAGATTGAAAGAAGAACTTGTCAAGGGATCCCAACTCAAAGGTAAGGAAGTCCTAGATGAGATTCTTAGCAAGCAAAGGACAAGCAATGGAAAAGAGGGTCTTGGCTATGTTCCTAAGACAAATAAAAAGAAGAATAAGAAGAAGAGCAAAACTGCTCAAACAAATACAAGCACCACAACTAATGACAAGACTAACTATATTAGTTTTGCAGGGGCTAATAATCCTAATTATGAATTATTTTGTGATTACTATGGTGATATATATGCTAGTTATGTTGGTCCATTTGATAGTTATATTTCGTGGTCTATTTGGGTTCCCAAGACCCTTGTCACTAACATGAGAGGACCCATTGAGAAATGGGTACCTAAAACCAAGAAGTAACTTTCTTGCAGAGCTATGCTTCCTGTGGGTCTGAATGGGTGCTCGATAGCAGGTGCACAAGCCATATGACCGGAAGCAAGGAGATCATCTCAGAGATACGACCAAACCATGATCATATAACTGTATCCTATGGTGATAAGTCAAAATCTGAGGTATTGGGTCTTGGCAAGGTTGTGGTTGCCCACGATATCTCTGTCGTGGACGTCATGCTTGTTGAGACCCTCGGTTACAATTTACTTTCTGTTCATGCCCTTGGTAAGATGGGTTTTGCAGTTTTTATTGATGGTGATTTGGTGGTACTCTTGTGGAGCAAGTCTCTAAAGGTCGCTTTCATGGGATATGTCGAAAATGACCTGTATGTGGTGGACTTTTCGGGGAAAACCACTCCATGCCCGATGTGTCTTTTCGGAAAGGCCGATGTGGGTTGGCTTTAGCATTGCCGTCTAGCCCACGTTAATATGAGAACTTTGCAAAGTCTCCACAAGGGTGGCCACATCCTTGGACTAAAAGAAAATGTTTCCTTTGCCAAAGATCATGTTTGCAGGGCTTGTGTTGACGGGAAAATGCATGACTCTCCCCATCGAAGGAAGACAATTATTTCATCAAAGAGTATCTTGGAGCTCCTTCATGTGGACCTTTTTGGTCCTCGATCTCTTGCAAGCCTCGGTAGGAAGAAATATTGCCTCGTAATCGTTGACGATTATTCAAAATATACATGGGTTTATTTCTTCAAGTTGAAGAGCGAGACTCAACAAACGGTCATCGATTTCGCCAACGACGTCCAGCGTTAACACAATGTCCCTACATTGGCAATTAGAAGCGATAACGGCTTTGAGTTCAAGAACTACACTCCGAATGAATTCCTAAGTGAAGAGGGGATAAGACACCAATATTCTACTGCGTACACCCCTCAACAAAATGGTGTAGCTGAGAGGAAGAACCGGACTTTAATGGATATGGCAAGATCTATGTTGGCTGAATTTAAGTCACCATATAACTTCTGGGCTGAAGCCATTTCCACCGCATGTCACTCATCCAACCGGCTCTATCTCCGCAAAATCTTTGTAACATCCCAAAACTTTAATCCAAGTGATCAAGATCAAAATCTACCCAATTTAGGGTTAACAAAAACTTTTCCATTTAAAAATCTTTAAGCATTCATATGTGTATGCATTTAAATAGGAGTTGTTTTGAATTGCCATGATTGAGTGATATATTGATTGTAAAATGACTCTAAGGTGAATTACACATCATTTAGATCATCCCCAAGCAAATCCCAAAGAAAAATAAATCAAAAAGAATTAAATAAGCAAATGGTCACTTTTGCCATTTTAATCACATAGCCCACTTTGGTTGTTCCTAGCACTCAAATCTTAACAGAGACAATTATGGATCTTTGCACCCCTTGCTAGTACAAGTAGTGATGTGCCAAGGCCCACTTTGTTTCATTCCAAAAACTTTCAAACTCTAAATTTAATTGACATTTGACAATTGAATCTAGTTCATATGTCTAGATCACACTTTTTCAAAAAACACTCAAATGAATTCCATTTGAAGATCCCAAGCAACCACAGATGCTTAAGCATATAACAAACCACTCCACCAAAAATCTTTCAAAAATTCAATTTAAAATCTCTTGCGGCCATTGTGTCGAACACTTAGTCAGCACTAAACAAACTGCCTAACTATTACTGTTTTAGAGCAGTGATCCAATGCCACTAAGGCCTAAAACCTCTCCTATTGTCTCCCCCAGTACCAACCATGACATCAAAGGGCTATCCCTTAGCCGTTTGCAGCAGTGTCGCGCCATGCTCGCCGGTCGAGCATGGACAACTCCCAGCCGACCGCCCCTCCCTCTCTCGCCATGTCTAGGAGGTAGACCGGACCACACCACGACTCCCTGTCCTTTCCCCAAGCCCAGCCAGGCACTGGACCACCCTAGAGCAGCACTGCCCCTTCTTCTCTGCGTGCAGCCAGAGCGCACTAGAGCGCGATCGCCGCCAGCACGTCTGTGACCGCGCCCCGACACCAAATCGCGCACGCCGCTCCGCCATCAACCCAAAGACTACGTGCACACGCCGTGCGACCCACGATTGCATACGGGAGCCGCGTCGAGCACCGCCTCTTTCTCCCAAAGCGCGGGAAGCTCCCGACCATTAGGCACCTCCCCTAGCCGCGCCATTACGCCATAGAGGACCGCCAGCAGACCGCCCACCGTCCGCCTACCTCGCCCACGCCGGTATCCCTCTATACCGCCCTCGCCGGAGACACCAGCCCACACCCATTGGTCCCCTCATCGAGCCTATATAAGGAGGCCACCCCAGCACCATTTCTTTACACCATCTCACTCCCCTCTCTCCACTGATTGTTTCCCCTCTCTCGCCGGAGCCGCTCGAGCAGCACATCACCGTAATTGCACCGGAGGTAGCCGCTGTAGAGGAGGAGAAGTCCTCATCGATTTCGTCCACCTCAGCCCCTGCCGCGACCTTGCTTGAGTCCGTGTCACCGTCCAGTTCGTTTGCCCGTCTCGCTGTACTAGCGGGAGCCATGGTACATCCCCAGTAGACCCCCACTGACTGCTCTAGGGTTCGGTCTCGCCGGCGACGAGTTCGTCATCGACGACGACTGTGGATCGTTGATCTGTGTTCTAATCGTAGCGCCTAGATTGCCCCATACTGTTTTGGGTTTTAAGTGCCGCTGACATGCGGGACCCCCCTGTCAGTCGCCCTCTGCGCCAGGGAGCGCCACTGGGCCGGCCCGTTAGTTTTCCCGCGCTGACCCAGTAATTCAAATATAGGTTTGTCTATTTAGACTTATAATCAATTCTGTCCCTTAGTTTAAAAATTAGTTCAGGAAGTTTTACTGAACCAAATTGAGTGATTCCAATTTTGTTGGAAAGCTACTGAAAATATCTAGCCAAGCCCGTTGGATTTAAATCTTTTAGAGTTAGAGATCTCTCCTAGTGAAAATAACGAGACAAAAGCTTTTGCACATTCCAACATTTTTCTAAAACCAACCATAATAGCTTTTGAGTTGATTCCAACTCTCAAAAATCACATTTAACCCTACCTATCAAAACAGACCAGCAGGTAAAGACGAATTTTTTCGAAGACCTTCTGTTGCTCAAATCGAAAAGTGTTGAACTAACGAAAGTTATATAACAACCTGGAGACGAAGCACAAAAATTCATGCCTCAAAAAGACGTTCAGAGATTTTACACGAATTTTTACGGTGAAGCACAGAAATCTGTTTCGGGATAGCAACTTTCCCAATCATTACTTCTCTCTCATTAGAGGTTACTCTTGGCACAAAAAGCAAATAAAAAGGATAAGGAGCGGTTATTACTGAGGTAGACTCATCTAAAACTTTTGGGTTATCTCCCAATAAGTACTTTTCTTTAATGCCTTTAAGTTAGGCTGATAGTTTGAGAAGATGCTCACATAAGAAATATGAATTGAAGTAAAAGAGAGCATCAAGAAGCAAATTCAAAACATATTTAAGTCTAACCCACTTCCTATGCATAGGAATCTTGTAAAGAAACAAGTCATGAAAGCACAAAGCAACAAGCATAGAAAAGCAAAACAAGTGCAACTTCAAAAATTTCAACATAAAGAGTGGAAACTTAATATTATTGAGATGCATAAAACCATGTTTCCCTCTCTCATAATAACTTTCAGTAGCATCATGAATAAAATTAACAATATAACTATCACATAAAACATTCTTATCATGAGCCACATGCATAAAAGAATTAATACTCCCCACATAAACATAGTCATTCTTATTAATTATAGTGGGAGCAAATTCAATAAAATAGCTATCATTATTATTCTCATCACCATAATCATCAAATATAGGAGGCATATTGTAATCATAATTAATTTTCTCCTAAATAGTAGGTGGACTGAAAATATCATATTCATCATTGCAATCATCATATATTGGGGGTATAGTATCATCATAAGCAATAGAATAGTTATCTTCCAAAGTGTGTTCATTTGTAAACATATCATAATTGGAAGGAACATGGATAGCACTAATAGTACAACAATTATCATCATTTTCAGAATTGGTACCGAAGAGAATTTCAATATCAAAAGTAGTGTGCTTTTCCCAATCATGATCACTACTATAGGTAATAGGCATAGGAACATCATCAAGTTCAGACTCATCAAAAACTATAATAGGAGCAACATGCTTAGGGGAAAATATTGTTTCTTCTCTCCTTTTACTCCTCCTCTTCTTCTTTCTCTTCTTCTCTTTAGGAGGGAGAGGCTTGAAAGGAAGCTTCTCCATATACCCTGGTTCATCGTTAGAGACAATAGAAGAAACTTTGGAGGATTCCTTCTTTTAATTAATAAGATCAAAACACATATTAGTCCTATCATATTTTGGTAATATCTCATCTTCTATAATATTTTGTATATAAGTATTTGTGTGGCAATTATCAACACAATAAAGATGACAACCATGCAGGACACTATTCATATCAAAAGCACTCATATCTACCAAAGAGGTTTTTCTTGATAACTCTTCACACCCCAAAAATAATGTAAGTTCATCATGCTGATTAGGAGTGATCATGTCATCACAATACAAACTTGCAGTACTCATTGGATTAGAAGGGCTATTATTATGGCCTGAGCATCGAAAATTGAAATGACCCACTTCAAAGCAAAGTTCACAAATAAAAGGATAGAGGGCACAAACTTTTTTACCAAGATCATTTAGAGCCCTATACCATGTTCTAGTTTTTTCATTCCTGTGGGTGATACAGTATTCTTCTTCAATTTGATTATTCTCACAAGGTCTATGTATTCCACAAAAATTAACATGCTTATAAGAAGTACTACTTTCAGAGGTTTGAGCATGTTTATTGCTATCATTAATAACAATTACATTTTCCATGCAAGTGTCTTTATAAGGCTCATGATACATGTCCCATTTTTCTTTAGGAGCATTAATATGAGAAGCAAAGGTTCTATAACAATCAACAAGTATTTGAGGATCAAGACCATATTTAGCACTAAGCTCTTGAGAATCAATAGTTTCAGCAAAAGACTTAATGCAATCATACTCACAGTTTATACCTGGTTCTTTACCTTTGTTGTTATCCCAATCTTCGATATTGCTTTGAATTGTTTCAAGAAGATCCCACGTAGCTTTGACATCCTTACTTGTGAAGGATCCCTCTAAACAAGTATCTAGATAGTCCTTGTAATGTCCTGAAAGTCTTGCATAGAAATTATTAATAACAATATTACTGGGGAGCTCATGAATGGGACATTTGAGCATTAGTGACTTCAATCTCCCCCACGCTTGGGCAATACTTTCTCCATCATGAGGATGAAAATTATAAATATAACTCCTATCTTTATGAATTTCATGAGGAGGATAAAATTTAGAGTAAAAGAGAGATTCAAGTTCCTTCCACTCCAAATGATGAGGACCATCTAGTAGCTCATACCACTCCCTTGCTTTGCCCTTAAGTGAAATAGGGAATAGCTTCCTCTTAACTTGGTTCATTGAAATACCTGCACACTTGAACAACTTGCATAATTCATGTATAAAGAGTAAATGATCACTAGGATGGACAGTTCCATCTCCAAAATAGCAGTTATTCATAACACGTTCAACAATTTTTATAGGTATTTTAAAAGGGATGCTTTTAGTATGTGGATTTCACATATCACAAGTATCATTAGAATTACCACATATGGAAGATAAAGTATCATCAAAGCAAATTTTCTTCTTCAAAGCTTGGGAACTAAAAAGATCATTTTCATAAAAACTAACTTCCCCAAGCTTAGACGTTTCCATAGCATTAGTAACAAAGGTGTTCAAAAGATTCATACTAATAACATTGCTATTAGCATGCAAAGAAAGTTCCATGGGTTTTTTAATTTTCTTTTCAGACAATTCAAGTTATATCTTAGGAAAAATACTAAAAAGCTCTCTAATTTTGTTGTTGTTTTCCATTAAGCCTAACTAGTGAAAACAAGAAACAAAAAGACAAAATTGCAGAATCTAAAGGAAATAACTTTGAGCACTCACACCGGAGGATATGAGTACCTTTTACCTTACCTCCCCGGCAACGGCGCCAGAAAATAGTAGTTGAGAACTCTAGCCTAAGTGCCACCATGGTGTGCACGCTGTCAACTTCACACACATGGGGAGAGCAGAGATCTATTAAAGCACTTGAGTAGCAAGGTAGATCTATAGATCACAAGCTCATGATCACAATATGATCATGCATAGAGAGAGAGATGAACACATAGCTACCAGTAGAACCCTTAGCCTCGAGAGAGAACTACTCCCTCCTCATCATGGGAATCAGCAATGGTGATGGAGATGGTGGTGGAGATCGACGGAGATGGCTCTGGGGGCACTTCTCCATCCCGGCAGGGTGCCGGAATAGAGACTTTCTGTCCCCCGAATCTCCCCTTCGGTGGCAGCGGCGCTGCGTAACTTTTCGTGGATTTCTGATTGATGACTTAGGGTTTTGGTATCGGGAGGCTCTTATAGGCGAAGGAGGCAAGGTCGGTGCCGGCCAGGGGGCCCACACCATGCCCTGGCGCGGCCTGGGTTGGCCCAGGGGGTGTGTGGCCACCCCTGTGGCCCCCTTCGTGTCTCATACAGCTTCCCGTGAATCTTCCGGGAAAATATCAACTTTGGCTTTTGTCCGGTCCAATTCCAAGAATATTGATTTTCTGACTTTCCTGGAACCAAAAACAACAGAAAACAGGCAACTGGCACTGTGGCATCTTGTTAATAGGTTAGTCCAAGAAATCATATGAAAAGTACTCCAAAGTTGGAACAAAACACAAGAAAGTAGATAAAACCAAGCATGGAACATCAAAAATTATAGATACATTTGCAATGTATCACACACTTGATCACTTCACTAACTCCCTCATCCTTAATTCTTATAGATGGAAACTCAGTTCAGCAAGTTCTACCAGTTGGGCAACGGAGGTCAACTGATCTTCGAGAGGGATCTAGATTCACTATCAGAGTACTTGGGACGCCCGCATCCGAAATTCCTGGGAGCTCAACTTCCTGGACCCTCAGGAGGAGACTTACAATGGCTAGTCACCGCTGATCTTCGAGGCAATATAGAAGCACCAACGTCCAGGAGGATCCAGTTCTCCGTGAGAGAGAACAACTGGCTAGATGGATTAGCCCGGTCAATGCATGAAGGTCTTGCACGTCTATGTGCCCTGAGTGTCAACCAAATCCAAGGAACCCGCTTTGCTCACTATGCAAGGCATGATTTTATGGGAATGCCCATGGAGATGCCAAGTCACCCAGTGTTGAAGCGTCAAGTGGAGAACCTTGACTTCCTGCTGTACGACAGACAGAAGGAATTGGACAATTCTAGAAAGTTCGCCAACCACAACCTCGCCATTGCCGCCCAGAAGGCCCAAAATTTCTCACTGCTAGTCAAGGATTGTCAGTCTCTTCCCCGTCAACGCGCCAAGAAGGATCGCACCATCGACCATCTTCGCAAGAAGGTGGCCGACCTTGAGAAGACCATCAAGGAGCAAGAAGGTCAACTTGCAGCAAAGGAAGAAGAAGAGGAAGGTGAAGACATCTAGGGAGATATGGACTCCTACCTCAGCAATGATGATGACTTTCTGGAGGAAGATGCCATGGACTTCTACATCGACGATGAAGACTCCGATTTCATCGATGATGAGTAGATGCACTAGAGCACTGTCATAGCATGAGATGTATCGGTCCCATTGTATCGTAGCTTACAGAATGGTTCCTAAAACCACATGTTTCCCTTTGATGTTGTGGTGTGTGTGTTTTTATCGTGTGCTTTGCTTGAATGAATGAAAAGAAGTTAGTTGTAAAACCTGAGCCAAACTCAAAGTTTTAACTTTGATCAAAACCATGAACCATAGAACTTTCCCTCTTACCCCTTTACCTACCTTAATCTTCAGATGACTCATGGAAACCAAGGAGGGAGCAGCTCATCGCAAGACCCAATGTTGCAGATCCTGCAGAATCTCATTGCAGACCGTGAAGCAAGCATGGCAGAGCGCCAAGCTAACCTAGCAACACTACAGCAGATCGCCCAGATGGCTCACAACAACTAGAACCATGGAAATCAGGATCATCATGGATCCAAACTCAAAAACTTTCAGAATACAAATCCCCCAATCTTTAGTACTTCAGAGAACCCACTGGATCTTGATGGTAGTTGCACAATGGAGAACAACTTAGAAGTAGCAGGAGTGGATGCCAACGAGAAAGTTCTTTTTGCCACCCACTATCTGGCAGGAGATGCAAGAGCATGGTGGAACAGCATCCGCACAATGAACCATGGTCAAGTGATGACATGGGAAGCCTTCAAAATCAAGTTCAATCGCACCCACGTGCCGCAGGGTCTAGTCACCAGAATGAGGGATGAATTCAGAGAGTTGAAACAAGGCAGAATGACTGTACTGGAGTACCGTGACAGATTCTTGTCCCTTCCCAGGTATGCACCTGATGAGATCAACACGGAGGCCAAGAAGGAGAGATTCTTGAACGGACTGCATGATGAGATGCAAAATGTCCTCGTCAACATCCATTTCCAGGATCTCGAAGAGCTAGTCGACTCTGCCATTCAAATGGAAGGGAAGATTAATCAGGCAAACGACAACCGCCAACATCATATGATGCACCAAGCTGGATCCAACAGTCACCAGAAGTACCGTCCCAACCCTTCTGCGGGATATGCACCGAGGAACAATCGACCCCCAATGTCTCGCCCGAGCTACCCCAACCGTAGCGTAGGAAATGTGAAGTCCGGAGGAAACCACAATCACTTCGGCAACACCAGCAATTTCAACCGTGCACCTCCCAAGAGCAACAACAACAACAACAACAACCGCACCCAGGCGGAAGCAATGATGTATGCAGCAGCAAAAGACAAGTCTCAGATCACTTGTTTCGAGTGTGGAGTGAAAGGTCACTATTCCAATGAGTGCCCCAAGAAGATTGCCGCCATTGCCAATGTGAATGCCCCAGCTCAATAGCAGCGTCGTGTTCAACCAGGAAGAAGATTCACCCCAGGGAACCCTCACAACCGCAACGGTCGTCTCTTCCACATGAATACAGAAGAAGCCCAAGAAGCGCCAGATGTAGTGTTGGGTATGTTTTCTGTCAACTCAGTTTTAGCAAGAGTGCTGTTTGATTCTGGAGCATCGCACTCATTTGTCACCGAAGAATTTGCATGCACTAGTAAGATTCACCCAACCAACTTGAAGCATGTCATGATAGTTCAAATCCCTGGTTCAACTACAAAATCTAGAAAAATTTGCAAAGTTATGCCTATCAGAATACATGGGATAGATTTTTATGCCAATCTAATAGTACTTGGAACCAAAGGTTTGGAAGTAGTACTAGGAATGGATTGGATGTCAAAGCATAAAGGATTGATAGACTGTGACAAGAAAGCCATCACCATGACCAGTATCTCTGGAGTATCAGTAGAGCACATATCTGAAACCTTGCCCCGTCAATTCAAGTATAATAAGAGTCTAGCCCTGCCCACCATTGACCAAGTCAGAGTAGTCTGTGAATACCCCGACGTATTCCCAGATGAATTGCCCGGTATGCCCCCGGATAGGGATATTGAGTTCATCATTGAACTAATCCCCGGAACCGGACCCATAGCCCAGAGACCCTATAGTATGAACCCCTCAGAGTTAGTGGAATTGAAAAAGCTGTTGGATGCTATGTTGGCAACAGGCTTGATTCAACCAAGCGCATCGCCATGGAGATCGCCAGTGTTATTCATCGACAAGAAAGATGGAGGCAACCATTTGTGCACCGATTACAGGAAGCTGAATGACGTCACCATCAAAAACAAGTACCCATTGCCGAAGATAGAGGATCTATTTGATCAGTTGACTGGAGCAAATGTGTTCTCTAAGATCGATCTTAGGACTGGTTATCACCAACTTAAGATTCGTGCAACGGATATTCCGAAGACCGCCTTTACTACTCGCTATGGTTTATACGAGTATACGGTCATGTCTTTTGGATTAACCAATGCCCCTGCTTATTTCATGAATCTCATGAATAAGATCTTTATGAATTTTCTGGATAAGTTTGTCGTTGTGTTTATCGACGATATCCTTATCTACTCCAAGTCAGAAGAAGAGCATGAGCAACATCTAAGAATCATCCTTGAAACCCTTAGAGAGCATCGATTGTATGCCAAGATTAGCAAATGTGAGTTTTGGCTGAAAGAAGTAGGATTCCTAGGACATATTGTGTCTGCTGGAGGAGTCGCTGTTGATCCCGCCAAGATCAAAGATGTCTAAGAATGGGAAGCTCCAACCACTCAAACCCAAGTTCGTGCATTTCTCGGATTAGAAGGATATTACCGTAAGTTCGTAGAAGGATTTTCGAGTATCGCCCGACCCATGACCCAATTGCTGAAGAAAGACAAGAAGTTTGAATGGACCGACAAGTGTGAAGCCAGTTTCCAAGAGCTGAAGAAGAGATTGATTTCAGCCCCAATATTGATCATGCCAAATATCAAGAAGTCGTTTGATGTGTATTGTGATGCATCCAAGATTGGTCTCGGATGTGTATTGACGCAAGAAGGCAAAGTCATCGCTTATTTGTCTCGACAACTGAAGCAGCATGAGAAGAACTATCCGACCCATGATCTTGAGTTAGCAGCCGTAGTTTTGGCATTGAAGACATGGCGTCATTATCTTATGGGTAATCGCTGTGAGATTTACTCGGATCACAAAAGCTTGAAGTACATTTTCACTCAGAAGGAGCTGAATATGAGGCAAAGGAGATGGATAGAGTTAATCAAGGATTATGACCTTGACATTCACTATCACCCCGACAAAGCCAATGTGGTAGCGGATGCCCTTAGCAGATTGCCGTGTAGGCTAAACACCATGATCAAGGAGAAGCAACCAAGTTTGTATGAGGAGTTGGAGCAGTTTAGAACTGAGCTAGTTAGCAAAGGATTCTTATCTAGCATTGAACTTCAACCCACTTTGATTAGCCAAATCAAGGAAGCCTAGAAGGGAAATGAAAGTATCGACAGAATCAAATGTCGTATTGGTATAGGAAAAGTACCTGGATTCACTGAAGATGAAGGAGTTCTGTGGTACAAAGGCCATATCTGTGTGCCAGCAGATTCGGAAGATTTCAGCACCGCTTATCACCCGCAAACCGATGGACAGACTAAGAGAGTTAACCAAATCTTAGAAGATATGTTGAGAGCTTGTGTGTTGGAGTATGGATAAAAATGGGAAGATTGTCTGCCTTTCGCAGAACTCTCATACAACAACAGTTATCAAGCCAGTTTTCAAATGGCACCATTTGAGTTCCTATACAGAAGAAAGTGTTGTACCCCTTTGAATTGGTCGCAAGTAGGAGAGAGTCAGATTTTTGGACCCGACATTCTCCGAGAAGCTGAAGAGAAGGTTCACAAAGTCCGTGAGCACCTCAAGACCGCCCAATCTAGACAGAAGAATAACACTGACAAGAGAAGGAGAGACCTGACTTTCAATGTCGGAGATTTCGTGTATCTCAAGGTTTCGCCATTGAAGGGAACCCAGCGTTTTAGTCTGAAAGTTAGCCCCTAGATATATCGGACCCTTCAAAATTCTAAACCACTGAGGAGAAGTATCTTATCAACTGGAACTATCAGAAGAAATGTCAGCCATCCACAGTGTGTTCCACATCTCGTTACTTCGCAAGTGCTTAGAAGTGCCGGAGAAGACCGAAGTTTTCAAGAACATCGATCACCGAGCTGTTGATATCAACAAGGATCTGACATATCGTGAAGTGCCCATTCGTATCTTGGAGGAAGCCTACAGAACCACCAGCACCAGGAGTATCAAGTTTCTCAAGATTCAATGGAGCAAACATACCGAAGAAGAAGCCACTTGGGAGCGAGAAGATTACAATAGGACTGAGTTCCCAGATCTCTTTAGTTCCTAGTTTTCTTTCTTAAATCTCGGGACGAGATTTTTTTTAAGGGGGGAAGGTTTGTAACATCCCAAAACTTTAATCCAAGTGATCAAGATCAAAATCTACCCAATTTAGGGTTAACAAAAACTTTTCCATTTAAAAATCTTTAAGCATTCATATGTGTATGCATTTAAATAGGAGTTGTTTTGAATTGCCATGATTGAGTGATCTATTGATTGTAAAATGACTCTAAGGTGAATTACACATCATCTAGATCATCCCCAAGCAAATCCCAAAGAAAAATAAATCAAAAAGAATTAAATAAGCAAATGGTCACTTTTGCCATTTTAATCACATAGCCCACTTTGGCTATTCCTAGCACTCAAATCTTAACATAGAAAATTGTGGATCATTGCACCCCTTGCTAGTACAAGTAGTGATGCGCCAAGGCCCACTTTGTTTCATTCCAAAAACTTTCAAACTCTAAATTTAATTGACATTTGAAAATTGAATCTAGTGCATATGTCTAGATCACACTTTTTCAAAAAAACACTCAAATGAATTCCATTTGAAGATCCCAAGGAACCATAGATTCTTAAGCATATAACAAACCACTCCACCAAAAATCTTTCAAAAATTCAATTTAAAATCTCTTGTGACCATTGTGTCAAACACTTAGTGAGCACTAAACAAACTGCCTAACTATTACTGTTTTAGAGCAGTGATCCAATGCCACTAAGGCCTAAAACCTCTCCCATTGTCTCCCCCAGTACCAACCATGCCATCAAAGGGCTATCCCTTAGCCATTTGCAGCAGTGTCGCGCCATGCTCGCCGGTCGAGCATGGACAACTCCCAGCCGACCGCCCCTCCCTCTCTCGCCATGTCTAGGAGGTAGACCGGACCACACCATGACTCCCTATCCTTTTCCCAAGCCCAGCCAGGCACTGGACCACCCCAGAGCAGCCTCGCCCCTTCTTCTCTGTGTGCAGCGAGAGCGTGCCAGAGCGCGATCGCCGCCAGCACGCCTCAGACCGCGCCCCGACACCAAATCGTGCACGTCGCTCTGCCATCAACCCAACACCCTGCCAGACACGGCCGTGCACCGCCGCACGATCCACAGTCGCTGGGAGCCGCGTCGAGCACCGCTCTGTCTCCCAGAGCGTGGGAATCTCCCGACCGTTAGGCACCGCCCCTAGCCGCCCCATTACGCCGTAGAGGACCGCCAGCAGACCGCCCGCTGGTAGCCCTCGTCAAGCCTATATAAGGATGCCACCCTAGCACCATTTCTTCACACCATCTCACTCCCCTCTCTCCACTGATCGTTTCCCCTCTCTCGTCGGAGCCGCTCGAGCAGCACATCGCCGGAATTGCACCGGAGGTAGCCGCTGCAGAGGAGAAGTCCTCGTTGATTTCGTCCACCTCAGCCCCTACCGCGACCTCGCCTGAGCCCGTCACCGCCGTCCAGTTCGTTTGCCCACCTCGCGGTACTAGTTGGAGCCCTGGTACGTCCCTAGTAGACCCCACTGACCGCTCTAGGGTTCGGTCTCGCCGGCGATGAGTCCGTCATCGACGACGACCATGGACCGTTGATCTGTGTTCTAATCGTAGCGCCCAGATTGCCCGTGCATCGCTTGGTTTTAAGTCTGCGACATGCGGGAACCCCTATCGGTGGCCCTCTCGCCGTGGGCGCCACCGGGCGACGTTAGTTTTCCTGTTGACCCGATAATTCAAATATAGGTTTGTCTATTTAGACTTATAATCAATTATGTCCCTTAGTTTAAAGATCAGTTCAGGAAGTTTTACTGAACCAAATTGAGTGATTCCAATGTTGTTGGAAAGTTACTGAAAATCTCTATCCAAGCCCGTTGGATTTAAATCTTTTAGAGTAAAAATAATAAGACAAAAGCTTTTGCACATTCCAACATTTTTCTAAAATCAACCATAATAGCTTTTGAGTTGATTCCAACTCTCAAAAATCACATTTAACTCTACCTATCTGAATATGTAATAATATTAAGGTTTGCATGAAGTGACTTTGGAATAGTACCAAAATAATGCTATATAGGCATTTCTAGTCACTTTAAATCATTAATTATTAAACTTGGACTTATTAAAATGTGATCCAACATTTAAATCACATTCCCATATGTTAAAATATGTGGTGATGACATGTGTCCACATGATCCCATATTTTAATTGGATAATATTAAATCTTAGTTATTTTTCAATGAGTAGAAATTACTTTTCTCAAATAAAAAGAATGAAGTTAGTTCATTAAACCTTGTGATATTTGTGATGATACTACATCATCAAATGGGTGCCTTAGTGTGATAAGTAGACTAGTTAAGTATTGTTTGGTGATTGTGTATCCCGTATGTATTTATAGAAGATAGTACCGACCAAGTCTACGAGGAGAAGGAGTTCTACCAAGAGGAGGAGGAAGAAAACTTCAACCACTGCATTACCCAAGGCAAGCCTAGCACTTCAAGTAAAGTGGGCAAGCTATTGTTAGCAAGCTAGAATTAAGCTAGATAACCTAAGCAAAGGCATTAGGCATGCTTTGGTTATACCCTTTGACTTATACCTACTCCAAGTTTTATTTACAAGCTTTACCTTCTTTACTTTACCAAAGTCCTTTACTTGTTTAAAGGTAGCATAAAGAGTATAAAACTTGACCTATCTAGTTAGACTTAGATGTCATTCTATGGCATGAGATTGAGATTAGCATCCCACATTAGTGAACACTCTTAACTTAGTAGTTGGAACAAAACCCAAAACTTGATTCACTTTAGATGGGAATACTTGGTGAAAATGAGTTGTGAAAACCTTGGAATGATGAGTCATTCTATTGAGATGTTTTGACATGTGTTGAGAAACACAAATGGTTTATGATGATGAAAATTTTGAGGCATGAGCCTTAGCCCTTTTACAAAACTAATGGTTGGGTTCGGATGCGATATCATTCCAATTTTACCGTACAACCACAATACCTGAATTGGGTAAGGCTTAGCCGGAAGTTTATATGCATTAGTATTAGTTCCCTCGCGGGAGAGGTTTGAGCTGAGGCTACCTCTCATTGTTGTCCACCTATGTAGTGCCCAAGATGACAGATGGTCATGGTTGGGAGGCCATGCTCATAGGGGAGGTGCTTATACTAGGGTGTGTAGAGGAAAGGTTATGTTTGATTATCCGCATACTAAGTATGATGATTCAGGCTTACCCCTGACAGATGTATCAAATCTTGTGGTGAAAGCGTACCACCTCTGCAAAGTGTCAAATTATTCGAATAGTCGTGTCCACAGTTATGGACAGTTGGAGTGGCCATACTATTCCGGTATCAGATGTTTTCAATATGACTTATGAAATGAATTATGACATGACTTGACCACAACAGAGTTGTGACTATAATAACTAAGTTCCCACTTAGGTGTTTTCAAACTTTATTTTATCTTTCTTTGCTTCTGAACTCAGCTTAGGTTTCAAACTTAACTTTACAAGTAAACTTAGAGTTAGCATTTCCTATTAGAACTATACTACTTGTTAGTGTTAGTTTGCGAGTACTTAAAGAGTACTCATGGCTTTGTCCCTGGCTATTCCTATGGCCAGACTATGAAGGAGACTACCAAGATGAAGGACAGCAGGACGTCTATGATAACTAGGACTATCTCCTATCGTCAGTATTGCCTGTGACCCTAAAGATAGACCCCACCGCTACGCTATTTATTCCGCTACTTGATTGTACTAAGACTGGATCATGAGATCCTTTATTTGTGTAAGACCTTATTATGGTTTGGAATGGATGATGTACTGTGATATCCAATCTTTTATGTCTTGCAAAAATGGTAATCCTAGGATTGCGATGTATGGCATAACAGGCATCTAGGATTAAAAATCCGGGTGTTGACAATCTTGGACAAGATACCTTATGAAATACTTATCGGTAACAAGCCCAACATCTCCTATTTCCGGGTATTTGGTTGTAAGTATTTCTTTCTCATCAAAGGAGTTCATTTATCTAAATTTGAGTCTAAGTCTATAGAAGGTATTTTCATTGGTTACGGTGCCGAATCCCACACTTATAGAGTCTACAATAAGCTCTCCGGAACTATTGTAGAATCTTGTAGTGTGGTATTCGAGGAAAATGATGGCTCCCGTTCGGGGCAAGTTGATGTTTGTGATGCAGATGTTAAAATACCCCAAGATGCCATAAGAAGAATGGGCGTGGGATTTTTTCGCCCTATTGAGGAACCCCTTGTGGTGGATCGGGAAGGACAATGCTCTACTCAAGTAGTTCCCTTATCGATACAAGCTCAACATGCTCCAATAGCTGGAGAAACTTCTACACCAACACCTCCAACTATTGAAGATCAACCATTATCTGCTCCAGCAAGCTCTAGGCCGGATTATCCGGTGGACGCCGGATTATCCGATCATGCTACGTCGAATGCACAGACAGAACATATCAACCAAGAAAATGATGCACCTCCCAGGCCGGATTTTCTGGGCGACACCGGATTATCCGGCCCCTCTCCAACTCGTGGTACAAGCATCCAAGGCAGACATGAAGGACCAAGTACTCCCAGGCCGGATTATTCGGCCCAGAATTTTCAGAACAACAGCAGCCTCCTGTTATGGCTACTGATCAACATCAAGGGCAAGGTTCTTCATCTCCTATTCTCGCTGATCAAGCTGAAGATCAAGGTCAAGCTAGTAGTCCCAACGGAGACTCAAACGATGAAGAGATTCCTCCAAGAAACAATAAGTTGATTGAACTTCGCCGCAAAGCTCGTGCAGAAAGGAATCTTGAATTGAGGGGTCACACTCTTGATAAGGTTGTAGGTGATATCAGACGGAGGGTTTCCACAAGAAGGGAGCTAGCAAGCTTTGGTGAGCATGAAGCTCACATATCCATGGTGGAACCCGAGAAAGTGTTTGAAGCTCTTAAAGATCTGGACTGGGTTGCTGCTATGCATGAAGAGTTAAATAATTTTGAGCGCAACAAAGTCTGGAAATTAGTAGAGAAGCCCAAGGATTGTCGCAACTTTATCGGCACTAAGTGGATATTCAAGAACAAGAAATATGGCATTGTTGTAAGAAACAAGACAAGCCTCGTGGCACAAGGCTATTCTCAAGTTTAAGGCATCGACTTCGGCGAGACTTATGCTCCAGTGGCTCGTCTTGAGTCCATTTGTATCCTTCTTGCATATGCTGCTCATAATAACTTTAAATTACAACAAATGGATGTTAAGAGTGCTTTTCTTAATGGTCCTCTACATGAGTTGGTATATGTAAAACAACTCCCGGGTTTTGAGGATCCCAACTTCCTGAACTATGTCTACAAACTCGATAAGGCACTCTATGGCCTTAAACAATCCCCACATGTGTGGTATGAGCACCTTAAAGAGCTTTTGCTAGACCATAATTTCGAAGTTGGGCAAATTGATCCCACTCTTTTTACTAAAAAGGTTAAGGGGGAGCTCTTCGTATGCCAACTATATGTAGACGACATTATCTTTGGCTCTACTAATAATGTTTTTAATGATGAATTTTCAAAGCTTATGACTGACAGGTTTGAGATGTCTATGATGGTGGAATTACGGTTCTTTCTCGGATTTGAGATCAAATAACTTAGAGAAGGAACCTTCATAAATCAAGCAAAATACATTCAAGATATGCTCAAGAGGTTCAAGATGACGGATCTTAATGGCATCACCACACCGATGCAAACTAAATGCCATCTTGAACTCAATCCCAATGGTAAAGATGTGGACCAAAAGGTATACCGGTCCATGATCGGCTCTCTTCTTTACCTCTGCGTATCTAGACCCGATATTGTGTTGAGTGTAGGTGTGTGTGCAAGTTAGCAAGCGGCTCCTAAAAAAATCCACTTAGTGGCGGTTAAGAGAATCTTCCGATATTTGGTTCATTCCCCTAATTTTGGTGGCTCCAATTTCTCTCTAGGTGGCTATACTGATTCAGATTGGGCTGGTGACAAGGATGACAGGAAATCAACTTCTGGAGCTTGTCAATTCTTGGGAAGGTCTTTAGTATATTGGTCTTCTAAGAAACAGAATTGTATATCTCTCTTCACTACCAAGGCTGAATATGTGGCTGCTGCAAGTGCATGTACTCAATTATTCTGGATGAGGCAAACTTTAAAGGAATATAGTGTCAATTGTGACAAAGTGCCTCTTTATGTGATAATGAAAATACAATCAAAATTGCGTACAATCCAGTACATCATACAAGGACAAATCCTATTGAGATTTAGAATCATTTTATTCGGGACCATGTTGCTCGTGGTGATATTGATCTATCTTTTGTGAGCACGAAGAACCAACTTACTGATATTTTCACGAAGCCACTTGATAAAGCAAGATTTTATTTTATTTTATGAATGAACTAAATATTGTTGATTCAAGGAGTTTGTCTTGATTACCCATGCTGTCACATACCAAAATTTTCTAAATTTTGAAATATAAAAAATCAAACAAACAAAGAAAATAAAGGATGAAATTTAGGGGGAAAAGAAACGTTTTGTTCCTCTATTGAAATCTTACTTGAACAAAAAATAATTTTGAATGAGAAACTGACAAACAAGTTTTCAAAAATTCAGATGCATGTCATGCATCGTCATCATTAAGCACTTACATTTTAAACCACTGGAACAAAAGTATATTTAAATAACATATAATGACAAAGAATTATTTTATAAAACTTTATAAATTACTTTGATCTTTTTAAAGTTTTTTCTATCTCTATCTTTATCTCTACTATCTAAAAAAAGCAAATTGAGGCTCTGTTTTCTGCCCACTGTGTCCTCCATTTCGTCCAACATACCGTCGCACGCAGCCCACCCCGCCTTATCCCCTCCCGCACACATATATCTCCTCCCTCATCGTCGCCCCCGTCCTGGCCGCGCGCCGCTGCGGTACTCTCACGTGCAAGCCCATGCCTCGAGCGCTGCCACGTCCTGGGTCTCATCCCCCGAAATCCCCCACGTCGGCCACGTTCCTCTCGCACCTCGCTCCCTCGCTCGCCCTACATCCCATGAGAAGCGCACCATCGTGATGAGCACCGCCGCCACCTAGGGTTTGGGCGTTGACACCTCATCCTTCTGCGTCGTAGCATCCGTGATGTCGCCCACCCCGAGTTCCCCGCAGCTATGTCGTCTTCCGCCGCTACCGCTGCATCCATCCTGCCGCCCGCCAAGAGTTCCCTGCCGCCTCCCGCCTTGGTCTGTACCAACTACGATCTGATGCGCCAGGAGCTCGATCAACTATGGCACTTCGTTAGCCGTCAAGAGGCTCAACCCCAACGCCGGCTAGGTATTGATCTGATTCTGCTTGGCAATTGCCTATGTGGTGCCTTTAGTGAATTTGGTGTTGAGCAACCGAATTTTGTGTTGAGCAACCAGATCGAAGGAGGACTGAACATGCACACTCAGCAGTTGAACTAGATTGGGAGAGTACGTTTTGGTCTCCTTGTCCATTATTCTCTGTTCTTTCAAGTTCACTTTTACTGGAAGGCTTCCGGATAAAGTTTATAGATCCTATATCTAGATTGGGATTATAGTGCAAATGTTGGAGAATGTTGGCTTCACAATCAGTTCATTTTCTTGATAGAATTTCTGATTCCGTTGAATAGGTGGCAACTCTGTAACCGGGACGCTGGTTGCTTGATCTGGCTTGTATAGTGCTGCATTGTATTTCTGATATTTCCTTATATATTTTATTCTGTAATATTTCTCTAAACATGATATTTGCAAATCTTGCATTGTAAAGAAGTTTTTATTTGACGCGACGAGGTTGCCGGAAGTAAGGATGGACTGCCATCTCAAGCAACTAAACAAGTCGGCGTTCAAGGGTACAAGGTACGTACGTGTTAAACCCCATCGTTCCTTTCAAGTTTTAAGTGTCCCCTCGAACACCTGAAGCTTCACGCAAGGTGTGTCTGACTTGCTGATTCAGGGGTTTGGAGCAGTCATTTCATCAAATTTCATGAGGATTGTCTTTCATGAATATATGCAGGTAGGTTGCTCGAAAGATTTACATGTAGAAAATTGCTCTCTGCATGTGATTTTTAAAAGCAAGGTCAATTTCTGTTAATTGCATATGTCAAAGCTGATAATCGTTTTTCCCTTTTAAGTATGCATTATGCAGCTATGAAGCTGAAAATTCAAAGTAGTAACGTGGTGCTTTATTATATTTATATTGTCCAGGATAGTGAAGTGCTCGTGGTAACTCTAGATTCTATCAGTGTTGAAATTGGTTAAGCTACCTTGGAACGTGTAGCTTCAGGTGTTCAAGGCTCGCAATAGCTGTACACGCATGAAGTTCCATTTCAGTTGTCAAGCACTCCCATATGTTTTTTAACTATTGCAGAATTATATGTTCGCAGCTGGTTTAATTGGGGCCTATGGACCTTAACTCTCTGTTGAGGATCACAAATTTCAATCTAATACGCTCAGTTAAACCCGGACATGGTAATCATGAGCATGCACAATTGCTTGCCGACCTGCTGCTCCGATGATATGCCTACTCACCCATTGTCCTAACACACTTACTTTTTACTTTCATTGGTAATGAAAAGAGTTGGCCTGTCTGTAGTTATTTTTTGCTTCCATTGGTAAGTAAATTTATGAAAAATGGAAATAAAATTTGGCCTGATGTGTGGATGTGTTCCATCAATTTTGAATGTTATAGGTATATTTCCATCTGTAGTAGTTTGCATCTTTGTGAATAAAGCGTGGAAGGGATATTGTTCATTTTCAATTCTATACTGTAAATCGCATGGCTATCAAAATAAATATATTTAGTCACTCTATAGAAATGTCCTAAAAATGGTGTAGAGTGAATTATCATTGGGGTGAATTGGCAGCATACTGATCCTTCAAATCACTTACAAAAAGCATCATTCATCCTTAAAATATCGACTTGGTTTGCCATTTAAGTAGGTTTAAAAAGTAAGGAATTGAATTGTCTTTCTCGAGATTGAGAAGGCAAGTTTAGTACCTGATTGCATGTAATATATATGTGGTTGAAAATTGTACCGGCATAGAGTCGTGTGTATATTTAGTGAATACCAAATTTAATTATGCGATTATGCCCTATACTTTTTTCAATCACGTATTTTGTATTACAACAAAGTCGCTTATCTTTATTCCAGCATTTTTTTTCATGGATCTGTTGGGATATGAACCTCTGATTAATATCTGTTGGACATGAATATTGCATGTATTAGTTTTCACCCACTTCCGGCCAACGCTTCATTGATACGTTCAGAAAGCAGCACCCCAACACTGTGGGATGCACCTTCTGGGGTCGAGTGGCGCTTCATCCTCCATGGGTTCCAGAGCCGTCACATAGGCTTGGCGCAGCTCTGGATCGTCCGCGCTTGACTTCGCCAATTCGGAGCCTCTCTTCACCGCCCCTAGGTCTCACCATTCTGAGATGAGGAAGGAAGGAGGGAGGCGTAACGTGGTTGTTGCTCCTGCTTGAGGACTCCATGGAAGAATAGAATGTGAAGACAAGAGAATCTCTACTATCTAAAAAGAATGTGAGTGTTCTGTTTTCTGTCACTACGTCGCCCCTTCGTACGACCTCCGTCGCTTGCACCACGTTCGTCGCATGTCCTGAAGCCGCGCCCCTTGCTTTGGCCCCACACGGAGCCAAACCGGTGTATACCTCCTCCCCTACTGCAACCCACCCTCCATTCTCTCTCCTGCATCCAGCCGCATCTCCTCCTGCTACACCTCGACGATGCCTTATCCCCTGCATCCGACCGCCAAATCTGGGCAATTGTGCCTATCCTCCATAGCACGTTCTCAGTGGCATGGACACCCGACGCCTAGGCCCCGTCAGTCGTGCCCCTCCGCTACATCTCATCAGATCTGTCAACATCGAAATAACAAAGGAGACAACATGATCTCCATGGCCTTCTCCTATTTCACGTGGTTGTTCCGCCGACGAAGCAATGGCAGGGGCGGGGCCGACTGCCACATCCATGGAGGGTAAGGATGAGTAGGAGACGCTCTCCCTTCACATTCAAGGCCTCCGTCCTCCAGCTCAACCAAGGGACTCATCCAGTCATCCTCCCCTATCGATTATGATTCCCCTGCGTGTTCTGCCTGAATAACTGATGGTGATGTGTTTTGGTGTTTTATATTTAGACTTAAGAAGTGGCTTCGCGGAGGCGGAGTGCGAGCTCTCAAAGTGGCAGCAGCGGCACACCTTCCTCGTGCTCGCTGGAACCAAGTTAGGTCTCATGCACATTTCGTCTTGTTTGGCCACTTTTTTCTCTGATGTGATGGATCATGGATCTGAACTTTGAGTTGTGCTTCCTGATACAACTAGCTAAGATCTGGTACAATATGTGCCCATGCCACATGAAGGATAAATAGTCAAGAACATTGTACTTCATGCTAGCCAGAAGTTACATTATAGCCTAATATCTTATTTCAGCATTATAGATTCTTGGAGCCATGGAGACTAGACTTGTCATTGTTGTGATTCAATAACTTTTACTACCTAAAAGACTGCATAGAGCGGGTGTATTGAGAACCTAAAAGAAGAACTAACTGCCTTAGTTGTTTGTGAAGATGTATTCAGTGAGTTGTTCCAGCTTTAAGATTGAAGTACTGAAGCTTACTCTGCTTCCATTTTGCCAACGACTTCTGTAATTCAGCTAACATAAGTAGGAATCAAGCACGACTGTAGAACAAATTGTGTGCAGTTAGTTAATTTGCAGTCTTTTGGAAGAATTTCTGGGAGCTACCCCATGTCAACAGCCACATTGATACTTGAGAATTGAGATAGATTGTTGTGTTCTTACAGGTACGAGATACACACTATACAAAAAGAGAAGTTAAGAAGGATGGAGACAGATAATGAGAAGCCCAAATATGCGATTACTCTTGAGGTGGAGATGCAAGAATCAAATTGCAGTAGAGAATCCAAAACGTTACCAACTAAATCAGAAACTCGGATAATAATTAATGTTTCTGACGACATGCTAGGTAAGGCTCTATTGACATCAAAGTGATTTAAATATATATAATGCACTTGTTCAAATTTTATTACTATGTTACATTCTTGATATATTTTTATGTCTTAGAAATGATCTTTGAGAAAATAGTTTCTCGTTTGTATATGAAGGGTCATGGCTTATATCTATGTGCACTTCTTTGTCCTTTTCCACTAATATTGTATTTATATTCCGTTAGTAAAATAGATGTAAGACATAGAAATTTCACAACGAATAAGTGTTTCTTAACGATCTCACTTTTTTATGAATATAAACTAGACCACATCGGCAAAGTGTTGTATGGTGTTACATGAACACACACATATATATATATAATAGTAGGAAATCATATACTGATGCAAAGATTCTCAAGAAGTAGGATTTTTTCTGGGATTTCAAGCATAATCATCGAGGACGTGGTGTGCGTGAACGGGTATGGCAGGGAGGCGAGGCTGCCGCTAGCGTTTGTAAGAAAAACCTTTTCAAATGATCGATATTTCAAATTTAATGTTTCATGTGAGATTGTTAATTTGCCTAGAACAGGTGCATATATTTAGGATTTTTTTTAGCCAATGAATTTCTTCACAAATGTTCTAAAACCATGAGTTATGTGCTTGGCTAGTGCAGTTCTTTCAAACTAAAAATCAAGTTATTTTCAAATTAAAATGGTTCCTTGAAGTAAATTTTACTAGGCATTGTTTTTTAGAACAGTAGAAACCACTGAAAATTAATTCCATAGTGACTAAAAATGTGCATTACTGGCATTGTTTACTTTTCCTTCGCTAATTAGCATGGGTGCCTAATATACTTTTGTGTTTATTGCATATTGCCAGTTCTAACACTGTAATTTCAGGAGCTTGGCTTTGGTGAACACGCATGTTTTTCAGAAAAATAGGGGCTATTTGGCATAAGTTTGTTGTGCATTCATAGCAAGCATTGAAATTAAACTTAATGGGGACAAAATAGGGACCAATACTTGGAATGAAGCTTTGGTCAACATGATTTGCTATAGTGAAGATGCTGACTGGATCCTCAAGCTGAAACTATCGAATAACCCATGTGATGACTTCATTGCTGGGCACTATGAATATTCAAGGGTTTCACTTTGAAAAGCGTGTACAGATTATCCTCCGGCAGTGTTTGGTTGCCACCGATCCCAGCTGTTAGTACTGAACTTTGTAATCTGAACTCTGTAGCAGTGTACTATGAGTAATGAAAGTTGATCTCCTTTAAAAGAAAAGTGCCCAATAAGTGTATAGCCCACTGTCCCGTTGCAACGCACGGGCATGTTTCCTAGTAAATAGAAAGATACGAAGGAAAGTAACTAAGTAAAAAAAAGAAACATATAGGCCAATGTAAATATTTATAAATAATATTGTTTGAATTGGATAATAAATAAGATAGATAATATTTTAAAATGATCTTGTTGATTTTACAAATTTTTGAAAATTTGAATGAATCCATTTAAAGCTCTAAAACAAAAGCTATAAAAGAAACCTGAAAAAGAAAAGAATAAGCAAAAGAAAAAAACAGCAGCAGCAACAGCCGGCCCAACACCCCAGCCCACTAAGCCCAGCCCATCATGGCCAGCCCTCTCTCTGTGTATTTTTTTTCTCTCTCTTCCTTTTATTTTTCTCTTTGGGCCGAATATTTCTGCCTATTTAGACCGATCGAGCGAGGCTCGCTGGTCTTCTTCCTTCTTCAGTACATGAAACAGAAAGTCGCGTTCATGGTTGTACTCCTTCCTCTCCTTCCCCTATCAATTCTAGTGACAGTTTTTTTTAACTTCAAATCGAAAAACGTTTGTAATCAAGTGAAGGTTCCATTCAGGCCATTAGTTTCTCACTTTAGGGACTTAATCTCTCATATCAAACCGGTGCTCCAAATGCCAACCGTCGGCATATGTCTCCCGATATCCCTTCCTAGAGTATATCAAGACGAACCGAGAGAAGCAGCGCGTACCACTAGTCCTCCTCCTTCACTTTCGTTCCTAAACTTTCTCGAGAAGATGTCTCTACGACCCATACCAGCGATGCCAAGATCAACAAAAAACCGGAGTTCATCGTCATATCTTCTCGTCCACGGTGAGCAACTTGTCAATTACTCGAACCAGAATACTCTCCTCATCGTTGCCTACCTCCAAGACATGATGGTGCAACTTCTTGTTGCAGGTCGCCGCGCCGCCGACGTCGAACATTGCTCCAACCAAGGATTTCTCTCTCTCTTGGACTCTACAAACGACGCCATGGTCATCATCGTGTTCGCCTCGACGTCCTCTACGCCGTCCATGTCTTCTTCAACTCCGGATACGTTCCTAGCGACGATAATGGCAACGCCAAGCCCGCGCCCTCCATTCCGGCGATCTCTCCAGCGAGCTATTCCGGTGAGCACTCCTTGTCCATCCGATCTTCATCTAACGGTCAAAATCAGATCACTTACCGAAGGGGTATCCTCCAATCAGATTCTGCCAAGTGTCATGTCTACTTCTATTTTCGGATTTTTAGACATATGAACCTACAAACTTCAAAAATTTATAGATTAAGTTCTGCTTATCCAAATTTAGCAAATAATATGTCTATGGATTCACAAAAATGAGTAGAACATAGTAGAACAATAATTCAGTATTTTTAAGTCGATTAAAATCACGTTTTATACAGAACCATTTGTGGAGTATTTTGAGTATAAAAATTGTTGTGTAAATTAATTTTGAGTGAATCCTTTTGAAAATGGTTGTATATTAAATCCTCTGTACTGTAGGATCTTAATCAAATTTTATTTAGCATATAAGATTTGTGTAGCATCCGTTAGTCAAGTGTGGCTTATTTTAGTGTTATAAAATGTTTTAAATAATCTCTTTGCACTAAAATTACTACAATTAGCATCCCACTTATATAAAGGATCAATAGGTATTTATAGTGTTCAGAACCTTGTTGTAACAACTTGTTCAATAAAATATCTTGTTGTATGCTTGCATGTATTTCGTTGTATTCATGTGTTGTTTTGTGATGCTAGTTTTGAGAGTGTGCTTTTTGCTTGATTGTATTGTTGTAGACTTTGAGGAGTATAATCTTTGAAAGATCAAGAAGAGTACCTAAATATTCTACTATCAAGGCAAGTGGCACTATCATCAAGTCCTACTGTTTTTATTATACTTAGTGGATTTTTGTAGTATATGCATGATAGACTATTTTTATTCTATGCTATATCTCCTATGTAGAATAGGAAATGGTAGTTTCTACTTAGTAGGTGAAACATCGTAAGATTAGAAATGCTTACCCTGCTATAATTTTCGGGTTGGAATATCATATTATGATTATATGGAGTATTGGAAAATATATATTTTCTATAATAAAATAAGTTCTTAATGAAACACCTGGGTGGAATTGGGACTTGCTTGGATTATGTTGAGTGGTTACTCAGGGGCCATGTCTATGGTCGGCTGGTGTATCGCACTTGTGGGCAGTCACCCAGGAACAAAGAGATTGGAAACATTCTTGTCGTGAAGCTTCTAGTGCAGCCACATGGCATATGGGCTCTGCCTTGACCGACTAAGTTGCGAGAACTCAGCCAGACGGACAGAGGGTGGTAGTGATTATAGGATGGAACGCGTCCGTGGTGGCCTGAGGGATTGCTTCTGAAAAGTCTCGTCTCTATGCATGTCGAGTCTTGTGGGGAAAGTGCACCACCTCTCGAGAGGGTAAAACTAAGTACTTAGTCGTGTCCCCGGTTACAGACAACTTCTGAGCCTCAAGACAATGAAGCAGAATCAAGAATCTCATCATTCTAATTTCTCTAAGTTAAAACTTGATGGGTGAACAAGGGTTGTTGGTTCATTGATTTCTATCAATGGAACCTAGGTTCACTGATTTCTATCAGTGGTACCACTATGTTATGATTGGAAATATTACCTGGAGGGTATCCAGTGTAACTTACTTGATAATAAGTGTTGCAAACTATTTATAAAAAGATAGGGAAAAAACTTTCTTACTGCAAACTAGCCAAAGCTCTACCTAGCCAGATATGCATGCAGTAGTAGGTTCCACTTTATATCCACATACTAGTGGCACTTGCTAATACAATTCAAAATGTATTGACCCTTTGTGGCTGTAAATTATCATATTGCAGGATTACTTGATGATAGTGAAGTTCGATGAGTAGGGATTACGAGTCTGCACCCAACATGTTTGCCTGTGGCACATGAAGATGAAGCACTCCATGCTTTATAGTTATATTTGCTGCTTTGTAATAAGATAGCCATATGAGCTATATAAGTTGTAATGAACTGTTTTATTCCTGGATATGCAATGTAATATGACCTTTGTTTCTTGATATTACATCTTAAACTGTGGGTGCTAGCTATTCGATCTAGGGACTAGCACTATAAACACAGGGATTTGTACCTTAACGGGTTCGGGTCATGACACATGCACACACTCTTATATCTCCTCCTTATTTGGTTTAGGTGTGGGCATGGAAATAGGGGGAGTGTGGTCCTAATTGATTGGGCTAACCTTCCCCCCATAATGCCAAAAGCAAGTAAAATCATTTCTCTTAATATCATTTTGTGATATGTGAGCTTATTGATGAGTATTGGTCATGAACCCAAGATATATCTTTGTGGTGTCATACCATGGACTCCAGCAAGGTGGCCTCGGCCACCGCCCTCTTCCGTGAGAAGAGTTGGTTCTATGTGGATCTTCTTGGTTTTTCTTGCTTATCTTATGTTTTTATGGAAATCACACTCAATTTTGGCTTTTATTTGATTTGGGTCTTGCAATCTTGGGTGTGTAGTACCATATCAGTTTGGTTGTCTAATCCCAAGCCTTTTTCTATCCCTGAGCCATCTTTTCTTGCACACAAGTCCGCTTGTTTATCTTGTGGGGGTTTTGCTTGGTGGTGCGTGGGCCTGAATCTGTGTACAACAGAACTTCAGAAATCAGGCCAGATTATCCGCCCTAAGTGGAGGCCGGATAATCTGGCCCTGGCGGCTTCTGTCCTTTAAGGGCTGCGCGTCAGGGGGAAGAGCTCAAACAGAGCATTTCTTCTCCCCAACCCCTCTCTCTTTCTCTCCCAAGCCGCCGCTCGCCTCCCCAACCCTCCCCGGAGCCGTTCTGGCCACCGGATTCTCCGGGCCTCCCTCGGATCTTCTTCCCCATGCATCCGGGTACCTCCTCCTCCGCATTCTTCCTTCAATGAGTGAGGGTAACTCCCTCCCTCCCATCTTTTGCGTTGATGTGTTACTTGCTGGTGGAACATGGACTAGGAGTCTCCTTGTGGTTCTTGTTTCGCTTAGAAATCGTAGTCTTGCAATTCTTGTGCCCGATCTACGTTGTTACACTCAATCTAGGCTGAATCTGAAACATTTCGCCAGGGCCGGATTATTCGCCTCTAGCATGGATGGATTATCCGGCCTAGTAGACTCATCCCTGATTCCGATTTCCTTGGCTTTTTGCATAATGTATTTTTGGGCTGTGGATTGTTTATCTACTTTTTCTACTTTCCTCCTGGACTTGTGTGTGTTTATCCCCATGCTATCCATCTTATTCGTTTCATAGGTGGTTCCAGTGTTCCCAAAACCTACAAGCGCCATCCCTGTGGCCTCTACATCAGGGACGGCGGTGAAGGTGGTCTCGTGGATGAGATTGAACTGAGAAGGAGGAAAAGAGAGGCTGACCGCATAGCTGAAGAAGCAAAGAAAGCAAAGGGAAGAGTGGATGTGTCCAAGAGAAAAGGGCAGGCACCTGATGTCTACGCACTTCTATTCTTGTAGACAGTTGTTGGGCCTCCAAGTGTAGAGGTTTGTAGAACAGTAGCAAGTTTTCCCTTAAGTGGATCACCCAAGGTTTATCGAACTCAGGAAGGAAGTGGTCAAAGGTATCCCCTCTCAAGCAACCCTGCAATCAAGATACAAGAAGTCTCTTGTGTCCCCAACACACCCAATACACTTGTCAGGTGTATAGGTGCACTAGTTCGGCGAAGAGATAGTGAAATACAAGTGGTATGGATAATTATAAGTGGTAATGGTGATAGAAGATAACTTGATGGCGTGGAAAAGACTAAAGTAAAACTGAAATAAAGATGGAAGCAAGCAAACATGTAACAGATCTAGTTGAAACGGTGTTTCAATGCTTATAAACAAGGCCTAGGGATCATACTTTCACTAGTGAACACTCTCATATAAATATATTCTCTTTATGATACTACTCTTAACTACTCTCCAGTTGGACACTCTAATCGATGGTAGGGCTATAACAACACTCCTCAAAGTCCATCTTTCCCATCTAGAAAACCCCACACTGTCACCTTGAGTACTAGATGAGTCCAACAAACACCACAATTTCATAGAGACATCCAACTCCAAATATAACTCATAACAAGTAATTGTAATCTCTAGCCTAAGTGCCACCATGGTGTGCACGCTGTCACTTTCACACACATGGGGAGAGCAGAGATCTATTAAGCACTTGAGTAACAAGGTAGATATATAGATTACAAGCTCATGATCTCAATAAGATCATGCATAGAGAGAGAGAGATGAACACATAGCTACCGGTAGAACCCTTAGCCTCGAGAGATAACTACTCCCTCATCATCATGGGAATCAGCAACGACGATGGAGATGGCGGCGGAGATCGATGGAGATGGCTCCGGGGGCACTTCCCCGTCCCGGTAGGGTGCCGGAACAGAGACTTTCTGTCCCCCGAATCTCCCCTTCGGTGGCGGCGGCGCTGTGGAACTTTTCGTGGATTTCTGATTGACGATTTAGGGTTTATGCATCAGGATAAGGGAGGAACTAAGTTTCTGTCCCAAGGATAAGGGAGGAACTAGTTTTTCATAAATACTCACTTTGGTTTTGAAACTAAGTTTTTGTTTAGACGTCCATTCTAACTAGGGTCTCCTATGGTCAGGATGGCTCTGATACCAACTTGTCAACACCCGGATTTTTAATCCCAGATGCCCGTTATGCCATACCTCGCAATCCTAGGATTACCATTTTTTGCGAGACATAACGGATTGGATATCACAGTACATCATCCATTAGAAACCATACATAAGGTCTTACACAAATAAGGATCTCATGCTCCAGTCTGAATACAACAAGCAACGGAAATAAAAGATAAGCGTAGCGGTGGGGTCCATCTTCAGGGGCACAGGCAATGCTGACGAAGGCAGATAGTCCTAGTTATCATAGCCGTCCTGCTGGCCATCATCTTGATAGTCTCCTTCATAGTCTGGCCATGAGAATAGCCAGGGACAAAATCCATGAGTACTCTTTAAGTACTCGCAAACTACCACTAACAGGTAATATAGTTCTAAGTCAAGTGCTAAACTCTATGTTTAACTATACAGTTAAGTTTGAAACCTAAGCTGAGTTCTGAAGCAAAGAAAGATAAAGTAAAGTTCTAGAATCACTTAAGTTGGGAAGCTAGTATCATAAACACAACCCTGTTGTGGTCAAGTCAAGATTCATCATTCCTTTCAAGTTATTTGGAAGACATCTGACAACAAAACAGTATGGCCATTCCAACTGTCCATAACCGCGGACGCGGCTATTCGAATAGTTTGACACTCTGTAGAGGTGGTACACTTTCACCACAAGATTCGATACATCTGTCAGGGATAACCCTGAATCATCATACTTAGTATGCAGATAATCAAACATAACCTTCCCTTTACACACCCTAGTATAAGCACCTCTCCTATGAGCATGGACTCCCAACCATGACCATCAGTCATCTTGGGCACTGCATAGGTGGACAACATTGAGAGGTAGCCTCAGCTCAAACCTCTCCCACGAGGGAACTAATACTAATGCATATAAACTTCCGTCTAAGCCTTACCCAATTCAGGTAGTGTGGTTGTACAGTAAATTTGGAACGGTATCGCATCCGAATCCAACCATCAGTTTTATAAAAGGGTTAAGGCTCATGCCTCATCATTTTCATCATCATAAACCATTTGTGTTTCTCAACACATGTCAAATCATCTCAATAGAATGACTCATCATTCCAAGGTTTTCACAATTCATTTTCACCAAGTGTTCCCATCTAAAGTGACTCGAGTTTTTGATCTACTCTAAACTACTAAGTTAAGAGTGTTCACTAAGGTGGAGGTGATGGGTTCAATCTCATGCCATAGAATGACATCTAAAGTTATCTAAATAGGTCAAGTTTTATACTTTTTATGCTACCTTCAAAACAAGTAAATAACTTTGGGTAAAGTAAAGGAAGTAAAGCTTGAAAATAATACTTGGGGTAAATACTAGTCAAAGTGGTATAATCAAAGCATGCCCTAAGCATCTTTCCTAAACCATCTAGTTCAATCCTAGCTTGCTAATAGTAGCTTGCCTTGGTTAGTGCAGTGGTTGAAGTTTTCTTCTTCTTCTTCTTCTTCTTGGTAGAACTCCTCCTCCTCGTAGACTTGGTCGGTACTATCGTCTATAAATACATTCGGAGTACACAATCACCAAACAATACTTAACTAGGCTAAATAGCATTCTAAGACACACATTTGATTCTCTACTATCATCACAAGCATTACAAGTTTAATTCAATAGTTTCATCCTTTTTATTTTAGAAAAGTAATTTCTACTCATTGAAAAATTAACTAAGATTTAATATTCACCACTTAAAATATGGGCTCATGTTGACACATGTCATCACCACATATTCTAACATGTGGGAATGAGATTTAAAAGTTGGGTCATAATTACTTTGGTTTAAGTTCATTATTTAATGATTTAAAGTGACTAGAAATGCCTATATAGCATTATTTTGGTACTAATCCAAAGTCACTGCATGTAAACCTTAATATTATTACATATTTAGATAGATATGGTGAAATGTGATTTTTGAGAATTGGAATCAACTCAAAATCTAACTTGGTTGATTTTATAAAAATGATGCAAGTTGCAAATACTTCTATTTTGTTATTTTTACTAGGAGATATCTATAACTCTAATTGAATTAAATCCAACGGGCTTGGATAGATCATTTCAATACTTTCAGACAAAATTGGTTTCATGCCATTTGGATTTATGAATCTCTCTGAATTGATTTTCAAACTAGGGGATAGAAACTAGATTCAACTTAAAAAGAAAAAAACAAATTTGAACGGTTGGGCTAGCGCGGGAAAGAACATGGGCCGGCACAGTGGTGCTCCGCGGCGCGGGGCTCAGCTGACAAGGGGGTCTTGCTTGTCAGTGGCTCTTAATACGTGATACGGTACGCGCGTTGTGTGCCGTAGGATTAGAAGTGGGATCTACGGCTGAACAGGTCGCTGGCGAATAGGTCGCCGGCGAGAGTTTGCCCTAGCTGCTCGGTGGGGGTCTACCGGGGACGTACCAGGGCTCCAGCGAGGTAGGTGAGGCGGGCAAACGAGTTGGAAGATGACAGCGAGGCGAGGCGCGGTTGTGACGGAGCTTGGGGTTCCCTAAATCGTAGGCGCCCTTCTCCTCCTGCTGCGGCGGCTCCGGCTCCAATTCCGGCGAGGCAGAGCTCGATTGGCTCCGTCGAGAGAGGGGAAAGGATCAGTGAGAGGTGGGGAGTGAGTGGGTGTGGAGAAATGGTGCTGGGGAGGCCGGCTTATATAGGCCCGACGGTGAGACCGAACGGTGTGGGCAGGCGACTCCGGCGAGGGCGGCACAGGGGTCTAGCAGCGTGGCTCGAGGTAGGGGGCGGTGGCCTGTCTCCTGGCGGTGCGCTGAGGCTTAAAGGCACGGCAAGGCGGGCTCTATGCTGGTCAGGAGCGTCACGCTCTCTAGACGGCAGAGGCGGCGGGTTCGACGGTGAGTGGTGGCTAGGGTGAGTTGGGCGGCCAGCGGGGGTGTCTGGGGTGTTCCTTAGGTCATGGCGGAGCGGTAGGCGCGGGCTGCGGTCAAGGGGCGGTTTGTGCACGCAGGGACAGGGCACGCTTTGCGGGCGGTGTCGGCATGGTCGACCAGCTCCGGGAGCGGCGGTTCCTGGCCGTTCTGCTCTCTGTCTCTGGGATGGGGCTGGTTGGACGGTGGAGGTGGACCACTGGCTAGCTTGTAGACATGGCGAGAGAGGGGGAAGCGGTCTGCTGTTGCGAGTGCATGGTCAGCCGGCGAGGGGTGGCTCGGCATGGCCTTGCAGTGCAGCTAGGAGGTAGAGGAGGTGTTGGTGTTGTTCTGGTTAGGCTTGAGGGAGACAAGGGTGATCAAAGCACTTCAAATTGCTAGACAAGATCAAGCCCAAAACAGTAATAGTTAGGCCACTTTGATCTTGTCCACAAGGTGTTTGATAGAATGGCCGAAAGAGAAAAACTTTTGAATTTTGGTTTCAAAATTTTTGGGTGTTCTCCAATAGTGCTAGGTAGTCTCTGGTTGCAAGGGTTTTGAAAGTGGAGCTCAAATAGATGGTTTTTGAAATAGGGGTGATCTATGCATATGCATTGGATTCAATTTTCACATGCCATTTAAAATAAGCAAAAGAATGTTTTTAGCATATCAAAAGGTGGGCCTTGGTACCTCATTATGTGTACTAGCAAGGGGTGCAAAGATCATGAATTGTTTCTATTAAGAAATGAGTGCTAGGAACACTCAAAGTAGTGTAGTGGATTAAAATGGCCAAAACGACCATTCCTCCTTTTTAATTGTTTTTGATTTGATTTTCTTTGGTAAAAGTTTGGGAATAATGTAGATGATGTTTAAATCACCTAAGAAACATTTTACAACCAAAGAATCACAGAACCATGGCAATTCAAATCAAATCCTAAATTAAATGCACAAACACATGAATGCTTTTATTTTTAATTTGGAAAAGTTTTTGTTAACCCTAAATTTTGATGATTTGGATCTTGATAAGCTTGGATTGAAGTTTTGGGATGTTACAAACCTTCCCCCCTTAAACAAAATCTCGTCTCGAGATTTACAAAGAAAACTAGGAACTAAAGAGATCTGGGAACTCTGTCCTGATGTAGTCTTCTCACTCCCAAGTGGCTTCCTCCTCGGTATGGTTGCTCCACTGAATCTTGAGAAACTTGATGCTCCTGATTCTGGTGGTTCTGTAGGCTTCTTCTAAGATACGGATGGGTACTTCCCGATAGGCCAGGTCATTGTTGATTTGCACAGCTCTGTGATCGATGTTCTTGAAAACTTCCGTCTTCTCGGGCACTTCCGAACATTTGCGAAGTAACGAGATATGGAACACATCGTGGATGGTTGACATCTCTTCAGGCAGTTCTAGTTGATATGATACTTCTCCTCGACTGTTCAGAATTTTTAACGGTCCGATATATCTGGGGGCTAACTTCCCCTTCAGACTAAAGCGTTGAGTTCCCTTCAATGGTGAAACCTTGAGATATAAAAAATCTCCGACATTGAAAGTCAGGTCTCTCCTTCTCTTGTCAGCATAACTCTTCTGTCTGGATTGGGCGGTCTTGAGGTGCCCATGGACTTTGTGCACTTTCTCTTCTGCTTCTCAGAGAATGTTGGGTCCAAAGATCCGACTCTCTCCTACTTGCGACCAATTCAAAGGGGTACGACTCTTTCTTCTGTATAGGAATTCAAATGGTGCCATCTGCAAACTAGCTTGATAACTATTGTTATATGAGAATTCTGCGAAAGCCATGCAGTCTTCCCATTTTGATCCATATTCCAACACACAAGCTCTAAGCATATCCTCTAGGATCTGGTTGACTCTCTCAGTCTGTCCATCTGTTTGCGGGTGATACGTGGTGCTGAAGTTCAACTTGGTTCCTAATCCTTCTTGAACTTTCTGCCAAAATCTCGAGGTAAACTGGGTTCCTCGATCTCATACAATGGTCTAGGGGTTCCATGCAGACTAACAATCCTAGCAATATACAGTTCTGCCAGCTTCGCACTCTGGTAGGTAGTCTTGACAGGTATAAAGTGGGCTACCTTGGACAGTCTATCAACTATGACCTAGATTGAGTCATTTCCCCTACTGGAAGTAGGTAACCCAGTGATAAAGTCCATTCTGACAGAATCCCATTTCCATTCTGGAATCTGCAATGGTTGCAACAGTCCTGCAGGTCTCTGATGCTCTGCTTTGACTCTTTGACATATGTCACACTTAGCGATGTAGCTTCTGATTTCTCGCTTCATCTTGTGCCACCAAAATTGCTCTTTCAAATCCTGATACATCTTTTTTGTTCCTTAGGGGTGGATAGAATAAAGAGTATCATGAGCTTCCTTCATGATAACTTCCTTCAGTTCCGAATCTGCTGGCACACAGATACGTCCTTTGTACCATAGTACTCCTTCTTCATCTTCGGTGAATCTAGGTACCTTTCCTATACCAATATGACGTTTGATTCCATCGATACTTTCATTCCCCTTCTGGGCTTCCTTGATTTGGCTAATCAAAGTGGGTTGAAGTTCAATGCTAGCCAAGAATCCTTTGCTAACTAATTCAGTCCTGAACTGCTCCAACACTTCGTACAAACTTGGTTGCTTCTCCTTGATCATGATGTTTAGCCTACACGGCAATCTGCTAAGAGCATCCGCTACCACATTGGCTTTGCCGAGGTGATAGTGAATGTCAAGGTCATAGTCCTTGATTAACTCTATCCATCTCCTTTGCCTCATATTCAGCTCCTTCTGAGTGAAAATATACTTTAAGCTCTTGTGATCTGAGTAAATCTCACAGCGATTACCCATCAGATAATGACGCCATGTCTTCAATGCTAGAACCATAGCTGCTAGCTCAAGATCATGGGTCGGATAGTTCTGCTCATCTTTGCTTCAATGTCGAGACAGATACACGATGACTTTGCCTTATTGCATCAATACACATCCTAGACCAATCTTGGATGCGTCACAATACACATCAAACGGCTTCTTGATGTCTGGCATGACCAATATTGGGGTTGATATCAATCTCTTCTTCAGCTCCTGAAAACTGGCTTCACACTTGTCTGTCCATTCAAACTTCTTGTCCTTCTTCAACAGTTGGGTCATTGGTCGGGCTATGCTCGAGAATCCTTCTACGAACTTGCGGTAGTATCCCGCTAATCCGAGAAATGCACGGAGTTGGGTTTGAGTGGTTGGGGCTTCCCATTCTTCGACATCTTTGATCTTGGCGAGATCAACAGAGACTCCTCTGGCAGACACAATATGTCCTAGGAATCCTACTTCTCTTAGCCAAAACTCACACTTGCTGAACTTGGCATATAACTGATGCTCTCTCAGGGTTTCTAGGATAACTCTTAGATATTGCTCATGCTCTTCTTCTGACTTGGAGTAGATAAGGATGTCGTCGATAAACACAACTACAAACTTATCTAGGAAATTCATAAAGATCTTATTCATGAGATTCATGAAATAAGCAGGGGCATTGGTTAATCCAAAAGACATAACCGTATACTCGTATAAGCCATAGCGAGTAGTGAAGGCGGTCTTCGGAATATCCGTTGGACGAATCTTAAGTTGGTGATAACCAGTCCTAAGATCAATCTTTGAGAATACCTGGGCTCCAGTCAACTAATCAAATAGATCCTCTATCTTTGGCAAGGGGTACTTGTTTTTGATGGTGACATCATTCAACTTTCTGTAATCTGTACACAGACGGTTGCCTCCATCTTTCTTGTCGACGAATAACACTGGTGATCTCCATGGTGATGCGCTTGGTTGAATCAAGCCTTTCTCTAACATGGCATCCAACTGCTTCCTCAGTTCCACTAACTCTGAGGGGTTCATGCTATAGGGTCTCTAGGCTATGGGTCCGGTTCTGGGGATTAGTTCGATAATAAAATCAATATCCCTATCCGGGGGCATACCTGGCAATTCATCTGGGAATACGTCGGGGTATTCACAGACTACTCTGACTTGGTCTATGGTGGGCAGGGCTACACTCTTGTTGCACTTGAACTGACGGGGTAAGGTTTCAGAGATATGCTCTACTATGACTCCAGAACTACGGGTCATGGTGATGGCTTTCTTAGCACAGTCTATCAGTCCTATATTCCTTGACATCCAGTCCATACCTAGTACTACTTCCAATCCTTTGGTTCCAAGTACAATTAGGTTGGCATAAAAATCTATCCCATGTATTCTGATAGGCACAACTTTGCAAATTTTTCTAGCTTTTGTAGTTGAACCGGGGATTTGAACTATCATGACATGCTTCAGGTTGGTTGGGTGAATCTTACTAGTGCATGCAAATTCTTCGGTGACAAATGAATGCGATGCTCCAGAATCAAACAATACTCTTGCTAAAACTGAGTTGACAGAAAACATACCCAGCACTACATCTGGCGCTTCTTGGGCTTCTTCTGCGTTCATGTGGAATAGACGACCGTTGCGGTTATGAGGGTTCCCTGGGGCAAATCTTCTTCCTGGTTGAACACGAAACCGTTGCTGAGCTGGGGCATTCACAGTGGCATTGGCTGCAGTCTTCTTGGGACACTCATTGGAGTAGTGACCCTTCACTCCACACTCTAAACAAGTGATCTGGGACTTGTCCTTGGCTGTGACAGGCACAACATTGCTGCCAGTTCTAGGTGCAGTGTTGTTGTTGTTGTTGTTGTTGTTGTTGTTGTTGTTGTGGTTCTTGGGAGGTGCACAGTTGAAATTGTTGGCATTGCCGGAGTTGGGATGGTTTCCTCCGGACTTCACGTTGCCTCCACTACGGTTGGGGTAGCTTGGGCGAGACATTGGGGGTTGGTTGTTCCTTGGTGCATATCCTGGTGAAGGGTTGGGACGGTACTTCTGGTGACTACTGGATCCTGATTGCTGCATCATACGACGTTTGTGATTGTCGTTTGCCTGGTTAATCTTCCCTTCCATCTGAATGGCAGAGTCGACTAGCTCTTCGAGATCCTGAAAATGGATGTTGACGAGGATAGTCTGCATCTCATCATGCAGTCCGTTCAAGAATCTCTCCTTCTTCTTAGCCTCCGTGTTGATTTCATCGGGTGCATATCTGGCAAGTGACAGGAATCTGTCACGGTACTCTACCACAGTCATTCTTCCTTGCTTCAATTTGTGGAATTCATCTCTCATCCTGTTGACTAGACCTTGCGGCACGTGGGTGCGGCTGAACTTGACTTTGAATGCTTCCCATGTCATCACTTGAACATGGTTCATATTGCGGATACTATTCCACCAAGCTCTTGCATCTCCCTCCAGATAGTGGGTGGCAAAGAGAACTTTCTCATTTTCATCAACTCCTGCAACTTCGAGGTTGTTTTCCATGGTCTATAACCATTCGTCGGCATCTAATGGTTTTTCAGATTGGTTGAAGATTGGGGGATTGGTATTCTGAAATTTTTTGAGTTTGGATCCATGGTGATCCTGATTTCCATGCCCTTGGTTGTTGAGAGCCATTTGGGCGATCTGCTGCAATGTTGCTAAATTGGCTTGGCGCTCGGCCCTGCTTGCTTCATGGTCTGCGATGAGATTCTGCAAGATCTACAACATTGGGTCTTGCGACGAGCTGCTCCCTCCTTGGTTTCCACAAGTCATCTGAAGATTGAGATAGATATAGGGGTAAGAGGGAAATTCTAAAGTTCATGGTTTTGGGGTTTTCAAAGCTAAAACTTTGAGTTAGACTCAGGTTTTCAGCTAGCTTCATTTTCATTCAAGCAAGAAAGCACACGATACAACATACACCACAACAATCAAAGGGAAACACATGAGCCCTGGTCAAAGATGAAGCGGACGATGCATGCCCGGGTGTCAGACTCCCATTCTATTACCCCTTTTTAGTGCCCTTTTGTAAGTAGGATTGGATAAACAACATCTACTACCAAACTCTTTCGTCTTGAGCTCTAGGTGTGATAAATTCACTAGAAAAACAGATGGTTTGAAGAACCATTCTGGAAGCTACGATATAGTGAGACTGATACATCTCATGCTACGACTGTGCTCTAGTGCCTCTACTCATCGTCGATGAAGTCGGAGTCCTCATCATCAGTGTAGAAGTCCACAACATCCTCCTCCAGAAAGTCATCATCGTTGCTGAGGTAAGAGTCCATGTCTCCCTGGATGTCTTCACCCTCATCTTCTTCTTCCTTGGCGGCAAGCTGAGCTTACTGCTCCTTGATGGTCTTCTCGAGGTCGGCCACCTTCTTGCGAAGACGGGCGATGGTGCGATCCTTCTTGGCACGCTGGCAGCAAAGAGACCGCGGTCTGGACGAAAGCGTGCAAAAGTCCAGGCCTTCCGTCGGCAATGGCACGGTTCTGGTTGGCTAATTCCCTGGCATTGTCCAGTTCCTACTGTCTGTCGTGCAACAAGAAATCAAGATTCTCCACTTGACGCCTCAACTCTGGGTGACTTGGCATCTCCATCGGCATTCCCATGAAGTCACGTCTTGCATAGTAGGCAAAACGGGTTCCTTGGATCTTGTTGATGCTGAGGGCACATAGACGTGCGAGAGCTTCATGCATTGCCCTGGCTAATCCATCTAGCTAGTTTTTCTCTCTCACAGAGAACTGAATTCTCCCAGAAGTTGGCGCTTCGATGCTTCCTCTAAGATCTGCAGTGACTAGCCACTGCAGGTCTCCTCCTGGGGGTCCTGGAAGTTGAGCTCCAAGAAACTCCGGATGTGGGCGTCCTAGTAGCTCCGATAGTGAATCCAGATCCCTCTCGAAGACCAGCTGACCTCCGTTTCCCAACTGGTAAAACTTGCTAAACTGAGTCTCCATCTACAAGAATTAAGGATGAGGAAATTAGTGAAGTGATCAAGTGTGTCAAGTTTTAAGTAGTAATGTAAGAATTTTGAGGAACATGAATTTTTTTGAGAAAGAATGAATTCCCAAGGATAAGGGAGGAACTAGTTTTTCATAAATACTCACTTTGGTTTTGAAACTAAGTTTTTGTTTAGACGTCCATTCTAACTAGGGTCTCCTATGGTCAGGATGGCTCTGATACCAACTTGTCAACACCCGGATTTTTAATCCCAGATGCCCGTTATGCCATACCTCGCAATACCAGGATTACCATTTTTTGCGAGACATAACGGATTGGATATCACAGTACATCATCCATTAGAAACCATACATAAGGTCTTACACAAATAAGGATCTCATGCTCCAGTCTGAATACAACAAGCAACGGAAATAAAAGATAAGCGTAGCGGTGGGGTCCATCTTCAGGGGCACAGGCAATGCTGACGAAGGCAGATAGTCCTAGTTATCATAGCCGTCCTGCTGGCCATCATCTTGATAGTCTCCTTCATAGTCTGGCCATGAGAATAGCCAGGGACAAAAGCCATGAGTACTCTTTAAGTACTCGCAAACTACCACTAACAGGTAATATAGTTCTAAGTCAAGTGCTAAACTCTATGTTTAACTATACAGTTAAGTTTGAAACCTAAGCTGAGTTCTAAAGCAAAGAAAGATAAAGTAAAGTTCTAGAATCACTTAAGTTGGGAAGGTAGTATCATAAACACAACCCTGTTGTGGTCAAGTCAAGATTCATCATTCCTTTCAAGTTATTTGGAAGACATCTAACAACGAAACAGTATGGCCATTCCAACTGTCCATAACCGCGGACGAGGCTATTCGAATAGTTTGACACTCTGCAGAGGTGGTACACTTTCACCACAAGATTCGATACATCTGTCAGGGATAACCCTAAATCATCATACTTAGTATGCAGATAATCAAACATAACCTTCCCTTTACACACCCTAGTATAAGCACCTCTCCTATGAGCATGGCCTCCCAACCATGACCATCAGTCATCTTGGGCACTGCATAGGTGGACAACATTGAGAGGTAGCCTCAGCTCAAACCTCTCCTGCGAGGGAACTAATACTAATGCATATAAACTTCTGGCTAAGCCTTATCCAATTCAGGTAGTGTGGTTGTACGGTAAATTTGGAATGGTATCGCATCCGAATCCAACCATCAGTTTTATAAAAGGGTTAAGGCTCATGCCTCATCATTTTCATCGTCATAAACCATTTGTGTTTCTCAAGACATGTCAAAACATCTCAATAGAATGACTCATCATTCCAAGGTTTTCACAATTCATTTTCACCAAGTGTTCCCACCTAAAGTGACTCAAGTTTTTGATCTACTCTAAACTACTAAGTTAAGAGTGTTCACTAAGGTGGAGGTGATGGGTTCAATCTCATGCCATAGAATGACATCTAAAGTTATCTAAATAGGTCAAGTTTTATACTTTTTATGCTACCTTCAAAACAAGTAAAGAACTTTGGGTAAAGTAAAGGAAGTAAAGCTTGAAAATAATACTTGGGGTAAATACTAGTCAAAGTGGTATAATCAAAGCATGCCCTAAGCATCTTTGCTAAACCATCTAGTTCAATCCTAGCTTGCTAATAGTAGCTTGCCTTGGTTGGTGCAGTGGTTGAAGTTTTCTTCTTCTTCTTCTTGGTAGAACTCCTCCTCCTCGTAGACTTGGTCGGTACTATCGTCTATAAATACATATGGAGTACACAATCACCAAACAATACTTAACTAGGATAAATAGCATTCTAAGACACACATTTGATGCTCTACTATCATCACAAGCACTACAAGTTTAATTCAATAGTTTCATCCTTTTTATTTTAGAAAAGTAATTTCTACTCATTGAAAAATTAACTAAGGTTTAATATTCACCACTTAAAATATGGGGTCATGTTGACACATGTCATCACCATATATTCTAACATGTGGGAATGAGATTTAAAAGTTGGGTCATAATTACTTTGGTTTAAGTTCATTATTTAATGATTTAAAGTGACTAGAAATGCCTATATAGCATTATTTTGGTACTAGTCCAAAATCACTGCATGTAAACCTTAATATTATTACATATTTAGATAGATATGGTGAAATGTGATTTTTGAGAATTGGAATCAACTCAAAAGCTAACTTGGTTGATTTTATAAAAATGATGCAAGTTGCAAATACTTCTGTTTTGTTATTTTTACTAGGAGAGATCTATAACTCTAATTGAATTAAATCCAACGGTCTTGGATATATCATTTCAATACCTTTCAGACAAAATTGGTTTCATGCCATTTGGATTTATGAATCTCTCTGAATTGATTTTCAAACTAGGGGATAGAAACTAGATTCAACTTAAAAAAACAAATTTGAACGGTTGGGCTAGCGCGGGAAAGAACATGGGCCGGCCCAGTGGCGCTCCGCGGCGCGAGGCTCAGCTGACAGGGGGGGTCCCACTTGTTAGTGGCTCTTAACACGCGAAACGGTACACGCGCTGTGGGCCGTAGGATTAGAAGTGGGATCTACGGCTGAGGGTTGTCGTCGACGACGAACAGGTCGCCGACGAGAGTTTGCCCTAGCGGCTCGGTGGGGGTCTACTGGGGACGTACCAGGGCTCCAGCAAGGTAGGTGAGGCGGGAAAACGAGCTGGAAGACGACAGCGAGGCGAGGCGCGGTTGTGGCGGAGCTTGGGGTGCCCTAAATCGCAGGCGCCCTTCTCCTCCTGCTACGGCGGCTCCGACTCCAATTCCGGCGAGGCAGAGCTCGATTGGCTCCAGCGAGAGAGGGGAAAGGATCAGTGAGAGGTGGGAAGTGAGTGGGTGTGGAGAAATGGTGCTGGGGAGGCCTGCTTATATAGGCCCGACGGTGAGACCGAACGGTATGGGCAGGCGACTCCGGCGAGGGCGGCATAGGGGGCTAGCGGCGTGGCTCGAGGTAGGGGGCGGTGGCCTGTCTCCTGGTGGTGCGCTGAGGCTTAAAGGCGCGGCAAGGCGGGCTCTGTGCTGGTCGGGACCTTCATGCGCTCTGGGCGGCAGAGGCGGCGGGTTCGACGGCGAGCTGTGGCTGGGGTGAGTTGGGCGGCCAGCGGGGGTGTCTGGGGTGTTCCCTAGGTCATGGCGGAGCGCTAGGCGCGGGTTGCGGTCAAGGGGCGGTTTGTGCACGCGGGGACAGGGCGCGCTCTGCGGGCGGCGTCGGCATGGTCGACCAGCTCCGGGCGCGGCGGTTCCTAGCCGTTTTACTCTCTGTCTCTGGGCTGGGGCTGGTTGGACGGTGGCAGTGGACCACTGGCTAGCTTGTAGACATGGCAAGAGAGGGGGAAGCGGTCTGCTGCTGCGAGTGCATGGTCGGCTGGCGAGGGGTGGCTCGGCATGGCCTTGCAGTGCAGCTAGGAGGTAGAGGAGGTGTTGGTGTTGTTCTGGTTAGGCTTGAGGGAGACAAGGGTGATCAAAGCACTTCAAATTGCTAGACAAGATCAAGCCCAAAACAGTAATAGTTAGGCCACTTTGATCTTGTCCACAAGGTGTTTGATAGAATGGCCGAAAGAGAAAAACTTTTGAAATTTGGTTTCAAAATTTTTGGGTGTTCTCCACTAGTGTTAGGTAGTGTCTGGTTGCAAGGGTTTTGAAAGTGGAGCTCAAATAGATGGTTTTTGAAATAGGGGTGATCTATGCATATGCATTGGATTCAATTTTCACATGCCATTTAAAATAAGCAAAAGAATGTTTTTAGCAGATCAAAAGGTGGGCCTTGGTACCTCATTATGTGTACTAGCAAGGGGTGCAAAGGTCATGAATTGTTTCTGTTAAGAAATGAGTGCTAGGAACACTCAAAGTAGTGTAGTGGATTAAAATGGCCAAAATGACCATTCCTCCTTTTTAATTGTTTTTGATTTGATTTTCTTTGGTAAAAGTTTGGGAATAATGTAGATGATGTTTAAATCACCTAAGAAACATTTTACAACCAAAGAATCACAGAACCATGGCAATTCAAATCAAATCCTAAATTAAATGCACAAACACATGAATGCTTTTATTTTTAATTTGGAAAAGTTTTTGTTAACCCTAAATTTTGATGATTTGGATCTTGATAAGCTTGGATTGAAGTTTTGGGATGTTATAGGGCCAACACCATGCCCTGGCGCGGCCTAGGCTGGCCCGCGCCAAGGGGGGTGTGGCCACCCTATGGCCCCTCTCCGTCTCTCCTTCTGGCTCCGTGAGTCTTCCGGGAAAATAGTAACTTTGGCTTTTATCCCGTCCAATTCCGAGAATATTCATTTTCTGACTTCCTGGAACCAAAAACAGCAGAAAACAGGCAACTAGCACTATGGCATCTTGTTAATAGGTTAGTCCAAGAAATCATATGAAAAGTACTCCAAAGTTGGAACAAAACACAAGAAAGTAGATAAAACCAAGCAGGGAACATCAAAAATTATAGATACATTTGCAATGTATCAACATCCCCAAGCTTAACTCCTGCTCGTCCTCGAGTAGGTAAGTGATAAAAAGAAAGAATTTTTTTTGAGGTGACATGCACCATCATAAACTTGATCAAAGTATTTGTAAAACATTCAAAGCTGGGATGATAGTAATTCAATCAAAACATGAAAGACAAAGTTCTAGCAATAAGACAAAGAAACTATGTTGCAACATGAAAAGGCACAAACAAAAGATTCATGAATAACAATGCTTTGCAAGACGTTTGTTTGTTTCACATAAATAAAACATAGCATAGTAGCATTCAGCGTGTCCCTCATAGAGTAGCAAATATAAATGCATAGGACACCTTCAAAGTTCATAAAAGTGACTAGATACAAATAGTTTAGAACAAGCAATATCAAATCTATGCATCAATCAACAAGTCTTGGGACAATGCACATAGAACTAAGAATGGCCACTATGCTCTCAAAGTAGGTGCATAAAGATAGAAGGTGGAGACTCAACATAAAAGTAAAAGAAAGGCCTTCATAGAAGGAAGTAGGGATTCAAGTCTCATAAAGAGCTTCCAAAAATTATGGTACTTATAGCTTTCAACTCTCATTGCCCCTATCATAAGCATCTTGAAGTGATTAAGGTTAAAGTGAACAAACTATGGTGTACATGCTTGACAAAGTATAAGTTAGGAATCTCATGTCCCTTGAAAACGAGGGCCGCTCCTCATGCTACTCAAGTTTAGTCACCGGTAAGTTCTTGTCATCGTAAGTACATGTGTATCATAGAGAACCGTAAAGGGTACCTTGCCGATGATACGGAAGAATCCTCATATCAAAATGACAAGGCAAGCAGACAACGAGCATCTCAGCAATCTTCTTATTTACCATGGGAATATGGTGCTTTTTCTCTCTTTCCTCTTTTCATAATCTCATTTTTTTTCTGTTTTCTCTTTTTTTCTCAATATAGGACTCTTTTTTTATAAGAAGAATGCTTCATAGACAGCTCATTATGGTTACGCTGCAGGTTTCCACCATGTCAGCATGGATTAGACCAGCGTCCCAGGCATTTCTCTAACACATATACATAACTCCATGGACTTACAAGCTCCCCTTTCATTTCACACCGACGACATCCATATACAAAAGAGCATGATATCAACTAGGTACAAAGTACCAAGTGCAATGTTGAAAGCGTTCCCCATGAAAACATGGTTCTGCTAATTCCCAACAAATAAGTGCAAGCATATACAACATAGACGACACAATGGTTCAAGTTTATTAAGGGCAAGAAAAGTAAAGTGTGCCATCAAGTTCGTGAGAGCTTTAATCACTAGTTTTCTCATAAAAAGTTTAATTCGGAAGGTAAACAAAAGCATGAATATACTTGGAATAGCATATGATAGTAGGTAGGTATGGTGGACTCTTTAGAATAACTTGGTTTAGGGAGTGGGATGCATGAGTGGAACTCATACTTGGTTGTGGAGGCTAACAAAAGACTGGGAGCGACAAACTAAGAGAGCAATAATGGCCATAATCATGCAGAGCGACAAAACATCATTGATCAAAGCATAAAGTGATACTACAAGTTGAAAACTAAAGTATCATAAAGGCTATGGTGACTTGAGATAGTCATAAGATGGTGTGAGCATGCGCCAAGTCAACCCAAATAAAGCATCAAAGGAGAATACAACTATACTATGCTTTAATATGCTAAAACAACACATGATTCATCCAAGGCACATTAAGCAATCTCAATTGTTTATAACAAGTCATGCTATAGCAAAGAATACTAAGCATAAAGCCAAAACAATATCAAGCATAGCATGACAAAGCATAGGCCACAGTCAAAAACAAGCTCTTTTTACCACATAAGTATGAACTCTCCTACTCTTTTCCAATCCAAACCAAACTATTTGCAAACCAATGTATTAAAGAGGGGGTACAACCAATTTATTCAGAAAATTAAGCAAACAAAAGCAAATGAAAACGAAAAAGAAGACGCTCCAAGAACAACACAACTGTGCATGAAACAATAAAAATGAAGCGTTTGGAAGAAACCTGGGAATTTTATTGATGAAGAAGGGGATGCCTTGGGCATCCCCAAGCTTTGACGCTTGTACTTCTTGGATATTTCTTGGGGTGACACGCGTGGCATCCCCAAGCTTGAGCTTTAGTCCATCCTTCTTCTCATTACTCATTCCTTCCATACACCTGAAATTTTTCCTTCATACAAAACTTCACACAATCTTTATTAGCAATATTAGTGCACCCAAGAGAAATAAGTCTTAAGGTTCAGTTCTAACACCAATAAACTTCCATTATACCACTAGCTACTGAAGCACTTCCCTCAAAAATCTCAATTCCCCAAAAGAACTCAAAAAGGAATCAACAAGAAGCAAATGCAGAAAATGGCAGAAATCTGTCAAAACAGACCAGTAGGTAAAGACAATTTTTTTCTAAAACCTTATGTTGCTCAAATCAAAAAGTGTTGAACTAACGAAAGTTAGATAACAACCTGGGGCAGAAGCACAAAATTTCATGCCTCAAAAAGACGTTCAGAGATTTTACACGAATTTTTATGGTGAAGCATAGAAATCTGTTTCGGGACAACAACTTTACCAATCATTACTTCTCTCTCATTAGAGGTTACTCTTCGCACAAAAAGCAAATAAAAAGGATAAGGAGCAGTTATTACTGAAGTAATAACTTCCAAGACTCATCTAAAACTTTTGGGTTATCTCCCAATAAGTAATTTTCTTTAATGCTTTTAAGTTAGGCATGATAGTTTGAGAAAATGCTCACATAGGAAATATGAATTGAAGTAAAAGAGAGCATCAAGAAGCAAATTCAAAACACATTTAAGTCTAACCCACTTCCTATGCATAGGAATCTTGTATGCAAATAAATTCGCAAAGAACAAAGTGACAGGCATAGGAAGATAAAACAAGGGTAACTTCAAAACTTTCAACATAAAGAGGGGAAACTTAATATTATTGAGATGCATAAAACCATGTTTCTCTCTCTCATAATAACTTTCAGTAGCATCATGAATAAAATTAACAATATAACTATCACATAAAACATTCTTATCATGAGCCACATGCATAAAATGATTATTACTCTCTACATAAGCATAGTCATTCTTATTAATTGTGGTGGGAGAAAATTCAACAAAATAGCTATCATTATTATTCTCATCACCATAATCATCAAATATAGGAGGCATATTGTAATCATAATTAATTTTCTCCTCAATAGTAGGTGGACTGAAAATATCATATTCATCATTGTAATCATCATATATCGGAGGATTAGTATCATCATAAGCAATATAATAGCTATCTTCCAAAGATGGGGAACTAAAAAGATCATTTTCATAAAAACTAGCTTCCCCAAGCTTATACTTTTCCATAGCATTAGCAATAATGGTGTCCAAAGAATTAATACTAACGACATTGCTATTAGCATGCAAATAAAGTTCCATAGGTTTTTTAATTTTCTCTTCAAACACTTCATGTCCTAACTCAAGATAAATACTATAAAGCTCTATAATTTTGTTGTTGTTTTCCATTAAGCCTAACTAGTGAAAACAAGAAACAAAAACACAAAATTGCAGAATCTAAAGGAAATAACTTCGAGCACTCACACCAGAAAATAGGCGTTTGCCGTGGGAGGTTCTTCTTCTTTAATCCTCCAGTGTGAATACCTTTTACCTTACCTCCTCGGCAACGGTGCCAGAAAATAGCTTGATATCTACGTATTTCTATTCTTGTAGACAGTTGTTGGGCCTCCAAGTGCAGAGGTTTGTAGAACAGCAGCAAGTTTTCCCTTAAGTGGATCACCCAAGGTTTATCGAACTCAGGGAGGAAGTGGTCAAAGGTTTCCCCTCTCAAACAACCCTGCAATCAAGATACAAGAAGTCTCTTGTGTCCCCAACACACCAAATACACTTGTCAGGTGTATAGGTGCACTAGTTCGGCGAAGAGATAGTGAAATACAAGTGGGATGGATAATTATAAGTGGTAACAGTGATAGAAGATAGCTTGATGGCGTGGAAAAGACTAAAGTAAAACTGAAATAAAGATGGAAGCAAGCAAACATGTAATATATCTAGTAGCAAATGGTGTATCAATGCTTAGAAACAAGGCCTAGGGATCATACTTTCACTAGTGAACACTCTCATATAAATATATCATCTTCATGATACTATGCTGAACTACTCTCCGGTTGGACACTCTAATCGTTGGTAGGGCTATAACAGCACACCTCAAAGTAAGTCTTTCCCATCTAGAAAACCCCACACTGTCACCTTGAGCACTAGATGGTTCCAACAAACACCACAATTTCATAAAGACATCCAACTCCAAATATAACTCATAACAAGTATTTGTAATCTCTAGCCTAAGTGCCACCATGGTGTGCATGCTGTTACTTTCACACACATGGGGAGAGCAGAGATCTATTAAAGCACTTGAGTAGCAAGGTAGATCTATAGATTACAAGCTCATGATCTCAATAAGATCATGCATAGAGAGAGATGAACACATAGCTACCGGTAGAACCCTTAGCCTCGAGAGAGAACTACTCCCTCCTCATCATGGGAATCAACAATGGTGATGGAGATGGTGGTGGAGATCGATGGAGATGGCTCCAGGGGCACTTCCCCGTCCCGGCAGGGTGCCGGAACAAAGACTTTCTGTCCCTCGAATCTCCCCTTCGGTGGCGGCGGCGCTGTGGAACTTTTCGTGGATTTCTGATTGATCACTTAGGGTTTCTGCATCGGGAGGCTCTTATAGGCGAGAGAGGCAAGGTCGGTGGCCGGCCAGGGGGCCCACACCACCTTGTGGCGCGGCTAGGGCTAGCCCGCGCCTGGGGTGTGTGTGGCCAGGCCCTGGCCCTCCTCCGTCTCGTATTCTGGCTCCATGAGTCTTCCGGTAAAATAGGAACTTTGGCTTTTGTCCTGTCCAATTCTGAGAATATTCATTTTCTGACTTTCCTGGAACCAAAAACAGCAAAAAATAGGCAACTGTCGCTGTGGCTCTTGTTAATAGGTTAGTCCAAGAAAGTCTATGAAAAGTACTCCAAAGTGTGGATAAAACATAAGAAAGTAGATAAAACCAAGCATGGAACATCAAAAATTATAGGTACATTTGCAATGTATCACACCCATAGTCTAAATCGAGATAAATTTAATTTGTATCTTGTGACAAAACTAGTATCAATGTAACACTTTACAATGAACTACCTTTAATTATTAGTCACTTATACATGATATATTCTTAGTTCTTCCAAAGCTCATAAGAATATCTTTACTATCGTCCAATGATCATCTTATGAATCATTCTGATATGCGCTCATAACATTTAGAGCATAGGACATTCTGGATATATACATATCATGGTATAATCGATCAAAATCTTCATGTGATTTTACTCACCAAGTGTTGAAACACTTGAATTTTGATACAATCCTTTCCATGCAGCAAGAACCTTTCTTGTTGTTTCCATATTGAACCCTTTCAATATCTCATATATGTATATCTGGCACAACCATATTAGCGCCTCAATCTATCCATATAGATATTGATGCCAAATATTCTAGGTTTGCCCAAGTCTTTCATCGAAATCTCATTTTAATGAAATTCTTAACTTGTGTCAATACAAGATACATCATTTCCAATCAACAATATGTCCTCTACATAATGTATTAGAAATATGTCTCAGTGCTCCCACTTAATTTCTTGCAAATGCAAGCATCTTCATCATCTCCGATGAATTTAAACTCTTTTAACAATTTCATCATGGTGAAGATTCCAACTCCCCTATGCTTACTTCAACTATTGAAGTTTGCATGCCCTTTTAGCATCCTTTGAATTAACAAAACCCTTCGGACCGTGTCATGTACACGTCCTAGGTAACCATTCTATTAGAAGAACCTTGTTTTGTTTATTCAACTACCATATACCAAATTATATGTAGTGGTTGCTACATTAATCCGTCAAGACTAAATATCGCTATGAAAGATCAAATCTTGTCATAGTCAACTCCTTGAACATTGCCGTAAACTTCTTTCTGATATGTCGACTATTTCATAGATGTTAAACATCCATGTCTATTTCTTTATAGATCCAAACACGACCGACAGGCTTCACGCCTTTCTGGAGGGTCTTCCAAGCTCAGAAACTTGATTTCTCGTGTATGGATACTATCACGGATTCTTTGACTTCTAGTCATTTTATGGAGTCAGGGCCCATCATCACTTCTTTGCATGTAGTCGGTTCATCATTGTCAAAACAATAACGACTTGCTTATCAAATCACACTATTTGATTCTTACCGACCCACACGGTTCAATAGGAACTCTAATCTCCGAGATCACACCCTTTGTAATCACGGGAGCCATAAGCATTGTGGCTTCCACCGGGACACTTTTCGGCGCTGCGCTACTTAGCACATATAGCTAAGGTTCAACAGCCTTACCAAAGTTCTATTGTCCTCCCACTTAACTTTTCACGAGAAATTCCTTCTTAAGAAACTTGACGTTCCAAGTAACAAACTCTTTTGTCCTCGGTGTTATGGAGAAATTCCCAACAAATTCTTTGGGATAACCTACAAAGACGTGCTTATCCGACTTTGGTTGTAAACATTTTACTTATGCATAGCATACCAAAATTTAAGAAAAGACAATTCGGGTTTTCTCCCAAACCATAACTTATATGGTGTCATTTCAACGGATCACGATGGTGCTCTTTTTAGTGTAAAAGCGGTAGTCTCTAAAGCTTTAATCCTTAAAACATAATGGTAGTTTTATAAATGACACCTTTGATCTTACCACGTCAAACATGGTTTGATTTCATCTCTCGAATATGCTATACTCCTATGGTTTATCGGGAAACACAAATCATGGAACAATTCCTCAAATCTTAGGTCTTTTTGCTAAACATGTAACTCAAATATCTTCCTTTATGATCGAATCATAAACTCTTTATTTTCTTGTTACAATGATTTTCCACTTCATCTTGAAAGTCTTTGAACAATTTTCAAATGTTTCATACTTCTTCCTTATTAAGTAAATACACAGATATATTCACTCAAATTTTCGGAGAAAGCATATGAAGCAAAAAGATCCATCGCATATGGCTACACATAATGGACTATGCACATCAGCATGCACAATTTCCAATAAGCCAGTCATTCGTTCCTCTTTGGCCTATGAACGGAGTTTCAATTATCTCGAGAAAAGTCTCACAGGCGTCAATTGATCAAAATCAAAGACTCCAAAAATTCCTTTAACATGGAGTTTCTTCATGTTTTCTTTCCAATATAATTTAAAACAGCAATGTCACTTCATAAGTGATATTTTAATCATTTGTCTTGCGACATTTTAGCAATAGTGTTTATGGATGTGATTTCTCCCACTAGACTTGTAAAAATTCATCCATCCTTTATGGAATACGGTAATTATTTGAACAACCATTGTTCTCGTAATACCGGAACAAAACAACAATTATTAAAACAAATCTTGAAGGCTAGGTTTGACGACAACGAAAAACACAATAACACTTTATTTGTTTTCGATGAACATCATCACTTATTCTCTTGCTAGTTAGGCCATTGTAGTTCATGAATTGCGTTGTCCTATATGACACTTCATACCAACCAATTCGGTATCCAATACCTCAGAACCACATTGTTTAACAAGCAAGGAATACAGCCATAACATGTATATCTTCTATATACCTAAGTTGGACATCTCCAACTTTTTCTTTTCTACCAAATATTTTATAGATTATCTTTCAGCAATTCCTTTTCCTTTTAAAAGAATCTATAAACATCAATAGTGGTGTCATTCACATGACACATAGTACAAAGCGTATATAGTCAAATACTAATACCTTAGGACTTGCACTTTGAAGTGGATCACCATCATCAAATGTTTGGTATTCTTTCAAAAATCCATTCTTTAGTAAACTATTAGTGTAGTAAACATTTTACTTACATCTTCTATTCATCCTTATCATGACAACTTTCATGATCAAGCTACTATAGCCTATAAGGAAGAATGACGAGTATAATTTTAGTTCCCAAAAACCTTTTTGGGAGATCCGGATGCCTAGCATCTCCATCCTTCACAAATTCTCATACAATATGAGGACATGTATTTTGCTAAATTATACTCTATCATAATGCAACCAAAAACATTGTTTCAGATATCACAATATCTTTCACACATGATGATTTCTGAAACAATTTCCAGCTCCTATATAATCTTGATATTAAAACAACTTTTGAATATCAATAATCATGGAGGCAAACATGATACTTTGATACTAACATTGGAATTCTTACTCTTGATTTAAAACTACTTATTTAACTTTATGGAGTAAATAGAGTTTGCTGAAAGTTTGCAATAGGACTTATAAACTTTAAATTGACATTCAAAACAATACGATACCAGTTCGTAAAGTAAATATCCAGAATTCTATAGTTCTATTATCTCAATTAAAACTAAGCATAAGGTAATGAACAGACGCCAATGACTACAACAAATTATGCAAATTCACTTCGATTTAGTTTATGAAAAATTTAGTTTAACTAATCCAAATTAGAAATGAACTCCCACTCAAAAACGACATCCCTCGTGCCTTTTTGGTGATTACATGAACCAAATCCACTACACCAAGTCCGATCATCACGTGAGTCGGTGTAGCTTCAAAGGCGAGCATCAATATGGGCATCATATCAACTATATGACTCATGCTTAACCTTTCGTCCGTGTGTTAAGGCCATGTCTATACATGCCATGCTCGCCAAGTAAGAACCTTAGTACTCGCGTGTGTAAAACTGTCTTACACCCGTTGTATGAAAGCGTAGAGTCGAGTACACCCGATCATCACGTGATGTCTCGAAACACGATCCATAGAACGGTGCACTCAAGGAAGAACACATTTTATCTTGATATCTAAATGAGGGATCATCTTACAATGCTACCAAAAGTGCCAAACTAGCAGTATAAGATGCTTACATCTAATGTGTAAAGTGAGATGATATGGTCCATGCATTTGATCTCTATCATTTGCATCGTGGTATGATCTCTATCATTCCTTTGTGTGTAAGGCCAAGGTCTATGGAACTTACACGTTGAATGTGTTGTAAGAGTATCTATCATACATCTACTTACAACAATACCATATCAATACACTAGCCCAGCAACGATCTAAACTAGATGCCTCTAATTTATCAATTGCAAGTTTTACGTGGCTTAGGGCTTTCGGAGATATAATCGTTCTCACCTACGAACATGAACCACAACGAGGATAACCAAGTTATTAGCAACTCATTGTAAATCAGATATTGACTATAGTAGGAGAGACAGACACCCGCCAGCCACTTATGCAAAGCAAGTTGCATGTCAGTCGTGGAACCGGTCTCATGTATGATGACATGTAAGGTTGGTCCGGGCCGCTTCATCCCACTATGCCACCAATATCCAAAATACATGAAAGAAGCAATAACATGATCATCATCGCCCACATATAAACATATGTGTACTACCCGTGCAAAGCACCTACGCATAGATCAGGCTCTGATACCTCTGTTGGGTCCGCAACATAGAAAACAAAAAATTTCCTACGATGAGAACTACACGCCAAGATCTATCTACTAGGTACAAAGCAACGAGTGGACATACATCTAACGAGAACTTACCCTCGAAGACAACGAGTTTTGTTAATGAGTAGGAACTCATGGTTGATATAGTCGTACACTTTCCGATCTCAAGATCGTGAGGAAGTCTGTCGTGGTGGTGTCACGGCAGATGCCATAGATAGACTAAAGGTGGGGACTAAATGCACTAGGGGAATCCAGGGAGGTATAGTGTGGTGATTCCACACACAGAAGCTTTGTATTTGATTCACTTCCACAGATTACAAGTGCTCCTTGAGCTGTGTTGGAGAGAGGAGGAAGAAGAAGCTCTCTTACTCTCACCACTAGCTAGCCCTCAAGAACCAAGTAAAATCTAACCAACTAGAGATCAACCCAGTAAAACTCAACCCTTTCTACAGAGGCCCTATCCCTCCTTATATAGGGGTGTCTAGGTCTCCAATTAGGGCATACGTGGAGGCATATTCTAGGGAATATGCCTCTTCCCAAAATAGTAAGCCGACCGGGTCACTTTCCCCCCGCGTCATCCATGCAGAGGCTACGTGAGCCTCTGCGGCGCCCGCGTCAGCCGACATTGGCATCGTCACCTTTGCCAGCCACACCTCGGTGGTCCTGCCTCTGTCCGATTTGCTCACGCTCTGTGTACAGTGGTCACCTTTGACCACCGAGATACCTTCCTTCTCCTACAAGCTTGATATGACCCGGATCGTACATAGTTGATCCGGCCACACCTGTTCCTGCACACAAGTTAGATTCATCTCACCGACTTACGATATAAGTCGGCTGAGACCCAGTTAGGTGGACATCCCCTGGTCCGGGTTACTCCGTGATTCGGCCTGCCTTGAGGTGACTCGGCCAGCATTCGCTTTGACCTTGCCGTACCTCGGCTAACTCGGCCTTTATACCCCGGCGTGACCCTACCCAGGGGTATCCCCCCAACATTAGTCCCTGAAGCTGGTGCGGTCTTAGCTGTCTTAGCCGCTAAGGCCACAGCAGGTTCAACTTCACCGAGCTTTGTGTTCCTTTTCCGAGTTACCTCCTATCTCGGGCTTCATGGGTTTATTTTCCCTTGGCACATTCCAAGTTTTTACTTGCTGGCCGGGTTACCTCATACCCATCCGGGTCATTCTTCCTTCTCCTGTACGCTTCCCCACGTGGAGGCTAATCATCACGTTTGCCTCATTTTAAGGGCCAGCAACAGTAACCACCACAGTAATTGTCAGAAGTTACTGTTGCCCACGTCGCGTCGTGCCTGCCTCCTCGTTAACTGCACCATAACGTCACGTCATGGGATCCGCTGCGCCCTGTGGCTCTCCGTGTGGTTCACTGCTGATTGGTTGACACGGGTAATACACGGCCACACCATGTGGCACACCCGCACAACACGATCCCACTACCCCCTTAGGGGAGTGGTTAAATAGGGGAGGGACGCGCCCCTGGGCTCTTTCCCCACTTCCGCGCCCCTCTACCTCTACCTCTTCTTCATCTTCTCCCGCGACAGCGCCGCTGCCACCGCGTCTGAGTAGCAGCGCCACCGCCGCACTGCCTCCACGCGCACCAGCGTTGCCGCCGCCTCTGCGCATCTCTTCCGCCATGGGTCATTGCTAGTCTAGGCCACTGCCCCCCGCCGTCGCTAGCACCAGAGGGGATAGCGATCTCGAGATGACTGAGGAGGAGCTCGCCATCGCCGAGCAGGAGATGGAGGAAGATGCGGCGACCGCCGACCGCGGCGCGTGGGCAGGCTCCTAGGTTTGCCAGGATGACCTGGATTGGCTTTATCACCAGCGCATCCGGAGGAGTCACCGCATGCCTCGCTGCCTCCGAGCTTGCCCCTCACCCAATCCGGGTGAGTATGTGGTGTTCGCCCCACTTCAGTGAGGTTTTTGGTCCGCGATTAGCGATTTTTTCCATGACTGGCTCAATACGTATGAGCTCCAGCCGCACCACCTTCCGGCGAATGCCATCACATCTCTCTCCGCCTTTGCCTCCACCATCGAAGGTTACGCCGGACTATGGCCCACGAAGGAGCTTTGGATCCAGTTCTTTGGCCTCCGCCGGAACGTGATTCCGAACATTCAGCTTGACCCGGAGGACAAGCAGCTTACACAGTTCGGCACTGTGTTAATCTCTCCCTAGAAGCAGTCAATCTTCCCTTGAGTCACGGGGCTTGACTCCTGTAAGGGATGGGCCCGGACCTTCTTCTATGTCCAGAACAGCACAACTGAGGATCAGATCCGGCTGCGCCCTTACGCTCCGGGTCCTCCCAATCCGGATCTGTGGGACGTGGTCCCCAAGAAGCCCACTGTCCTGGCGAACCAGGTCAACAAGAGGTTCCAAGAGTTGAAAGATTTCGGATTGCGCAACAAGGACGCCATGATCACGTTTGTGCGCAACCGGATCTCCCCCTCTAGAAACGCACGCACAAAGTCTGTCATATGAGCTGGGGCCACAACCCCAACCGGACCTCCTCTTTTGAGTTGAGCAACAACGAGATCTTTCGCCAGGTCAAGTCCCTCTTCACCACTAAGGACTTTTCTTCTGAGTGGACGTGTGGAATTGAACACTATTGCCGAGATAGGCTTCCTCCCGTGGTAAGTTTCGTGCCACAAACTCTCTACGAATTAAATCATATGTCGGTCTTTGTTGTATATTTAACCCTGCTGTCTTTTCTTTCCCTTAGCAATTCCTTCAGCAAACTATTGAGGATGGCACCGAGCCTGCCCTCAAATGGGCCCCTGACCGGGATACCTCGGATGAGGAAGAACCGGATCAGGAGATGTTCCTTCCTATGGCCGACGCGACCAAGCAACCCACCGATAAACTCTCTTCCATTAGAGATTGGCCCGATGATGAAGATGACTTAGATGTTGAGGTGATGGAAGCATTTGACGCTGTCCCCCTTTCTTATGCTTTTCTGGCATTAGCTAACCCCGGTGGGCAGATCCATGAAGACCCTCCCCTTGCCGTGGGTGAGCCAGTCCCGGTCACACCGAAAAAGAAAAGGGGAGCCGCATCTGCTTCGTCCTCCGTACCTTCTCAACCAGCCAAGAGGCGAAAGAAGTCCGCGGACAAAGCCGCCACCAAGGCCACGACTAAGGCTGTGGCCCGGAGAGCTCACAAGCCGAAGGAGCCCCTGACTTCGGATGAGTAAGTCGTTTCTCCCTTTGCTTATTCACTTGCCCTTCCTTTATAGTTTCTCATAATGCATTATTTGATTCGGCAGGGCCGCGGTGGAGGTCCCACAGAGTGGATCTAGCATTGCCTCGCCACTCTGGCACATCCCTTCCCTCCCTCGTGGCGACGATTCACGCCTGCTGAGCCCCATTCCAAAGGGTTCAGCGGCTGCTCCGGGTTCCAACCCACCTCGTCAAGAGGAGAGCAACCTCGAAGCAGCGGAGTCTGGCTCTGCCGAGGTAGCAGCAACCACAACTTTGGCTCCGTCGCAACCAGCTATCACCAAGGTTCCTTCAGCACCTCCGCCAAAGAAGAAAACAACACCAGCACCAGCACCAACTCTAGGCCCAGCAGCAACATCAAAAGCAACAGAAGCAGCATCAAGCCCCTCCGCCTCGTCCGAGTCTTCCAAGGCTCGGCAAGAAGACACTAGCAGCACCAAGGCTAGCGCCAAGGTAGCTCCCAAGGGCAAATCTGCTGCAACAACTTCCACTTCTCAGCTAGAGCCGGGCAAAAAGGCTCCTGACGCCACCATGGCAGCGTCCATCGAGGCTAGACAGCGCACACTCGTGTCCATGCTTTCGAAGAAGACTCCACCTCCGAAGGACGCCCCCGCTGAGCCAGCTGATGTGCAACTTGTTTTGCACACCAGCCCTGCTCTTGCCCAGGTTGAGAGGAGAGAAGCTCATGTTAAGGGTCTAGTTGCCCCCCATATGCTCAGCGGCGAACGATACCCTCCAACCTTGATCGAGTTTGTAAATAACTGGAACAAGGCGGAGTTCGTCCACAACGACAATCTCCCGGAGAAGTTCGGTCCCGCCGAATTTGTTGCGCAGATGAATACTGCTGCCAAAGCAATTAACCTTGCGGGTCGGATGATGGAGGTACGTTACTTCACCTTTTCCTTAGCATGCTGCGGATATTAGTGATATAACCATTAGTCCCCGAGCCTCCGGGGGAGTAACTTGTTACTCGGCCGGATGCTCCTTAGAAAACTAATGTAGCTCCTTGATAACTTCGAATATGCACACACCTAGAGCCGGGTTAAGTTCCACTTGGCCCGGATTTTGTACACTTCGAATATGCACACACCTAGAGCCGGGTTAAGTTCCACTTGGCCCGGATGTTGTACACTTCGAATATGCACACATCTAGAGCCGGGTTAAGTTCCTTTGGCCTGGATCTTGTACACTTCGAATATGCACACACCTAGAGCCTGGTTAAGTTCCACTTGGCCCGGATTTTGTACACTTCGAATATGCACACACCTAGAGCCGGGTTAAGTTCCACTTGGCCCGGATTTTGTACACTTCGAATATGCACACACCTAGAGCCGGGTTAAGTTCCACTTGGCCCGGATTTTGTACACTTCGAATATGCACACATCTAGAGCCGGGTTAAGTTCCACTTGGCCTGGATTTTGTACCCTTCGAATATGCACACACCTAGAGCCGGGTTAAGTTCCACTTGGCCCGGATTTTGTACACTTCGAATATGCACACACCTAGAGCCGGGTTAAGTTCCACTTGGCACGGATTTTGTACACTTTGAATATGTACAAGACTAAGTTATCTTTTTGTACTCTTTTTAGGTGACCACCAACCGCCGGAGCGCTGAGTTTCAGCGTCTCCTGGACACTCATAAGATGCTGCGCGCCAAACATACTTTGCTTATCGCTGAACACGATAAAAGGGGTAAGTTTCTTCCTTGGCATTTTTTGTTGTTTCTTCCTCCTTTTCCGCCGAACTAATCCATCATTCGGATTTCGCAGCTGAGGTGGAAGCTGAGAATACCATCATGAGGAAGAACCTGGACCAGATCAAGGGTAAGTCGTTTTGGCTCAACTTTGCTATGCTCTCTATCTCCTTTTCTCCTTGGCTCGGCAAACATTCATACCTCGGCTTTGCTGGGTCAACAAACTATTTCAGCATCTGTTGAAGATAGTGTGCCCATGCCTGATATGATGCTGCATTTTCTCGAACAAGCAGGGAAGCATCAGGCCGAGCTCAAAAAGAAAGATGATGAGCTTGCCCTCCTCCGAGCCAAAGATGATGAGATTGCCAAGCTCAAAGCAGATATGAAAAAGCTGAAAGCACAGCATCAAACCCGACTTCAAAAGGCTGGCCAGGACTTTACTGAAGAGCGCGAGCGCCTCAATCTCCAGATCGCCAAGGATCAAGAACTGCTTAAGGAGGCTGACTCTAGACTTGAGTCGGCGAACGCTGAGCTTGTTCAACTCCGGGAGAGGCGTGACAAGTTCACCAAGGAGCTAACCCGGATCCACAGCCATATTGCTGGTAAGCTCTTTTCCTTCAACAGACACTGACCTTTCTGGGTATGCTCCATTTACTTACTGCACCTGTCTTATTTTTTCAGGCAAATTCCTAGAGAGCGAGGTCGTTGCATCCAAAGCTGTTGCCAAGTTCCGCCAGAAGAGGGGTACCCCAATTGTCCCTGGCGCTGGAGAAATTCCATATGACCTAGAGGACTTGCTGGTTAGCTTGTCCTCTCATGTTGAACTTGTGAGGAACTATGGCAAGGACATCTTGGACGTAGTAATCCGGATCTTCAAGGCCTTTTGGCCAGAGGAAGATACTCCGGAGAGTATGCCTGTCCTTTTTGCCAGGCTCATGGAATGCAAGACTCAGCTCGATCTCTGGAGAGAATCTGCTGGACGCGTCGGAGCTGAGATCGTTCTCCACTACGTGCTTACGTGGTATGAGAAGATTGACCTCAATCTCCTTGCGCGCATGCGCACTGGATCAAAGTGGTCTACTGACCCGGATTGGGTAGCTCGGCGCAAGGCTTGCACTCACAGCTTCATCCAATACGCCCCCATTCATCAATGGAACGAGGGACCGAGCTTCCTGGATGCCGCCGATGATGAAAACGTTGAAAATGCTGAAGATGAGTCGGATGACAAAGAAGACGAAGTCTCAGATATCGAGGAAGACACAGATGATTCTGCTCGAGGCCGAGGCCGCGCCATTACGCCAATTACCTCCTCCTGCTGCTCCTTGATAAACACTTTAAATTTCATCAGATCCCCGGTATGCCGGGTGGAATTGTATCCAATACACAAGTGATATTTTGCTACTAAGTTTTTATGCCGGATTAACTTGGGCGTAGTCCCCGAGTTTCATTTTCTTGTTCTTCCAATCTTCTGGCTCGGCTCGTGTCTACCTTGATTCGGTTTTATGACTTACGAGTCTGAGTTTCAAAAATTGTCTTAACAATACTTGGAAACTTTAGGATTAGCTCAAAATACTCAGCATAATAAATCGAAAGTAAACATCAGGTTAGTCCGAAAAACAAACGTCGGCTCGATTAAGTTCTTTTCCTTAGTCATTTTTCATGTGCTATGCAATTCCAAACTTGTTCTCTTGCTTGCCATGAAGCCAAATCTTGTTGGACAGCATCAAGTCGAAGAGTTGGGTTTTTGGTGCTCACACACTACTAATCCGGGTTAAGTAGAAAAACTTAGGCCAGCCGACATATAAATGAGAAATACATAAGAAAACAAATATTATTAAGGCAGTCCCCGAGTTACTGCTCGAGGTGCCAACATTTGATTGATAAACTCATTGCCGGCATACACACCGACATATGAGAGACTCAGATACATGCACTTCTCTGCTAAGTGTAGAAAGGACGAAGTAGGGCTACATTCCATGGACGCTTAGATTCCTCGCCGGACCTGTCCGCCTTGTTCTTTTCCTGTGGCTTTGCATCGATAAGATAATAAGAATCATTGTGCAATGCTTTGCTCACAATGAATGGCCCTTCCCATGGGGGGATAACTTATGCATGCCAGCAGTATGTTGTACCAACCGGAGTACCAGATCACCTTCCCGGAAGACTTGGGGGTTTACTTTCCGGCTGTGATAGCGTCGGAGATTTTGCTGATATATGGCGGATCTGGACAATGCCAATTCTCTCGCTTCTTCCAGCAGATCAACATCATTTTGCCGGGCTTCTTGCACTTCGGCTTCTGTGTATTGGGTGACCCTAGGCGAGTCATGCTCTATGTCGGCTGGTAATACAGCTTCTGCCCCATATACCAGAAAGAATGGCGTATAGCCTGTTGATCGATTTGGAGTTGTTCTTAAACTCCACAATACCGCTGGTAGTTCTTCTATCCAGCACCCCGCTGATCTTTGCAGCAGCTCAATGAGCCGGGGTTTTATCCCGGATAATACTAATCCGTTGGATCTCTCCACCTGTCCGTTCGATGCGGGGTGGGCAGACGAGGCAACGTCCAGCCGGATCTTCTTATCTCGGCAGAATCGCGCAAATGGTCCTTCAGCAAAATTTGTGCCATTATCAGTTATGATACTATGAGGATAACTGTATCTCAAGATGATGTCTTTGAGAAATGTCACGGCCGTAGCTCCATCACATTTTCTTATGGGTTTTACTTCAATCCACTTTGTAAACTTATCCACCATGACCAAAATGTGAGTCATATTTCCCCTTGCTGGTTTGAACGGGCCAACCATGTCCAAACACCATACGGCAAATGGCCAGGTGATTGGTATGGTCTTGAGTTCCGACATTGGCATATGTGTCTTGGTAGCATACCTCTGACAACCATTGCATTTTCTTACCAAATCCTCTGCTTGTTCTAAGGCACTTGGCCAGTAGAATCCATGGCGGAAAGATTTTGCTACCAAGGCTCTGGACGAGGCATGATGCCCACATTCCCCTTGATGTATATCTCGGAGGATGTCCAACCCTTCTTCCGGGTCAACACATCGCTGGAGGACATTAGTCACACTCCTTTTGTATAGCTCGGAATTGATGATCGTGTATGCCTTTGCTCTCCTTTGAGTTTGCCTGGATAGCACCTCCTCAGCGGGTAAAGTTCCATCTTTCAGGAATTGAAATATAGGTAGTGCCCAAGCTGGTATTTCTCGTACAGGGAACACATCCTCATCAATTTCCATCTGATCCACCGGCATAACCTCAACCGGATCATGCTGAGCAGTCCCCAGGTCCTGCGAAGCAGTCCCCGGGTTTGCCGAGGCAGTCCTCGGGTTTGCCGAGGCAGTCCTCGGGTTTGCCGAGGTAGTCCCCGGGTCTCGCACACCATCTCCCATGTCAATGTCCATGGGTGCAGCTCTAGACTCCAGATCCTCCGGGACGTAGATTGAGTCGGTTTCTGGGGACGGTCTGATAGATGGTTTTCTGAGGTGTTCTAATTCTACACCCGGTGGAATTGCTTGTCGGGTTGATCCGAGCTTCGACAATACGTCGGCAGCCTCATTTTCCACCTAGGGTACATGGCAAAATTCACATCCCTCAAAGTAACCAGATATTTTCTGCACATGGAATCTGTATAATGCCATGTTTGGATCAAGAGCGTCCCACAGCCTCGACAATTGCTGAACTACCAAATCCGAGTCACCAAAGCATTGGATCCGACGTATCCCAATTTCTTTTGCCACTTTGAGCCCATGCACAAGTGCTTCATATTCGGCGACATTGTTTGACGCTGCGAAATGGATCTGTAGCACATACTTCAACTGGTCATTCTTTGGCGAGGTAAGCACAACTCCGGCGCCTAACCCAGTTTTTGTTTTTGACCTGTCAAAGTGCATTCTCCAGTAGTTCGGATGTGGCAGCGGTGGTTCATATTGTACCTCGGCCCAGTCTACAAAAAAGTCGGCCACAACCTGAGACTTGATTGCTTCTCTTCTGTCATATTGTGGCGCATAGGGAGCTAGTTCAATTGCCCATTTTGCAATTCTGCCACTTGCATCCTTGTTACTCATTATCTCGGATATGGGAGCTTCACATATTACCTTGATGGGATGCTCCTCAAAATAATGCTTTAGCTTCTTTGCCGACATGTACACACCATACACCACTTTCTGATAGTGCGGATAATTTTTATTTGATGCGGATAATACCTCACTCAGATAATACACTATCCTTTGCACTGACTTACCCTCTTCGTCGTGCTCTAACATGATTTCTGCACTTACAACTCGGTTGGTTGCGGCTATATAGAGCAACATTGGCTCCTTTGATAGTGGAGAGGCTAACACTGGTGCAGTGGCTAACATTCTCTTTAACTGGATAAAGGCTTCATTAGCCTACGGCGTCCAAATGAACTTGTCTGACTTTTTCATGAGTTGATAGAGAGGCAATGCCTTTTCTCCCAACCGACATACAAACCAACTTAACGATGCCAGGCAACCAGTGAACTTCTGGACATCGTTAAGACACTTCGATAGTTCCATTCGCTCTATGGCCCGGATTTTAGTTGGATTGACTTCGATACCTCGGCTGGAGACAAGGAATCCGAGTAATTTTCCAGCCGAGACACCGAAGGTACATTTTTCCAGGTTGAGCTTCATCCGGAACCTCCTTAGGTTCGCGAATGTCTGCTTGATATCGTTAAGGAGCGTTTTGCTTTCCTTGGTCTTGATAACCACATCATCCACATACACTTGTACATTTTGACCAATCTGGTCGTGCAAACATTTTTGCATACTTCTTTGGTACGTTGCCCCTGCATTACGTAAACCAAATGGCATGGTGCGATAGCAATAAGCCCCATACGGGGTGATAAATGCAATTTTTATTTGATCATCCGGATTCAGGGGTATCTGGTGGAAACCAGAGTATGCATCAATGAATGACAATAGTTCACACCTTGCAGTTGAATCTATGACCTGATCTATCCTTGGCAGTGGAAATGGATCTTTTGGACACACCTTATTCAGGTTCGTGTAATCGATACACATACGCCAAACCACTGCCACATTCGGATCATCCTTCTTCTTCTCCACCAGCACCGGATTAGATAGCCAATCCGGGTAAAGAACTTCCATGATAAATCCTGCTGCTAGTAACCGAGCTATCTCGTCTCCAATGACTTTTCTCCTATCTTCGGAGAAGCGGTGGAGAGGTTGCATCACCGGCCTTGCTCCGGGTCTCACGTTGAAAGAGTGCTCGGCCAACTCCCTCGGAACACCTTGCAAGTCCCGTGTGGACCAAGAAAAAATATCCCGATTCTCATGAAGGAAGTTGACGAGCTCACTTTCCTATTTATCATTTAACCCGGCACCAATTGTTACGGTGCGCTCTAGGAACATATCATCAACAGGCACTTTCTTGGTATCCTTTGTGGCTTGGAACGAAACACTGCCATGCGGATTACTCAACGCCGGCATATATTGCTGTGCGGACTGAGCCAACGCCGCCACCTCTTGGATTTTTCTTTTCTCTTGCGCAATCAGAGTGACTCGGCTAGGTTAGATCCGGCTGTCGCACACTCAATGGAATGTCGGAAATCTCCAGTTATGGTAATCACTCCATTTGGCCCGGGCAGCTTCATTTTCAGATAACTGATGTGGCAGCTTGCCATGAACTTGTTCAATGCTGGCCTTCCGAGTAACGCGTGATACGCACTTTCCAAATTCACCACTTCAAACTCCAAATTCTCAGTTCGGCAGTTATCTCTCGTGCCGAACAGCACGTCAACACGGACCTTGCCTATGGGCTCACAAGAAATTCCTGGCACAATGCCATGGAAAGTTGTCCTTGTAGCTTGGAGCATGTTCTTCGAGATACCCAACTTGCGCATTGTATCCGCATACATGATGTTAATGCTACTGCCATTGTCAATTAGTACCTTGGAGAATCTCACATTGATGTTAGGCCCAATGAATGTCGGGTCCAGCACTAGCGCATATGAACCAGGACTTGGCATAAGCTTGGGATGATCTTTGATGCTCCAGGTAATTTCCTGGTCCGACCAAGGCATATACCTCGTCACTGCTGGCATTACCGCATTCACCTCCATGTGTCGGTGCTGCAAGCTCTTTCTATCTGTTTCCTCGGTGGTAAACACACAGTAACTCTGATGATGTTCTCTGTACTCATTCCTCCCCTCATTTCCGGGGTACCTCTGATCCGGCTGATGCTGGTCTTCCACTTGATGCACTGCATTCCTTCTCTCATGGTTATCATACCTCAGCGGAGGGGAAGGCAACATTAGCTATTGCGTGTTTGCTCCGGAGAGCAATTGCTGCCAGGGTAACTCCTGCCGAGGTTGATCATTCCGAGGTGCCTGAGCATTCCCCGAACCACCTTGTTCTATCTTACGCATCCACTCACATTGCCTTGTTGTATGACCTGCTGGGTTACTCGGATTTGGCGTGTGAAATTTACACGGCTGATCCAACATCGACTCGTAAGTATACCTCGGACGGTCCTTCTTTTCTTGCCACTGTTTCTTCTGCTCTGGCGTCCAAGTTTTCTTGCCATCGTTTCTTGGTGTCCATTTTTGCCCTCCTGTTTTTTGACGTTGATTGCCCCCTGCTCCAGGCTGATCTTGATTCACAGCAGCAACTTGTTGCGAACTATACCGGTAATCAGGTCTGTCATCTCTTCTTTTACCCCGGTAGTCATTCCTCCGGGATGACTCGGCCCCATCTCTCTGGTAGCACTCCTCATTTGACTCGTTTGACACGAGCCTGGGTTGAGTCGGATCACCCAAAGCATACGAATCAGCAATCCGGATTGTCTCTGCCAACGTAGTTGGCATATCCCTTTGCAATCTTTGCCACAACATGCTTGCATATCTGCATCCTTGCGTAAACCAAGCTATGGCCTGTGACTCGATCACGCCCTCACATGAGTTTTGCACGGTACACCACCGGGTCAAGAACTCCCGGTCCGTCTCGTTCGGTCTCTGCTTGCACATTGCTAGGGTATGTGGCCTATTCGGCCTCTGATACGTACTTGAGAAATTGCTAATGAACATTTCCTCAAAATCAATCCAGCAGTTAATACTTCCGGGCGGCAAATTGTTTAGCCATACCCTCGCTGGCCCCTCCAACATCTGGGGTACGTATCTCACAGCCCATCTCAAGTTGCCTGTAGCAATTTTCACAGCAGTAGCATAGTTAATCAACCAATCCTCCGGCTTTGTGCTGCCATCGTATGTCTTAGTGCCTCTAGGTAGCTGGAAGTTAGGTACCGGAGGTTCCTTCATGATCCGAGGTCCAAAACATGCAGGACCCAGGGGACCTTGACATTCAATCTATTCCGACCTATATAGCCGATCCAGTTTTAATCTGGCATCATCAGGCATCAAATCCCTGCTTCCCAATCTTGACCCTATCACATGATAGTCCGGCCTTGGGTATCCTGCGTTCATCATTTCCGAGTCACCATCGTTATATCGGTCTTGCTCTCGTGGAGAACCTCTCTGTTGCATACCTCGGTCGGCACTTTGCTCTTGCCTTGGTATATTCCGCTGCCGCGGTTGTCCTGCTCCTGCCGAGTTTTACTATCCGGCATTGCCATTCACAGCATTTCCTTGACCGGCATTTCCTTGGTCGCGGTTACCTCGGCCAGCTTCACCTCGGCTCACACTTCGTCGATCGTCATTTCTCTGCACTTCTTTTCCTTTCCCTGCCCTTGCCGGGTCATATGGGACTATCTGTTTGTTCTTTCTTGCCGAGGTTACTACCTCCTCTCTCCTAGGACCACCATGAGGAGACGATGCAGCTCCAGCGGATTTCTCCGGGTTACCCACCACCGAATGAACGATCTTGGAGGCCTCGGCTCTCTCCGGTTAGCTCTGAGCAATTCCTCATTTTGCTTGTTCACGATCTGAACCAACTCGTTGACCCTATTTTGCTGTCTCTGACGGGCCTCACCCGTTAGACCCTCTAACTCGGACGCAGCTGCATCCGCTGCTCTGAGGTTTTTCGTCGGGGTACTATACTTCGGCAGCCCCACGGATAAACAGTTCTCTGACTCCTCAATCCTAGTATCTCCCTCTTTGTTCATTTCACTCATGAGATTTCTCCCCTTCACTTTTACAGCATCTATCTTATTTGCCTTTGCGTACTCACGCAGTGTCATGTTCAACGACTGCTGAGCCACGGCTATCTTTTTCGCTCCCTCTAGTATTTTTTGCCTAGTTTCCTCTAGCTCGGCCTGCGCCTGAGCCGGATCTACCACTGCTGCTACAGGGTTTGCCAAGCTATCCATCGCTTCCCGCAGCACATTCTCCGGCCTCTCTAGTGGAGGACCTCTACTTTTCCTCGGTGCCTTAGGCGTTACCTCCGGATCTGGTGCCGGATCCTTGCTTGCGCCAGCGCCAGGCGCAGTCATCATCACCTCAACACGGTCTGGGGAGCGAGTGATACGTGCCCCGTGAACCACGCTAAGGGGTGGCTCGCCTCCTTCAGTGACGTGCCGCGGATGAACACACGACACATTGACAGCAACGTAGACCTTGTGCGCGCCGAGCTTGACGAAGAGGCCGTTGCGGGGAAGAGGACGCTTTCCGAAGCAGCCAACGTTGTCGCTGATAAAGTCCAGCACTCCAAAGCGCTGAACGAGCCCGGAGACGATGCGTTCGCCAGTGCTGATGAGGTTTCCCACCCGGATCTTGACCCCTGCTAGCGCCGCTAGCCCCACGGTGGGCACCAACTGTCGTGGTGGTGTCACGGCAGATGCCATAGATAGGCTAAAGGTGGGGACTAAATGCACTAGGGGAATCCAGGGAGGGATAGTGTGGTGATTCCACACACAGAAGCTTTGTATTTGATTCACTTCCACAGATTACAAGTGCTCCTTGAGCTGTGTTGGAGAGAGGAGGAAGAAGGATCTCTCTTACTCTCACCACTAGCTAGCCCTCAAGAACCAAGTAAAATCTAACCAACTAGAGATCAACCCAGTAAAACTCAACCCTTTCTACAGAGGCCCTAGCCCTCCTTATATAGGGGTGGCTAGGTCTCCAATTAGGGCATACGTGGAGGCATATTCTAGGGAATATTCCTCTTCCCAAAATAGTAAGCCGACCGGGTCACTTTTCCCCCGCGTCATCCATGCAGAGGCTACGTGAGCCTCTGCGGCGCCCGCATCAGCCGACATTGGCATCGCCACCTTTGTCGGCCACGCCTTGGTGGTCCTGCCTCTGTCCGCTTTGCTCACTCTCTGCATACAGTGGTCACCTTTGACCAGCAAGATACCTTCCTTCTCCTACAAGCTTGATATGACCCAGATCGTACATAGTTGATCCGGCCCCACCTGTTCCTGCACACAAGTTAGATTCATCTCACCGACTTACGATATAAGTCGGCTGAGACCTAGTTAGGTGGACATCCCCTGGTCCGGGTTACTCCGTGATTCGGCCTGCCTTGAGGTGACTCGGCCAGCATTCGCTTTGACCTTGCCGTACCTCGGCTAACTCGGCCTTTATACCCTGGCGTGACCCTACCCGGGGGTATCCCCCCAACAAAGTCCGAGCACCGCAACTCAGCAGCGCATCCGTACTCGCACACACGTTCAAGCCACTGGACAACCTCCACCTCCTCGCTCCAGCGATCCAGCGGAAGCAGCAACTCCTTCCTGCATTTAAATGCCACTGGGAACATGTATCTCGCTAATCCGAGACCATGGGGAATAATTCTAGAGGGGGAGAGAGATCCTTCACAAGGAGGTGTGAGGAAGAAGGAGGAAGAGGGTGACCTTTTATAGGAGGAGGGGGGTGCCCCTCCTTCATGGCCGGAGCATGGGGGGTGACTCCTCGGCTCCCCAATTCATGTGGTGGTAACCCCTCCACATTAAAATGCCTCTTCACATTCCTCTTTAAAGTCCCTACTTTAAATGCATTAAAATTCTCCAAGTTTAATGCTCTCTCATTTAATAAAACTCTTTTATTAAATTTATTCAGAATTTTGTTAATTACTTTAATTAACAAACATTCACATATAACCCCTTGCAATATTTCAATATCACATGTAGAACCACTTTCTGCAATTTCACCTGAAACAATTTCCGGTTTCTATCGAAACAATTCCTGCGCTTTGCAATTCTTTCGTCTGAAACATATGTGCTCCAGAATGGTGTCCGGTAACTCTTAAGTGTGTCACCCTATGGTTCGCGAATAATGCAGACATGATTGAGACTCCTCTCAGATCAATAATCAGAAGCGGGACCTGGAGATCCATACTGACTCCTACATATTCAATGATGACTTCTGTGATCATGAGAACCTTTAACGCTTGTAACTTGTAACTACCTCGGTGAATTACGCTCCTAGTTGCAAGCCTGGATGAGCAGAAATGGTTGAAATAGTACGGTGGGGCCCAAATGCCACTCATAGGTAGACCTTTCGGCCGTCCCAACCATTTCTAAACATCGGGACAAGAACGGGCGGCGTAATCGGCAGGCGAAGGGATCAACTACATACACAAATGAGTATGTATGCAAGCCACCATACAACAGTACCTTAGAGCCATTCCATCTAAAAAGAAAGGAAATATAGCAACGCCATACGGCAAGATCCAAATATCCTAGATAGATATAATAGTTTTAGGATATCTCCTCATACATAAAACATCAGAGTATCAAGCGGAAGCGGAAGACAAAATCCGAGTACGGATAAGAAGCAAATCGGCATAAGATGCCCCATAAATAAGCATCCCACGGATCTCACGGATCCCGTTCCTAATCTCTACACCGAATGATTGTTGCCCACATCGTCCGTCTCTTCCACCCAGTATCCATCTTGCGAGTGTACCTGTTCATCTGAACCAATAATTTATCGTGTGAGACCCTAGGGGTACTCAGCAAGTCTTTATGCCTCTAAAGGGGACACAACCTGGGGTGACGCAATTGCAGCAAAATATAAACCCTAACAATTCTAAAGATACTCGCTAACCATCCACCTAACCATAGATAGACGGATGTCCGTGAATTAATAACAACAGTTATAACAGTTATAACGGTAATATCCACAGATCCATCCTCCTCCTCGCCATCGAAGCGGAGGAACAACCCCCATCCGTTGGCGTTTTATTATCCATTCCATGAGTGTTGCACTATTTACTAGTCGGTACTTAGTCAAATTAAAAGCGGTACTTTAGTTATTCTTGTCTATGATCGAAACCGTGCTCCAAGTCGTCCATAACCGCGACACGGCTTTGAAAGTTTTACCTAGGGTGCACAAATAGCAACACACACTGATATGCCTCGGAAAAACCAAATCAAAACCCAACGAGGCGATCACGACAAAGCGATCACATGATTCAGAAATATTTGAGGCCACCCCATTAAGCTACCCGCGAAGTTGGCCGACTCGAGACGGACTCAAGGTTTGAGTCAATGGTCGAAACGATCGGGAACCGAAAATGTGATTGGGCTTGTCGATATCAAGAAAACACTCCGCTTACCTAAAGGTGCGCAAAAGATCGCACAATTTAAATAAAGCAAAGAAGCATGGCATAAGTACAGGATAGTAAATAAAACCTCAAACTAGTTTGTGGCCCCAAGAAATAAGAATGAATCAAACTCTGCTCGGGGGTTCATAAGCCTCCCGGATGTGGATAGCGAATATTCAAGGAACAGGAATCAAGTACTGGGTCCTCGGGACACAAGTGAGCCTGAAAACCAAATAGCAAATATGGCTCACCGATGCCACTTTCATTAGTTATCCCATTACTACTCAGGTTAAGTTGTTTAGGTACCTCGTTATCCATCAGACACTCACATACCCTACACATGCTGTTCTACGACTCGCATGGCTCAAACAACTCCTGTAGTAATGGCTCATGGGATGGAGGAACAAGCTTCAGTGGGGTTTAAAAGTAAAGGCTATGCAATACTTGGGATTCAGTTTAATGCAATCGCGACTCAATGATGCAAGAATAAGATAGAGGCAGTAGGTACTATATGTATGCAAGCATGTGGTAGTGCTTGCCTGGCAGCTCAGTTGAAGCAATGGATGGATCTGGGTAGTGCTCCTGGTTCTCTTGATATATCCCCCTTTCGCCTATTCGAGAAGAACCAAACAAACAAGGGCCAACATAAATAAAGTGCGCAAGCATATGAATAAAATGCGACAAGCAAACAATCATGCCATGATGAATGATGCACAATTTGCATGGCATTAAAGTAGCATGGCATGGGTGAGGTGTGGAATACAAGAATAAATCATTTTATTGAGTTTTAATCCCATTTTATACTCATATTAGTTGCTGTACACTTTATATTTATATGATGCATGCTTCAAAACAAAACAAGGAATGCATAAACAGAAAGGTCTCGTCGAGCTAATCATTTTAGACATATCATTTGTTAAATTTGGAGTTATAAATCAAAAGTTATTAATTAATTAAGGAAAAAGGGCATTTTATTGTAATTTAAATCAACTTGAAATTTTAAGTGTCCAAAATATATTTTGAAGGCCATATTTGAAATCCTCACATTTTTCTGATTTGAAAACATATATTATTTGTATTATTTGGATTTATATTTTAAAAGTTATTTAAAAACAGATTTGAATTGTGAATTTAAATTAATTTGGAAAAGATTTGGATTAAAACAGATTACAGAATTACTTTTGTTACCCAGCTCAAGGCTAGCCACAGTCAACACTGGGCCAGGTGACTCAAGAAGACAAAGGCGCAGAAAGATTTTACACATGGCGGGCAAAGGCTCCGTGACACAGACAGTGGGACCTGGCTGCTCGCACCCACTTGATAGAGAAAGGTGGAGGGCTGACCACGTGGCGCGGCGAGGGAGTGCGGGTTGAGGGTTGTTAACTAGGGGGGCCTATCTGCAAAGCTCCCGGAGATGCAGTGGGACCGGCGATGGAGCCGGGTTCCGGAGTCAAAAGGCAGGGGGTATGCGTAAAACGTCCACGCGTGCACTGTGGATCTTCCTCTGAGCGCAGTGGACCGATCGGTGCGCGACAAAAGACAGGGCGCCGCGGCGGGGCTCGAACGCGTGACTGAAGCGGCGCAGAAGCGAGCCACCGCGTAGGGTGGTTGGTGTCGGGAAGGTGGGCGAGGCCTAGATGAGGGGCTACGCGCTGGGCGAGTGAGCGGACAGAACGAAGCAAGAAGGCAGAGGGTGCTCGATGAAACTAACGGCGAGCACAAGCGGCGGGAAAACGGAGGTGTCGTGGAGGTTGGCCAGCTCACCGTGAGTGCGTCGGTGTCGTGGATCGCAGGCGGTGCGATCGACGGCGAAGCGACGGACCAAGGCTAGGGTTTCACGCCGAGCGTCGGTGTGTCAGATGATCGGGCTTCTCTTCTCGGCTCCGTGTCGTGGATGCGGAGGACCTCCTCGACCTTGCCGACAACCTCTCCCCGCCAACGCCTCGAACGACGGGGAAACGGAGACCAGTGGCCGAGAAAAGGGGTGGCCGAGGTGGAGAGGGAGGAGCGAGGCGTTCAGGCGGATCTGGGATCGTCTGCAGAGAGGGGGAGACGGGGTGGATAGGGACGGGAGAGGAGAGGGGTGCCGTGGGGGAGTGGGTAGGTTAAAAGGTGGCTCGGCCACCTTTTTCCCTCCTTCCTCTCCTCACGTGCTCGGTCGGGCAGGGGTAGGCCGGGCTTCTGTGTGGGGTAGGGCAGGCCAGGCTCGGGTGGGGCACACCATGCAGAGAGAGGAGAAAGGAGGAGGGGAGGCTCGACTAGGTTGGAGCTAGGGTTGGAAGGAGCCTCGGGTTAGGGTTTGTGTGGGAAGGTAGCTAGGGCAGGGGAGTAGGTGGCAGTGGAACCCTGCAAGGTGAGGCTCTGCATGGAGAGATTAAGGGGAAGGGTTGGTTTAGAGGGGACTAGGCTTAGGGAGAGTGGAATGGTAGCTAGGTGTAGGTGATTAGGGTGGTCGGGTTTAGGGTTAGATATGGACTAAGAGAGAGGGGGTTTTAGGATTAGATGATGTGATGGAGAGATGAGTGGTATGGTTTAGGGTTTAGAGATAACCCACATGACCAAACATGGATGGAGGTGAAAAGGAGAGGGAGGTGAAGAAAAGAGGGAGAGGGAGATGTGGTGAAGGATTTTTGCAAGACAAACTAGATCAAGCCAAAAAGAGAGGTAGAGAGAGATGGGAGATTCACCCAAAAATCCAAATAAAAACAAAGGAGGACCAAAATTGGAGATGATTGCATGGCCCATGCAAATTAAGTAATGCCATGCTTATTCTTGTGAGAACAATAATATTAACATGGCATTATTATTATGCATTCCCAAAATTGGAATAAAAGCCAAGCAAAAAGAATTAAAAGGATGCTCCATGTGGAGTAGATGGAAATGATCACATTTGATTATAATTGGGAGTTACTAGTGTGTATATTCCACTAGATGCTTACTAGTCCCAAAAATATCCCAACATGAGCATAAATCCATAATAATCCATATGGGAGCTAGGAAAAAGGGTCCCACTCACAATGCATGCAAAGGTGGCCATGTGGCTCTCATGTATCACTAATGTGAAAACAACATGATGCTAAGATGAGAGCATGTGGAAATAGAATTGGATCCATCCCAACCCACATGAGCTAGAGGTAAAACCAAATAAGTGCAAAGCTCATATTTAGTTGGATGGTGGAATTATAAGGTGGTGAAAGAAAGGTGGTGGAGTTAATAAGAGATATGCCCCCAACTCAACTTGGGCATTAAACAATATATCAAAAACCAAATACAATATCAAGAGGCAAATACAATTGATAATGCATATGAGATAAGAACCAAAACAAAAAGGGTTTTATATGATGCTCAAATGCAAGGTGGTATGATGACACGAGCATGATATAATTATGATGCAACAATTATATATATGAAGTAGCCATTACATAGACTAGGCTAGTAGCATTACAATTGTTAGACAATTGGGATGCTACAACTCTCCCCCACTAAAGAAGAATCTCGCCCCGAGATTCCTAGGAAAAGAAAACAACACAAGGAGAGGCGGGTGTTCGGAACGAAGGTGATCCTTGCGTTCCCAAGATGATGGAGAACTGAATGGTGCGACCACTACACCTTGCAAAACTTGCTAGACTTGTTGCGAGTCTTGCGTTTTGCTTGAGAACAAAGGGTTAGAAGAATTGAAGGATTGCCGTGATACAAGAAGGATAGGATGGACATAGCTTCGGTTTTCTCAAGAAACATGATAAAAGAAAAAGAACCACCTGTGGAAGAAAGGACAAGATGATGCATCATGAATAAGAAAAGACACACCGTTAAGATTAAAGATTTACTGATACGAGAGAGGTTGAATCTTTGTCTCGCCGGGAGAAAAAGAGCTAGATTGGAGAGGTTTGGAACCACTATGACAATAGCATCGTATCTTCTCTCGGATTTGAGAAATGAAGTTCGGAAACAATATTGCCTTCAAACAATAGAGTCCCTTGATATTAACAGAAAGATTTAGTTAGACATCGTCGGATTAGCTTCTTCTTGCGCCGGTAAGAACCAAGGGATCACGCAATTGAGGTGCGCGGATATAACTTCTAGAGACGGATGTGAAGCTAGATCATGGTGGAATCCCGAGAAGCAAAGAATATGGAGGATCTGGAGTTTATCGTAGAGATACTTATTGCTTTCTTTAGCCTTGAGGCTAACGCAATAGATTTGCGGCTGATGGCACCAACCATAATTGGCTTTACCACAGAAAAAGATTTGATGAGAGAAAGAGAGAGATAGTTTCCTTTCATCTTGTTTGGGGATGTCCAGCACCGGTAGAAAGACGAGGACAGAAAAGAGTTTGCGTTTGTTTCCACCATATAATTGAAGATTTTGCTCCACCTAGAATAGACAGACCACCAACAAGAGGTTATTGATTACTTTCTTCGAGAGAGCACTCCGGAAAAACAAAGACGGAAGTAAAAGTATCGAGGGATAAAGGCCACTTCTAACTTCCGTGGAATGAGTGAAATCACATTAATTCACCAATTCAATGTACAAGAGCGAATGATAAGAGTAGTGGTATGGTAGCTACTCCATCCCGCACTCAAAGCATTACTCCACACATGAATAAGAAAACCATGCAACCCAACTACCGAAACAGAATGAAGGTATTGATAAGAAGAGCTCATGGAACTCCGTAAGAAAACAAAGATTGATGCAACGATTCACCGGAACCAAGATAGATAAGGGTGATGATGTTGTTGTCATGTCGGAAGTACCAAGCCACCGGAAAGATATAAAGGAAGATTACGGAGAAGAACTGCAAGATTCAACAGCTACAGAAAAGATAGCACCAACTTGAACGGAAGGAAAACAAGATCTGAAAAATCTTCATGGCCTCCGGTGGATTGAGCATAGACGATAGAGCGAGAGGGTTTCAAGAGATTACTTGACGAGACTGAGGTGAAAGAACTCCATGTTCTTCTTGAAATGATTGATAGAGATTCAACAGTCTTGAGGAAAATCTACGGCGGAACGACGATGATAACTTGCCAACAAGGTACAACTCCGGATTGGTTGAAGATGGAGGATTGAATTAACAATGGACTTGCTGATTCTAGAGTTGAAGCAATGTATTTAGCAGAAGGACGTGGTCGAGATAGGTGACTTCAAGAAGCCAGAATTCACGCTTTGAGAACTTTGCACACAGGCAGTGTTCTCGAAGCTTGAGAGAAAGAGACACAGACGATCTTCCATGTCCTCCCATAGATATCGAATAGGCAAGCATATTAACAACACATACCACCATGGATTAACAGGATATTCCCAGAATACCAAGTTCAAGAGGCGGAAGAAACGAACACATGCTCGAAACACTTTCTGAGCTCAACGCTCTTTGAAAGATCATTATTAAGAGCACTGGTCCGTGTTGAAGAAGGTGCACTGGAAGAATAGATTATCTGGTCCTTCAGAAGAGAACAGGAAATGCCACCTGGTTCACATTGTCGATCGGATCACCGGTTACAAAGATAAGGAGATCTTGGATAAGAAACGATGATAGCTCATACCTTAAGCAAAGCTATCAGAAGCAAAAAGATGCAATTCCCTCGAATCCAGGAGAATTGTGCAGATATGGGGTTCAAAAAGATGTGCAGCTTGATGAACAGATGATAGACCACCGTAGTGCTTTGAGAAACTCCGGATTGCCAAAGATGCTTGAATATGCATAGATATGATCACGGTGTACTCAAAATCATAGGAGATAACCGTCACCATTCGGAGGATAGCGGTGATAGCATTTTCCATATTCCAATCGTCACTTATCATGAGTGGAATATAGCTATGCCGAGAGCCAAATTACAATCGACACTTGTTATGTAATTAGCCCAAGAGAATTGGAGATGAAATAAAACTCCAGGATTAAGCGCCGGTGACAAAAGAATGAGTTAGCATGGACATGCTGATGAAAGGAAGATAGATAACGTTTCACACACGACTGGAAAGGAGTGTGGAAACACAGATATATCAAAGAAAAATTTTCCGCATTTTTCGGCATTAAAATACCAATAGATGCGCAAAATCACTTAGCAGGTAAAGATTAGCAACAGATGCTTACACAGAAGGTGAAGTTGCTAGAAGGAAGGACACCCTTAAGAAGATGGCACCGGTTAACAAGGAGCCGGATAGATCGCACCGGTTTTCAAAAGCCTGTCAGTATGGAATGTACCAACAGTTGATAACCAAAAGGCAGATAAAGATAACATGTTGGATGCAACAGATAGACAAGGAATTACACACACACACACACTTTCTATGGTACTACGGAAACCCAGAACACGTGAATCCTAGTTTGAATTTTAAGAAGAGGATTGAAAACGTTACACTTCCTTACCAGAAAAGGGTGGTGGTGGGTAAGAAGAAAAGTGGAAGCAGTCCTACTCTCGCGTTTTGTTTTTCCCTAGTATACATAGCTACCCAAAATATTTGCTAGACTGACAATGACCATTTGGCTGAGACCCTGAAGGGCGGGATGGCTCTGATACCAATTGTAACTACCTCGGTGAATTACGCTCCTAGTTGCAAGCCTGGATGAGCAGAAATGGTTGAAATAGTACGGTGGGGCCCAAATGCCACTCACAGGTAGACCTTTCGGCCGTCCCAACCATTTCTAAACATCGGGACAAGAACGGGCGGCGTAATCGGCAGGCGAAGGGATCAACTACATACACAAATGAGTATGTATGCAAGCCACCATACAACAGTACCTTAGAGCCATTCCATCTAAAAAGAAAGGAAATATAGCAACGCCATACGGCAAGATCCAAATATCCTAGATAGATATAATAGTTTTAGGATATCTCCTCATACATCAAACATCAGAGTATCAAGCGGAAGCGGAAGACAAAATCCGAGTACGGATAAGAAGCAAATCGGCATAAGATGCCCCATAAATAAGCAGATCCATACAGATCTCACGGATCCCGTTCCCGGAATCTCTACAATGAATGATCGTTGCCCACATCGTCTGTCTCTTCCACCTAGTATCCATCTTGCGAGTGTACTGTTCATCGAACCAATAATTTATCGTGGTGAGACCCTAGGGTACTCAGCAAGTCTTTATGCCTCTAAAGGGACACAACCTGGGTGACGCAATTGCAGCAAAAGATAAACCCTAACAATTCTAAAGATATCGCTAACCATCCGCCTAACCATAGATGAGCGGATGTCCGTGAATTAATAACAACAGTTATAACAGTTATAACGGTAATATCCAGATCCATCCACCTCCTCGCCATCGACGAGAAGCGGACGAACAACCCCCATCCGTTGGCAGTTTTATTATCCATTCCATGAGTGTTGCACTATTTACTAGTCGGTACTTAGTCAAATTAAAAGCGGTACTTTAGTTATTCTTGTCTATGATCGAAAGCGTGCTCCAAGTCGTCCATAACGGACACGGCTTTGAAAGTTTTACCTGAGGTGCAAAATAACAACACACACTCGATATGCCTCGGAAAAACCAAATCAAAACCCAACGAGGCGATCACGACAAAGCGATCACAGGATTCAGAAATATTTCAGGCCACCCATTAAGCTACCATGACGAAGTTGGCCGACTCGAGGCGGACTCAAGGTTTTGCGTCAATGGTCATGTAAACGATGGAACCCGAAAATGTGGTGGCTTGTCGATACCGCGAAAACACTCCGCTTACCTAAACAGTACAGTGTGCAGTACCTCGCACAATTTAAATAAAGCAGTAAAGCATGGCATAAGTACAGGATAGTAAATAAAACCTCAAACTAGTTTGTGGCCCCAAGAAATAAGAATGAATCAAGATCCTGCTCGGGGGTTCATAAGCCTCCCGAATGTGGATAAGCGAATATTCAAGGAACAGGAATCAAGTACTGGGTCCTCACGGGACACAAGTGAGCCTGAAAAACCAAATAGCAAATATGGCTCACCGATGCCACTTTCATTAGTTATCCCATTACTACTCAGGTTAAGTTGTTTAGGTACCTCGTTATCCATCGAGACACTCACATACCCTACATCTTTGTTCTCGACTCGCATGGCTCAAACAACTCCTGTAGTAATGGCTCATGGGATGGAGGAACAAGCTTCGGTGGGGTTTAAAAGTAAAGGCTATGCAATACTTGGGATTCAATTTAATGCAATCGTGACTCAATGATGCAAGAATAAGATAGAGGCAGTAGGTACTATATGTATGCAAGCATGTGGTAGTGCTTGCCTGGCAGCTCAGTTGAAGCAATGGATGGATCTGGGTAGTGCTCCTGGTTCTCTTGATATATCCCCTGCTCAGCGTCTATTCGGAGAAGAACCAAACAAACAAGGGCCAACATAAATAAAGTGCGCAAGCATATGAATAAAATGCGACAAGCAAACAATCATGCCATGATGAATGATGCACAATTTGCATGGCATTAAAGTAGCATGGCATGGGTGAGGTGTGGAATACAAGAATAAATCATTTTATTGAGTTTTAATCCCATTTTATACTCATATTAGTTGCTGTACACTTTATATTTATATGATGCATGCTTCAAAACAAAACAAGGAATGCATAAACAGAAAGGTCTCGTCGAGCTAATCATTTTAGACATATCATTTGTTAAATTTGGAGTTATAAATCAAAAGTTATTAATTAATTAAGGAAAAAGGGCATTTTATTGTAATTTAAATCAACTTGAAATTTTAAGTGTCCAAAATATATTTTGAAGGCCATATTTGAAATCCTCACATTTTTCTGATTTGAAAACATATATTATTTGTATTATTTGGATTTATATTTTAAAAGTTATTTAAAAACAGATTTGAATTGTGAATTTAAATTAATTTGGAAAAGATTTGAATTAAAACAGATTACAGAATTACTTTTGTTACCCAGCTCAAGGCTAGCCACAGTCAACGACCAGTGGGCCAGGCTGACTCAGCAGCACAGTCTTGTGAAAAGATTTTACATGGCAAAGGCCCAGCCCATGACACTGACAGGTGGGACCCGCTGGCTCGCAGACCCACTTGACAGAGAAAGGTGGAGGGCTGACCACGTGGCGCGGCGAGGGAGTGCGGGTTGAGGGTTGTTAACTAGGGGGGCCTATCTGCAAAGCTCCCGCGGAGACAGACAGGTGGGACCGATGGAGCGCGGGTTCCAGGAGTCAAAAAGGCAGGGGGGTATGCGTAAAACGTCCACGCGTGCACTGTGGATCTTCCTCTGAGCGCAGTGGACCGATCGGTGCGCGACAAAAAGACAGGGCGCCGCGGCGGGGCTCGAACGCGTGACCTGGGGCGCGCGCAGAGGCGGAGCCACTGCGGTAGGGGTGGGTTGGTGTCAGGGAAGGTGGGCGAGGCCTAGATGAGGGCTGCGGGCGAGGAGTGGCGAACGAAGCAAGCGCGCAGAGGGTGCTCGATGAAACTAACGGCGAGCACAGGCGACGGCGGGGAAAACGGAGGTGTCAGGGAGGTTGGCCAGCTCACCGTGAGTGCGTCGGTGTAGGTGGATCGGGCAGGGGTGCAGACGATCGACGATGAAGCAGACGGACCGAAGGCTAGGGTTTCACGTCGGAGCGCGTCGGTGTACAGCGGTACTGGGGCTTCCTCTTCTCGGCTCCGTGTACGTGGCTGATGCGGAGGACCTCCTCGACCTTGCCGACAACCTCCTGTCCGCCAACGCCTCCTGGAACGACGGGGGAAACGGAGACCGACGGTGGCCGACGAGAAAAGGGGTGGCCGGAGGTGGAGAGGGGAGGAGCAGCAGGCGCTCTGGGCGGATCTGGGATCGTCTGCAGAGAGGGGGAGAGGGGGTGGATAGGGACGGGAGAGGAGAGGGGTGCCGTGGGGGAGTGGGTAGGTTAAAAGGTGGCTCGGCCACCTTTTTCCCTCCTTCCTCTCCTCACGTGCTCGGTCGGGCAGGGCAGGGCAGGGGTAGCTGGGGCTTCCAGGTGGGGTAGGGCAGGCCAGGCTCGGGGTGGGGCACACCATGCAGAGAGAGAGGAGAAAGGAGGAGAGGGGAGGCTCGGCTAGGTTGGAGCTAGGGTTGGAAGGAGCCTCGGGTTAGGGTTTTGTGTGGGAAGGGTAGCTAGGGCAGGGGAGTAGGTGGCCAGGTGGAACCTGCAAGGTGAGGCTCGGCATGGAGAGATTAAGGGGGAAGGGTTGGTTTAGAGGGGGACTAGGGTTAGGGAGAGGAGTGGAATGGTAGCTAGGTGTAGGTGATTAGGGTGGTAGGGTTTAGGGTTAGATATGGACTAAGAGAGAGGGGGTTTTAGGATTAGATGATGTGATGGAGAGATGAGTGGTATGGTTTAGGGTTTAGAGATAACCCACATGACCAAACATGGATGGAGGTGAAAAGGAGAGGGAGGTGAAGAAAATAGGGAGAGGGAGATGTGGTGAAGGATTTTTGCAAGACAAACTAGATCAAGCCAAAAAGAGAGGTAGAGAGAGATGGGAGATTCACCCCAAAAATCCAAATAAAAACAAAGGAGGACCAAAATTGGAGATGATTGCATGGCCCATGCAAATTAAGTAATGCCATGCTTATTCTTGTGAGAACAATAATATTAACATGGCATTATTATTATGCATTCCCAAAATTGGAATAAAAGCCAAGCAAAAAGAATTAAAAGGATGCTCCATGTGGAGTAGATGGAAATGATCACATTTGATTATAATTGGGAGTTACTAGTGTGTATATTCCACTAGATGCTTACTAGTCCCAAAAATATCCCAACATGAGCATAAATCCATAATAATCCATATGGGAGCTAGGAAAAAGGGTCCCACTCACAAGGCATGCAAAGGTGGCCATGTGGCTCTCATGTATCACTAATGTGAAAAAAACATGATGCTAAGATGAGAGCATGTGGAAATAGAATTGGATCCATCCCAACCCACATGAGCTAGAGGTAAAACCAAATAAGTGCAAAGCTCATATTTAGTTGGATGGCGGAATTATAAGGTGGTGAAAGAAAGGTGGTGGAGTTAATAAGAGATATGCCCCCAACTCAACTTGGGCATTAAACAATATATCAAAAACCAAATACAATATCAAGAGGCAAATACAATTTACAATGCATATGAGATAAGAACCAAAACAAAAAGGGTTTTATATGATGCTCAAATGCAAGGTGGCATGATGACATGAGCATGATATAATTATGATGCAACAATTATATATATGAAGTAGCCATTATATAGACTAGGCTAGTAGCATTACAATTGTTAGACAATTGGGATGCTACATAACTAAATCCCTTTGTCTCGCGATATATTACATGTCCGAGATTCGATCATCGGTATCTCCATACCTAGTTTGATCTCGTTGCCGACATGCACTCTTTTCTCGTTCCCGTGATATAACATTCTAGTGATCACATCACTTGCTTGCAAGCTATCTTAATGTGATATGACCGAGAGGGCCCAGAGTATATCTATCCGTCATCGGGATTGAAAAATTCCACTTTTGATCCATGAGCCTCAACATAACACCTTCGTAGCACTGAACCCATCTTTATAGTCACCCTGTTACGGTGTGACGTTTGATGTTATCAATATACTCTTCAGGTGTTAGCAATTAACATGATCTCATGGTCTAAGGATAAAGATTACTTCGTATGATTTTATAGCAATATAAACATAATGACTTGATCATAATGCTATACTTTGGATGAATGTTCATCACATCATTCAACTAATGTTGTGACCTTGTTATTAACAACATCCAATGTCCATGATCAGGAAACCTTGATCATCTTGTTAATCAACAAGCTAGTCTATAAGAGAGGCATAACTAGGAACCCTTTTTGTTTATTAAACACACATGTATTGATGTTTCCGATCAATACAATTATAGCATGCAAAATAAACATTTATCATAAACATGGAATAAGATAATAACCACTTTATTATTGCCTCTCGGGCATATTCCCTTCAAGAAAGAGGGGGTCCAACCAATTTATTCAGCAAACTAAGCAAACCAAGAAAACGAAAAACCAAAACAAAAAAGAAAAAGAAGACGCTCCAAGAACAACACAACTGTGCATGAAACGATAAAAATGAAGCGTTTGGAAGAAACCTGGGATTTTTATTGATGAAGAAGGGATGCCTTGGGCATCCCCAAGCTTTGGCGCTTGTACTTCTTGGATGTTTCTTGGGGTGACACGCGTGGCATCCCCAAACTTGAGCTTTAGTCCATCCTTCATCTCATTACTTATTCCTTTCATACACCTGAAATTTTTCCTTCATACAAAACTTCACACAATCTTTATTAGCAACATTAGTGCACTCAAGATAAATAAGTCTTAAGGTTCAGTTATAACACCAAATAAACTTCCATTAGAACACTAACTACTGTAGTACTTCCCTAAAAAAGCTCAATTCCCCAAAAGAACTCAAAAAGGAACCAACAAGAAGCAAATGCAGAAAATGGCAGAAATCTGTCAAAACAGACCAGCAGGTAAAGAAGAATTTTTTCGAAGACCTTCTGTTGCTCAAATAAAAAAGTGTTGAACTAACGAAAGTTAGATAACAATGTGGGGCAGAAGCACAAAAATGCACGCCTCAAAAAGACGTTCAGATATTTTACACGAATTTTTACGGTGAAGCACAGAAATCTGTTTCGGGACAACAACTTTCCCAATCATTACTTCTCTCTCATTAGAGGTTACTCTTGGCACAAAAATAAAAAAAAAAGGATAAGGAGCGGTTATTACTGAAGTAATAATTTCCAAGACTCATCTAAAACTTTTGGGTTATCTTCCAATAAGTACTTTTCTTTAATGCCTTTAAGTTAGGCATAAGAAGCAAGAAAAAGGATCAAGTGTTCTCAAATGAAGAAGCATTAAGACCAAATTTTGTTTTCATAGGAGAGGCAAAATAAATCTTCTCTCTCTTCTTAGGGAAGTGTTATATAACTTTCTTGAGTGGAAGTTGATATTTAATGGTGCCTTCTTTCATATCAATAATGGCACCAACAGTTCTAAGAAAAGGTCTTCCGAAAGTAATAGGACAAGAAGCATTGCATTCAACATCCAAAACATAGAAATCAATGGGGACATAGGCATTGTTAACCATAATAAGAACATCATTAAGACTCCCCATGAGTTTCTTTTTCGCATTATCATCAAGTGGGACATTCAAATAACAATCTTCAAGTGGAGGCAAATCAAGCATATCATAAATCCTTCTAGGCATAATAGAAACACTACTATCAAGATCACATAAAGCTTTAAAATCAAAGTCATTCACTTTCATATTAATGATGGGTTCCCAACCATCTTCTTGTTTTATTGGAATAGAAGCTTTACGTTTCATATTTTCTTCTTTAATCTTTATGAGAGCATTAGTAATGTGTTTTGTAAAGGCCATGTTCATAGCACTAGCATTAGGACTTTTAGCAAGCTTTTGTAGGAACTTAATAACTTCAGAGATATTGCAACCATGAAGATCAAAACCATACTTATCATCTAAAGTAGTAGAACTATTACTAGCCTCAACACTAGTGGTGGTGATAGTAGAAACACTAATGTTTCTAGCAATTTCATCTTCTCTTTCCCACTTAGCATGTAATTCAGCTAATAGTCTAACATTTTCATCAATTCTTACTTGTATGGCATTAGTAGCTGCAAAGGGATTATCATTAGTTTCAGGTTTAGCAGCCATTTTATTCATAGAAGATTGAGCTTCAGCCAAAGACGCTATATTTCTTTCAGCATTAGAGAGTTTTTCCTCAATAGTTTTGTTGAAAGCAGTTTGTTTACTAATAAAGTCCTTAATCATAACTTCAAGTTCAGAGGGTGCACTCCTATTATTGTTGTAAGAATTTCCATAAGCATTGCCATTGTTGGGAGGATATGGCTTATAATTGTTGTTACCAAAATTACTCCTATAAGCATTATTGCCAAAATTATTATTTCTTATGAAGTTCACATCAACTTGCTCTTATTGAGCAACCAAAGAAGCTAAAGGGACATTATTTGGATCAATATGGGCTTTCCCATTAACAAGCATAGACATAATAATATCAATCTTATCACTCAAGGAGGAAGTTTCCTCAACAGAATTTACCTTCCTACCTTGTGGAGCTCTCTCAGTATGCCATTCAGAATAATTAACCATCATATTGTCCAGAAGTTTTGTTGCAGCACCCAAAGTAATGGTCATAAAGGTACCTCCAGCAGCAGAATCCAATAGGTTCCTTGAAGAATAGTTCAATCCTGCATAAAAAGTTTGGACGATCATCCAAGCAGTCAATCCATGAGTGGGACAATTCTTTACCAAAGATTTCATTCTTTCCCAAGCTTGAGCAACATGCTCATTATCAGATTGTTTAAACTTCATTATTTCACTTCTCATAGATATAATCTTAGCAGGAGGATAGTATTTTCCAATGATAGCATCTTTGAACTTAGTCCAAGAATCAATACTATTCCTAGTTAAGGAATTCAACCATTCTTTAGCTTTTCCTCTCAAAGAGAAAGGAAACAATTTTAGCTTAATAATATCACCATCTATATCCCTATGCTTTTGCATCTCACAAAGTTCAACAAAGTTATTTAGATGGGCAGCAGCATCTTCATTACCAATACCAGAGAATTGTTCTCTCATAACAAGATTGAGCAAAGCAGGTTTTATCTCAAAGAAAGTATCTTCAGGCACAGATGGAGCAATAGATGTGCTCATAAAATCATTGTTGTTGGTGCTAGTGAAGTCACACAACTTAGTGTTTTCCAGAGTAGGAATTTTTTGTGTGTATTCAAATAAGAAAGCAAACTAGTAAAACTAATTTTTTGTGTGTTTTTGATAAAGAAACAAGCAAACAAAGCAAAAAGAAACTAAGCAAAACAAAAATAACAAAGTAAAGAGATTGGTTATGAGGGACTCCCCTTGTGAAGATGTCCTTGACTCCCCGGAAATGGCTCCAGAAAAATGCTTGATGGCTCAATGTTGATGTAGAGCTCGTTGGGAACCCCAAGAGGAAGGTATGATGAGCACAACAGCAAGTTTCCCTCAGTTATGAAACCAAGGTTTAATTGAACCAGTAGGAGCAAGGAAACACCCCAAAGGTGTTGCTAGCTGAGCCTTGGTAGGGCGCACTACCGGTGCTAGTAGCAACGTGGAGACCTGCACAACACAACCATAGAACTCTATCCCCAACTTGCGATGAGGTTGTCAATCTCACCGTGTTTTGCTGAAAACAAAGGATTAAACGTATCGAATGGAAAGAAGTAATAGTTTGCAGAAAGTAAACACAAAGCGATAGCAGTTTGTAGATTGTATGTAAAAGAAAGGACCGGGATCCATAGTTCACTAGAGGTGGCTCTCCTTAAGATAGATAACATGCTGGGTGAACAAATTACAACGGGGCAATTGACAAACATCGAGAAAGCATACAAGCATATACTAATCATCTTGACTCCTTTGAAACTTGATTGGGCATTACAACATTATACATAGACCGCCATCCAACTGCATCTATGACTAATAATCCACCTTCAGGTTATCATCCGAACCCCCTCCAGTATTAAGTTGCAAGTAATAATTAATTCTTTACAAATTTCCTGTAAAGTAAACAATACGATTGTTCTATGAACAAAGGATTGCTGTTTTCTCCCTAGTAGCAATAACACATCTAGTACCTTAGAGATTTCTGTCACTTCCCAGTTACGAGGCATGAACCCACTATCGAGCATAAATACTAACTCTTGGAGTTGCTAGCATCTACTTGGCCAAGATAGCTACTAACAACGGAAAGCATGCAAGATCACAAATAACAAAGACATGATAGAATCAATAATCAATCTGAAATAGAATCTCAATATCCATCGGATCCCCGCAAACACAACATGCATAATTACAAATAGATGATCTTGATCATGAACGGAGCTCACAAGATCTAGGCATGAAAGCACAAAGGAGGAGAACCAGCCATCTAGCTACTACATGGATCCGTAGTCCAAGGATGAACTACTCACGCATCACACCGGAGGCTTGCATGGTGATGAAGAAGGCCTCGTGGTGAATTCCCTCTCGGTGGTGCCGGGAAGAGCTTCAGATCCCTCCTGATCTAGGGATGGAGATGACGGCGGCTACAGACTCTTTCGTGGATTTTTGATCGAGCACTTAGGGTTTTCGTCCCGAGGGCATCTTATAGGCGGAAGGCGAGGCCGAGGGGGTGCTGGGGTCAGCCAGACCACCCCCTGGCATGGGCTAGGCCTGGTCGCGCGGCCAGGTGGTGTGGCCAGCCCCTAGCCCTTCTCCGTCTCGTATTCTAGCATCTGATGACTTCCGGAAAAATAGGCACTTTGGCTTTTGTCCCGTCCAATTCCGAGAATATTCATTTTCTGACTTTCCTGGAACCAAAAACAGCAGAAAAAAATTTGGTAATCGTGGCTCTTGTTAATAGGTTAGTCCAAGAAATCATATGAAAAGTACTCCAAAGTGTGGACAAAACACAAGAAAGTGGATAAAACCAAGCATGGAACAACAAAAATTATAGATACATTAGCAATGTATCAATGATATCCTAGATATTATAGGCATGTCATAGTGTGATAGTAGTGATGATTGTTCTCAGATAGGCATATGGATGCTATGTTGGTCTCATCATAGAACCCTTAAACAATCAATAAGTACCTATTATTCCTATTTCAAAGTAGAAGCCTCAGACTAAGGCCTCATTAGCAGCCACAGTTTGATTCTTAGTTAGAAGTCAAGTAGCAGATCATGTTGCTATACCTGACTACTATGCACACTTGATGTCTACGCACTTCTATTCTTGTAGACAGTTGTTGGGCCTCCAAGTGCAGAGGTTTGTAGAACAGCATCAAGTTTCCCTTAAGTGGATCACCCAAGGTTTATCAAACTCAGGGAGGAAGTGTTCAAAGGTATCCCTCTCAAGAAACCTTGCAATCAAGATACAAGAAGTCTCTTGTGTCCCCAACACACCCAATACACTTGTCAGGTGTATAGGTGCACTAGTTCGGCGAAGAGATAGTGAAATACAAGTGGTATAGATAATTATAAGTGGTAATGGTGATAGAGAATAGCTTGGTGGTGTGGAAAAGACTAAAGGCAAACTGAAATAAAGATGGAAGAAAGCAAACATGTAACAGATCTAATTGCAAACGGTGTTTCAATGCTAAGAAACAAGGCCTAGGGATCATACTTTCACTAGTGAACACTCCCATATAAATATATTCTTCTTTATGATACTACACTAAACTTGACATGGGTATACCCTACAGGTCCTCGAGCTTGGTATATACAGCCTGAATACAGCGGGAGCCCACGGTGTCACCAAGGCCCAAACAGAGGACTCGAGTAACTTAAGGACTCTCGATTGCTTGAAGAACAAGAAGAAGCTAAAGATAGAAAGTTCAAAGGGGAAAGCCCTAACCTGTAACCGACTCGACCTGTCACCCAAGACCTAGCCTATCTATATAAAGTCTAGGAGGGGGCGGAGAGGAGGACACACACAACCCTAGTTTCCACAACCCTCGCCAGATTGCATCTGCGCACCATGGTAATCCTCGATTCCTTTGATAATTCCACGAGCAGACAAGCAGGAGTAGGGACCTCTGCGAGGCCCAAACCTGGGTAAATCTTCGAGTCCCCCGTGTGCTTGTTTGGTAGCCGATAGATGCCTCCAGCGCTCCCTCCTTCTCCAAAACCCAAGTCCATAACAATGGGCATTGATGAGTTAAACCCTCGTCAATTGGTGTCGTCTGTGGGAAGTGGGAGTGCTAATGTTGCGGCTTCTTTGGCCCCATCAACCGCGATCTACAACTCTGCAACAGCGGAAATTCGCCAGCTCTTCGGCGCATTCGACTTCACCGTCCACACGCCGGCCACTCGCCCGTCTTTCGAGTCTGTGGGCGACGAAATCAGCCTGGCGATCGAGAGCTTCCGCTTCCAAGTTGGTCAGATGGGCACGCTTCGCATGCCTGACCAGCCGACGGTACCATCGATTGCTCCAGCATCGTGGTTCCCTCCACCGATCGGCACCCTTAGTGAGCCCCATACCTCGACAACTATCGAGAATACGGCCAGCAATAGCAGTTCCGAATCCGATCTGGCCATTAAATACGGAGCCTACGGTTCCGGATCTGAAAGTTGCGGAAGCAGCAGCTTCCCTAGTCACTTCATGTGCGCCGTCATCAACACGAGCGACACCTCCGGCAATCGCGACAACACAGGCAACAGTGGCCGTGAAACCGACCCGCCAAACGGCGGACCAACCAATGGCGGCATACCCAATGGCGGACCACCACCAAACGGCAGCCCCACTAACGGTGCCCCCGTCAACAATGGAGGAGCAGTCGAACCTCCAACCATGATCAACGAGCAAACTGGCGAACACGTCGTGATCAGGCTCAACGATCTTGAGTGGGCTCGTTGCCGCGAAGCCCTACGAGGCCATCCTCTACCCTTCGGCTCCCCGCAAGAACTGCTGATGGGCTACCACTGGCTCCTGAAAGAGGAATACAAGCACCAGCTACAAACAATCGCGCAACTCGAGGCACGAAAAAAGGCGGCTAATGAGTCAAGCCTCCGACGAGCTGGGCTCTCCTCCCACGGGGGATCCTCCTCCAAGTGCAACGAGTACATTGCCAACCAAAGACGATCTCGACTCGCCCACCTCACTAAACAAGAACGTGTAGAAGCCGCCAAAGTCCTCGACTTTGGCTCCATGATGGTGGATACGCGTGGAAATGTGCTCCCGAAAATGCCGCAAGCCGTGGTAACGGCGACCACCATGTACCTCCTCAATAACCAGCCGCCAGCTGGAGACCCTCGAGCTGCCATGCACCGATCCATGATTGCAGGCTTGGGGTTAATCGAGGCCGCCCTCGACAAAGAGCCGGCGCCAGAGCCAAAGAAAGGCAAGACTCTAGCAAAACGCTACTCCTCGCCCTCATCCAGCGACGACGGTCATGATCTGTCTTGACGTCGCCGCTCACGGCGACACGACCATGACTACGATGCGCGCGATGACCTCACACAGCGCAAGATCGATAAATCAAGGGCACGACGTGCCCGGTCGAATGACTCAGAAGACGAAGATGTGGAGCTCTATGGCACCAGATGCTTTAGTAGGGCCATCAGGCAAAAGCGAATGCCCAAGGGGTTTAAACTCCCGTTGGAAAACCCGAAGTTTGACGGCCTATAGGACCCGAAGATTTGGTTGGAGGACCACATCTCCTCCGTCAGGCTTCACGGCGGAAGTCGAAGCACGACTATGCAATGCCTACAGCTACAGCTCCAAGGTGCTGCCCGAGCATGGCTGAACAACCTCCCACGCGGATCCATTCGCAGTTGGGAAGAGCTGGTATACAGCTTCGTGCGCAACTTCAAGGGCACGTACAAACGGCCAGCATCAATCGAAGAGCTGAGATGCTGCCAGCAAAGATCGGGCGAATCGCTATGCTGCTATATCTAGAGGTGGTCCATCATCAAGAACTCCATAGAGAACATCTCGGAGGATCGCGCGATTGACGCATTCAACGGCGGCGTACGCCGCATAGAGCTCAGGGAGGAGCTGGGACGCTCAAAGCCCAAAACCATCGACCACCTGATGGAAATCGTGAATCGCTGGGCAGATGGAGAAGATTCGGTGAAAAATCGCGTTCACTCCGACGACGAGGCAGAACTCGATTGCATACGCGACCACCGAAGCAAACACCGCATGCGCATCTACGATGACCGCGACGACGTCAACATGGTCGCAGCCGTCTACGCCAACAGACGCGATGACAACCGCAATAGCGGCTACCGCAGCGGCGGATACCGCAACTCCGGAAAGACCACGCAAGTGTGGCAGCACCGCAATCGTGATGAGGCACCCGCAACATCCATTGAAGACAAGCTGTCTGGGCCATGCACTGTGCACTTCTACATCGACAAGCACGACATAAAGAAGAAGTCCAGCCACCTCCTCAAAGACTGCCACGAATTCCTCAAACTACATGAGGGGCTGGCTCGTATGAATCGCAGCGCAGTCGAAAGGGGCTACGGAGCCGCCCTAGGCGCCGTGGCACATCGTGTTCCGCCACCACCACCTGGACTACCCCCAAATGCAACTGCGCTGGACCAACACTAGGGAGGCGAACCATACTCACGGGCCAAGGGTACCATGATGATCCAAAAAGGACGCCCCTCGAATAGGGTGCAGAAGTCCATCACTCGCCAAGTCAACTTGGCCACAAACTCGCCATCATCTACCACTAAGTACCTCAGCAAGAGCGAGTCCTGCATCACCTTCAACAAGCGTGACCACCCGCGACAAGTACCCCGCCTAGGCCATTGTCCCCTCGTCCTCGAGGCACAAATTGGAGGCTTCGACATGAGTCACGTCTTTATGGACGGCGGAAGCGGCATCAACCTTATGTTCACGAGTAGCTTGCAAGCAATGAGGATCCCTCTGACCTGCCTAGAGGCCTCAGAAACAACATTCCACGGCATCGTCCCAGGCAAGGGCGTATATCCCCTAGGCAAAATCAACCTCGACGTCATCTTCGGCACGCCAAAAAACTTTCGGCGCGAGCGCATCGACTTCGAGGTCATCGACTGGCCCTCGCAGTACCACTGCATCCTCGGACGTGTCGTGTTCGCTAGGTTCATGGCAGTGCCACACTACGCCTATCTGCAGATGAAGATGCCAGGCCCTAATGGTGTCATCACAGTCAACGGGAGCTTCGAGAGATCCGATAGTTTCTACAGGGAATTCAACATAATCTCCTAGTCCTTCGGCATGCAGGAGGAACTCGCAAGACTAAAGGAGTCAACAGACAACAGTCTGCCTCCCCTGAGCCGGCCAAGTTCACCTGACCTATCTTTCGACTCATCGGTGCACACAAAGAAAGTTCAGGTCCACCCATCGGATCCTGCCAAGACGACCCTCATCGCTAACAACTTGAGTCCCGCATAGGAACTTGCGCTCATCGAATTCCTCCATGAGCACTGGGAAATCTTCGCCTGGTGTCCAGTGGACATGCCAGGAGTTCCTAGGGAATTCGCCGAGCATGCACTCAATGTCAACCCAGACACGAGGCCAGTCAAGCAAACAATTCGGCGATTGTCGGAACCAAGGGCAAAGGCAGTCGGAATGGAGATCGACAGACTCCTCGACGCCAAATTTATACGCGAGATCAAGGAAAGCACTTGGCTCGCCAACATGGTGCTAGTACCAAAAAAGGACACGGATATCCTGCGAATGTGCGTGGACTTCACCTCTTTGAATAAGCACTGCCCAAAGGACCATTTCCCGATACCGCGAATCGACCAGATCATCGACTCCACCACGGGATGCGAGCGCCTCTGCTTCCTCGATGCCTACTCAGGCTACAACCAGATTCGAATGAAGGAGGAAGATCAAGAAAAAACAGCGTTTACAACGCCTTTTGGTGTGTTCTGCTACAACACAATGCCCTTCGGGCTAAAGAACGCATGAGCCACCTACTAGTGGTGCATGCAGGCTTGCCTCAAGAACCAACTCGGTCGCAACATTCAAGTCTATGTCGATGACATAGTAATCAAGACCAAGGAGGAAGCTTCACTAATCGATGATTTGTGCGAAACCTTCGCCAACCTCGATCGCTACCGGATCAAGCTCAATCCGGACAAATGCGCCTTCGGCGTACCATCTGGGAAACTACTCGGGTACCTTATCTCCACGAGAGGGATCGAAGCAAACCCGAAGAAAATAAAAGCTATACTGGCCATGGAGAAGCCAAAAAACATAAGGGGCGTCCGACAACTAGCTGGGCGAATCGCGGCTCTCAGTCGATTTATCAGTCGCATGGGTGAAAAGGCACTGCCCTTCTACCAACTCCTCCGCAAAGCTGACAAGTTTGAGTGGACCAATGAAGCGCAGGAAGCATTCGAAGACCTCAAGCGCCTGCTATCCACCTCGCCAGTACTGGTGACCCCACAAGAAAGAGAACCGTTGTTGCTATACATGTCCGCCACCAACCAGGTGGTCAGCACAGTGCTCGTAGTCGAACGAGCCGAAGAAAACAAGGTCCACAGGGTACAGCGCCTAGTTTACTATCTCAGCGAGGTACTTACGCCAACAAAACAGCGGTACCCGCACTACCAGAAACTAGCGTACGACGTCTTCATGACGTTTTGGCGACTGCGCCACTACTTCCAGGAACACCCAATCATGGTAGTCAACGACGCCCCGCTTGGGCACATTGATGGCTCTGTGTATGGCGCTAGAAAAATGCTGGAGCGGTGTTGATGTAGAGCTCGTTGGGAACCCCAAGAAGAAGGTATGATGAGCACAGCAACAAGTTCCCCTCAGTTATGAAACGAAGGTTTAATCGAACCAGTAGGAGCAAGGAAACACCCCAAAGGTGTTGCTAGCTGAGCCTTGGCAGGGCGCACTACCAGTGCTAGTAGCAACGTGGAGACATGCACAACACAACCACAGAACTTTGTCCCCAACTTGCGATGAGGTTGTCAATCTCACCGTGTTTTGCGGAAAACAAAGGATTAAACGTATCAAATGGAAAGAAGTAAAAGTTTGTAGAAATTAAACACAAAACAGTAACAGTTTGTAGATTGTATGTAAAGAAAAGGACCGGGATCCATAGTTCACTAGAGGTGGCTCTCCTTAAGATAGATAACATGCTGGGTGAACAAATTACAGCGGGGCAATTGACAAACATCGAGAAAGCAACACATGCATATACTAATCATCTTGACTCCTTTGAGACTTGATTGGGCATTACAACATTATACATAGACCGCCATCCAACTGCATCTATGACTAATAGTCCACCTTCAGGTTATCATCCAAACCCCCTCTAGTATTAAGTTGCAAGCAACAGATTATTGCTTTACGAACTGCATGTAAAGTAAACAATACGATTGTTATATGAACAAAGGATTGTTCTTTTCTCCCTAGTAGCAACAGGACATCTAGTACCTTAGAGATTTACATCACTTCCCAGTTACGGAGGCATGAACCCACTATCGAGCATAAATACTAACTCTTGGAGTTGCTAGCATCTACTTGGCCAAGATAGCTACTAACAACGGAAAGCATGCAAGATCACAAATAACAAAGACGTGATAGAATCAATAATCAATCTGAAATAGCATCTCAATATCCATCGGATCCCCGCAAACACAACATGTAAGAATTACAAATAGATGATCTTGATCACGAACGGAGCTCACAAGATCTAGACATGAAAGCACAAAGGAGGAAAACCAGCCATCTAGCTACTACATGGATCCGTAGTCCAAGGATGAACTACTCACGCATCACATCGGAGGCTTGCATGTTGATGAAGAAGGCCTCCAGGGTGAATTCCCCTCTCCGACAGGGTGCCGGGAAGAGCTTCAGATCCCTCCCGATCTAGGGATGGAGATGACGGCAGCTACAGACTCTTTCGTGGATTTTTGATCGGGCACTTAGGGTTTTCGTCCCGAGGGCATCTTATAGGCGGAAGGGGAGGCCGAGGGGGTGCTGGGGTCGGCCAGACCACCCCCTAGCATGGGCCAGGCTTGGCCGCGCGGCCAGGTGGTGTGGCTGGCCCCCAGCCCTTTTCCGTCTCATATTCTGGCATCTGATGACTTCCGAAAAATAGGCACTTTGCCTTTTGTCCCATCCAATTCCAAGAATATTCATTTTTTGACTTTCCTGGAACCAAAAACAGCAGAAAACAGGCAACTAGCACTGTGGCTCTTGTTAATAGGTTAGTCCAAGAAATCATATGAAAAGTACTCCAAAGTGTGGACCAAACACAAGAAAGTGGATAAAACCAAGCATGGAACATCAAAAATTATAGATACATTTGCAATGTATCAACATCCCCAAGCTTAACTCCTCATTCCTCGAGTAGGTAAGTGATAAAAAGAAAGAATAATTTTTGAGGTGACATGCACCATCAAAGACTTGATCAAAGTATTTGTAAAACATTCAAAGCTGGGATCATAGTACTTCAATCATAACATGAAAGACAAAGTTCTAGCAATAAGACAAAGAAACTATGATGCAACATGAAAAGGCACAAACAAAAGATTCATGAATAACAATGCTTTGCAAGACGTTTATTTGTTTCACATAAAGAAAACATAGCATAATAGTATTCAGCTTGTCCCTCAATAGAGTAGCAAATATAAATGCATAGGAAACCTTCAAAGTTCATAAGAGTGACTAGATACAAATAGTTTAAAACAAGCAATATCAAGTTATGCATCAATCAACTAGTCTCGGGACAATGCACATAGAACTAAGAATGGCCACTATGCTCTCAAAGTATGTGCATAAAGATAGAAGGTGGAGACTCAATATAATGGTGGAAGAAAGGCCTTTTTATAAAAGGAAGTAGGGATTCAAGTCTCATAAGAGCTTCCAAAAATTATGGTACTTATAGCTTTCAGCTCTCATTGCCCCTATCATAAGCATCTTTAAGGTGATTAAGGTTAAAGTGACACAACTAAGAGGATATGCTTGACAAGTTATAAACCAAAATCTCATGTCCCTTACTTATGTAGACCGATCCTCATGCTACTCAACTTTAGTCACAAGTAAGCTCTTGTCATTGTAAGTACATGTGTATCATTAAGAACCGCCAACGGGGTACCCCTTGCACATGATACGGGAGCTTTCCCATAATCAAAATGACAAGGAAAGCAGACAATGAGCATCTCAGCGATCTTTTTATTTGCTATTTGCAAAGGTTTTTTATTGAGGATGCTTCATAGAGTGCTCATTATGGTGATGTTGCAAGTTTCCACCATGATTAGGCATGGCTTAGGCTAGCGGCCCAGGCGTTTCTCTAACACACATACAAACTCCATGATCTTACAAGTTCCACTTTTATTTCACACCGCCGAGATCCGTAAGCAAAAGAACATGATTTCAACGGGGTACAAAGTACAAGTGCAATGTTGAAAGCGTTCCCCATGATACATGGTTCTGCTAATTTCAACTTATAAAGCGCAAGCATATACGCAACAAAGAAGGACCCAATGGTTCAAGTTTATTAGATGCAAAAAAGTAAAGTATGCCATCAAGTTCGTGAGAGCTTTATTCACTAGTTTTCTCATAACAAGTTTAATTTGGAAGGTAAACAAAAGCATGAATATACTTGGAATAGCATAAGCTAGTAGGTAGGTATGGTGGACTCTTTGGAATATACTTGGAATAGCATAAGCTCTAACCCGGAGTAGGCCACCCTGGTCAGTGAGGAACTGTGAGGATACCCGGAAAGTATATCCCCAACAGCAGCCCCCGGAGGCCTCCAAGATCCAAAGTCGAATTTATCATCGTCTAGATTGATCTTCGGCTTGCAGAATCTTGAAGGGTTCCTGAAACTTCACAACAAAAAATACGATCCGGGTCTTAAAAATAAGTTGGACCTATCAACAGGTTACTCGGATTTTCCAGCTTGATTTCAAACTAAGTAGGAACTTGATCTCTAACGCCACCTGACACAAGTCATGGTCAAGTCACGTCATCTGACAGGCATTCCATCAGCACGACTATTGGTGGGTCCACGGCTCGCGGAACCGAGGCGCCGTTTTAATGCATGCGCGGAGATCGAGGCGACGTAATCATTGCGTGGGACCTTCCTAGTTCCTTCCATGATGCGTGGCGGTTACACTGTAGCATTTGCACGAATCTTGGCGCAATTAGGTGGATATAAGGGGTTAGGATTTCTTCCTTCTCCTTCCACCAGTCCTTTGCCTTTTCTTCTCCTCCCAATCTCCCTGCGCGCACAGAGCTCCCCCGTTCCTCCCCCACAGAACTCCTAGCGTCGCCCCTTTTAGGTCAACTGCTCGCCGGAGAAATGGCTTCATATTCTTCCTTCGGCTTGGCGGCGGCGGCGACGGCGGAAGCGGTGGCGGAGAAAGAGATCTTTCGCGGGCTCTGGATTCCCTGCGCACTCAATGAGGAGGGCCTCAAGAACATGGAGAAGGAGGGGCTTCTTGCCGCCGGCGACTGGCGGAGCGGCTTCGAGGAAACCGTCCCAAACCCGTGCGACGGCGAGCGGGTCCACTTCGGCACCCACCTCGACAGAGGTTTGTCGTTTCATCCCTCGGAGTTCTTCTCCGAGATGATTGATCATTACGGATTTCAACTCCATCATCTTCCTCCCAACTCTCTTTTAGAGATGAGCGCGTACGCTTTGTTGTGTGAGGGCTTTCTCGGCATTAGGCCGAGTTTGACTCTTTTCCGGTACTATTTTCATGTCCAGAGAAACTCCATTACCGCCGGTGTTCCTTATATCACCGGCACTATTAGTTTTTCGCTTAGACGCGAGCGTGCATATCCCAAAATTCTAGCTAGTGACTCGGTCAAACAATGGCCAGCCACGTTTTTCTATCATAGGGATATTCCGGCTCCCGGCAAAGCCACTGCTTTGTCGGCTTTCATTGACGGAGCCGCCATGGCCCAACCATCCTGGGATGAGGCTGCTCTAGCTCTCACCGACGATCTGATCCTCGCTAAGAGGCGGATCGAATATTTGATCAAACACAAGGATCTGAAGGGATCCGACTTGGTCTAGTGCTGGGTCTCACGTCGGATCTAGCCCCTCCAGTACCACGGAACCCGACTGATGCATTCCATCACGTCGTCTCTGAAAGACTCCCTCCGCACTAGCTCCAAATCCTTCACCACACAGGGCTACATAAGCCAGATCAAGTGGCTGATTAGGGAGCGGATTGAGAGGAGAATCCTGGAGGTTTCTCTAGACATGCACACGGCGGATAACCTCGTAGTGCCGGTAAGCTTCTATCAGTACACCTTTTTATGTGTCTCAACATTTGAGTTATAGTGCAATGCTGATATGTTTTCTTCTTTTCAGCTTGCTGACCTCCCCGAGTCGGAACTTGCTCCACTCGAAGGATATCCTCCGAAGTTCTCTCAGGAGGTAGAAGTGGTCCCATTGCTGGATCTTGCGCTCAAGAAGCGCAAAGCTCCGACAGTGGTTGTTGGCACAAAGGAGGTGCCCGTTGGGAAGAGGTAACTTTCAATCACAATTTTCTGCCTTTGTACTTTACTCGAATTTCTTTCTGAGATGTAATGTTTCCGACTTTACTACATTCTCAGAGCAAAACCGCTCCTCAAGGGCAAAGGGAAAGGGATTCCTTCGAAGCCGCTGTGGCAGACGAAGCTTACGATAGCTTCTCCTGCCATGGCTCCTCCGACTCCTGCCCCTCAACCTTCTGCAACGCCGGTGATCTCTCCAGATGCCGCAAAAGATCCGGCTCCTTAAACGGAGCCTGCGAACCTTGGGTCGCAAACTGACATCACCATGGCTGAGTCAGATTTAGATAAGGGTGAACCCTCTTTGGGTAATGATCCCTCGGCAGAAACCTTCGCCGAAAACCTTATCAACAATCCGGGACTTGCCAAGTTTGGCCTGTCTCGGAAATCTGCTGAAGAAATCCAGCGGCTCGCCAAGCAATGCTTGGAGAAAAGAACCTTATCTACCGAGGAAGAAGCGCAAGAAGCAGAGGACGTCAAGTTCTCCGACCTTCTCGCTCAAGTGCGCCTTCGCGACGAGAGGATTAGGACTGGCGAGCTTCCAACAACCCTAGTGATTCCTCCGACTCTCGCCGAAAAGGTGGCCGCTGAAGTGAACGCGGGTTTGGATAAACTCACCCGCAAACAATATGTAAGTCGGAATTCCAACTCCTATTTTTTCCATTGTTTTATATCATATCCTCTAGCCCCCAGCATGAAGTAGGATATATAATCCGGGTTTATGCTTCATTAGGATGCCAAAGAACGAACTAGTGTAACCCCCAAGGCTCGTGCTGATATTTAGCAAAAATATTAGCCCGAGTCTTAAGTACCTTTCTAATTTGGGTATTCTGACTTACAGAAAGTATGTTCCTATAATCAGGATTTATTGAAGAATGTCTGTGAAAAGCGAAGAGATATCAAAGCTCTCCGGCTTAAAAATGCTGAACTTAAAGTTGCCAAGAATGAGGCCGAAGGTAAACATTCTGGGACTCAAACCTTGTCTTTGTATTTTCAATTCCGAATTTTTTCTGAACGGTTGTTCTTTTTGACTTACAGTGCTGGTGAAACAATCCGTCGCCATGATTGAAGAGGCCGAGAACCTCAAAACCTTGGTGGTGGAGAACAAGGAGCTTCGCTAAGAGCTGGACCACCTCAAGGAAAATCATGAAAAGAGCATAGCTCAAGTCCTTGAATCCTCCTCCATGGCTACTGAAGAGCGTGATCGCAAGATCGCTGCTCAAGATAAAATAATATCGAACCTTAAAAATGAGCTTAGCAGAGAGAAGGACATGTCCCAGGCGCTCTGGGCTGAACTCCAGAGTCTCCGGGAGGAGAAGACCAAAATTGACGACGTCATTTTCGGTATGTTCCATCTATCTGACTTGTCTCTTTCTTCGACTTTTATCAATGTCAGATTTTTCTTAACTTGTTTTGTGTATAGGTCCTCTGAACTTGATGGACTCTTCCTCCTCCGAGCCCCGCACCCACTGGCTTACCCAAGTCGGTGACCTGCTTCATGACTTCCGCAAGTCCCTTGAGGACATCGGTGAAGCTCTCAAGATTCCGGACATGCCAAGCATGTCGGATTTTTAGGTGCGGGACAAGGCAAAGGAGATATCGCAACTTGTTCGGGATTGGAACATGTCCTACACGCGGACTGCTGCGCAGAACGCTCTCACCATGGTCATGAGCCACCATGGAAACATGGAAATATGACAAGTGACCAGAGGGTACTGCAAAGTAAAGACTAGAATAACCAAAGTAACCAAAGTAAAGACTAGAGACTTTAGAGTTATACCCAAGGGTAGCAATTTTTAGAATCAGAAATCTAAACCAGAACGAACATGAGCATAAAGTACTTTCAAGCATTCTAGGATTTTCGACTATGACATGATCATTCAGAAATAAGATGGTAAAAACTTCTCAGAAAAACTTGAGACAACCAAAACTTTTATTTCTCACAGAACATGTACATATATATGTTTACAAAGAAGGATAAACTAAGAATAAAAGGGACGTAGATGAGTAATATTCCTCGGTCTATCTAACTCATCCGGATTTGTACTGCCTCTAGCTCTCTTTCTCTTCTTAGTAGCAGGTCTTTCTTTGACTGGTCTCATGTCAGTTAAGTAGTACGATCCATTGTGTAACACTCGACTAACTAAAAAGGGCTCTTCCCATACAGGGGAAAGTTTGTGCTTTCTTTGTTGCACAAGCCGAAGAACCAAATCACCTTTATTGAAAGATCTATTTCGGACTCTCTGGCTATGATATTTGCGTAACTTCTGCTGATAGGCTGTATATCTCATTTCAGCAACGGCGCGAACTTCTTCGACTAAGTCGAGACCATTTTGTCGAGAAATCTCGGCATCCTCTTTGATATACATGGCCACTCTAGGAGAAGTATGAATCAAATCACTAGGAAGAACTGCTTCTGCGCCATAGACCAAGAAGAAAGGTGTGTATCCTGTTGACCTGTTTGGAGTTGTTCGTAAACTCCAAATTACAGAGGGTAAGTCCTCTGCCCAAGCCCCCGCAGCACGTCGTAGTGGTGCTTCGAGTCTCGGTTTTAGGCCTTGTACAATTAAACCATTTGCTCTTTCGACTTGTCCGTTAGCCTGTGGATGTGCGATTGACGCAATGTCAAGCCGGATATTTTGCTCGTTGCAGAATTCAGCCAATTCTCCCATAGAAAAGTTACTCCCATTGTGCGTGATAATGCTATGCGGATAACCATACCGGATTATAACATCCTCGACAAATCTTTTGGCTATTGGTCCATCACAACTAGTGACAGGTTTAGCCTCAATCCATTTGGTGAATTTATCCACCATCACTAAGAGGTGAGTAAATCCACTTGGAGCTCGTTTAAAAGGTCCTACCATATCAAGCCCCCAGACTGCAAAGGGCCATGTTATAGTTATTGTTCGTAGCTGATCAGCCGGAACATGAGCTTGCTTGGCGTACTTTTGGCAGCCTTTGCATGTCTTGACTAATCGTTCGGCATCTGCCTGAGCTGTAAGCCAGAAAAATTCGTGTCTAAAAGCTTTTGCCACTAAAGATTTGGCTGCAGCGTGGTGACCACACTCGCCTTCATGGATTTCTCTTAAGATTTCCACTCCTTCTTTCGGAGATACACAGCGCTGAAAACCCCCAGAAACACTCTGTTTATGGAGCTCACCTTTAACAATAGTATAGGCTTTTTCTCGTCGGATAATCTGCCGGCTCAGCACCTCGTCTTCGGGTAATTTGCCATCTACCAAATAATCGAGGTAGGGTTGAGTTCAGCTGGGAATTACAGCCAGGACTGCTGTCAAAGGTGAGTCGCATTTGGTCGGATATTCCTCATCTACTCCCTTTATTGAGGGAACTTTGATGTGCTCTAAAAAAGCGCCATCCGGGACCTCTTTCCGCGCAGAACCTATCCAAGATAGTGCGTCTGCTTCCTCATTTTCTGCTCGAGGGATGAGTTGAACTTCAAACCCTTCGAACGATCTAGATAGATCATCCACGACAGCTTTATATGCTGCCATGCGTTTACTTTTGTTACAAATATCTGACACTTGCTGAGCAACAAGATCCGAATCTCCGTAACACATCAAATGTGCATGAAACAATAAAAATGAAGCGTTTGGAAGAAACCTGGGATTTTTATTGATGAAGAAGGGGATGCCTTGGGCATCCCCAATCTTTAACGCTTGTACTTCTTGGATATTTCTTGGGGTGACACACGTGGCATCCCCAAACTTGAGCTTTAGTCCATCCTTCATCTCATTACTCATTCCTTCCATACACCTGAATTTTTTCCTTCATACAAAACATCACACAATCTCTATTAGCAATATTAGTGCACATCAAGATAATAAGTCTTAAGGTTCAGTTTCAACACCAATAAAACTTCCATTAAAACACAAGCTACTGTAGCACTTCCCTCAAAAATCTCAATTCTCCAAAAGAACTTAAAAAAGGAACCAACAAAAAGCAAACGCAAATAAAGGCAGAAATCTGTCAAAACAGACCAGCAGGTAAAGATGAATTTTTTTGAAGACCTTCTGTTGCTCAAATCGCAAAGTGTTGAACTAATGAAAGTTAGATAACAACCTGGGGAAGAAGAGCAAAAAATCACGCCTCAAAAGGACGTACAAAGATTTTATACGAATTTTTACGGTGAAGCACAGAAATCTGTTTCGGGACAGCAACTTTCCCAAGCATTACTTCTCTCTTATTAGAGGTTACTCTTGGCACAAAAAGCAAATAAAAAGGATAAGGAGCAGTTATTACTAAAGTAATAACTTTCAAGACTCATCTAAAACTTTTGGGTTATCTCCCAATAAGTACTTTTCTTTAACGCCTTTAAGTTAGGCATGATAGTTTGAGAAGATGCTCACATAAGAAATATGAATTGAAGTAAAAGAGAGCATCAATAAGGAAATTCAAAGGACATTTAAGTCTAATCCACTTCCTATGCATAGGAATCTTATAAAGAAACAAGTCATGAAAGCACAAAGCAACAAGCATAGAAAAGCAAAAAAAGTGCAACTTCAAGACTTTCAACAAAAAGATGGGAAACTTAATATTATTGAGATACATAAAACCATGTTTCCCTCTCTCATAATAACTTTCAGTAGCATCATGAATAAAATTAACAATATAACTATCACATAAAAAAATTTAATCATGAGCCACATGCATATAATAATTATTACTCTCCACACAAGCATAGTCATTCTTATTAATTATAGTGGGAGAAAATTCAACAAAATAGCTATCATTATTATTCTCATCACCATAATCATCAAATATAGGAGGCATATTATAATCATTAATTTTCTCCTCAATAGTAGGTGGACTGAAAATATCATATTCATCAGTGTAATCATCATATATTGGAGGCATAGTATCATCAAAGTAAATTTGCTCCTCCATGCTTGGGGGACTAAAAATATCATGCTCATCAAAACTAGCTTCCCCAAGCTTAGACTTTTCCATAGCATTGGCAATAATGGTGTTCAAAGTATTCATACTAATAACATTGCTATTAGCATGCAAATAAAGTTCCATAGGTTTTTTAATTTTCTCTTCAAACGCTTCATGTCCTAACTCAAGATAAATACTATAAAGCTCTCTAATTTTGTTGTTGTTTTCCATTAAGCCTAACTAGTGAAAACAAGAAACAAAAAGACAAAATTGCAGAATCTAAAGGAAATAACTTCGAGCACTCACACCGGAGGATGTGAGTACCTTTTACCTTACCTCCCCGGCAACAGCGCCAGAAAATAGCTTGATGTCTACGCACTTCTATTCTTGTAGACAGTTGTTAGGCCTCCAAGTGCAGAGATTTGTAGAACAGCAGCAAGTTTCCCTTAAGTGGATCACCCAAGGTTTATCGAACTCAGGGAGGAAGTGGTCAAAGGTATCCCTCTCAAGCAACCCTGCAATCAAGATACAAGAAGTCTATTGTGTCCCCAACACACTCAATACACTTGTCAGGTGTATAGGTGCACTAGTTCGGCGAAGAGATAGTGAAATACAAGTGGTATGGATATAAGACAATGGTGCTAGAAAATAGCTTGATGGCGTGGAAGAGACTAAAGGCAAACTGAAATAAAGATGGCAACAAGCAAACATGTAACATATCTAGTAGCAAATGGTGTTTCAGTGCTTACAAACAAGGCCTAGGGATCATACTTTCACTAGTGAACACTCTCACATAAATATATTCTTCTTTATGATACTACACTGAACTACTCTCCGGTTGGACACTCTAATCCATGGTAGGGCTATAACAACAGACCTCAAAGTTCACTTTCCCCATCTAGATAACCCCACACCGTCACCTTGAGCACTAGATGGTTCAAAAAAACACCACAATTTCATAGAAACATCCAGCTCCAAATATAACTCATAACAAGTATTTGCAATCTCTAGCCTAAGTGCCACCATGGTGTGCACACTGTCAACGTCACACACATGGGGAGAGCACATATCTATTAAAGCACTTGAGTAGCAAGGTAGATCTATAGATTACAAGCTCATGATCTCAATAAGATCATGCATAGAGAGATGAACACATAGCTACCGGTAGAACCCTTAGCCTCGAGAGAGAACTACTCCCTCCTCATCATGGGAATCAGCAACGACGATGGAGATGGTGGTGGAGATCGATGGAGATGGCTCCGGGGGCACTTCCCCATCCCGGCAGGGTGCCGGAACAGAGACTTTCTGTCCCCCGAATCCCCCTTCGGTGGCGGCGGTGTTGTGGAACTTTTCATGGATTTCTGATTGACCATTTAGGGTTTTTGCATCGGGAGGCATCTTATAGGCGAAGAGGCAAGGTCGGTGGGCGGCCAGGGGGGCCACACCACCTGGTGGCACGGCCAGGGCTAGCCCGCGCCACCATATGGTGTGGCCACCCTGTGGCCCCTCTCCGTCTCGTCTTCTGGCTCCATGAGTCTTCCGGTAAAATATCGACTTTGGCTTTTGTCCAGTCCAATTCCGAGAATATTGATTTTCTGACTTTCCTGGAACCAAAAACAGCAAAAAATAGGCAACTGACACTGTGGCATCTTGTTAATAGGTTAGTCCAGAAAAGTGTATAAAAGGTACTCCAAAGTTGGAACAAAACATAAGAAAGTAGATAAAACCAAGCATGAAACATCAAAAATTATAGATACGTTAGCAACGTATCAACACTCAGTTGAGGCACCACAATAGAATGTCATACAGCAGAAGCCCCTTAATTATTTGGCAACATGACTATTAAGTCAATATGTTCTAGTCTCCTCTTCCAGTAATCAAGTGAAACCTCTTAAATCATTTTCCTAGCTAAATCAAACTAGGAATCATTAAAAAATACAAGTATATCCATTAGGGGACTATGATCATTACTGAACCATAGGTTCATATCACCATGTATATTTCCTACATGAAGCCAAATCCATCATCTATCATCTGCAAATCATCATGGAGTATTAAATCACCTTCCTAGAGAAATCACCTAGGAATCATATTTCCAGTGTAAAACTGTTTAATCAGGTTTCTATGAACAGGATAGCCAGAGCTATTATCTCAAAATAAAGCATCAACTACAAGTCCTTTACTGTGATATGTTCTGTCGTATAGGAAGCACATTCATAAGCTAGACATTTTCAAATTCAGTAGCAAACATCACTTCTAATGTTAACAAGTGAGATTTAGCTAACCACACTAGTCATGGATGAATCAATCATCCAAGTTGAAGCATGAAATCTAACCAAATGGCACCATAGCATACTTAGAAATCTTTTTGTAAGAATACAGTGTTACCTTAGCTAACAGATGTTCAGTAAACATCATTGAAGCAATGATTCAAAGATAATTCCTTGTTTCCAATCACAAGATCAGACAGTAGTAAATGAAAGAACATGCACTCTCCAAGCACTAGTAAAATACTACTAGGAGCATAGAAATTTACAAGGTTCAACCCAGTCCTAAATGGAATTAGAAACCAAAGTAAAATCTCAAGAATCCAATTCTTATTTCATGAACATGGTCAGTCATAAGGTGCTGAGAAGCCTTAGTGAGAGAGAAGGCTGAGGAGAGGGTAATAGAGGGGAGAAAAGCACCTACCTAGGGCGATAGTGGCTCACCGAGGAGAAATTTGATGGTGGAGATGAGGCAGACGGTGGCGGCCGAAGAAGGTAGCTACGTCACGGTAGCACAGAGAGCGCGGTGGCACTCGACCTGCGCCAAGCCGCAACCTGTAGCTCACCGGTGTTGAGCAGGGAGCTCCTGGCTCCAAGCAGCCATGAGCATGGCAACCGCAACACCACCACACTAACCCAGCCCGTGTCCTTGCCACTAGAGAACTTCACCGGACCACCAACAAGCGGCATGATGGAAATGACCGGAACCCTAGCACTAGTGAGGGGTGGATGCAGTCAGATGCAAGAACTACATCCAAATCGAGTTGGAGGGCCAGGTTGGCCAAGAAGAGGCGGAGCTTCCGTGACCAACGGCGACGACCGCAATGGCCTGACAGGCCGGAATCGAGTCGGAGATGGCGGCGCCTGGCAACGTCGCAAGAGGGGGGAGAGGTGCGAGTTCGTGTGTGGTGTGTGTGCGTAAGGGGTAGGGTGGGCCGGGGCGGAGTGCCATGAGCCTGTCCTAGCCGGGACGGGCCGCCCGAGGCGGCCAGCCAAACAGGCTTCAGCTGGACCCTTTGGGCCCAGTTCTAAAAGAGAAAAAGAAAAAAATCAATTGAAGAGAAAAATAAAAATTACCAAATTGCCCTAGGATGTGTAAAGCTCTAGAAAAATATAGAAAAAATCCTAAATCTATAATAACTAAATAGGTGATCCCCACTAACCTATTTCTCTCAACATGCAGCTATGCCACCTCAGCGGTCCCGCCAAATCACTTAACCGGCGTCCACGTCATCCCTGCATGTAGACCAAGTGCGCCCGCCGTTTTCCTGCCGTGATGCCTTACCGACCTCCAAACTTCATCGCCGCATTCCTGGCTTCTAAAATCCATCGATATCTTCCTGTCTTCCAAACGACATCACTTCCCCTTCCGATTGTCCCGATAGGAACCGCCAGTCGCACTTATATCCAGCCTCTCTGCTGCCCCGTGATCCAATCTACCTTTGCCTTCCCATCACCATTCCCTCTCCCCTCTCAATCTCTTTTATACGAGCAGCTGACTCCATCTACTTCATCTTGCCATCGCAGGTTGACGCAGTATGCTCAAGGAAGATGACGCCCTTTTGAATCCGATTGCCCTCCATGTCAAACGTGTAGTTCCTCACTGTCCAGGTCTCCTGCCTTTCGCGGTTGCATCTGCTTCATTCTTTCCTGCCTCATTTGGTTCAACATCACGAGGTTTCCAGCGCGGGTGGTTGCCGACCACACCATGATGCCATCGTCGCCGACCAGCAAAGTTGCAGACCTGATCAGTAAATTGTCCTATCCCATGGGATCTTATTAACCTGATGCTGTGTTTATTAGTCCCTGATCTCTCGATTGGTAGATGCTCTCTTTCTGCTTGATTTTTTCATGTATTAAATTCTGATTATGTGCAAGCGATCCTATTTCTTTCGCACCTACTCCATTGTGTAGTACTATTTTTTTTGTATTGGGACAATTGAATGCTTCAGGACGCTTATCTATATGAGTTTATACAGGATGAAAGATACTGATGCATGAAAAAGCCCCTTCTAACATCCTGACGATGTGTGATCACAATTATGTTTCGTATTTCTTAATTTGGATAGTAGATTCTTACCTAACAGTATGTATTTTGTTTGCAGGTAGCTATTTAATTTGTTACGGATATCACAAAATGAAAGAAACCGTACGGTGCCAGAGCATATTAGATTTCCTTTTGTCAAGCCAAATGAATATTTATGTGTTCTCAAATGTATATAACCCGTAATCTGGTAATGTTAATGGATCTCTACATCAACCACTCAATTCATATATGGGAACAACCAGAGAAATGCAAAAGATACTTGGCAAAATATTATTTCTTTGGATTTTATCTTATATTACACCAAATACCATTTTCATTTCGGTCTCCACAAATATATTTATACATTATCGCAGCAACGCGCGGGGTATCATCTAGTATATATAATATAACAAAAAGACCACAAAAATAATATCTACCTAGGAAAAATATAGATTCACTTATTTAGGTAAAATAAAATACAACCAAGTATTAAGACTACTTGAATCTTAAGTGAAATTTCATAAAATAAGTTAAAATCAATAAAGAACATTTTGTGTATATAAATAAATCTACTATTTCATAAAAATACTAACTTAATTTTTTACAAATAAAACTTGAAGCAAATATTTAAAGACATATAATCCTTTGTGAAATTTTATAAAAATAAGTATAATACTTAAAAATAAATAAAAATCATTTTTAAGATCCTTAATAAATATTGTTTACTAGAAAAATACTAAATATATTATTCCAAAGGTTTTTAAGTAATAAATCCTTATGTGTTATATAAATACCTATTTTATAAATTCTTTAGAAACATTTCTTAAATAAGAAATAATCACAATTTGACATAAAACCTTAAATCTTTTATATTCAAATACTAGTTTCAAAACCATAACTTGGATCTATACAAAACTTAAGTGAAAACTATTAACCCAATAAAACTCTTTTAAAATCATAAATCCAAGTTAAACCAATAGTTTTAATTAAGTTTTAAATATCATTCATTTATGATAAAAGTAAATGATCTTTACCTCTTAACTCAATCATGCTTAACATGATCTTGAAAACCTAACACATTAATGATATTAGCTAAATTTGCTTTCTTTAATAAGCCAAATCAATTTCATAATAACAAATCACATTGAAACTCATCATTCGCTTGTATACTTTGCATGTTAAACACTTAAATGCTTTGTAGATATATTTACTTATGGAGTAAACATTAGAAATAACTAACTCTTAAGAGCATCACTTAAATTGAACTCATTCACATTATTGGGAAATTATCTCGGGATTTTACTAAATGCATTACATTACTTATGCATCAACATATTGCTTCTTTAAACATTAATTCTTACCGGACCAATGATGTTGTTTTCAGATATTGGATCTTATATCATCTCGAAGACCGTGATTGCATAACTTTGTAATCACAGAAGGCAAGTTCACACTTGCTCATGTCGTTTCGTTATTTTTTATCAAATACTTGTAACTCAAATGTTGTCATCACCTGCATTTCAAAAAGGTCTGAAAACACTATTTTCATAATAATATGATTATGAATTATTTACCAAACAGTAATAATCTGTTGATACAGTTCCAGTGGTAAAGGAACATAATATCTAGGACTTAACAACCAATGTCGCCAGTGATTCTAGCGTTGTATATTACGTGTTAACCATGAGACTTGGAATGGGACGGGAAAGTCAGTTGTATCTTCTTCTTTTCGCATGGACGGATGACCTTATCGTGTGGCTATAGATTTCTCGTGGAGAATCTAGCACATGGGTGGGACCCCTTAGTTTTCCATGATATTGGTGTCTAGATTATCTATGAGCGGCTGCCGGAGGTATAGTCGGACCTTTATGGAGCTTGCTAGGGGCACAACCGGCTCATACAGTCTTCAGGGGCCTATCAGAGTTATGGCTTGTCCGAAAGGGGCTTAACAGAGGTATGGCTTGGCCTGAGAGATCGTGTCTTCATGCGGGGTCGTGGAGAGGGTGGTGATTGGCTTGGATCTTAGACTGGGCCCCATACTAAGGAAGTATGGACAAGCTCATGATTTGGATGTGTAACAAGGCTAAGATCTCTTATGGGTAAAGTAACACACCTATGCAGAGTGTAAGAATTGTACGTAACATGTTACTCCCTATTACAGGAAGGAGCTACGAACGCGGCAGGAAAGGAACTCCACGAAAGTTCTAGTAAACCTATGAAGGCTGGCGGACATAGCTTTTCAGAATAAAAGCAATCTTTGAAAAAATGTTTACGAAAACCTGCATTGCCTATGACCTGGTTTGTGGCTGTATATAGTGCATCAAACACTCTTTTTTAGTGAACTTGCTGAGTACGCTCGTACTCACCTGTACCTTCTTAACCCTTGCTAGATTCTAAAACCAATGAAGACGACGTCAACACCAACTCATCCTCAACAAATCATCATTGAGAGTTCAAGTTCTTCAAGGAAGTCAATGGAGTTAACATATACATCTGCTGAAGTGAAGATGAAGTGTAGCATCCCAAATGTCTAACATTGTAATGCTACACGGTTTCAATCAATATAATATTACCCCTACATAGTAATTAATGCATCATCATAATATCATGCTCATGTCATCATGCCACATTGCATTTGCGTATCATATTAAAACCTATTTTCATTTGGTTCTTCTCTTCATATTGCATTGTCTCTTTAACAATTTGCTTCTTGATATACTGTATTTGTTTCTTGATTATTATGATATGCCTAAATTGAGTTGAGAGCATCTCTTTTAAAATCCTTCCACCTACTAACTTGATAACGCCAACTTCCTTTTTGATACCATCTATCTCTACCATATCTTATATATGTGGGTATTGTATATTTATCTGGGCATTTTAATTCTTAGCTCACATATAGATTCATATGGATCTTGTTCTTCTTTTTCTCTTATTATTCTTGTGAGATGCCCAGATTTTTTTGTGGGCATCATTTTTCCTACCTTCCTATTGTTTTTTCTCTCTTGACTCTATTTTTTACATGGCTATCGTTATCTCTATTCTCTTTTCCTACAGCAGATTCTAGATAGTACAAATGCTTTCTGTTGCTAGAAATCATATTGGTGTCAATCCTCCAAAATCTGGCTAATTCCTTCTTATTCTTGCAAATAACCAAGTATGTCAATACTTGGACGCTCTGCTGTTTATCTGCCTTCTAACCTCCTTGTGTTACTTTAGTTACTATTCTGGTTCAATTTCGAATCTCCTTCTTCAAATCTGGTTCTGAAGCTTCTTACAGGCAGCAACAGTTTCAGTCACTGTAGCTCTTTAGGCAAATAGAAAGCTTCAGAGCAGCTGCTGTCGCCAGCAGCGAGGTCGCTCCTGTTTCTCTTCCTGAAAGCACTCACGTGCAACGCTCGACCGACGCCCAGGCTCCTTGCGTGCCTCTCTCTCTAACCTTTTTCCCCTGCATAAAGTAGAGGCGCAGCAGCGCTGGCAACCTCATCTCTTCCGACCACTCTCCTCCCCATCTTTCCCTTCACCAAGAAATCCAGAGGCTGCCGCCGCCAGGACGCCATGGCCACCTAAAAAGTAGTCGATGTCTACCTGGCCCGTCGTCGTCCTACTGCCGCCGTCGTCGGGTCATCCTATCCAGTAGCAGCGCGAGGAGCGGTACAGTACTGGGAGTGAGGAGGATAAGGCATTAGGTCGTTGTGCCATCTCCGTCCCAGCGCCTCCTCGCCGCGGTCGCGCCGGTCTTCCGCGTCGCCGACCCTTTTCGCCTCAACCTCGGTGAGTGCCACCTTGTCCTCTGCGCCGCCTCCCCGTCGGAGCCGCTCGCCCATACGCCGCATCTGCCGCTGCCGCCCGCTCCGCGTGCGTCTCAGCCACCACGCGCATAGGTGCACAAACGCAGCAGCGAAGCGTTCTCGTTCTACTTCGCAAGATGTCCCGGCAGACACAGCCCTTCTTCGAAGATACTTCCTGCACGAAAAACATAGACCGTTGTCCCCTCTACTTGTTTTGTTTTTGGAGCAGCGCGTTTTGCCCAACGGAATCGTCGCCACCGTCGCCGAGGAAGTGGCTGGTTTCGCTGTCGACGCTGAAGAACTCCGTCAGTCCGGGACAATTAGAGACCTCCTGTTCGTCGTAGTTTTCCGATCGGTACAGCCCACCTCCAAAGTCGCGGTCTAAACGAAAGCTGTAGCCCATACTTTTCTGTCCATTTTTGGTTTTTGGGGCTTCGCGAAATCTCGAATGGTTTGCTCGCAATCATCTCCGGAACATCACAGCCAGCTAGTCAGTTTTGCGCGATCGGTTTTAGTTTTCATCGGATCACATCTACACCCTCGTACCTTTATGCAACCAGCCCCCGAAGCTTTCAATCTATCAAACACTAGTCCCTAGATTCGCCACGCGTCAACGCCCTATAGCCTGCACGCGCGTGTGGACCCAAGCACCCTTGGCCCACCTATCAGTGACCATGGGTAGGATTCCCGTGAGTCACGAAAGTTGCCCGCAATTTTCTATATTAAACAAAATCTAGAATATTGTTATATATAATATAAATCATATCTTTTTATATAATTCGAATCAAATAATGTTTTAAATTCATAAATTCAATTTTTGCATTTAATATATGTTTCTTGATCAGAAAAATACGAGAAATTCAAATATGCTATCCAAAATAATTTTTGAGCAAGTTAAAATTTCGAAATAATTTAAAATACCATTTAATGCCTTATCTTAAATAAATCATAAATTTATTTTCATAATTCCAAATTTGACAAATAATATGTCTAAATCGATCAGCGCGACGAGCCCGTTCTGTTTATGCATTCCACAATTTAAATTGAAACATGCATCATATAAATATTAAGTATACAACAATATTATGGGAGCAAAACATGACTAAAAACTTAATAAAATGCTTTGTTCTTGTACCCCACACCTCATCCATGCCACGCTTTGCTATGCCATATAAATTGTGCATCATTCCATCATGGCATACTTGTTTTCTTGTTGCATATTATTTATATGATTGTGCAATGTATTTATTTCGGCCTCTTGTGTGTTTGGTTTTTATCCGGATAGACACTGAGCAATGAGAATACCAGGAGCCTCAGGAGTATCACCCGGATCCTTTCTATCCTGCAACTGAACTGCCAGGCAAGCAATTCCCCACGCTTGCATACATATAGTACCTATGCTTCTATCTTACTCTTGCATCATTGAGTCGCGATTGCATTAAATTGAATCCCAAGTATTGCATAGTCTTTACTCTTAAACCCCACCGAAGCCTGTACCTCCATCCCATGAGCCATTACTGCAGGAGTTGTTTGAGCCATGCGAGTAGTAGAATTGCATGTGTAGGGTTTGTGCGAGTCTTTGGATAATGAGGTACCTAAACAACTTAATATGAGTAGAGAACTAATGAAAGAGGCATCGGTGAGCATTATCTGCTATTTGGTTCTTTAAGCTCACTTGTGTCCCGTAGGACCCCGAGTACTTAATTCCTGTTCCTTGACTATCGCACTATCCGCATGTGGGACCATGAATCCTCTTCGCCGGAGCATGATTTGCACTTTATTTCTTGGGGCCACAAACTAGTTTGGGGCTTTATTACTATCTTGTACTTATGCCATGCTTTACCGCTTTATTTATGATTGTGCGTGGAGCACCTGTACTGTTTAAGAATGCGGAATGTTTACGCGGTATCGACAAGCCCAGTCATATTTTCGGGTTCCCAGTCGTTTACAGCCATTGTCGCAAACCCTGGGTCCGTCTCGGAGCCAGCCAACTTCGTTGCGGGTAGCTTATTTGGGTGGCCTCCTGAAATGATTTATGAATCCTGTGAATGCATTATCGTGAGGCCTCGTTGCGTTTTATTTGGTTCTTCTCGAGGTTGATCGTTCGTGTGTTGCTATTTGTGCACCCCTGCAGGGTAATCTTTCTGAAAGCCGTGTCCGCGGTTATGGACGACTTGGAGCACAGTTTCTCGATCATAGACAAGCATAACTAAAGTACCGTCTTTAATTTGGCTAAGACATGACTAATAATTAGTACAACCCTCATGGAATGGTTAATAAAATTGCCAACGGATGGGTTGTTCTTCCGCCTTCTCGTCGGTAAGCGTGAAAGAGGATGAGCGAGGTTATTTACGTTGTTTATATAACTGTTGCTATTAACTAACGGGCGTCCGTCCATCTCTGGTTGGGCGCATGTGTAGTGAGTCTCTATAGCTCTTTGTAGATATTATCTTTCCCTACAATTGCGTCACCCCCAGGTTGTCCCCTTTAGATGCATTAAGACTTGATGAGTACCCCTAGGGTCTCACACGATAAATATTTGGTTCAGATGGACAGGTATACTCTCAGGAAGGCTACTGGGTCGAAGAGACCGATGATGGTGGCAATGATCATCAGGTGTAGAGATTCCGAGGATGAAGATCCGTGAGATCTGTGGGCGGAATATGCTTCGTTCTGTGGCATCTTATGCCGATTTGCTTCTTATCCGTACTCGGATCTTGTATTCCGCTACCGCTTGATACTTTGTTGCGTGATGTTTGAGGATATATCCTAAAATATTATATCTATCTAGGATATTTGGATCTTGCCGTATGACGTTATAATATTTCTATTTCTTTTAGATGGTATGACTCTGATGTCTATTGTAAGTCGCAGGCATACATACTCATTTGTGTATGTCGTGGTCGCGTTACCTGTTGCTTACGCCGCTCGCTCTTGTCCCGATGTTCTTGAAAGTGGATAAGGTGGTAGGCCGGTATCGTACCCTACTCTGCTTCGACGGGCCTACACGTGGGTGGCCTTGGGCCTCCGCGGTAGAGTCACTTATCCACTTTTGGTTCGTCTAGGCTTGAACTTAGAACGTAATGTCCAAGGTATTACATGAAGTCTCTGATTAGATAGGAGTATAATATCTAGCCTTAGAATCTACTTCTGTAGAGCATTGCAATAGCAGCAATTGCAAGCCAATTGGTTTAGATACTAGTCTTAGTTACCAGATAGTTCTGAGATGTTATTTCTGGTTCTTCTTTGTAAGAAGTTGTTTTCTTCCTCTTTAACCTAGAGTGTTCTCTGCATCTTTTATAAAGAGTCGAGTTGTAATCTATAGTCATGTCTTGGACCTGCTATGTTTCTGTTGTACCACTCTGAGGGATGTAATACTAGTAAATGATGTTTCATTAATGTTATGTCAAAGACTATAGTGTACTACATCATGAGTGGTATGCTCGGTCATCGCACGTAGCCCCTCGCAGCAAGCAGCGACGTGTATTTTAATTTTCTAATATTTGACATCACACACGATGTGTTCACTATGAGTGTGTGTGTCTTGACACTCTAGCTAACAGTTTTGTTTTCTAAGTCTTTGTAGTGTTGTTGATATGATTAATAGATTCGTAGAATTTTGAAAAAAAAAAATTGCATGTGGTTTTTCTTAAAACGTGTGCACCATGGCACACATTTTTTTAAAACCGTTTGTGTAGTAATCCCTCATCGAACGGAGGTGGTTATTTTGTCTAATAGGTGTGAATTACGAAAAATACATAAAAATTAAAATTATCAAAAACTCTGAACAAAAATTTGGCATATGCATTCTATATCCGTACACAAATATAAATTTCGCATATACTGCTTTTTGGGCTGCATTTACGAGCGGATGGTGAAAAAGTTGCTGCGGGCAGGCGCTACTCCGTCCCGCGACGAGGGGTGTATAGCGCACATGGCAGCGGATGGATCTTCGATCGATCCAGAGAGTCACACGTAGAGGGAAAAGGCCCAGCACGTGCATGGAACATCAATGGAGACCACACATATGGCACTATTTTTTTTTTGAACGGGAAGAGGCCCAAAGACCCTAGAAGCTCCATTAAATGGTGGGTACAGTTACAAAGAGGACCTTGAGGTCAAAAGTAAAAACCATACAATCCTCGTAATTACAAGAAGGACCCCAGGTATGGTAGGTAAACAAAAATTTGGTCTGTCATCTCCACCGCTAGAACACCAAGATCTCGAACAACGGCCGCTGGCGGCAACGCCGGGGACAACGCCACTTGGTTCATCGCAAGGATGGATCGCCGAGATGAGATCAGAGATCCTCCGATTCGGCCCAACGGCCTGGAGGAAGAAAAATCTCCTCAGAGCTTGAAGTCTCGAGGTGCGGCGAGGCCCCCTTGGCCAAGGATAGTGGCGGTGCACCTCACCGACGCTTGGAATCAGCTGCATCTTGAGCTTCTTGGAATCCCTCTGATGCCGCGAACCCGCTTGCAGGACCAACATCCATCCCCTTTTCTCCTCGCCACCTTGGTTGTCCAGAAAAGGAAGATGAAGTAGATCCGGCCCGCAGGCCACAACTCCGGCGATAAGCTTCCTTGCCGGACTAGGGCGGCAAGAGACACGCCGCCATCTCTCCTCACCGCCATGGCCGGCCATAGAAAGAAGCCCCTCTCCTTCCACCCTCACCAGAGCAGATCCCGCCGCACAGCTCCACCACCCCCCGCCTCCACGGCCGACCAGTGGGGAAAACTCCGTGGAGAAGAAGCGCACCTGCAGGAAGACGACGACGATTTTATTGGAAGGTGTGGTGGCACTCTTTACCAGCTCCAGATCCGGCCATTGCAGCTTGAACAGGGCAAAGAGGAACCCTAAACTCTAGATCTCACCGCATCGGTCTGGAGATCCAACACCTACGGGCAGAAGGCCCACTACCGGCAAACAGCCACAACACCTACGGGCAGAAGGCCCACTACTGGCAAACAGCCACAACACCTACTCCTATCTACTCCGGCGTCCCTCCTCCGCCCCCCGCCGGCTGCTCCGACGAGAAGAGGTCGGGAGGGACCCGTTTGCCTATGCACGACTCTCAAAGCAAGAAGGGAGGGAGCAGAGCTGAGGAGTGGTTCCGTGCAACTTACTTCACATATGGCACTATTGACCCCTATTAAGCACATACATATATGTTGCCTCCTCGTGCAGCGCGTGCTGACAGCTGATTCACATCGACATGCAGAGAAGTACGTCCCGGTTTAAAGGACACATACTGAAAATCATGCAATCACAAAATCTTCCAACCTCCTAGGCACATAAGAGCATCTCTAGTAGATACCGCAAAACTTGAAACCGTAAAAGTCGTTTATGGTAAACCGCAAACCTATTTTGCGCTAAAAAATTGTCCCGGCAGAATATATCCCGTATATCTATACTGCAAAACAGCATATTCCGTGAATATTCCATCATCTTCTTCACAGGGTCGTCTTCCTCGCAGGCGTGCAGGTGCTCGCGCATGTCCTCTGTCCCTTGCTCGCGCACGTCCCTACCCCTGCGTGCATGTGACTGACCGACTAGCTGATGTGCTGCTTGCCGCTCAACATGCGTATAGGTACGGATGCGTTGCTTGCTGCTCAGCATTCTTACTAGCTGTGCGCTGCTTGCCGCATTCGTAGAGTTGCCCCATGGGTACTAGCTGATGCGCTGCTTGATGCTGCTCTCCTCACTGCGGCTCCCGTTTCGGCCGGGCGACGAGCTATGACTATGACGGCAACTATGACGGCCAAAAACTGATAATAGATATGGGAATCGAACCTACCGGCAAGAAATAGAAGATTGGCACCGGAATCAAGACTCACGCCATGGAATCGATCTTCAGAAGCGGCGGCTCCGTCGACGGCGGGAGCTGTTGGTGCTAAAATTTATGTCCCGACCGGTTTGTGATTTACCTTAAAAACAGACTCGGAAATTGGATATATTCGGTACACACTGTAAAAACAATTGCGATTTTGACCACTTTTACGGTATTTAGAAAGGTCATTTTTTCGATCAAAACTTCAAAAGTTTGCCACTTTTGCGGCGTTGAACACTTTTGCAGTATTTGCTAGAGATGCTCTAAGCATTTAATTTCATAGGAAGAGTCAATCGAAGAATTAGAAAGAGCCAAATTAGCTCCAATCAGAAAAAGCCTAGAGCCTAGAAATTTGCTATATTTGTCCTTTAAACCAAGACGGAGGGAGTACGCAAGATCTCAAATCGGCATTATGCGCACACCTCCATGTCGTAGAAATCAGTGCGGTTGTGAGGGTCCATAGCGATAAAGGAGGTCTCTAGTGACGATGCTCGTGAGTATATGGTCACTATGTTTCTTTTTAGTCATATATAAAACATTGTCTATATTTAGATATATTTTCATAATTTTAATACTTTAAAATGCCACTTTTTGAATTAAAAAAGGAGCTAGTACATGTAACTCGGGCTACATTTGTAGTTAATTGAGCTACAAAAGGCTGCCATAGTAAAACCATCTAGGGTTCGCCACACTCGCCGGCAACATCATCGGTCCGCTCTGTCTATGGCGGTCTTGGGGGCTTGGAGGTCTGGTAGACTATGACCTCTCACGGGTGGGTTCACATTTTTTGTTTAGACTATTTTTAGTGTCTACTTTAGGATGTTGAGGTTACTCTGAAATCAGAATAAGGTCATCTCCGTCATATCCTCACTCCGTTGGTGCGCCTAGCGTCAGCGGAGGATGCGTGGAGTCATGTGTCTGACGGATTCCTTGGGATTCGGTCATTATTCTTTGGTGTGATTTGACGCCAGTCTCGTCCGTTCTACTATTGTCATCTTCGGCGATGATTTCTACTCTGGTGCGCTGGTCCTTTGGGTCCTTCGCGTGACAACTTGTCGTTTGTCTAGTACAACAAGTTCTATTACGACAAGTTTTATACGGCTTCTACCAGTAAAAAAAAGTTTTGCCCGGCTTCGTTGATGGATGGGCAAGGACGGCTTCGTTGATGGATGGACACGTTTTCGTACATAGTTTCTTTCATTTTGCTTCGAAAATACATAATATAAAAGTTTCTGTTACAAACCGGAATGAATAGTATAATAAATACGCATGCCCAGCCATCCCTCTCTCCTCTATTTTCTCTTAGTGGAAGGTGTGAGATATGTATGCTAGTTTTTTTCCTATGTGCATGAGGTGTTCGATGAAATGCTCGAGAGAATGATGCCGCTTGATTTCACACAAGACAAAAATGATATGAGGTGCCCGAGCCACACTTAAGCTTTCTCATCTTTCTTTCCTCCTCGATCGAGGTAGCAACCTTATCCTTTCATCTGTCAATGATACAATGCATGTGTCGATATAAAGTAGTCATTTCACTATACATGATGTTCTGTAATGGTTTTTGATAAATTTAAATATATGATGCAGATGATCCGAAGGAGATGGATATACGATGACCGACACACTTCCGAGTATATTAAAGGCGTGGATAAATTTATCGATGTGGCTAAGGCAAACCAAGAGAATGATTTTATGTGTTGTCCATGTGTTGATAGTCGGAACGTCAAGGAGTACTCTTCCTTAAAAATACTTCGTGACCACCTGGTTTGGAGAGGTTTCACGCCCAGCTTTAATTGTTGGACCAAGCACAAAGAAAGAGGGGTTATGATGGAAAACAATGAAGAAGAAGAGGATGATGACAATAATCCTATGTTCCCTGAATATGGTGATAGTGCAATGAAAGACAATGAAGAAGAAGGAGGAAGAACGGGTATCACATGAGCCCACTGATGATCTTGATCGGGTCATTTCTGATGCAAAGCGAGACTGTGAAATAGAAAAGGAGAAATTAAAGTTCGAGACGATGTTAGAGAATCACAAAAAATTGTTGTATCCAAATTACGAAGATGGCATCACAAAGCTCGGTACCATACTAGAATTGCTGAAATGGAAGGCAGAGACTGGTTTATCTGACAAGAGATTTGAGAAATTACATAAAATAATGTAACCGAAACTTCCAAAAGATAACGAATTGCCCAAGAGTACGTACGAAGCAAATGAGACTCTCTGCCCTCTAGGATTAGATGTGCAGAAGATACATGCATGCATTAATGACTGCATCCTCTACGGAAGTGGGGAGTACGAGAATTTAGATAAATGTCCGATATGAACTGCACTGCGGTATAAGATCAGACGAGATGATCCTGACAAGCCTCAGGAAGAGGGTTCCTGCTATGGTTATGTGGTATGCTCCTATAATACTATGGTTAAAACGTTTATTCAGAAACAAAGAGCATGTCAGGTTGTTGCGATGACACAAAGAAGACCGTAAGAAAGATGAGAAGTTGAGACACCCCACTAATGGGTCACAGTGGAGAAAAATCGAGAGAGACTTTCCGGACTTTACAGGTGACGCAAGCAACTTATGGTTTGGTGTAACATCCCAAAATTTTAATCCAAGCTTATCAAGATCCAAATCATCAAAAATTAGGGTTAACAAAAACTTTCCCAAATTAAAAATGAAAGCATTCATGTGTATGAGTATTTAAATTAGGAATTGATTTGAATTGCCATGGTTCTGTGATTCTTTGGTTGTAAAATGTTTCTTAGGTGATTTAATCATTATCTACATCTTTCCCAAACTTTTACCAAAGAAAATCAAATCAAAAACAATTAAAAAGGAGGAATGGTCATTTTGGCCATTTTAATCCACTACACTACTTTGAGTGTTCCTAGCACTCATTTCTTAACAGAAACCATTCATGATCTTTGCACCCCTTACTAGTACACATAATGAGGTACCAAGGCCCACCTTTTGATCTGCTAAAAACATTCTTTTGCTTATTTTAAATGGCATGTGAAAATTGAATTCACTACATATGCATAGATCACCCTTATTTCAAAAACCATCTATTTGAGCTCCACTTTCAAAACCCTTGCAACCAGAGACTATCTAGCACTAGTGGAGAACACCCAAAAAAATTGAAACCAAAATTCAATTTTTTTTCTCTTTCGGCCATTCTATCAAACACCTTGTGGACAAGATCAAAGTGGCCTAACTATTACTATTTTGGGCTTGATCTTGTCTAGCAATTTGAAGTGCATTGATCACCCTTGTCTCCTTTAAGACTAACCAAACCAACACCAACACCTCCTCTACCTCCTAGCTGCACTGCAAGGCCATGCCGAGCCACCGCCTGACCGCTTCCCCCTCACTCGCCATGTCTACAAGCTAGCCAGTGGTCCACCGCCACCGTCCAACCAGCCCCAGCCCAGAGACAGAGAGCAGAACGGCCAGGAACCGCCGCGCCCGGAGCTGGTCGACCATGCCGACGCCGCCCGCAGAGCGCGCACTGTCCCCGCGTGCACAAACCGCCCCTCGGTCACAGCCCGCGCCTACCGCTCCGCCAGGACCTAGGGAACACCCCAGACACCCCCGTTGGCCGCCCAACGCATCCCAGCCACCGCTTGCCGTCAAACCCGCCGCCTCTGCCGCCCAGAGCACGTGACGCTCCCGACCAGCACAGAGCCTAACTTGCCGCACCTTTAAGCCTCAGCGCACCGCCAGGAGACAGGCCACCGTCCCCTACCTCGAGCCTGAAGGGAATATGCCCGAGAGGCAATAATAAAGTGGTTATTATCTTATTCCGTGTTTATGATAAATGTTTATTTTGCATGCTATAATTGTATTGATCGGAAACGTCAATAGATGTGTGTTTAATAAACAAAAAAGGTTCCTAGTTATGCCTCTCTTATAGACTAGCTCGTTGATTAACAAGATGATCAAGGTTTCCTGATCATGGACATTGGATGTTGTTAATAACGAGGTCACAACATTGGTGGAATGATGTGATGAACATTCATCCAAAGTATAGCATTATGATCAAAGTCATTATGTTTATATTGCTATAACATCATACGAAGTAATCTTTATCCTTAGACCATGAGATCATGTTAATTGCTAACACCGGAAGAGTATCTTGATAACATCAAACGTCACACCGTAACAGGGTGACTATAAAGATGGGTTCAGTGCTACGAAGGTGTTATGTTGAGGCTCATGGATCAAGAGTGGAATTTGTCAACCCCGATGACGGATAGATATACTCTGGACCCTCTCGGTGATATCACATTAAGATAGCTTGCAAGCAAGTGATGTGATCACTAGAATGTTATATCACGGGAACGATAAAAGAGTGCATGTCGGTAACGAGATCAAACTAAGTATGGAGATACCGATGATCGAATCTCGAACATGTAATATATCGCGAGACAAAGGGATTTAGTTACTAGCATTAAATGTTCTCACGATCACATAAGTCATCGTTGAATGTGTAGGAGTCAGTATGGATCTCCAGGTCCCGCTTCTAATTATTGATCTGAGAGGGGTCTCGATCATGTCTGCATTATTCGCGAACCGTAGGGTGACACACTTAAGGGATACCGACACCATTTGGAGCAAATATGTTTCAGATAAAGATTTAAGAAAGCGCTGGAATTATTTCAATAGACACCGAAACTGTTTCGGGTGAAATTGCTGAAATTGGTTCTGCATGTAATATTGAAATGTTGCAGGGGGTTTTATGTGAATGTTTGTTAATTAAAGTAATTAAAAAATTCTGAATAAAAATAATAAAAGAGTTTTATTAAATGAGAGAGCATTAAATTTGGAGAAATTTAATGCATTTAAAGTGGAGACTTTAAAAGGGAATGTGAAGAGGCATTTTAATGTGGAGGGGTTACCACCACATGAATCGAGGAGGTGAAGAGACACCTCCTCCATGCGCCGGCCATGAAGGAGGGGCACCCTCCTCCTCCTATAAAAGGCCATCCTCTCCTCACTTCTCATACACACCTCCTTGTGAAGGATCTCTCTCTCCCTCTAGTATTATTTCCCCATGGTCTCGAATTAGCGAGATACATGTTCCCGCTGGAAAGGAGTTGCTGCTTCTGCTGCTTTGCTGGAGCGAGGGATAGAGGTTGTCGGGGTACCGGAGGTCCGTGTGCGATCACGGATGCACCGCTGCTTTGCGGTGCTGGACTTGGTGGTGCCGGAGCTGGATCTGATGGACGTGCTGGAGCCGGACCTGCTAGACTTCATCACGATCTTGAGATCGGTAAGTGTATGACTACATCAACCACGAGTTCCTACTCGTTAACAAAACGTTGTCTTCGAGGGTAAGTTCTCGTTGGATGTATGTCCACCCGTTGCTTTGTACCTAGTAGATAGATCTTGGCGTGTAGTTCACACCGTAGGAAATTTTTTGTTTTCTATGCTACGGACGCAACAGTGGTATCAGAGCCTGATCTATGCGTAGGTGCTTTGCACGGGTAGTACACATATGTTTATATGTGGGCGATGATGATCATGTTATTGCATATTCTATGTATTTTGGATATTGGTGGCATAGTGGGATGAAGCGGCCCGGACCAACCTTACATGTCATCATACATGAGACCGGTTCCACGACTGACATGCAACTTGTTTTGCATAAGTGGTCATGGTGTTTGTCTCTCCTACTATAGTCAATATCTGATTTACAACGAGTTGCTAATAACTTGGTTATCCTCGTTGTGGTTCATGTTCATAGGTAAGAACGGTTCTATCTCCGAAAGCCCTAAGCTACGTAAAACTTGCAATTGATAAATTAGAGGCGTCTAGTTTAGATCGTTGCTGGGCTAGTGTCTTGATATGGTATTGTTGTAAGTAGATGTATGATAGATACTCTTACAACACTCTCAACTTGTAAGTTCCACAGACCTTGGCCTTACACACAAAGGAATGATAGAGATCATACCACGATACAAGTGATAGAGATCAAATGCATGGACCATATCATCTCACTTTACACATTAGATGTTAGCATCTTATACTGCTAGTTTGGAATTTTCTATAGCATTATAAGATGATCCCTCATTTAGATATCAAGATAAAAATGTGTTCTTCCTTAAGTATGCACCGTTCTGTGGATCGTGTTTCGAGACATCACGTGATGATCGGGTGTACTCGAATCTACGCTTTCATAGGAATGGGTGTAAGACAGTTTTACACACGCGAATACTAAGGTTCTTACTTGGCGAGCCTAGCATGTACAGACATGGCCTCAGAACACGGACCGAAAGGTTAAGCATGAGTCATATAGTTGATATGATGCCCATATAGATGCTCGCCTTTCAAGCTACATCAACTCACGTGATGATCGGACTTGGTGTAGTGGATTTGGTTCATGTAATCACCAAAAAGACACGAGGGGTGTCATTTTTGAGTGGGAGTTCATTTCTAATTTGGATTAGTCGAACCAAATTTGTCATAAATTAAATCAAACTGAATTTGCATAGTTTGTTGTGGTCATTGGCATTTGTTTTCTACCTTATGCTTAGTTTTTATTTGAGATAAAAGAACTATAGAATTTTGGATATTTACTTTACGAACTGGTATCGTATTGTTTTGAATGTCAATTTAAAGTTTATAAGTCCTATTGCAAACTTTACTCCATGAAGTTTAATAAGTAGTATTAAATCAAGAGTAAGAGTTCCAATGTTAGTATCTAAAGTATCATGTTTGCCTCCATGATTATTGATATTCAAAAGTTGTTTTAATATCAAGATTATATTGGAGCTGAAAATTGTTTCATAAACCATCATGTGTGAAAGATATTGTGATATCTGAAACAATGTTTTTTGGTTGCATTATGATAGAGTATAATTTAGCAAAATACATGTTCTCATATTGTATGAGAATTTGTGAAGGTTGGAGACGCTAGGCATCCTAATCTACCAAAAAGGTTTTGGGAACTGATATTATACTCGCGATTCTTCCTTATAGGCTATAGTAGCTTGATCATGAAAGTTGTCATGATAAGGATGAATAGAAGATGTAAGTAAAATGTTTACTACACTAATAGATTACTAAATAATGGATTTTTGAAAGAACACCAAACATTTGATGATGGTGATCCACTTCAAAGTGCAAGTCCAAAGGTATTAATATTTGACTATATATGCTTTGTACTATGTGTCATGTGAATGACACCACAATTGATGTTGATAGATTCTTTTAAAAGGAAAAGGAATTGCTGAAAGAGAATCTATAAAATATTTGGCAGAAAAGAAAAGGTTGGAGATGTCCAACTTAAGTATATAGAAGATATACATGTTATGGATGTATTCCTTGCTTGTTAAACAATGTGGTTATTAGGTATTGGATACCGAATTGCTTGGTATGAAGTGTCATATAGGACAACGCAATTCATGATCTACAATGGCCTAAGTAACTGGCAAAGAGAATAAGTGATGATGTTCATCGAAAACAAATAAAGTGTTATTGTGTTTTTCATTGTCATCAAACCTAGCCTTCAAGATTTGTTTAAATAATTGTTATTTTGTTCTGGTATTATGAGAACAATGGTTGTTCAAATAATTACCGTATTCCATAAAGGATGGATGAACTTTTACAAGTCTAGTGGGAGAAATCACATCCATAAACATTATTGCTAAAATGTCGCAAGACAAATGATTAAAAGATCACTTATGAAGTGACATCGCTGTTTAAATTATATTGGAAAGAAAACATGAAGAAACTCCATGTTGATGGATTTTAGGAGTCTTTGATTTTGATCAATTGACGCATGTGAGACTTTCCTCGAGATAATTGAAACTCCGTCCATAGGCCAGAGAGGAACGGATGACTAGCTTATTGGAAATTGTGCATGCTGATGTGCATAGTCCATTATGTGTAGCCATATGCGATGGATCTTTTTGCTTCATATGCTTTCTTCGAAAATTTGAGTGAATATATCTGTATACTTACTTAATAAGGAAGAAGTATGAAACATTTGAAAGTTGTTCAAAGACTTTCAAGATGAAGTGAAAAATCATTGTAACAAGAAAATAAAAGAGTTTATGATTTGATCGTAAAGGAAAATATTTGAGTTACATGTTTAGCAAAAACACCTAAGACTTGAGGAATTGTTCCATGATTTGTGTTTCCCGATAAACCATAGGAGTATGGCATATTCGAGAGATGAAATCAAACCATGTTTGACATGGTAAGATCAAGGGTGTCATTTATAAAACTGCCATTATGTTTTAAGGATTGAAGCTTTAGAGACTACCGCTTTTACACTGAAAAGAGCACCATCGTGATCCATTGAAATGACACCATATGAGTTATGGTTTGGGATAAAACCCGAATTGTCTTTTCTTAAGTTTTGGTATGTTATGCATAAGTAAAATGTTTACAACCAAAGTCGGATAAGCATGTCTTTGTAGGTTATCCCAAAGAAATTTGTTTGGAATTTCTCCATAACACCGAGGACAAAAGAGTTTGTCGCTTGGAACGTCAAGTTTCTTGAGAAGGAATTTTTCGTGAAAAGTTAAGTGGGAGGACAATAGAACTTTGATAAGGTTGTTGAACCTTAGCTATATGTGCTAAGTAGCAGCAATGAAAGTGTCTCTTGGGCCACAATGATCATGGCTCTCGTGATTACAAAAGGTGTGATCTCGGAGATTAGAGTTCCTATAGAACCATGTGGGTCGGTAAGAATCAAATAGTAAGATTTGATAAGCAAGTCGTTATTGTTTTGACAATGATGAACCGTCTACATGCAAAGAAGCGATGATGGGCCCTGACTCCATAAAATGACTAGAAGTCATAGAATCCGTGATAGTATCCATACACGATAAATCAAGTTTCTGAACTTGGAAGACCCTCCGGAAAGGCGTAAAGCCTATCGATCGTGTTTGGATCTATAAAGAAATAAGACATGGATGTTTAACATCTATGAAATAGTAGACATGTCAGAAAGAAGTTTACGACAATGTTCAAGGAGTTTACTATGACAAGATTTGATCTTTCATAGCGATATATAGTCTTGACGGATTAATGTAGCAACCACTACATATAATTTGGTATATGGTAGTTGAATAAACAAAACAAGGTTCTTCTAATAGAACGGTAACCTAGGACATGTACATGACATGGTCCGAAGGGTTTTGTTAATTCAAAGGGTGCTAAAAGGGCATGTAAACTTCAATAGTTGAAGTAAGCATAGCGGAGTTGGAATCTTCACCATGATGAAACTGTTAAAAGAGTTTAAATTCATCGGAGATGATGAAGATGCTTGCATTCGCAAGAAATTAAGTGGGAGCGCTGAGACATATTTCTAATACATTATGTAGAGGACATATTGTTGATTGGAAATGATGTATCTTGTATTGACACAAGTTAAGAATTTCATTAAAATAAGATTTCGATGAAAGACTTGGGAAAACCCGGAATATTTGGCATCAATATCTATATGGATAGATTAAGGCGCAAATATGGTTGTGCCAGACATACATATATGAGATATTGAAAGGGTTCAATATGGAAACAATAAGAAAGGTTCTTGCTGCATGGAAACAATTGTATCAAGATTCAAGTATTTCAACACTTGGTGAGTAAAATCACATGAAGATTTTGATCGATTATACCATGATATGTATATATCCAGAATGTCCTATGCTCTAAATGTTATGAGCATATACCAGAATGATTCATAAGATGATCATTGGACAATAGTAAAGATATTCTTATGAGCTTTGGAAGAACTAAGAATATATCATGTATAAGTGACAAATAGTTAAAGGTAGTTCATTGTAAAGTGTTACATTGATACTAATTTTGTCACAAGATACAAATTAAATTTATCTCAATTTAGACTATGGGTGGCACAATGTAATGGAAAGGATGTTCCATGATGGATTTGGATGAGTTCCAAAGTTGAGACATTGTGACGGATACTACAACAAAAAGGCTAAGTATATAACTGCTATAGTAGCGGCAAAGGAGGGCATTTGTGTTAACTAGTTTGTTATCAAACTAGGTGTGGTTCAAAGTGGGCTAATACTATGAAGATATATTGTGTGACAATAATATCAACATATTTTGAGCCGAATGAACTAAAGGTCTCACCAAAGGACCAAATTTATACAATGCCATCTCATTTGAGAATGAGTGATTCGTAGAGACGCAAAGACATGCAAATACACACGGACCTGAAACTGTTAGATCCGGAGATTATGTTAACCACTAGAAATAGCGTATATGCAACACAAGAAAGCCAAAAGTGTTCAATACGCAAAGTTTTTCAAACTAGATTATTGACTCTAGTGCAAGTGGGAGACTGAAGGGAATATGCCCGAGAGGCAATAATAAAGTGGTTATTATCTTATTCCATGTTTATGATAAATGTTTATTTTGCATGCTATAATTGTATTGATCGGAAACGTCAATACATGTGTGTTTAATAAACAAAAAGGGTTCCTAGTTATGCCTCTCTTATAGACTAGCTCGTTGATTAACAAGATGATCAAGGTTTCCTGATCATGGACATTGGATGTTGTTAATAACGAGGTCACAACATTGGTGGAATGATGTGATGAACATTCATCCAAAGTATAGCATTATGATCAAAGTCATTATGTTTATATTGCTATAACATCATACGAAGTAATCTTTATCCTTAGACCATGAGATCATGTTAATTGCTAACACCGGAAGAGTATCTTGATAACATCAAACGTCACACCGTAACAGGGTGACTATAAAGATGGGTTTAGTGCTATGAAGGTGTTATGTTGAGGCTCATGGATCAAGAGTGGAATTTGTCAATCCCGATGACAGATAGATATACTCTGGACCCTCTCGGTGATATCACATTAAGATAGCTTGCAAGCAAGTGATGTGATCACTAGAATGTTATATCACGGGAACGAGAAAAGAGTGCATGTCGGTAATGAGATCAAACTGAGTATGGAGATACCGATGATCGAATCTCGGACATATAATATATCGCGAGACAAATGGATTTAGTTACTAGCATTAAAGGTTCTCACGATCACATAAGTCATCGTTGAATGTGTAGGAGTCAGTATGGATCTCCAGGTCCCGCTTCTGATTATTGATCTGAGAGGGGTTTCGATCATGTCTGCATTATTCGCGAACCGTAGGGTGACACACTTAAGGGATACCGACACCATTTGGAGCAAATATGTTTCAGATAAAGATTTAAGAAAGCGCTGGAATTATTTCAATAGACACCGAAACTGTTTCAGGTGAAATTGCTGAAATTGGTTCTACATGTAATATTGAAATGTTGTAGGGGGTTTTATGTGAATGTTTGTTAATTAAAGTAATTAACAAAATTCTGAATAAAAATAATAAAAGAGTTTTATTAAATGAGAGAGCATTAAATTTGGAGAAATTTAATGCATTTAAAGTGGAGACTTTAAAAGGGAATGTGAAGAGGCATTTTAATGTGGAGGGGTTACCACCACATGAATGGAGGAGGTGAAGATACACCTCCTCCATGCGTCGGCCATGAAGGAGGGGCACCCCCCTCCTCCTATAAAAGGCTACCCTCTCCTCACTTCTCACACACACCTCCTTGTGAAGGATCTCTCTCCCCCTCTAGTATTATTTCCCCATGGTCTCGGATTAGCGAGATACATGTTCCCGGTGGCTTTATCTGGAAAGGAGTTGCTGATTCCGCTGCTTTGCTAGAGCGAGAAACGGAGGTTGTCGGGGTACCGGACGTGTGTGCGATCACGGATGCACCGCTGCTTTGCGGTGCTGGACTTGGTGGTGCCGGAGCTGGATCTGATGGACGTGCTGGAGCCGGACCTGCTGGACTTCATCACGATCTTGAGATCGGCAAGTGTACGACTACATCAACCACGAGTTCCTACTCGTTTACAAAACTCGTTGTCTTCGAGGGTAAGTTCTTGTTAGATGTATGTCCACCCGTTGCTTTGTACCTAGTAGATAGATCTTGGCGTGTAGTTCACACCGTAGGAAAAATTTTGTTTTCTATGCTGCGGACCCAACATAGCCATGCCACTAGCCCCCTGTGCCGCCCTCGCCGGAGTCGCCTGCCTACACCCTTCAGTCTCACCGTCGGGCCTATATAAGCCGGCCTCCCCCGCCTCTTTTATCCACACCCACTCACTCCTCACCTCTCACTAATCCTTTCCCCTCTCTCGCTGGAGCCAATCGAGCTCTGCCTCGCCGGAATTGGAGCCGGAGCCGCCGTAGCAGGAGGAGAAGGGCGCCTGCGATTTAGGGCACCCCAAGCTCCGCCGCAACCACGCCTCGCCTCGCCGTCATCTTCCAACTCGTTTGCCCGCCTCACCTACCCTGCTGAAGCCCTGGTACGTCTCCGGTAGACCCCCACCGAGACGCTAGGGCAAACTCTCGCCGGTGACCCGTTCGTCATCGACGACAACCCTCAGCTGTAGATCCCACTTCTAATCCTACGGCCCACAGCGCGCGTACCGTTTCGTGTGTTAAGAGCCACTGACAAGTGGGACCCCCCTGTCAGCTGAGCCCCGCGCCGCGGAGCGCCACTGGGCCGGCCCATGTTCTTTCCTGCGCTAGCCCAACCGTTCAAATTTGGTTTTTTCTTTTTAAGTTGAATCTAGTTTTTGTCCACTAATTTAAAATTCAATTCTGGGAGTTTTACAAATCCAAATTTCATGAAACAAATTTTTCCTGAAAGGTATTGAAATGATCTATCCAAGCCCGTTGGATTTAATTCAATTAGAGTTATAGATCTCTCCTAGTAAAAATAACAAAACAGAAGCATTTGCACCTTGCAACATTTTTATAAAATCAACCAAGTTAGCTTTTGAGTTGATTCCAACTCTCAAAAATCACATTTCACCATATCTATCTAAATATGTAATAATATTAAGGTTTACATGCAGTGACTTTGGACTAGTACCAAAATAATGCTATATGGGCATTTCTAGTCACTTTAAATCATTAAATGATAAACTTAAACCAAAGTAATATTGATCCAACCTTTAAATCTTATTCCCACATATTAGAGTATGTGGTGATGACATGTTTCAACATGATCCCATATTTTAAGTGGTGAATATTAAATTTTAGTTAATTTTTCAATGAGTAGAAATTACTTTTCTAAAATAAAAAGAATGAAACTATTGAATTAAACTTGTGATGATAGTAGAGCATCAAATGTGTGTCTTAGAATGCTATTTAGCCTAATTAAGTATTGTTTGGTGATTGTGTACTCCATATGTATTTATAGACGATAGTACCGACCAAGTCTACGAGGAGGAGGAGTTCTACCAAGAAGAAGAAGAAGAAAACTTCAACCACTGCACCAACCAAGGCAAGCTACTATTAGCAAGCTAGGATTAAACTAGATGGTTTAGCAAAGATGCTTAAGGCATGCTTTGATTATACCACTTTGACTAGTATTTACCCCAAGTATTATTTTCAAGCTTTACTTCCTTTACTTTACCCAAAGTTCTTTACTTGTTTTGAAGGTAGCATAAAAAGTATAAAACTTGACCTATTTAGATAACTTTAGATGTCATTATATGGCATGAGATTGAACCCATCACTTCCCTCTTAGTGAACACTCTTAACTTAGTAGTTTAGAGTAGATCAAAAACTTGAGTCACTTTAGATGGGAACACTTGGTGAAAATGAATTGTGAAAACCTTGGAATGATGAGTCATTCTATTGAGATGTTTTGACATGTGTTGAGAAACACAAATGGTTTATGATGATGAAAATGATGAGGCATGAGCCTTAACCCTTTTATAAAACTGATGGTTGGATTCGGATGCGATACCATTCCAAATTTACCGTACAACCACACTACCTGAATTGGGTAAGGATTAGCCGGAAGTTTATATGCATTAGTATTAGTTCCCTCGTGGGAGAGGTTTGAGCTAAGGCTACCTCTCAATGTTGTCCACCTATGCAGTACCCAAGATGACAGATGGTCATGGTTGGGAGGCCATGCTCATAGGAGAGGTGCTTATACTAGGGTGTGTAAAGGGAAGGTTATGTTTGATTATCTGCATACTAAGTATGATGATTGGTTATCCCCATGATGTATCGAATCTTGTGGTGAAAGTGTACCACCTCTACAGAGTGTCAAACTATTTGAATAGTCTCCATGTTCTGGACAGTTGGAATGGCCATACTGTTTCGTTGTCAGATGTTTTTCAAACAACTTATGAAATGAATGATGAATCTTGACTTGACCACAATAGGGTTGTGATATTGATACTAGCTTCCCAACTTAAGTGATTCTAGAAATTTATTATCTTTCTTTGCTTCAGAACTCAGCTTAGGTTTCAAACTTAACTTTATAGTTAAACCTAGATTTAGCACTTTGACTTAGAACTATATTACTTGTTAGTGGTAGTTTGCGAGTACTTAAAGAGTACTCATGGCTTTTGTCCCTGGCTATTCTCATGGCCAGACTATGAAGGAGACTATCAAGATGATGGCCAACAGGACGGCTATGATAACTAGGACTATCTCGCCCGTCGATTGCTCGTGCCTCAAGATGGACCCCACCGCTACGCTTATCTTTTATTTCCGCTGCTTGTTGTATTAAAGACTGGATCATGAGATCCTTATTTGTGTAAGACCTTATGTATGGTTTGCAATGGATGATGTACTATGATATCCAATCCGTTATGTCTCGCAAAAATGGTAATCCTGGGATTGCGAGGTATGGCATAACGGGCATCTGGGATTAAAAATCTGGGTGTTGACATTTGGTCTAAGTACAAATGGCATGAATCCTTTTGGGGAGCAGAGCTGCAGTCACATCACCTGGCCCGTGACTCTATGTATCTACAACTTTCATCCTTGGTTGTGCATGAAGCGTAAGTTTATTATGATGCTGGCGCTCATCCAAGGCCCTAAGCAACCTGGCAACGATATTGATGTGTACCTAAGGTCATTAATTGAAATACTCTTATAGTTGTGGGGCAAACCAGGTGTACGTGTGTGGGATGAGCACAAACAGGAGCCATTTAACCTAAGACCATTGCTTTTCGTAACCACTAATGATTGTCCTGCTCTTAGTAACCTTTCCGGACAGACAAACAAGGGATACAAGGCATGCATATACTGTTTAGATAAGACTGAAGGTACACATTTGCATAAATGTAAGAATGTTGTGTACCTGAGGAATCATCGATTTCTTCCAACCAATCATCCCGTAAGAAAGAAAGGCAAGCATTTTAAACGTGAGATGAATCACCAGAAGAAGTCTGACCTCCCTACTGGTGATGACGTATTTGGTATGGTTAAGGACATAGAAGTAATCTTTAGAAACGGTCCTGGCGATCAATCTGTTCCGAACGACGTCGCTAGCAGACACGCGCCCATGTGGAAGAAGAAATCTATATTTTGGGAGCTACCCTATTGGAAAGTTCTACATGTCTGCTCTTTAATCGACGTGATGCACGTGATGAAGAATCTTTGTTTGAACCTGCTAGGCTTCCTGGGCGTGTATGGGAAGACAAAAGATACACCAGAAGCACGGGAGGACCATCAACGTATGAAATACACATACAACATGCATACACAAAACAAGACGGATAAAGGGCGTCACTTTAATCTACCAGTTATGTTCTTACCAAAGTAGAGAAGGAAATCTTTTTTAAAGTCCTTTACAGTATCAAGGTGCCATATGGCTTCTCGTCGAATATAAAGGGGATAATAAATATGACAGAGAAAAAATTCCAAAACCTGAAGTCTCATGACTATCACGTGATTATGACACAACTGCTTCCAATTACATTAAGGGGGCTTCTACTGGAAAATGTTCGAGTACCCATTGTGAAGCTATGTGCATTCCTCAACGCAATATCTCAGAAGGTAATCAATCAAGATCTTCTGCCAAGGTTACAGAAGGATGTGGTCCAATATCATATTAGTTTTGAGTTGGTGTTCCCACCACCCTTCTTCATATTATGACGCATCTCTTGGTTCACCTAGTCGAAGAGATTGCTATTCTAAGGACTATGGAATAGAGAAGGTCATTGACTTCTCTGTTGACTTTATTCATGACCTTAAGCCGATTGGTGTTCCTGAATTGCGGCATGAGGGGAAACTGAGTGGAAAAGGGACACTAAGAAAGAAACCAATGATATATAGGGACGGGAAATCATTCACTCAAGCACACTACATAGTTCTACAAAATTCCACCTTCGTGGCTTCGTATATCGAGGTACACAAGAATATTATACGCTCCACAAACCCGGGGAAGCCTGACTCCTGGATTAAACTTGAACACATGATGACTTTCGGCAGTTGGTTGCGAACACATCTCATGAATGACACCACTATTGGAGATTAGCTCTACTTGTTGGCCGGGTCACCATCTTCTACTATATTGAATTTCTAAGAATACGAGATAAATAAGAATACATTTTACACGATCGCCCAAGATAAAAAGAGTACTAACCAAAACAGTGGTGTCCGCTTTGATCCAACATACGAGAATTGGTAAAAGGGCACATACTATAATTACATAGAGGATATATGGGAACTTGACTTTGGAGTTTCTTTTAAGGTCCCTTTGTATCGGTGCAAATGGGTCAACCTGAATGGAGTAGGGATAAAGGTAGACCAATTATACGAAATGACAATAGTGGATCTCAATAATCTTGGTTACAGAGATGCCCAATCTTGTTAATAATTGAGATCCACTGTTATCATTTCGTACTGCTCATCTACTTTTACCCAGCCTCCTGTCAGTTTGACCCATTTGTACTAGAACAAAGAGAAAACATAAAATGGTTTTGGATTAGTTATTTAAATTCAAACACTTTTCATGTTGAAAATTTTGTCAGATTCCTAAATGTGTAAAATATATTAGTCAATACATTTTTAATTAAAAATGGCAAAATGGTTAATAGTTTAAATACTTAGAATAATTATTTTAGAAAACATAAAATGGTTTTGGATTAGTTATTCAAATTCAAACACTTTTCGTTTTGAAAGTTTTTCCAAATTTCAAAGTATATAAAAAGTATTAGTTATTGCATTTTTAATTAAAAATAGCAAAATGGTTTATAGTTTGAATAGTTAGAATAATAATTTTGGAAAGCAAAAAATAGTTTTGGATTAGATATTCAAATTTAAACACTTTTCATGTTTTCAAATTCAAAATGATTTACCATTTAAAAACTATTTCAAATTTAAACACCTAAATAAGTAATAAGGCGGGAACCAAAAAAGTACTCAAAAGTTTGAAAAAAGACTTTTGATCTCGGTTTATACAAATAACCTGACTAAAGAGTCTCTGCACGCGTCGTTTTAGACCAACCCAAAAAGGAACAGACGTCCCGTTGATGACTCCAATCTGGACGAATGACCAGATCATTCATCCCGATTGGAGCCGAGCTCCTACTACTTAACCGTGCGCCCCTTCTCTCTCCCCATTAGATACATATTTATCTACATGTTTTGGTGTGTAGATATATCCATATCTAGAAAACTTAAGTCACATATTTTGGGATAAAGAAATTACTTTTAACACGCAAAGTTATGGAAAATACTTACTATTTTATCCAGTAATTTGTACAAATTTATAATATTTCCACTTCATCTTTTCTAGACATACAGTTGACCACCTCACATATGTTAATGAGTGAAATATACAATAATCACATGACAATTGAATATACATTTGTTAAAAATATAAGCAATAATTTATAAGATTTAATTCGATTGATAAAGCATGATCATACAAATGAAAATTAAATAGATCACACAAATTAACAGAATAGATGAACATATTACATCTAAACAGGATAATCTAACACTGCAAAAATACCCCCATATACTTAGCGGATTTTTGGGCCTAAAAGAATCGGCAATAGTTGGTTACGTGGCGGATGGACATTGGCGGCATCATTTTGTCGCGGTGGGCAATTATACGCCGTGGTCGACGTGGCACTGGCACATTTTAGTGCCCTGATACGTAGCCAGATGGAGCGGCGCTTAATAATGACTCGGTAGGTGAGCAGATATTTTCCACGTCATGGATTTGACTTGACCATCACATGTCACTTACTAGTGTGGCCTAGCGTGTTCAAGTCTTTCATTCTAAATCGCGCAACCGCGGACCACAATTTATTCATCTCCTGACCCTCCCTTGGCGATCTAGGCGGCAGCAGCGGCATTGATTCAGGCGAGGCCCACGACAGACATACGCTGGCCCATGAAGATTTTCGGGTGGCCAAGGCCCATGACGTCTTCGGATCCTTGGAGAGCAAGACTAGAGTTTGAATAGAACTTGTAACCTACTCGTATCGGCACCCGAGACCTAGCCTCCCCATATATAAAGGCTAGGAGGGGCCAATGAGGGGGACACGTAATCCCACAATAGACCTTTCGCATACGCATCCACGCCAGATCGAATCTGCGCACCCTGTAACCTTCGGTTCCGCCGTAATCAAAGAGCAGACAAGCAGGAGTAGGGTTTTCCCTCCGGGGGCCTGAACCTGGGTAAACCTTGTGTCCCCTGGTTGCTTGTCTGTTAACCGTGCCACGATCTCCAGCATCCCCATCTTCTCTAAAACCCAAGTCCATAACAATGGGCATTGACGAGATCAAACCTCGTCAAGACGCGAAGACGATGATGGGCTGTGAGATCAGTGGTGGATTAGTAAGTTATTCATTCGATCTTTGTTGATCAATATTATATCAGGTTTTGTCTTCGCATTTTGGTTCTTGATCTCACGAACTTCTTTGGGGTTTTCTCAACGCGACATAGTGCCGAAGTGGATCTATAATAATAGATTTCCACGGTGTTGTGCTGAACAAAGACTTATTCTAAACATGCTTCTGCGGAAGGCTTCCCCGCAGACACGTCGCATTTAGGGGCAAACACACCGGCCGCAAATTCTATGGCTGCAACTTTAAAAAACTGAGGTACTGTTGCCTTACTTGGTGTGATGACCCGCATTCAGAAGCGATGCAACATACATTGGAGAGATTAACACGGGAAGAAAAGAATGACCGATCGCCGAAAGTTGGCGCTTTGGAAGATGAGGAGAAAGAAGAGTACGCGGAGGACGCAAAAATTACACCGAAGGAAGAGATCGGTGAATCACTGAGTACGATTAAGACTGTGCCCAACACAGTTAGTCCTGACTTGCGACCGGTTATGGAATCACTAGATGAAATGAGATTCAAACATGTTCCCGAAAAATAACTTTGTTTTAGTATTTTTATGAACTCTATCCTAAAATATAAAGCATCTAAGGATTAGACAAAAGTAAAATCTTACTAATATTAACCAAATATTTAGGAAAATATATCTACATTTACAATATTTAATGGACATATTAAGAAAATATTCTTTATGGTGAATCTATTGATATTGATTCAGTATTGTAAATTTTCATATTGTCTATAATCTTGGTCAAACTTATAAAATGTTGACTTTTGACTAATTCTTAGGCGCCTTATATTTTGAGACGGAGGAAGTAATACGTTCTAGTGGTATACTAGTCAAACTTTATGCACACAAAATTCCCTACTCACCTAGAGCTCGCTGGCATCGAACCCTAAATCGAATCCGCGTCGTGCCGTGCCGCGCACCTCCGACGTCTGATCCAGCCTCGTGCAACTGCTTCTCTTCTCGGTGCCGCTGCTCTCGACCGGACCGTTGCACTCTTTATCGCGGCTCTTCTCTCGACAAGACCATTTCCCTCTTCGCTGTGGTGCTGCCCTATATCGGGCCTCACCTTCTTCCTCTCCGTCACATAGCCCTCTGTCCACCGCATAGTCTCGCTCCCTCCAAGACGACGCCTTCAAGAAGGTAGCGATGTATCCAACGCCATCGCCCGCTTCGATAACCCGAAGCTAGGGATTTCTCCTGGAGAGCCACAACCCCGTGAGAGCGAGAAGCGGAGCTCTACGACAACGCCTCCAAAAAGGTAGACGACGCCAAGGCGCTGCCGTTGTCCGGCACTGACCAAAGGCCGGAGCTAGGCTTTCACTTAGAGCTCCTTCACATCCACGCAAATGGGGTAAAGTTCGGGCAGATTAGTGGCATGTCGCCTAGATCGCCGGTGCAAGAAGCAACAAGAACATCTCTATGGGGCATCCACCAAGCTACTCCATGTGAAGCACCAGCACCAGCACCTCCAACTATGACTGATGCCAACACAAACCCAGTCTTTGAGGGCAACAGATCGAAGCGAAGCCCAAACTAGCCACCACAAACTCCTCGTCAGCGAGACAACCGATGGCATCTCCGGGGTCGCCACCCCGGCGTCGTCCAAGATCCTACGAGCCACAACGCCTCCTGGGCAGATCGATTAGAAGCAATACGGAGGTACACGGCCCAGATTGAACACCACAGCTCCCCAGCCCCCCGCTACGCATAGGTTACCCCTGTTAGAAGAACATCTAGGGGTAGACGATTTATACTAGGCCCACAGATTAGGTTTTCGGAGGAAACCGCGCTTCGGGGCATCGGGAATACCCCAAAGCTTGAATGTGGCCATAGCACATGTCTTAAAGTGTGGTGGACTGTTGAAATATCCAAAACCTGTCCCCAGGCGCATGTGATCCCCTTCGCAGACATGCATTGTCACATATAGGTTCTCGACTTAGTATAAGGGGAAACTTCCCGTTTCGGTGACTCTCGCGTAGGATCTTGTTTTGTGATTCGACATGGGTTGACATCATCCTATGAACTAAAAAAACACAACCGAAGATAAAATTCCACCGGACTATCCCTGTTCGAAAAAAATCTACGACATAGATCGACGATTTGGGCCCACACAACGAGAACCATGTCACAAGGCGGCTATGCAAGCGGGTGCTCGGGATCCTATGAAATAACACCACCTAACATATACTCCCTCCGTTTTAAAATATAAGATGTTTTATCTTTGTGAAATGAGTGTATCTAACCCCTTTTAGTGTCTAGGTTCATTCCAAACCTAGATGAACCTAGACACTAAAAGAGGTCTAGATACACTTCATTTACAAAGGTAAAACGTCTTATATTTTAAAACGGAGGGAGTAGTATGTAATATAAGCCTTGCTAATTAATTGAAGGGAAAAAAAAAAAAGCAGGTGTGGAAAATCTTAGTTGCATTCTCACCTGCAGCTGAAAATATTTATTTGGAACTGAATCACGGAGCAAATCTAATAATGTATGACCCGATTGAGCACTAACCTAAATTCTCGGAAAGTTTTACGGTACCTTTTACTGTTTATGGGAGAGGGATAAGTATGAAATCAACCGACGGCTCAGATTAAGCGGTAGGGATTAGGCCCAGCTGGCCCAGAAAACCGTAAGTATCAGCGGAAAAAAAGACCCGGAGCAGCGTTCACGCGAGGCAGAAAGTCCACCTTGACGTTTACACGCCGCCGCCACCTCGACCTCCACGCCGCCGCCACCTCCACCTCGGACGCGGAGGTTGCCTCGTTCCTCCGCTTCGAATCGTCTCCCAGATCGGCAAGCCAACTTGTTCGTGCTCCACACTGCCGGCCCAATCTCCGCCTGAGGCAGGAGGTACGTGTTCCCCTCCATCAACCCTGCTCTCTCCCTCTCTCACATAGCCTCCTCAGAATAAAGAATCAGAAAGGAAAGTCACCCAGTGTCATCTTAGTTGATGATTTCAGGGAGCAGTGCCATGGAGCTTCCAGCACTGCCAAGTTTTGTAACCACTTAGGAACGGCAAAAGAAGGATTTGAGATGGACCTGGAGTAAAAGAGGAGGCAGGGGCTCAAAGTAATAGCATCTGGAACTTGTTCTCCCCTTATAAACTGCAATAGTGCGGGCATAATAATGTGTTAATTTAGGTAAAAGTATTATGAACCTGTGTGGTTAGATATAGTGAATTGACTACATGCTATTATTTAGTAATAGAATCAGAAAATAAGCCCCTCGGACATTCAAAGTCCAGCTCAAACATTCATAACTCATGACCTACCATCAACATGAGTGAAATCCAAACTTGTCTATCATGCGGCTTCTTCAATAAGTAAGTTTCTCCAGGAGAAGTAAGAACATTGGCGAAATTGTTCAATATAGTCAACAGTGCAACATTTACTTCAAAGTGAAAGGTACATAATTTTAAAAAAAACTGCAGGACTTTTCATGGCTTATAAAAGCTCAACTCAAAATGTTCACAAACTTTGAAATTTATTCAGGTTTTATCATCCTCCAAACTAACAAATTGACCGTGAATAGAGGAAAAGTGTACGAGTCTTAGCAAAGAAACATTTTATCCCTAATGAAATATATGAGGTACCCAATATTATTAAGCATCAATACTGATTAAAGGAGAGATATTTATATCACATCTGTGTTACTTTATGCATGACTCAGCGAATACATAGAGAGCAGCTTTGGAATATGATGTTCACAGGCAACCAAACTTTGATTAACTTCCATGATGATCATGAGACGAAACATAACTACTTAATATTTCCACTAGATTTTGGCCAATTAGAAAGTGTAGCCCATCTGCCCATGTAAGATGATCCTCTTAACAATATGTTTAAATATTTCTTGTATACTATGCATATTATTTACTATCTCCTCTTCTTTATATACCAGGTGGTTTGTAATTTGAGAAAACAAGCAATCAACTCTGCGATGCCGGGCATCAGCGGATCTTGTTTTGTGCATTATCCAAACTTGATTAGCTACTATTTGTGACACTAGTTTGTTATATGCCATGTGACGTTTAAACAAGTTTGTACAATATACCTCTGTTTTGTTTCAACTTTTGGTGTTGTGAGATGGTAGTAACACTAGTCACTTTCAGCTTAGGTTCTGTTTTTTACCATGGTGCATGTTGCTGCAAGTTACTTTTGGTGTTCTTGGATATTGTTACATCTTATATTTCCTTTAGCAATTTCAGGTAGCTCTGGTTTTCTTGAAGATCTTTCCACTAGAATTTTAGCTCTGCTACTTGGAAAACCTTCTACCCTTACATGTATGTTTAATCTTATTTGACAGTGAAGTTATTGTGGAGTGAGTTTGACTTCAAGAAGACCAGTTCCTAATGCTCAAGTTTTCGTGTTTGGTTTGCTGGAGAACAGATGAATGTTGTTATGTACTAGTATTTCTCTTGCATCTGTCCTAGATTAGGAAAATAGATGTGCTTGAGGGGAACCTGGGCATATCAGGATGCAGCTGGGTTATGGCATACTAGTTCAATCTTAGATAAGTAAAGGCCACATTCCTGAACTCATCTATGTTCATTTTGTATTACAGGAGATGAAAAGGGATGGAGGGGTTGTTTGAACTGCAGATTAAGAACAAAGGTTGTGGACAAAGATGATATATATGGCCTATTTGTTCAACGTGTTGATAGCGAGAAATATTCATTTTAAAATTCTTTTACCTTTAGCATGTGTGTTTGAATGGTTGACTTGTTCTCCGAGGGTCATATATAATGTTTTCACATACAAGTATGCTTCAGAATGGTTATATTTTGCTTTTGAATTATCAGTGTCGAAAAACTTGGTGCCCTTAATATATTTGCTACATGCGGGCATTCCAGCGTCTTGCGTAATGTGTAGGCCTCGTGTACGAACTTCAGCAGAATTTTTATATGGAAGTTCCCTTTACCATCTCCAACAGAAGCGTTAAAATAGTACGCACTAAAAATCGTTTGTACCGCTGTTTTAGCGTTTACAGCACGTGCAGGCGTGCGGTGCTCCACCGGACGTTGCAAATTTACACACGGCAAAACAACGCTAATTCAGCGCGTGGGGAGGCACAAACACATTTCAACACACCAATATCAAAAAAAGATAAAAATTAAAATAAAATTAACACAAAATCAAAAACAAAGAACAAATACTAAAAATTAGGATTATATTACAAGCACACAAGAGTTCAACGACGATGAAATTAAACACAGTAATAGAAACTAGTACTACTAAAACATGGTAAACATGATAAAGAAACTAAACTAGTACTACTAAAACATGGTAAACATGATAAAGAAACTAATCGGAGTCCTTCCAAACGTAATCGGAGCCGTCCTCGACGAAACCGGCGATGACGACCAAAGGTCCATCCAACACGGGTCGTCCTCCGGGATCGTGGGATTGTCCAGCTGCATGAGGATGTAGGCGCGCCTTGTCGGCCCTGCTCTCACGCGCCGCTGCTGCGTCCTCTGCTCCAGTTTGGCGTAGAAGTTCTCCTCGACTCGAACGTCCTCCGGGAAGCGCTCCGGCCATAGCAGGCGGCAACACTCGTCCTCCTTGACATTCGTGAGCCGGCGCTGATGGGCGCGATGGCGGCGGCGCCCCTCGTCGGTGATGAGGCCCGGCGGAGGCGCGAGCATCTCCGCTTGCTCGCGCGTGTGGACATCGTGGAAGTTCATCGACCGGGGAGGCCAGCCAAGATTCCACGCCGCTGTATCGAAGGTCGCAAGCCCGATGCGCGTGTTGCTAGAGCGGATTTCCGCGTAGAAGTTGCCCGCCGGGCGCGCTCGGACGCCGACGTAGCCGGAGGAGTTCCCGCGGCAGCACCTCGACGTCCGTGGGCGGTGTGGGCTTGCGTGGCACGCGGAGTACAAGTTGCCCGTCGGGCGCGCTCGGACACCGACGTAGCCGGAGGAGTTCCCGTGGCGGCATGGCAGCATCTCGACGTTCGTGGCGGCGTGGGCTTCCGTGGTGCGCGGAGGTGAAGCAGCGGCAGCAGGCATGGCGCGTGCAGAAGATGGGGAAAGAAGTTTCTAGGCAGTTGGTTTTCACGCGCACTATGGTTTCTAGGCAGTTGGTTTTCACGCGCACTATGTGACTTTGTCGCGCACGATAACACAAGCAGTAGATATAACGCTCAGGATTGTCCACGCGCGCAGCAATACTTTTCGCGCATCTGCTAGAGCGGGCAAAACTCCCACGCAGATCGACGGCTTTTCCCGCGCCGCGCTATTTTAGCGCTGTTGAAAATGCTCTTAGATCATGGCATACCAGTATGACCGAGAGCTTAATGAATCATTTTGAAATGTAAAGCCAGTTTTTTTTATCAAAAGTGAACCTGAAACATGTCTTGTACAATACACTTTATTAAAAAATTGTTCAAATATTTTTATTAGAGTAAAGAAGATTGTATAAGATATGAGTTTTATTTCATTACTTCGTATACACAGATGATTCAGTGACATATTATCACCATGAACAAGAAAAGTTTTGAATATTTCCTAATTGTAAAATTTATTGTTCCTTCTCGTTCAGAAGATGGACCGCGGAAGCTAGTGTATCTTGCATACTATTGTTTGAACCCTGCATGCAGTACTTGACCATCTGCAACCCTGTATAAAAACAAATAAGTGTGTAGTAATTTCATATAAGATTTTTTTAACACATTGCTAGATATTGAATATGAATACAAAAGGAACATCACCTCCTGCATGCTGCATGTTGAGTATTTTCCACCAAAGGAAGATATCATATTGCAGAACGAAGGGGGAGCAGATGTTTCCTAATAGTTTCAGGAGAAGTGGTTAGTTTGTTCTCTGACAAAACTATGTACCAAAGTTTATGCAAGTTTAAACCAACAGGTTAATTACCACCATTCTATGATCTTTTTCAGAATATGATAACAATAATAAATGGGAACGGACAAGTATAAGTTTATTCAAAACATGATCTTTCTGCCTTTATAGATGAACATCATAAATTAGCTGCCTTCACCCATGAGCCAAAAGGGATTTCCCCCCTTTATAGATGAACATCATAAATTAGCAACACTGTTCAGTTTAAGTAGAAAAGAGGGGAAAAAACTAAGCAATACTCACTGGGCAAACACCAGCACTGAGCTTTTATCAAGAGTGCAAATAGGGGAGAGATTCCTCTTGATTAATGCTTAACATCATATACTGGTCATTTATTTGGAATTCAGATTCTTTCTAAAAAATACTTGCTTGGTTCTTTCTAGAAAACGTTTATGTATCACAAATATTCTATTTGGTTTGAAAAAAAACAAATGTATGCTAAAACAGAGTAGTGTTATGGATTTACTGCTTGTTGAAGTAAGACATTTGATTACCCCCTCCGATCCGTATTACTTGTCGTAGAAATAGATGTATCTAGACATGTTTTAGTACTAGATACATCCAATCCAATGACAAGTAATATGGATCAGAGGGAGTAGTACCTTTTATGGTAATCAGTTCATGGAAGAGCGGATGCATCTTTCTTAAGAGTATCAATTCACTAAATAACCATGAGATTGCTTATCAATCCTTGAAAAATAAAGCCGTATGCCAAGAAGCAAGTTGGTCTCAGAAAATTGACACCGAATGTTTCAAGATATGTATAGCCAATCTATGCCTAGCTAAAGGGGCTTATTTTTGCTTGTACTAGTAAATAGTCAACAAGTTTTGGCAGTTGGCTCTCAGAAATAACATGTACACAGTAATTGTCAATGTGAACACCACAGCAGTATACTCCAGCAGATATAACACGAACAAGAAGAACATCAAGCTTGTCAATGTGAACACCACAGCAGTAAAAGTTTGTGAGGTCTCACCTTTGGAGCGGCCATGCCAAGTAGCAGCAGAAGCTCCATGCGTCGCATTCTCTTTGCTATGAGCCCAGCCGAATAGTTCCACTTCCATGCTCCGGGAACTCGTGGATTCCGAACAATGGAGATTCAAAATGGGGATGGATGGATGGACTTCAGGAAACGACGAGTATGCACAGGAGCATCTGGATGGACTGAGGCCGGAGATGCGGAGCAGGCGATGCGCCGGCGACACGGACGACCACTGGAACACGCCCGGGGATCCTTACCTCGACTCCTTCCATTTCACATAGCCCGCCCAGTACCTCCCCTCCTCTGCGCCACCCCTCATCTTCCTCCTCCCCATCCACAGCAACTGCACCCACCGTCGTCGGCATCTCTGCCATTTAGGCGGCGCCGACAGAACCGAAGCCAACGACGCGTCGTGTCGGCATTCACGTAGCCGAGGTGGAATTACGGAAGAATCCGGATACGCTCATCATCGGTGAGGATGACCGGAACGCGGGGGCGACGCGGCGAGCATGAGAGGGAGGCGACGGAGGCGGGCATCATCGGAGGAGAGGAGGCGTCGACGAGATCGATTTAGGGTTAGGTATATTTTCTATGTTTCCTTTTCTGAACGATAGCATGGAGCCATAACGAGTTGGATTTTTGGGCCGCGGCTGTCTGCGGCCTTTTTTATCACTTGCACGTCTTATCTATTATTGCAATGTAACTTATAAACCATGCCACTTTTTTCCACATCTTCGTTATAAGACTTAGTATCGCATCATGATCATATATTCCTATTTTACTTTAAATTATCTCAATCGCATTCACCTCTCAACTGTAATTCAAACCTTTATCATTCTACAACTTCATTTCACTCAAATTTAGAGGATACTATTTAAGATGTGGATGATCCCTACAATCAATAATTCCCCAAATCCTCCCATGTTAACAACACAATCCTTACAAATATCATTATGGGTATACCAAGGTAACATAGTAAAAAGGATGCAAAATAGGTGATACATGCCAAATAAACACATGATTATTTATCAACTCTGAAATTTTCAATGAAAGAAAAGTTAAATATTACCTACTCTAGGAATCAACAATAAGCGCGTGAGGCTCCTTTGGTCATAATTTCCTATGATTATTTCAGAAAAATAGCATCAACCAAATTGCTTTTCCACGCACAATTCACGTATCAACTAATGCACCCTCGGTTCTTAACACATATCAATGTGTACAATTTATTCATAAGCCAAATTATAGTTTATTTGTAAAATGTTCTTATCTAGAAAGGATGATTGTCAACTCTTCCTGGTACTATTTATTACACCGTAAGTTGACATATTTGCAAGTTCATACTTGAAAAACTCATGAGGTTGCATGCTGATGGTAATAGTGTACCTCCATTGCACATATTGACTAATGCTAGAAGCAACAATCAAAATTCCCTAAAACTTGATGACCATATTAAATTATAAATATCTTATTTCCAAATATGGTGCTTCAGGAACACCAAATCAAGAAACAACTTTCATTAATCTTACATATGCAACCCTATTCACGGCTAAGACAAATGTTGCAAAAAAATAGTGAGAGCAATTTGCATCTTCCAATTATGACCAGCTAAGTGAATATGTTAGCAACAAGCCAACAATTAATCACAACACCGTGCCAGCTTAGAGAACCATTTCGTTCCTACAGACTGGTGAGAGACATACTACGCCCAACCAACCCAAGAATCAGTGTCACTCCCTGAATTGCAAAACTTAGTGACTTGTTCAATGACATAGCTTGGTGAGAGCCAGATGAACTTACGTAGTATCTCTCGTTCTCTCCAACTACAGTGTCACACTGCGTATGTTCAGCTTCATGCACGTGAAGCTGAATAAAATGATAAATCAATTTTTCTGAACATCATCACCTCATCTCCAACTAAAAGATGCGTTCGACAGAGCTTAGAATAGTAAATAAATGACTATGACAGACCAACTTGTGACATCTCCTGCATCAACATGAATAGCTCAGGTCAATAACAATTTCACGTTTAGTACTGATAAGATAAGTAACTATATTCTGGCACGAATGAACTCACTATATTCTTGTCAACTTGCATATCTACGCAATGGTACATTTACACATGTATTTATGGCAATACAACTTATATACTTCTGTATAAAAAACTACTGTTATTTAAACCCTCTATATATTCTTTGCCTCTGAAATAACAGTCATTATGAAAACCAATGACTACAGCTAACATATTTAATTGGAGAAATTTGTATTTACATAGCATTCAACTTACTCAGTTGGACAGACTATGATTTACATGGAAGCTCATGCAAGGCCTGTTATCCCATAGGAAAAAGTACATGAAGAAAAATTACAAGTGATTGCAGCCCTTGCTCCATGACATTCTTATCCTATTTATTTATTCTAAAAAGACTAACTTCCGGTTAAGAAGATTCCTAATTATTGCAAGAGCTAATCTCCGGCCAAGAAAGAAAAAAAAGGGTCAGGAACATTTGGACCTTAATGCCTAATAGAATAAAACAATATCTCGGCAAGAAACGCCTCCAAATGAAGGTAGCTACAGGCAATCCTAAATATTAAACCACGTGAATTCAGGAAATGCAAGAGCAAGGTACTGCAGTTTAACCAAGAAAATTTTCCACAATGATTTCATTCACAATATATTCCTACTATTGAGATAAAAGGCTGATTGCACTTGTTTTAGAGTAATCTATGAAAGGCAAGTGGTATACTAATTTATTCAAGAAACATCTGCAATACGCTATTTTGGAAGGAGTACATGATTTTGAGGCTTAGCAAGAATTGGATCTGAAAATTGCTCACGAAGTCAAACACACAAGTAAATATTGTGGTCACCTGTCCACAACTATTCTCCTGGACGAAGAAGTCGTAGTGGTTGGCAGACTAATCCACACCAACACAAAACTGAGGTTGGGGAGAACAGATTGCATCCGGATCTTCATTAGAACAATTGGATTATTTCAACTTAATGGGAGAAACTTGAACCAATCATCTTCACACATCCGTTATGTGCTAGCATCAACTATATGAGTTCTTGGCATGTAGAATTGGTACCAGGTGGTCGTCGGGCCAAGATCAAGGCATTCAGAACTGCAGCAACGCGGACAAAGTGAGAACCTTGATGGAGATGACCGTGTTGGCGGCGGTGGGGATCTTCGTTGGCGCCGGATCAATAGGAAGGGCTGCGGCACCGCCTGCAGTAGCAGGCGAGGAGGTTGTCCGGTTTTACCACCAGCAACAATGGGTTGTGCTCAGGCAGCGCAACCGGTGGTAGCCTCACTGCAGGATCGCGTGTGGCGGCAGCGCTCCGCCTACGATGGCATCGGCGGCGGCGAGCGAGGACGGAGGGCGATGGAGGATCACGCGGTAGTGGAGGAAACATGGGTAGCCAAGGAGGCGACTATGTCGCAGCCCAGGAAGGTGGTGACGGCGGCGGGAGGGCGCGGTGGCGATGCAGTCGGGCGACGTCAGGTGTAGAGGTGTAGTGGCTATGCAAGAGGCTGGATTCAGGGAGAGGTGATCGTGGGGATCCAAAATATTTATGGTGTGCGTCGAGCGGACGCGATGCGGGATGAGTACCGTCCGTCCTAATTATTTGCTAAGTGCACCAAGAAAAAAATTAGGTTAATACAAACTGTTAGATTGTGTTGACTGGGCTTGATAGTACGGTTTGAGTAAACTCAAGTTTGCTCTTTTATAAGTAGTAGAAATAGAGATAGAGATGCTGTGCTGGTTTTGTCGAGCAGTATGAATTGTACTGCTAAGGTTTTTAGCACCGGTATAAATTGCCATGGTCCATTAGATGGAAGAAAATGAATGATTGTAATTTATTTGAGGGTACCACAAAATATCTCAAATTCTCACTCGACCATGAATAATTAACAGCAAATGACAACAATTTATTTGATCACCGATTGCAGATGCAGCTTAATTAGCTTGGGACAGTAGATGCAGTCCTGCAGCGTTGTCTGCTCCTCTTGTTGCTTCACAGTCACAGCTCACATCGTCTGTCTCGAGGCCGATCGAGCCTCCTCTTCCTGGACAGCTCCGCGACATGGCAGATCATGTCCGTCCGGTCGGAGTGCGACGTCCCTCCTTCATCCATGGCCTCCTTGGCCTCCACGGTGATCTTCCTGGCCCTGGTCCTCCCCGCCGCTCCCTCTGGCCCACCGTCCATGAGCTCGACGATCGCCCTCTCCACGTTGCCGCTCTCCACATGCACCCCCTCAGCCTCCGGGGGCAGGTACATGGTCGGGACCTTGACACCAGACCTGACGCCGACGCCGAGGACGTCGACGAGCAGCTGCTCGCTGCAGAACTGGTCGTTTTTGGTGTTAGGCCAGGTCCCTCCACATGGATGTGTGTTGGCAGCCCAACTTCATCCCATGAAGTCCAACACTTTTCAACCGTTGATCGATGTTCGTATCCAACGGCTGAGGTGCTCCTTGGGAGAGGAGTAGAAAAAAAAACCCTAGCCACTCTTGGTGGCTGTGTGTGTGACACTCAGTGAGTGTGAGAGCTGAGCAAACAAGCCATCGTGGCTGCTGAGAGAGGGTGAGAAAACACACAAGAACACCACAACCTGAGTGAGAAGAGAGCAAGAAGAAGGAGAGATGATTTCTGTCTAGATTTCTGAGATCTGACCGGTCTGTCTTCAAGCTGGTGTTTGGAGGCTCAAAGGTGCTTGGATCGACTCCAAACTTTGTGAGCTCGTTCCTTGTTTTGAGTACTTTGATTTGGTTAGCTGGTTTGAGGTCTGGGTCAGTGTAGCTTCAGATTCGGAAGCGGTTTATTCAGTTCGGACTGCTGTAGTTTCAGCACAGAGCAATTTTGGTAGAAGAATAGTTTGGGCAGGCAAACGGTGTCCGATTGACCTGAAATTTGGTGTGTACGTTGGGTACTCGTATGTCAGCTTGTCTATTAAGTTTGGTGCTAATTGGATCTGCGGTTTAAGAGCAGTTTGCTAATTACCGAAGGGGACAGAAACTGAGATACTCTGCTGTGCTGTAATCTTTCTCTCAAGTGGTTGTTGTTGTTGTTGCTGGTTGGCAATATGCTGAGTGTGTTGTACATCTCTAGATGTTCTAGAGAAGACTCTATACCCAGGTTGCTCATAGTGAAGCTCGCGTGTACCGGTCGGTTCGCACCTGTGGTTTCCCCCCCTCACCTTGAGGAGGTTTTTTCCACATAAATCCTTGTGTCACCTATGCATGTGCTCGTTGTTTTATTTCCGCTGCATATCTGTTGATTGAAACTATCCTCGAAGGTTCACCGTAGGCAGGAGCGGGGAGGTTGTGTGTCGTCTTCTCCCCCCAACAAAGTTGTATCAGAGCTGAGGTTCAGTTTTGTATTCAGTTTCAGAGCAAGGTTTGTTTTGGGCTGATTGCATTTGCTTGTGGTGAAAGATGGAAGTGAATACCAACAGAATGACTTCTTTGAATGGTACAAATTATCAATCTTGGAAATGCAAGATGAAGGACTTGTTATATGTGAAGGATTACTGGATGCCGGTATTCTCCACTGAGATGTCCAGTGATATGAAAGAAGATCAATGGGAGGTACTTCATCTCCAAGCTTGTGGGTTCATCCGCCAATGGATTGACGATAATGTTTTGAACCATATCATTGAGGACACACATGGACGTACCTTATGACATAAATTGGAGGAGCTGTATGCTCGCAAAGAAGGTACCAACAAGATGTTCTTGATCAAGAAATTGATGCGTTTGAGGTACAAGGAGGGCACTCCAATTGCAGATCATGTAAATGAGTTTCAGGGTATTATAAATCAGCTATCTTCAATGGGAATTACATTTTAAGATGAAGTGAGAGCCTTGCTGCTACTTGGCTCATTACCGGACACTTGGGAGACCTTTAAGGTCACCGTGTGCAATTCAGCACCTAATGAAGTTGTCACTTGGAACCTTGTGAAGACCAAGGTACTATATGAAGAGTCCAGAAAAATTGCTGATAAGGACGGTTCTTCCTCACATTCGGAAATGTTAGTGACCGAGTCACGGGGGAGAAGCAAGAGTAAAGGTCCGAGTAAGGGATCAGAAAGAAGTAGAAGCAAATCAAGAGGCAAAGACAAGTATGCTGGTATTATATGCCATCACTGCCGTGAGAAGGGTCACATCAAGTGGCATTGTGAACAATGGAAGAAAGATAAAAATAAAAAGAAGAAAGTTCAGAAATAGACAGACAGTGACAGTGACAGTGAGGGAGGTCGGATTGCTACGATAGAGGAGATCATGTTTCTCATGCATAAAGAACATGATGGCAATAGTGTTTCCACCATTGAGGAGAGGATCAGATGATACCATCAGCCTTGTAGATGGTGATGAGATGACTTGGATTCCGGACAGCGGTGCTACCATACATGCTACATCTCATGCCTCAACATTTTCATCTTTAATCATTGTGTTTGTCAACACATGTAAAAACATTTCAATAGAATGAACCATCATTCCAAGGTTTTCATAATCCTTTTCACCAAGTATTCCCATCTAAGGTGATCAACTGTTATGCTTAGCACTAGCCACTAAGGTTGAGGGTATTCACTAATGAGGGGTGCTAATCAAGTGTAACTATCCAACTCTTTTGTATGCCTTTTGATGACATCTAAGTATAACTAGTTAGGCCTAGTTTTATACTCTTTATGGTATCTATCCTATTTTCCAATACTCATAAATCACTAACCAAAGGTAAAGAACTTTGGTAAAAGTAAAAGAATAAAGCTCGTAAATAAAAGTTGGGATTGGTATAATCAAGGTTGCATAACCAAAGCATGCCTAATGCATCTTGCATAGGTTATCTTGCAAGGATGGCTTGTATAGTTATGAAGTTTGCAAGTGTTAGCTTGCATAGTTCTAGCTTGCATCGTTATGAAACTTGCAAGTGTTAGCTTGCCTTGAGTAGTGCAGTGGTTGAAATCTTCTTCTTCTTCTTCGTAGTACTCCTCCTCCTCGTATCCCGGGTCGGTACTAGCGTCTATAAATGAATACGAGGTACACAATCACCAAACAATACTTAGCTATGTAGCACACAAAGGCTCACACTAGATGATTCGAGTATCATCACAAACATTACATGAAATAAAGACCTAGTCTTATTTATCTTATTTTAGAAAAGTAATTTCTACTCATTGAAAAATACTTAAGATTTAACATTCTCCAATTAAAATATGTGATCATGTTGACACATGTCATCACCACATATTCTAATACTTGGGAATGTGATTTAAAGTGTTAGTCATATTTTATAAAATTTTAAAATTACTTGTTAATACAATTAAAGTGACTAGAATTGCCTATATAGCATTCTTTTAGTACTATTCCAAGGTCACTGCATGTAACCTAAATATTTTTACATATTCAGATAGATCTTGTTAAATGTGATTTTTGAGAGTTGGAATCAACTCAAAAGCATTTATGGTTGATTTTTGAAAAATGTTTGAAGATGGAAAAGTCTCAGTCTTGTTATTTTTACTATAGGTGATCTATAATTTCAAATGGTTTGAATCCAACGGGTTTGGATAGATAATTTGAATATCTTTCTAAAAAATTGGAATCATGCAATTTGGTTCAGTGAATCTCTTTGAATTGATTTTTGAATCTACTGACAGAATCTAGTTTTAACTAAAATGGAAAAAGCTTATTTGAATCAACAGGCTTCTTGAGGAAACTAATTGGGCGGCCCTTGCCTTTATTTGGCGCACGATGACGGTCCCACGCATCAGCGACTCAACTAAGCCAAAACGGTATCGTTTAATCTCAGCGCTACAATTAGACTAGGATCTAACGGCTGAGGTGCATCATCTACGTCGAATAGCTCCGGCGAGAACTGAACCCTAACGCGCACGATGGGGGTCGTGTGAGGCTCACCAGGGCTCTAGCTAAGGTCAATGATGGGGGCGAATGGGGTTGTCGTCGACGGCGGTTCGAGGCACGGTCACGGCAGCTCCTGGGGCGGTCGGCATCAACAGGCTCCTTCCTCCTCTGCAGCGACGGACTCCAGCGAAATTCTAGCGAGCTGGTGCTCGCCTTGCTCCGGGAGAGGTGTGGGAGGTTTCTGAGAGATAGGGGAGTGGAATGGTGTGGAGAATTGAGGATGAGGTGGCCTCTATTTATACACCGGCGATGGGGACAGAGCGGCATGGCTCGAGCTCATCGGCGACGTCGTTACAGTGAGCTATTGGCATGGTTGAGGGTAGGGGTCGACACGGTCTTTAGGGCGGTGGTCATGCGCTTGATGGCGCGGCAAGGGGCGGTCGAGAACGGTCGGGAACGGTCGGTGCTCTACGCGGGAGCGGCGGCGTACAATGGCTACGGTCCACGCGGCGACAAACGAGCATGTCTGGGGGTAGCTGGGGTCACGGTGAGTGTGTGCACGTGAGGAGAGGGCGAGGCGCGACATGTGTGTGCGTGTCGGCTGCGGCTCTCTGGCACGCTCTCGGCATGGCAACAGAGAAATGGGCGTGACATTTTCGTGTGGTCCACGGCTTTCCTGCGGTCGAGGGGTGGACAGAGGGTGGCGGTGGATGGTTGCCTGTCTCCTGGACATCGTGGGAGAGGGCGGCACAGTCGGTGGCGAGCGGGGCTTGGTCGACTGGTGCGGCGACACCAGGCGGCGCTGCACTGGTGCACACGACAAAGGGGGAGCTGGTCTGCTGCACTGCTGGGCACTAGGGGAGACAGGGGGAGAAATGAGGGGCTAGGGGCGAGTGATCACTGCTCAGAACAGTAGAAGTTAGGCAAGTGTTTTCTGTGTCTGCTAGGTGCTTGTAACACCCTTGAATCGGCCCTATGCATATTTTAGCTCTTCCCTCCAAACCCGCATAGAAACAATTCAAGGACGCCCACCAGGCACTTGCATGCGGGTGGAAAACGAAGTAATATCATTATAAAATAGTCCACGATGGGACCCACAGAACATTTATATACAACAACGACTCCATGAGTCAAGAATACAGATATAGAGTACAAAGATCCAAATCACCTTGAAAATGATAGAGCGTCCGACTATGGACAAGATGCAAATGGGGATAAGAGCCCTGAAGAATAACCAATGGCGTCCATAACCCTGCCCAGGCCAAGCTGGAAGGGTAACCCTGCTAACGACGTCGATCTCAAACCTGCTAAAACAAAAGGGGTGCCGACAAAGGGCAAAGGAAAAAGAGGAGCATCAGTACTGAGGCCAGTACACGGCGAGGCTAGAATTCGGCGGCTCTCGCCTACATAGGTATGGTGGACTGAAGCGGCAGCACAACATGCACTAAACAATCTATAGAGACTCGATTCAACTGTCGGCTATTAGAGGGGGATAAGAAAGACCTATTTGAATCCAACTTGATACTAACACCAATCATACCCATCCTGGTATTCCCCCTCGAGACCAAACGAGGAAGTCAAACCGAGGAACTCATATAATTGGCAGTTTTATTTATTCCATGATAGTTGCGGCACTTACTAGTCAGATATAGATAGCACGAGTCATCCTGATAGCATAAGTAGTGGGCAATTTTAGTTAACCATTCAGTTGTAGTTCCAGTACTTACTAGTCAGATACAATTAGCATGTGACATCCCAAACCCAGCAATTGTTGGCACTTTTATTTCATTCCATTAGAGTTGTGATACTTACTAGGCAGGTATAACATGACACGATACACCCCAGTTCCACCAGTTGTTGGCAATTTTATTATCCATTCCATTGTAGTGAAGCTGATTACCAGTCACATATTAAGTCAAATTTATAGCACTACTTTAGTTATGCTTGTCTATGATCGAGATACTGTGCTCCAAGTCATCCATAACCGCGGACATGGCTTTCAGAAAGATTTACCCTGCACGGGTGCACAAATAGCAACACACGCACGATCAACCTCGGAAAAACCAAATCAAAACCCAACGAGGCTTTCACGACAAAGCAATCGCAGGATTCATAAAATATTTCAGGGGGCCACCCCATTAAGCTACCCACAATGAAGTTGGCCGTCTCCGAGACGGACCCAAGGTTTGCGCCAATGGCTGTAAACGACTGGGAACCCGAAAGTGTGACTGGGCTTGTCGATACCGCAAAAACACTCCGCAATTCCTAAACAGTACAAGTGCTCCACGCACAATCGTAAATAAAGCAGTAAAGCATGGCATAAGTACATGATAGTAATAAAGCCCCAAACTACTTTGTGGCCCCAAGAAATAAGAAATGAATTAAGCTCTGGCTAAGGGGATTCATGGTCCCACATGCGGATAGTGCGATAGTCAAGGAACAGGTATCAAGTACTCGGGGTCCTACGGGACACAAGTGAGCGTGGAAGAACCAAATAACATCTATTGCCCACCGATGCCTCTGCATTAGTTATATCTATTCCCAGCAATTTAATAGTTGTATTTAAAGTCATGATCCTCTCCACCGTAAAGCATATGACAACATTCCAACATCGGTGGAGTGACAACAACGCGAAGCAGCACCTAAGAAAGCAACTACGACTCGCAAGGCCGACTATCTATCAAACAATAGGCAATAGGATGTGTCCAAGGCAATATAGAGGCTGCAAGGAATATAAAGGGTGCACGGAAACTAAAGCATCGCAACACGGATAGCAATAGATGAACACGAGGAAGTAAAGACTATAAATGCAAAATAGGTAGAAAGGGGGAGAATGCTCGCCTAGGAATCACTGCCAAAGGTACATTATCCGAAGAACTTGTCGGTACTCGCATCCACTCAACGGCCTAATCCGCGAATAACCAAAGCACTAAAAGAAATACCGGATGCACTATTTAATACTACGACAGAAGACCGAGCATGATGCATGACATGGCAAGGCAGGATGCAACTTATAATATTAAGCGGAACCAGGGTCCCGATAATTAATTATATGGTTCAAGTTATTTAGCTATCCCATAATTTAAATGTTGTATTAACACGGCAAAACATGGCATCGGTTTGCTATGCAAATTTAAATGGAGGCGATATAATACAAGTATAGCCCACATATGCGCTCCATATTTAATTATAAGGTGAATCGATAAAATACCCCCCAAACCACAAGATGCAATGTATGCCAGCATGAATGATTTAATATGCAACAACGTTTATTTTACATTTTATAAAATAGGGCTCGGAAAAGAGGATCGCACATCTCGAATCGAAGATCTTGGGGGTTCAGAGGGGTTCGGGTCGGTCTCCGGGAAGAAGAACTTGGCGTTCCGAGGGGTTCGGTCTTCACGGTCTGAAAGGGCGGGGTCTTCGAGTCCATGATGGCGATCTTGAATGGATAGGGCACCAGCGGTCTTTGGATTTACGTCTTGATCATCGGGCTTGAACTCGGACTCCACCTTCGTGTCGGAGCTCTTGGTGCTCCTAGATGGAGATATTCGTGTAAGAGTACAAGGGTGCCTTTAGTCCCATGTTGCAGATCTGGCTACCGTCTCCACAAGATCAGCTGGTCGTCAGGTTTGTGTGGTCGCTGTGCATCCAACACCACTTCACATGCAACCACCACGCTGTAGCACAGCACCACAGTATCAAGCCCCAAAAGTACAACATCGGTAGCCCAACCAAAACTGAAGAAGGTGATGCCATCTTGGCCTTGGCGCGCAAACATCATCATGGGGAGATGGAACAAGGCGTGGTGTAGCTTGCGGGGAGGATGATGGCTTGCTTGGGAAGGAAGCTCGGCCGGTGAGGTGGTCGGGCGATGAGAGGCGGGAGGAGGGAAGCCGCCACGAGGCGGGGGCCGATGGAGCAGCACACAACGGGAAGGCAGGGATGGAGCAGAGGAAGGGCACCACATGGGGGTCGACGACGGCCGGTCCGAGGCGGAGAAGGGCCACGACGGTGGGCTCCGCTTGGTGGGGAGGCGGGGTGATGTTGTCCAGAGGGGCCGCCTGCAAGGTCGTTGACGAGGAGCGGGGCCGGCTCCGGCGGAGGGGCTGCTCGGAGGTCGACGGAGGGTCGCACTGCGGCGGGGAACTCGCGAGGTCGAGCATCGGAGAAGCAGGGCTGTGGGAGAAGGGCGGCGGCGCGCAGAGGGAGGCAGAGAGCGACGGGGTGGAGAGAGGAAGACGCGGTAGGTGGGGAGTGGGGGATCCTGATGTGTGGGGAAAGCATGGTCGGGGTCACGCGCTGGGTTGACCGCGGGGGTTGGTGGCCCTGGGGTCCGATCGGTAGAGGGGTGGGTCGAGCGCGAACAGAGCGAGGCTGGGTTGTCGGCCACTGTGGCGTGTCGGCCAGGTGTGAAGTCAGACGGGAGTGGTGGCGGCAGGTGTGGGTGGTGGTGGCTAGGGTGTGTGTATAGGGTAGCTAGGGTTTGGGGTAGAACTAGGTTAGGGTTTGCAGTACGGGGTAGTAGGTGGCTAGCTGGGCCTTTTGGCCCGGCCGACTGCCTCCCCTAAAAAAATACTTTTATTTTTATTTGTTTTATTTTTAGAGAGGCTTGTATAAATAGTTTTTAGACAAATAAAATATTCTAAAAAGACTGGAGTTATGATTTGAAATAAAGACAGGGATATTTAGAAAACAAACTAGGCTTTTATAAAATAGTTCTAGACAAACCATGCATAATGACATGACGATTCTCAAGTCCAATGTGGCACGATGAACATGAGCATGCAGTCATGATGATGCACAAAACATAACACCAAGCGATTTTCTAGTAGTGGTTTTACCGGGGTGCTACAATTCGACACCACTAACAATGGATCTCGCCCTCGAGATCTGCCTCATGGTACGGGGAAGAAGGCCGGCGATCTGAATCTTCTCGCTTTGTGTAGATCCTCGCGACACCACTAACAAAGATTCTTGCTCCATCTTGAAATCGACACCACCAAGAGATTGTTGCTCGCGTTCATCGAGAGAACACTCGGTAGAAACAAAGGCGAAGAAAGATGTCACAAGGCTACCTCTAACTTCAGTGGAAGGAGTACAATTGCTTGATCCACTGATTCAATGTACAAGAGCGAATGATAAGAGTAGTGGTATGGTAGCTACTCCATCCCGCACTCAAAGCATTACTCTACACAAGAATAGGGGAATTATACAACCAACTCTCGAAATTCAGACTGAAGATCTCAACAAGCAGGGTTCTGAAACAAAGGAGTGATGCAGGCTCTTCGGATGTAGATGATGTCGTCGCGTTGGAAACCACCGGAAGATACAAAGAAAAATTGTATGAAAAGACACAATTATTAGGTTTCGCGATGGTTCCATTGGCATGAACAACACATGCTCAAGGTATACTCCAACTTCACCAATGCTCATCCTTCTCATATGTCTATCAACGATACGGATATCCATCTAGGTGTAGATACTGATAAAGAGTTCAAGGTCAAAAGATTGGATGAAGGGTACAACAAACGAGGTGCAGATTGATGATTGTAGCACCACCATTATAAAAAAGAGGAAGCAAAAACCCTAAAGGTACGGAAACCCAACCACAAGAAATCCTGGACTCGAAGAAAAGATAAGAGTAGAATCAAAACACGCAGGGGTAAGAGGAGAATAGCATAGGGGTAAGGAGTAAAACAGACCTAATCAGATCTATCAAACCGATTTTCCAAAATATTTTTGACACTCTACATCAGCCGTTAGCTAGGTTATCCTATAGGCTGCACCAGTGGGGTATCACAACTGCTGAGCTCTGATACCACTTTGTAACACCCTCGAATCGGCCCTATGCAGATTTTAGCGCTTCCTGCCAAACCCGCATAGAAACGATTCAAGGACGCCCACCAGGCACTTGCGTGCGGGTGGAAAACAAAGTAATATCATTACACAATAGTCACGATGAGACCCACAGAACATTTATATACAACAACGACTCCATGAGTCAAGAATACAGATATACAGTACAAAGATCCAAATCACCTTGAAAACGATAGAGCGTCCGACTACGGACAATATGCAAATGGGGCTAAGAGCCCTGAAGAATAACCAATGGCGTCCATAACCCTGCCCAGGCCAAGCCGGAAGGGTAACCCTGCTAACGATGTCGATCTCAAACCTGCTAAAACAAAAGGGGTGCCGACAAAGGGCAAAGGGAAAAGAGGAGCGTCGATCGAGGCCATACACGAGGCTAGAATTCGGCGGCTCTCGCCTACATAGGTATGGTGGACTGAAGCGGCAGCACAACATGCACAAAACAATCTATAGAGACTCGATTCAACTGTCGGCTATTAGAGGGGGATAAGAAAGACCTATTCGAATCCAACTTGATACTAACACCAATCATACCCATCCTGGTATTCCCCCTCGAGACCAAACGAGGAAGTCAAACCGAGGAACTCACACAGTTGGCAGTTTTATTTATTCCATTATAGTTGCGGCACTTACTAGTCAGATATAGATAACACGAGTCATCCTGATAGCATAAGTAGTGGGCAATTTTAGTTAACCATTCAGTTGTAGTTCCAGTACTTACTAGTCAGATACAACTAGCATGTGACATCCCAAACCTAGCAATTGTTGGCACTTTTATTTCATTCCATTAGAGTTGCGATACTTACTAGGCAGGTATAACATGACACGATACACCCCAGTTCCACCAGTTGTTGGCACTTTTATTATCCATTCCATTGTAGTGAAGCTGATTACCAGTCACATATTAAGTCAAATTTATAGCACTACTTTAGTTATGCTTGTCTATGATCGAGATAGTGTGCTCCAAGTCGTCCATAACCGTGGTCACGGCTTTCAGAAAGATTTACCCTGCAGGGGTGCACAAATAGCAACACACGCACGATCAACCTCGGAAAAACCAAATCAAAACCCAACGAGGCTTTCACGACAAAGCAATCACAGGATTCATAAAATATTTCAGGGGGCCACCCCATTAAGCTACCCGCAACGAAGCTGGCCACCTCCGAGACGGACCCAAGGTTTGCGGCAATGGCTGTAAACGACTGGGAACCCGAAAGTGTGACTGGGCTTGTCGATACCACGAAAACACTCTGCAATTCCTAAACAGTACAGGTGCTCCACGCACAATCGTAAATAAAGCATTAAAGCATGGCATAAGTACAGGATAGTAATAAAGCCCCAAACTACTTTGTGGCCCCAAGAAATAAGAAATGAATTAAGCTCTGGCTAAGGGAATTCATGGTCCCACATGCGGATAGTGCGATAGTCAAGGAACATGTATCAAGTACTCGGGGTCCTACGGGACACAAGTGAGCGTGGAAGAACCAAATAACATCTATTGCCCACCGATGCCTCTGCATTAGTTATATCTATTCCCAACAATTTAATAGTTGTATTTAAAGTCATGATCCTCTCCACCATAAAGCATATGGCAACATTCCAACATTGGTGGAGCGACAACAACGCGAAGCAGCACCTGAGGAAGCAACTACAACTCGGAAGGCCGACTATCTATCAAACAACAGGCAATAGGATGTGTCCAAGGCAATATAGAGGCTGCAAGGAATATAAAGGGTGCACGGAAACTAAAGCATCGCAACACGGATAGCAATAGATGAACAGGAGGAAGTAAAGACTATAAATGCAAAATAGGTAGAAAGGGGGAGAATGCTCGCCTGGGAAACACTGCCGAAGGTACATTATCCGAAGAACTTGTCGGTACTCGCATCCACTCAACGGCCTAATCCGCGAAGAACCAAAGCACTAAAAGAAACACCGGATGCACTATTTAATACTACGACAGAAGACCGAGTATGATGCATGACATGGCAAGGCAGGATGCAACTTATCAATATTAAGCGCAACCGGGGTCCCGATAATTAATTATATGGTTCAAGTTGTTTAGCTACCCCGCAATTTAAATGTTGTATTAACATGGCAAAACATGGCATCGGTTCGCTACGCGAATTTAAATGGAGGCAATATAATACAAGTATAGCCCACATATGCGCTCCATATTTAATGATAAGGTGAATCGATAAAATACCCCCCAAACCACATGATGCAATGTATGCAAGCATGAATGATTTAATATGCAACAACGTTTATATTACATTTTATAAAATAGGGCTCGGAAAAGAGGATCGCACATCTCGGATCGAAGATCTTGGGGGTTCAGAGGGGTTCGGGTCGGTCTCCGGGAAGAAGAACTTGGCGTTCCGAGGGGTTCAGTCTTCACGGTCCGAAAGGGCGGGGTCTTCGAGTCCATGATGGCGATCTTGAATGGATAGGGCACCAGCGGACTTTGGATTTACATCTTGATCATCGGGCACGAACTCGGACTCCACCTTTGTGTCGGAGCTCTTGGTGCTCCTAGATGGAGATCTTTGTGTAAGAGTACAAGGGTGCCTTTAGTCCCATGTTGCAGATCTGGCTACCGTCTCCACAAGATCAGCTGGTCGTCAGGTTTGTGTGGTCGTTGTGCATCCAACACCACTTCACATGCAACCACCACACTGTAGCACAACACCACGGTATCAAGCCCCAAAAGTACAACATCGGTAGCCCAACCAAAACTGAAGAAGGCGATGCCATCTTGGCCTTGGCACGAAAACATCATCACGGGGAGACGGAACAAGGCGTGGTGTATCTTGCGGGGAGGACGATTGTGTGCTTGGGAAGGAAGCTCGGCCGGTGAGGTGTCCAGGTGACGCGGTGACGCAGCCGCGGGGAGGCAGACAGAGGCCGGGCCGACAACGAGCGACTGGCGGCGGCTCGGTGACGCGAGGCTTGGCAGGCAGGGAACAAAGAGGGGCGGCGCTTGCAGAGGTGGTCGGCGGTGGCTTGGAAGAGAGGCGGGGAGGAGGGAGGCCGTGGCCGGAGCAGGGGCTAATGGAGCAGCACACAATGGGAAGGCGAGGATGAAGCAGAGGCAGGGCATCACATGGGGGTCGACGACGGCCGGTCCGAGGCGGAGAAGGGCCACGATGGTGGGCTCCGCTTGGTGGGGAGGCGGGGCGATGTTGGCCAGAGGGGCCGCCTGCAAGGTCGTTGACGAGGAGCGGGGCCGGCTCCGGCGGAGGGGCTGCTCGGAGGTCGACGGAGGGTCGTGCTGCGGTAGGTAACTCGCGAGGTCGAGCATCGGAGAAGCAGCACCGCGGAAGGAGGGCGGCGGCACGCAGAGGGAGGCAGAGAGCAACGGGGTGGAGAGAGGAAGACGCGGTAGGTGGGGAGCGGGGGATCCCGATGCGTGGGGAAAGCGTGGTCGGGGTCACGCGCTGGGTTGACCGCGGGGGTTGGTGGCCCTGGGGTCCGATCGGTAGAGGGGTGGGTCGAGCGTGAACAGAGCGAGGCTGGGTTACGTCGCTGCCACACGAGCGTGTCAGCCAGGTGCGCTCGGTATCAGGGGAGTGGTGGCGGCAGGTGTGGGTGGTGGTGGCTGGGGTGTGTGTATAGGGTATCTAGGGTTTGGGGTAGAACTAGGTTAGGGTTTGCAGTACGGGGTAGTAGGTGGCTAGCTGGGCCTTTTGGCCCGGCCGACTGCCTCCCCTAAAAAAATACTTTTATTTTTATTTGTTTTTTTAGAGAGGCTTGTATAAATAGTTTTTAGACAAATAAAAGATTCGAAAAAGACTGGAGTTATGTTTTGAAATAAAGACGGGGATATTTAGAAAACAAACTAGGCCTTTAGAAAATAGTTTTAGACAAACCATGCATAATGACATGACGATTTTCATGTCCAATGTGGCACGATGAACATGAGCATGCAGTCATGATGATGCACAAAATAGAACACCAAGCGATTTTCTAGTAGTGGTTTTACCGGGGTGCTACAGTGCTCGACCAAATGGCAGCATGAAATTCAAGATTTGAATTTTTGGATGAATTTTGGTGAGTGTGTTTGTCACATGCTTGGGTGTCTATGGTTGCTTGGGTTTGCCAAGGTGAATTGATTTGAGTGGTTTTTGAAAAGTGCTGATCTTAGTACATACACTTGATTTAATTTTGAATTGTCCTTTAAATAGATTTGAAAATAGTTTTTGTTAGTTTGTAAAGTGGGCTTGGGTTCACTTTTACTTGATCTAGCAAGGGGTGAAAATAATTGGGAAAGTTTCTGTTAGAAATCTTTTACTAGGAACACTCAAAGTGGTCTAGTGGATAATTTTGATCAAAATGACCATTTTCTTATATGATTCATATTTGAATTTCTTTGCTTTTGATTTTGTTTGTAAATGGCCTAGATTGTGTAGTATTCGTCTTCAAACCATTCCTTATCATTTGTAGCAATCAAACATGGCAATTGCACTCATTCCTACACTAATGCAAATCACACATACACTCATATTAAATTTAATAATAAAAGTTTTTTTAACCCTAAACTTGGGTGATTAGAACTTGATAATCTTGATTAATATTTTTGGGGTGTTACAAATAATGGGGGAGAGTATATTGGCCCATTTGAGGCCTATTGCAAGGAGCAGGGAGTTAGACACCAATTTACTCCTCCGAAGACACCACAACTGAATGGTCTTGCTGAGAGGATGAACATGACAATTGTTGAGAGAATTAGATGCTTGCTATCGAGTGCAAAGCTGCCTAAACATTTTTGGGGTGAGGCTTTGTCGACTGCAGTTTATCTTATTAATCTCTCACCAAGTTATCCATTTCAAGGAGATGTTCCAAACAGGGTCTTTTATGACAAGGACGTCTCGTATGAGCACCTGAAGGTTTTTGGGTGCAAGGCCTTTGTTCATATCCCTCAAGATGAAAGGTCAAAGCTTGATTCAAAGACACGACAGTGTATATTTCTTGGCTATGGAGGTGATCAGTTTGGCTATAAGTTGTATAATCCAATAGCAACAAAGGTTGTGAGAAGCCGTGATGTTGTGTTTGTTGAAGACCAAACAATTGAGGATATTGTGAAGACAAAGGTGCAGGCTCTGGTGCAAGTTCCGGTGCATGTTCCTCCTCGAAATCAGCAGTAAGACAGATTTGATTTTGACCCGGTTCCTGCAGATTCAGCTGAAGAAGAAGCTAAAGATGATGATGCAGAAGATGTGCAAGGTGATGCACATAGTGGTATAGGTGAGGATGCTCCCCAACAGCAATAGTATGATGCTGAAGAAGATGATCATGATCAGCAAGCACCTGAACCAGATAGTCCACTAGCTGCTCCACTCAGACGGTCCAGCCGAGGCCGTGTTCCTTCCACCAGGTACGATTCATACCAATATGTGGTGTTATTGTCTGATGGTTTAGAACCTGAGTGCTTTCAAGATGCAATGAAATATGAGAACAAGAAGGAGTGGAATAAGGCTATGCAAGAAGAGATGGATCCCTTGCATAAGAATCATACTTATGAGCTTGTGAAGTTGCCCAAGGGCAAGAAAGTTCTAAAGAACAAATGGGTCTACAAAATCAAGGAAGAAGAGCACACGTCACATCCAAGGTACAAGGCTAGGCTAGTTGTAAAAGGATTCAGCCAGAGAAAAGGTATTGACTTTGATGAAATATTTTCTCCGGTGGTGAAGATGACATCAATCCGAATGATACTTGGCATGGCAGCAAGTCTCAACTTGGAGGTTGAGCAAATGGATGTGAAGATAGCTTTCCTTCATGGAGAGTTGGAGGAAGAAATCTACATGGAGCAGCCTGAGGGGTTTCTTGTTAAAGGCAAAGAAGACTATGTGTGCAAGTTGAAGAAAAGTCTCTATGGCCTTAAACAAGCACCAAGACAATGGTACATGAAGTTTGAATCTATCATGGGGGAGCAAGGCTACAAGAGGTGTAGCTTAGACCATTGTGTATTCATCCAGAGGTTCTCAGGTGATGATTTTATCATGTTATTGCTCTATGTGGATGATATCTTGATTGTTGGCAAGAATGTCTCAAGAATTTCCAGGCTAAAGAAAGAGTTGAGCAAAAGTTTTGCCATGAAAGATTTGGGTCTAGCAAAGTGTATTCTCGGCATGAGAATTGAGAGAGACAGAAAATCCAACAAGTTGTACTTGTCTCAAGAGAAATATATTGAGAAGGTACTTCGCAAGTTCAAGATGGACAAGGCAAAGGAAGTGAGTTGTCCACTCGTAGCTCATTTCAAGTTGAGTAAAAAGCAATGTCCCTCCACTGAAGATATGGAAAAGGAAATGCAAAAGGTTCCTTATGCTTCAGCTGTTGGGAGTTTGATGTATGCTATGGTGTGCACACGGCCTGACATTGCTCAAGCGGTTAGTACTGTGATCATATTTATATCCAATCTAGGAAAACCACATTGGGAAGCCGTGAAGTGGATTTTGAGGTATCTCCGAGGTAGTACTAATATGAGGCTTTTCTTTGGTGGTAGTGACCCAAGCTGATTGCATGTTCAGATTCAAACTTGGCTGGAGATGTCGATGGAAGGAAGTCTACTTCAGGTTATTTGATTACCCATTCAGGGGAGTAGTGGCATGGCAAAGCAGGTTGCAAAAGTGTGTGGCGCTAAACACAACTGATGCCGAGTTCATCGCAGTAACTGAGGCGAGCAAGGAGCTATTGTGGCTAAAACGATTGGCTTGTGAGCTTGGTTTTGAGCAAGACAAGTATGTGTTGTTTTGTGACAACCAAAGTGCAATTCACCTGAGTAAGAATGCAAGTTTTCATTCGAGGTCGAAGCATATTGATGTGCGCTATCATTGGATTCGAGATGTGCTGAATTCCAAGGAAATGCAAATTGAGAAGGTGCACACAGATGACAATGGGGCTAATATGTTGACCTAGGTGGTGACAAGAGGAAAGCTCGAGGTATGCCGTTGGCTCACCGGCATGACTGCCGGTTGGCAGTGAGACCCTCCATGATGTCGAGAGGGGGAGTTTGTTGGGCCAGGTCCCTCCACATGGAGGTGTGTTAGCGGCCCAACATCAGCTTGTGAAGTCCAACAGGTTTCAACCGTTGATCGATGTTCGTATCCAACGACTAAGGTGCTCCTTGGGAGAGGGGTAGAAAAGAAAACCCTAGCCACTCTTGGTGGCTGTGTGTGTGGCACTCAGTGAGTGTGAGAGCTGAGCAAGCAATCCATCGTGGCTGCTGAGAGAGGGTAAGAAAACACACAAGAACACCACAACCTGAGTGAGAAGAGAGGAAGAAGAAGGAGAGGTGATTTCTGTCTAGATTTCTGAGATCTAACTGGTCTGTCTTCAAGCTGGTGTTTGGAGGCTCAAAGGTGCTTGGATTGACTCCAAACTTGGTGAAATCATTCCTTGCTTTGAGTACTTCGATTTGGTTAGCTGGTTTGAGGTCTGGGTCAGTGTAGCTTCAGATTTGGAAGCGGTTTATTCAGTTCAGACTGCTGCAGTTTCAGCACAGAGCAGTTTTGGTAGAAGAACAGTTTGGGCAGGCAAACGGTGTCTGATTGACCTGAAATTTGGTGTGTACGTTGGGTACTCGTATGTAAGCTTGTCTACCAAGTTTGGTGCTAATTGGATCTACGGTTTAAGAGCAACTTGCTGATTACTAAAGGGGACAGAAACTAAGATACTCTGATGTGCTGTAATCTTTCTCTCAAGTGGTTGTTGTTGTTGTTGCTAGTTGGCAACATGATGAGTGTGTTGTACATCTCTAGATGTTCTAGAGAAGAGTCTGTACCCACGTTGCTCATAGTGAAGCTCGCGTGGACTGGTCGGTCCGCACCCACGGTTTTTCCCCCTCACCTTGAGGAGGTTTTTTCCACGTAAATCCTTGTGTCACATGTGCATGTGCTTGTTGTTTTATTTCCATTGCATATCTGTTGATTGAAACTATCCTCGAAGGTTCACTGCAGGAAGGAGCGGGGAGGTTGTGTGTCGTCTTCTCCCCCCAACAGTTGGTGGGCCACGTCAGCGCCGGCACGCCATGGGAGACAGCCTCCAGCGTGCTATTCCAGCCGCAGTGCGTGAGGAAGCCGCCCACCGCCGTTGTCGGGTGGGCGAGGATGGCCACCTACAGCGCCCACCCATGCACCAGGAGGCCCCTATCCTTGACCCACGCCTCGAACCCTCCCTCCTCCTTCAGCAACGACCGCACCTCCGTGTTTCCCTTGTCCTCCTTGATCGCCCACACGAATAGCCGCCCCGACACCTCCAGGCCCTCCGTGAGCTTCGCCAGCTGCTTCGCTGACAGCAACGAGATGCTGCCGAAGCTGACGTACAACATAGAGTCCGAAGGCCGGGCGTTGAGCCAAGACACGATGTTGCTGCTCGAGGAGGAGGTGTCGGTGGTGGTGGCTTTGTTCACCAGGGCGGTCAGCCCGATGACCCACGTCGTCTTGCGGAGCGCCACCACGTAGGCGTCGAGGAACGCGGCCTCGATGCCCCGGAAGGTGTTGAAGAGCAGGCCATCAGCGGTGGCCTCGGCGCGGAGCTCCTGCTCAACGCTGAGGTACTGGAAGAAGCCCCGCATGGTGGCCTTGCTCCCGACAGCGCGCACGGGGAAGCCCGGCACCTCAAAGGGTGTGGGGTCATAGTCCTCGACGCCTCCACCGTCGTACACGCCATGCACGGACAGGCGGTGCACGGCGAGCTGGAAGTATGCCAACGGGCAGTGCATCACGAGCCTCGGGATGCCCAGGCGTTCGTAGACCAGCCGGCGCCGTCCACGGGTTGCAGGCGTCGGCGACGAGGCAGTCCGGCAGGCACGGCAGCGCGCGGAGGTACTCCTCCAACGGCCCGGCCAGGGTCCAGATGGCCTTGAAGAAGCCGAGGGAGATTTCAGGTGGCTGCCTCGTCAACTGGTCGACGGCCTCCATGCCGTCGGGTAGGCCGAGCCAGCGCTCGGGAACGGGAGCTCCAGGAGCTCGACATCGAGGCCCGCCTTCGTGGCGCTGTTAACGGCGGCCCGGCCGGTTGCGTGCGGTGTTGATGGGCGTGGTGACGACGGTGACCCGCGCGGCGAGGAGGCTCGCCGTGTCCATCATAGGGATTATGTGGCCCTGCGCCGCAAGCGGCACGACCAGGAATTGTAGATCCGACGACGCCATCGCTCGGAGTGCCATGAGACAGTGTGGACAGTGATTATGTTTCGTAGCGGCTAGCTGTGTGAAAATTTACCGGAACCATTACCTCCCGGCGCGTTTGTTGCCGTCGATGTGTGCATTTAGATTTGTTTGGAGTTTCCCTACTTAGGCTGGTCCTAGTGGGAGTATCACATCTAGTATCATGCATGCCATGTTGGTAAAAAGATGATGTGTCACAACAATTAATGAAGAAAGAGATGGTTAGAGTACCATAGGTAGATACCGTATCATAGCACGTAAAACTAGAAAAACCTCGTGCAAATAAATCTTGTACACAATTTTGCATTGAGAGTCTACAATTATTAAATATAGTACTAATATGATACTACCATATGATATCATGCACTATGGAGATAGTAGTATGATACTACCACTATCACCAGTGATGGGGGAATACCAATCGGGGTATACCCATGAAGCGGAGTCGCTAGCTGCATCGAGCCGACTCGCTGAATATAACGACTGGCGCATACTGGACCTGGACGCCACGCCGACTGGAGGCCCAAGACGGCGACTCTAGTACAAAGCCCATTAGCACTTGTAAACCCTAACTGGCTGCATATATAAAGCCACCAGGACCACCCCTTTGAGCTCTCTTCCACGTCATATTAGATCTACTACTAGGAAAACGGCCTTTAGTGGCGCACCTGAAACCATCATCTGTGGCGCACCTGTAGTGCGCCACGGGCCTTGCGCTACGGCTATCTCATCGACGCCTGCTTGCGCGCCACGGCCAGGTAGAGATAGGCGAAGACCTCCTAGTTCGCCACAGAAGTTTGGCGTGGTGCGCTACCCCTTGGATCTTCTGTGGCGCACTACCTAGTGCGCCACTAAACATCCATGGTGCGCTTTAGGTGTAGTGCGCCATAGAAGGTAGACCATGTGCGCCACAGATGTTTTTTTTGTTTTTTTTTTAATTTCCAAGCCAGATTATATGCAATACAGATTATATACAATATTACAGCAGATATACACACACAGATACAAGATATACAATTATATATATAAATATTCAATATGAAAAACAAGATTGAAACAAATACATATAGATAAGTCTCATACATGAATACATAGTCCAAGTTACATTGTTTTGATCATGTTACAAAGTAGTAGTTGGTGACATGCGAATACATGTGTCGATCGAACAAGTTAGAGCTCGGAAGCTCGCCTAGACATCTAAACTAGCTAGCTAGACACAAACGCGGGATAAATAACCAAAGAAGATAAGCATGATCACCGCCGCGACGAAGGTGTAGGTCTTCATCCGGTTCCTTGTCCTAACTACCGCTAGATAGCGCGTGTATCTAGCTTCCGCCTCCGCCATAGTGTTGTACCCTTTGTAGCTATTGCCGCTGAAACGGTGCACCTGTCTCCGGCAGTCTTCCCAATCATTGTAGACTCCGGGAACCCGTCCCTTGTACACGATGTACCACGTCATCTACAAGTTGACAATAATAACTAACCAGTGATTGAAAAAACATGTATAATTAAAGTCGCATATGAAGATACACTTATAGAAAGTACTCTTAAATCAAAAAGAGCAAACTCAAAAAGCATGCCTCATATATAACTAGGTTGTTGGACACAGGAATATGCTTATGACGGGACTGTTAGCCAAGTAGGATGCACAATTCCTGGACTTGTGCATATCACAAGGCTAACAATCCCGTCATAGCACATTCACATATATATTGTGCCACAACATTTCAATCATCGGCATATTCTCGAAAAATACAAAAATAACTCGAAAAGCATGCCTCATATATAAGTGGTTGTTGGACACAGGAATATGCTTATGACGGGACTGTTAGCCAAGTAGGATGCACAATTCCTGGACTTGTGCATATCACAAGGCTAACAATCCCGTCATAGCACATTCACATATATATTGTGCCACGACATTTCAATCATTGGCATATTCTCGAAAAAGACAAAAATAACTCACACTTGTTGTCCGAGAACCAAAGAGTAAGCAAAAAAACCAAAGAGTAAGCAAAAAAACCAAGCATTGATTGATATATAATAATAATAAGCAAAATAAGTAAGCGGTGATTCATAAACCTAATAAGATAAGTACACTTGTCGTCCACACACACACACAAAGGTCATCTATAGTTTGCAACTACAACTAGGCCAACATCAAGCCTTCTGGCTCGGCTTAGGGAACGGGAGGACGCCCTGTCTCGTCATGAACTTCCTATAGTCACCCTGCATCTCTAGGCGATCTTCTATGTCACGGTTATTCGGGATATTTCCTCCGTAGAAGATCCCCCCCGAAGTCATGACATCACGAAAGATGATTGCCCCAAACTGCTGCTGGATGCGATACATCTCTTGTCTAATATCCGAATCATTGATCTTGGCCTTTGCTTCGGCCCACTGTTTGAGATGATCTGGCAGCGTAGAATTCTGCTGGTCAAGTAGGAACGCCCTCATGTGATGGAGTGCGTAGTAGGCTTCCTTCTTATTTTCCGCTGCTTCACGCAGGGAACTCATACGTGGTTGAAGACGTGCTGCCGAACTTGACCTTCTTACGCACGGCTGGTGCCTTCCGTCGAGGCAAAGCCGGAGAGCATCATCCGTAACTTCCTTGATCTTGTCGTAGTTTTTCTTCTTTTCTAGACTCCCGAGTGAAATACGTGGCGGGGAATGCTTGGCGATAAGGAGATGAGCGTCTGTTCATCTCTGCAAAAATTCAAATGGAATGTGTTGAAAAAAGAATGATGATGATCTAATAAAGCCAATCGACGGTGGTGACTGAATAACGACTTACTCGGGAAAGTAAGGCACGAGAATGTATTCCTTTGTCTTGTTCGCCACGAGGATTCTTTTTAGGTACGAGACCACGATACGTCGTTGGGGAACCCAAGCAGCCGCCACGCATGTAGTAGGGTCCACTATAGCGATGGTGTCTTCTCTCTAATGATCTGCGTGGCGGTGAGAGAAAAGGCGGACCATGGTATAGTGCAGCGGGTATAGGTGGAACATATTGAAGATGTCCTCGAACCGCAGGAAGAACAGATCCGCTGGGCAATGTCGTGAAGCCCAAGCCTGGTGGCACCTTAACCACGAATACGGGTGCGAGGATCTTTCTCCGATAGAAGGCGTCTCTCTATCGTCAAGACTGTCATGCACACTCTGCAGTTCCAAACTGGCGAAGCTTCGCAAATTCTTAGGTAGCATGGGCTCACCCACATGAATCCTCCACATAATACCCTCGGGTCTTGGTGGCCCGTCCGAAACCTGATCGGATTCGCGCTTGTTGGCCACCGGCTGGCTCGAGCTGCTAGATTTTCTTTTCCTGCCCTTTTTTCTTTTGGAGCGGGCAGGCACCTAATCTGAGCACTAGCCGCCCTATGTAGTGTGTCAGGGCTTAGAATAAAGGGTCGCTTGGTTGTATCAGCTGGCTCTGTAAAGGCGCAAGCTGGAGGCGTCTCCTGAGAACCAAACAGACGCTTGGTGATAGTGCCTTTCTCTGGGGCCACCAGCTAGGTCTTCTTCAGCCAAACCGAGTGCTGAAGAAGTGATCATTCCAGTCTTCGCGTCCTCGGCGGATCCTGCGCCATGTGCATATCATCAACATGATCATCCGACCCCAGCGTGGAGGTGACGGCGAAGCGGTAAGGGCCTTGCCACCGCTTGTTCTTCGACAGCGGTGCTTTGTTCGCTGGCGTGATGGCCCCGCCGTCCCCAAACGGATCATGCTCTTTGGCCATAGCAAGAATAAGCGAAGCAACTTCTAGGACGACGGCTCTTCTTCATCCGCTCACAGGGGTTGAATGGGAGGTTCCAGTCGTCGCAGCCCTTAGCACCCGACTAATTTTAACCCCTGCACGCTATCGCATCGGTTTTGAGTGGAACGTCGCTGCAAGGTTGAACGATGGTACCCTTGGCAACATCCCTCAGCTCGTTGTTCACGTAGCATAAGAGAGTGCAAGGAACATCCGTCTGCAGAAAACATGTACGGCGTCGTCAGAGCGAGATGCCACAAGAGTAATATATAGATGGCATGAAAAGCGGTAATTAAAGCAATTTGTTTACCGTGATGGCGTCGAGATCGGCTAATGTCGACGCACCACATACGGCGACGGGCGTGCAAGAGACGGAAGGGCTGCTTGATGGCGCGGTGCTGGCCACCGGTGTATTCTCCTTACCGATGGGTGCTTGGAGCTCCGGTGCCGCCGCGATGATGGCAGGGGGGCACCAACATGTACTCCGGCGCCGCGGTGATGGCAGGAGGAGTCACCAACACTTGCGGCGCCGCGGTGCTAGCGGGCGGAGTCACGAACACGTGGTTCGCTGATTTCGGCGCCGCGTTGTTCGAGTGGCTCGACCATGCTTGAATCGGCACGCCCTACTCGACCACCGCACTCCGATTCGCTATTGACTCCACCAAGGTAGGCAGGAAGGACGTAAGGGTGATTGCCAGGTTGTCTTGGACGATCTGCGGGATCCGCGCCACTTGTGCCTTAAGTTCTTGAACCTCTCTGTTTTCCTCCTCGCTCCTTCCCGACGGCGCCACATCGTCGGCGGTGGACCAAAATGATCCACCCAATTCTTACCCCGAGGCCGGCAGACGGCCAGCCGGCAACGACTTCTTCATAACCGGCTCTATTTTCTTGGCCGGTTCATCGCCTGTTAAAGGGTTATCCCGGGTGGCGCCCGTCGACCCACAGGATGAGGAACCACAGGATCCATGACTAGCAACAATTTCCTCCTCCTGCGGAAGAAGTAATGAATCATTTAGATCATCGATTAGATTGCAATCGTGTTGATCCGGTAATTAGATTATACTTACCACAATTTCTCGAATTCCTTCACCGCAGGATCCGCGGTGAGTTGTTTGGTTTTGGGTCCACATGGTAACGGGCCCTGATGAAGTTTCGAACCTGCGGGTTCGAATTTAGCAAAGGGTTTTCTATCCCTTGGATCTATACTCTTCGTCCTCCTTATTCCATTTGGCCTCCATGATTACAGATCCACCAGATCCGAGATGGTGATGACCTATATTCATCGCTGCGGCACCTTTCCCGATTACTATTGGCGTGGCTCTTTCGGATTCACACCTCTCCTTGAACTCCGGAACTGATCTTGGTGATCTGCGGGTCAATCTTCTGGATCTCCTCGAGACTTTTGCCTTCTTTATAGATCTTCTTCTTTATCCGGGTTCTCCAGCTGGCCAGGCGGTGCTCATCTTTGTGAGGGGTTGTTTACTTGTTCCCATGATAATTTGTGTTCGATACTTAGCGAGGAACTTGTATCCGCGTGCACTTCTCGAAGAGGAGTGTGCGCAAGTAGCCATTATCTTTATGCGGAGATTCGGTGTTGATCGAGATGGTTGTCCGGGTGATCGCCGCCACTTGCACACCGTACCCTTGGACGACAAAGGCGGGCTCCAAAGGAACCCCTGATGGGCTCACTTCGGGAATTTCCTCCCTGACCGTGTTCGGGCGCCGGTCCTTCGGCTTCTTCTTCTTCTTAGGAGGGTTGCTACCACTCCCTATGCCCTCGCCGCCATCAGTGGTTTCATCGTTCGCCGTTCCTTTGGCTTCTTCCTCCGCGTCTTCCATCTCATCATCCTCGCTCTCCGAAGGATGGTATTCTTCATCGTCTTCTAGAGCCTGGGCGCCTCGAGAATGTCAATTGTTTTTCGGTCTGAGTTCTCCTTCAGCGCTGATGCGCTTAGAACATCCACCTAAATCGTTGTCACACATCTTTGCACTAATAAAAAACAAATAATTGGTTAAATGCACGGAAAAATCCGGCATGACCTTTGCTAATTTTCTTAAACTAGAGTGCCCGATTTACGCAAAACGGAAGTTAATCAACATTCCGGCAAAAATCGGGACTCATTTCATACAAGAACCTGCATACACACATAATAAAGTGCTTCATATACAAGCACAAGCACAATTTCAAGGTGCTGTTGTCCCAGCACAGATAGTAGTAGAAGCACATGAGTAGCACCACAGATAGTAGTAGCGAGCAACACTAGGATGGATATAAGGCCAGACAACCACGTATAGTAGTAGCGAGCAACCTATAGCTATCACAACCACAACCAGCACAATAAATCTGTTTCATGCAAAATGGAGCACAACTAGAATAAATGGCCAACACACAAACAGTACATCAAGCATAAATGGTAACCACAAGAATGATCACTGAACAATCTATTAACAATCCAGATTTGTGAAGCCGAGAGCAGCACCTTAAACAAGCAAGTAATACTTGCAAGTACAGATTAAATTAGTGATCACTGAACAACCCGCTATCCATGATACCTCTATTATGATTCCAGATTCATGAAGGTGAGTAGGGGCCCAAAAGCGAACAATACTTCCAAGTACGTATAATATTAGCCGCAAAATATTTTACATCTCACTTACTCAACAACTATCTCAAGTTATGAGATAGGGGCAATACTAAACCTAGATATTCCAAGCTAGGCTAAGGAAAAATGGGACTGTTACAGTATCAACGGTCCATTTGGTTTCTCTGTCTTACACATACAAAGATATACATGCCATCTTCACTTAACTAGCATCGCTCATCGTGTCACTAGCGGTATGTATATAGAAAGATATACATGCCATCTTTGTCAATAATTACAGATGCTTTCTAGGCAGCCTAAGCACCAAACTACATTTTGTCTAACATTCTGCAAGCACTAGCACATTTTTGTCTAACATTCTGCAAACACCAAAGTACAATAGCCTAACCCTAACCAGATGCAATGGATTCAGGAAGAAAATGAATTGCAGCAGAACATTTCTGAAAAGGTGACTATGATTCACCATTAAATATAGCAAGCTTTGCTCAGCTCTTGTGAAAATCAGGTGCAACTTGCTAGTAGTCAACAAGTGGATAATCTACTAAGCTCACCTCTGAGGAGAGAGAGGGGGAGAAGGATAGAGGGGAGGGGCAGAGCTCACCTCTGAGATTGACAGTAGCAATCATGTGTTGTTCAGTTTATCTTTTTTGAAAGTAGCAATCATGTGTTGTTCAGTTTTCAGAGGCAACAAACACAAATACTAGCATCTAAGACCATGTACTATGTGTGTTCGATTCAAGGAATAACCAGGAGGAGGAGCTATAGTTCCAGGAGTTCCAGGGCCTCCTCCTCCTCCTTATAAAAATCATCTAGTTCCAGGAATAAACAGTATAACATCTATAAAAATCATCTGTCTATCATTAATCCATCTTATGAAAGTCACCATAAGCCAAATACATTAGTCACTTTCCTAAAAAATTCACTTAGGAGCCAATTTTTTTCTCTCTAAGATCATTGCAGCAAATATTTCAGGTTTACTACTAACTGAATAAAACTTGCATAAAAACAGAATTATTTCAGGTCTTTTTATCGCTAATCAATCTTGTTTACTGCTAACTGAATCTTGAATCTTGTTTACTGCTAACAGAATTATTTCCAATTCTAGTTTACTGCTAACTGAATCTTGAAGCAGAGAGGGAGAGAGGGAGAGAGGGAGAGACAGGGGAGGGAGAGAGGGAGAGAGGGAGAGAGGGAGGGGCTACCTCTGACGGGCGGACGACGACGGGCGGCGGCGCGATCCTCCTCCTCCACAAGCGGCGGGCCTCCTCCTCCTCCACGGATCGGCAGCGGCCTCCTCCTCCACAAGCGCGGGCCTCCTCCTCCTCGAGAGCACAGCGCGGTGGCGGGCCTCCTCCTCCTCCTCGAGAGCACAGCGCAGCGCGGCGGTGGCGGCGGCGGTGGCGGTGCGGCCTCGAGAGCAAGTTCTGTGAGATGCAGCGGTGCGTGTGGTGCGTGTCTGTGAGATGGAGCGGCCGACGCGGTTGACTAGCTAGCGTCCAACACACATAGGCGTAGCGCACCCTTGCCAAGTGCGCTACGGATAACCACACTTGTCATCGGTGTAGAATTCCGACGTTACGCCTGAGTTCTGATAATCACACTTGTTGTCCTTTTCCTCCGTGTAGAATGTGTAGCCGTTGATATCATACGCCTGATAGGTCACCAGGTTTTGCATCGGTCCTTGCGACAAGGTGAATATGATCTTTCCGTGTCGGAAGAATGCGAGCGCGGGATTATCAAGAGCGTCTGCCTAAACCAACGCGTGAAATCTGAGTTGTGCTCTTTGATTATTTCTCCCTGCGTCCTCTGTATGCCCCGGTCACTGTACTTCTTCTCGATTAACCTTTTGTGCTTCTGTACCCAAGGATCGACCAGTTCTAAATGCTGTAGCGTGACGAGGTTTGCTCGATCAAAGTCTACGCGTCGAAAATCGAAGTCTGCATGCGTGATGCGACCCTCTCGGTGACCAGATCCGCCGAGCTTGCCAAGGTGTCTGGACGGAAGACCGACAGGTTCTCGATGTTCAGATAATTCGTGCGTAAAGAGATGCACTCTTCGCCGTAAAGCCCTTGGCTATGCTTCCATCTGGGACGGGACCTGCTATAACGTATCCTTTGATGTGTCCGCTCATCCTTTCGAACGCCATCATGCTGCGGAGGAACATCGGCCCGAGTTGTACGATGTCCTCCACGACATGGACCAGCAGATGCACCATAATATCGAAGAATGCGGTGGGAAGTAGACCTCAAGCTCACATAGTATCACCACGATCTCCTCCTCGTAGCCTTCCGAGCTGATTCAAGCCAATCGACTTCCTAGAGATGACGCCGAAAAACTTGCATAGGCCAAATAACGCTTCACCGGGCGTGCTCGCCCATTATCCCTCTTAGTGCGACCGGAAGTACTGCGTCATTAGCACGGCACAGTCGTGAGACTTCATGCCATCGAACCTCCGCCTCGTCTAGGTATCCGCTTATCTTGCCCGCGTGGCGTAAGGAAATTTGACTCCTAGAAGGCACTTGAAAAACTGTTTGATCTCATCCGGCTTAGAGTGAAGCAAGAAGGAGGCAGTAATATTCGTTCTTCTTGAACTTTTTACCCTTCCGACGACCTTGTGTCGCCTCCGACTCATGATCATCGCCATCTTTCGATCATCGAGAGTAGGCCTCCGTGAAGCTCCTTCCGGATACCCAAGCATATCAGGTCGTGCCTTGCTTTCACCATCTTTCGTCCTATCTGCATGTTGATTATGGTGGCGACCAGACTCGCACACGTTTTCGTGATATGCATGATGTCGAGGCTATGAGGCGGGAGAAACTTCCAAGATGGCAACTCCCGTAAAACAGACCTTGTTTTCCATACCTTCATCAACGGCTTGTCTTGTTGCGCCTCTTTCGCTTCTTTCCGTGCTTAGGACAATCTTTCCGCTTTTCAGCAACTCTTCCACTTCTTCGCTGCTCCTACGCCTGGGATTCCTCGGGTCTCGATTTGCCATCGAACAGGTCTCACGCTTTCTCCATGGATCATTCTTGCCGAGCCACCTCCGGTGCGCCATGAACACGGTTTTCGATGACCGGATCTTTCTCTAGTTGGAGATAGCTTGTGTTATCCATGCACCTAACGCATGCGCAGAATCCTTGGATAACCTGCCCGAGATATACCCATAACCTGGATAGTCTTGCACCGTAGTGACCAACGCGCTCTCATAGTGAAATAATCTTATGCGACGCGTCGTAAGTATTGGCTCAGATTCCCATAACGTGGCTAGCTCCTCTTCAACAGCCCGAGATATAGATTGATGTCGGTACCAGTTGTTTCGCCTTGAATTAGCATACTCATTTGTATGTACTTATTCTTCATGCACAACCATGGAGGGAGGTTGTACATCCATACAAACACGGCCAAGTGCTGTGCGTACTTGCTCACGCTACCGAACGGATTGAGTCCATCGGTGCTCGCACCAAGCCCGATGTTCCTCGAATCTCCACCGATTCGAATTCGAGGTCCAATGCTTTCCATCGGCTAGCATCTGAAGGGTGCGTCAGCAGCTCATCCTTTTCGGGGTCATCATCATCTCCTGGCTTCTTCCTTTCCGCATGCCATCGCATGAGCTTCGCTTCCTTAGGGTCCGCGAAATAGCGCTGCAGACGAGGGGTGATAGGAAAGTACCATACCACTTTTCGAGGTGCTTTCTTCCCTTTCTTGTATCGACTCACGCCGCACACCGGACATGTGGTTTTCTCCGCGTCCTCGCCCCGATAAATGATGCAATCGTTGATGCATACGTGATATCTAACGTGCGGTAGATCGAGAGGACAGACGATTTTCTTGGCATCCTCGATACTAGTTGGACATGTGTTCCCCTCCGGGAGACGATCGTGCCAGAATGCCATCATATCGTCGAAGCTTGCGTCGCTCAATTTGTGCTTTGCCTTCATCTCCATAGCCTTGAGCGTTACATTCAACCGGGTATCATCGGGCCTGCATCCTTCATACAATGGAGTAACCGCGTCTTTCTCAAGTTGCGCAGCCCTGGCGTTACTCGTCTGCTTGAGAAGCAGCTCTTGCACATAAGGGTCCCGCACCCAGCCTGACGTTGTTCCATCGTCGTCTGCTCCTCCGGCATCTAGATCATCATCATCCCGGTCTGCTTCCGCACCTTCACCATCTCCAGGAGCCTCTTCATCATCTCGCCCGTTCTCGCCGTGATGATGATCATTGTCATGTTGGCCACCTTCTTCACCGTCTCCATCATCTACGCCATCGCTTATCCAACGAGTGTATTCATCCATGAAACCATAGCGGAGCAGGTGCGCCTGCAGATTCCCGGAATCTGGGTCGATCACCCAGTTGAGTTTGCATCTTCTGCACGGACATCTTATATCTGTCTTGTTATTTCGTATCATGTCGGCCGTCGCACATTTCAAAAATCTAGCCACAATGCCTTCGCTCATTATGCGGACCATTTTTGCCTGCACGATGTACACGGTACAATTTTGAAGTCTATTAGAACCACATAATGAATGCATGCATGCAATGGTCGATAGAAAATTTCGGCATGACCTATCCTAAAATTAGGACCTTATGAATGAAAGTCTTGCCAAAATGGAAATGAATCAACATTTTGGCAAAACAAATGGCAACTTGTTCACATACAAACACAAGAGAGAGAGAGACCGATCCATACACACATGAACATATCATTATCCTCTCCATACACACATGCATGAGCATCATCGATACTCTCCATATACACACACATATGACCATCGATCCTCTCCACACATACACACATCATGAGCATCGATCATCTACATACATATGAGCACATGCATCATCCATATACACATGAACACATCCTTACATGGACAACTTACCGAGATGAGAGACCGATCGCGAGAAAGATGGAAAGGAGAGGTGTGCGCGTCGACCGGAGACGGATAGATGAGAGACCGGAGACCTCCTCTATTACTTATGTAACATCCAAAACAAGTTTTACATGCTAAAAATGGTGAATGTATGGAGAAATTGAGGTGGGAAGGAGAAGATCCCGACTAGATCTAAGGAGGAAGAAGAAGGGGAAAGTGAAGTGTGGGTGGTGGATGTGTGGGCACACATGTGCACATAAAGTGCTGTCCTAAAAGAATCGACACATCCGTGGCGCACACGGCCCTAGTGCGCCACAGGGAGTACAAACTTCTGTGGCGCACTAGGCCGAGTGCGCCACAGATGCTCCTAGTCCCTGTGGCGCACTAGCGGGGTGCGCCACAGAAGTTTGTGGCCGTTTCAGAGCAGAGGGGGCATGCGCTTAGGCGTAGCGCACCAGGCACACGTGCGCCACAGATGACCCTAACAACCGTGGCGCACATGACTGTAGTGCGCTATAGATGTTTGGCGTGTGGCCAACAGGGCCCTGGCCCACACACATCTGTGGCGCACTATAGTCATGTGCGCCACGGTTGTTCTAGTTATTAGTAGGGCACTGCCCACAGGTGAGCCACGCCTGTTTTAGCCGTGGGGCACTTCAACCATGTGAGCCACGGATGTGCTGATTACCTATAGCCGTTTTCCTAGTAGTGCTAGTCTCTCCCTCCGCCTACGGCGGCTCCATGTAAACCAATCTATGATCATATACTGGATTGATAGCAGGACATAGCGATCCTCCACCGAGGGGACATGAACCTGGGTACATCGTGTGCCAATCTCGCTCCCGGATTCTCCTACGTCGTCTTGCCCTTTTCTCTACGTAAGCTATCCTGTAGCATCTGCCGTGGCCAATACCACGACAGTTGGCGTCCACCGTGAGGCAAGCAGTGCTTGGAGGTCACGATCCGGGCGAGATCCATAATCATCATTAGTGATGGCCAGATTGCATCTGGTCGCAGATTCCACGTCAGCACAGCCGTCGACAATTTCAATAAAGTGACCGATCTAGGATTGCTCGCTGCTGCTGACCATCATTGGAGAAAAGAAGCGATCTGGGATTGCTCGTTGCTGCTGATCATCATTGGAGAAAAAAAGCAGAAAAAGTGAATCAAGTACAGAGGAGGCACCAACGGGTCGACATGGAAGTGTCCATGCGATCACAAGCCTAAGGGATTTTTTATTCAATCCCGTCTCCTTCTCTCTTTAATTATTATTACTTGATTTGATTATTTAACTTGGATCTAATCCCTTGCATACAATCGTATTGGCATTAGTACTTCAAGTGAAGAAGGGCATCAGGAGCCAGCTTAGTCACTCGGCTGTCGCGGGCTCGTCGCGGCGACCTCGCCATCATGGAGTCAGCGATCTCCGGTGGCATGGGCGCTTACAAATTTTGGATCACATCCGACAGTTCGTGCAGTTCACGCGGCGGATTGGATTGGTCCAGTGTCGGCTGCCGCATGGCCTTATCGCGGCCGGCTGCAAAATCACAAACGACTCGATTGCATGCGACAGGGACTAAAGACTTTTCCTATTAGATCCCATCTCTCTCATGTATTGATTACTATATGAACACTTTATTTGAATCTAATCATTTGTTTTGCAATTCATGCACCATACAACGTGATGGAGAAGTTGCCCTTTTGATCCTGTCCTGATGGATCGGATAGTCCGTCTTTACGAGATCAGCATCAGACCAAGACCAACATGCCTGAAGCATAAATGCCAACGCGCCTGTTCAATTGCATGTGGCTATGATCGCATGACTTAATGCCTTTTTTCTATTCAATCTCTCTCAAGTATTAATTACTCTGCCATTGAATTATTCTATTCTATTTGAACCTAATCCTTTTCATATTTATTTTGCAATACATACTACGAATCGACAAATATCCTTTGTCTCCAAACCGACTGTCCAAGCTTAGAGTCTTCTCTGCAATCAGCTCCGTGTCCGAGGGCTATGGCCTGGCTCGACGACTATCGAGACTACTGCACGAAGGCGGCCTACGGGTAGGCATATACGCGGTTCTACGACCACGGCGCCTCCGAGTCCAGCTACAGGAACATCAGGAGAACTATACCGATAAACATGCGGGTTAGCAGCATCGAGAATTATTCTCTACCACAGCTCTGTATCAGGTGCTATTTTTCTAGTTATTTTCTCCATTTTGTAAATTAGTTTTCAAATATATTTTCCTCGGTTTGTGCTGCCATTTTGATGCAGATTTATCAATTCGAGACACCTCAAAAAATCCGTTCGACCAGAATACGAAAAACAAGAAAACGACTTGGTTCGTCAGGCCAACTCCGTCCGCCGCCGCGCGACTGCTAACGCCGCGTCCACTCCTTCTGGCTAAATGCCACACCAGACTGTCGCGGACTCACCATCACGACTTCGCTCTCGCGGCCTCGCCATCGCTGACTCGCAATAGCGTGACCTCCGTCTGCCGCGTCGACCCCGTGTCTGTCGCGTCGACTTCGCCATAGCGCAATCTCCGTCCGCCGCGTCGACCCCGTGTCCGCCGCGTCGACTTCGCCATAGCGCGATCTTCGCCCACTATGTCGACCCCGTGTCCGCCGCGTCGACTTTGCCCCAGCGCGAGCTACGTTCGTCGCGTCGATCCCGTGTCCGCCGCGTCGACTTCGCCAAAGCGCGACCATTCGTCCGCCGCGTCGACCCCATGTCCACCGCGTCGACATCGCCAAAGCGCCTACTAAGGGACCTTCATCGTTCGAGTCGCCAGAGAGGGTCGCGTGCCATGCTGCATGGACTCACCATTGGGCTTCTCTTCCCCGTGGGAAAAATCAATTCGCCTTTGTCAACCTTTGAAAGAGCGACTCGCAATGGCCAAGTAGTGCGGACGAGGACTCGCAAACCGAGCCTCAGATCGTCCATGAAAAACGCTAACCAAGAGCCATCATTGGAGTCGCCTTGCTCTACTGGTCTTCCGGGCCAAGACAAATGACAGTGCTACACAAACAGCACCATGTCCTCCTCAAGCTTAGACAACGCGACTCGCACGGCCAAGTACAGCGGACGAGGACTCGCAAACCAAGCATCGGATCGTCCAGGAAGAACGCTAAGCCAAGAGCCATCTTTGGAGTCGCCATGCGATTGGCCCCCCGGGCCAAGATGAGAGACTCGCTAACAAAAACAACGCAATCAATGTCATAGCGGACTCGCAATCATCGCGGACTCGCCACACTCGGGGACTCTCTCCTCGCGGACTCGCAATCATCCGGACTCGCCACACTCCGGGGCTCTCCCCTCGCGGACTCACTCGCTGTGAACTCTACCCACGCGGACTCGCCATGCTCGGCAACAACCACTAATATTTTTAGAATATGCATCTCTAAAGAGCCTCAAGTCGCCTCTACAAGCCAACTCGAGCCTCGGGGACTAGTCCTAGGCATACTGCGTGTGCGCGTGGTTCCATGACCGCGACTCGCCACGCTCAGGGACTCGTCACTGCAGACTCACCCTCGCGTACTCAACACGCCGGACTCGCCATCAATGACTCGCCTCACAGATCAACACGCCGGGACTTGCCACCCGGACTCGGCTCACAGACTCAACACGCTCGGGACTTGCCAACCTGACTCGCCACAGATATTGCACGCCGACTCGTCACCATGGACTCACCCTCGCATACTCAATAGCTCGGGGACACGCCACCGTGGACTCGCCCTCGCATACTCAACACGCTCGGGGACTCGCCACCACGGACTCGCCCTCACGTACTCAACACGCTCGGGGACTCACCACCGTGGACTCGCCCTTGCGTACTCGCCATACTCGGGGACTCGCCACCGCGGACACGCCCTCACGTACTTAACACGCTCGGGGACTCGCCACTGCGACTTTCCTCGCGTGACGGACTCACCACCGGGCGACTCACCACCATGGACTCTCCCTCGTGTACTCAACACGCTCGGGGACTCGCCCACGCAGACTCACCCTCGCGTACTTGCCACGCTCGGGGACTCGCCACTCATGACTCGCCACGCTTAAGACGCCACGCAGACTCGCCCTGCGTCAACACGCCTTCTCGCGTGGACTCGCACCGACTTGGCGACTTCACCGTTAATGATTTGGTGGCCTCCACGTCCTCTATGACATCAAGTTGACAAGGCGTCGGCCAAACTTCTCCAAGGGGTGACTCCGTCCAATGACGACTCACCTTGGCGATTGGGCCACTTCATGAGCTATTTCTCTATTTCAGGAGCTCGCTAATGACCCACCATCGACTCCACCCTAGAATCACCTGCGCCGATTCGGCGGCTTAAAGTCATCGCCGAGTCCTTGATGCGCTCGGGGACTACTGATGGGAGAATACCAATCGGGGTATACCCATGAAGCGGAGTCGCCAGCTACATCGAGCCGACTGAAGCCAATCCTAGAGCGGGTCGACTCGCCGAATATGGCGACTGGCGCATACTGGACCTGGACGCCACGCCGACTGGAGGCCCAAGACGGCGACTCCAGTACAAATCCCATTAGCACTTGTAAACCCTAACTGACTGCATATATATAGCCACCAGGGGCACCCCTTTGAGCTCTCTCCCACATCTTATTAGATCTAGTCTCTCCCTCCGCCTACAGCGGCTCCATGTAAACCAATCTATGATCATATACTAGATTGATAGCAGGACGTAGCGATCCTCCACCGAGGGGACGTGAACCTGGGTACATCGTGTGCCAATCTCGCTCCCGGATTCTCCTACATCGCCTTGCCCTTTACTCTACGTAAGCTACCCTGTAGCATCTTGCTAGCCCAAGATATCTCGAGCTCGTTGTGGAACCCCAAGAGGAAGGTATGATGAGCACAACAGCAAGTATTCCCTCAGTTATGAACTTTAATCAAAAAGGTGTTGCTAGGTGGACAACGAGCGGCCTTTACGTCGACAGCGTGGAGACCTGCACAACACAACCACATAACTCTATCCCCAACTTATAGTAAGGTTGTCAATCTCACCGGTTTTGCTGAAAATAAAGGATTAAACGTATTGTGTGGAAGAAATTAATAGTTTGCAGAAAATAAACAGAAAACAGTAAACAATTGATTGTAGATTGATGATAAAAGAAAGGACCAGGATCCATAGTTCACTAGTGATGACTCTCCTTAAGATAGATGACATGTTGGGTGAACAAATTACAGCGGAGCAATTGACAAACATCGAGAAAGCATACAAGCATATACTACTCATCTTGACTCCTTTGAGATTTGATTGGGCATTACAACATTATACATGACCATCCAAGGTGGATTATTAGTCATAGATGCACCTTGGATGGTTATCATGTATAATGTTGTAATGCCCAATCAAGTCTCAAAGGAGTCAAGATGATTAGTATATGCATGTATTGCTTTCTCGATGTTTGTCAATTGCCCCGCTGTAATTTTTCACCTAGCATGTTATCTATCAGGGAGAGCCACCTCTAGTGAACTATGGATCCCGGTCCTTTTCTTTTACATACAATCTATAAACTGTTTACTGCTTTGTGTTTACTTTCTGCAAACTTTTACTTCGTTCCATTCGATACGTTTAATCCTTTGTTTTCACTAAAACACGGTGAGAGTGACAACCTCATCGCAAGTTGGGGACAGAGTTTTGTGGTTGTGTTGTGCAGGTCTCCATGTTGCTACTAGCACCGGTAGTGCGCCCTGCCAAGGCTCAGCTAGCAACACCTTTGGGGTGTTTCCTTCTTACCGGTTCGATTAAACCTTGGTTTCATAACTGAGGGAAACTTGTTGTTGTGCTCATCATACCTTCCTCTTGGGGTTCCCAACGAGCTCTACATCAACACCGAGCCATCAAGCATTTTTCTGGCGCCGTTGCCAGGGAACGAAGAAGAACAAGCTCCCACGTCAACCACGCGCCAGCATTTTTCTGGCACCGTTGCTGGGGAGTCAAGGACATCTTCACGAGGGGAGTCCCTCATAACCAATCTCTTTACTTTGTTATTTTTTGTTTTGCTTAGTTTCTTTTGCTTTGTTTGCTTGTTTCTTTATAAAAACACAAAAAAATTAGTTTTACAAGTCTTCTTTCTTTATTCAAGAACACAAAAAAATTAGTTCCTGTCTTAAGTTGTCATTATGTCTAGCCTTGCTCCAATCACTATGTCACCCGAGGAAATGATTTTCACTTTTAAACAATGAATTGAGGAGAGCTTTAAGGAAGCTTGGTCTAGAATCTCTGATCTACATGAAAAAACTGAGCCTAAAATAACTCAGAGCTTGTTCCTTAGCAGTTTTTACCTTGGGATTGCTCTTTGCTATAGATATGCTTTAGATGCTGTTGTGGGAGGAGATTTCCTCCAATGTAATGAGGATGATGCTATTAATGCTATAAAGAAATTGATCCTTACTTACAACTCGCATAGCCAAACTGATATTTCTTTCGCAATAATATTTGCTAGATTGAACACTCTTGAGACTAGCACTGCTAGCTTAAAAGATTGCTATAATACGCTTAGAGAGCATCACAATTATGTTCCAATATATTCTGAACCATCAAGGTGGCTACCTACAGTAAAGATTGAGATAAACACTGAAACTTTTCAAGCTCGCTGTGATATCATGTCTGAATTTTGTCTTATGCCCAAAGATATTTATGAATCTTTGAATACTTGGGGGCTTACTGAGGAGGAGGAAAAGAAATATCTCTTGCTAATAATGCTACCATATTACCTATTGGAATAGCTGAAGGAGTGTTTACAAATATCCTTGGGAAAATGATTTTTACTGATTATCTTGTTATTGAATGTGCAGGAAAAGGACAAATTACACTTGGAAGGTCCCTATTAGAACTCCTTGGAGCAATAATAGATGTGGGAAAGGGGACCATGCACCTTTCTTATCCACCAAACAATCATATTTTCCCCAAGGTTAAGAATAAAAGTAAGAGAGGTAAGGGCAAGAAATTTAGTTTTTAATGCTTCTTCATTCGAGAACACTTGATTCTTTCTTGCTTCTTATGCCTAACTTAAAGGCGTTAAAAAAGTACTTATTGGGAGATAACACAAAAGTTTTAGAGGAGTCTTGGAAGTTATTACTTCGGTAATAACCGCTCCTTATCCTTTTTATTTGCTTTTTGTGCCAAGAGTAACCTCTAATGAGAGAGAAGTAATGATTGGGAAAGTTGCTGTCCTGAAACAGATTTCTATGCTTCATCGTAACAATTCGTGAAAAATCTCTGAACGTCTTTTTGAGGCGTGAATTTTTGTGCTTCTGCCCCAGGTTGTTATCTAACTTTCGTTAGTTCAACACTTTTTGATTTGAGCAATAGAAGGTCTTCGAAAATTTCGTCTTTATCTGTTGGTCTGTTTTGACAGATTTCTGCCATTTTCTGCATTTGCTTCTTGTTGGTTTCTTTTTGAGTTATTTTGGGGAATTGAGCTTTTTGAGAGAAGTGCTACAGTATATAGTGTTCTAATGGAAGTTTATTGGAGTTGGAACTGAACCTTAAGACCTTCTATCTTGAGTACAGTAATGTTGCTAATAAAGATTGTGTGAAGTTTTGTATGAAGGAAAAATTTTAGGTGTATGGAAGGAATGAGTAATGAGATGAAGGATGGACTAAAGCTCAAGCTTGGGGATGCCACGCGTGTCACCCCAAGAAACATCCAAGAAGTACAAGCGTCAAATCTTGGGGATGCCCAAGGCACCCCCTTCTTCATCAATAAAAATCCCAGGTTTCTTCCAAACGCTTCATTTTTATTGTTTCATGCACAATTGTGTTGTTCTTGGAGCGTCTTATTTTTCATTTTCGTTTTGGTTTTTCGTTTTCTTTTGTTTGCTTAGTTTTCTGAATAAATTGGTTGGACCCCCTCTTTCATACATTGGTTTGCAAATAGTTTGGTTTGGTTTGGAAAAGAGTAGGAAAGTTCATACTTATGTGGTAAAAAGAGCACATTTTTGACTGTGGCCTATGCTTTGTCATGCCATGCTTGATATTGTTTTGGCTTTATGCTTAGTATTCTTTGATGTAGCATGACTTGTTATAAACAATTGAGATTGCTTAATGTGCCTTGGATGAATCATGCGTTGTTTTAGCATATTAAAGCATAGTATAGTGGTATTCTCCTTTGATGTTTTATTTGGGTTGACTTGGTGCATGCTCACACCATGTTATGACTATCTCAAGTCACCATAGCCTTTATGATCCTTTAGTTTTCAACTTGTAGTATCACTTTATTCTTTGACCAATGATGTTTTGTCACTCTACATGATTATGGCCATTACTGCTCTCTTAGTTTGTCGCTCCCAGTCTTTTGCTAGCCTCCACAACCAAGTATGAGTTCTACTCATGCATCCAACTCCCTAAACCAAGTTATTCCAAAGAGTCCACCATACCTACCTACTAGCTTATGCTATTCCAAGTATATTCATGCTTTTGTTTACCTTCCAAATTAAACTTGTTATGAGAAAACTAGTGATTAAAGCTCTCACGAACTTGATGGCACACTTTACTGTTTTTGCATCTAATAAACTTGAACCATTGAGTCCTTCTTTGTTGCGTATATGCTTGCGCTTTATAAGTTGAAATTAGCAGAACCATGTATCATGGGGAACGCTTTCAACATTGCACTTGTACTTTGTACCCTGTTGATATCATGTTCTTTTGCTTACGGATCCCGGCGGTGTGAAATAAAAGTGGAACTTGTAAGATCATGGAGTTTGTATGTGTTAGAGAAAGCACAGCCGCTAGCCTAAGCCATGCCTAATCATGGTGGAAACTTGCAGCATCACCATAACGAGCACTCTATGAAGCATCCTCAATAAAAACCTATGCAAATAGCAAATAAAAGATCATTGAGATGCTCATTGTCCGCTTGCCTTGTCATTTTGATTATGGGATAGCTCCATATCATGTGCAAGGGTACCCGTTGCATGTTCTTTATGATACACATGTACTTATAATGACAAGAGCTTACTTGTGACTAAAGTTGAGTAGCATGAGGTTCGGTCTTCGTAAGTAAGGGGCACGAGATTTCGGTTTATAACTTGTCAAGCATATCCTCTTAGTTGTGTCACTTTAACCTTAATCACCTTAAAGATGCTTATGATAGGGGCAATGAGAGCTGAAAGCTATAAGTACCATAATTTTTGGAAGCTCTTTATGAGACTTGAATCCGTACTTCCTTTTATTAAGGCCTTTCTTCCACCATTATATTGAGTCTCCACCTTCTACCTTTATGCACCTACTTTGAGAACATAGTGGCCATTCTTAGTTCTATGTGCATTGTCCCAAGACTTGTTGATTGATGCATAACTTGATATTGCTTGTTTAAAACTATTTGTATCTAGTCACTATTATGAACTTTGAAGGTGTCCTATGCATTTATATTTGCTACTCTATGAGGGACAAGCTAAATACTATTATGCTATGTTTTCTTTATGTGAAACAAACAAACGTCTTGCAAAGAATTGTTATTCATGAATCTTTTGTTTGTGCCTTTTCATGTTGCATCATAGTTTCTTTGTCTTATTGCTAGAACTTTGTCTTTCATGTTTTGATTGAAGTACTATGATCCCAGCTTTGAATGTTTTACAAATACTTTGATCAAGTCTTTGATAGTGCATGTCACCTCAAAAATTATTCTTTCTTTTTATCACTTACCTACTCGAGGACGAGCAGGAGTTAAGCTTGGGGATGTTGATACATTGCAAATGTATCTATAATTTTTGATGTTCCATCCTTGGTTTTATTCACTTTCTTGTGTTTTGTCTACACTTTGGAGTACTTTTCATATGATTTCTTGGACTAACCTATTAACAAGAGCCATAGTGCCAGCTGCCTCTTTTCTGTTGTGTTTGGTTCTAGGAAAGTCAGAAAATGAATATTCTCAGAATTGGACGGGACAAAAGCCAAAGTGCCTATTTTTCCGGAAGTCATCAGATGCCAGAATACGAGACGGAGAGGGGCTAGGGGGCCACCACACCACCTGGCCGCGCGGCCCAGCCTGGCCCGCGCCAGGGGGTGGTCTGGCCGCCTCCGGCACCCCCTCGGCCTCCCCTTCCGCCTATAAGATGCCCTCGATACCAAAACCCTAAGTACCCGATCAAAAATCCACGAAAGAGTCTGTAGCTGCCGTCATCTTCATCCCAAGATCGGGAGGGATCTGAAGCTCTTCCCGGCACCCTGCCGGAGAGGGGAATTCACCCTGGAAGCCTTCTTCATCACCATGCAAGCCTCCGGTGTGATGCGTGAGTAGTTCATCCTTGGACTACGGATCCATGTAGTAGCTAGATGGCTGGTTCTCCTCCTTTGTTCTTTCATGTCTAGATCTTGTGAGCTCCGTTCATGATCAAGATCATCTATTTGTAATTCTGCATGTTGTGTTTGCGGGGATCCGATGGATATTGAGATGCTATTTCAGATTGATTATTGATTCTATCATGTCTTTGTTATTTGTGATCTTGCGTGCTTTCCGTTGTTAGTAGCTATCTTGGCCAAGTAGATGCTAGCAACTCCAAGAGTTAGTATTTATGCTCGATAGTGGGTTCATGCCTCTGGTAATCTGGGGAAGTGACAGAAATCTCTAAGGTACTATGTGTTGTTGCTACTAGGGAGAAAACAACAATCCTTTGTTCATAGAACAATCGTATTGTTTACATTACACGCAATTCATAAAGCAATAATCTGTTGCTTGCAACTTAAAACTGGAGGGGGTTCGGATGATAACCTGAAGGTGGATTATTAGTCATAGATGCAGTTGGATGGCGGTCTATGTATAATGTTGTAATGCCCAATCAAGTCTCAAAGGAGTCAAGATGATTAGTATATGCATGTATTGCTTTCTCGATGTTTGTCAATTGCCCCGCTGTAATTTGTTCACCCAGCATGTTATCTATCAAGGAGAGCCACCTCTAGTGAATTATGGATCCCGGTCCTTTTCTTTTACATACAATCTATAAATTGTTTACTGCTTTGTGTTTACTTTCTGCAAACTTTTACTTCCTTCCATTCGATACGTTTAATCCTTCGTTTTCAGCAAAACACGGTGAGATTGACAACCTCATCGCAAGTTGGGGACATGGTTCTGTGGTTGTGTTGTGCAGGTCTCCACGTTGCTACTAGCACCGGTAGTGCGCCCTGCCAAGGCTCAGCTGGCAACACCTTTGGGGTGTTTCCTTGCTCCTACTGGTTCGATTAAACCTTGGTTTCATAACTGAGGGAAACTTTCTGCTATGCTCATCATACCTTCCTCTTGGGGTTCCCAATGAGCTCTACATCAACACCGAGCCATTAGACCCCCTCTTTCATACGTTGGTTTTCAAATAGTTTGGTTTGGATTGGAAAAGAGTAGGAAAGTTCATGCTTAAGTGGTAAAGAGAGCTTGTTTTTTACTATGGCCTATGCTTTGTCATGCCATGCTTGATATTGTTTTGGCTTTATGCTTAGTATTCTTTGTTGTAGCATGACTTGTTATAAACAATTGAGATTGCTTAATGTGCCTTGGATGAATCATGCATTGTTTTAGCATATTAAAGCATAGTATTGTGTATTCTCCTTTGATGCTTTATTTGGGTTGACTTGGCGCAAGCTCACACCATGTTATGACTATCCAAAGTCACCATAGCCTTGATGATCCTTTAGTTTTCAACTTGTAGTATCACTTTATGCTTTGATCAATGATGTTTTGTCACTCTGCATGATTATGGCCATTATTGCTCTCTTAGTTTGTCGCCTCCCTTTTTGCTAGCCTCCACAACCAAGTATGAGTTCCACTCATGCATCCAACTCCCTAAACCAAGTTATTCCAAAGAGTCCACCATACCTACCTACTAGCTTATGCTATTCCAAGTATATTCATGCTTTTGTATACCTTCCAAATTAAACTTGTTATGAGAAAACTACTGATTAAAGCTCTCACAAACTTGATGGCACACTTTACTTTTCTTGCCCTTAATAAACTTGAACCATTGTGTCGTCTATGTTGTATATGCTTGCACTTATTTGTTGGGAATTAGCAGAACCATGCTGTCATGGGGAACGCTTTCAACATTGCACTTGGTACTTGTACCTAGTTGATATCATGCTCTTTTGTATATGGATGTCTTCGGTGTGAAATGAAAGGGGAGCTTGTAAGTACATGGAGTTATGTATATGTGTTAGAGAAATGCATGGGTCGCTGGTCTAATCCATGCTATCATGGTGGAAACCTGTAGCGTAACCATAATGACCTGTCTATGAAGCATTCTTCTTATAAGAAAAGAGTCAGATATTGAGAAAAAAGAGAAAAAGAGAAAAAAAGATTATGAAAAGAGGAAAGAGAGAAAAAAGCACCATATTCCCATGGTAAATAAGAAGATTGCTGAGATGCTCGTTGTCTGCTTGCCTTGTCATTTTGATATGGGGATTCTTCCGTATCATCGGGCAAGGGGTACCCCGTTGGCGGTTCTCTATGATACACATGTACTTACAATGACAAGAACTTACCGGTGACTAAACTTGAGTAGCATGAGGAGTGGCCCTCGTATTCAAGGGACATGAGATTTCTAACTTATACTTCATCAAGCATGTACACCATAGTTTGTTCACTTTAACCTTAATCACTTCAAGATGCTTATGATAGGGGCAATGAGAGCTAAAAGCTATAAGTACCATAATTTTTGGAAGCTCTTTATGAAACTTGAATCTCTGCTTCCTTCTATGAAGGCCTTTCTTCCACTTATATATTGAGTCTCCACCTTCTATCTTTATGCACCTACTTTGAGAGCATAGTGGCCATTCTTAGTTCTATGTGCATTGTCCCAAGACTTGTTGATTGATGCATAGCTTTGATATTGCTTGTTTTAAACTATTTGTATCTAGTCACTCTTATGAACTTTGAAGGTGTCCTATGCATTTATGTTTGCTACTCTATGAGGGACAAGCTGAATGCCACTATGCTATGTTTTCTTTATGTGAAACAAACAAATGTCTTGCAAAGTATTGTTATTCATGAATCTTTTGTTTGTGCCTTTTCATATTACAACATAGTTGCTATGTCTTATTGTTAGAACTTTATCTTTCATGTTATGATTGAAGTACTATGATCCCGGCTATCAATGTTTTACAAATATTTTGATCAAGTTTATGATGGTGCATGTCACCTCAAAAATTATTCTTTCTTTTTATCACTTACCTACTCGAGGACGAGCAGGAGTTAAGCTTGGGGATGTTGATACATTGCAAATGTATCTATAATTTTTGATGTTCCATGCTTGGTTTTATCTACTTTCTTATGTTTTGTTCCAACTTTGGAGTACTTTTTATACACTTTCCTGGACTAACCTATTAACAAGATGCCACAGTGCCAGTTGCCTGTTTTCTGCTGTTTTTGGTTCCAGAAAATCAGAAAATGAATATTCTCGGAATTGAACCGGACAAAAGCCAAAGTTGTTATTTTCCCGGAAGAGTCACGGAGCCAGAAGGAGATACGGAGAGGTGCCACAGGGTGGCCACACCCCCCCTTGGCGCGGGCAACCCTAGGTCGTGCCAGGGCATGGTGTGGGCCCCCTGGACCATCGACCTTGCCTCTTTCGCCTATATATCTCCTCCGAGGCAAAAACCCTAGATCGTCAAGCCTCCAGCCACGAAAAGTTCCACAGTGCCGCTGCCACCGAAGGGGAGATTCGGGGGACAGAAGTCTCTGTTCCGGCACCCTGCCGGGACGGGGAAGTGCCCCCGGAGCCATCTCCATCGATCTCCACCACCATCTCCATCACCGTTGCTGATTCCCATGATGAGGAGGGAGTAGTTCTCTCTCGAGGCTAAGGGTTCTACCGGTAGCTATGTGTTCATCTATCTCTCTATGCATGAACTTATTGAGATCATGAGCTTGTAATCTATAGATCTACCTTGCTACTCAAGTGCTTTAATAGATCTCTGCTCTCCCCGTGTGTGTGAAAGTGACAGCGTGCACACCATGGTGGCACTTAGGCTAGAGATTACAAATACTTGTTATGAGTTATATTTGGAGTTGGATGTCTTTATGAAATTGTGGTGTTTATTGGACCCATCTAGTGCTCAAGGTGACAGTGTGGGGTTATCTAGAGGGGAAAGGCTTACTTTGGGGTGTGCTGTTATAGCCCTACCGTTGATTAGAGTTTCCAACCGGAGAGTAGTTAAGAGTAGTATCATGAAGAGAATATATTTATATGAGAGTGTTCACTAGTGAAAGTATGATCCCTAGGCCTTGTTTCTAAGCATTGAAACACCGTTTTCTGCTAGATCTATTACATGTTTGCTTGCTTCCATATTTATTTCAGTTTGTCTTTAGTCTCTTCCACGCCATCAAGCTATTTTCTATCACTGTTACCACTTATAATTATCTATACCACTTGTATTTCACTATCTCTTCGACGAACTAGTGCACCTATACACCTGACAAGTGTATTGGGTGTGTTGGGGACACAAGAAACTTCTTTTATCTTGATTGCAGGGTTGCTTGAGAGGGGATACCTTTGACCACTTCCTCCCTGAGTTCGATAAACCTTGGGTGATTCACTTAAGGGAAAACTTGCTACTGTTCTACAAACCTCTGCACTTGGAGGCCCAACAACTGTCTACAAGAATAGAAGTGCGTAGACATCAATAGCTACTAACAACGGAAAGCATGCAAGATCACAAATAACAAAGACATGATAGAATCAATAATCAATCTGAAATAGCATCTCAATATCCATCGGATCCCCGCAAACACAACATGCAGAATTACAAATAGGTGATCTTGATCATGAATGGAGCTCACAAGATCTAAACATGATAGCACAAAGGAGGAGAACAAGCCATCTAGCTACTACATGGACCCGTAGTCCAGAGATGAACTACTCACGCATCACACTAGAGGCTTGCATGATGATGAAGAAGGCCTCCAGGGTGAATTCCCCTCTCCGGCAGGGTGCCGGGAAGAGCTTCAGATCCCTCCCGGTCTAGGGATGGAGATGACGGCGGCTACAGACTCTTTCGTGGAATTTTGATCGGGTACTTAGGGTTTCTGTATCAGAGGCATCTTATAGGTGAAAGGGGAGACCGAGGGGGTGCCAGAGGCGGCCAGACTACCCCCTGGCGCGGGCCAGGCTAGGCCACGCGGCCAGGTGGTGTGGCGGCCCCTGGCCCCTCTCCGTCTCGTATTCTGGCTCTTTGTGTCCCTCGGTGAAAAACTGACTTTGTCTTTTGTCCCGTTCAATTCCGAGAATATTCATTTTCTGACTTTCCTGGATCCAAAAACAGCAAAAAACAGGCAGCTGGCATTGTGGCTCTTGTTAATAGGTTAGTCCAAAAAAGTGTATAGAAAGTACTCCAAAGTTGGAACAAAACATAAGAAAGTTGATAAAACCAAGCATGGAACATCATCATTTATGAATACGTTAGCAACGTATCGCATCTGCCGTGACCAATACCACGACAACCAGCCTTATCGACCATACCAGCCAAAAATCAGCACGTATCGAGGTCTCTGTTTTATACCCTTTGTCCTTCGTACACAATTAATATACCGTAGAAAGCAACTTTCCTCTCTCTCTCTCTCCCCGTCGCTCACATGCATGGCCCCTGCCCTGCCGCCCTCTTCCTCTTGCTCCCCGATGCCGCCCTCTTCCTCTCGCTCTCGCACGGATCCCCTCTTCCTCTCCTTCCCGCACGGATCCCCTCTTCCTGCCGCTTCCATCCTGCGCCAGCAAACTCGAGGCAAATGCCACATTTTTATGTGGTGGCGCTGAACCTGCGGATCTATGTGCGGCGGCGCAGGATCTGCTCTCCTACCGGGCCGTGGGTGCTTCTCCCCTCCGACGACCTTCTTCCCTCCGCCCCTAGCGCGACCTCAAGCACCAGGTCACGCCACTGATGAATCTCTCTCTGTGACCTCTCCTCGAGGACGATGCAGGACAGGACACGTGCTGCACCACTGGGTCCTCGCATCTGGAGGGGACTTGTCCAGCGGCGTTGCCGACGCCATGATTTCAAACATCGCAGGTGCTTCTGGAGGTACGACCTATGATGGTCACCGCACTCTTCGCCAATGTTGATATCCCTGACCCACAGCTGCTGCTGTCCACGACTCCGACTCCCAAGTATTTTTTGCCAAACGAGCTGCTTTCGGGTGAGGTCTCTCCTACTCCCAAGTATTTTTTTTGCCGAAAAATGTTTTTTTCATTCATTTTCTATGTCTAGTAGAGGAATCAGATTTTCCCAGTCTCATAACTTGGCAGATGCTGATACATTTGCACCAGAGTAGATAGGTTTGTTCGTGCTGCAGTATCACTTTACCATGAGCAAAATCACCGAGCATTTGATCATTTGATGTCATGACAATAGACCATCTTCTTTAATTTTTCTAAGGATTTCCTCATAGTTTGACTGTTTTCCACTTCTATTAGGTGGTATTACAAGAGGTTCTCCAAGGATTAGGTTACTAGGATAGTTATTGTAGAGAATGAATGTGACAAGATAGAGCGTCTGTTATGTTCTGTCTTTTGCCAAGGACTTGGAGTATGGCCTTGCTGTATATGACTGATCTATTACCATAGCTATTGTACTCCAAAAGTTTCTTATCAAATGGACCATACCTATAGTTTCTTATCTATGTAAAAGTTGTGTGCCTGAGAAGAAAATATGATTATACTCCAAACTATCTGACCAGCAAAGCTGACCTTACTAATTGTTCACATAAATTGGTTTTGAATTTATCATGTTTTGGTTGAAATCTTAACGACAACAATGTGTAGTTTTGCTATATTTAGCACCACAAGTTCATGATTTTGCAAATTACATGGACAACAAACAGAAGTAAAGGTGGTTGTATGATTGTAGATCTTATATGCTAAAAGCATGCAGCATAATTTTTCATTTAGAAGAAAAAAAATGGGGAAAAACCAAGTCATTTGACATTTTTTCTCTCTGATGTTCCTTGTTACATCTGTGCTTTGTAGCGCATACTGAATTCCTCGTTGATTATGTATGAATGATATGACTGTGTGGACTGTCTGTTTTTTCCGCGAAGACTATATCGTAGTCCCTGATTTGTTAGCTTAGCTCACTGATTTGTTAGGCTGTTTGTGCCTTGTTTTCATAGAGGTAGCCCAAGTAACATATTCATATTCAGATTTGGTCAATAATTGTCTCATTATTGTGGTTGTCACTACTAAAACCTGTAAACTGTCATGTACTGCTGAAACTTGCATTAGCTTGATCACTACTGAAACTATCACTAGCTTGATTATTGCATGACAAAATACTCCTGGTAATTCATGAGTACATTAACTGAATAATGTTGAAAATTTTCATGAGTACATGCATTTTCACCTCCTTATGGTATTCCTTATTGTTCAGGTGGACTACAATTGAGGTATGACAAGGTTGGAATGTTTGTGTGTTCACAGAGATTCAATACAACCACATAAAAATAAAAAGATTCACTGCAAGATGAGAACAATATAAAAATTGCTAACATGTTGGAGTTAATGAGGCGCGGAATTAGAATTGTATTTGCCATAGCTTTCAATTGTCCCGGTGAAAAAACCAAGGTACCTGTGTATTTTTAAGGATGACTAGAGGTCAATCTGCAAAGATAGAGGGTACTTGCAAAGATGAAAAATTCTTATAACTTTGTAGTTACTAATTTTGTTTGGAAAATTGAGAAGAATACTTTGGTGTCTATAATTATTCTTTGCTACTTTCTCCGTTCCAAAATATAAATGTTTTAGCCTTTTTTCTGGAACACATGTAACTAGACCCTTGTTTGCAGAATGTATCTAGACGTTTTTAATGAATAGGTTCACTCATTTTGCTTCGATCTTGCACACTAAAAGGTGTCTAGTTACATATGTTTCGGTAAAATTCTGAAACATATTATAATTTGGAACAGATAGAGTACATGCTAGCTTCATGTTTTAATTGTAAGTACTGGATGCTGATAATGATGTAAATGTTAATTAACTCATGTGATTCACCTTGTTTTCTCATATAATTTCACTTTGTCTCACTCGTTTTCTCAAGAGTTTTACCTAGTGAAACATGAGACTCATGAAAAACCAGTGTGAGACTCCTAAGGCAGCAACGTATATAGAACACTGAAACCTGAGACCCATGTGAAACACCTTTGAAACATTTGTGAAATCTCATATATTCAATGATTCATAATTTATTATTGATTACCTTCTTTTACTTGTGTTCTTTGCCTAATATAGGTAGTTGTGTTGTACCCTATGACCCCATCAGTTTTTTGAAATATGTTACTCCTTTCGGTCCATATTAATGTTCTCAACTTTGGCTAGATTCTTGACTTCGAAAGCATGGAATGTTCACTATTGCAAAGACTATTCACGGATGAAGAAAATGGTCATGCAAAAAAAAGTAAAAAGGGTTTCATACAAGTTTCACGGGGCTTTTAATATTTTCCTAGAGATTCATTGAGGTTTCAAAGAATTAATATTTTTTCACTAACGTATCATTCAAAATTCTAAATCGTTCCCTTAAGGTTCTACATAACAGATACTTCAGCAAGCACATAGGAAAATAAGAACCGCATCGCATCTTGGAGTCGAATTTTTGTGAAGAACTAGAGATGGCAAGTCAAGAAAAACATGAGGGCAATCACCCCGCACAGCCAATCATAAATTTAGGAATGTATTCACTAGGAGTTTTCACATGGGTCCATGTTTTTGCTAGAAATCTAGTAGATGTTTTTGATAGGTTAATGAAAAATCCCTAGCTCCCTCTTGAGGATGATAGAATTCTAAAACATAGAATGTTCACTATTTTCAGAAACTATTCACGATTCAAAAGAAACTTCGTGCACAAAAGGTATTGTGGTTTCATACAAGTTTCATAAGGCTTTCATGTTTTCTTGAGGTTTCAAATATTTAATAATTGTTTCACTCAAAATTCTAAATGGGCCCACTAGGTTTCTACATAACAAATACATCAGAAATCAACTGAGGACAGATGAACCACATCTCAATTACGAGTCGAATTCATGTCAACAACTATATAGTATAAGTCGAGAAACATATGGGTGCAATCACACCAGACTGCTGATCCAAATATTTTGGTAGGTTTCACATGGTTCCATGTCTTTGCTGGAAATCTAGTATAGATGATAAGTTTTATGAAAAATGCATTGTTCTCTCTCAGAGATGAAAGACCAAGACGATTTCTTGCTAGAAATTTTGTCAAGAATTCATGTTTCAACTGATGATAAAGTTCCTTCGTACTTCTTGGAGATGTAAAATCACTTGGCACTATGCTTTGTAAACTCGACCGCTCAGGTATCCACCCGCCGCATATGAACTCACTTGGCAATGCCGCTTCTTAAGCTCACTATTAGGCATCCATTTGTCATATACAAAATACCTTGATCCTTCTCGTATATGTAAAATCACTTGGCAATGTTGCTTCTTAAAGTCACTATCAGGCGTCCATTTGCCATATACAAAATACCTTGATCCTTCTCGTATATGCAAAATCACTTGGCACCGCCGCTCGGGAAATACCTTGCTTGTGTGAAGATTTTTTGGGTGTGTATGAAATTTTCAAATGCAAGAACACCATTAAAAATATGTTAATGTTTTTCAAACCTCCATGAATTTTTACATTATAGGTGATTTTTTACGTGAATATATATAAATGGGGAAAGTTGTTCATGCATGTTTAACGTATGTTAATGTTTAGGAAAAAATGTTCGTTGTGTTCAAAAAGAATGTTCGGGTTTTAAAATATGTTAACGAGGTTGAAAAGATTTCTAAAACATTTTAAAAGAAGGTTCACATGCCTGAAAAATTGAAAATCAAACAATGTCCCGGGTTTTGAAAATATGGAATGCTTATAAAATGTTCATGGATTCAAAAAAATGTGTATGCACAAAACATGTTAAGGATTCACATTAGTTTCACAACAGTTTCATGATTTTTCTAAAGATTTTAATGAGGTTTCTAAAAATAAATAATTGTTTCACTAATCTTTCACTAAAGCTACTAATTCGTTCCACAAGGGTTTTATATAAGTGATGCATCTGAAATAAGACACGAAAATAAAATCTGCATCTAATCTTGTAATTGAATTCATGTCAAATACTAGAGAGGATAAAGAAAGAAAAACAACTAGGCCGAGGTCATAAGAAACCACCTCTCGGACATCCTTTTGTCACATCCGAAATCGCTCAGTCCTTCTCAAAAATGTAAAATCAATTGCACTACCACTTTCTATACTCATCTCTCGGGCATCCCTGTGCCACTTCCTAAACTCACATCCCTTTGTCCTTCTCGAATGTTTTTTATATTGTCTCTTTCGATCAATATATGAATATATTTTTAACACGAGTATACTTTTTAGAAACCTCGATCCTTCTCGAATATGTAAAATCAGTTGGCACTACTACTTCCTATGCTCACCTCTTGGGAAATACCATGCTTGTATGAAGATTTTTTGGATATGTATGAAATTTTCAAATGCAAGAACTCCATTAAAAATACGTTAATGTTTTTCAAACCTGCATGAATAATTTTCTTATAGGTGATTTTTTACGTGAACAGATTATAACTGGGGAAAGTTGTTCATGCATGTTTAACACATGTTCATTTTTGGGGGAAAATGTTGGTTGTGTTCAAAAAGAATGTTCATGTTTAAAATAAAAGTTAACAAGGTTGAAAAGATTCCTAAAACATTTTAAAAGAAGGTTCACATGCCCCAAAAATTGAAAATCAAACAATGTCCCGGGCTTTGAAAATATGGAATACTTATTGTTTCAAAAAAATGTTCATGGATTCAAAAGCAATGTTTATGCACAAAACATGTTAAGGATTCACACTAGTTTCATACAAGTTTCACAGCGGTTTCATGATTTTTCTAAAGATTTTATCGAGGTTTCTAAAAATAAAGAATTGTTTCACTGATCTTTCACTAAAGCTACTAATTCGTTGCACTAGGATTCTATATAAGTGATGCATCTTAAAATAAGACACGAAAATAAAAGCCGTATCTCATCTTGGAATCAAATTCGTGTCAAATACTAGAGAGGATAAATAAAGAAAAACATTTAGGCCGAGGTCATATGAAATCACCTCTCGGACATCCTTTTGTCGCAGAAGAAATTCCTTGGTCCTTCTCGAAGATGTAAAATCACTTTCACTACCAATTCCTATACTCATCTCTCACGCATACGTGTGCCACTTCCTAAACTCACCTCCCTTTGTCCTTCTCAAAAGTTTTTTATATTCTGTTTTTTGGATCAATATATGAATATATGTTAACACGTGCATACTTTTTAGAAACATCGATCCTTCTCGAGTATGTAAAATAAATTGGCATCAACGACTTCATATGCTCACCTTTCGGGAAATACCTTGCTTGTGTGAAGTTTTTTTGGTTATACATGAAATTTTCAAATGCAAGCACACCATTTAAAATATGTTAATGTTTTTCAAACTTGCATGCACATTTTTCTTATATGTGATTTTTTACGTGAACATATTATAACTGGGGAAAGTTGTTCATGCATGTTTATCATATGTTCATGTTTAGGAAAAAAATGTTCGTTGTGTTCAAAAAGAATGTTCATGTTTAAAAAAATGTCAACGAGGTTGAAAAGAGTTCTAGAACGTTTTAAATGAAGGTTCACATGCCCAAACAATCAAAATACAAACAATGTCCCAGGCTTTGAAAATATGGAATGTTTATTGTTTCAAAAAAATGTTCATGGATTCAAAAACAATGTTTATGCACAAAACATGTTAAGGATTCACACTAGTTTCATACAAGTTTCACAACGGTTTCATGATTTTCTAAAGATTTTATCGAGGTTTCTAAAAATAAATAATTATTTCACTAATCTTTCATTAAAGCTACTAATTCGTTCAACTAGGGTTCTATACAAGTGATGCATCTGAAAATAAGACACGAAAAGAAAAACTAGAGAGGACAAAGAAAGAAAAACATCTAGGACGAGGTCATACGGAATCACCTCTCAGACATCTTTTGTCACACCCGGAATCCCTCGGTTCTTTTCGAAGATGTAAAAAAACTTGCACTACCACTTCTTATACTCATCTGTCGGGGCATCCGAGTGCCACTTCCTAAACCCACCTCCCTCTGTCCTTCTCGAAGGTTTCTCGAAGGTTTTTTATATACTCTTTTTAGGATCAATATATGAATATATTTTTAACACGGGCATTCTTTTAGAATTTCGTGAAGATTGTTTGAGATGTATAAACCTTTTCAAACGCAATAACACCATTCCAGACACGTCGAGATGTATGAACATTTAATATTATTGCTGAACGCTTTTCTTAAACATGAACATTTTTTATCTTGAAAAATTATTCATGCATATTTAACATGTGTTCATGTTTTGGAAAAAAAGGTTCACTAAGTTAAAAAATGTTAAAGGTTGGAAAGAATGTTGATGGGGATGATTCCGGCAAAGTTTTTTAAAAATGTTCATGTGTCCAGAAAATTTCATGGAAAAAATTTAAAGCCTAAAAATATATAGAATGTTTGTTGAATCGAAAAATTATGAAGGATTCGAAAAAGTGGGTGCCCAAAAACTATTTACATTTCATAAATTTCACAAGTATGAACCAAGATATCTATGCACCATATACGTAGCATAGATGGATCATGCCTGGTCAATAAATGAATCAGCTATCCTTGATCAATGAGGTATGAGCACATAGCAGGAGTGTACCAACATTGAAATAAAGTACACTATCAGTCTCAAAATAGATATCACAAAATTTTAAATTTGGATATATCTAGACATTATTTAGTATATAGATACATACAAATTTAGATAAACTAGCTGAATGCCTGTGCGTTGCCATGGTCTATTAGTTTATCATCCACACGACCAATTGTTCTTCAAACCTCCCTAGACATACTTCTTCTATTAGGCTAAATGTACCGCAAACATCTTTTCTTTGCGCATTCCCATGCATTGGAATAACTAAAATATTGCCTCTTTGGTTACCAATAAAATGTCAATGGGATCTCGAATTCACACCGACCAAATTCTATAAAATTTTATTTATTGATATTATTGTAATTTACAAAACAATGTAACAGACTTATCCACATACACATATGATAATATTTCACCTTAGCTTCTCATGTGCTGAAAAACTTTTAAATGGAAAGTTTATTCTGTCGTCGGATTGATGACAAGTACACCATGAGGGGGTCCTCGAGGCGTGCGGAAGAGAGGGGTGTGAGACGTACGGTGTTCCGGGACAGTGAGCACACAAGTTTACCCAGGTTCGAATCCGCCGGCTTTAGACGGATCCTACTCCTGCTAGCAATCCAGTAATACGGCAGAGCCGGAATATAGGTTACAAGGGTTCGCCTGTGCGAGTTGAGATTGTAGACTATTGAGGGTAGGTGCCCTAAAGGCTCTCCCTAAGACGGCTTATATAGATATCCGGCCCTAGGGTTTACAGGAGAGATCAGTCCGTCTACGACTAAGAGTTGGTTACAGAGTACATCTTCAACTACAAGTAACACCATGGGCCTAAGTCGGTAAGTCTTCTGGGCCTTCCCGTAGCCGGATTGGACTCCGCCTTTTCTCCCTGACCGGGTTGCCCATGAAGCAAAGCTCTAACCCGAAGTGGGCCACCCTAGTCAGTGAGGAACTGTGAGGATACCTGGAAAGTATATCCCCAACAGCATCCCCCGGAAGTCTCCAAGATCCAAATCGGATTCATCATCGTCTAGCTTGATCTTCGCCTTGCAGAATCTTGAAGGGTTCCTGAAACTTCACAACAAAAAATACGATCCGGGTCTTAAAATAAGTCGGACCTATCAACATGTTACTCGGACTTTCCATCTTGATTTCAAACTAAGCCAGAACTTGGTCTCTAATGTCATCTGACACTCGTCATGGTCAAGTCACGTCATCTGACAAACATCCTGTCAAGACGATCACAGGGTCCGCTGCTCATGCGAACCGAGGCGCTGCTTTTAATGCGTACGCGGATATCGAAGCGACGTAATCATCACGTGGGTCCTTCCTAGTTCCTTCCACGACACGTGGCATTTACACAGTGCTACTCGCACGAATCTTGGCGCAGACCGGTGGTTATAAGGGGTGAGGATTTTTCCTTCTCCTCTCTTCACCTGTTCCCTTTGCAGTTTCTTCTTCTCCACATCTCCCCAGCGCACAGAGCTTTCCCTCCTCCCAGATTTCCTAGCGTCGCCCATCTAAGGTCACCGGCGCACCGGAGAAATGGCTTCTTCTTCCTCTTCCAGCTTGGTGGCGGCAGAGAAGGAAAGCAACCGGGGAATCTGGATCCCGTGCCTCCTCGACGATGAGAAACTCCAAGTCGTGGAGAATGAAGGTCTCCTCCGCGCCGGCGACTGGCGGAGCGGTTCCGGCGAAACCATCCCCTACCCACGCGTCGACGAGCGGGTCCACTGCGGCACCCACCTCGACAGAGGTTTGTCCTTTCCTCCCTCGGAATTATTTTCCGAGGTGATTGATCACTACGGTGTACAACTCCACCATCTTCCCCCGAACTCCCTCTTAGAGATGAGTTCTTACGCAGCTTTGTGCGAGGGGTATCTCGGCATTAGGCCGAGTCTCACCTTGTTTCGTTTCTACTTCCATGTCCGTAGAAACTCTATCACTACCGGTAATCCGTATATTACCGGTACTATTAGCCTTTCTCTTAGACACGAGCGTAGTTATCCTCGCATTTCGGCCAGTGACTCGGTCAAACAATGGCCAGCCACTTTCTTCTACCATAAGGATATTCCTGCTCCCGGCAAAGCTACTGCTTTACCGTCTTTCATCGACGGAGCCGCCACGGCCCAACCGTCTTGGGATGAGGCCCCTCCGGCTCTTAGTGACGATCTGATCCTCGCTAAGAGGCGGATCGAATATCTGATAAAACACAAGGGCTTGAAAGGATCCGACCTAGTCCAATGCTGGGTCGCATGTCGGATCCAGCCTCTCCAACACCACGACGACCGTCTGATGCACTCCATCACGGCGTCAAAGGACGACTCCCTCTGCATCAGTCCTAAGGCTTTAAAGCCACAGGATAACATAAGCCAGATTAAATGGCTGATCAAGGAGCGGATTGAAAGGAAGATTCTGGACTTGTCTCTGGATATGCATACAGCGAAAGACCCTTTGGTTCTGGTAAGCTTCAATAATAAACCCTTTTATGTGTTCCATCCTTTAAGTTATCTCGCAATACTGAGATGTTTTCTGTTGGGTCCGCAGCATAGAAAACAAAAAAATTCCTACGATGAGAATTATACGCCAAGATTTATCTACTAGATACAGAGAAACGGGTGGACATACATCCATGGAGAACTTACCCTCGAAGACAACAAGCTTTGTTAACGAGTAGGAACTCGTGGTTGATGTAGTCGTACACTTGCCGATCTCAAGATCGTGAGGAAGTCCGAGCGCCGCAACTCAGCAGCGCATCCGCACTCGCACACACGTTCAAGCCACCGGACAACCTCCACCTCCTCGCTCCAGCGATCCAGTGAAGCAAAGAACTCCTTCCGCATTTAAATGCCACTGGGAACATGTATCTCGCTAATCCGAGACCATGGGGGAATAATTCTAGAGGGGGAGAGAGATCCTTCACAAGGAGGTGTGTGGATGAAGGAGGGAATGGGTGGCCTTTTATAGGAGGAGGGGGGTGCCCCCTCTCTCTAGGGCGCATGGGGGTGACCCCTCACCTCCCCCATTCATGTGGTGGTAACCCCTCCACATTAAAATGCCTCTTCACATTCCCTTTTAAAGTCTCCACTTTAAATGCATTAAATTTCTCCAAATTTAATGCTCTCTCATTTAATAAAACTCTTTGTTATTAAATTTATTCAGAATTTTGTTAATTACTTTAATTAACAAACATTCACATATAGCCCCTTGCAATATTTCAATATCACATGCAGAACCACCTTCTGCAATTTCACCCGAAACAATTTCCGGTTTCTATTGAAACAATTCCTGCGCTTTGCAATTCTTTCGTCTGAAACATATGTGCTCAAAAATGGTGTCCGGTAACTCTTAAGTGTGCCACCCTACGGTTCGCGAATAATGCAGACATGATCGAGACCCTTCTCCGATCAATAATCAGCAGCGGGACCTAGAGATCCGTACTGACTCCTACACATTCAACGATGACTCCTGTGATCGTGAGAACCTTTAACGCTTGTAACTAAATCCCTTTGTCTCTCGATATATTACATGTCCGAGATTCGATCATCGGTATCTCCATACCTAGTTTGATCTCGTTACCGACATGCACTCTTTTCTCGTTCCCGTGATATAACATTCTAGTGATCACATCACTTGCTTGCAAGCTATCCTAATGTGATATCACTAAGAGGGCCCAGAGTATATCTATCCATCATCTGGATTGACAAATTCCACTCTTGATCCATGAGCCTCAACATAACACCTTCGTAGTACTGAACTCATCTTTATAGTCACCCTGTTACGGTGTGACGTTTGATGTTATCAAGATACTCTTCCGGTGTTAGAAATTAACATGATCTCATGGTCTAAGGATAAAGATTACTTCGTATGATGTTATAGAAATATAAACATAATGACTTGATCATAATGCTATACTTCGGATGAATGTTCATCACATCATTTCACAAATGTTGTGACCTTGTTATTAACAACATCCAATGTCCATGATCAGGAAACCTTGATCATCTTGTTAATCAACAAGCTAGTCTATAAGTGAGGCATAACTAGGAACCCTTTTTGTTTATTAAACACACATGTATTGATGTTTCCTATCAATACAATTATAGCATGCAAAATAAACATCTATCATATACAAGGAATACATAATAACAACTTTATTATTGCCTCTCAGGGCATATTTCCTTCAGTCTCCCACTTGCACTAGAGACAATAATCTAGTTTATATAGTGATAAATCTAACACCCATGGAGTTCTGGTGTTGATCATGTTTTGCCCTAGGGAGTACTTTAGTCAACGGATCTGCTACATTCAGGTCCATGTGCAGTTTACAAATCTTTATATCTCCATCCTTGACATGCTCGCGGATGGAGTGAAACCGGCGCTTAATATGCTTGGAATTCTTGTGAGACCTTGGTTTGTTTGCGTTGGCTATGGCTCCATTGTTGTCACAATAGATCACCATCGGGTCCAACGCACTGGGAACCACACCCAGTTCCGTAATGAACTTTTCATCCAAACTGCCTCCGGCACCGCTTCTGAAGCAGCAACATATTCGGCCTCCGTTGTTGATCCAGCCACCACAGGTTGTTTGGAACTCCTCCAACTAACTGCTGCTCCGTTCAAGAGAAATACGTATCCGGATTGAGACTTAGAGTCATCCGGATCGGTGTCAAAACTAGCATCGACATAACACTTAGAGACTAGCTCTTCTTCACCTCCGTATACAAGAAACATATCCTTAGTTCTTCTCAAGTACTTAAGGATATTCTTGACCGCTATCCAGTGTTCCGAACCTGGATCAGATTGGTACCTACTAGTCAAACTAATAGCATGTGCCACATCCGGTCTTGTACATAGCATGGCATATATTATAGAGCCTATGGCTGAGGCATAGGGGATCTTATCCATCATCTCTCTTTCTTCCGCCGTAGCCGGACTTTGAGTCTTACTCAATGTCTTGCCTTGCAACATAGGTAAGAACCCCTTCTTACTTTCGTCCATATTAAACTTCTTTAATATCTTATCAAGGTATGTACTCTGCGATAGCCCAATTAGGCGTCTTGATCTATCTCTATAGATTTTAATGCCTAATATATATGAAGCTTCACCAAGGTCCTTCATCGAAAATTTGCTGTTTAGATAACTTTTAACACTGTTTAAAAGATCTATATCATTTCCAATCAATAATATGTCATCCACATATAATATCATAAATGCCACATTGCTCCCACTCACTTTCTTGTAAATACAAGCCTCTCCATAAGTTTGGACAAATCCAAACTCTTTGATCACCTCATCAAAGCGGAGATTCCAACTCCGGATGCTTGCTTCACCATAGATGGATCGCTGAAGTTTGCACACCTTATCAGCATCCTTAGGATCGACAAAACCCTTAGGTTGTATCATATACAACTCTTCTTCAATATTACCATTGAGGAACGCAGTTTTGACATCCATCTGCCATATTTCATAATCGAAATATGCAGCAATTGCTAACATAATCCTAACCGACTTAAGCATCACTACGGGAGAGAATGTCTCATCATAGTCAACTCCTTGAATTTGTCGAAACCCCTTTGCGACAAGTCGAGCCTTATAGATGGTTACATTACCATCAGCATCAGTTTTCTTTTGAAAATCCATTTATTCTCAACGGCCTTTCGATCGTGAGGTAAGTCCACCAAGGTCCAAACCTGGTTTTTATACATGGATTCCATCTCGGATTTCATGGCTTCTAGCCATTTGTTGGAATCCGGGCTCATCATCGCTTCTTCATAAGTCGCAGGGTCATCCATTTCATCTATCATGAAATTCATAACAGGATTGCCGTACAGTTCAGGAGCTGCACGTGTCCTGCTTGACCTGCGAGGTTGAGTGTCCTCTTCGAGTTTCATGATCAATATCATTAGCTCTCTCTTCATCAGGTGAAGTCAACTCCGAAATAACTTCCGGTGCTGCGCCACTCGCCATTCCATGAAGAGAAGGTTCAATAACCTCTTCGAGTTCTACCTTTCGACTACTCACACCTTTCGCGAGAAACTCCTTCTCAAGAAAGGATCCATTCTTGGCAACAAAGACCTTGCCCTCGGATCTGTGATAGAAGGTATACCCAATCGTTTCCTTAGGGTATCCTATGAAGACGCATTTTTCCGCTTTGGGTTCGAGTTTATCCGGTTGAAGTTTCTTCACATAAACATCGCATCCCCAAACTTTAAGAAATGACAGCTTAGGTTTGTTTCCCAACCATAATTCATACGGTGTCTTTTCAACGGATTTAGATCGTGCCCTATTTAAAGTGAATGCAGCGGTTTCCAGTGCATAACCCCAAAATGACAGTGGCAAGTCAGTCAGAGACATCATAGATCGAACCATATCCAATAAAGTACGACACGATATTTCGACACACCATTACGTTGTGGTGTTCCAAGCGTGAGTTGTGAAACTATTCCACCTTTCATATGTGTGCTAAACTCGTAATTAAGATACTCTCCTCCATGGTGACCATAGAAATTTGATCTTTCATTACGATGATTTTCCACTTCATTCTGAAATTCTTTGAACCTTTCAAAGGTTTCAGACTTATGTTTCATCAAATAGATATACCCGTATCTACTCAAATCATCCGTGAAAGTAACAAAATAACGATATCCACCTCAACCGACACACTCATTGGTCCACACACATCAGTATGTATGATTTCCAATAAATCTGTCACCCGTTCCATTGAACCGGAAAACGGCGTTCTAGTCATCTTGCCCATAAGGCATGGCTCACATGTATCAAATGATTCAAAATCAAGTAATTCCAAAAGTCCATCAGAATGGAGTTTCTTCATGCGTTTAACGCCAATATGACCTAGACGGCAGTGCCACATATATGTAGATATATCATTATCAAGTTTAATCCTTTTAGCATCAACATTATGAATATGCGTAATACTACTATCGAGATCCAACATAAATAAACCATTCAACACAGGTGCATGACCATAAAAGATATTATTCATATAAATCGAACAACCATTGTTTTCAGACTTAAACGAATAACCACTTTGCATCAAACACGATCCGGATACAATGTTCATGCTCAGTGCAGGCACCAAATAACAATTATTCATGTTTATAACTAATCCCGACGGCATATGGAGAGGAAAAGTTCCGACGGCGATCACATCAACTCTTGATCCATTGCCGACCCGCATCGTGACCTCATCCCTTGCTAGTTGTCGCTTGTTCTGTAGCCCCTGAACCGAGTTACATATATTAGCAACCGATCCCGTATCAAATACCCAGGTGCTACTGCGAGTACTAGTCAAGTACACATCAATAACATGTATATCACATATACCTTTGTTTGCCTTGTCGGCCTTCTTGTCCGCCAAATACTTGGGGGCTTATGCCCAATGGCTAGTCCCTTGCAATAGTAGCACTTTGTCGGACTTAGGCCAGCTCGGGTTTTTTCAGCGGCAACATATTTGCCGCCTTCTTTCCCTTCCGCTTGCCTTTCTTGTCCTTCTTGAAACCGGTGGTCTTATTGATCATCAACACTTGATGTTCTTTCCTAATCTCCACTTCGCAGTCTTAAGCATTGTGAAGCTCGTGAAGATACTTCTTCAAGCCCAGCATAATATAGTACAACACGAAGCTCTTGTAGCTAGGTGGCGTAGATTGAGAACACGATGTATGCCTAAGTCAATGGGAATCGTTATTCCCAAGGACACAAGCTTATCGGCGTACCCAGACATTTTGAGTACATGCTCACTAACAGAGCTGTTCTCTTCCATCATGCAGCTAGAGAACTTTTCAGAAGCATTATAACTCTCTACGGCAGCATGGGTATCGAAAATCATTTTCAATTCTCCCATGGTATCAAAGGCATTGCCATTTTCGAAATGTTTTCGAAGTTCTGGCTCTAGCCCCTACAGTATGCCGCAATGAACTAAGTTGTGGTCCTCCTGACGAGTTATATAGACGTTCTTTTCCTCGTCAGGGGCATCAGGAGCTGGTGGGGGGCCTAGCGGCGCCTCTAGCACATATTGTTTTTGTGCAGCAGTGAGGAGAATCCTCAAATTCATAGCCGAGTTGGTGAAGTTGCTACCATTCGCAGCGAGCTTCTCTTTCTCTATGAACACATTGAAATTAAAAGCAGGTGGTGCCATCTACAACAGAATTTGTAAAATATATTTAGACTAAGTTTATGATAGATTGAGTTCAACTAATCCAAATTACTAATGAACTCCCACTCAAAAAATACATCCCTCGTGTCCTTTTGGTGATTACATGAACCAAATCCACTACACCAAGCCCGATCATCACGTGAGTCGGTGTAGCTTCAAAGGAGAGCATCTATATGGGCATCATATCAACTATATGACTCATGCTTAACCTGGTCCGTGTTCCGAGGCCATGCCTGTACATGCTAGGCTCGTCAAGCAAGAACCTTAGTATTTGCGTGTGTAAAACTGTCTTACACCCGTTGTATGAAAGCGTAGAGTCGAGAACACCCGATCATCACATGATGCCTCAAAACACGATCCACAAAACGGTGCATAATTAAGGAAGAACACATTTTATCTTGATATCTAAATGAGGGATCATCTTATAATGCTACCAAAAGCGCCAAACTAGCAATATAAGATGCTAATGTGTGAAGTGAGGTGATATGGTCCATGCATTTGATCTCTATCATTTGCATCGTGGTATGATCTCTATCATTCCTTTGTGTGTAAGGCCAAGGTCTATGGAACTTACACGTTAAGTGAGTTGTAAGAGTATCTATCATACATCTACTTACAACAATACCATATCAAGACACTAGCCCAGCAACGATCTAAACTAGACGCCTCTAATTTATCAATTGCAAGTTTTACGTGGCTTAGGGCTTTCGGAGATAGAACCGGTCTTACCTACGAACATGAACCACAACAAGGATAACCAAGTTATTAGCAACTCGTTGTAAATCAGATATTGACTATAGTAGGAGAGATAGACACCCGCTAGCCACTTATGCAAAACTAGTTGCACGTCAGTCGTGGAACCGGTCTCATGTACGATGACATGTAAGGTTGGTCCGGGCCGCTTCATCCCACTATGCCACCAATATCCAAAGTACATAGAAGATGCAATAACATGATCATCATCGCCCACATATAAACATATGTGTACTACCCGTGCAAAGCACCTACGCATAGATCAGGCTCTGATACCACTGTTGGGTCCGCAGCATAGAAAACAAAAAATTCCTATGATGAGAACTATACGCCAAGATCTATCTACTAGATACAGAGCAACGGGTGGACATACATCCATGGAGAACTTACCCTCGAAGACAACGAGCTTTGTTAACGAGTAGGAACTCGTGGTTGATGTAGTCGTACACTTGCCGATCTCAAGATCGTGAGGAAGTCCGAGCGCCGCAACTCAGCAGCGCATCCGCACTCGCATGCACGTTCAAGCCACCGGACAACCTCCACGTCCTCACTCCAGCGATCCAGCAGAAGCAGCAAATCCTTCTAGACGAAATGCCACCGGGAACATGTATCTCGCTAATCCGAGACCATGGGGGAATAATTCTAGAGGGGGAGAGAGATCCTTCACAAGGAGGTGTGTGGATGAAGGAGGGAATGGGTGGCCTTTTATAGGAGGAGGGGGTGCCCTCTCTCCATGGCCGGCGCATGGGGGTGACCTCACCTCCCCCATTCATGTGGTGGTAACCCCTCCACATTAAAATGCCTCTTCACATTCCCTTTTAAAGTCTCCACTTTAAATGCATTAAATTTCTCCAAATTTAATGCTCTCTCATTTAATAAAACTCTTTTTATTAAATTTATTCAGAATTTTGTTAATTACTTTAATTAACAAACATTCACATATAGCCCCTTGCAATATTTCAATATCACATGCAGAACCACCTTCTGCAATTTCACCCGAAACAATTTCCGGTTTCTATTGAAACAATTCCTGCGCTTTGCAATTCTTTCGTTTGAAACATATGTGCTCCAAAATGGTGTCCGGTAACTCTTAAGTGTGCCACCCTACGGTTCGTGAATAATGCAGTCATGATCGAGACCCTTCTCCGATCAACAATCAGCAGCGGGACCTGGAGATCCGTACTGACTTCTACACATTCAACGATGACTCCTGTGATCGTGAGAACCTTTAACGCTTGTAACTAACTCCATTTGTCTCTCGATATATTACATGTCTGAGATTCGATCATCGGTATCTCCATACCTAGTTTGATCTCGTTACCGACATGCACTCTTTTCTCGTTCCCGTGATATAACATTCTAGTGATCACATCACTTGCTTGCAAGCTATCCTAATGTGATATCACCGAGAGGGCCCAGAGTATATCTATCCGTCATCTGGATTGACAAATTCCACTCTTGATCCATGAGCCTCAACATAACACCTTCATAGTACTGAACCCATCTTTATAGTCACCCTGTTACGGTGTGACGTTTGATGTTATCAAGATACTCTTCCGGTGTTAGCAATTAACATGATCTCATGGTGTAAGGATAAAGATTACTTCGTTTGATGTTATAGCAATATAAACATAATGACTTGATCGTAATGCTATACTTTGGATGAATGTTCATCACATCATTTCACAAATGTTGTGACCTTGTTATTAACAACATCCAATGTCCATGATCAGGAAACCTTGATCATCTTGTTAATCAACAAGCTAGTCTATAAGTGAGGCATAACTAGGAACCCTTTTTGTTTATTAAACACACATGTATTGATGTTTCCTATCAATACAATTATAGCATGCAAAATAAACATCTATCATATACAAGGAATACATAATAACAACTTTATTATTGCCTCTCAGGGCATATTTCCTTCATTTTCTTCTTTTCAGCTTGCCGACCTCCCCGAGTCGGAATTTGCTCCACTTGAGGGATATCCTCCAGAGTTTTCTCAGAAGGAGGAACTAGTCCCATTGCCGGACATTGTGCCCAAGAAGCGCAAGGCTCCGATAGTGGCCGTCAGCACAAAGGAGGTGCCCGTCGTGAAGAGGTAACTTTCAACACAACTTTCGCCTTTGTACCTTACTCGAATTTTCTTCCAAGATGTAATGTTTTCCATTCTATTACATTCCAAGATGTAACGCCGGTGATTACTCCTTCGCCGGCTGTCACAGAAGATCTGGCTCCTACTACGGGGCCAGCGACCCTTGAGTCGCAGATTGACGCCACCACGGGTGGCTCAGGTTTAGATAAGGGTGAACCCTCTTCGGGTAATGATCCCTCGGCAGAGACCTTTGCCGAAAACCTCCTGAATAATCCGGGACTTGCCAAATTTGGCCAGTCTTGGAAATCTGTAGAAGAAATCCAGATTCTGGCCCGGCAATGCCTGGAGAAGAGAAATCTCTCTGCCGAAGAAGAAGCACAAGAGGCGGAGGACATCAAATACTCCGACCTTCTTGAACAAGTCCGTCTTCGCGACGAGGGACTTAGAGCTGGTGTGCTTCCACCACCTCCGGTTATTCCACTCTCCCTCGCCGAGAAGGTTACCACCTAGGTGAACATGTGTTTGAGCAAGCTCACACATGAACATCATGTAAGTTAGAATTCCATCTCACGATTTTCTTTATTGCATTTCATATCATATCCTCTAGACCCCAAGCATGAAGTAGGATATACGATCCGGGTTTATGCTTCCTTAGGATGCCAAAGAATGAACTAGTGTAGCCCCCAAGGCTCATGCTGATATTAGTTAAAATATTAGCCCGAGTCTTCAGTAGACTTCTGACCCTGGGTATTCTGACTTATAGAAAGTTAATTCATATAACCAGGATTTGTTGAAGAACATCTGCAACAAGCAGAGAGAGATCAGAGCTCTCCGGCTTGAAAATGCTGAGTTGAAGGTCTCCAAGGATGAGGCCGAAGGTAAACATTCTGAGACTCAAATCTTGTCTTTGTGTTTTCATAGTCGAATATTTTTTCTGAACTGTTGTTCTTTTTTGACTTACATCACTGGTAAAACAGTCATGCGCTATGATTGAAGAGGCCGAGAACCTCAAAACCTTGGTGGTGGAGAACAAAGAACTTTGCCAAGAGCTGGAGAAGCTCAAGGCGGATAATGAGAAGAGCATCGCTCAAGTTCTCGAATCTTCCTCCATGGCTACTGATAAGCGTGATCATAAGATTGCTACTCAAGATCAGAGAATCTCGGATCTCAATAATGAAATTTGTAGAGAGAAGGATCTTTCCGAGGCGCTCTGGGCTGAACTCTGGAGTCTTCAAGAAGAGAAGACCAAAGTTGACGATGTCATCTTCGGTAAGCTTCCATCTTTCTAACTTGTCTTTATGCTTCGACACTTTCAATGTCGGATTTTTATTAACTGTTTTGTGTACAGGTCCTCTGAACTGGACGGACTCCACCTCTGCCGAGCCTCGCACCCACCGTCTTACCCAAGTCGGTGATCTACTTCATGACTTTCGCCAATCCCTTGAGGATATTGGCGAAGCTCTCAAGATTCCGGACATGCATAGCATGTCGGATTTTCAGGTGCGGTACAAAGCGAAGGAGATGCCGCAACTTGTCCAAGACAGGAATATGTCCTACGCGCGATCCGCGGTGCAGAACGCTCTCACCATGGTCATGAGCCACCATGGAAGCATGGAGATATGGCAAGTGACCAGAGGGTATTCTACAGTGGATGAAGACGGACAGGAGCAAGACATCAAGGGCATTATGGACTCCTGGGCAGGATATGGATGTCACATAGCTGATTTAACCAGCTACGACACTCCCTTCTTCACCCACGTGGACACACCGCCTCCGCCTCCGGAAGAAGCAGCTGAAGTTTCCGACGATGAACAGATCGTATCGGATCTGAACATCTCGGAACATTATCAAACCGAGGCCGATGCATCCAGCGAGCCGGCAGCTCCTGCATCCTCTCCTGCATCATAAATTATCAGAAGCAAATGTATTATTCCGAGAAACATTTATGGGTCTATAAAATATGTAGTACTATAATTTTGCTAGTGCTAAGCTTTTGACTATTCAGCACTTTTGGCTTTAAATTTTTGTGTGCCTGAAATGTTTACATAAGCACTTATACTTTTTCGTCTATACTTATCGTTTATCTAGCTTTCCGCCTCGTCCCTTTTGTGAGCCGGCTAAACCTTCTGCACGGAAACTTCACCGAGCAACGGAGCTCAATTGCTAAACCAGTTTAAACTCGGAAACAAAGCCGGCTTCCAGTACGAACAATTCACTACTCGGAAAATACCCGCATCCAGCAATCAGACAAATAACCAAAGTATAGACTTGAAACTTTAGAGTTATACCCGAAGGTAGCATTTTTAGAATCGGAAATCTAAACCAGAACAAACATGAGCATAAAGTACTTTCAAGTATTCTGGGATTTTCGACTATGACATGATCATTTGGAAATAAGATGGTAAAAACTTCTCAGAAAAAACTTGAGGCAACCAAGACTTTTATTTCTCACAGAGCATATACATATGTATGATTACAAAGAAGGATAAACTAAGAATAAAAGGGACGTAGATGAGAAATATTCCATGGTCTGTCTAACTCATCCGGATTTGTACTGCCTCCAGCTCTCTTTCTCTTCTTAGTAGCAGGTCTTTCTTTGACTAGCCTCATGTCAGTTAAGTAGTATGAACTATTGTGCAATACTCGACTAACTAAAAAGGTCCCTTCCCATACTGGGAAAGTTTGTGCTTTCTTTGTTGCACAAGCCGGAGAACCAAATCTCCTTTATTGAAAGATCTGTTTCTGACTCTCTGGCTATGATACTTGCGTAACTTCTGCTGATAGGCTGTTGATCTCATTTCAGCAATGACGTGAACTTCTTCGACTAAGTCGAGATCATTTTGTCGAAAAATCTCGGCATCTTCTTCGATATACGCAGACACTCTAGGAGAAGTGTGAATTAAATCACTAGGAAGAATTGCTTCTGCGCCATAGACCAAGAAGAAAGGTGTGTATCCAGTTGACCTGTTCGGAGTCGTTCGTAAACTCCATATTACAGAGGGTAATTCTCCCTTTAAGCCCCGCAAAGACGTCGTAGTGGTGCTTCGAGTCTTGGTTTTAGGCCTTGTAGGATTAAACCATTTTCTCTTTCAACTTGTCCGTTAGCCTGTGGATGTGCGACTAACGCAATATCAAGCCGGATATTTTGTTCATTGCAGAATTCGGCCAATTCTCCCATAGAGAAATTACTCCTGTTGTCCATGATAATGCTATGCGGATAACCATACCGGATTATAACATCCTCAACAAATCTTTTGGTTGTTGCTCCATCACAACTAGTGATGGGTTTAGCCTCAATCCATTTTGTGAATTTATCCACCATCACTAAGAGGTGAGTAAATCCACTTGGAGCACATCTAAATGGTCCTACCATATCAAGCCCCCAAACCGCAAAAGGCCATGTTATAGGTATTGTTCGCAGCTGATCATCCGGAACATGAGCTTGTTTGGCGTACTTTTGGCAGCCTTTGCACGTCTTGACTAATCGTTCGGCATCTGCCTGAGCCGTAAGCCAGAAAAATCCGTGTCTAAAAGCTTTTGCCACTAAAGATTTGGCTGCAGCATGGTGACCACACTCGCCTTCGTGGATTTCTCTTAAGATCTCCACTCCTTCTTCCGGAGATACGCAGCGCTGAAAACCCCCAGAAACACTGCGCTTATAGAGCTCACCTTTAACTATAGTATAGGCTTTCTCTCGTTGGATAATCTGGCGGCTCAGAACCTCGTCTTCGGGCAATTTGCCATCTACCAGATAGTCAAGGTAGGGTTGAGTCCAGCTGGGAATTACAGCCAGAACTGCTATTAGAGGTGAGTCAGATTTAGTCAGATATTCCTCATCCACTCCCTTTATTGAGGGAACTTTGAGGTGCTCTAAAAAAGCGCCATCCGGGACCTCTTTCTGTGTAGAGCCTATCCGAGATAATGCATCTGCTTCCTTGTTTTCTGCTCGAGGGATGTGTTGAACCTCAAACCCTTCGAACAATTTAGATAAATCGTCCACGACAACTTTGTACGCTGCCATGTGCTTATTTGCATTACAAATATCCGAAACTTGCTAAGCAACAAGATCCGAATCTCCATAACACATCAAACGTCGGATGCCGATATCCTTAGCAATCCGGATTCAATGTAGCAGTGCTTCATACTCAGCAATATTATTTGTCGTCGTGAAGTGGATCTGCAACACGTATAGAAGTTTATCTCCTTGGGGTGATTTGAGCACCACGCCAACCCCCGAGCCGCCTCGAGCCTTAGACCCATCAAAGTATAGGGTCCAATATTCTGACTCAAGGAGGGTCGTATTCTCCTTTGTCTCTGTCCAATCAGCAACAAAGTCGACAAGGATTTGGGATTTGATTTTGTCCGAGGTTTATACTCAATATCAAAAGCTGAGAGCTCTATGCCCCATTTGGCGACGCGTCCTGTGGCATCACTGTTGTTGATTATATCTCTCATGGGAGCTGTGCTCACCACGGTAATTGGATGCTCCTGAAAATAGTGTCGTAACTTACGAGATTCTAGGAAAACACCATAAGCCAGCTTTTGATAGTGCGGATACCGCTGTTTTGATTCTGTCAGATCCTTGCTGACAAAGTACATCGGACGCTGCACTAAGTGTTCCTGATTTTCCTCCGGTCTCTCCACCACCATGACGATACTAACGACTTTGTTCGTTGCAGCAAGATAAAGCAACATCGGTTCCTGTGGTTCTGGTGCAGCAAGGATAGAAGCAGATGAGAGTACTTTCTTCAGGTCTTGTAGTGCAGCTTCCGCTTCACCAGTCCACACAAAATCCTTGGTCTTTTTCAAGAGTTTCTATAATGGTGCGGCTCTTTCACCGAGCCGGCTTACAAACCGACTGACTGCAGCAATGCAACCAGTTAGTCTTTGTACGTCCTTCAGGCGAGTTGGCCTGGAAATATTGAGTATAGCCTTGATTTTGTCCTGGTTCACCTCTATGCCTCTTTGAGACACGATGAAACCTAACAATTTTCTGGCTGGGATTCCAAAGAAGCATTTCTTTGGATTAAGCATGATGTTGTATTTTCGTAGATTGGCGAATGTTTCCTCCAAGTCGGAAATCAGCGTTTCCTTCTTTTTGGACATCACCGCAATGTCATCCACGTATGCATGTACATTGCGTCCAAGTTGGTCGTGGAGGCAACGCTGCATCGTGCGCTGGTAGGTAGCTCCTGCGTTCTTCAGCCCGAAAGGCATCGTAACAAAACAGAAGGTTCCGAAAGGGGTTATGAATGAGGTTTTGACTTTTTCAGATTCCTTCATCCGGATTTGGTGATAACCGGAATATGCGTCGAGAAAACAGAGGAGTTCCGAGCCTGCCGTAGAATCGATAACTTGATCAATCCTAGGCAGAGCAAACGGATCTTTTGGACAAGCCTTGTTCAAGGCAGTATAATCAACACACATCCTTAAATCAGTGGTGTCCTTTTTAGGGACCATTACAGGATTGGCTGACCACTCAGTGTGGATGACCTCTTCTATGAATCCGGCTAACTCGAGCCGCGCTACTTCCTTAGTTATTGCCTTACGCTTTTCATCGCCGAAATGTCCTAAGGACTATTTGACGGGTTTAGCGTTCGGGTTTACATTTAAAGAGTGCTTGGCAAGTTCCCTAGGTACTCCAGTCATGTCAGATGGCTGCCATGCGAAGATATCTTGATTTGCTTGGAGGAACTTGACGAGCGCGCTTTCCTATGTGCTATCTAGGCCTACGCCTATCTGGGTCACCTTGGAGGGGTCATCATCCTTCAACAGTGTCTTCTTCGTCTCTTCTGATGCCTTGAACTCCGGATTCAGCTTTGTCACCTCCTTCTTTGTTGCGGGCATCTCGGATGGATCTATGCTCTTCTTGATCTCCTGGTACTCCTGGGCGTGCAGCACGGCTTCAGCAAAGGCGGCATTTCCATCCTCGCATTCTCGCACTTTCTTCGGGTCTCCCCTGATGGTGATTACGCCGTTGGGACCTAGAATTTTCATCATATTGTAAATGTAACATGGACGAGCCATAAAAGCCCAGTAAGCCAGACGTCCGAATATAGCGTGGTACGCGCTCTTGAACGAGACCACTTCGAAGGAAAATGCCTCTGTCCGATAGTTCTTTGGAGTCCAAAGTGATTTCTCCCAGGGAATTAGCCTGTCTTCCTAGGCAACTCTGTGAAAAATCATAGAGCTATGGTTCAGCTAGGTCTCTGAGATCTTCATCCGGCGTAGCGTTTCGACATAGAGAATATTGATACTACTGCCACCGTCCATGAGGGTCTTGGAGAAACCATAACCGTCAATGAGTGGATTGACGATTAAGGCGTATTTTCCTCGCCTATGTAGCTTAGCTAGATGATCAGCGCGGTCAAATGTGATTGCCACTTCCGACCAGTCCAGGTATTGGGGGACAGCCGGGACTGTTGCTTTGAGCTCATGTAGAACTGCTTTGTTGACCTTTGCTGGTTGAGAACCGAGGAAGGTGACATAAGTGTCTTTTTTGGTCGGAAAAATTTTCTTCCCTTCAGGCTTGGGATTTGAAGCATCGGCTTCCTCCATGTCAGAATCTTCCTTGGTCTCTTTATCCTTTTCAGGATTCCTCTTTCCCTTCTTCCGCTTAGCTCTGTAGCCTGTGGTATCATCTCTTTTAATGTCGTCCTTGAAAAGACATTCGGTGTTTGTGTGGGACGAGCCCCCATTTGCTTCTAGGTGATGCACACATGGGTTGTTGGCAATGTCGGCCCAAGTGTAGGTTTTGCCTGGTTGCTGGTCTCCTCTACCTTGAACTCTCGAAGTCCCACAGCCACGCCCGTGGCCTCCGCCGTGTCCTCCTCGTCCTCCAGACCCGAAAGTAGCAGCAACCACTACTGTTTCCACGTTAGGTTTATCTTCTGAGGTATTTTTGCGCTTCTCAGCTTGTTGCTTTGGTTGTTTTGCCGACTGTGGCACGGCTAGGGCATTGAGTAATCCCTCTGCATCATCGTCAGCATCTGCATACTTGCTCGCTGTTTCTATCATATCTCCCAAATCAGTGACTTTGTCGCACTTCAAGTGATGACATAGCAAACCAATTGGGAGACCAGCAATGAAAGCTTCAATCACAGTTTGATCATTTACTCCCTCACAGGAGTTTTTGGTGTCGATCCATCATCCGAGATAATCCCAGCAAGTTTCTCCGGCTTTCTGGGTGCAACGCTGTAGGTCTCCAACCGTACAGGGCCTCCGGTATGTGCCTTCAAAATTCCGAAAGAACACACTTTGCATGTCATAACAGTTATGGATGGTGTTCTCCGGAAGTTCATTAAGCCATGATCGTGCCGTCTTCCGCAACATGAGTGGGAGATATCGGGTTGCGACCAGGCTGTTTCCGCCTTTGGTGATGCAGCAAGCTTGGAAGAAATTCTGTAGCCAGGTATCTGGCCGAGCAATGCCGTCGTAGGCTTGGATATGTCTTGAGATAGCAAATCCTTCCGGGAATCTTGTAGCTCTTTTGCGTGGTCCGAAGCACTTTGGGCCCACGTATACATCATCATTTTCATAGTGCCGCGCCTCTATGTTGGAGTTGATCTTGTGCCTTGCATCATTCAGGGATAGAGATCGTCCTGAGTGTCGGCTGTGGCTGTGGTGCCTTGGAGCCGGACTTCGGCTTCTGCCACCACCTCCTCCACCATGGTGCCCTCCAATGCCTCCCTAGGGGCCGTTGTGACGGCTACTTGGTGGAGCGGGTGGAGCAGGTGGGTTATTTCCGGCTGATCGCCAGCCTCCATCCGAAACGTCATTATTTCGGTTCCAGGGAGGGTCTTGATTGTGGCGAGCCCCCTGTCGGCTTGTCTCGGCACGCTGTCCATCATTCCTTCGTCCGTCGTTTGGACGGCTTTCATGTCTAGGAGGTGGCATTCTTTGTCGATCCTCCTCCCGACATTTCTCTTTATCATCGTCCCTGTGGTCTTTCGACTCTCGCTGGGGCGGGTTCCTCGGATTTAATGCAGCGATTGCCTCTTGCTCCACAACTGGGTTAACCTTACGCCAGCCACGGGCAGCTTTATGGTGTTGTCCCAAAGATCCGGTTCTTGAGTAATTGTCCTCCCTGCGATCGGAACGGTGATGCTGCTCCGGAGTGCGCTGGGGTCTTACGTTAGCCCATGCCGGATCTGTGTGACACCGGTCGGAGTCAGAGACCAGTTTTTGGCTTCCGGACATGGCGACCTTTTGCTGCTCCAGTCCCTTGTTGAGTAGTTTGATTCCCAATCGGATCTCCTCCGGGCCTGGATTAGCTGATAGAATTTCTCGGGCCGCCATGGTATTCTGTACTGGGGTTGGATACACCCAATCCCCTTTGCTATCTTTCCGAGGCTTCCCCATCTATTCTCCAAAAAGGACGGCGCGGATCTGCGGGAATTGGTTGTCATTAGTATGACGTTTCTTGGTCTTCTGGTATTGCCTAGAGTTGTACTTCTCCATAGATGCTATGTGTTTCTTTTCCTCCTCGATGTTTTTGGCTTCATCGAGGAGTACTTGATGACGCGCTTCTAGGGCCTATGCCCTCTCGTCCAGTTCTTCAGCAGTAAGTTCTGCAGCTATAGGAATAGGTGTGGTTAATGCAGCATCGATGAGTTTAAGCGCACCTTCAGTGATCACGTGTCCATCCACCAACTCTTCTTTTTTGGGCTCTTCTAGGATAAGTGCTCCATCCAAGTATTTCTCGTATTCCTCGGCAATCACCTCCTCTCCCAGAGGGTCTTTTGCCAAGGTCTTGTTCTTCTTGTTCCTCTTCTTTGCCTTCTTGGCGGTGCCGGTAGAAAAGACGGCTTTGGGTCTGTTTCTCGGAGTCAAGCTCTGATAGGTACTTTCGGACATCTGGACTTCGGGATTATCTCCGACTTCCATGTCATCCTGCGCTTTGGGAGAGTGTTCCCCGGATCCTTCATCCATGGCTTCTCCTTCATGTGCAGCTTTGGAGTTATACTCCTCTTCATATTCCGCGGAGAACTTTCGGAAATCTGCGGACGTCATCGATTCATCTGAGGATGTGGGTATGACGGCGTTTGTTCCGATTGCCTCCAGCATAGAGTCGGTGTTGTCTCCAGCGTCGGCAGAGACGGATCCGGATCCTACATACCCGACGAAGTGTGACGCATGCTTCCTGAGGTACCTACGGCTCTCGCGATCAGCTTCGTCGAAACTTTTGATGGTCTCGAGAATTGCATCTACGCCTGAGTTTTGCATTATCATACGTCGCAGCGTGTACCTCCGGAAGGGCCTGTATGTCCCGGTGTCATCAGAGCCGGAATCAGTGTCGTTGACATGCTCCTCCTGGATTTCGACTTCAGCGGGTGGGTCGATCTGGGATTCGGCCTCTCCAAGGAGATCCACTCCAGATTCAACCTGGATCGCTAGGTCTGCTTCAGGCTCGGATTTCTCCACTATCTTCGCCACTGGTGCGGGCTGGGTGGGATTAGGGTTTTCTGAGATCTGGAACTCTGCTGCCTCCACAGACAAAGGGGATCCAGAAACTTCCTCTGCCTCTATCATCATCGCTGGGGTGGGTGGAACAGGCTCAGGGAAGCCGATGTAAACATCGATCTCGCCAAAAGACATGATGGTGTAGGCAGTCACAGCCTCCCTAGCTGGAATCCAGGTCTCATCGAGAACGATGAAAGGGATGTCGCTGGCGTAGAGGATGCGACCGACGGCGATAGTCTCGCCGATTCCGATTCTTGTAGATTCCGCTCGGAACGCAGATCTGAAGCTCACTTGCCCCATGGTGGGCGCCAACTGTCATCGGATTGATGACAAGTACACCATGAGGGGGTCCTCGAGGCGTGCGGAAGAGAGGGGTGTGAGATGTACGGTGTTCCGGGACGGTGAGCACACAAGTTTACCAGTGTTCAATCACGGCTTTGGACGGATCCTACTCTGCTAGCAATCCGATGTCTGGCAGAGCCGGAATATGGGTTACAAGGGTTCGCCTGTGCGAGTTGATATTGTAGACTATTGAGGGTAGGTTCCCTAAAGGCTCTCCCTAGGACGGCTTATATAGATATCCGGCCTAGGGTTTACAAGAGAGATCCGTCCGGCTACGACTAAGAATTGGTTATAGAGTACATCTTGAACTACAAGTAACACCATGGGCCTAAGTCGGTAAGTCTTCTGGGCCTTCCCGTAGCCGGATTGGACTCCGCCTTTTCTCCCTGACTGGGCCACCCGTGAAGCAAAGCTCTAACCCGAAGTGGGCCACCCTGGTCAGTGAGGAACTGTGAGGATACCCGGAAAGTATATCCCCAACATATCCCAATCTTTTTCTTAACTGAAAACTTCACATCCTTCTCATATATATGTTGTGGAATGAATATAAAAAAGTGTTACTGATCATGATCAAACAAAATGCAATTTCTAAAATATAGGCCAAGTGGTGGATAAAAACATTTCATGAATGCATATTACAACAGCAGCTTCAAAACTTTAGCAAATTCATACTGAAACTCGAGAGTGGGATAACATCAAAACCTTTAATCAATTTTCCCCAAGCAATAAAGAAGTGGACAATAAAGAATACCGAAGTGGCTCCTTGATGTCTACGCACTTCTATTCTTGTAGACAGTTGTTGGGCCTCCAACTGCAGAGGTTTGTAGAACAGCAGCAAGTTTTCCCTTAAGTGGATCACCCAAGGTTTATCGAACTCAGGGAGGAAATGGTCAAAGGTATCCCCTCTCAAGCAACCCTGCAATCAAGATACAAGAAGTCTCTTGTGTCCCCAACACACCCAATACACTTGTCAGGTGTATAGATGCACTAGTCCGGCGAAGAGATAGTGAAATACAAGTGGTGTAGATAATTATAAGTGGTAACGGTGATAGAAAATAGCTTGATGGCGTGGAAGAGACTAAAGGCAAACTGAAATAAAGATGGCAGCAAGCAAACATGTAACAGATCTAGTAGCAAACGGTGTTTAAATGCTTAGAAACAAGGCCTAGGGATCATACTTTCACTAGTGAACACTCTCATATAAATATATTCTTCTTTATGATACTACGCTGAACTACTCTACGATTGAACACTCTAATCCATGGTAGGGCTATAACAGCACACCTCAAAGTTTGCTTTCCACATCTAGATAACCCCACACTGTCACCTTGAGCACTAGATGGTTCAAACAAACACCACAATTTCATAAAGACATCCAACTCCAAAATATAACTCATAACAAGTATTTGTAATCTCTAGCCTAAGTGCCACCATGGTGTGCACACTGTCAACTTCACACACATGGGGAGAGCAGAGATCTATTAAAGCACTTGAGTAGCAAGGTAGATTTATAGATTACAAGCTCATGATCTCAATAAGATCATGCATAGAGAGAGATGAACACATAGCTACCGGTAGAACCCTTAGCCTCGAGGGAGAACTACTCCCTCCTCATCATGGGAATCAGCAACGGCGATGGAGATGGTGGTGGAGATCGATGGAGATGGCTCCGGGGGCACTTCCCCGTCCCGGCAGGGTGCCGGAACAGAGACTTTCTATCCCCCGAATCTCCCCTTCGGTGGTGGCAGCGCTGCAGAACTTTTCGTGGCTGGAGGCTGGACGATTTAGGGTTTTTGCATCGGGAGGCATCTTATAGGCGAAGAGGCAAGGTCGGTGGGCGGCTAGGGGGCCCACACCACCTGGTGGCACGGCCAGGACTAGCCCGCGCCACCACATGGTGTGGCCACCATGTGGCCCCTCTCTGTCTCGTCTTCTGGCTCCGTGAGTCTTCCGGTAAAATATCGACTTTGGCTTTTGTCCGGTCCAATTCCGTGAATATTGATTTTCTGACTTTCCTGGAACCAAAAACAGCAGAAAACAGGCAACTGGAACTGTGGCACTTGTTAATAGGTTAGTCCAAGAAAGTGTATAGAAAGTACTCCAAAGTTGGAACAAAACACAAGAAAGTAGATAAAACCAAGCATGGAACATCGAAAATTATGGATACGTTAGCAACGTATCAACATCCTCAAGCTTAACTCTTGCTCGTCCTCGAGTAGGTAAGTGATAAAAAGAAAGAATAATTTTTGAGGTGACATGCACCATCATAAACTTGATCAAAGTATTTGTAAAACAACGATAGCTGGGATCATAGTACTTCAACATAGCATGAAAGATAAAGTTCTAGCAATAAGACAAAGCAACTATGTTGCAACATGAAAAGGCACAAACAAAAGATTCATGAATAACAATGCTTTGCAAGACGTTTGTTTGTTTCACATAAAGAAAACATAGCATAGTGGCATTCAGCTTGTCCCTCATAGAGTAGCAAACATAAATGCATAGGACACCTTCAAAGTTCATAAGAGTGACTAGATACAAATAGTTTAAAACAAGCAATATCAAAGCTATGCATCAATCAACAAGTCTTGGGACAATGCACATAGAACTAAGAATGGCCACTATGCTCTCAAAGTAGGTGCATAAAGATAGAAGGTGGAGACTCAATATAAAAGTAAAAGAAAGGCCTTCATAGAAGGAAGTAGGGATTCAAGTTTCATAAAGAGCTTCCAAAAATTATGGTACTTATTAGATTTTAGCTCTCATTGCCCCTATCATAAGCATCTTGAAGTGATTAAGGTTAAAGTGAACACACTATGGTGTATATGCTTGACGAAGTATAAGTTGGAAATCTCATGTCCCTTGAATACGAGGGCCGCTCCTCATGCTACTCAAGTTTAGTTACCGGTAAGTTCTTGTCATAGTAAGTACATGTGTATCATAGAGAACCGCCAACGGGGTACCCTTTGCCCGATGATACGGAAGAATCCCCATATCAAAATGACAAGGAAAGCAGACAACGAGCATCTCAGCAATCTTCTTATTTACCATGGGAATATGGTGCTTTTTTCTCTCTTTCCTCTTTTCTCATATCTCTTTCTTTTTTCTCTTTTTTCTCAATATCTGACTCTTTTTTTATAAGAAGAATGCTTCATAGACAGCTCATTATGGTTACGCTGCAGGTTTCCACCATAACAGCATGGATTAGACCAGCGACCCAGGCGTTTCTCTAACACATATACATAACTCCATGGACTTACAAGCTCCCCTTTCATTTCACACCGACGACATCCATAAACAAAAGAGCATGATATCAACTAGGTACAAAGTACAAGTGCAATGTTGAAAGCGTTCCCCATGACAACATGGTTCTGCTAATCCCCAACATATAAGTGCAAGCATATACAATATAGACGACACAATGGTTCAAGTTTATTAAGGGCAAGAAAAGTAAAGTGTGCCATCAAGTTCGTGAGAGCTTTAATCACTAGTTTTCTCATAACAAGTTTAATTTGGAAGGTAGATAAAAACATGAATATACTTGGAATAACATATGCTAATAGGTAGGTATGGTGGACTCTTTAGAATAACTTGGTTTTATTTGGATTTGGATGCATGAGTGGAACTCATACTTGGCTATGGAGGCTAGCAAAAGACTGGGAGCGACAAACTAAGAGAGCAAAAATGTCCATAATCATGCAGAGCGACAAAACATCATTGATAAAAGCATAAAGTGATACTACAAGTTGAAAACTAAAGGATCATAAAGGCTATGGTGACTTGGGATAGTCATAACATGGTATGAGCATGTGCCAAATCAACCCAAATAAAGCATCAAAGGAGAATACCACAATACTATGCTTTAATATGCTAAAACAACGCATGATTCTTCAAAGGCACATTAAGAAATTTCAATTGTTTATAACATGTCATGCTACAGCAAAAATCACTAAGCATAAAGCCAAAACAATATCAATCATGGCATGACAAAGCATGGGCTACAGTCAAAAAACAAGGTCTCTTTACCACTTAAGCATGAACTTTCCTACTCTATTTCAATCCAAACCAAACTATTTGAAAACTAATGTATGAAAGAGGGGGTCCAATCAATTTTATTCAAGTAAACTAAGAAAACCAAGCAAACGAAAACCAAAAACAAAAACAAAGACGCTCCAAGAACAACACAACTTGTGCATGAAACAATAAAAATGAAGTGTTTGGAAGAAACCTGAGATTTTTATTGATGAAGAAGGGGATGCCTTGGGCATCCCCAAGCTTTGACGCTTGTACTTCTTGGATATTTCTTGGGGTGACATGCGTGGCATCCCCAAGCTTGAGCTTTAGTCCATTCTTCATCTCATTACATCATTCTCTCCATACACCTAATTTTTTTCTTTCATACAAAACTTCACACAATCTTTATTAGCAACATTAGTGCACTCAAGATAATAAGTCTTTGGGTTCAGTTTCAACACCAATAAAACTTCCATTAAAACACAAGCTACTGTAGCACTTCCCTCAAAAAGCTCAATTCCCCAAAAATAACCCAAAAAGGAATCAACAAGAAGCAAATGCAAATAATGGCAGAAATCTGTCAAAACAGACCAGCAGGTGAAAACCGATTTTTCCAAAGACTTCTGTTGCTCAAATCGAAAAGTGTTGAACTAACGAAAGTTGGATAACAACCTGGGGCAAAAGCACAAAAATTCAGGCCTCAAAAGGACGAACAGAGATTTTACACGAATTTTTACGGTGAAGCACAGAAATCTGTTTCGGGACAGCAACTTCCCAATCATTACTTCTCTCTCATTAGAGGTTACTCTTGGCACAAAAAGCAAAAAAAGGATAAGGAGCGGTTATTACTGAAACAATAACTTCCAAGACTCAACTAAAACTTTTGGGTTATCTCCCAATAAGTACTTTTCTTTAATGCCTTTAAGTTAGGCTTGATAGTTTGAGAAGATGCTTACATAAGAAATATGAATTGAAGTAAAAGATAGCATCAAGAAGCAAATTCAAAACACATTTAAGTCTAACCCACTTCCTATGCATATGAATCTTGTAAATAAACAAGTCATGAAAGCACAAAGCAACAAGCATAGGAAAGTAAAACAAGTGCGACTTCAAAATTTTCAACATAAAGAGGGGAAACTTAATATTGTTGAGATACATAAAACCATGTTTCCCTCTCTCATAATAACTTTCAGTAGCATCATGAATAAAATTAACAATATAACTATCATATGAAACATTCTTATCATGATCCACATGCATAAAAGAATTAATACTCCCCACATAAACATAATCATTTTTATTAATTGTAGTGGGAGTAAATTCAACAAAATATCTATCATTATTATTCTCATCACCATAATCATCAAATATAGGAGGCATATTGTAATCATAATTAATTTTCTCCTCAATAGTAGGTGGACTGAAAATATCATATTTATCATTATAATCATCATATATTAGAGGTTTGGTATCATCATAAGCAATAGAATAGCTATCTTCCAAAGCTGGGAACTAAAAAGATCATTTTCATAAAAATTAGCTTCCATAAGCTTAGACTTTTCCATAGCATTAACAATAATGGTGTCCAAAGAATTCATACTAACAACATTGCTATTAGCATGCAAATAAAGTTTCATAGGTTTTTTAATTTTCTCTTCAAACACATCATGTCCTAACTCAAGATAAATACTATAAAGCTCTCTAATTTTGTTGTTGTTTTCCATTAAGCCTAACTAGTGAAAACAAGAAACAAAAAGACAAAATTGCAGAATCCAAAGGAAATAACTTCGAGCACTCACACACCAGCAACCGCACTAGAAGATAGCTTAGTAGCCAGAAGATGTGAGTACCTTTCACCTTACCTCCAACGCGCTTTAAAAATAGCTTGATGTCTACGCACTTCTATTCTTGTAGACAGTTGTTGGGCCTCCAAGTGCAGAGGTTTGTAGAACAGCAGCAAGTTTTCCCTTAAGTGGATCATCCAAGGTTTATCGAACTCAGGGATGAAGTGGTCAAAGGTATCCCCTCTCAAGCAACCCTGCAATCAAGATACAAGAAGTCTCTTGTGTCCCCAACACACCCAATCCACTTGTCAGGTGTATAAGTGCACTAGTTCGGCGAAGAGATAGTGAAATACAAGTGGTATAGATAATTATAAGTGGTAACGGTGATAGAAAATAGCTTGATGACGTGAAAGAGACTAAAGGCAAACTGAAATAAAGATGGCAGCAAGCAAACATGTAACAGATCTAGTAGCAAACGGTGTTTCAATGCTTAGAAACAAGGTCTAGGATCATACTTTCACTAGTGAACACTCTCATATAAATATATTCTTATTTATGATACTACACTGAACTACTCTCCGGTTGGACACTCTAATCTATGGTAGGGCTATAACAGCACACCTCAAAGTTTGCTTTCCATATCTAGATAACCCCACACTGTCACCTTAAGCACTAGATGGTTCAAACAAACACCATAATTTTATAAAGACATCCAACTCCAAATATAACTCATAACAAATATTTGTAATCTCCAGCCTAAGTGCCACCATGGTGTGCACACTGTCAACTTCACACACATGGGGAGAGCAGAGATCTATTAAAGCACTTGAGTAGCAAGGTAGATCTATAGATTACAAGCTCATGATCTTAACCAGTAGAACCCTTAGTCTCGAGGGAGAACTACTCCCTCCTCATCATGGGAATCAGCAACGGCAATGGAGATGGTGGTGGAGATCGATGGAGATAGCTCCGAGGGCACTTCCCCGTCCCGGCAGGGTGCCGGAACAGAGACTTTCTATCCCTTGAATCTCCCTTTCGGTGGCGGCGACGCTGCGGAACTTTTCGTGGCTGGAGGCTGGACGATTTAGGGTTTTTACATCGGAAAGCATCTTATAGGCGAAGAGGCAAGGTCGGTGGGTGGCTAGGGGCCCACACCACCTGGTGGCGCGGCCAGGGCTAGCCTGCGCCACCACATGGTGTGGCCACCCTGTGACCCCTCTCCTTGTCGCCTTCTGGCTCCGTGAGTATTCCGGTAAAATATCGACTTTGGCTTTTGTCCGGTCCAATTTCGTGAATATTGATTTTCTGACTTTCCTGAAACCAAAAACAGCAGAAAATAGGCAACTGGCACTGTGACACTTGTTAATAGGTTAGTCCAAGAAAGTGTATAGAAAATACTTCAAAGTTAAAACAAAACACCAGAAAGTAGATAAAACCAAGCATGGAACATCAAAAATTATGGATACGTTAGCAACGTATCACTCCTATAGGATTCCAATTGCTTGAAAGGCAGCTACAATACTACTCTGAATCTTTACTCCTTGATCAAATGGCATCACCTCAACTTTATATCTTTCAGTACAATAGTTCAGTAATAGTAACTATCAAGCTACTGCACTTCGTAATTCAGATTCAAAACTGAAGCAACATTGAACGATGTTACAAATTAGAAAAGAAACACTCGGTGGCTGGACTGCCTATACTCCACTCTCCAGCAACATAGACGTGCCAGCTAAGACTCCCAAAGTGGATGGAAGCGTCTAGGGACATGCTTCAGTTTTTGGTTGAGAAGACACAACAGGAGCAGTGGGTGTGGGATGGCCGTCGGGACTGCTCAATGTGTCGTTGTTTCAGAACTGCCTGAGTTGGCACAAAGATATTTGACCTGCAAACTACTGAAATATCTTCTAAATAGAATACCCAACCAATGAATGGACGCCTGTCTCACATACAAACATTGATAATAATCATGGCAATTATCAACTAAGGTCTAGCAAAATTCCAAGACATTTATGCAAACACGTATGACAACAATTGTTTTTAACTACCTTAGTAATAGCTTGTTTCTCTTATACGTCTTCATATGTACTCAAATGCATTTTTGTCATTTGCGAATTTGGCACAGATGCCTACAAAACAACGCACTGTGCTAGACTGAGAAACAAATCCTTCAAATAATAAAAAGAAGAATTTATGTTGCACATTACTACACAAGCACTATCAAAATGTAAAACTAAGTACTCCATTGGATGGAATACCGAAAAGATCTCCAGAAAATTTCTGATAACTATTAATAGATCGATTACATAATTTTTGGACGAAAACTTAAGGCAGCCCGTAGCTACTGCTTATTACCTGATCCTTGACGGGTCCTCTTGCCATTCTGCTGCAACTTCTACAGCTTCGCAATATCATCTTTTTCTACACCTTTTTTGACACACCTTCGAGTCAGTTTCCTGAGTCACACATACAGCTGCAAGTGAGAGTAGCATCAGAAGCTTGGCGCGAGCAATGCAGCATAGGGGGAAGCTGCCGCATAGATAATAAACGGGGAGATACGTACGGGCTCGAGCTCAGAGTCGGATGAGATCTGGAGGCTATCATGGACAACCAGGCAATTTTCGAGACCACGAGTTGGCCAGTGGCGGCATGACAGAATGGGGAGAGGAGGTGCCGTTTCCGCCACATACCCGCACGCAGTATCTGCAGAGCGGCGTGCAGCGCTCGGGGAGGTTCGCAGCGGCTCTCAGGGAGGTCCAGGGGCAGGGGCGATGCGCGGGGAACTTCACGGGAGCTGCCGCCGCGCGCTTGTAACTTGCCGACCTGGCGGCGGTTGGGATCCCGGTTCAGCGGGAGCTCGAAGTCACAGTGACGGCAGGAGGCAGTGATGAATCAGGGGCAGCCAAAGTCGAACGATGGCGATCCCGTCCGCTGCCTCCACCGTCACCACCACGTCGTCGGATCTAGAGGCACGAAAGGGGAGAGATGCGTGCTAGGGAGTTCTGGCCCGAGGCGTCTGGGGGAGTTCGCCGGCGCCGCGATGGGGTGAGTGGCCGGCCGGTCGCTTGGTACGGGGGCGAGCACCGGGATCCGGCGGCATTGGGGTGCCACGGAGAAGCATCGGCGCCCGACCACAAAAGGGGAGAGGAGAAAAAGTCCACATTCCCGGTCTCTAGAACGAAACATTTTTTAGCGGTGGCTGTTTCCGTAATAAGGGATTTTGCAGGAGGGCAAAACCGTCATTTAGTGGCAGACGGAAATTTCTGGGGGTAGCGAACCACGCCAATCTTTTTAATAGTATAGATTTACCCCATCTATTTTGAGACGAAAGGAGTATAAAAATGATCGTGGAATGATTACAGAGCTTGAAACAAATGGCAGACCTTAATACTGTTTCGATTACAACATTCTGCACCTTAATCATGTTAAAACAAATGAATATCCTCTAGAATTAAAATAGAAGATGTTCCCGTCTAAACATATTGATAAAATATGACTACAATTACTGCATCGGAATGACATCGTTTGGAAACAAGCTGCACTACACTTGTTGATAATTGCTACATCAATGGATTGATGAGTTCAAGAAATTGATCTTATAGAGCAGTAAAGTCATCATCAGAGATGGCTTGGGGGTACTGAAACTGCTCTGTTTCCATGCATTTTCTAATGTCGTGATAAGGGGATCTGCACCGGCTACAGAATCTTGTTTGGTGCACTCCTGTTTGTCCCCTAGTCTCAACAGACTTTGTTGCAGTAGGTCCAAAACTTTATCTTTGATTAGAGTGCCATGGAGTCGACTTTTATAGCGTTTCACTTTCGTGAGCCCAGCACTAACAGGTATGATAGGAGGCTTAATTGTGGAGACAGGGATCATAATCTTCTTCCTGGGATCACGGATATGCAATTCTGCTCCGTCGGTATCACTTGAATCAACGCCAAATGGATGGAAGATATCATCACCATCATCAGATCTGCATGATCCGTATCCAACCTGGCAAGTTGATGTTTTCGTCTTCTTGAAAGCACTCATCTCTTTATTCGCTTTCTCTATGTTTTTAAAAGCAATCTCGCTCATGGCATCATCTTCTTCACCTAACCTAACCATTTCTAGAGCAGCCATATATAACCTCTTATGTCGTAGAGCTCTGTTAAATGATAGGTCCTCGTCAGCAAATCCTCTGAATGATTTTCCCAAGGGTGAAGAACGAGCATTTTTTGTCCATCTTTTCATAATGTGGGCGTCCGGGATCTTAGATGCTCCCATATGAAGAAGTGCCTGCACAAAATTTGAAACAACAATTTTATAGCAATACCAAAACATGTTCTTCAAATAGAACTGAAGCATGGCACACAAAGAATGCCAAAATGTTCCCATATGAATACATACTCTCATAAATAAACTAACCTTTAAAGCATGGCAAGAAAGAATGCAAAAATGTTCAAACAACCCGCACTCACAAAGGAATGTCTTCTTGACCTCATTAATAGATATTTTATAGACAACTCTAGACCAGACCTCACGCTTTTCAGCATCAACATGGGTAACTTCAAACATTTGACCAGGGATATATTTGGTCACCACATAAGAGGATACTTTTAGAAGTTCCTTCAGAAAATGATGATACACAACATGGGTGTATATCTCTAAACCATGCCTCTCGATTGGATAGTGAACTGTTAGCTTGATTTTTTTCTGTTCAAGCAACCAAATACAATAAGTAAGATATCAAGGGAAAATAATGCAATCAGTAGGTAATGATTTTATTACCTGCTTGTTCTTCTTCTCTGCTTCACTATCATTGTTTTCTTGTTCATCCACCATTTTTGTGTATTGTTTGATGAATTGATGAAATCGATGACTTGAATGGAACATATAACTTTAGGACATGATTAGCACTCTCACTACGTTGAGTACTGGTCATTCTAGCACAAAAAACATTCTTGAAAAAAGGTTTTGCCCATTTTTTCATACACTGATATACTCTAGTCAAAAATGGATTGTCGCCAAGATTGTACTTTGATATTATAGCCGACCAAGCTAACTCAAATTCGTCAATAGTTAGCATGTGATGGAGAACCTTATTAAAATCATCACCAAATACATATGCCCCAATGCCTCCTGAGCTTTCCACAAAATGTGCCATTTGCACCATCTATGCTTGGTGTTAGGCCAAGTCTCCCTTATTGCAATTGTCATAGCCTTGCACTGGTCTGCATGTTGGATCCCACATAAGATAAATTATAATGACATTAGAATATCAAATTAAACCCAAAATTACCTGTTAAAATGGTAACGGGTGCTTTGCCTCCCATCATTTTGACAAATTGTACAAAGGCCCAACTGAAATTAAGGGCTGCTTCATTTGTAATCAATACTTCAGCAAATACAAAACTTTGGAGGTGATTGTTCACCCCAACAAACATACCAAATGGCATCTTGTATATATTTGTTCCAAAAGTTGTGTCAAATGTTATTGCATCTCCAAAATGGTCATACATACTTCTACTACATCCACTAGACCACATAAGTGCATTTATACGGTTGTCATCATCAAGTTGGCATGCAAAAACAAATCTAGAATCCCTTGCAATCATGTCGCTAAATATCTCCATTGTCTTAATGGCATCAGACTTAAGAGTTTCATTTGCAATCTCAGAACAAACAGTGCGCAATGATTTTCTTGTGAAAAATGATCTTTGAGTTGAACTAAAAAAACTTGATAATATTGTGTCCACTTTTGTTAAGCTGACGTTGTTTTCTCAGAGATGTTTGACAATTGACCTAGTTTCAGGATCTATGTGCTTGTGAGAAAACAAGTGCTTCTTCTCAGCACAACTATCAACCAAGTCATGGTTGTGGTCCTCGATAGATGTCCTTACAAACCATTCTCCACCTGTGGACATAGCAATTCTCAACATTGCTCTACAACCACATCTTGTCGTAGATTTTTTTGCGTTCTTTGTTATCCCCTGAACAATGTAATGTTACTTTAATTTGATAAACAAAAGTTAAATCATCAAAAAACAATAAAACATATACAATAAATATAGATTATCTGGCGCTGGCAATTAAATTCCCGCATCGTCCTTTCCCCATCTTTCTTTTGGTAAGCATCACCATTCCTGATGCTGAAACCTAGAACCCATGAGTAAAGATTGTAGAATTGGTATCCCTCTGCGGCCGAACTAAATGACATTCCTAACTCAGGTTTGAACATGGGGGCTGATCTATTTGAACAAAATGATCTCATTGCAATTTCGATAGGATTCAAGACACCCTTTTCCGAAACACTCATCGAAAACACTTCTGGTCTTTGCTTCCTATGACACAAACACATGATAAGGTTATATTCTTTTACAAATAATTTATTAATATCAGCAACAGGAAATGAAAATCATAAACATGGTAAAGCCGACATACCAATAACAATAACGACTTCCAGCCCCTGAATCATAATCTGAATATGATGACATTGGTGTATTCTCGGATGATTTTGCTTTCCCACTTCTCTCTGAATCTAAAGTATCAACATAGTATCCATCCCCACAGGCAACTTCTTCTGTCCATATAGCTTCATCATCAGATGAATTATCATCCTCTTTCAAAATCTGGTACGCACTCCCTACATGAAAACAAACACATCATATCAAGGCAGCCGGTAGGAATTCTTGCGATCTATTTTTAGAGAACAATTTGGAAACATTACTTGCAAGAGAAAAATTCAGCATGCATGTCACCATTAATATTTTCTTCACTTTGTTCGATGATCTCATTTGTTGAAGATAGATTGAGGTGACCTGTTTCCAGAGAAAAACCGGGAAGCTGGAAGGAAATTGACGTTGATAATCAAACACAATTGCAAAAATAATGTATATTCTTGAACATTTTAAATTTTGCAGTTCTTACCCGGCTTGCGAGCTAATCCATCCATTTAGACTTTCAACGGAAGAAAGTAAAGCTAAGAACGATTCCTGGCCAGATGCATTTTCCATTGAAATGGACTACAAAATTTAATAAACCAACAATAAGATATGTCACAGTAAATATGCTACCCTGAGGGATTTCTGCTTCTGCTATTGCTAAAAATAATGAGTAGGCTTGGTATGACCTAACCAAAAAAACGCTAGGACAAATGCAGAGCAATTTCAGGAAACGTTCATTAAAAAGTGATTCGAAATTCTAGTTAATGTCCTGATGGTACTAAGAATCAAAGAAGATACAATGAATTATTAAGAGATTCATAGATGATTAAAATCCTGGGAAAAACAGAGTAGATGCAATAAATTACAAAATCTAAAAATTGGAATGGAATAAATTCTCCAACTACACAGAACCAATCGGTGGTAAAAAACATTGAAAGAGATGTACTTGCCTTTGCCTATAGTAGACCGCGACAGTGAGGAAGAAGCGCTCTCGCGGAAGATGCCTTGTGCGTGGAGAAGAAGAACTAGGGTGGAGCTCACCGTGCTGTTATGCCGGCCACTAGTTAGCCAGCTAGAGCACACGGAGCAGCTTCCGGAAGGAAGGCTCCATAGATCGACATGGTAAGCTAGCAAGCGGTGGAATCGGAGATCCTGGCGGCGGGCTTGGATGGGGAGAGGGGTGAGGGGAGAGTGAGCTAGGGCTTCTGTCACAGGGTTGGGGAAAGGAAACGAAGGGAGGGACCCATGCAGGGAGGGATCCACGTACAAGAATACTATCGCGGGTATTCAGACCAGTGAAATATACGGAAGGGATACTTGAGGCCTGTACGCGCTGTCTAGGACAGCTGGAGGCTCCTAATTGGTTAACATTACACCGGTAAGTAACGGCTCCTGTAAATATGCATTCCTCGTGTAATATACACTGCCGCTAGTTGTCTGTGGAGGCGGTAATATATCACTGCCGTGCATGAGGAAGATTTAGGTCTCTCTGCATATGCAAGTGCTTCACCAACAAATAAATCTGTATTTTTTTCATGCATATTAAGGTATACACGGCAAAATCAAAAAAACGTATACGGACAGAGAATACCACACGACAAAAAACAAATACTCCCTCCCATTCTACAGTGCCTATATTTTTTATGAAAATTTCAAAATATAAGATATATTCTGTTACACAACTTGTCTGGACAAGTTTTTTCAGGGATTTTATAAAGTATATACAGTTTTATGTCTCCCGCAAACTCCTCTATTTTATCACGTCAATTAACCACGAGAAATCCCACTCAAAATTATTTTAACTTTCTCTCCACATGTGTTTCTTAATTTTCGTGCCAGAAACTATATACACTGCAGAATAGAACAAATGGAGTAGTATACACGGCAAAAGTATATACACGGCAAAAAAGTAAATGTGGCAAAAAAAACGAGGACATCTGCCTTATGTAGCATCCCATCTGTCTAACATATGTAATGCTACATGGTCTAGTAATATAATGGCTACTTCCTATATATAATTGTTGCATCATAATTATATCATGCTCATGTCATCATGCCACCTTGCATTTGAGCATCATATAAAACCTTTTTCCATTGGGTTCTTCTCCCATATGCATTATGAATTGTATTTGGCTCTTGTTATATTGTATTTGGTTCTTGATAAATGCTCGATGCCCAAGTTAAGTTGGGGCATATCTTCATTCCACCCTACCACCTTTGGTTGTCACCACCTCATAATTCCACCACACTTCTTTTGTTTCCATCCATCATCTCCACCATCTTAATTATATATGAGTCCATGTTCTTCTTTTAGTGTTATATCTAGCTCATAAATAATTGAGGATGGGTCCCTCTACTCTCTACATGTTTCCATACCATGGCTATAAATGTTTTCACAATATTGTGTATGGGAGCATGCTTGCCACCTTTTATACCATGTGAGCTAGTGATCTCATCTCACTTGTGGTCTGTTGAATTAGGATCATGTTTGAACTATGGTGTGGCTAGATGATAATAATAGTGGTATCTACCCACTAGCATGGGCCACATTCTTGTTCATGCATGACCATGATTTGAATATACCATATGTGTTGGGAGGCTTCCATAACCAAAGTTGGAGGAATCATCTAAACTTGAATTCTTATTACAACTAGTTGTTTACACAACTAGCAACAATGCATGCATGCCCTTGCAAGGGTTGCACTCCTTTTATCCCTATCCTTTCTTTATGTTCTTTAGTTGGTTTGAATGGTTTTTGTATGGATCAAATTCAAATAAACTCAAATGGAAAAGAAAGAAAACAAATATGCTCCTAGCTACACCACACCACCACACCACCCCATCTACCCTAACCAGTTACCCCATCTACCCCCCTCTTTTAACCTAACCCTAATCCGAGCCTCCAACCGAGCCCTCCCCTCTCCTTTTCCCTCTCTCTCCCTGCCATGCTGGCCCCACACCCGCGCCTCCACCTCGCCCTGGCCCACCTGCAGCTGCCTGCCTGGCCTCAACATGCTCAGCACGTGAGGAAGGAGGGAAGGTGGCCGAGCCACCTTTTTACTCCACCGATCCCCCACGGCATCGCCCTCTCTCCCCGTCCCTATCTACTCCCTCTCCCTCGTCTGGTAGTAGCCCAGATCCATCCCCAGGGCCTTGCCCTCCCCTCTCCTTCTCCACCGACGCCACCCTCTCCCTCTGTTCCCCGGCAGCCTCACTGTCGGCATCCACCACCTACACCGTATCCAGGAGGAGGGCGTGGAGTTTGGGTTGTCGAGGAAGTCAGCAAGGACCCCTGCGTCGCCCCCGTGCACCGCAGCAAGGAGGAGAAGGCCTAGTACACGCTGCCACCGACGCGCCCCGAGAAACCCTAATCCGGTCGGCCGCCTGCTACCCCGACGATCGGCTGCTCCCTAGCCCGAACCACCTACACCGATCGCCCCACGGTGAGCCCCTGTGCCCCCCAGACATCCTCTCCCTCTCCGCCGCATGCTGACCTCGCCACTCGTTTCGCCGAACACGCTGCGTGCGCCGGCGGCGCTGTCGTCTGCTCGCCGCTGCGCCTCGCAGACGGCTTAACCAGCCGCCATCCGCCCCTCTGTCACCCTCCCTACCCCTACCGCACTGGCTCCACACCTCAGCGCGGGCGCCCCGCGTCACGGGTTCGAGTCCTCACACGCTTTCGGCACTGTCACACCGATCTCTCTCGGCAGAGAGGAGAGAGAAGATCCGATGGCGTGGCTACTTTGCACAAACCCCCACCCTTTTTCTTTTCCTCAACCCGCGATACTCGCGACCCCACCTGTCAGCGTCCCTGTTCGTTTTACAGAAACCCCCCCAGCTTTCCAGGCCCCAACCCGCACTCCCCTTGCTGCGCCACGTGGTCAACCCACCGCTGCCACCGTCACGTGGGCCCCTCTTTCCCGTCGGGCCCGCACGTTAGCCTCCTGGGCTAGCATCTGTGCCGGTGCAAAAATCCTTTTCGCCGCGCCGTGTCACCCAGTCAGGCCGGACCCACTCGTCAGCGACTGGGGCTGGGTCTGACTGAGTAGAAAAGGTTTTCTGCTTATCTGTTTTGTTTTAATCTTTTAAGAAAATGTTTAAATTCAAATTTAAATCTGTTTTTAATAACTTTTGTCTTGTAATTCCAAATAACACAAATAATATATGTGTTGGAATCAGAAAAATACGAGGAATTCAAATAGGCCATTCAAAACATTATTTGAGCACTTTAATTTTCGAGATGATTAAAATTACAAGAAATTGCCCTTTTCTTAATTAATTAATAACTTTAGTTTTATAACTCCAATTTCGACAAATAATATGTCTAAATCGATCAGCGCGACGAGCCCGTTCTAACTATGCATTCCATGTTCTGAATTGCAGCATGAATCATATAAATATAAAGTATACAGCAAGTGTTATGAGAGCAAAACATGACTAAAACTCAATAAAATGCTTTATTCTTGTACTCCACACCTCACCCATGCCATGCTACATTATTGTCATTCAAATTGTGCATCATTCATCATGGCATGCTTGTTTGCTTGTCGCATTTTATTTATATGCTTGTGCACTTTATTTATGTGGCCCATGTTTGTTTGGTTCTTCTTCGAATAGACGCCGAGCAGGGGATATATCAGGAATCCCAAAAGCACTACCCAGATCCGACTCTCGCTTCAACTGAGCTGCCAGGCAAGCACTACCACATGCTTGCATACATATAGTACTTATTGCCTCTACCTTATTCTTGCATCATTGAGTCGCGATTGCATTAAATTGCATACATATAGTACCTATTGCCTCTACCTTTACTTTTAAACCCCACCGAAGCTTGTTCCTCCATCCCATGAGCCATTACTACAGGAGTTGTTTGAGCCATGTGGGTCGTAGAACAGCATGAGTAGGGCATGTGAGTGTCTGATGGATAACGAGGTACCTAAACAACTTAACCTGAGTAGTAATGGGATAACTAATGAAAGTGGCACCGGTGAGCAATATCTGCTATTTGGTTCTTCATGCTCACTTGTGTCCCGTAGGACCCCGAGTACTTGATTCCTGTTCCTTGACTATTCACACTATCCACATCCGGGAGGCCTTATGGACCCCCCCTGAGCCAGCGCTTGATTCATTCTTATTTCTTGGGGCCACAAAGTAGTTTGGGGCTTTATTACTATCCTGTACTTATGTCATGCTTTACTGCTTTATTTAAGATTGTGCGAGGAGCACCTGTACTGTTTTGGATGCGGAGTGTTTTCGTGGTATCGACAAGCCCAGTCACACTTTCGGGTTCCCAGTCGTTTACATTCATTGACGCAAACCTTGGGTCCGTCTCGGAGCCGGCCAACTTCGTTGCGGGTAGCTTAATGGGGTGGCCCCCTGAAATATTTCTAAATCCTGTGATCGCTTTGTCGTGAATGCCTCGTTGGGTTTTGAGTTGGTTTTTCTGAGGTTGATCGAGTGTGTTTTGCTATTTGTGCACCCCTGCAGGGTAAATCTTTCTGAAAGCCGTGTCCGCGGTTATGGACGACTTGGAGCACAGTTTCTCGATCATAGACAAGTATAACTAAAATACCGCTTTTAATTTGACTAAGTACTTGACTAGTAAATAGTGCAATACTCACGGAATGGTTAATAAAACTGCCAACGGATGGGTTGTTCGTCCGCTTTCTCGTTGGTATGCGAGAAGGAGGATGGATCTGTTAATTATACTTTTATAACTGTTGTTACTAATTAACGGACATCCGTCTATCATTGGTTAGACGAATGGTTAGCGAGTATCTATAGACTTGTTAGTTATTATCTTTTTCTGCAATTGCGTCACCCTAGGTTTATGTTCCCTTTAGAGGCATAAAGACTTGCTGAGTACCCCTAGGGTCTCACACGATAAATTGTTTGATTCAGATGAACAGATGTATTCGCAAGATGGATACTGGGTGGAGGAGACGGACGATGTTGGCAACGATCACTTGGCGTAGAGATTCCGGGAACGGGGATCCGTGAGATCTGTGGGCGGGATGTGCTTATTTGGCATCTTATGCCGATTTGCTTCTTATCCGTACTCGGATCTTGTTTTCCGCTTCCGCCTGATACTCTGATGTTTGATGTATGAGGAGCTATCCTAAAATATTATCTCTATCTAGGATATTTGGATCTTGCCGTATGGTGTTGCAATATTTCTATTTTTTTTAGATGGAATGGCTCTGTGAACAGTTGTATGGTGGCTTGCATACATACTCACTTGTGTATGTAGTTGATCCCTTCGCCTGCCGATTACACCGCTCGTTCTTGTCCCGATGTTCTGAAAGTGGTTAGGACGGCCGAAAGGTCTACCGTGAGTGGCCCCGGGCCCCACCGTACTATTTTAACCACTTTTCGCTCATCCAGGCATGCAACTAAGAGCGTAATTCACCGAGGTAGTTACAATTGGTATCAGAGCCATCCCGCCCTTCAGGGTCTCAGCCAAATAGTTGTTGTCAGTCTAGCAAATATTTTTGGTAGCTATGTATACTAGGGAAAAACAAAACGTGAGAGTAGGACTGCTTCCATTTTTCTTCTTACCCACCCACCCACCCTTTTTCTGGTAAGGAAGTGTAACGTTTTCAATCCTCTTCTAAAATTCACACTAGGATTCACGTGTTCTGGTTCCGTAGTACCATAGGTTGTGTGTGTGTGTGAGTGTGTGAATTCCTTGTCTATCTGTTGCATCCAAATGTTATCTCTATCTGCCTTTTGGTTATCAACTGTTGGTACATTCCATACCGACAGGCCTTTGTAAACCGACGCGATCTATCTGATTCGTTGTATACCGATGCGATCTATCTTACTCTTTGTTATCCGATGTTATCTTGTTTGGGGTGTTCGTTTCCGTAGTTACTAATCTTTAGGTTCATCTTAAAAAGAAGGTATTGGGATATGTGTTTTGCTTATTCATGTGCGGAGTAATGATTTGAGTGCGGGATGGAGTCGCGACCATACCACTACTCTTATCATTCGCTCTTGTATATTGAATTGGTAGAGTTACTAATCTTGATTCGTTAAGTGGTTTTGCACATATAGTGGTATTGTAATGCCGAAATTTGCGGAAATTTTTTCTTTGATAGCTTGTGTACCACACTCCTTGTTCAGTCGTGTGCGATATGCTTAATATCTTCTAGGTGCTTTGAACTTTGTTGATATTTTAATATCATCTTAGTAATTTGTATCCTTTAATCTTGGTTAATTCCATTTTGGTACTATTTTTTATTATTATTATTCTCCATTATGGTACTGACTTGTGTTTTATATCAATCGCAGGATGGCACCACCACGCCATTCTGAGGAGGACATACCACCTGAACTGGGGGCTGCGTTGACAAGTATTGCTAATGCCTTGGGTACAATACAGCAGAACCAGCAGTGTTTTGAAGAAAGTGTCAGGAGGAATGAGTTTGTTCCGCTACCTCCACCTCCCAAGCGAGGAGACATCAAAAGCTTCCTGAAGTTCAACCCGCGCCACTTTAAGGTGTCTGATCAGCCACTTGATGCGGATGATTGGTTGCGTGAGATGTCAAGGTTACTGGTGACTGCTGATGTTCCTGAGCAAGAATGGGTAAAATGTGCCACTCACCTTCTGAAGGGAGATGCAACTCTATGGTGGGAGAATTACCTCAAGGCAAACTACACTGGTTTTCAGCCTACTTGGGAACAGTTCAGTGGAGCTTTCAAAGAGCAATATCTGTCAGAAATTGTCATGGAGAGGATGAAGGAAGTATTTCTCAACCTCAAGCAGGGCAATGACAATGTCAATACCTATATCAGAAACTTCATGAACCTTTCTCGGTATGGTGGCGATGAGATCTCTGATGATAAGAAGAAGCAAAAGAGGTTCAGACAAGGGCTGAATGCATCATTAAATATGAAATCACACATGCAAGACTGGGGTCTTTTCTGGAACTCCAACATACAGCTCTGCAGGAAGAAGCAAGTAGGCAAGTGTTCGAGGAGTCCAAGAAATACAACCGCGATGCAGTAAGCTCTTCAGCTATGTCAGCTCCTTCTAAGCATCGTGTCTGGGTTCCTAACACCCCACCGTCGCTCCCGGCTCCACCAAGACCTTCAAGTTACGCGGCAAGGCCACCAAACTCCTTCACTGCTGCTCTCAGGGGCTACAACCACAACTACCCTAGAGCGCCTGGCGGAGTCCCTGGCTACGTTGCTCCACGTCCACCTGGTGCTTGTTACACTTGTGGGAACACTGGACATCAACATTGGAATTGTCAAATGAACAACAAAGCTCTTCCTCTACCACCTCCAAGACCTGCGGCAAGCTCTTCTATGGTTCATGCACCTCCACCTCGGGCTCTCAACATCAACACCAAGCCCGGGTCTACTGTTGCTCGTGCCAACTGTGTCAACGCCGTTCAAGCTGAGCATGCACCTGGAGTTGTGATGGGTATGCTTTCTGTTAACTCAGTCCCTACACGAGTTTTGTTTATTCTGGTGCATCGCATTCTTTTGTTTCTCACAAATTTGCAAATGAGAATGAGTTAGATATGGATCCTCTCCCTAAGCGGTTAATGGTCCTTTCTCCTGGAGCAACAATGGCAGCTTCTAAAATCAGCCATGGCAATCAAATTGAGATTGGTGGTTCTTCGTTCCCGGCTTCCTTAATTATTCTGGGCAACTCTGACATTGATGTTATCTTGGGCATGGATTGGTTAACAGCAAATGCAGCTGTGATTGATTGTGCTGAACGCTCAGTTTCTCTGAAAATTCCTGAAGGCCATATAGTCTATTCTCCAAGTCTGACTCCTACTATTCAGCTTTTCTCTTTGGCGGCTCTGAATGATGATGCTATGGAAGCTATTTAGAATGTTCCGGTGGTCTGTGAGTTCCCAGATGTCTTTCCTGAAGAGTTACCGGGTATGCCTCCTGACCGAGAGGTCGAGTTTGTAATTGAGCTTGAACCTGGTACCGTTCCTATCTCCAAGCGACCTTATAAAATGGGTCCTGCTGAGTTGGCTGAACTCAAACGTCAGCTTGATGAACAATAGAAGTTGGGTTTCATTCAGCACAGTACTTCTTCTTGGGGTAGCCCAACCATCTTTGTGAAGAAGCGAGACAAGACTGATAGACTTGTGTTGACTATCGGGCTCTCAATGCTAAAACAATCAAGAATAAATATCCCCTTCCGCGGATTAATGATCTCTTCGATCAGCTAGCTTGTAACATCCCAAAACTTTAATCCAAGATTATCAAGATCAAATCATCCAAAGATGGGGTTAACAAAAACTTTTCCAAATTTAAAATGAAAGCATTCATATATGTGTGCATTTAAAATAGGAGTTGTTTGAATTGCCATGATTGATTGATACAATGCTTGTAAAATGTTTCTTAGGTGATTTAAACATCATCTACATCATTCCCAAACTTTTCCTAAAGAAAATCAAATCAAAAAGAATTAAAATGAAGGAATGGTCATTTTGATAAATTTAACTCTCATGCCTACTTTGGCTATTCCTAGTACTCAATTCTTAACAGAAACAATTCTTGATCTTTGCACCCCTTGCTAGTACACATAATGAGGTACCAAGGCCCACCTTTTGATTTACTAAAAACATTCTGTAAACTTTTTTAAATGACAGTTTAAAATTGAATCTAATGCATATGCATAGATCACTCCTATTTCAAAAACCATCTAATTGAGCACCATTTTCAAAACCCTTGCAACCAGAGACTACCTATCACTAGTGGAGATCACTCAAAAATTTTGAACTCAAAATTCAAAACTTTTTCTCTTCCAGCCATTTCATCAAACACTTGGCAGGCAGAATCACACCTATAATCCTAGCTCACTGTTTTGAACAGAGTTTTGCCCCCATTTGATCTCCATTTAATCTCTTTGTCCCCCTCTGATCAAACCATGCCATTTGCGACCCATCCCCTGCACCCTAGTGGCAAGGCAATGCCATGCCGAGCACCACCCTAGCCGGCCAAACTTGTTCCGCTGCAGCAGACCACCTCCTCTTTCCTCTCCATGTCTAGGAGGTAGCCAGCACCACACCGCCCCTCTCTGTCCCTTGCCCGAGCCAAGAGCAGCCATGGACCATAGAGAAGAGCCCGCGCCTAGTGCCACCGAACCATGCCGCCGCCCATGAGCGCCAGACTCCCCTTCAAGCCGACCGCCTTGGCACCAGCCCGTGCCCACTCGCCTCGACACAGAACACCCCAGACACCTCCGTTCGCCGCCCAAAGCCCCACAACCACCGCTCGCTGTGGACACAGCCGCTTCGGCCGCGCAGAGCGCCACCTCGCCCCGACCGCATGCCACCGCCCCTACGGCCGCATTGAAGTCCTAGAGCACTGCCAGGGAACCACCCACCGATCGCAATCCCCAGCCATGCAGCTAGCTCGCCGTAGCCATGTCGCCACCGTCGACCGCCCATCCCGCTCGGTCTCACCGTCGAGCCTATAAAAGGAGCCCTCCCCAGCACCAAAGACTCACACCATTCCACTCCCCTCACCTCTCTGAACCTCACCCACCTCTCGCCGGAGCAAGTGGAGCAGCAGCTCACCGGAATTGGAGCCGGAGCCGCCGCCTCTGGAGAAGAAGGGTGCCGTTGATTCCGGCCACCCCAAGCTCCACCGCGACCACGCCTCGCCTCGCCCTCGTCTTCCACTTTGTTTGCTCTCCTCGCCGACCCCGCTGGAGCCCTGGTACGCCCCAGTAGACCCCCACCGAGCCGATAGGGTTCGAGCTTGCCGGCGACCTGTTCGTCGTCGACGACCCTCAGCCGTAGATCTAGCCTCTAATCGCATGGCCCACAGCGCGCATACCGTTTCGCGTTTTATGTGCCGCTGACAAGTGGGACCCCCCTGTCAGCTGAGCCCCGTACCGCGTAGCGCCACTAGGCCGGCCCATTTCTTTTCCCGCGCGAGCCCGTAGATTCAAATCTGGATTTTTCTTTTTAGTTAGAATATAGTTTATGTCCAGTGTTTCAAAATTCAATTCTATGAGTTTGACAAATCCAAATTACATGAAACTAATTTTGTCTGAAAGGTATTGAAATGCTCTATCCAAGCCCGTTGGATTTAATTCATTTAGAGATATAGATTTCTCCTAATAAAAATAAGAAGACGGAAGCTTTTGCAACTTGAAACATTTTTATAAAATCAACCAAGTTTGCTTTTGAGTTGATTCCAACTCTCAAAAATCACATTTCATCATATCTATCCAAATATGTAATAATATTAAGGTTTACAGGCAATGACTTTGGACTAGTACCAAAATAATGCTATATAGGCATTTCTAGTCACTTTAAATCATTAAATAATGAACTTAAACCAAAGTAATATTGATCCAACCTTTAAATCTCATTCCCACATGTTAGAATATGTGGTGAGGACATGTGTCCACATGATCCCATGTTTTGGTGGTGAATATTAAATTTTAGTTAATTTTTCAATGAGTAGAAATTACTTTTCCAAAATAAAAAGGTTGAAACTATTGAATTAAACTTGTGATGTTTGGGATGATAATAGATCATCAATTGTGTGGTTTAGAATACTACCTAGCTTAGTTAAGTATTGTTTGGTGATTGTGCACTCCCTATGTATTTCTAGACGATACTACCGACCAAGCCTTCGAGGAGGAGGAGTTCTACCAAGAAGAAGAAGAAGAAAACTTCAACCACTGCACCAACCAAGGCAAGCTATTAGTGGCAAGCTAACCCTTGCAAACATGCTTTAGTAAGCTATTGTTAGCAAGCTAGAATAAAACTAGATGGTTTAGTAAAGATGCCTTAAGCATGCTTTGATCACACCCCTTTAACTATTAGTACCCCAAGTCTTATTGACAAGTTTTACCTCCCTTGGTTTACACAAAGTTCTTTACTTAATTTTGAAGGTAGCATAAAGAGTATAAAACTTGACCTACTTAGAAACCTTTAGATGTCATTCTATGGCATGAGATTGATCCCATCTTTCCACCTTAGTGAACACTCTTAACTTAGTACTTTAGAATAGCTCAAAAACTTGAGTCACTTTAGATGGGAACACTTGGTGAAAATGAGTTATGAAAACCTTGGAATGATGAGTCATTCTATTGAGATGTTTTAACAGGTGTTGAAAAACACAATTTGGTTTATGATGATGAAAATGATGAGGCATGAGCCTTAACCCTTTTATAAAACTGATGGTTGGATTCGGATGCAATACCATTCCAAATTTACCGTACAACCACATTACCTGAATTGGGTAAGGCTTAGCTGGAAATTTATATGCATTAGTATTAGTTCCCTCACGGGAGAGGTTTGAGCTGAGGCTACCTCTCAATGATGTCCACCTATGCAGTGCCCAAGATGACTGATGGTCATGGTTGGGAGGCCATGCTCATAGGAGAGGTGCTTATACTAGGGTGTGTAAAGGGAAGGTTATGTTTGATTATCTGCATACTAAGTATGATGATTCAGGGTTATCCACAGCAGTTGTATCGAATCTTGTGGTGAAAGTGTACCACCTCTGCAGTGTCAAACTATTCGAATAGGCGTCATGATTAGGGCGATTGGAATGGCCATGTTTTCGTTGTCAGATGTTTTCTAAATAACTTGAAATGAATGACTGAACTTTGACTTGACCACAACAGGGTTGTGTTGATGATAATAGCTTCCCAACTTAAGTGATTCTAGAACTTTACTTTATCTTTTCTTGCTTCAGAACTCAGCTTAGGTTTCAAACTTAGCTTGATAGTTATTCTTTAAATTCAGCACTTTAACTTAGAATTATAACCCTTGTTAGTAGTAGTTTGCGAGTACTTAAAGAGTACTCATGGCTTTTGTCCCTGGCTATTATCATGGCCAGACTATGAAGGAGATTATCAAGATGATGGTCAGTAGGACGGCTATGATAACTAGGACTATCTGCCTTAAAGCATTACTGCCCCTGAAGATGGACCCCACCGCTACGCTATCGTTTATTTCCGCTGTTTGTTGTATTAAAGACTGGATCATGAGATCCTTATTTGTGTAAAACCTTATGCATGGTTTCTAATGGATGATGTACTGTGATATCCAATCCGTTATGTCTCGCAAAAATGGTAATCCTGGGATTGCGAGGTATGGCATAACGGGCATCTGGGATTAAAAATCCGGGTGTTGACATAGCTGGTGCTGTGGTATTCTCTAAACTTGACTTGAGAAGTGGATATCATCAAATCAAGATTCGCAAGGAAGATGTTCCTAAAACAGCTTTCACCACCCGCTATGGCCCGTATGAGTACACGGTCATGTCTTTCGGTCTCACCAACGCACCTGCCACCTTCTCAAGGCTTATGAACTCGGTTTTCATGGAGTATCTTGATAAGTTCGTTGTGGTCTATCTGGATGACATCCTAGTCTATTCTAAGTCAAAGGAAGAACATGAAGAACACCTTCGGTGTGTCCTAAGCAAGCTTCGTGAGAACCGCCTTTATGCAAAGTTCTCCAAATGTGAGTTTTGGCTGCCTCAAGTCACCTATCTTGGTCACGTCATCTCTGCCAAGGGCATTGCCGTCAACCCAGAAACTGTAAAGACAATTGTTGATTGGCTTCCTCCTGTAAACGTCAAAGAAGTCCGGAGTTTCCTTGGTTTGGCTAGTTACTGCCGTCACTTGTAACTTCTCAAGATTGCGAAGCCTCTTACCGATCTCCTCAAGAAAGGCAAGAAATACCTTTGGACTCCTGCATGTCAAGCAAGCTTTGAAACACTCAAGAGAAGCTCACTTCCACACCATCTTGATTCCTCCGGATACATCAAAGCCTTTCCGGATATTACATGGCGCCTCATTGCAAGGATTGGGTGCGGTCCTTATGCAAGAAAAACAAGTTGTTGCTTATGCCTCTCGAAAGTTGAAGATGCATGAGATCAACTATCCTACACATGACCTTGAACTCGCAGCAGTTGTCTTTGCGTTGAAAGTATGGAGGCATTACTTGCTTGGCAACCGTTGTGAAATCTTTTCTGATCACAAGAGTCTGGAGTATATCTTCACATAGCCTGATCTCAACCTTCATCAAAGGAGGTGGATTGAAGCAATCAATGATTTTGATTTGACCATCAACTACACTCCGGGCAAAGCTAATGTCTTGGCCGATGCTCTCAGCCGCAAAGCTTATGTTAGCAACCTCATGGTGGAAGAACAACAGCCTCTCTTGTGCGAGGAATTCCGTCAGCTCAACCTTGAAATTGTGGAACAAGGGTATCTTCTGAACCTTCTGGCAACCCCTCTCTTGGAAGAAAAAGTTCGCTCCATTCAACTTGGTGATCCTTACACTAAAAAGATCATCTCCAACATTCAGCTTCCGAAGTATGAGTCCTTCCACGTCGATGACCAAGGCACTCTTTTCTTTGAACACCGGATGTTTGTTCCGAACTACCCGGGTTTAAGAGAGCAAGTTCTTAAGGAGGCGCATGATTTTGTTCTTTCTATCCACCCTGGAAGCACTAAGATGTACATGGACTTGAAAACACAATATTGGTGGCCTGGGTTGAAACGATATTGTGCCAAGTATGTCTCGGAGTGTGATGTCTGCCGTAGAGTTAAAGATGTTCATCAGAAACCTTCCAGTCTTCTACAGCCATTGAAACCTCCGGAATGGAAATGGGAGAAAGTAGAGATGGACTTCCTCACTCGTTTTCCAAGGTCGCAGAAGGGCAACAATGCAATCTTTGTTGTCATTGACAGGCTTTCTAAAGTGGCTCACTTCTTTCCAGTCAAGGAAACAATTTCTGCAATTCAGTTGGCTGAGCTCTATATCAACAGAATTGTCTCTCTGTATGGGGTTCCTCTTGAGATCAGTTCAGACCGTGGAAGCATCTTCACTTCCAAGTTCTAGGGAAGTTTCCAAAATGCTTTGGGAACAAAATTGAACTTCAGCATAGCTTACCACCCTCAGTCGCAAGGACAAGTTGAAAGGATCAATCAGATTCTGGAATATATGCTCCGTGCTTGCGTCATCTCTTTCGGCATGAAGTGGGAAGAATGTCTTCCTTATGCTGAATTCTCTTACAACAACAGCTTCCAGAAAAGTCTAAAGATGGCACCATTTGAGGCTCTCTATGGTCGCAAATGCAGAACTCCGATTGGTTGGTCGGGCGCAGGTGAAAGAACATTGTTTGGCCCCGACATTGTAACTCAAGCAGAGGAGAAGGTTCACATCATTCTTGAAAATCTGAAGGTTGCTCAAAGTCGCCAGAAGAGCAACTATGACAGAAAGCACACAGACATGGAGTATGTCCCTGGTGATCTCGTTTACCTTCGTGTCACTCCCATGAGAGGCACACACCGCTTTGGTATCAAAGGAAAGCTAGCTCCTAGATACATTGGTCCTTTCAAAATTCGTGGAAGAAGAGGAGAAGTTGCTTATGCTCTTGAGCTCCCTGAAAAACTCAAAGTCCATGATGTTTTCCACATCTCTCAACTCAAGAAGTGCTTCAAGGATCCCGGCAGGACCGTGGACCATGAACTCATCAATCTCCAAGAAGATCTGTCTTATCAAGAACACCCCATAAAAATCCTTGAAGTCGCAGAAAGAAGGACTCGCAACAAGTCCATCAAGTTCTGCAAGGTGCAGTGGTCGCACCATTCCGTGGATGAAGCCACTTGGGAACGCAAGGATGAGCTTCGTGCAAGTATCCTACCCTCTTCGTGTCTTCTTCTTCTTCCTAGAATCTCGGGGCGAGATTCCTGTTTACTGGGGGGAGAGCTGTAGCATCCCATCTGTCTAACATATGTAATGCTACATGGTCTAGTAATATAATGGCTACTTCCTATATATAATTGTTGCATCATAATTATATCATGCTCATGTCATCATGCCACCTTGCATTTGAGCATCATATAAAACCCTTTTCCATTGGGTTCTTCTCCCATATGCATTATGAATTGTATTTGGCTCTTGTTATATTGTATTTGGTTCTTGATAAATGCTCGATGCCCAAGTTAAGTTGGGGCATATCTTCATTCCACCCTACCACCTTTCGTTGTCACCACCTCATAATTCCACCACCCTTCTTTTGTTTCCATCCATCATCTCCACCATCTTAATTATATATGAGCCCATGTTCTTCTTTTAATGTTATATCTAGCTCATAAATAATTGAGGATGGGTCCCTCTACTCTCTACATGTTTCCATACCATGGCTATAAATGTTTTCACAATATTGTGTATGGGAGCATGCTTGCCACCTTTTATACCATGTGAGCTAGTGATCTCATCTCACTTGTGGTATGTTGAATTAGGATCATGTTTGAACTATGGTATGGCTAGATGATAATAATAGTGGTATCTACCCACTAGCATGGGCCACATTCTTGTTCATGCATGACCATGATTTGAATATACCATATGTGTTGGGAGGCTTCCATAACCAAAGTTGGAGGAATCATCTAAACTTGAATTCTTATTACAACTAGTTGTTTACACAACTAGCAACAATGCATGCATGCCCTTGCAAGGGTTGCACTCCTTTTATCCCTATCCTTTCTTTATGTTCTTTAGTTGGTTTGAATGGTTTTTGTATGGATCAAATTCAAATAAACTCAAATGGAAAAGAAAGAAAACAAATATGCTCCTAGCTACACCACACCACCACACCACCCCATCTACCCTAACCAGCTACCCCATCTACCCCCATCTTTTAACCTAACCCTAACCCGAGCCTCCAACCGAGCCCTCCCCTCTCCTTTTCCCTCTCTCTCCCTGCCATGCTGGCCCCACACCCGCGCCTCCACCTCGCCCTGGCCCACCTGCAGCTGCCTGCCTGGCCTCCCCATGCTCAGCACGTGAGGAAGGAGGGAAGGTGGCCGAGCCACCTTTTTACTCCACCGATCCCCCACGGCATCGCCCTCTCTCCCCGTCCCTATCTACTCCCTCTCCCTCGTCTGGTAGTAGCCCAGATCCATCCCCATGGCCTTGCCCTCCCCTCTCCTTCTCCACTGACGCCACCCTCTCCCTCTGTTCCCCGGCAGCCTCACCGTCGGCATCCACCACCTACACCGTATCTAGGAGGAGGGCGTGGAGTTTGGGTTGTCGAGGAAGTCAGCAAGGACCCCTGCGTCGCCCCCGTGCATCGCAGCAAGAAGGAGGAGGCCTAGTACACGCTGCCACCGACGCGCCCCGAGAAACCCTAATCCGGTCGGCCGCCTGCTACCCCGACGATCGGCTGCTCCCTAGCCCGAACCACCTACACCGACCGCCCCACGGTGAGCCCCTGTGCCCCCCAGACATCCTCTCCCTCTTCGCCGCATGCTGACCTCGCCACTCGTTTCCCCGAACACGCTTGCGTCGGCGCTGTTGTCTTCATTGCTGCGCCTCATGACGGGTTAACCAGCCACCATCCGCCCCTCTGTCACCCTTCCTACCCCTACCGCACTGGCTCCACACCCCAGCGGCGCCCAACACGGGTTCGAGTCCCGTCAGGCCATTTCATTGTCGGCACCGATCTCTCGGCGAGAGAGGATGAGAAGATCCACAGTAGCAGTGGCTACTTTGCACAAACCCCCACCCTTTTTCTTTTCCTCAACCCGCGGTACTCGCGACCCCACCTGTCAGCGTCCCTGTTCGTTTTACAGAAAACCCCCCAGCTTTCCAGGCCCCCAACCCGCACTCCCCTTGCTGCGCCACGTGGTCAACCCACCGCTGCCACCGTCACGTGGGCCCCTCTTCCCCGTCGGGCCCGCACGTCAGCCTCCTGGGCTAGCATCTGTGCCGGTGCAAAAATCCTTTTCGCCGCGCCGTGTCACCCAGTTAGGCCGGACCCACTCGTCAGTGACTGGGGCTGGGTCTGACTGAGTAGAAAAGTTTTTTTGCTTATCTGTTTTGTTTTAATCTTTTAAGAAAATGTTTAAATTCAAATTTAAATATGTTTTTAATAACTTTTGTTTTGTAATTCCAAATAACACAAATAATATATGTGTTGGAATCAGAAAAATGTGAGGAATTCAAATAGGCCATTCAAAACATTATTTGAGCACTTTAATTTTCGAGATGATTAAAATTACAAGAAATTGCCCTTTTCTTAATTAATTAATAACTTTAGTTTTATAACTCCAATTTCGACAAATAATATGTCTAAATCGATCAGCGCGACGATCCTGTTCTAACTATGCATTCCATGTTCTGAATTGCAGCATGAATCATATAAATATAAAGTATACATCAAGTGTTATGAGAGCAAAACATGACTAAAACTCAATAAAATGCTTTATTCTTGTACTCCACACCTCACCCATGCCATGCTACATTATTGCCATGCAAATTGTGCATCATTCATCATGCATGCTTGTTTGCTTGTCGCATTTTATTCATATGCTTGTGCACTTTATTTATGTGGCCCATGTTTGTTTGGTTCTTCTTCGAATAGATGCCGAGCAGGGGATATATCAGGAATCCCAGGAGCACTACCCAGATCCGACTCTCGCTTCAACTGAGCTGCCAGGCAAACACTACCACATGCTTGCATACATATAGTACCTATTGCCTCTACCTTATTCTTGCATTATTGAGTCGCGATTGCATTAAATTGAATCCCAAGCACTGCATAGCCTTTACTTTTAAACCCCACCGAAGCTTGTTCCTCCATCCCATGAGCCATTACTACAGGAGTTGTTTGAGCCATGCGGGTCGTAGAACAGCATGAGTAGGGCATGTGAGTGTCTGATGGATAACGAGGTACCTAAACAACTTAACCTGAGTAGTAATGGGATAACTAATGAAAGTGGCACCGGTGAGCAATATCTGCTATTTGGTTCTTCATGCTCACTTGTGTCCGTGGGACCCAGTACTTGATTCCTGTTCCTTGACTATTCGCACTATCCACATCCGGGAGGCCTTATGGACCCCCCTGAGCTAGCGCTTGATTCATTCTTATTTCTTGGGGCCACAAAGTAGTTTGGGGCTTTATTACTATCCTGTACTTATGCCATGCTTTACTGCTTTATTTAAGATTGTGCGAGGAGCACCTGTACTATTTTGGACGCGGAGTGTTTTCACGGTATCGACATGCCCAGTCACACTTTCGGGTTCCCAGTCGTTTACAACCATTGACGCAAACCTTGGGTCCGTCTCGGAGCCGGCCAACTTCGTTGCGGGTAGCTTAATGGGGTGGCCCCCTGAAATAATTCTGAATCCTGTGATCGCTTTGTCGTGAATGCCTCGTTGGGTTTTGAGTTGGTTTTTCCGAGGTTGATCGAGTGTGTGTTGCTATTTGTGCACCCCTGCAGGGTAAATCTTTCTGAAAGCCGTGTCCGCGGTTATGGACGACTTGGAGCATAGTTTCTCGATCATAGACAAGTATAACTAAAGTACCGCTTTTAATTTGACTAAGTACTTGACTAGTAAATAGTGCAATACTCACGGAATGGTTAATAAAACTGCCAACGGATGGGTTGTTCGTCCGCTTTCTCGTTGGTATGCGAGAAGGAGGATGGATCTGTTAATTATACTGTTATAACTATTGTTACTAATTAACGGACATCTGTCTATCATTGGTTAGACGGATGGTTAGCGAGTATCTATAGACTTGTTAGTTATTATCTTTTGCTGCAATTGCGTCACCCCAGGTTTATGTTCCCTTTAGAGGCATAAAGACTTGCTGAGTACCCCTAGGGTCTCACACGATAAATTATTTGATTCAGATGAACAGGTGTATTCGCAAGATGGATACTGGGTGGAGGAGACGGACGATGTTGGCAACGATCACTCGGCGTAGAGATTCCGGGAACAGGGATTCGTGAGATCTATGGGCGGTATGTCTTTATTTATGTGGCATCTTATGACGATTTGCTTCTTATCCGTACTCGGATCTTGTTTTCCGCTTCCGCCTGATACTCTGATGTTTGATGTATGAGGAGCTATCCTAAAATATTATCTCTATCTAGGATATTTGGATCTTGCCGTATGGTGTTGCAATATTTCTATTTCTTTTAGATGGAATGGCTCTGTGAACAGTTGTATGGTGGCTTGCATACATACTCACTTGTGTATGTAGTTGATCCCTTCGCCTGCCGATTACGCCGCTCGTTCTTGTCCCGATGTTCTGAAAGTGGTTAGGACGGCTGAAAGGTCTACCGTGAGTGGCCCCGGGCCCCACCGCACTATTTTAACCACTTTTCGCTCATCCAGGCATGCAACTAAGAGCGTAATTCACCGAGGTAGTTACACCTTATCTCTCGTGTCGTCGTGCCAGAATGAATCTTTATCGAGTGCCCTCTAACAATCAGCCGAGGGGATGGGGGCACTACCACACAACAGTCCTTTGCCGTGAGCAAGGGGACACGACAAAGGCCTTCTGGAACACGGCAAAGGCTTTGCCGTGTGTATACATATGGCAAATGCCACACGGCAACGTTCGCCACGACAAAGGGCCTTTGTCGTGTGTCTGGCACAAAAGACACGACAAAGCCTTTGCAGTGTGTTTTGTTGGCTGCACGAGAAAGTAAAGGTGGTTGACGGCTTCATCGACTGACGGTGCCAGATGGTCTTTGCCGTGTGTTTTGGGCCTTAACCGTGTGATTTTCTTTGTCGTGTGCCAGAATGCTGCTGTGTATTATACCTTTACCGTGTGCCCGCTAGAAGGACCACACGGCAAAGTATTCTTTTTTGCCATGTGCCTCTTCTAAACGCCTGACGGTAACACTGCCTCTTTTGCTGTGTGCCGCTTGCAGAACAAACACGGCAAAGCCTCTCTGTCCCAGCGCAGCAAGCATATCCTGCTGCCACCTGTCCCCCCAGGTTTTAAAAAAAATCTGTTTCTTTTCATTTCCTGCAAATTCAAAACATAGAATATATATATGATCATATAGGTCACCACCAACACCAACATGCATAAACAACAATAATATCATCACAAACACTATCAAATATCATATCATCACCACACAAGCAAGAAACTTCACAAGTATAATCACCAAGTGCACAAGCCATAAACTTCACAAATATATTACATGTTCATTTTTCCCATCGACAAGACCATCACAAGATCATCATCGCCGAGTGCTCCACAAGCTCATGCTCCTAATCCGTAAATACATCCTCGGTGATATCCTAGAAGTTTGAGACAAATACATCAATATGACAAGTAAAATCATGAATATCTACAATTTTCTAGGCAAGTTGATGACAATGACAACTACATGGGATTTTGACAAGTCTCATGGTCAAGTATATCACTATGACAAGTGAAATCATGAATATCTACAAGTCTCATGGATAGTTGATGAAAATGGCAATTACATGTGATTTTGACAAGTCTCATGGCAAGGTGATGAAAATGACAAGTAAAATTTGACAATGGCATAAAATTATCTATAAGTATAATGGCAAGGCTAAATTTTCTACAAATCTCATGGCATGGATAAATTTGACAAGTATAGGAGAACTAACCGTGATGAACATATGATGGCCACAACCTCAAAGCCCTCCTACAAGGTCAAAAGCACAATCATGAGACACTCACAATCGATTTCCAAGTGTACCGAGTACCAACATTGAGTGATGCACAAGGTCAAGTGTAGGAGAACTAACCTGGAGGACTCTGATCCAGCCTCCGTACGACCGATGGATTGCTGACAGTGAAAGGCAAATGGTTGTTCGATCCACCCACTAACCCACCAGGCGGCGCCTGGTTGTTCGACCCACCAGGCGGTATCAAATTAGCTAACTACACATGGGAAATTATGAGCATTAGACAACAAGAAAATATTGAAAATTTCGAGCATTAGACAATAAAGACATGTGATCATTTACCCATGGGAAGGCAAAAGGAGGAGTAGGAAGAGACCCTGATGGAGTAGTCATGAGTATTTGTTGTGCCATCCACTGTGTCGTCTGCTGTTGCTGCTCCAGCATTGCCTGTTGTTGGCTAAGCTGCTGCTCCAGCGATAGCTATCGCTACTCGGCCGCCTCTCTATGTGCCCTATCAGTGGCCACCTACTCCTATGTCGTGTCGCCGTGATGTCATGAACATTGCAATGCAAAACATGTAGTAAAACAAAGATGACTGAGGAAGAAGAACATACCCGTAACTGGTCGACAGCTATAACCGAAGGCCATGGACGGGTCTCTAAGGCAGGCATGGAGCTCGTCCTGCCATGACGGACCTAGAGCATAGATGGAACGGTCCTAGGGTCGACGGACCCGTCAGCAATCCATAGGAAGCCATTCCTCTGGCCTTCTCCCACTAGCATGGCAACCTCGGGATCAAGGGGGCGGTGTCAGGGTTGGAATCTTCGCCGTTCACCTGCTTGTACTTCTCAGGGTACTTCGTACCCCGGAGCTTGGCTTCCTCATTGATCCACGAGGACCTATTCACAGGCTCAACCTAGGTGCGCATCTTCTTCCAAATGGCAAACATGGACGGATTCACACCTGTCTTTACTTTCTGCAAAAGAGATGATGAAGATAAGTGAAGGGGGGATCCCTTGCGGAGTAAAGAATAACATGAGAAGCAAGAATAAAGAAAGCATTTGCTCACCTCTTTTTGTCTGACAAGGGCAAGGGGATGCTGCCTTGGCGGTGTGATACACCCTTCATCTCCTCTTGCCGCTTCTTTGCGGCCTCGTGTCTCTTGAGGTACTCGGCGAGTGTCCACTATGCTACCATCCCCGTGAAGCACCGCGTGTCATTACCGCCAATCTGAGGAGGGTTCTACATCCGCAAGATACACATATTAGTACAACAGGAAATAGATGAAGGTCAAGAAATCAATAAAATAGAAATGCAACTACCTGGAGGTACTGCCACGACTCGAAGAGCATGTCCCGGGCTTGGCTCTTGTTCATCCAGACCTTATGATCACCAAACCAGTTGCAGACGGAGTTCACGCGTGCCTCGTAGTGCATATCTTGCACCTTCCTCTTGGCAAGCTCGTTCATGATCGCCACAGAGTCCCTTGTGTTCTCCCTGTCCATATCGAAGTAATTCTACAAGTATGCACATAGGAAAAATGACAAGTGAAACAAACTATCCAGAACAGAACTTGAATCTTCTCCACCATGTGGTTGTACTTTTTAGCCGGATCCGGGGCATAGTGGTAATGCTTCCAAGTCCAAGCTACATCTTGCTGATCATTTGGGAGAGTGACAATCCTAGGAAAAAATGCTCTAACCAGGGTTCCAAGGATGCTCGAGTAGCCACAAAACGGCTTCATTCCATCATTATATAGAAAGGAACTGCACAATAAAAATTCATAATAAGTATGTGATGAAAATTCCAATATATGGTTAGCGGGTCAAATAATGTACCTCTTCCCAGCAGGCACGAGAACTTATCCGCATAGGCATAAGGTAGATCGGGGAGTCTCGAAACCCCACGCCAATATGGAGCCTTGCTTTGCGGCGTAAGCCGCGGGTCCAACTTCGTACGCCTCAAGGTACGGCATCTCATCCTCTGGAGGCTCCCACCTCAAGGTCATGTCAAGCTCGTCCCTCATCCTTCGAGTGCTGTGACTGCGCCTCCTCCTCCTCATCATCATCATCATCCGAGTGCGTCTCCTCATCCTCCACCTGATGAACTGGTTCCTCCTTCTCCTCTTGGTCCTCCTCCTCCTCCAGGTCCTCCTCCTGGTCCACCACGGCCGGGGGGACTAGGATTCCTCCCACGCCCCCGCCATTGTGAAGTGCACGGTGGGGGAGTAACACGCTCTCTCGAAGCCTATGCTGAAGCTTTTGAACCACCCTTTTTCAAACTACCACTCACAAGGTCAACCAAGCTTTTCAACTTTTTTGTAACCCCCCCGACATCTTTCAATCACCTGCAAAACAGAAAGAAAAGAGTAGTTTATTAGTACACATTAAAAGAAACAATTAACATAATTAGATGAATATTAGTAAAAGCAACAATGATGAAAATCGATGAATATTAGTAAAAGCAACAGTGATGAAAATAGATGAATATTAGTAAAAGCAATAATGATGAAAATCGATGGATTTTAGTAAAAGCAACAAATTTTTATTACATAGAATAGAGTTCTTACAAATACAACAGCCCGACAAACACTACTACATAGATTACTCTCACAATTATTACTACTACATACATCAAAAGCCTATGTTTGGATTATGAATTGGAACACAGGTTTTTTCATCGCTATGATTCTCGGGCCACCAATAATCATCCACAAAACCTAGAGGTGGTCCCTATGGAACATTGACATCAAGGCCCGCATGGAACGCCTCGAGCAAACTCACATGTTGTTGGTTGTGAACCTCGTCAGCTTCATCTTGCATAGTGTCTTCCTCCTTAGATTCTTGCTCATCATCTACGACCATGTCACCATCGGCAGACACGTTGATAGTGAATTGCCCGAGGATCCCTTCTTCCTAATAAAACTCGCCATCATTTGTTGAGGGGTCTAGGAGGTAGTAATCATCCTGGTTTGGCAAGGGCGGCCTATTGCATGTCGGTACTGTCATCACAACATCCCAGTCCTTTAGACGTTTTGAAGGGTTTTGGCATGGGTATGGAAGATAGAATACTTGGAAGGCTTGAGTAGCCAAAATATAGACAGCATCTCCCGCATAAGCGAAACTTCTCTTAACTTCGACCAGTCCAATTTCAGGATCCTGTTTCACCTAATGTGGGTAAAACCAATGGCATTTGAATACAACGGGATTTATCCCTTTGCCAAAACTATAATTCAGCTCATATATAACCTCGACTCTCCCATAGTACTAGAGGCCATCTAAGCCTTCACAAAAGACCCTCCTATTTGTTGTCTTTCGGTTGGTCTGGACGGTTGTGTATTCATGGGTATGGAAGCGATACCCATTCACGTCATAAGCATTGAACATGTCAACTGAATGGTTAAATCCCCTGACAATATTTCTTAGCTCGGGTTGCATCTCTTAGTTAGTACTTGCATACAAGTTTAGCACAAGAAGTATAAAACAAGAAGTTGGATGGAATAGTACTAAACCATAGAACCAGCCGATGAAACCGAAACCACCACCCTTATCGAATAGATCCTTCTCCTCTTTCGGGTTAAGATCCCTAATTGGATTCTTCCAATGTGCACGCTTGAAGCGTATATACCAATTTAAAGAAGAAGAGTTAGGCACGAACATAGGAGCGAATGTTTGCGAAAATGTAAATGGTGAGCACTTACTCGATGTACAACTTCACTTCCTCCATGGTGTTCAAGACATACGACTGGATCAACTCCCGCTCAGGTTTTTTCACTATGAACTTCTTCGTGCCACTTGATTTGCCACCAAGCCTCTAAAGATGCTAAGCTTGGGTACATCTTCAGGGTTGGCTACATTGTAACGAGAGACTGGGTTGTGCTTTTTGGGAATGTTGGCATCATAGTGCTTTATGGTGAAGTTTGCAACCTCCTCGTTAAGGACTGACTCGACTATGGATGCCTCGATCTTGCATTTATTGCCTATTTTTGTATGAAGCCTCTATGTTTCTCTCTTAGGAGGATACTGCCAACGGGCCCACACATGTCCCCCCTTTAAAGCCTCGTCCGCGAGATGCAAGATCATATGTTGCATTGGATTGAAGAACCCCGGCGAAAGAAGCATATCTAGATCACAAAGCAACTCGGGTGCCTGTTCATGTAGCTTCTCAACCACTTTACAGTCTAACTCCCTAGCACAAATCTGGCGGAAGAAAAAGCTCAACCTCGACAGCACTCGCCAAGTCTCCTCATCAACATAGGCTCAAATCATCACCAGCATTATCAGCTCAAGCCATACGTGGTAGTCATGACTCTTGAGCCCTTTTACTCGAAACATTTGCATGTTCGCACCCCTCATCCAGTTGGTTGCGTACCCATCATGGAAAAACAAACTTTGTGTGATCCACTAGAAGATCTCCCTTTTGTGGGGCTTTGTTGGGTAGAAAGGAGCCTTTGGCTTAGAACACCTTTTTCTACCGTTGGTTTTGGGTGGCTGCATTTTCAACTTTGGACTATCGCACCATTGTTCTTGATCAATTCGAGCCTTGATGTTATCCTTCGACTTCTCAGTTTACATTATGGTACTCCAAAGGGCCTCGCCGATATTCTTTTCGGTGTGCATTTCATCAATGTTATGCGGGATCTCGATATGCTCAAAGTAAGGGAGCTTCCATAAGCATGGAATGTGGGTCCACTAGTGCGTCTCCCATATCCCACAAAACCATTCCCATCGGGGTTAGGCTAGAGTGCTTCTAACTCAGCCTTGATTTCCTTTCTAGTCTTTAGACGTGGCTTTGGATCATGGACAACACTGCCTTTCTTGAACCTCTTTTTGTCACTCCTGTATGGATGATTTGGCTCAAGGGACTTTCGATGTTCATCAAAGCAGGAATAATTGCCTCCCTTCGATAGCCAGAAGAAAGTCAGATCCTGCATGCACACTGGGCAAGGCCACTTCCCATGTGTACACTAGCCGTAGAACAATGCACGTGCTGGTAGGTGATGAGTGCATATTTGCATCATGTTTTACATTATTATTTTGCATTGTAGATGTAGGATCTTGGTATTTTATGGCGCTCACGTGCACCATTTATGTTTGTTTTCACCAGGATCAGGACAAATAATGGATCCAATAGATATAATTCTTGGAGTAGTTGTACTGAGGAGAAAAGGAGTCAAAAACAACGTAAATCGCTTATTTGGGAAATATTAATGATACCAGAAGAAAACTAGAAGCGAACAAAGGAGGCAGAGGGTTCAACGACCAACTATACGATTGGAGAAATTTTTTCGGCCATATAGCTCCAGACGTATAATTGGCTCCGCCTCCGCCTCCTCAAATAGTTTCACCCCGTGCAACTGGTTCGGAGAGACGACATACAGAACACCTAGAAATCGCAGAAACCTCACCTCCGGAAGGCATCTGGAGGGGGAACTCATCCACCGGGGATCCATCTTCGCCCTGCGCATATCCGAGAGGCTAAGGCATCGATCTTCATCATCCGCCACTACATCACCACCATCTCCATCCATCCCATGTACATCTTGTCTAGATCTTGTTGTAATTTCCGTACTCATTGTGGATTTATACAAGTACTATTCATCTATGATAGATTTCATTGTTATTGCCATGATGTTGATTGCCTCCATGTCTGAGTAGATCACTAGTTCTTGGGGCGATGGAGAAACCCTCGTATGAGATTGAAATAAGATAAAGTCTATTATGATATTCATCGCTGTGACCATGTGTTAGATTTTCTACATCTTGATGTTGATAGAAGTCGACCTCTCAATATTTGCCTCTCATGGGGACTTGATGGAGGGAACTACTAGTTGGTAGATGAAGACGTGCTAGCACTTATAGTGACTATAAAGCTGTTGGCACCTGATGTCTGCAAGTGCACAAATCGTTTGTAGCTAGTTCCGAAGTATTGATATCAATCCCACAGGAGGCCCAAAGGTAAGTGTTTATGGGTGAAGTCTCTATCACACCCGAAGTTGTCACAGGTCTTCGAGTGAATTGACTGCAAGTGTTGAAATAAGAATGGTTTTGATTAAATGAGATGTATTTAAATAGAACTAAAAATGTAAACTTTAGAAATATAAAGCATAAAAGTAAAGAACGACTTGTTTGTTTGTTGTTTCCTGTAGATGGAAAAAGAAGGCGCAGGGAGATTCAGTTCATGGTGATAGTGACTATGCCAGGTGGATGAATGATAAATGTAACAATTACAATCCTATAAATATATGTGTGGGCGAGCAACCCATAATTAGCCGGAACTCCTCTTGGTAGATTTCATCCCAACTTTAATAATCCTACTAGCCTGTTACCAAAACCATGATCAGACACTAGACGATTAAGAGCCCTCAGGTTGCTTAGCGATTAAGCTCCTTGGATCAAACTAATGTAATAAGCATAGTGGTTCCTCATTATCCTAGAGTATACTAGTTTTCCATTGATATCCCCGTGTCACCCAGGGGTCGCCAGTCCACTAGCAAACAAGATCTTATCTATGTAGAACAAAGCAGCATGTTGTCTGGGCCCTTAATTGGATAACAAGCATTAGGCATCCCATAGATAGTCAAGCACACATAATATAGTAATTAGAATCAATCACAAACTAATGGAAAATATATGAAGGCACATCACATCTCATGAATCCCCTACATCTCCCACGCCCAAGGGAATTACTCACACATGAGAGAAGAACAGATCATCAATATAATCAAATAAAGGGAATTCGTCTTTATATTACCGTAGAGATCCACAATAAGAATAGAAAAATATCCAACACGATTCAAGATGGGAAGAAACAATCTCAAACCCTAGTCTTTCAAGGTGGAGATACCTCTCTCTCTCTCAAGTACAAGTAGTGGCTATGGAGGTGTATTGGCTAGGAGGTTGAAGATCGTGGAGCAAGATGAAGAACGTCTTCCCCTTCTTCTTCAGATCTCTTCTTTCTCCTTTCTGGATGGTGTGGCGGCTGCTGCGTTGTGTTTTCGTCCCTGGTCCCTTCATGGAAGTTGTCCCTTCTGACAAGATAGAGGCAACGACAACTATACAGTGGGAACTATATAGCCAGAAAAATATTCCTACCATATAGTTGCTCGTTAAAGCTTCTGTGAGCTCCCCTTGAGTGCTTCCAAAGAGAGACTTGCTTGTTTTCTCTAGAATATTGTGTTTCTCTAGTAATAACCTTCTATTGATATTCAAAACCTTAAACACACATTAAAAACCAAGTTTTCTTTACTACCAAAGTATTAGCGTTAGGTAAAGCTAGAAAACGATAAAATCCGGGAGAAAACTATCAATAAAAGCCATAAAAAATGTGTCGAATCTCACAACTATCAACTCCCCCAAGCTTAATTGTTGCTCGCCCTCGAGGGACAAGGAAATAAGGAAGAATAGCAAAGATTCGAGACTAAAAATAAAGGAACTCACAAGTTGGAATTAACGTCAAATTCTTTTCTTCACAATCCCTGCAATCTTAAATATGATCATACAAGTATTCACAAGATTGCATTGAGTCCACTTCCTAAACACATGTATCTTGTTAGCAAATAAATCATATGCCCAAGAAAGTGTCGAAAGTTTTAGCTAGGAGAGTGAGACAAATTCTTTTGGTGTCTCTCTTCGTTGAGAGATGAAAACTTTTTGTTCTTGTTTGTTTAATCAATTAACAGTACTCAAGTTTGCATCTTTAAGAACAACTCATCTACTCCCATGTCAAAATTTCAAGACTCTCAAAGCACCTTTTTCTTTCTTTTGTCTTTCAAAAACTTCTCCTCTTTCATAGAGAAATCATGCCACTATTTTTAACATATTAATTGGGCTATGTTGTGCACTCGTGACCATGCCAATAAATAATTGTTGAGTAATAATGGGTCAGAGGAGCACTACAACTTCACTTCGAACGTGAAATCATGAGGAGACTAATTTTTTTACACATCATAGCATTGCTTCTAGAGACGTTTACATAACTCAATAGCCGAAATCAAGTGGTTTCCCACATTTAGATCGTTCGTTGGCCAGTGGAGTTAATAGTTCACCATGGAGCATGACAGAGTTGTAATGACATGCGTAAAGCAATATATTATGGTAATTATTAGAAAAGGTAGTGTCATAATTTCTACTACTTCGAAGCATCCATTTAATAAAACAATTTCAATCAAGGGTACTATCGAGTCTTTTTATATTAAGCTCAAATGGGACGGAGTAGTTCTAAAATCAAATTCTTTGAGCTAAGCATGGACTCAAGTCATCTTTCAGATCCTTTTTCTTGTTGTAAAAATGTAGGAAGTATTTTTAACCAAGTTCATTGCTCATTGTTTCAAAGCTAAAAAGGAGACACTAGCAAAGGAATAGAATTTGTAGGATAACAAGCTAAGTGGGGAGTGACTCGAGTGCAAGCGAGTAAATAATTGTAGGATCAATTTAAGGTTGCAAATAAGGTGATGAAAGGAATGTGACACCTCCTATTGCTTGCTTCATTCTCGTATTTGAGTCGAAGCCCTTCCGTATTTCCATATTGCTAAGTCACCTAAAATTGAGCAATCTCCGAAAGAAACGAACTTGCAAATAAAGTTACAACTATTTTTTTTGTATTTTTGGTTTAGGAATGCGAAACTGAAAATAAACATGCAAATTTCAATAAAATAAACCAAAAGAAGAAATAAAAACATGAATGCAAAGTTTGGAGGTTTTCAAACCTCCCCCAAACTTAGGCTATTGCCAGGCTCAGTTGTTGCCATCATTTGGCTATCAGTGAGATCACTGGTAGTAGTCGGGGAAGTGGGTCATGAAGTGACTGAAGTTGTGAGTCAAAGTATTCACATCTTCATTCACTTCCTGAAGAGTGTGGTTGATCTCCCCAACGCGCTAGTTGAGTTGCTGGAATTTCCTGTTAGGGGACGCAGCTGTACCCCTGCTGTGGCTGGTTGGGCCATGGGTCACAGTCTCCCCTTGCTGTTGCTGCTGCTGTCCCTCCCAAGCAAGGTTGTGTCCCTACTCTTCCTCCTGCTCCTGTTCCTTCTCATCCTCATCCTACTGCCCTCTTTCTTCATCTTCCTCTTCATCGGGTTGGAGTTTGGCCATGATCTCCATCTCTTGGTCCTTGGTGAGGATCCAAGCGTCCTTCTCCACAATCGAGAAGGCTTGGGGCATGGCAACTGAACCTGCTCACCCTGTGCATCACCAAGATAACTGAATTGATATGCTCGGAGCCTCCGGTTAGCATGGTAGACACCAAGGAAGCCACAAGCAGTCAAATACTTGACGTCCATGAGTTTGGAGCCGTCAATAGGTTCCATAACAGGTAGTATAATATTTAATGCATGGGCAAGGTGGGTTACCAATCCACCAATGCAAATATCACCTTTGGTCTTGTTGCTTTGGTGACGAAATTGTTGGATGAGTAGAGTTGCAGGATTGGGGCTTTGCGGTGAAGTGGGAAAGAGAGCCTTGGTGATCATTGCCATGTCCGCATTGGCCATGGAACTAGTGTCACCTCTTCCCAGTAGTGTGTTGGCGAGGAACAAAGCATAGTAGCGGATGGTTGGGTTCTGAATGGTGGACATCTTCTTTTGGTAAAATTGCTTGCCACCATTAACAGAAATAACCTCCGAAGTCTCTCCACTTGTGACTCTATAGAGGTTAGTAACAGTATGCTCCCCAACACGAGGGAATCTAAAACCATTGCAAAATTGTTCGAAATTTATTTCATAGTGTTGCCGGTTCATGGTGAATCTTACTGTGCACATATTAACTTTCTCCCTGTGGTCGCCGTAGAAGGAGGCAAGGAACTTATGGGTAAGCTCGGCGTAGGTATCATGGCTTGTGAAGCCAAGTACCGCCAACCCCGACCTATTGCACATGAGGTCCAAGTCTGCCTTCAACCCTGCCACGGTGAGAAAGTTGTGGTCGGCCCAACGTGTGGGCAGCACCCTCCTTGATGAGACAATGTCCAACTTGGAGTTGCACGAGACTCGGGACCCCGAGCTCGAGCCCTCACCCCGTTGGCGCTTGCTCGAACGAAAGAGGTTACCGATTTTGTTCATCGTGATGCACTAAAAAATTTCACCATAAAACCTTAGGCATATAGTTTCTACATGATATATGAACGATCCTATGTGGAAAAATTCAATCCTAACATGAGAAATTAATAGGTAAAACAAAATAAGCTTGAGTTCATCCATTAGATCAATGTGAGAGTTTAAACCATGGAAATATGAAAATAAAGCATGGATAGGGAGAGAAACATACTGATCTATTGATTCCCCCACTCAAACAAACGAAATCTGTGAAGAATCAAGAGTTCTAGGTGGATTTTGAGAGGTTTGGAGAAAGAATATGAGAGAAATAATGAGGAGGGGAGGAAGACCTAGCCTCCCCGGTGTGATTTTGTGGTCGCACCAAACTATACGGCCGGAATTATACGAGCGGGTGATGTTGCTCCGCCCGTATAGTTGCGGTGGCACCGCCAACTAGGGTTTCTTTATGCAGAAAACAGCTATATGGATGCAACTATATGGCCGGATCGAAACGATCCCGCCATATAGTTGGTCGTTAAACCGTCTATCCCTCGAGATAAATTTCTAAAACTAACATCGATATCTATATGACCAGAACTATACGGCTAGAATTTTTATTCCCGCTGTATAGTTGGTCGTTAAACTCTCAGTACTTTGACATAAATTTTGTACGGAGGCATCGATATCTATATGAATGGAGCTATATAGCCGGAATTTTTATTCCCGCCGTATAGTTGGTCGTTAAAATCTCTGTGTTTTCGAAGAAAATTTGTTGATGATAAAGATATCTATACGACCGAAACTATATGGTCGGACTTTTTATTCCCGCTGTATAATTGGTCGTTAAACCATCAGTAATCATCAAAAAAATTCTATTTCTTTGAGAATACCTTCTTATCCCAAAACTTAGCGAAATACCTTATTTTGGATAGAAAATTGATGGTAGAAACTTTCGACCAACATTGGCTTATTAAAAGCAAAATTTTAGCTTCTTTAGATGAAAAACTCGAACTTAAATTTTTATTCTTATTCTAAACTCATTCAATCGATGTTTCTACTACTTTTGGACAACAGCATATTCACGGGCGCGCTTCTACAAGACTGTCTATGAAAAAGTGGTAGGAATGCGATGAACCTTTTATTCTCTAATCTAATTTATTGACGAGATGGGTTGACTCCCATTAAGATTTTATTAGGAATGGTTGAGTAACTCAAGCTTTTTTCTATTCTTGAATACTTACCTTGGGTTGCCCCTTATCAAAGGCACTCACCACATGAACTCATTTTGCCAGTGGAATATATCTTTCTCTTGCTTCTAGCTTCTTTGGAAAATACCGGATGATTTCAGCATCATAAACATTGAAGATTATCTTTCCTTCAACACACCCATCGATGCCCCGCAGATTAAGGAAAGGTCTTCCAAGTATTATGGATAATCTTTCATCTTTTGGCATTTCAAGAATAATAAAATCAGTGGGAATAACATGCTCATCTATTCTAAGTAAAACATCCTCAATCATACCAACGGGTTATTTAGTGGACTTGTCGGCCATCTGTAAAGTGATAGTAGTAGGAGAATACTCCCCTAATCCTAACCTTTTATAGAGGGAGTATGACATTACACTAACTCCCGCTCCTAGATCACACAAGGCATTGTGAATATCAGTTTTACCTATTGAGCATGAAATAGTTGGTATTCTAGGATCTCCAGACTTAGACAACAACTTCCCATTAGCAGGATAACTAGTTACCATGGCAATAGTTTTAGTTATTTCTTTCTTTCTACTAAGAATATCACGGAGGAATTTGGTATAAGTAGGAACTTTGATTGCATCTGCAAATGGAATTTCCAGACGAAGGTCACTAAGTGCCTTTGTAAAAGAATTATAAATTACCTGATCCGGTGCTTCTTTTTTCGATCTGGACAAGGAAGTTTTTTCTCACCAGACTTACTCTTGTCTTTTACCTTTTGTGGGGGGTCAGGCTCTTTCGTTGCTTTCTTTTGTTGTTGATTATTGCTTTTCTTCTTTTCTACTACAACAACTTCATCTTCCTTGCTTATTTCTTTATCTTCTCTTGGATCAACCGTCTCTGCATCAGAGTCATAATGGTCATCCTGTGCATCATTTTGGTCCTACATGGTTTGATCTTGTGTTTTAGTCTCATCTTGAGGATCCACTAATGTATCATCTTCTTGGCTTGCTTCGAGCAAGGCCTTTTCCTTTCGCTCTTTTTCAGCTTCATATTCTTGTGGTCCTAAGGGTCCTATAACAACTGCACCCCTTCTTGTGACAACATTAGTAGAAACAGTAATATCTTTATCATCACGAAGAAAAATTTGATAGCCAGATGCTATTTCTTCACACTGGGTTTCAATCATACTAAGATACTTGTGAAATAGTTTTATTTCTTGGCCAATCTCATCATAATTTTCAGTGAGTTCAGCCAAAATCTTTTTGTCTTTTTGGAAATGCTTATGCAAGGTATTATGAGATTTTACTTGTCGATGTTTTAATTCTTGAAAAACTTGTCTAGTTTCATCTTCTTCATTTAAAACTTGTAACAAATCTACTTTGTTTTCCTTAGAAAGTTCAGAAGGTATCCCCCTTTCTTTCATTGTTTTGCGTACCTCGGGCATAAGATCAGAAGTTATCCGAAGTATCCCTCTTTCCAGCTTAGTGCCAAATTCAGGATTATATAAAGAATCATTCTTAGCCCTAGTAGACATCAATTCCAAACATTCCTTAATAGTTAGAGTATTTATAGACCCTCCTGCCGAGAGGTCTGTTGGGGGATACCCCCGGGTAGGGTCACTCCGGGGTATAAGGGCCGAGTTAGCCGAGGTTCGGCAAGGTCAAAGCGGATGCTGGCCGAGTCACCTCAAGGCAGGCCGGATCACGGAGTAACCCGGACCAGGGGGGTCGCCTAACGTTGTCTCATCCAACTTAAGGAGTAAGTCGGAAATGCTTGTCTAACTTATATGCAGGAACAGGTGTAGCCGGATCTACTATGATCCGGATCCTCGCTTAGCTTCTAGGAGAAGGAAGGAATCTCTCTGGTCAAAAAAGAAGGTCCCAGACGCACCGGATGAGCGAATAAAGCAAGGGCAGGACCACCGGTCATGGCCGACAGGGTGATTTACGCCACGCCGGCCGACGGGCGCCGCAGAGGCTACGTCCCTAAAGCATGTGTGACGTGGGGGAAAAGCATCCCGGTAGGGTTACCACTTTAGGAGGGGGCATATTCTTAGGAATATGCCTCCACGTATGCCCTAGGCCAGGACCGAACCTCCTCTATATAAGGGGGGTTAGGGTTCTGGTAGAGGGGTTTTTGGGTTGGCAGAATTCTAGTTGGTTGAGCACTAGTTGGTTTGGTGATCCCTTAGGGCTAGTAGATCTATGCAAGAGTAAGAGAGCTCCTTCTTCCTCCTCTCGCCAATACAGCTCGAGGAGCACTTGTAATCTTGAAGATATAGCAATATAAACTTCTGTGTGGAGAATCACTCTACTATCCCTCCCTGGATTCCCCTAGCGCATATTAGTCCCCACCTTTAGCCTATCCATGGCATCTGCCGTGACACCACCACGATAGTTGGCACCACTGTGGGCTAAGCGCCAGCAGGGGTGAAGATCCAGACGGAAACTTCATCGACCGCCAACGATCGCCTCCGGCTCGCTCAATGCTTTGGAGCGTTGATTTCGCCACGACAACGCTGGCTGCTTCGCAGACGCTACCGCTTCCGCCCAATGGCCTCTTCGCCAAGCTCGGCGCGACAAGGTCTACGTTGTGTGGACGCCTCGGCGCTCATCCGCCGTGTCATCGATGCGGAGGAACCACCCTCATCGGGCTCGCGGGCGCAGACGCCGCCCCGGACCATGCGGAGGTGATGATGACTGCGCCAGGTGCAGGCGCAAGCAAGGACCCAGCGCCAGACCCGGAGGTAACACCTAAGGCACCGAGGAAAGGTAGAGGACCTCCACTAGAGAGGCCTGAGAATGTACTGAGGGAAGCTATGGATAGCTTGGCTAACCCGGTAGCAGCGGTGGTAGATCCGGCTCAGGCACATGCCAAGCTAGAGGAAACTTGGCAAAAGATACTGGAGGGCGCAAAGAAAATAGTCGCGGCTCAGGAGTCACTGAACATGACGCTGTGTGAGTACGCAAAGGCAAACAAGGTTGAAGCAGTAAAGGTAAAAGGGAGAAATCTCATAAGCGAGATGAACAGAGAAGGTGATGATGGAGCAGAAGGGTCGGAAAATTATCTGTCTGTGGGGTTGCCGAGGTATAGTACCCCGGCAAAGAACCTCAGAGCAGCAGATGCCGCTGCGTCCGAGTTAGAGGGACTGACGGGTGAGGCCCGTCAAAGACAGCAAGACAGGGTTAACGAGCTGGTTCGGATTGCGAACAGGCAGAACGAGGAGCTGTTGAGAGCTAACCCGGAGAGAGCTAGGGCTTCCAAGATCGTCCATTCGGTGATGGGTAACCCGGAGAAATCCGCTGGAGCCGCATCATCGCCTCATGGCGGCCCAAGGAGAGAGGAGGTAGTAACCTTGGCCAGACGGAACAAACAGATCGTCCCATACGACCCAACGCGTGCGGGAAAAGAAAAAGAGATGCGGAAAAATGATGATCGACGGAGTGTGAGCCGAGGTGAAGCTGGCCGAGGTAATCACGACCAAGGCAATGCCGGTCAAGGGAATGCTGCCAACAGTAATGCCGGACAGCATAAGTCCGCAGGAGCAGGACAACTGCAGCAGTGGAATATACCGAGGCAAGAGCAAAGCGCCGGCCGAGGTATGCAGCAGAAAGGTGCGCAACGAGAGAAAAACCGATACAACGACGGTGATTCGGAGATGGTGAACGCAGGGTACCCCAGACCAGAATATCATGTGATAGGGTCAAGATTGGGAAGCAGGGATTTAATGCCGGATGACGCCAGGTTAAAACTGGATCGCCTGTATAGGTCGGAATAGATCGAATGTCAAGGTCCTCCGGGTCCAGCGTGTTTTGGACCCCGGATCATGAAGGAACCGCCGGTACCGAACTTCCAATTACCCAGGGGCATGAAGACATATGACGGTAGTACCAAGCCAGAGGATTGGCTGATAAACTACACTACGACGGTGAAAATTGCAACGGGCAACTTGAGATGGGCTGTGCGTTACGTGCCCCAGATGTTGGAAGGCCCGGCCAGAGTATGGCTGAATAATCTACCACCTGGGAGCATCAACTGCTGGATAGATTTTGAAGAAATGTTTATCAGCAACTTCTCGAGTACATACCAGAGGCCGAATAGACCGCAGATCCTGGCAATGTGCAAGCAAAGATCCAACGAGACGGATCGTGAATTCTTGACCCGGTGGTGTACCGTGAGAAACTCGTGTGAGGGTGTCATAAAATCACAGGCCATAGCGTGGTTTGCGCAAGGGTGCAGATACGGCAGCGAGCTGTGGATGAAGTTACAAAGGAAAATGCCAGTTACACTGGCGGAAATGATCCGGATTGCTGATTCGTATGCATTGGGTGATCCGACTCAACCTAGGCTCGCGTCAAGTGAGTCAAACGAGGAATACTATCAGAGGGATGGAGCCGGGTCATCGCGGAGGAATGATTACAGAGGAAAGAGGAGAGATGATAGACCGGATCATCGTTACGGTTCGCAACAAGTTGCAGCCGTGAATCAAGATCAACCCGGATCAGGGAGCAACCAACGCCAGAGAACTGGAGGGCAATGGACTCCAAGAAATGATGGCAAGAAGACATGGACTCCAGAGCAAAAGAAACAGTGGCAGGAAAAGAAAGACCGTCCGAGGTATACCTACGAGTCGATGCTGGACCAGCCGTGTAAGTTTCACACGCCAAATCTGAATAGCCCGGCGGGTCACACGACGAGGCAATGTGAGTGGATGCGTAAAATAGAGCAAGGTGGTTCGGGGAATGCTCAGGCACCCCGAAATGATCAACCTCGGCAGGAGTTACCCTGGCAGCAATTGTTCTCCGGGGAGAACACGCAGCAGCTAATGTTGCCTCCTCGTCCACTGAGGTATGACAACAATGAGAGAAGGGATGCAGTGCATCAGGTGGAAAATCAGCAACAACCGAATCAGAGGTACCCCGGAAACGAGGGAAGAAATGAGTACAGGGAGCATCACCAGAGTTATTATGTGTTCACGACTGAGGAAATAGATAGAAAGAGCTTGCAGCACCGACATATGGAGGTCAATGCGGTCATGCCAGCGGTGACGAGGTACATGCCTTGGTCGGACCAGGAAATCACCTGGAACATCAAAGATCATCCTAAACTCATGCCGAGCCCAGGTTCGTATGCGCTAGTGCTAGATCCGACATTCATTGGACCGAACATCAATGTGAGGTTCTCCAAGGTTCTGATTGATAATGGGAGTAGCATTAACATCATGTATGTGGATACGATGCGCAAGTTGGGCATCTCGGAGAACATGCTCCGAACTACGAGAACAACTTTCCATGGCATTGTACCAGGCATTTCTTGTGAGCCCATAGGCAAGGTCCGGGTCGACGTGTTATTCGGCACAAGGGATAATTGCCGAACTGAAAATCTGGAGTTTGAGGTGGTGAACTTGAAAAGTGCATATCACGCGTTACTCGGAAGACCAGCATTGAACAAGTTCATGGCAAGCTGTCACATCAGTTATCTGAAGATGAAATTGCCCGGGCCAAATGGAGTGATTACCATTGCTGGAGATTTCCGACATTCCATGGAGTGTGCTTCAGCCGGGTCTAACCTAGCCGAGTCACTCGTGATTGCGCAAGAGAAAAGAAAAATCCAGGAGGTGGCAGCATTAGCTCAGTCCGCGCAGCAATATATGCCGGCATTAAGTAACCCGCATGGCAGCGTTTCATTTCAAGCCGCGAAGGACACCAAGAAGATTCCAGTTGATAACATGTTTCCGGAGCGCACCGTAACAATTGGTGCCGGGTTAACTAACAAATAGGAAAGCGAGCTCGTCAACTTCCTCCGTGAGAATCGGGATATTTTGCTTGGTCTACACAGGACTTGCAAGGTGTTCTGAGGGAGTTGGCCGAGCACTCTTTGAACATAAGACCCAGAGCAAGGCTGGTGAAGCAACCTCTCCGCCGCTTCGCCGAGGATAGGAGAAAAGTCATTGGAGACACGATAGCTCGGTTACTAGCAGCAGGATTTATCATGGAGGTACTGTATCCGGATTGGCTCTCTAATCCGGTGCTGGTAGAAAAGAAAAAGGACGATCCGAACGTGGAAGTAGTTTGGCGCATGTGTATCGATTACACGAACCTGAACAAGGCGTGTCCAAAAGATCCATTTCCACTGCCGAGGATAGATCAGGTCATAGACTCAACCGCGGGATGCGAACTATTGTCATTCATTGATGCATATTCTGGTTTCCACCAGATACCTCTGAACCCGGATGATCAAACAAAAACGGCATTTATTACCCCGTACGGGGCTTACTGCTATCGCACTATGCCGTTCGGTTTACGTAATGCAGGTGCAACGTACCAAAGATGTATGCAAAAATGTTTGCATGACCAAATAGGTCAAAACGTACAAGTATACGTGGATGATGTGGTTATCAATACCAAGGAAAGCACAACGCTCCTTGACGACATAAGGCAAACATTCGCGAACTTGAGAAGGTTCCGGATGAAGCTTAACCCGGAAAAATATACCTTCCTGTATCCCGGCTGGAAAATTACTCGGATTTCTCGTCTCCAGCCGAGGTATTGAAGTTAACCCAACTAAAATCCGAGCCATCGAATGAATGGAGCTGCCGAAGTGTCTCAATGATGTCCAGAAGTTCACTGGATGCCTGGCATCATTGAGTCGGTTTATATGTCGGTTGGGAGAAAAGGCACTGCCTCTCTACCAACTCATGAAAAAGTCGGATAAATTCGTTTGGACGCCACAGGCCGATGAAGCATTTGCCCACTTGAAAAAGATGTTGGCCACTGCGCCAGTGTTAGCCTCTCCACTATCAAAGGAGCCAATGTTGCTCTACATGGCCGCAACCAACCGAGTTGTAAGTGCAGTAATCATAGTGGAACGCAATGAAGAGGGTAAGTCGGTGCAGAGGCCAGTATATTATCTGAGCGAGGTATTGTCTGCCTCAAAACAGAACTACCCGCACTTTCAAAACGTGGCATATGGTGTCTATATGGCGGCAAAGAAGTTAAAGCATTACTTTGAGGAGCACCCCATCAAAGTGATATGTGAGGCTCCCATATCCGAGATAATGGGTAACAAGGATGCGAGTGGCAGGATCACAAAATGGGCAATTGAGCTAGCCCCTTATGCGCCCCAGTACGACAGAAGAGAAGCGATCAAGTCTCAGGCTGTGGCGGACTTTTTTGTGGATTGGGCCGAGGTACAATACGAACCACCGCCACCAGATCCAAATTACTGGAGGATGCACTTTGACGGGTCGAAAACCAAAACCGGATTAGGCGCCAGGGTCGTGCTTACCTCGCCAAAGACGGATCAGCTAAAGTACGTATTGCAGATCCATTTCGCGGCATCGAACAATGTCGCTGAGTATGAGGCTCTTGTGCATGGGCTCAAAGTGGCAAAGGAGATTGCCATAGGTCGGATAATATGCTTTGGCGACTCGGACCTGGTGGTGCAGCAGGTGTCCGGAGTGTGGAAAGCCCTGGATCCAAACATGGCACTATACAAATTTCACGTGCAGAAGATATCTGGTTACTTCGAGGGGTGTGAATTTCACCATGTACCCCGGGCGGAAAACGAGGCTGCCGACATGTTGTCAAAGCTCGGATCGACCAGACAGGCAATTCCACCGGGCGTAGCATTGGAACGCCTCAAAAAACCATCTATCAGGCCGTCCCCAGGAACCGACTCGATCTATATCCCGGAAAATACGGAATCCGGAGCTGAGCCCATGGACATTGACATGGGAGGTGGTACGCGAGGCCCGGGGACTACCTCGGCAAACCCAGGGACTACCTCGCTAGACCCGGGGACTACTCAGCATGATCCGGCTGAGGTTATGCCGGTGGATCAGATGGACATTGATGAGGATATATTCCCTCCACGAGCCATACCAGCTTGGGCATTGCCTATATTCCAATTCCTGAAAGACGGAACGTTACCCGCTTAGGAGGTGTTAGCCAGGCAAACTCAGAGGAGAGCAAAAGCATACACAATCATCAATTCCGAGTTATACAAACGAAGTGTAACCAATGTTCTCCAAAGATGCGTTGACCCGGAAGAAGGGCTTGACATCCTCCGAGATATACACCAAGGAGAATGCGGGCATCATGCCTCATCCCGAGCCTTGGTGGCAAAGGCGTTCCGGCATGGATTCTACTGGCCAAGTGCCTTGGAACAAGCAGAAGATCGGGTGAGAAAATGCAATGGTTGTTAGAGGTACGCCACCAAGACACATATGCCTATGTCGGAACTAAAGACCATACCAATTACGTGGCCATTTGCAGTATGGTGCTTGGATATGGTTGGCCCGTTCAAACCAGCGAGAGGAAACATGACACACATTTTGGTCATGGTGGACAAGTTTACAAAATGGATTGAAGTGAAACCTATAAGAAAATGTGATGGAGCTACGGCCGTAACATTTCTCAAAGACATCATATTGAGATACGGTTATCCACACAGTATTATAACTGATAATGGAACAAATTTTGCGGAAGGAGCATTTGCGCGCTTCTGCCGAGATAAGAAGATCCGACTTGATGTCGCCTCGGTAGCCCACCCCGCATCGAACGGACAAGTGGAAAGATTCAACGGATTAGTATTTGTTGGGGGGATACCCCCAGGTAGGGTCACTCTGGGGTATAACGGCCGAGTTAGCCGAGGTCCAGCAAGGTCAAAGCGGATGCTGTCCGGGTCATCTCAAGGCAGTCCGAATCACGGAGTAACCCGGACCAGGGGGGTCGCCTAACATTATCTCATCCGACTTAAGGAGTAAGTCGGGATTGCTTGTCTAACTTATATGCAGGAACATGTGTGGCCAGATCTACTATGATCCGGATCCTCGCTTAGCTTCTGGGAGAAGGAAGGAATCTCACTGGTCAAAAAAGAAGGTCCGGTACGTACTGCATGAGCGAATAAAGCAAGGGCAGGACCACCGGGTCATGGCCGACAAGGGTGACGACGCTCACGTCGGCTGACGCAGGCGCCATAGAGGCTACGTCGCTAAAGCATGTATGACGCGGGGGAAAAGCAACCCGGTCGGGTTACCACTTTGGGAGGGGGCATATTCTTAGGAATATGCCTCCACGTATGCCCTAGGCCAGGACCGAACCACCTCTATATAAGGGGGGTTAGGGTTCTGGTAGAAGGGGTTGGCAGAATTCTAGTTGGTTGAGCTCAAGTTGTTTTGGTGATTCCTTAGGGCTAGGAGATCTAGGCAAGAGTAAGAGAGCACCTTCTTCCTCCTCTCGCCAATACAGCTCAAGGAGCACTTGTAATCTTGAAGAGATAGCAATACAAACTTCTGTGTGGAGAATCACTCTACTATCCCTCCCTGGATTCCCCTAGCGCATATTAGTCCCCACCTTTAGCCTATCCATGGCATCTGCCGTGACACCACCATGACAGTTGGCGCCCACCGTGGGGCTAGCGACGCTAGCAGGAGTGAAGATCCGGACGGGAAATTTCATCGGCACCAGCGAATGCATCGTCTCCGGGCTCGTTCAGCGCTTCGGAGCGCTGGTTTTCGTCAGCGACAACGCTGGCTGCTTCAGCACGCTCCCGCTTCCGCGCAACGGCATCTTCGTCAAGCTCGGCACGCACAAGGTCTACGTTGCTGTGGACGTCTCGTGCGTTCATCCGCGTCGTGTCGTCGATGCGGGGGAACCACCCCTCACCGTGGTTCATGGCGCCAGACGCCGCTTCCCGGACCATGCGGAGGTGATGATGCGCCCAGTGCGGTAGCAACAAGGATCCGGCGCCAGACCCGGAGGTAACACCTAAGGCACCGAGGAAAGGTAGAGGACCTCCACTAGAGAGGCCTGAGAACGTACTGAGGGAAGCTATGGATAGCTTGGCTAACCCGGTAGCAGCAGTAGTAGATCCGGCTCAGGCACATGCCGAGCTAGAGGAAACTCGGCAAAAGATACTAGAGGGCGCAAAGAAAATAGCCGCGGCTCAGCATTCACTGAATATGACACTGCGTGAGTACGCAAAGGCAAACAAGGTTGATGCAGTAAAGGTAAAAGGGAGAAATCTCATAAGTGAGAAGAATAGAGAAGGTGATGATGGAGCAGAAGGGTCGGAAAACTATCTGTCTGTAGGGTTGCCGAAGTATAGTACCCCAGCGAAGAACCTCAGAGCAGTAGATGCGGCTGCGTCCGAACTAGAGGGTCTGACGGGTGAGGCCCATCAAAGACAACAAGATTGGGTTAACGAGCTGGTTCGGATCGTGAACAGGCAGAACGAGGAGCTGCTGAGAGATAACCCGGAGAGAGCTGGGGCCTCCAAGATCGTCCATTCGGTGATGGGTAACCTGGATAAATCCGCTGGAGCCGCATCATCGCCTCATGGCGGTCCAAGGAGAGAAGAGGTAGTAACCTTGGCCAGACGGAACAAACAGATTGTCCCGTATGACCCAACGCATGCGGGAAAAGAAAAAGAGATGCGGAAGAACGATGATCGGCGGAGTGTGAGCCGAGGTGAAGCTGGCCGAGGTAATCACGACCAAGTCAATGCCGGTTAAGGGAACGCTGCCAACGGCAATACCGGACAGCGCAACTCCACAGGAGCAGGACAACCGTAGCAGCGGAATATACCGAGGCAAGAGCAAAGCGCCGGCCGGGGTATGCAGCAGAAAGGTGCGCAACGAGAGCAAAACCGATACAACGACGGTGATTCAGAAATGGTGAACGCAGGGTATCCCAGACCGAACTATCATGTGATAGGGTCTAGATTGGGGAGCAGGGATTTGATGCCGGATGACGCCAGGTTAAAACTGGATCGCATGTATAGGTCGGAACAGATCCAATGTCAAGGTCCTCTGGGTCCAGCGTGCTTTGGATCCCGGATCATGAAGGAACCACCGGTACCCAACTTCCAATTGCCCAGAGGCACGAAGACGTATGACGGCAGCACCAAGCCAGAGGATTGGCTGATAAACTATGCTACGGCGGTGAAAATTGCAACTGGCAACTTGAGATGGGCTGTGCGTTACGTGCCCCAGATGTTGGAAGGCCCGACCAGAGTATGGCTGAATAATTTACCACCTGGAAGCATCAACTGCTGGATAGATTTTGAAGAAATGTTTATCAGTAACTTCTCAAGTACGTATCAGAGACCGAATAGACCGCAGACCCTGGCAATGTGCAAGCAAAGACCCAACGAGACGGATCATGAATTCTTGACCCGGTGGTGTACCGTGAGAAACTCGTGTGAAGGTGTCATAGAATCACAGGCCATAGCGTGGTTTGTGCAAGGGTGCAGGTATGGCAGCGAGCTATGGATGAAGCTGCAAAGGAAAATGCCAGTTACGCTGGCAGAAATGATCCTGATTGCTGATTCGTATGCATTGGGCGATCCAACTCAACCTAGGCTCACCTCCAACGAGTCAAACGAGGAATACTATCAGAGGGACGGAGTTGGGTCATCATGGAGGAATGATTACAGAGGAAAAAGGAGAGATGACAGACCGTACCATCGCTACGGTTCGCAACAAGTTGTAGCAGTGAATCAAGATCAACCCGGATCAGGGAGTAACCAACGGCAGAGAACTGGAGGGCAGTGGACTCCAAGAAATGATGGCAAGAAAACATGGAGTCCGTAGTAGAAGAAAAAGTGGCAGGAAAAGAAAGACCATCCGAGGTATACCTATGAGTCGATGCTGGACCAGCCGTGTAAGTTTCACACGCCAAATCCGAATAGCCCGGTGGGTCACACCACGAGGCAATGTGAGTGGATGCGTAAGATAGAGCAAGGTGGTTCGGGGAATGCTCAGGCACCCCGGAATGATCAACCTCGGCAGGAGTTACCCCGGCAGCAATTGCTCTCCGGAGCAAACACGCAGCAGCTAATGTTGCCTCCCCCTCCGCCGAGGTATGACAACAATGAAAGAAGGGATGCAGTGCATCAGGTGGAAAATCAGCAACAACCGGATCAGAGATACCCCGGAAACGAGGGAAGGAACGAGTACAGGGAACATCACCAGAGTTATTGTGTGTTCATGACCGAGGAAACAGATAGAAAAAGCTTGCAACGCCGACATATGGAGGTCAATGCGGTCATGCCAGCAGTGACGGGGTACATGCCTTGGTCGGACCAGGAAATCACCTGGAACATCAAAGATCATCCTAAACTTATGCCGAGCCCAGGTTCGTATGCGCTAGTGCTAGATCCGACGTTCATTGGACCGAACATCAATGTGAGGTTCTCCAAGGTTTTGATTGATAATGGCAGTAGCATTAACATCATGTATGCGGATACGATGCGCAAGTTGGGCATCTCGGAGAACATGCTCCAGGCTACGAGAACAACTTTCCATGGCATTGTACCAGGCATTTCGTGCAAGCCCATAGGCAAAGTCCGGGTCGACGTGCTATTCGGAACAAGGGATAACTGCCGAACTGAAAATCTGGAGTTTGAGGTGGTGAACTTGGAAAGTGCGTATCACGCGTTACTCAGAAGACCAGCGTTGAACAAATTAATGGCAAGCTGTCACATCAGTTATCTGAAGATGAAGTTGCCTGGGCCAAATGGAGCGATTACCATTCCTGGAGATTTCCGACGTTCCATGGAGTGTGCTTCAGCCGGGTCTAACCTAGCCGAGTCACTCGTGATTGCACAAGAGAAAAGAAAAATCCAGGAGGTGGCAGCATTAGCTCAGTCTTCGCAGCAATATATGCCGGCATTAAGTAACCCGCATGGCAGCGTTTCATTTCAGGCCGCAAAGGACACCAAGAAGATTCCAGTTGATAACATGTTTCCGGAGCGCACCGTAACGATTGGTGTCGGGTTAACTGACAAATAGGAAAGCGAGCTCGTCAACTTCCTCCGTGAGAATCGGAATATATTTGCTTGGTCTACACAGGACTTGCAAGGTGTTCCGAGGGAGTTGGCCGAGCACTCTTTGAACGTAAGACCCAGAGCAAGGCCGGTGAAGCAACCTCTCCGCTGCTTCGCCGAGGATAGGAGAAAAGTCATTGGAGACGAGATAGCTCGGTTGCTGGCAGCAGGATTCATCACTATACCCGGATTGGCTCTCTAATCCGGTGCTGGTAGAGAAGAAGAAGGACGATCCGAACGTGGCAGTGGTTTGGCGCATGTGTATCGATTACACGAACCTGAACAAGGCGTGTCCAAAGGATCCATTTCCACTGCCGAGGATAGATCAGGTCATAGACTCAACCGCGGGATGCAAACTGTTGTCATTCATCGATGCATATTCTGGCTTCCACCAGATACCTCTGAACCCGGATGATCAAATAAAAACGGCGTTTATTACCCTGTACGGGGCTTACTGCTATCGCACTATGTCGTTCGGTTTACGTAATGCAGGTGCAACGTACCAAAGATGTATGCAAAAATGTTGCATGACCAAATAGGTCAAAACGTACAAGTATACGTGGATGATGTGGTTATCAAGACCAAGGAAAGCGCAACGCTCCTTGACGACATAAGGCAAACATTCGCAAACTTGAGAAGGTTCCGGATGAAGCTTAACCCGAAAAAATGTACCTTCGGTGTCCCGGCTGGAAAGTTACTCGGATTTCTCGTCTCCAGCCGAGGTATCGAAGTCAATCCAACTAAGATCCGAGCCATCGAACGAATGGAGCTGCCGAAGTGTCTTAACGATGTCCAGAAGTTCACTGGATGCCTGGCGTCGTTGAGTCGGTTTGTATGTCGGTTGGGAGAAAAGGCACTGCCTTTCTACCAACTCATGAAAAAGTCGGATAAATTCGTTTGGACGCCATAGGCCAATGAAGCCTTTGCCCACTTGAAAAAGATGTTGGCCACCGCGCCAGTGTTAGCCTCTCCACTATCAAAGGAGCCAATGTTGCTCTACATGGCCGCAACAAACCGAGTTGTAAGTGCAGTAATCGTAGTGGAACGCAATGAAGAGGGTAAGTCAGTGCAGAGGCCAGTATATTATCTGAGCGAGGTATTGTCTGCCTCAAAACAGAACTACCCGCACTTTCAAAACGTGGCATACGGTGTCTATATGGCGGCAAAGAAGTTAAAGCATTACTTTGAGGAGCACCCCATCAAAGTGATATGTGAGGCTCCCATATCCGAGATAATGGGTAACAAGGATGCGAGTGGCAGGATCGCAAAATGGGCAATTGAACTAGCCCCTTAAGCCTGCTGACGAGAAGCGATCAAGTCTCAGGCTGTGGCGGACTTTTTTGTGGATTGGGCCGAGGTACAATACGAACCACCGCACCAGATCCGAATTACTGGAGGATGCACTTTGACGGGTCAAAAACCAAAACCGGATTAGGCGCCGGGGTCGTGCTTACTGTAGCATCCCAATTGTCTAACAATTGTAATGCTACTTGGTCTAGTAATATAATGGCTACTTCAAATATATAATTGTTGCATCATCATTATATCATGCTCATGTCATCATGCCACCTTGCATTTGAGCATCATATAAAACCCTTTTCCATTTGGTTCTTATCTCATATGCATTATTAATTGTATTTGCCTCTTTATATTGTAGTTGCTTCTTGATATATTGTTTAAATGCCAAAGTTGAGTTGGGGGCATATCTCTTCTTAACTCCACCACCTTTCTTTCACCACCTTATAATTCCACCATCCAACTAAATGTGAGATTTGCACCTTATTTGGGTTTTGCCTCTAGCTCATGTGGGTTGGGATGGATCCAATTCTTTTCCACATGCTCTCATCTTGGCATCATGATGTTTTCACATTAGTGATATATGAGAGCCACATGGCCACCTTTGCATGCCTTGTGGGTGGAACCCTTTTTCCTAGCTTCCATATGGATTATTATGGGTTTATGCTCATGTTGGGATAATTTGGGGACTATTAAGCATCTAGTGGTATATACACACTAGCAAGTCCCAATTTTTCCCAAACATGGCCATCTCCAACTACTCCACATGGGGCATCCTTTCATTTCTTTTGCTTGGCTTTATTCCACCTTTGGAAATGTAAATGAACAATGCCATGCTTAATATTATTGTTTTCACAAGAATCAACATGGTATTAAATATTTTGCATGGGCCATGCAAGAACCACCTTTTACTTGTCCTTTGGATTTTATTTGAATTTTGAGTGAATCTAAACCACACACATTCCTCTCTCTCTTTTTCCACATGCTCTTGCTTGATCTATGTTTGGAGCATGCTAGCTCTAAAACCCTAGATCTCACCCTCCCTCTCTTTTCTTAGCTTGATCTAGTTGGAGCTTGGCATGTGCTTGGCTTGATATTGGACCCTAGCTACCATACCACTCATCTCTCTTACCTCACCTCTCTAAACCCACACCCCATCTAAACCAAACCCTAAGTACCCACCCCATCTCTCTCTCTCTCGGCCTCTCTCTCTCACCTACACTGCCACCTGGCCCACCTAGTCGCCACCCAAACCAAACCCTAACCGAGCCATACCCTCTCCTCCTACCCTAGCTCCAACCCTAGCTACCCAGCCTCCCTCTCTCTCTAGCTCTCTCTCTCCAAGAGGACCCCAGCCCGAGCACCACCTCCCCTGCCCCTCTGGTCCCCACACCGCCACTACCGCCCATCACCACCTGCCCCTGCCCGATCGAGCACGTGAGGAGGAGGAGAGAAAGGTGTGAGCCACCTTTCTCTGCCCCACTCCCCACGGCACCCCTCTCCTCTCCGTCCCTATCTACCACCTCTCGCCTCCCTGCATCCCCAGATCTGCCCAGCGCTCTCTCTCTCTCCTCCACCACCGTCACCCTATCCCGGCCACCGTGGTGTCCACTCGCATCCTAGAACCAGCCGGTGGCGTGGCGCTTGGGTGTCGAGAAGATCACGGACGCTTCTGCGCTGTACAGACGGCAACGAGGAGGAGGCGAACCAGAGCCACCAGATCGACGCCAAGGCCGACGCCAAACCCTAGCCGCCGTCCGCGAGCCACGTCGACGATCGCCAGCTCCCCTGCCCGAACCAACGACGCCAGCACCCTCTCGGTGAGCACACGCCCCTCCTAGACATCTGCGTCGTCGTCATCGTCCCCTGTACGCATCGGACCGCTTGTCGAGCACCCTCGGTGCACCGGCGAAAGGCGCGTCCGCAACCTCCCGCTCCCGTCAAGCCTTAGCTAGGCCCTGCACCACCTCCCGCCAGCTCCCTAGCCCCGTAGTAGCTACCGCCACCGCACACCAAGACGTCCCAGTCGAATCCCCACCTCATGGTCGATCACCGACCGTCTGCGCTGCAGAAGATCCACGATGGCCGCGCCACTTTACCAAAACCCCTGCTGTTTTGCTCGTCGCAACCAAGGCTCCTTAGGACCCCACTGCCAGCTGCCACTGCGAAAAACCCCGGCGTTCCGTTCGCAACCAGCGCCTCCGCTCGGCCCCTGGTAGCCTCACGCCTGTTCACGACGCCTTGGGCCCGAGCGATTAGCCCCACCTGTCATCCTCTAGGCTAGATCCAGCTGCGGTGTAAAAGGATTTCTGCCATTGTGGCATCCGATCAGCGTTGGCCCCACCGTCAGCTCTGTATGCAGCTAAACCGAGTAACAAAAGTATTTTCGCTTTTACATTTTAATTCAAACTTTTTCAAAATTAATTCAAATTCAAATTTAAATCTGTTTTAAAATAACTTTTAATTTATAAACCCAAATAATACAAATAATATATGTTTCGAAATCAGAAAAATGTGAGGAATTCAAATATGCCATTCATAATATATGTTGGACACTTAAAATTTCAAGTTGATTTAAATTACATTAAAATGCCCTTTTTCCTAAATAAATTAATAACTTTTGTTTTATAAGTCCAAATTTAACAAATAATATGTCTAAAATGATTAGCTCGGCGAGACCTTTCTGTTTATGCATTCCTTTATCTGTTTTGCAGCATGCATCATATAAATATAAAGTGAACAGCAACTAATATGAGAATAAAATGGGCCCAAAACTAAATAAAATGATTTATTCTTGTATTCCACACCTCACCCATGCCATGCTACCTTATTGCCATGCAAATTGTGCATCATTCATCATGGCATGATTGTTTGCTTGTCGCATTTTATTCGTATGCTTGCGCATTTTATTTATGTTGGCCCTTGTTTGTTTGGTTCTTCTTCGAATAGACGCTGAGCAGGGGATATATCAAGAGAACCAGGAGCACTACCCAGATCCATCCCTTGCTTCAACTGAGTTGCCAGGCAAGCACTACCACATGCTTGCATACATACAGTACCTATTGCCTCTTTCTTATTCTTGCATCATTGAGTCGCGATTGCATTAATCTGAATCCCAAGTATTGCATAGCCTTTACTTTTAAACCCCACCGAAGCTTGTTCCTCCATCCCATGAGCCATTACTACAGGAGTTTTTTGAGCCATGCGAGTCGTAGAACAGCATGTGTAGGGTATGTGAGCGTCTGATGGATAACGAGGTACCTAAACAACTTAACTTGAGTAGTAATGGGATAACTAATGAAAGTGGCATCGGTGAGCCATAATTGCTATTTGGTTTTTCAGGCTCACTTGTGTCCCGTAGGACCCCGAGTACTTGATTCCTGTTCCTTGAATATTCGCGCTATCCACATCCGGGAGGCCTATGGACCCCCAGCCGAGCTTGATTCATTCTTATTTCTTGGGGCCACAAACTAGTTTGAGGTTTTATTTACTATCCTGCACTTATGCCATGCTTTTCGCTTTATTTAAATTGTGCGAGGATCGCACAATCGCATCTTAGGAAAGCGGAGTGTTTTCGGTGTCGACAAGCCCGACCACATTTTCGGTTCCCAGTCGTTCACAGCCATGGCGCAAACCTTGAGGCCATCTCGAGTCAGCTAACTTCGTGCTATGGTAGCTCAATGGGGTGGCCCCTCAAATATTTCTGAATCTGTGATCGCTTTCGTGAATGCCTCGTCGGGTTTTGATTTGGTTTTCCGAGGTTGATCGAGTGTGTTGCTATTTGTGCACCCTAGGTAAAACTTCTGAAAGCCGTGTCCGCGGTTATGGACGACTTGGAGCACAGTTTCTCGATCATAGACAAGAATAACTAAAGTACCGCTTTTAATTTGACTAGACTAGGTACCTGACTAGTAAATAGTGCAATACTCACGGAATGGATAATAAAACTGCCAACGGATGGGGGGTTGTTCGTCTGCTTCCTCGTCGGTAAGCGAGGAGGAGGATGGATCTGTTAAGATTACCATTATAACTGTTGTTATTAATTCACGGACATCCGTCTATCTCTGGTTAGGCGGATGGTTAGCGAGTTTCTGTAGAATTGTTAGGGTTTATCTTTTGTTGCAATTGCGTCACCCCAGGTTGTGTCCCCTTTAGTGGCATAAAGTCTTGCTGAGTACCCCTAGGGTCTCACACGATAAATTATTGGTTCAGATGAACAAGTACACACGCAAGATGGATACTGGGTGGAAGAGACAGACGATATGGGCAACGATCATTCGGTGTAGAGATTCCGGGAACGGGGATCCGTGAGATCTGTGGGCGGGATGTGCTTATTTATGGGGCATCTTATACCGATTTGCTTCTTATCCGTACTCGGATTTTGTCTTCCGCTTCCGCTTGATACTCTGATGTTTGATGTATGAGGAGATATCCTAAACTATTATATCTATCTAGGATATTTGGATCTTGCCGTATGGCGTTGCTATATTTCCTTTCTTTTTAGATGGAATGGCTCGATGTCTTGTTGTATGGTGGCTTGCATACATACTCATTTGTGTATGTAGTTGATCCCTTCGCCTGCCGATTACGCCGCCCGTTCTTGTCCCGATATTTGGAAATGGTTGGGACGGCCGAAAGGTCTACCTGTGAGTGGCATTTGTGCCCCACCATACTATTTCAACCATTTCCGTTCATCCAGGCTTGTAACTAGGAGCGTAATTCACCGAGGTAGTTACACTTACCTCGCCAAAGAAGGATCAGCTAAAGTACGTATTGCACATCCATTTCGCGGCATCGAACAATGTCGCTGAGTATGAGGCTCTTGTGCATGGGCTCAAAGTGGCAAAGGAGATTGGCATACGTCGGATAATATGCTTCGGCGACTCGGACCTGGTGGTGCAGCAGGTGTCCGGAGTGTGGGGCATCGGATCCAAACATGGCACTATACAAATTTCACGTGCGAAGATATCCGTTACTTGAGGGTGTGAATTTCACCATGTACCCCGGGCGGAAAACGAGGCTGCCGACATGTTGTCGAAGCTCAGATCGACCAGACAGGCAATTCCACCGGGTGTAGCAATGGAACATGTCAGAAAACCATCTATCAGGCCGTCCCTAGGAATCGACTCGATCTATGTCCTGGAGAATACGGAATCTGGAGCTGAGCCCATGGACATTGACATGGGAGGTGATACGCGAGACCGGGGATCGCCAAGAAACCGGACTGCCTCAAGAAACCAGGGACTACCTCGCTGACCTGTGGACTGCTCAGCGTGATCCGGCTGAAGTTATGCCGGTGGATCAGATGGAAATTGATGAGGAGATATTCCCTCCACGAGCCATACCAGCTTGGGTACTGCCTATATTCCAATTCCTGAAAGATGGAACGTTACCCGCTGAGGAGGTGTTAGCCAGGCAAACTCAGAGGAGAGCAAAAGCTTACATAATCATCAATTCCGAGTTATACAAACGGAGTGTAACCAATGTCCTCCAACGATGCGTTGACCCGGAAGAAGGGCTTGACATCCTCCGAGATATACACCAAGGAGAATGCGGGCATCATGCCTCATCCCGAGCCTTGGTGGCAAAGGCATTCTGGCATGGATTCTACTGGCCAAGTGCCTTGGAACAAGCAGAAGATCTGGTGAGAAAATGCAATGGTTGTCAGAGGTACGCCACCAAGACACATATGCCTATGTCGGAACTCAAGACCATACCAATTACGTGGCCATTTGCTGTATGGTGCTTGGATATGGTTGGCCCGTTCAAACCGGCGAGAGGAAACATGACACACATTTTGGTCATGGTGGACAAGTTTACAAAATGGATTGAAGTGAAACCTATAAGAAAATGTGATGGAGCTACGGCCGTGACATTTCTCAAAGACATCATCTTGAGATACGGTTATCCACATAGTATCATAACTGATAATGGAACAAATTTTGCGGAAGGAGCATTTGCGCGCTTCCGCCGAGATAAGAAGATCCGACTCGATGTCGCCTCGGAATTTCACCCGCATCGAGCGGACAAGTGGAAAGATCCAATGGATTAGTATTATCCGGGATAAAACCCGGCTCATTGAGCGCTGCAAAGATCAGCGGGTGCTGGATAGAAGAACTACCAGCCGGTACTATGGAGCTTAAGAACAACTCGAATCGATCAACAGGCTATACACCATTCTTTCGGTATATGGGCGAAGCTGTATTACCGGCCGACATAGAGCATGATTCGCCTAGGGTCACCCAATACGAAGCCAAGTGCAAGAATCCGGCAAAATGATGTTGATCTGCTGAAGAAGCGAGAACTGCATCGCCCCGATCCGCCATATATCAGCAAAATCTCCGACGCTATCATAGCCAGAAAGTGTGCCCCTGAGTCTTCCGGGAAGGCGATCTGGTGCTCCGGTTGGTACAACGTACTACTGGCATGCACAAATTATCCCCCCCATGGGAAGGACCATTCATTGTGAGCAAAGCATTGCACAATGATTCTTACTATCTTATAGATGCAAAGCCACAGGAAAAGAACAAGGCGGACAGGTCCGGAGAGGAATCCAAGCGACCGTGGAATGTAGCACTACTTCGTCCCTTCTACACTTAGCTAAGAAGTGTATGTATCCGAGTCATCTCATATGTCGGTATGTATGTCGGCAATGAGCTTATCAATGAAATAGCAGCGCCTCGAGCAGTAACTCGGGGACTGCCTTAATAATATTTGTCGTAATTTCTTATGCGGTAGCTGGAATGAGTCGTTTTACTTAACACGGATTAGTAATGTGTGAGCACCAAAAACCCAACCCTTCGACTTGCTGCTGTCCAACAAGAATTGGCTTCATGGCAAGCAAGGGAACAAGTTTGGAATTGCGTAGCACATGAAAAACGACTAAGGAAACAAATTTATTCGAGCTAACGTTTGTTTTTTCGGACTAACCCCGTATTTATTTTCAAATTATTATGCTGAATTATTTTGAGCCAAGCCTCAAAGTTTCTAAGTAATTTTAAGACAATTTTTGAAGCTTGGATTCGTAAGTCGTAAAACCGAATCAAGGTAGACACGGACCGAGCCAAAGAATTGGACGAACAAGAAAATGAAACTCGGGGACTACGCCCAAGTTAATCCGGCATAAAAACGTAGTAGCAAAATATCACATATCCGGCATACAATTGCACCCGGCATACCAGGGATCTGATAAATTTTCAAGTTTCTTTAGAACTAAGGAGCAACAGGAGGAGCAGGTTCGACGTCGTCATCGATGTCTTCAATATCTGAAGCATCATCTTCTCCGTCCTCATCCGACCCATTTTCAATATTCTCATTTTGCTCATCCCCAGCGGATTCCAGGAAGCTCGTCCCTTCAATCCAGTCATGAATAGGAGAATATTCAACGAGGCTGTAGGCGCAAGCCTGGCGCCGAGCTACCCACTCCGGATCATCGGTCCATCTAGATCCGGTGCGCCGGCGTGTGAGGAGGCTGAGGTCGATCTTCTCGTACCATGTGAGAATATGGTGAAGGATGGTGTCAGCTGCAGCGCGACCAGCAGATTCTCTCCAGAGGTCAAGCTGGGTCTCAACTTCCATTAATTTCTCGACGAGGGTTGCGATGGTCTCCGGGCTACTCTCTCCGGGCCAGAACGTATTGAAGATGCGCACTACAACATCGAGGATATCCTTGCCATAGTTTTTGATGATCTCCACGCGAGAGGACAAGGTGACCAATAGGTCCTCCATGTCCAAGGGAATGTTCTCACCATCAGGAGCAATGGGGGTACCCCTCTCTCGGTGAAACTTGGCAACAGCAGCGCTGGCAATCGCAGTACCCTTTGGAAAGTGGTCTAGAAACAAGGGAAAAGAAGAAGGTAAAGAAAGGACATACGAGGTAACCCGGAGAGTTATGTCGGACAGGGGAAAGGAACTTATGAGAAATATGGCTATGGATCCGGGTCAACTCCTTGATGCAGGCACCGCGTCTTTTGCGAAGTTGCTCAAGCTCAGCATTTGCCGACCCAAGCTGGACGTCGGATTCTCTGAGTAGGTCCTGGCCCTTAGAGATCTGGAGAGTAAGGTGCTCACGCTCTTCGGTGAAGTTCTGGCCAACTTTTTGGAGTTCGTTTTTGTGTTGGGCCTTCATCTTCTCCATCTCAGCCTTGAGCTTGTCTATCTCATCGTCCTTGGTCCGGAGGAGGGCAAGCTCATCATTCTTCTTCTTCAGCTCGGCCTGATGCTGCCCTGCTTGTTCGAGAAAATGCAGCATCATATCAGGCACGGGCACACTATCCTCAAGCGATGCTGAAATAGTATGTTGACCTGGCAAAGCCGAGGAGTGCATGTTTGCCGATCCAAGGAGAAGAAGAAATTGAAAACACAACAAGGCCGGACAAAAGAGGACCTACCCCGGATTTCCTCCAAGTTTTCCGCATAATTTTGTTCTCAGCCTCCACCCCAGCTGCAAAAACCGAATGAGGAGATTAGTCCGGCGGAAACAAGTGAATAAAAGCGTAGAGGTGCCGAGGGAGAAAATTACCTCTCTTTTCATGTTCTGCACCAAGTGCAACATGTTTTGCGCGCAGGATCTTGTGGGTATCAAGCAGGCGTTGGAATTTGGCGCTCCGGCGATTGGTAGTTACCTGAAAAAGTACAGAAGTGTAAAATTAGCTTGGCGCATATTTGAAGTGTACAAGATCCGGGACAAGTGGAACTTAACCCGTCTCTAGGTGTGTGCATATTCGAAGTGTGTAAGATCCGAGCCAAGTGGAACTTAACCCGGCTCTAGGTGTGTGCATATTCGAAGTGTGTAAGATCCGTGCCAAGTGGAACTTAACCCGGCTCTTGGTGTGTGCATATTCGAAGTGTGTAAGATTCGGGCCAAGTGGAACTTAACCCGGCTCTAGGTGTGTACATATTTGAAGTGTGCAAGATCCGGGCCAAGTGGAACTTAACCCGGCTCTAGGTGTGTGCATATTCGAAGTGTGCGAGATCCGGGCCAAGTGGAACTTAACCCGGCTCTAGGTGTGTGCATATTTGAAGTTTACATGCAGCTATGTTAGTTTTCTAATGAGCATCCGGCCGAGTAACAAGCTACTCCACCGGAGGCTCGGGGACTAATGGTTATTATCTACAGCATGTAAAGGAGCAACGACATACCTCCATCATTCGTCCCGCGAGGTTAATTGCCTTGGCGGCAGTATTCATCTGGGCAGAAAATTCTGCGGGGCCGAACTTTTCCGGGAGATCGTCGTTGTAGACGAACTCCGCCTTGTTCCAGTTCATGACGAACTCGATAAGGCTCGGAGGGTACCGTTCGCCAGTGGGCATGTGGGGTGCCACCAAGCCCTTCACATGAGCTTCCTTCCTCTCAATTAGGGCAGGAGCTGGGCTGGTGTGCAGAACCATCTGCTGCACATCTATTGGCTCGGCAGGAACATCCGTCGCTGCTGGTGATTTATTCGGAAGCATCGACGACAAGGTTCGCTGCCCGGCCTCGACGGATGTAGACTTGGCGGTATCCGGAGCTTTCTTGCCTTTAACTTGCTGGGAAGAAGTAACCACGGTGGATTTCCCTTTGGAGGTTGCTGGAATGGTTCCTCGCCGAGGCTAGGATGACTCGGAAGAGGGAGAAGAACTTGACACTGGAGCTGCTGTGGGTTTCCTGGCTGCCGGGACAGGTGCTGGCTCGGAAGCTAGTACTGGAGCTGCTGCTGGTGCTGGTGTAGCGGTAGACTTGGTGGTTGCTGGTTGCGGCAATGCCGAAGTGGTGGACGTCGTTGCCTCGGCCAAACCGACCCCTCCCGCTCCGAGGTCGCGTTCCTCTTGATGAGGTACTGCGGAACCCAGAGTAGCCGCAGAGCCCTCCGAAATAGGGCTCAGCGGGCGTGACTCGTCGTCACGAGGAGGGGAAGGACCAGACCGAAGGGGAGAATAGATGCTCGATCCGCTCTGAGGGACCTCCACAGGCGGCCTGAAAAAGAGAATAAGGTCAGGTGTGAAATTACCGCGATGCAAGGAAAAGTGAGTTACACAATGAGAAATGACTTACGCATCCGAGGTCTCGGCCTCCTTGGGTTTCCGGGCCCTCCGTGCCGGGGCTTTGCCTGCCCGCTTGGAGGCAGTCTTGTCTCCGGCCTTCTTTTGCCTTTTTGTGGGCTGAGAAGGTTCGGAGGAAGAACTTGACGCGGATCCGCGCTTCTTCTTCGACGCCACCAGAACCGGCTCTCCCGTGGCAAGTGGAGGATCCTCGTGGATATGCCCACCGGGGTTAGCTGATGCCAGAAAGGCAAAAGAAAGAGGGACAGCCTCAACGGGTTCAATCACGTCGATATCTGAGTCATCCTCATCATTGGGCCAATCTCTAAGAGAAGAGAATTTACCGCTGGGACGTTTGGTGGTGTCGGTCATAGGAAGGAACATCTCCTGGTCCGGCTCCTCCTCATCCGGGATCTCTCGGTCCGGCGCCCACTTAAGGGTCGGATCCGTGCCATCCTCAAGAGTTTGCTGAAGAAACATCTGAGAAAAAGCACAAAGAGCAGAGTCAAAAATATGACAAAAACCGACACATACTTGATCCAAAATAAGTTTACCCCGTGAAGCTTACCGCGGGAGGGAGCCTATCACGGCAGTAGTGCTCGATTCCCCATGTCCATTCGGCGGAGAAATCCTTGTGGGTAGTGAAAAGAGCCTTGACCCGGCGAAAGATCTCGGTGTTGCTCAATTCAAAGGAGGAGGTTCGGTTGGGGTCGCGTCCGAAGCTCATGTGGCACAACTTGTGGGAGCGTTGCTGGAGAGGAGAGATTCGGTTGCGCATGAACGTGATCATAGCATCCTCGTTTCACAATCTGAGCTACTTCAGCTCCGCGAACCTCTTGTTAACTTGGTTGGCCAGAGCGGTAGGCTTCTTGGGGACTTCCTCCCAGAAATCCGTGTCAGGTAGGCCCGGTGCGTAGGGCAGCAACCGAATCAAATCTTCGGTACCCTCGTTCCGGACGTAGAAGAAGGTCCGGGCCCATCCTTTACAGGAGTCAAGCCCGGTGACCCGGGGAAGATTGAAAATCTCCGGGGCGAGATGGAGGCAGCTCCAAACTGGGTGAGCTGCTTATCCTCCGACTCAATGTGGATATTGGGGACAACGTTGCGACGGAGGCCGAAGAACCGGATCCACCGCTCCTTCATGGGCCATAGTCCGGTGTAGCCCTCGATCATAGAGACAATGGCGGAAAGAGAGGTGATGGCGTTTGCTGGGAGATGGTGCGGCTGCAGGTGATACGTCCTAACCCAATCCCGGAAGAAGTCGCTCACCGGGAGACCAAATCCTCGTTGGAAATGGGATAGGAATACAACGAACTCACCCGGATTGGGTGAGGGGGCCAGTTCCGAGGAGGGGAGACGAGCGACGACACCGACGGGAATACGCCTGGTCCGGTAGAGCCAGTCAATGTCGTCTTGACAGACCCACGAACCGGCCCACGCGCCGCGGTCCGCCGCGCCGGTGTCCTCCTCCATCTCCTGCTTGGAGACGACGAGCTCCTCCTCTGTCATTTTGTATCCGCTATCCTCGCTGGAGCTAGCGGCGGCGGGGATCTGTGGTCGAGATTGACGAGGACCCGTGGCTAAGCGGTTGCGTAGCGGTGGCTGCGGTGTGGAGGCACGAGGAGGTGCGGCGGTGGCGTTGCTGCTGGAAAGCACCGGCGGCAGCGTGGTCGCAGGGAAGACGAAGGAGAAAACGCAACAGGCAAAGGGGCGCGGAGATGGAAAAATGCTAAGTGACGCGCCCCTCCCCTATTTAACCACCCCCAGTGATCGATGAGTGGGATCGCGCTGCGCCGACGAGCCACACGCTGTGGCCGTGTATCACCAGCATCAACCAACCAGAGAAAGGCCACACAGGGGGCCACAGAGTAGATGTGATCCCATGACGCGACGTGCTGCTGCGGTAAATGAGGAGGCAGGCATGACGTGACCCACGCATGGCCCGACAATTCTTGCGGCGATTCGTGCGGGCCCTTAAAATAAGACAAGGTAATGATTAGCCTCCACGTGGGTTGGCGTATGAGAGAAGGAAACGGGGACCGGATCAAACCATGATAACCATGGGATCCAAGCCAAAGTGGTGACCCGGCCGGCAAGTGAAAACTTGGAACGTGCGAAGGGAACGTAAATCCATATAATCCGAGATAAGGAGCTAACCCGGAATTAAACGTTTGAGGCTCGGACTTAAATGAACCTGATGTGGCCTTAGCGGCCGAGGCAGCTAAGACCGCACCAGCTTCGGGGACTAATGTTGGGGGGATACCCCCGGGTAGGGTCACTCCGGGGTATAACGGCCGAGTTAGCCGAGGTCCGGCAAGGTCAAAGCGGATGCTGTCCAGGTCACCTCAAGGCAGTCCGAATCACGGAGTAACCCGGACCAGGGGGGTCGCCTAACATTGTCTCATCCGACTTAAGGAGTAAGTCAGGATTGCTTGTCTAACTTATATGCAGGAACAGGTGTGGCCGGATCTACTATGATCCGGATCCTCACTTAGCTTCTGGGAGAAGGAAGGAATCTCTCTAGTCAAAAAAGAAGGTCCGGTACATACTGCATGAGCGAATAAAGCAAGGGCAGGACCACCGGGTCATGGCCGACAAGGGTGACGACGCTCACGTCGGCTGACGCAGGCGCCGCAGAGGCTACGTCGCTAAAGCATGTATGACACGAGGGAAAAGCAACCCGGTCGGGTTACCACTTTGGGAGGGGGCATATTCTTAGGAATATGCCTCCACGTATGCCCTAGGCCAGGACCGAACCACCTCTATATAAGGGGGGTTAGGGTTCTGGTAGAAGGGGTTGGCAGAATTCTAGTTGGTTGAGCTCAAGTTGTTTTGGTGATTCCTTAGGGCTAGGAGATCTAGGCAAGAGTAAGAGAGCACCTTCTTCCTCCTCTCGCCAATACAGCTCAAGGAGCACTTGTAATCTTGAAGAGATAGCAATACAAACTTATATGTGGAGAATCACTCTACTATCCCTCCCTGGATTCCCCTAGCGCATATTAGTCCCCACCTTTAGCCTATCCATGGCATCTGCCGTGACACCACCACAACAGTATTATCCGAGATAAAACCCCGGCTCATTGAGCCGCTGCAAAGATCAGCGGGGTGCTGGATAGAAGAACTACCAGCGGTACTATGGAGCTTAAGAACAACTCCGAATCGATCAACAGGCTATACGCCATTTTTTCTGGTATATGGGGCAGAAGCTGTATTACCAGCCAACATAGAGCATGATTCGCCTAGGGTCACCCAATACACAGAAGCCGAAGTGCAAGAATCCCGGCAAAATGATGTTGATCTCATTGGAAGAAGCGAGAGAACTGCATCCGGATCCGCCATATATCGCAAAATCTCGATGCTATCATAGCGGAAAGTGTGCCCCAGTCTTCGGGAAGGCGATCTGGTGCCGGTTGGTACAACGTACTCTTGGCATGCATAAATTATCCCCCATGGAAGGCCGTTCATTGTGAGCAAAGCATTGCACAATGATTCTTACTATCTTATAGATGCAAAGCCACAGAAAAGAACAAGGCGACAGTCCGAGAGGAATCCAAGCGACCGTGGAATGTAGCACTACTTCGTCCCTTCTACACTTAGCTAAGAAGTGTATGTATCCGAGTCTTCTCATATGTCGGTATGTATGTCGGCAATGAGCTTATCAATGAAATAGCAGTGCCTCGAGCAGTAACTCGGGGACTGCCTTAATAATGTTTGTCGTAATTTCTTATGTGGTAGCTGGAATGAGTCGTTTTACTAACCCGGATTAGTAATGTGTGAGCACCAAAAACCCAACCCTTCGACTTGCTGCTGTCCAACAAGAATTGGCTTCATGGCAAGCAAGGGAACAAGTTTGGAATTGCGTAGCACATGAAAAACGACTAAGGAAACGAATTTATTCGAGCTAACGTTTGATTTTCGGACTAACCCTGTACTTATTTTCAAGTTATTATGCTGAATTGTTTTGAGCCAAGCCTCAAAGTTTCTAAGTATTGTTAAGACAATTTTTGAAGCTCAGATTCGTAAGTCATAAAACCGAATCAAGGTAGACACGGACCGAGCCAAAGAATTGGACGAACAAGAAAATGAAACTCGGGGACTACGCCCAAGTTAATCCGGCATAAAAACATAGTAGCAAAATATCACATATCTAGCATACAATTGCACCCGGCATACCGGGGATCTGATAAATTTTCAAGTTTTTTAGAACTAAGGAGCAGCGGGAGGAGCAGATTCGTCATCGTCGTCGATGTCTTCAATATCTGAAGCATCATCTTCCCCGTCCTCATCCGACCCATCTTCAATATTCTCATTTTGCTCGTCCCCAGTGGATTCCAGGAAGCTCGGCCCTTCAATCCAGTCATGAATAGGAGAATATTCAACGAGGCTGTAGGCGCAGGCCTGGCGCCGAGCTACCCACTCCGGGTCATCGGTCCATCTGGATCCGGTGCGCCGGCGTGTGAGGAGGCTGAGGTCGATCTTCTCGTACCATGTGAGAATATGATGAAGGATGGTGTCAGCTGTAGCGTGACCAGCAGATTCTCTCCAGAGGTCAAGCTGGGTCTCAACTTCCATTAATTTCTCGATGAGAGTTGCGATGGTCTCCGGGCTACTCTCTCCGGGCCAGAACGTATTGAAGATGCACACTGCAACGTCGAGGATATCCTTGCCGTAATTCTTGATGGTCTCCACGCGAGAGGACAAGCTGACCAATAGGTCCTCCATGTCCAAGGGAATGTTCTCACCATCAGGAGCAATGGGGGTACCCCTCTCTCGGCGAAACTTGGCAACAGCAGCGCTGGCAATCGCAGTACCCTCCGGAAAGTGGTCTGGAAACGAGGCAAAAGACGAAAGTAAAGGAAAGACACATGAGGTAACCCGGAGAGTTATGTCGGACAAGGGAAAGGAACTTACGAGAAATATGGCTATAGATCCGGGTCAACTCCTTGATGCAGGCATCGTGTCTTTTGCGAAGTTGCTCAAGCTCAGCGTTTGCCGACCCAAGCTGGACGTCAGATTCTTTGAGTAGGTACTGGCCCTTAGAGATCTGGAGAGTAAGGCGCTCACGCTCTTCGGTGAAGTTCTGGCCAACTTTTTGTAGCTCGGTTTTGTGTTGGGCCTTCATCTTCTCCATCTTAGCCTTGAGCTTGGCTATCTCATCATACTTGGTCCGGAGGAGGGCAAGCTCATCATTCTTCTTCTTCAGCTCAGCTTGATGTTGCCTTGCTTGTTCGAGAAAATGCAGCATCATATCAGGCACCAGCACACTATCCTCAAGCGATGCTAAAATAGTATGTTGACCCGGCAAAGCCGAGTAGTGAATGTTTGCCGAGCCAAGGAGAATAAGGAATGGAAAACACAACAAGGTCGGACAAAAAAGGACATACCTCGGATTTCCTCCAAGTTCTTCCGCATAATTTTGTTCTCAGCCTCCACCCCAGCTGCAAAAACCGAATGAGGAGATTAGTCCGGCGGAAACAAGTAAGGAAAAACGGAGAGGTGCCGAGGGAGAAAATTACCTCCCTTTTCATGTTCTGCACCAAGTGCAACATGTTTCGCGCGTAGGATCTTGTGGGTATCAAGCAGGCGTTGAAATTCGGCGCTCCGGCGATTGGTAGTTACCTGAAAGAAGTACAGAAGTGTAAGATTAGCTTGGTGCATATTCGAAGTGTACAAGATCCAGTCCAAGTGGAACTTAACCCGGCTCTAGGTGTGTGCATATTCGAAGTGTACAAGATCCGGGACAAGTGGAACTTAACCTGGCTCTAGGTGTGTGCATATTCGAAGTGTGTAAGATCCGGGCCAAGTGGAACTTAACCCGGCTCTAGGTGTGTGCATATTCGAAGTGTACAAGATCCGGGCCAAGTGGAACTTAACCCGGCTCTAGGTGTGTGCATATTTGAAGTTTACATGCAGCTATGATTAGTTTTCTAAAGAGCATCTGGCCGAGTAACAAGCTACTCCACCGGAGGCTCGGGGACTAATGGTTATTATCTACAGCATGTAAAGGACTTTTCCCAAACCCGGCTATTATCTACGTTGGTTTTGAAGTTTACATACCTCCATCATTCGCCCCGCGAGTTTAATTGCCTTGGCGGCAGTATTCATCTGGGCAGAAAATTCTGCGGGGCCGAACTTTTCCGGGAGATCGTCGTTGTAGACGAACTCCGCCTTATTCCAGTTCATGACGAACTCGATAAGGCTCGGAGGGTACCGTTCGCCAGTGGGCATGTGGGGTGCCACCAAGCCCTTCGCATGAGCTTCCTTCCTCTCAATTAGGGCAAGAGCGGGGCTGGTGTGCAGAACCATCTGCTGCGCATCGGTTGGCTCGGCAGGAAGATTCTTCACTGCTGGTGATTTCTTCGGAAGCATCGACGACAGGGTTCGCTGCCCGGCCTCGATGGATGCAGATTTGGTAGTATCCGGGGCCTTCTTGCCTTTAACTTGCTCGGAAGAAGTAACTGCGGTGGACTTCCCTTTATACGCTGCTGGAATAGTTCCTCGCCGAGGCTGAGATGACTCGGACAAGGCGGAAGAACTTGGCACTGGAGCTGCTATGGGTTTCCTTGGTGCCAGGACAGGTGCTGGCTCGGTAGCTGGAACTGGAGCTGCTGCTGGTGCTGGTGCTGGTGTTGCAGTAGACTCGGTGGTTGCTGGTTGCGGCAATGCCGAAGTGGTGGACACCGTCGCCTCGGCCGAACCGACCCCTCCCGCTCCGAGGTCGTGTTCCTCTCGATGAGGTACTGCGGAACCCGGAGCAGCCGCAGAGCCCTCCGGAATAGGGCTCAGCGGGCGTGACTCGTCGTCACGAGGAGGAGAAGGGCCGGACCGAAGGGGAGAAGAGATGCTCGATCCGCTCTAAGGGACCTCCACAGGAGGCCTGCAAAAGAGAATAATGTCAGGAGTGAAATTACCCCGATGCAAGGAAAAGTGAGTTGCGCAGTGAAAAATGACTTACGCATCCGAGGTCTCGGCCTCCTTGGGTTTCCGGGCCCTCCGTGCCGGGGCTTTGCCTGCCCGCTTGGAGGCAGTCTTGTCTCCGGCCTTCTTTTGCCTTTTTGTGGGCTGAGAAGGTTCGGAGGAAGAACTTGATGCGGATCCGCGCTTCTTCTTCGACGCCACCGGAACCATCTCGCCCGTGGCAAGTGGAGGATCCTCGTGGATATGCCCACCGGGGTTAGCTGATGCCGGAAAGGCAAAAGAAAGAGGGACAGCCTCAACAGGTTCAATCACGTCGATATCCGAGTCATCCTCATCATCGGGCCAATCTCTAAGAGAAGAGAATTTACCGCTGGGACGTTTGGTGGCGTCGGTCATAGGGAGGAACATCTCCTGGTCCGGCTCCTCCTCATCCGGGATCTCTCGGTCTGGCGCCCACTTAAGGGTCGGATCCGTGCCATCCTCGAGAGTTTGCCGAAGAAACAGCTGAGAAAAAGCACAAAGAGCAGAGTCAAAAATATGACAAAAACCGACACATACTTGATCCGAAATAAGTTTACCCTGCGAAGCTTACCGCGGGAGGGAGCTTGTTAGGGCAGTAATGCTCGAGTCCCCACGTCCATTCGGCGGAGAAATCCTTGTGGGTAGTGAAAAGAGCCTTGACCCGGTGAAAGATCTCGGTGTTGCTCAATTCAAAGGAGGAGGTTCGGTTGGGGTCGCGTCCGAAGCTCATGTCGCACAACTTGTGGGAGCGCTGCTGGAGGGGAGAGATTCGGTTGCGCACGGACGTGATCATAGCATCCTCGTTGCGCAATCCGAGCTTCTTCAGCTCCGTGAACCTTTTGTTAACTTGGTTGGCCAGAGCTGTAGGCTTCTTGGGGACCTCCTCCCAGAAATCCATGTCAGGTGGGCCCGGAGCGTAGGGAAGCAACCGAATCAAGTCTTCGGTACCCTTGTTCCGGACGTAGAAGAAGGTCCGGGCCCATCCTTTGCAGGAGTCAAGCCCGGTGACCCAGGGAAAAATTGAAAATCTCCGGGGCGAGATGGAGGCAGCTCCGCACTGGGTGAGCTGCTTGTCCTCTGACTCAACGTGGATATTGGGGACGACGTTGCGACGGAGGCCGAAGAACCGGATCCACAACTCCTTCGTGGGCCATAGTCCGGTGTAGCCCTCGATCGTAGAGGCAAAGGCGGAAACGGAGGTGATTGCGTTTGCTGAGAGATGGTGCGGCTGCAGGTGGTATGTCCTAACCCAATCCCGGAAGAAATCGCTCACCGGGAGACCAAATCCCCGTTGGAAATGGGATAGGAATACAACGAACTCACCCGGATTGGGTGAGGGGGCCAGTTCCGAGGAGGGGAGACGAGCGGTGACGCCGGCGGGAATGCGCCTGGTCCGGTAGAGCCAGTCAAGATCATCTTGACAGACCCATGACCCGGCCCACCACGCCAGCGTCCTCTTCCATCTCCTGCTCGGCGACGACGAGCTCCTCCTCCGTCATTTCGTATCCGCTATCCTCGCTGGAGCTAGCGGCGGCGGGGATCTGTGGTCTAGATTGACGAGGACCCGTGGCTAAGCAGTTGCGCAGCGGTGGCTGTGGTGCGGAGGCACGGGGAGGTGCGGCGGCGGCGTTGCTGCTGGAAAGCACCGGCGGCGGCGTGGTCGCAGGGAAGACGAAGGAGAAACCGCAATGGGCGAAGGGGCACAGAGGTGAAAAAACGCTAAGGGACGCGCCCCTCCCCTATTTAACTGCCCCCAGTGATTGATGAGTGGGATCGCGCTGCGCCGGCGAGCCACATGGTGTGGCCGTGTATCACCGGCATCAGCCAATCAGAGAAAAGCCACACAGGGGGCCACAGAGTAGATGAGATCCCATGACGCGACGTGCTGTTGCGGTAAACGAGGAGACAGGCATGACGTGACCCGCGCATAGTGAAACTGACAATTACTGCGGCGGTTACTATGCAGGCCCTTAAAATAAGACAAGGTAATGATTAGCCTCAGCGTGGGTTGGCGTATGAGAGAAGGAAACGGGGCCCAGATCAAACCATGATAACCATGGGATCTGAGCCAAAGTGGTGACCCGGCCGGCAAGTGAAAACTTGGAACGTGCAAAGGGAACGTAAATCCTTATAATCCGAGATAAGGAGCCAACTCGAAATTAAACGTCCAAGGCTCGAACATAAATAAACCTGGTGTGGCCTTAGCGGCCGAGGCAGCTAAGACCGCACCAGCTTCGGGGACTAATGTTAGGGGGATACCCCCGAGTAGGGTCACTCCGGGGTATAAGGGCCGAGTTAGCTGAGGTTCGGCAAGGTCAAAGCGGATGCTGGCCGAGTCACCTCAAGGCAGGCCGGATCACGGAGTAACCCGGACTAGGGGGGTCGCCTAATGTTGTCTCATCCGACTTAAGGAGTAAGTCGGAAATGCTTGTCTAACTTATATGCAGGAACAGGTGTAGCCGGATCTACTATGACCGGATCCTCGCTTAGCTTCTAGGAGAAGGAAGGAATCTCTCTGGTCAAAAAAGAAGGTCCGGTACGTACTGGATGAGCGAATAAAGCAAGGGCAGGACCACCGGGTCATGGCCAACAAGGGTGACGACGCTCACGTCGGCTGACGCAGGCGCCGCAGAGGCTATGTCGCTAAAGCATGTGTGACGTGGGGGAAAAGCAACCCGGTCGGGTTACCACTTTGGGAGGGGGCATATTCTTAGGAATATGCCTCCACGTATGCCCTAGGCCAGGACCGAACCTCCTCTATATAAGGGGGGTTAGGGTTCTGGTAGAGGGTTTTTTGGGTTGGCAGAATTCTAGTTGGTTGAGCACTAGTTGGTTTGGTGATCCCTTAGGGCTAGTAGATCTAGGCAAGAGTAAGAGAGCTCCTTCTTCCTCCTCTCGCCAATACAGCTCGAGGAGCACTTGTAATCTTGAAGATATAGCAATACAAACTTTTGTGTGGAGAATCACTCTACTATCCCTCCCTGGATTCCCCTAGCGCATATTAGTCCCCACCTTTAGCCTATCCGTGGCATCTGCCGTGACACCACCACGACAAGGTCAAGAAATTCTCTACATTGAGTATTAATACCGTGGTAAAATAAATGGCAAATAGTTGATTCAGAACAGCCGTGATTAGGAATACTATTGATCATTCCAAAGAATCTTTCCCAGGCTTGTGGGTAGTTTTCTCCCACATTCTGACTAAAGTTGCCTATATTCTTTCTTAGTTCAGTTACCTTTTTAAAAGGATTAAACCTGTTTATGAATTTAACAATGCAGTTTTCCCAACATTTAATGTAATGGCGAGGGAGAGAATATAACCAGTCTAGAGCTTTACCTTTAAGAGACCAACGAAATAATTTTAGACGAGAAAAGTCTCTTGGCAAACCTTTTGGTCCAAGCGATGTTATCACATCGTCGAACTCTCTAATATGTCTTCCTGGGTCTTCATCTTCCCTTCCACTAAAAGCTTTCTCCTGTAAATTTTTAATAATTCCACCATCAAATCGATATTCTCTAACTCCAGGATTAGGAAACTCTAATGGTTGTTTAAGAAATTCAGAACTTGGAGAACTATATTCCCTGAGAGTTTTCTCAGGTTTCATAGGAGTTGTCCTGTAAATAGACATGATTTCCATAATATCACTCAGGTTTTCAACTTCAACTTTATTTGATCTTAAAAGTTTTTCAATAATCTCTTCGCGCCTTTGAGCAGGCACGCTCTCAATATAATCCGGTAGATAGGTCCTACCAGAGCGTGTAGACCCTTTGTCTCCTAGGGAGAACATTTTGTAGTAGCAACACCTGAAATGTCAAAAGACAAACATTTAGCGCTTAGATCCCAGGCAATGGTGCCAGAAAATAGCTTGATGTCTGCAAGTGCACAGATCGTTTGTAGCTAGTTCCGAAGTATAGACATCGATCCCACAGGGAGCCCAAAGGTAAGTGTTTATAGATGAAGTCTCTGTCACACCCGAAGTTGTCACATGTCTTCGAGTGAATTGACTGCAAGTGTTGAAATGAGAATGGGTTTTGATTAAATGAGATGTATTTAAATAGAACTAAAAATGTAAACTTTAGAAATATAAAGCATAAAAGTAAAGAATGACTTGGTTGTTTGTTGTTTCCTGCAGATGGCAAAAGAAGGCGCACGGAGATTCAGTTCATGGTGATAGTGACTGTGCCAGGTGGATGAATGATAAATGTAACAATTATAATCTTATAAATATATGTGTAGGCGAGCAACCCATAATTAGTCGGAACTCCTCTTGTAGATTTCATCCCAACTTCAATAATCCTACTATCCTGTTACCAAAACCATGGTCAGACACTAGATGATTAAGACCCTTCAGGTCGCTTAGCGATTAAGCTCCTTGGATCGGACTAATGCAATAAGCACACTGGTTCCTTGTTATCCTTGAGTCTACTAGTTTTCCATTGATATCCCCGTGTCACCCGAGGGTCGTTGGTCCACTAGCAAACAAGATCTTATCTATGTAGAACAAATCATCATGTTGTCTGGGCCCTTAATTGGACAACAAGCATTAGGCATCCCACAAATAGTCAAGCACACATAATATAGTAAGTAGAATCAATCACAAACTAATGGAAAATATATGAAGGCACATCACATCTAACGAATCCCCTACATCTCCCACGCCCAAGGGAATTACTCACACATGAGAGAAGAACGGATCATCAATATAATCAAATAAAGGGAATTTATCTTTGTATTACCGTAGAGATCCACAATAAGAATAGAAAAATATCCAACACGATTCAAGATGGAAAGAAACAATCTCAAACCCTAGTCTTGCAAGGTGGAGATACCTCTCTCTCTAAAGTACAAGTAGTGGCTATCGAGGTGTATTGGGTAGGAGGTTGAAGATCGTGGAGAGAGATGAAGAACGTCTTCTCCTTCTTCTCCAGATCTCTTATTTCTCCCTTCTAGATGGTGTGGTGGCTGCTGCATTGTGTTTTCGTCCCTGGTCCCTTCACAGAAGTTGTCCCTTTTGACAAGACAGAGGCGGCGGAAACTATACGGCCGGAAAAATATTCCCGCTGTATAGTTGCTCGTTAAAGCTTCTGTGAGCTCCCCTCGAGTGCTTCCAAAGAGAGACTTGCTTGCTTTCTCCTGAATATTGTGTTTCTCTAGTAAAAACCTTCTGTTGATATTCAGAACCTGAAACACACATTAAAAACCAAGTTTTCTTTGCTACCGAAGTATTAGCGTTAGGTAAAGCTAGAAAACGATCAAATCCGGGAGAAAACTATCAATAAAAGCCATAAAAAATGTTTAGAATCTCACATCTATTAGTACCCCTTACGTATCAACTTGGGAAACTGAGGAAACTCACGGAACACTATCCATGCCATGGGATACGTCCTACGGGATTACGTCCCTTAATAGCGCAGTAATTTGATTGATGTCGATTGCTGACTGTTGTGGTTATGAGGATGATGTGAGCATCAGTTGCTGCCTATTTGTCCAAATACGGAGTTCCTCCCGCACATACATAGTTGAGAATGTTCATGATGATAATCTTTGTCTTAGCTCCTTATAATGCTAGTGGTGTATCCGCTACTCCCTGAGAACGCTTTTTTCCTATTGCAGTTCCAATCTCTCTTACATACACGATACTTACTTCCTGTATTCAGTTATTTTACTTTACTTTATTATTGCTCTTATACCTAAAACCCAAAACACCTTTTACATAATACTTGCATTTTTATCTTGTTATTTAGAACTTTATTTAGCATTTCTATCATAATATTTATTTCAAGAATTATTAGACTTTAGACTCCTGCTCCCTATGGGATCAATATATTTATTTCAAAACTAGCTACAAACGATCTGTGCACTTGCAGTCATCAAGCTTTTTTCTGGCGCTGTTGCCGGGGAGCTAAGGGCTGTAGGTCTTTTAGTATTTGCTTATTTATTTTTGTCTTGCTAATTTTTTTTAAGTTACAGGTTTCCACCAACATGATGGAGTTTGAGCATATGACTAGTGCTAACCCACTCAACTTCTTTGGGAAGCCCTATGATATTTATAAAAGAGACAACTCCAATGAGAAGACAAGGGGGTTTGAAATAAATCCTCTACTACTTGGTATTTTACACAAGAAGCAATTTACTGGAGATGAAGAAGATCCTGATCCATATGAGCATATTGCATGTTTCAAAGATATATGTGGCACTTTTCTATTAACGGGATATACCACTCATGAGGTAAGGGTTAATTTTTTTAGTAAGACTTTGACTAGTACAAGTCTCTCATGGTATAGATCTCTACCACCTGAAGCCACTACTACTTGGGATAATATAGCCTGTGAATTTCTAGAAAAATATTATCCATTGTCAAAATCTTTTGGAATCATGCGTCTTATAATGACTTGGAAAAACTGTTTTAATGAAGGACTAGTAAGAGCTTATATCAGATTTAAAGATTTACTACATCTATGTCCGCATCATGATTTACCTGAATGGTATTTATTACATATCTTTTATGGAGGTTTAATTGAACCTAATAAAATTGAATTAGACTCTTTCGTGGAAGGAGCCTTTATGAATCTTCCTATACCTAAATCTTAGGCTTTACTTAATAGAATTCGTGATCATAGAGTTTCATGGAATTTTGGTCTAGGAAGTAAAGGAGGTGTAGAAATAGAACTTGATTGTATTCATGACTATAATAAAAAAAGGCCATATTAAAGAATTATCTAAGGAACTTTATTTGGATTCAGATCTTGTGTTGCAAGTTGTTAAAGCTTTTACAGAACATATCAAAGCTCCAAAAGAAGGTCCGATCAAGTATGATCCACCACCCGAACCTGAGAAGAAAAGAGAAGATAAAGCAACACTGGCCTCCTTAGAACCAATAAATGAGATGCCTTTCCCTAACACTGCACAAAGGCATATTCTTGAATATGAATAGGTCAAAGCAATACATGATAAGAAGGAAGAAGAAAGTATGCCAGAAGTCGTGGAACATCTGGAAGAAACCAAAGATGAAGAGGTAACCAAGGAAGCAATTATGGCTATGTACGCACATTGTAACATAGTTGAACTTGATGAAGAGACTTCCATATTGGTTGAAGGTAAAACAAAGGTAAAAGATGTGGGTAATCCTATTATTCCTTGCATATTTAAAGAAACCTCGCATTACGGTTTATGTGATCTTCGCACCGAAGTTAATGTTATATCTTATGATTTCTACTTAGAAATAAAAGAAAAAATAAAACCGACTGCAATTGAAAATACTGATATGACAATTATGTTATCCAATAAAAATCTTAGAATTACAATGGGAGTAGTTAAAGATGCAACTATCACAATTGGCAATAAAAACTTTCCTATCGATTTTGTAGTTGTTGATATGCCAGCTGACACACTTTTCCCAATATTTGGAAGGAACTTTTTGGGTGATATAGGTGCCTATGTTAATTTCAAGAAGGAGATTGTGACTCTTAAGCTTGGGGGAACGGAAAATAGATTCCAATTTTCCAAATTTAAAGAAAGGCCTCCACAAATACAAGAAGAAGAGGAAGAGAGAAGTACTGAGGAAATGGCGACTCTTTTCTTTAGTAATCAAGAAGAAGAAATAAATGAAGATCCAAATTATGAAGAAATAGTTATGGAGGACAAGTCCCTAGGAGAACTAGAAGATGAATTTGATTCATTTCCCATAATGGGACCTCCAACTGATGAGACTTTTGAAGAGCCAGAAAAGAGAGGGGACGGGGAACTACCACCCCCAGAGTTGAAGACTCTACCAGATAATCTCAAATACAGGTTTCTAGATGATAAAATAAATTTCCTATTATTATCAGTGCTAAAATTTCAGGAGAAGAAGAAGAACTTATGGGGATACTTAAGGAGCATCGCAAGGCCTTTGGGTACTCAATGGATGACTTGAAGGGCATCAGTCCCATGATAGCCATCCATCGAATATTCATGGAGGAAGGTGCTAAACCAGTTGCGGAATTTAATAGAAGATTGAAGCCTGAAATGAAAGAAGTGGTAAGAAAAGAAATTGTACACCTACTAGACACATGTATAATCTATCTTGTTAAAGAAAGTGAATGGGTATGTCTTGTTCATTGTGTCCCTAAGAAGGGCGGTTTTACTATTGTTCCTAATGAAAATAATGAATTGATACCTACTAGAACTATTGTTGGGCATAGGATGTGCATAGACTTCAGAAAAATAAATATAGAAACTAGGAAAGATCACTCTCCTTTACCGTTCATAGATCAAACTTTAGAAAGGTTAGCAAACCATACTCATTTTTGTTACTTGGATAGATACTCTATTTTTTCTCAAATAGCTGTTCATCTTGATGACCAACGTAAAACAACTTTCATTAGTCCTTATGGTTTACATGCTTACCGATGTATGCCTTTTGGTTTATGTAATGCTCCGGCTACTTTTCAAAGAAGCATGACTGCTATTTTTGCGGATTTTATAGAACTTATAATGGAAGTATTTATGGATGACTTTTCTGTCTATGGAACTTCGTTTACTAGTTGCTTGGATAATCTCATGGAACTTTGTTTACTAGTTTCTTGGATAATCTCAAAGAGTTTTGCAGCGTTGTGACGAAACTTATCTTGTTCTAAACTGGGAGAAATGCCATTTTATGGTCAAAGAAGGTATAGTCCTTGGACACAAGGTATCAGGTAAGGGAATTGAAGTTGATAGAGCTAAGGTTGAGGCAATAGAGAGAATGCCACAACCTAGGGATATTAAAGGTATAAGAAGTTTCCTTGGTCATGTGGGTTTTTATAGAAGGTTCATCAGAAATTTCTCTAGAATATCTAAACCTTTGACTAACCTCCTGCAAAAGGGAGTAAGATTTAATTTTGATGATAAATGTCTAGAAGCCTTTAATAAACTAAAAAATGCTTTATCTCATGCTCCCATCATTAAACCACCTATCTGGGATACAACCTTTTACTTAATATGTGAAGCCAGTGATGAAGTTGTAGGACTAACTCTGGGACAACATATTGGTCACAGATTTAATATTATACATCATGCTAGTAGAACTCTATATGGTGCTCAGAAGAATTACCCTAAGGAAGAAAGGGAACTTTTTGCTGTATTTTTCTCTTGTGATAAATTTCATCCTTACATAGTGGATGCAAAGGTAAGAGTTCATACGAATCGTGATGGTTTAAAATAACTCCTTGAGAGGAAATACCATAAGCCAAGATTGATCCGTTGGATTCTTTGACTTCAAGAATTTGAGTTGTAGATTATGCAGAGGCAAGAAATAAAGATGCTAGATGCAGTGTCCATGATTGCCCAGCAAGACACCAATCTTGTTGAGATGAACCTTAGTCCTGGTGATTTTCGTTTATGAGAATTATTCAATGATTTAAGGTCAATTCCTCCAAGAGAGAAGAAGTCTTTGTTGTTGGAGGAACTTTTCATCCCCGAATAAGCAAATGGTAAGTGCAAGGTAAGTGTTCTTACCCAAATAAGTGCTTTGTTTTCACAAATTTTACTTCTAAAATTTTGCCTTCGAATTCCTTGTGTTTTCCTAAAGTTTTAGAGGGTTTTTACCAACTATACGGGCGGAACTATACGACTGGAGAGGAAGCTACCGCCGTATAGTTGGTCGTTAAACTCTCTATATCATCTTTGTGAAATTGCTTTCGATATCTGAGCCTATATGGTCGCAACTATACGACCGGAGCCAAAATTCCGGCCGTATAGTTGGTCGTTAAACTCTCAGATACTTTTGATTTTCGGTGTTTGTATCTATACGATCACAACTACACGACCGGAGCCAAAATTCCGACCGTATAGTTGGTCGTTAAACTGTCAGACACTTATTGTTTGTCTTTTCATTTATTCATCCAAAAAAACATTATTTTCGGTTCCGAGTCATGATTTAATCAACCTGGACTCGAGATATTTGGAAATATCTGCCTGGAACCAACTATATGGCCGGAGCTATACGGGCCGTGCCCGTATAGTTGGTTGTTACGCGGCAGGACTCTTCCAAATCCGTGATTTCTTTCCCTGTTTTGTTAAGATTCTTTTCTTGGACGACAATTTGGTGTTTCTCGCGAGTTTTACCGACCTCTAACCCCCCTTATATACTATCATTGTCTCTCCCTCTAATCATAATTTCCAGGGACCGCTCTAGCAGCCCGTCCATGGAGGACGATGACGAGGAGGTGGAGAGGTTTAGCCCAAGGTACAAGGTTACGTCGAGCCAAGCTACTTGTAACATCCCAAAACTTTAATCCAAGCTTATCAAGATCAAATCATCCAAAAATAGGGTTAACAAAAACTTTTCCAAAATTAAAATGAAAGCATTCATATGTGTATGCATTTAAAATAGGAGTTGTATGAATTGCCATGATTGATTGATCCAATGCTTGTAAAATGTTTCTTAGGTGATTTAAACATCATCTACATCATTCCCAAACTTTTCCTAAAGAAAATCAAATCAAAATGAATTAAAAAGAAGGAATGGTCATTTTGGCAAATTTAACTCTCATGCCTACTTTGGCTATTCCTAGTACTCAATTCTTAACAGAAACAATTCTTGATCTTTGTACCCCTTGCTAGTACACATAATGAGGTACCAAGGCCCACCTTTTGATCTGCTAAAAACATTCTGTTAACTATTTTAAATGACAGTTTAAATTTGAATCTAATGCATATACATAGATCACCCCTATTTCCAAAACCATCTATTTGAGCTCCATTTTCAAAACCCTTGCAACCAGAGACTACCTATCACTAGTGGAGATCACTCAAAATTTTTGAAACCAAAATTCAAAACTTTCTTTCATGCGGCCATTTCATCAAACACTTGGCATGCATAATCTCTACTCTAATCCTAGCTCACTGTTTACTACAGGGTTTTGCCCCCAATTGATCCCCATTTAATCCCCTTGTCCCCTCTTGATCTAACCAGAGCCTAACCAGCCTCTTCCCTACCCCCTAGCTGCACTGCCATGCCATGCCGAGCACCAACTCACCGGCCGACCGTGCACTCGCAGCAGCAGCCCTCTCCAGCCCCTCTCCTCATGTCTAGCAGCTTGCCAGTGGTCCACCTCCACCGCCCAACCAGCCCCAGGCCAGAGACAGAGAGCAGAGCGGCCAGGAACTACCGCGCTCAGAGCCGGTCGAGCATGCCGACCCCGCCCCTAGAGAACACCCTATCCCCGCTCGCACAGACCATCCCTTGGCACCAGCCCGCACCCGTCGCTCCACCTCGACCTAGAGAACACCCCAGACATCCCCGTTCGCCGCCCAAAGCCTCACAGCCACCGCTCGCCGTGGACACCACCGCTTCGGCCGCGCAGAGCGCCACCTTTCCTAGACCGTGTTCCACCGCCCCTACGGCCGCATTAAATTCCTAGAGCACCGCCAGGGAACCGTCCATCGATCGCCACCCCCAGCCATGCCTCTACCCCGCCGTAGCCTTGTCGCCGGAGTCGCCTGCCCATCCCGCTCGGTCTCACCGTCGGGCCTATAAAAGGAGCCCTCCCCAGCCTCTTCTCTCCACACCATTCCACTCCCCTCACCTCTCTGAACCTCACCCACCTCTAGCCGGAGCAAGTGGAGCAGCAGCTCACCGGAATTGGAGCCGGAGCAGCCGCGGCAGGAGGAGAAGGGCGCTGTTGATTGCGACCACCCCAAGCTCTACCACAACCGCGCCTCGCCTTGCCGTCGTCTTCCACGTCATTTGCCCGCCTCACTGACCCCGCTGGAGCCCTGGTACGCCCCAATTAGACCCCCACCGAGCCGCTAGGGTTCGAGCTCGCCGGCGACCTATTCGTCATCGACGACGACCCTCAGCCGTTGATCTCGCTTCTAATCCTATGGCCCTAACGCTGCGTTTCACGTTTTAAGTGTCACGACACAGGACCCCTGTCAGCCGAGCCCATGAGCGCCCATTGGGCCGGCCCATTCCTTTTCCCGCGCTAGCCCATCGATTCAAATCTGGATTTTTCTTTTTTAGTTAAATCTAGTTTCTGTCCCCTAGTTTAAAAATCAATTCAGAGAGTTTTAGAAATCCAAATTGCATGAAACCAATTTTTTCTGAAAGGTATTAAAATGATCCATCCAAGCCCATTAGATTTAATTCAATTAGAGTTATAGATCTCTCCTAATAAAAATAAGAAGACAGAAGCTTTTGCAACTTGCAACATTTTTATAAAATCAACCAAGTTAGCTTTTGAGTTGATTCCAACTCTCAAAAATCACATTTCATCATATCTATCTAACCATGTAATAATATTAAGGTTGACATGCAGTGACTTTGGACTAGTACCAAAATAATGCTATATAGGCATTTCTAGTCACTTTAAATCATTAAATAATAAACTTAAACTAAAGTAATATGGATCCAACCTTTAAATCTCATTCCCACATGTTAGAATATGTGGTGAGGACATGTGTCCACATGATCCCATATTTTGGTGGTGAATATTAAATTTTAGTTAATATTTTAATGAGTAGAAATTACTTTTCCAAAAAAAAGGATGAAACTATTGAAATTAAACTTGTGATGCTTGTGATGATAATAGATCATCAATTGTGTGTTTTAGAATGCTACTTAGCCTAGTTAAGTATTGTTTGGTGATTGTGCACTCCCTATGTATTTATAGACGCTAATGACCGATTAGCTTACGGAGGAGGAGTTCTACCAAGAAGAAGAAGAAAACTTCAACCACTGCACCAACCAAGGCAAGCTATTGTTAGCAAGCTAGAATTAAGCTAGATGAATGAGCAAGGATGCTTTAGGCATGCTTTGATCACACCCCTTTTTAACTATTAGTACCCCAAGCCTTACTTACAAGTTTTACTCCCCTTAGTATGCAAAGTTCCTTACTTATTTTGAAGGTAGCATAAAAAGTATAAAACTTGACCTACTTAGAAACCTTTAGATGTCATTCTATGGCATGAGATTGATCCCATCCTTCCACTTTAGTGAACACTCTTAACTTAATATTTTAGAGTAGATCAAAAACTTGAGTCACTTTAGATGGGAACAAGTGGTGAAAATGAATTGTGAAAACCTTGGAATGATGAATCATTCTATTGAGATGTTTTGACATGTGTTGAGAAACACAACTGGTTTATGATGATGAAAATGATGAGGCATGAGCCTTAACCCTTTTATAAAACTGATGGTTGGATTCGGATGCGATACCATTCCAAATTTACCGTACAACCACATTACCTGAATTGGGTAAGGCTTAGCTGGAAATTTATATGCATTAGTATTAGTTCCCTCACGGGAGAGGTTTGAGCCGAGGCTACCTCTCAATGTTGTCCACCTATGCAGTGCCCAAGATGACTGATGGTCATGGTTGGGAGGCCATGCTCATAGGAGAGGTGCTTGTACTAGGGTGTGTAAAGGGAAGGTTATATTTGATTATCTGCATATTGAGTATGATGATTCAGGGTTATCCCTGACATATGTATCGAATCTTGTGGTGAAAGTGTACCACCTCTGCAGAGTGTCAAACTATTCAAATAGCCGCGTCCGCGGTTATGGACAGTTGGAATGGCCATACTGTTTCGTTGTCAGATGTTTTCTAAATAATTTGAAATGAATGATGAACTTTGACTTAACCACAACAGGGTTGTGTTAATGATAATAGCTTCCCAACTTAAGTGATTCTAGAACTTTACTTTATCTTTCTTTGCTTCTGAACTCAGCTTAAGTTTCCAACTTAACTTGATAGTTAACTTAGATTCAGCACTTTAACTTAGAATTATACTCCTTGTTAGTAGTAGTTTGCGAGTACTTAAAGAGTACTCATGGCTTTTGTCCTTGGCTATTATTATGGACAGACTATGAAGGAGATTATCAAGATGATGGTCAGCAGGACGGCTATGATAACTAGGACTATCTGCCTTCGTCAGCATTGCCTGTGCCCCTGAAGATGGACCCCACCGCTACACTATCTTTTATTTCCGCTGCTTGTTGTATTAAGACTAGATCATGAGATCCTTATTTGTGTAAAACCTTATGTATGGTATGTAATGGATGATGTACTGTGATATCCAATCCGTTATGTCTCGCAAAAATGGTTATCCTGGGATTGCGAGGTATGGCATAACGGGCATCTGGGATTAAAAATCCGGGTGTTGACACTACTACAACACCGATTCCGATGATGACGTGGTTGCCGTCTACATCCGCCGTGACATCTATGATCCACCGGAGGTCGATTGGGCGGCAATGAAGAAAGATCAACAAGAGAGAGAAGATCGCAAGCCATATGGAAAAGGGCATGTGGAGACGGTCAAGTTTATCACCACGGATCCAAGGCCACACAAGCGTAAGGAATTATCTAATATTGGTGCAGGTGCTAGCAAGGGAGCGAAGGCACCACTCTCGAAGCCAACCATTGGTGCTCATATGAAGGTTAAGCCTCAAGAAGAGTGGAGGTACGGTTTACACTTTCCCGATCCATCAATTATGGATGAGGAAGAAGTTGTCCCCAGGACTAAGGATCGCGTGCGGGCACTGGAGATATATTAGAAGCAGGAGATACTCCATCGTGTTGAAGTCCGTCACCATCTCAATGAGTGGAGAAGAAGGAAGACCTCCTTCCGTTGGTGACTAAGCTCGCAAATAGAGTGGACACTCTGCAATCTGATTTGCGCAGGTGCTACAGCCGCATAACTGCTCTAGAGGAGACCAACAAGAAGCTACGCACCGCGGTGTTACATGCCATGGCGCCACAGTGACCTACAACAATCACGGTATCAAATAATCGCAAGGGATTAGTTGATCCTGCCTGGCTTGATTCCAAGCTTGGGGAGATCTTTAAGACCTTGTAATCTATCCTATAAGTTTTTATTACTATTTTTTGCATTAAGTCAAACTAGCAATAAAGATTGCATCATTAGAATTCCCTTCAAGAATAGTCAATCCCTTTAATGAAATTCCGAGTTTATTATTATATATGGAGCAATATTGAGTTTGTGTTTGCTTTAATGATATATGAATGGCTTGAGTATAATTTTACTTGCACTTGATCATAACAATAGGATTCTTCCACACCATTGGTATTAATGGAACACATAAAGATAATTTGGTCAATATGCTGTAAGTCTACAGTTTGATTTACAAAGAAAGATTATCTATACAGTTAAATTGAAAAATAAACCTTGAACAAAGGAAAGTGAAAGTGTTATCAAAATAGAGTGAGAACAAGTCGAGGTGGAATCTCCAAGTCATAAGAATGCTTCATATAAAGTTGGAATTTGATAATTGAGATCATTAAACTTTAAATTACTACATAAGGTGGAATATATGGCTAGCTCCTTTGCACACCACTTAAACAAAAGTGCGAGCATATATGCAAAAGAAAAGAAAAGATATAAGAAAAAGAGTGAGTGTGCAAAGAGCAAATAGGCATATACCATTGCATTGTAGTATGACAAAGAGACACTTTTGAGATTTTGAATCCCAAGTGAATACATTTGATCCTAAAACACTTGGGACTACCTCGCTAACTCATTCGGTTGAACCAGATACTTTTACATTATGTTGAGATTCATCTTTTTATGAATTGTTGATCACCAAGGTGTGGAAGCCAGCTAATACTATTCAGATGGTTCGAGTAAGGTACTATTCAAGAACTTATTCCTATGTATCGTATATGACAAACACATGCTACAACTGCCTCATTTATTTTAATCGACTCAGCTTCATGAATATGAGGATCACATCCATTAAGCTAAAACTTACTCGGGACGAGCAAGAGTCTAAGCTTGGGGAAGTTGATGAGTGCATATTTGCATCATGTTTTACATTATTATTTTGCAATGTAGATGTAGGATCTTGGTATTTTACGATGCTCGTGCGCACATTTTATGTCTGTTTTCACCAGGATCAGGACAAATGATGGATCCAATGGATATAATTATTGGAGCAGTTGTACCGAGTAGAAAAGGAGTAAAAAACAATGTAAATTGCTTATTTGGGAAATATTAATGATACCAGAAGAAAAATAGAAGCAAACAAAGGAGGCAGAAGGTTCAACGACCAACTATACTACCGAAGCAAATTTTCCGGCCGTATAGCTCTGGCCTTATAGTTGGCGCAACCTCACCTCCGGAAGGCATCAGGAGGGGGAACTCATCCACCGGGGATCCATCTTCGCCCTGTGCAGATCCGGGAGGCTAAGGCATCGATCTTCATCATCCACCACTACATCACCACCATCTCCATCCATACCATCTACATCTTGTCTAGATCTTGTTGTAATTTCCGTACTCGTTGTGGATTTATACAAGTACTATTCATCTATGATAGATTCTGTTGTTATTGCCATTATGTTGATTGCCTCCATGTCTGAGTAGATCACTAGTTCTTGGGGAGATGGAGAAACCCTAGTATGAGATTTAAATAAGATAAAGTCTATTATGATATTCATCGCTGTGACCATGTGTTAGTTTTTCTACATCTTGATGTTGAGAAAAGTTGACCTCTCAATATTTTCCTCTCATGGGGACTTGATGGAGGGAACTACTAGTTGGTAGATGGAGGCGTGCTAGCACTTACAGTGACTATAAAGCTGTTGGCACCCCTTACGTATCAACTTGGGAAACCGAGGAAACTCACGGAACACTATCCATGCCATGGGATACGTCCTACGGGATTACGTCCCTTAATAGCACCTTAATTCGATTGATGTCGATTGCTGACTGCTTTGGTTATGAGGATGATGTGAGCATCGGTTTGTGGTGACTCAGCATACCACTGCATGTGTACTACACTATAGTCATTGATATGACACTCACAGAACACCGTTCCGTAAATATCACACCCCTCAGAGTGGTACAACAGAAACATTGCGGGTCCATATTACAAACATACACACTTTATTATTACAAATTGAGAGTTCTCAAACTTCAAGCATTATGAAATTACAAACCAAACTTAAGTAGTTTCAGCGGAAGATATAAAATTCCAAACTCATACTTCGAATTGAGCTCAACAACTTATTATATATAGTTCCTGCTGCTCGGCTTAATTGATTTACTAATAACTAAGGCAACTACTCGAACTCGTTGCCCTCCACTCCATAGTGTATCTCGTAGTCTACCCCTTCAACTCCTCTGGATAGGTCTGGTTCTTCGTAGCAGACATCCTCTTGTCCATCAGTTACGTACATCGAAGTGTCTTCTGGATTCTCAGAGTAATAAGAAGGGGTTCAAAGAAAAGAGTGAGTAACAGCGTTACCCAGCAAGTTCATTATATGCAAGGTGGGAAGTTTGATGCTCTATCTACCACCTCGGACGATACGCCCTTGGTACTATGCATTTTTCGTAAACATTTCTTCAAAGATTGATTTTAATTATCAAAAACTATGTCCATCAGCCTTCACAGGTTGACCAGAACTTCATGGAGTTCCTTTCCTGCCGTGTTCGTAGCTCCTTCCCGGAACATGGAGTAACATGTCACAATTCTTACACTCTGCAGAGGTGCGTTGCTTTACCCATGAGAGACCAACTCCTCGTTGCACAACCGGGCGTACTTTCCCGTCTATAATTCCATGATGTGGGGCCTAGTAGGTGATCCAAGCCAATCACTACCCTCTCCGTGACCCCATATGTCTGCACGATCCTTCGGGGCTAACTACACCTCCGTTAAGCCCCCAACTAGGGCAAGCTATAACCCTGGTGAGTTCCCGAAGACTCTATGAAGTGGTGATGCCCCTAGTAAGATCCCTAAAAGGCCCGACTATACCTCTGGCAGCCACTCATAAATAATCTAGACACCAAAATCGTGGGGCCTAAGGGTGCCCACCCATATGTTGGATCCATACCAGGAATCCCAACGTCACGATAAGGTCATCTTGCCTCCATATGAAAAGAAGAAGTTACAGCTGACTTCTCTGTCCCATTCGAAATCTCATGGTTAACGTGTATTATACGGCGCTAGAATCACTGATGTCATGGGTTGTTAAGCCTATGTGACTTACGCAATTGGAACCCTAAGTTCTGTTGCTCATCTTTATCATCACTTAGGATGATACTACATTTTATTTATTAGAGAAGATATCATTTTCCTTCTCGAGATCATAGATGCTAACACACAATTTCAATATCTTTGATAAAGACTCTTCAAAAGACATGAGCAAGTTATGAACTTGCCTTGTGACTGTAAGGTAGTGAAGTCGGGTGCTTCCACCTGACTTTGACCTCCGGTTTCTATAAAGAACCATTATTGCCCGATAAGGACAATATTTAAAGAAGCAATATGCAATGCATAGTAATGTCATGCAATGATTTATTATTTGCTTCCTTGCATGTTTTACCCTTTTAGTAAAAGCTTACTATTTTATTTAATTGATAAAAGATAAATATCATTCTATGAATTTATTTCATTTAAATATGTTATGAAATTCCTTTAAGGAAAATAAGATTTATTTTCATCATACTAAATTTACTTTGTAAAAATACAAATTAGTATTTTTCTACAATAGTGTATTCATTTAGGATCTTAAAAGTGAATTTTATTCAATTTTAGGTGTTTCCCATTTTTTTGTAAAAATTCAAAAGTAATTAGTATCCTTTTATTATTAACCCTAATTTTAATAGCCAAAAATTCTATTGATTATTTTTATTCAATAGAAAATATTTTTGTGAATTTATAGATATGTTATTTGTATTTTTAGAATTTTTATTTATTTATCTAGAGTTATTTTTATGTCAGGGGTATATTTCTAATTACTTTCTTTTTAAATAATCCTATTAAGATACGGGCCTGACCCACTGGGCTGGCCCGACCCAACTTAACCTAGCCCACTTGGCCTGGTTACACTCACCCGAGTGGTACTGGGTTGCCCCCAGGCCTAGTACCCCCTCGCACGCTCACTCTTATCCCCTCTCTCACTCTCTCGCGCACACGACCATCTCCTCCGTCTACCGCCGTCGCCGCGCACGATTCCGGCCGCTATTATCGCCCCCACGGTGCAGGGTGACCCAGTCGATGACGCTGCGTCATCCTGTCCAAGCAGATCTGCGGTTGGTGCTTTCTCCTGGCCGTGCTGACCTCTGCACTAGGCTAGGGTTAGGGTTTGACGTCCTGGGGCATCGGCCATGGTGCGCCGGTTCTTCACTGCGTTCACCGCTCTTCTCTGGTGGATCTAATCACGCGGTTTGTGTGGCTTGCAGCGCCCCTTTGGGGGTGCTCCCGTCTGCAGCCACGGTCGAACTCGCTTCCTCTTCGATTCTTTTTGCGAGGCCCTTGGGTAAGATTGGCTACTCCTCTTCTGTGCTCCACTCTACCTTGCTCAATACCCTCTTTGTGCCTCTAGTGGTAAGTCCCTAATGGATTTTATGATTCGCTTAGGGTTCATCCCTCTGGCCCGAGCATGATAATTCTATTAGGACTGATTGTAGTGGTTATATTGTCCTGGATGTTTACCCTTTATGCTAGTGATGTGAATTTCACTGTGGTTTCATGAGCTTAGTTCTGATAGTGGGTTTGTCAGTAATGTGCAGTTGATCTTTATATACTGATTTATGTTGATCTCTTACATTGGAGTGAAAATGGTACTCCTATGCTTCCCTGATTATAGAAATGCAACCATGATTATGATTACTGAATATTTGTTTCAGGAAAATGATTAGTTCTTTTTTTGTAAGTTAACTAATCAAATATCAGTAAAACATTGGCTTGGATTTAGATGTGACATTTGTGACACCTTCTTTAGAATGGTACACAAATGCCTATACTTCTATTGCCAAAATCTTCCTGTCTTCAAGTTTGGCTGGTTAAGTGACTGAGAAGCTTCTGCTTGCTTCATTATCCTAATCTACTATAGTCTATTGGCCTATGATGTTGGTCTGAGGCATGACTAGGAAGTACTATGATGTTTCTAGCTGTTTCTCAAAGATATGCTGTTATGCATGTATCAGCTGATGATCCTTGAATCTTTTTAAGAAATGATTGATTTCCTCACTGTCAAATATTCATCCTTAAGACCCTGAGATTACAGAGGTGCTACTCCATAGGAGATGTGCCCTGAATCTAGGTCTAAGACTGTTGTTTATTTATAAATGTGGAGAAATTAATATATATCCAAGATCTATGATGCAAAGGCTGAGATCTTGGATTTGTTTGTAAGGATTTGCTATTGGCTTTCATTTAAATGCTTCTGGGATGAATCTACACCCCACTTGGGTATTTTTCTAAGAAGTTTAAGTAAAAATGATATGCTCATATGATTCTATGATGATCTGATCATGTGGTGATGTGATTTAACCTCACCAGATTGCTTGTTGTTTGATGATGTTGTGATGTAGCTTGCTACTTGATCTTGCTCCGCACCACCTGGTGTTGCTCCTGTAACTTGTTTCTTGATCTCTCTTTCCACCTACTCCACCCCCTCCTTATGTTACCATCAGGTAGATATTTGATGGTTGATGTGGTTAATTTGGTGGAGAAATGGGCTATGGTTTTAGCAAGTTCTATTGTTGTGTGTGTGACTGAGAAGAAGAGCTAAACTTCTGTATTTCCCCTTCGACTGGTGCTCTGTGTGGTACCTTGTACTGCTACTGGTAGCTTGATAGCACACCCCATGCAGTCAGTCGACTAAGCTTGTGTGTGTGTTGTGCATGTGGATCAACTCAAGGAACTGGGTTGTTACTCTTACCTGTTTACTAATGGTTAGCCTGGTGAAACCTATTTGTTTATCCACTTGACTTTTACTGTAACTTTTGATATTAACTGAGAAGAACAGTTACTTCACTATTTGTGAAACTTACCCTTTTATTTACTCAATGATGTACCAGGAATAGTGCACTCCACTATTCAACACTGGGAGTAAAATTACCTTACTAATCCCTAATCTTCCTTTCTAGTTGTTTTTTTCTTACTTGCAGGAACAAGATCTGGACTTCCAAGATTAGTGTAGGATAGATAGTTAGTATAGGTTCTACTTGTAACCTTCTTTGTAATTCTTTTGTAAAGGATCTTGTAAATATGTTATTACAAGTTTAATAAAGTTAAATTTCTGGTCTGTGTAATCTGATACCTTTGATGTATTTGTCATCATTTGTGACCTCATTATAAAAAAATAGAGAAATAAACATTATTTCTTATTTAACTCTTTTTCCTAGTCATTAAATCTTATTGTTGATTACTATTCCTTTCTTAAAATCAAACAATGTTAATAAGGTCTTCTTTTGGAAAACCCTTCAATATTAATAACTTCTAATATTTAAATAATTTCAAATTGATTTGAAATTTCAAATTTAAATTCCAAATAACTCCCCCAATTTCTTAATATTGACTAAAGATCATGTCAGAATTCATTGCAATCACCAACAAGAGCTATTCCTACCTCCAGTTAGTGAAATAAACTCTGATCCCTTTAGTGTTTTATTTGGCGAATAATTTATCCAGATTTTACAGATGCATGCATGCACAAACTTATATTCCTATTTCTACCCTTCATTGGATCCTAATGCTAGGATGTTACAGACTTCCCCCCTTAGATTAAACTTCATCCCGAAGTTTACAGATGGTACCTGAACAACTCTGGATATGCTTCTCTCAAGTCATCTTCCTTCTCCTAGGTAGCTTCTCATTCTGGGTGATGTTCCCACTGTACCTTGCAATACTTGGTTGCCCTGTTTCTTAACCTTTTCTAGTTTTCTTCTAGAATCTTACAGGGTTTCTCAACATAAGTTAAGTCTTCTTGTGACTCAATCTCTTGATGAGTGATATCATCATTGGGAACTTTCAGATATTTCCGAAGTTGTGAAACATGGAACACATTGTGAACCTGAGCTAACCTCTTTGGTAACTCCAGAGCATAAGCTATTGTTCTGTTTTGACTTAATATCTTGAATGGTCCAATATACCTTGGACTTAATTTTCCTTTGACTCCGAACCTCTTCACTCCCTTCATCGGACTTACTTTGAGATATACCATATCTCCTACTTCTGGATGCCATGATCTACGACTTTGATCAGCATAACTCTTTTGTCGACTCTGAGCTATCTTCAACCAATCTCTAATGATATCAATGATATCTTGCCTTTCCTTGATATAATCTAGTGCAAATTCTTTGCTACTACCAGGTTCATACCAGCATATAGGTGATCTACACCTTCTTCCATATAATACTTGATAAGGTGTTGCCTTTAGACTACTCTGATAGCTATTGTTGTAAGAAAACTCCGCCAATGATAAATGATCTTCCCACGAACCTCCAAAATCTAATGCACAAGCTCGAAGCATGTCTTCTAAGATTTGATTTGTCCTCTCTGTTTGACCTCCAGTTTCTGGATGATAAGCTATGCTAAAATCCAACTTTGTGAAGGGAATATGCCCGAGAGGCAATAATAAAGTGGTTATTATCTTATTCCATGTTTATGATAAATGTTTATTTTGCATGCTATAATTGTATTGATTGGAAACGTCAATACATGTGTGTTTAATAAACAAATAAAAGGTTCCTAGTTATGCCTCTCTTATAGACTAGCTCGTTAATTAGCAAGATGATCAAGGTTTCCTGATCATGGACATTGGATGTTGTTAATAACGAGGTCACAACATTGGTGGAATGATGTGATGAACATTCATCCGAAGTATAGCATTACGATCAGAGTCATTATGTTTATATTGCTATAACATCATACGAAGTAATCTTAGTCCTTAGACCATGAGATCATGTTAATTCCTAACACCGGAAGAGTATGTTGATAACATCAAACGTCACACCATAACAGGGTGACTATAAAGATGGGTTCAGTGCTATGAAGGTGTTATGTTGAGGCTCATGGATCAAGAGTGGAATTTGTCAATCCCGATGACGGATAGATATACTCTGGGCCCTCTCGGTGATGTCACATTAAGGTAGCTTGCAAGCAAGTGATGTGATCACTAGAATGTTATATCACGAGAACAAGAAAAGAGTGCATGTCGGTAACGAGATCAAACTAGGTATGGAGATACCAATGATCAAATCTCAGACATGTAATATATCGCGAGACGAAGGGATTTAGTTACTAGCGTTAAAGGCTCTCACGATCATAGAAGTCATCGTTGAATGTGTAGGAGTCAGTATGGATCTCCAGGTCCCGCTTCTGATTATTGATCTGAGAGGGGTCTCGATCATGTCTGCATTATTCGCGAACCGTAGGGTGACACACTTAAGGGATACCGACACCATTTGGAGCAAATATGTTTTAGATAAAGACTTAAGAAAGCGCTGGAATTATTTCAATAGACACCGAAACTGTTTCGGGTGAAATTGCTGAAATTGGTTCTGCATGTAATATTGAAATGTTGCAGGGGGTTTTATGTGAATGTTTGTTAATTAAAGTAATTAAAAAATTCTGAATAAAATTAATAAAAGAGTTTTATTAAATGAGAGAGCATTAAATTTGGAGAAATTTAATGCATTTAAAGTGGAGACTTTAAAAGAGAATGTGAAGGGGCAAATTTATGTGGAGGGAGTTACCACCACATGAATGAGGAGGTGAAGGGTCACCCCTTGAGGCGTCGGCCATGGGGAGGGGTACCCTCTCCTCCTCCTATAAAAGTCCCCCCTCACACCCCTTCTTCCTCACACCTCCTCGTGAAGGATCTCTCTCCCCCTCTAGTATTATTCCCCCATGGTCTCGGATTAGCGAGATACATGTTCCCGATGGCTTTATCTGGAAAGGAGTTGCTGCTTTGCTGGAGCGAGGGACGGAGGTTGTCGGAGTACTGGACGTGTGTGCGATCACGGATGCACCGTTGCTTTGGGGTGCTGGACTTGGTGGTGCTGGACTTGCTGGAGCTAGATCTGAAGGATATGCTGGAGCCGGACCTGCTCAGACTTCCACACGATCTTGAGATCGGCAAGTGTACGACTACATCAACCACGAGTTCCTACTCATTAACAAAACTCGTTGTCTTCGAGGGTAAGTTCTTGATGGATGTATGTCCACCCGTTGCTCTGTACCTAGTAGATAGATCTTGGCGTATAGTTCTCATCGTAGGAAATTTTTTGTTTTCTATGCTGCGGACCCAACACTTTGAACCCAGTGCTACATGTAATTGTTTCCAAAATGATGATGTAAACACAGATCCTCTATCAGACACAATTTTCTTCGGTACCCCATGTTTACTCACAATCTCTTTGACATAAATTTCCACTAATTTCTTAGCATTATCCTTTTGATTCACTAGAATAAAATGAGCACTTTTTGTGAATCTATCGACAATTACCCATATCATATCCTTCCGTTTCGGTGTCATGGGTAATCCTGTGATAAAAATCCATACCTATTTCTTCCCACTTCCATTCTGGAATTTCCAAAGGCTGTAATGGTCCTGCTGGACTTTGATGTTTTGCTTTAATCCTTTGGCAAGTATGGCATTCCGATACATATTTTGCAATATCCCTCTTCATATTATTCCTCCAGAACAACTCTTTTAAATCCATGTACATATTTGTACTACCCGGATGTATGGAATATGGTGTTTCATGAGTTTCCCGAAGTATCACTTCTCGAATCTCTGTCACATCTGGTACACAAAGACGTATTTGAAACCATAAAGATCCATAAGATCCTAGGTGAAAAACTGAGGTTTGACCTTGAGATATTCTTCGAACTTCTTTAGTAATAAAAGGATCTTCACCTTGATGTCTATAAATTTCATGTTGAAGATCACTACTCTGTTCTTCAATCACTCGCATGGTAGCTAATCCACCAAGAACTGCTGTACTTATAAATTGTAATTCCATCCTTTCCAAATCCATCTGTAGTTCTTTTGGCAGTTCTTTGTTCAAAGGTTGTATATCTGTGCTTTTCCGACTTAAAGCATCTTCCACAACATTTGCTTTTCCAGGAGTGTAATTGATTGTTAGATCATAATCTTTATCAACTCCAGCCAACGCTTTTGTCTCATATTCAGTTCCTTTTGAATGAAGAAATATTTGAGACTTTTGTGGTCAGTATATAACTCACATCTTGCCCCATAGAGAAAATGTCTCCATCCTTTTAAAGCAAACACTACTGCTGCTAATTCGAAATCATGGGTTGGATAGTTCACTTCATGTGGTTTCAATTGCCTAGATCCATAAGCAATTACCTTATGATCTTGCATAAGCACACAACCTAATCCTTCCTTGGATGCATCACAATAAACTGTGTAATCTTTTCCAGGTTCTGGAATTGCTAGGATTGGTGCGGTAGTTAATCTAGTCTTCAACTCCTGAAAACTTTCCTCGCACTTCTCAGCCCATATGAAAGGTGTATTCTTTCTTAATAATTTGGTCATTGTTCCAGCTATCTTAGAGAAACCTTCTATGAGTCTTCGATAATAACCGGCCATACCTAGAAATCCTCGGATTTGCTTCACATTGGTTGGTGCCTTCCAATCCATTACTGATTGAACTTTGGACGGATTTACAGCAATTCCATCCTTACTGATCACATGACCAAGAAACTCTACTTTATCCAACCAAAATTCACACTTACTAAACTTAGCATAAAGCTTATGTTCTCTTAAGGTTTGTAATGCTATTCTCAAATGATCTGCATGCTCTTCTGTATCTTTGGAGTATATCAGAATATCATCAATGAATACTATGACAAACTTGTCCAAATACGACATGAAGCTTTTGTTCATCAAATTCATGAATATTGCTGGTGCATTAGTCAGACCAAAAGGTATGACTAAATACTCATGATGTCCATACCTTGACACAAATGCTGTCTTAGGAACATCTTTAGGTTTAATTTTTATCTGGTGGTATCCTAATCTTAGATCAATTTTGGAGAATACTCCTGCTCCCTTGACTTGGTCAAATAAATCTTGTATTCTTGGTAATGGATACTTGTTCTTGATAGTGACATTGTTGAGATTTCTGTAATCCCCACACATTCTCCGTCCACCATCTCGTTTATCCACAAAGATCACCAGAGTTCCCCACAGAGATACACTTTCCTGTATGAATCCTTTCCGGGCTAATTCATCAATTTGCTCTTTAAGCTCTTTTAATTCCTTGGGCCCTGTCTTATATGGTGCTTGAGCTATTGGTGCTGTACCGGGTATTAGGTCAATAGTGAACTCGATCTCTCGATCAGGTGGCATTCCTGGTAATTCTGCTGGAAAAACATCTTGAAACTTCTTCACCACTAGAATATCTTCTAATTTTGCCTCCTTCATTGAGTTCAACTGCAGATCTACCATGATGTGACTATGTTTATCCGCCTGATAAACTATCCTTCCTCCACTTGGAGATCTGATTGAAACGGTTTTCTCTTCACAATTGATATGAGCTCCATATTCTGTCATCCAATCCATTCCCAGCACTACTGCTATTCCTTTTAATGGGATCACATAAAGATCCACATAGTAGGTTTGACCACAGATTGAGATGACTTGGTTTAGTTTAATATGTCTAACTACCACAATTCCTCCGGCGGTAACTACGGTCATAGGTTTTTCTAACGGTGCCCTTCTAATCCTGAATTTATCACAAAACTCTTCAGATATGAAAGAAGTAGTTGCACCAGTATCAAATAAAACTTTTTCGGGATTTGTGAGAATATTGAGCGTACCTATCACCGCCTGATTTGAGTTATCCACCTCCTCCAGGGTTGCGCAATTCAGCTCCCCGTAGGTCTACCCCTCTTGCCATTATTGTTTTTGGTATAGCTTCCACCTCTGTTAGGCTATCCACCTCCTCCTCCACTGGCTTGTACTCCACCCTTTGTGGGCCAACCACCGGGTGGTTTGTTTGGGCAATCAGGCTTAATATGACCCTTTAGTCCACATCCATAACAAATTATCACTGGTTTCTGGCAATCCTTGCTGATATGTCCCGGAAGTTTGCAATTATGACATATGACATTCCTTCTAGGATTGAATTGTCCTCCAGTGTTATTGCTACTCCTGTTGTTGTTGTTGTTGTTGTAGGGTCTGTTTCTAGGTTAAAACTCCAGATTAGTTTTGGGTTTACTTGCCTGGATCCTCTTTGTTTCCTTCTTTGCTCTCTTCCTACGGTCCTCTTGGACATTTTTGTAATCATCTTCAAAAGTGATAGCTGCATCAAGCAACTGTTGAAAAGTTTGAGTGTTGGCAAGCCTCAACTGCATCTTCACAAATGGATTTAATCCACGCATGAACCTTTTTTCCTACTCTCCTCCATGCTAACTACTTCAGCAGCATAACGAGATAAATCACTAAACTCCCGAATATACTTCATGACACTAGAGTATCCCTGTTGCGGTTCTTCAAACTCCCTACGCTTCAACTCTATGATACTCTCTAGAACATGATATTCACGGAATCTTTGTTTAAACTCCTCCCAATTGTACTCTCTTCCTGGAGGTTGAATTGCTAGCTGACTCTCCCACCATGACACTGCAGGTCCGGTCAATAAATGCATTGCATACCTCAACTTCTCTTCCTCATTGCATCCTACAGTTCTCAACTTTATTTCGGTATCTGTTAACCAGTCCTCCGCATCCATTGGTTCAGGAGCGGATGCTAAAGGTAAAGGTCTGGTATCCTAGAAATCCAAAAGACTAACACCACGTCCTTGAGGTGCCCTTGGCTGTCCCACACGGTCTACTAACCCCTCCATGAATGTATTCTAGGACTCCTGCATCATTTGCATGTACTGCATAAAGTTTTGCTCCATCAATGGCCTCATTGGTGGTGGTGGTAAGTTTGCTTGTATTCTGGTGTCTTCATCCGCCTTTTCTTTGGCTTTGTGCTCGATGCGATGTTGTTCAGCCTCGTTTTCTACACTCGTTTCCATACCCCCCTAGTCCTGTAACATAAGCGAATACTCATAATTACATCATGCATATGTGTTCTGAGCTCAACTTCATGCACAGAACTAGTCACACAATGGAAAACAAGATCCAAATAAGAACCAAATATGCATTACACACATATTCTACATTAAAAGCAATATAATTTATACAACGTGATTACAAGCCCTTACTCATTAGACATTACAAGCTAATGTGGTACTATCTCACTTATTTATTTACATCAGTCCTCCAACTCCAACTCTTGTCTCCTGCGGAAATGTTCCTAATCAAAGTCACACTCCCTAGAAGTTGCGTCGTTCATCATACATACCCGGAATACAACTGTGTTGTCGTGAAGTACGACGTACTGACTGTGAAACAACTTGCCTTTTTGACGGACGATATTCAGTATCAGAAGTCTCCGGACTTGACACACCATTCAGCTGAAGTGTATCCATACCTTCCAACTCATCTGAAGTATCTACCGAATCATCCTCATCACTTTCTTCTTCATCCATCTCCTGCATCCCGACTCTGGAGTAATCAATAGAATATTCCCCTTCTGGTGCCCCCCAAGTACTCTGCTGGGTACGATAGTCCTCAGGTATGACTGGATAATGCACATTATCTAGAGTGGGATAATCCTCGAACACCCTTTCTTCAGGATCTTCCTCCTTGGACTCTACGTCTTCCACGTGGACATCTCTTCCATCAACGAAATAAGATCTTATTCCCATGCGACTAGTCTGTCCGATATCTCCAACTGAATCTTCCACAAGAATAGGATTCCTGGCAGATCCATCCATTGATCCGTACCTCCAGCCTTCAGAATTCCCAATAGGTAATTCCGAGTCCTTAGTTCCCCAAGAACTCTGTGGTACTGGATGACTAGTGCCCTATTTAGGATATCTAAGAGGTTTTGGTATTGGTGAATAGGGATATGGTGTAAAAGATGCTGGATCTATAGGTATATCCTTGAAAACTAGGTTAACCCTATCCACTGCTTCATTTTCCAGTTTAGATGCTAACTTCTCCCTTCTTTCAGGATTCGTTAAATCCTCTAACATATCAACCCGATCTTCTACGATAACCTGATGTGTCTTATACAAAGACCCAACCATCAGTCGATATAGATCCATAAACTTAGAGGCTAGTTTTGGATGCTTCCTTACTAAAGTAAGATGATATGGTTTCGGTTCTTCATCTATAGAGTCATGAGGAATCACAGAATATGTGCTTCCGGCTAACTCTTCTGCTTTATGTTCCTAAACATTGGCTATTGCCTCCACAATAGCAACATGATATGCTGCTAGGTGACTTATACCTTCTCCCATAGGTAAATCGTGATATAACCCAAGCTTCTTTTGTAGTTGGATGCTAACACGATATTTGGCTAACATTCGCCCATCATGATAGGTAATGGTATTGACTGGGATATTAGTTGTGCAACCAAAAACCTTCAGAAGTTCTTGAAGCTGTTCAGTTAAATCCCCCTGATAATCATCGAGAGTCTCTTCTTTCCTTGCCAAGGTATGTTTTAGAAACTTTGGTGCCATTTCAACTGTATAAATATAAATATAATTAGTATCCATTAATTGTAATGATGCATCATAATAAAGAATTATCGCACTAAAAAATATAACAAAATATTCCCAATTGAATATTCATCATATAGTCTAGAGAACTCTTTACCGTTGCTCCTAGACTCCTAAAATTATTTCCCTTTACTAGGTTTCCAACCTAAGGTCAAAGCAATTGCTCTGATACCAGCTGTGGTGACCCAGCATACCACTGCACGTGTAGTACACTATAGTCGTTGATATGACACTCACAAAACACCGTTCTGTAAATATCACACCCCTCAGAGTGGTACAACAGAAACATTGCAGGTCCATATTACAAACATACACACTTTATTATTACAAACCGAGAGTTCTCAAACTTCAAGAATTATGAAATTACAAACCAAACTTAAGTAGTTTCAGCGGAAGATATAAAATTCCAAACTCATACTTCGAATTGAGCTCAACAACTTATTATATATAGTTCCTGCTGCTCGACTCAATTGATTTACTAATATTGAAGGAAACTACTCGGACTTGTTGCCCTCCACTCCATAGCGTATCTCGTAGTCCACCCCTTCAACTCCTTTGGACATATCTAGTTTTTCGTAGTAGACATCCTCTTGTCCATTAGTTACATACATCGAAGTGTCTTTTGGATTCTCAGAGTCTAAGCAGGGGTTCAAAGGAAAGAGTGAGTAATAGCGTTACCCAGCAAGTTGATTATATGCAAGGTGGGAAGTTTGATGCTCTATCTACCACCTCGGATGATACGCCCTTGGTAGTATGCATTTTTCGTAAACATTTCTTCAAAGATTGATTTTAATTATCAAAAACTATGTCCATCAGCCTGCACAGGTTGACCAGAACATCATGGAGTTCCTTTCCTGTCGCGTTCGTAGCTCCTTCCCGGAACAGGGAGTAACATGTCACAATTCTTACACTCTGTAGAGGTGCGTTGCTTTACCCACGAGAGACCAACTCCTTGTTGCACAACCGGGCGTACTTTCCCGTCCACAATTCCATGATGTGGGGCCTAGTAGGTGATCCAAGCCAATCACTGCCCTCTCCGCGACCCCATATGTCTGCACGATCCTCCGGGGCTGACTATACCTCCGTTAAGCCTCCAACTAGGGCAAGCTATAAACCTGGTGAGTTCCCTAAGACTCTATGAAGTGGTGATGCCCCTGGTAAGCTCCCTAAAAGGCCCGACTATACCTCCGGCAGCCACTCATAAATAATCTAGACACCAAAATCGTGGGGCCTAAGGGTGCCCACCCATATGTTGGATCCATACCAGGAATCCCAATGTCACGAGAAGGTAATCTTGCCTCCATATGAAAGGAAGATGTTACAGCTGACTTCTCTGTCCCATTCCAAATCTCATGGTTAACGCGTATTATATGGCGCTAGAATCACTGATGTCATGGGTTGTTAAGCCTATGTGACTTACGCAATTGGAACCCTAAGTTCCATTGCTCATCTTTATCATCACTTAGGATGATACTACATTATTTATTAGAGAAGATATTATTTTCTTTCTCCAGATCATAGATGATAACACACAATTTCAATATCATTGATAAAGACTCTTCAAAAGACATGAGCAAGTTATGTACTTGCCTTGTGACTGCAAGGTAGTGAAGTCGGGTGCTTCCACCTGACCATGAGCTCCGGTTTCTACAAAGAACCATTATTGCCCGATAAGGACAATATTTAAAGAAGCAATATGAAATGCATAGTAATGTTATGCAATGATTTATTATTTGCTTCCTTGCATGTTTTACCCTTTTAGTAAAATCTTACTATTTTATTTAATATATAAAAGATAAATATCACTCTATGAATTTATTTCATTTAAATATGTTATGAAATTCCTTTAAGGAAAATAAGATTTATTTTCATCATACTAAATTTACTTTGTAAAAATACAAATTAGTATTTTTCTACAACAGTGTATTTACTTAGGATCTTTAAAGTGAATTTTATTCAATTTTAGGTGTTTCACATATTTTTGTAAAAATTGAAAAGTAATTAGTATCCTTTTATTATTAACCCTAATTTTAATAGCCAAAAATTCTATTGATTATTTTTATTCAATAGAAAATATTTTTGTGAATTTATAGATATATTATTTGTATTATTAGGATTTTTATTTATTTATCTAGAGTTATTTTTTATCTCAGGGGTATATTTGTAATTACTTTATTTTTAAATAATCCTATTAAGATATGGTCCTGACCCACTGGGCTGGCCCGACCCAACTTAACCCAGCCCACCTGGCCTGGTTACACTCACCCGAGTGGTACTGGGCTGCCCACAGGCCCAGTACCCCCTCGCACGCTCACTCTTCTCCCCTCTCTCACTCTCTCGTGCACACGACCATCTCCTCCGTCTGCTTCTGCCAAGACGATTCGGCCGAATCGGCCATTGCTGCCACGCCACGTGCGTGGTGAGTCGATGATGACACTGCTTCATCTTGTCCAAGCTGATCCGCGGTTGGTGCTTTCTCCAGGCCATGTTGACCTCTGCCCTAGGCTAGGGTTAGGGTTTGCCATCCTGGAGCATCGGCGATGATGCGCTGGTTCTTCACTACGTTCACCGCTCTTCTCTAGTGGATCTAATCACGCTGTTGGTGCGGGTTGCAGCGCCCCTTTGGGGGTGCTCCCTGTGCTGCCGTTCCTGCTTCGCCGCCGGTCAACCTCTGCTTCCTCTTTGGTTCTTTTTGCGAGGCCCTTGGGTAAGATTGGCTACTCCTCTTCTGTGCTCCACTCTACCTTGCTCAGTACCCTTTGTGTGCCTCTAGTGGTAAATCCCTAATGGATTTTATGATTTGTTTAGGGTTCATCCCTCTGGCCTGAGCATGATAATTCTATTAGGACTGATTGTAGTGGTTATATTGTCCTAGATGTTTACCCTTTATGCTAGTGATGTGAATTTCACTATGGTTTCATGAGCTTAGTTCTGATAGTGGTTTTGTCAGTAATGTGCAGTTGATCTTTATATACTGATTTATGTTGATCTCTTACATTGGAGTGAAAATGGTACTCCTATGCTTCCTTGATTATAGAAATGCAACAATGATTATGATTCCTAAATATTTGTTTCAGGAAAATGATTAGTTCTTTTTTTTGTAAGTTAACTCATCAAATATCAGTAAAACATTGGCTTGGATTTAGATGTGACATTCGTGACACCTTCTTTAGAATGGTACACAAATGCATGTACTTCTATTGCCAAAATCTTCCTGTCTTCAAGTTTGGCTGGTTAAGTGACTGAGAAGCTTCTGCTTGCTTTATTATCCTAATCTGCTATAGTCTATTAGCCTATGATGTTGGTCTGAGTCATGACTAGGAAGTACTATGATGTTTCTAGCTGTTTCTCAAAGATATGCTCTGATGCAAGTATCAGCTGATGATCCTTGAATCTTTTTAAGAAATGATTGATTTCCTCACTATCAAATATTGATCCTTAAGACCCTGAGATTACAGAGGTGCTACTCCATAGGAGATGTGCCCTGAATCTAGGTCTAAGACTGTTGTTTATTTATAAATGTGGAGAAATTAATATATATCCAAGATCTATGATGCAAAGGCTGATATCTTGGATTTGTTTGTAAGGATTTGCTATTGGCTTTCATTTAAATGCTTCTGGGATGAATCTACACCCCACTTGGGTGTTTTCCTGAGAAGTTTAAGTAAAAATGATATGCTCATATGATTCTATGATGATCTGATCATGTGGTGATGTGATTTGAACTCGCCAGATTGCTTGTTGTTTGATGATGTTGTGATGTAGCTTGCTACTTGATCTTGCTCTGCACCACCTGGTGCTGCTCCTGTAACTTGATGCTTGATCTCTCTTTCCACCTACTCCACCCCCTCCTTATGTTACCATCAGGTAGAGATTTGATAGTTGATGTGGTTAATTTGGTGGAGAAATGGGATATGGTTTCAGCAAGTTCTATTGTTGTGTGTGTGACTGAGAAGAAGAGCTAAACTTCTGTATTTCCCCTTCGACTAGTGCTTTGTGTGGTACCTTGTACTGCTACTAGTTGCTTGACATCACACCCCATGCAGTTAGTCGACTAAGCTATGTGTGTGTGTTGTGCATGTGGATCAACTCAAGTGACTGGGTTGTTACTCTTACCTGTTTACTAATGGTCAGCCTGGTGAAACCTATTTGTTTATCCACTTGACTTTTACTGTAACTTTTGCTATTAATTGAGAAGAACAGATACTTCACTATTGGTGAAACTTGCCCTTTTATTTACTCAATGATGTACCAGGAATAGTGCACTCCACTATTCAGCACTGAGAGTAAAATTACCTTACTAATCCCTAATCTTCCTTTCTAGTTGTTTTTTCTTACTTGCAGGAACAAGATCTGGACTTCCAAGATTAGTATAGGATAGATAGTTAGTATAGGTTCTACTTGTAACCTTCTTTGTAATTCTTTTGTAATGGATCTTGTAAAGATGTTATTACAAGTTTAATAAAGTTAAATTTCTGGTCTGTGTAATCTTATACCTTTGATGTAATTGTCATCATTCGTGACCTCATTATAAAAAAATAGAGAAATAAACATTATTTCTTATTTAACTCTCTTTCCTTGTCATTAAATCGTATTATTGATTACTATTCCTTTCTTAAAATCAAACAATGTTAATAAGGTCTTCTTTTGGAAAACCCTTCAATATTAATAACTTCTAATATTTAAATAATTTCTTAATATTGACTAAAGATCATGTCAGAATTCATAGCAATCACCAACAAGAGCTATTCCTACCTCCAGTTAGTGAAAGAAACTCTGATCCCTTTAGTGTTTTATTTGGCGAAAAATTTATCCAGATATTACAGATGCATGCATGCACAAAATTATATTCCTATTTCTACCCTTCGTTGGATCCTAATGCTGGGATGTTACACAGTTGTTGCCTATTTGTCCAAATACTGAGTTCCTCCCACACATACATATTTGAGAATGTTCATGGTGATAATCTTTGTCTTAGATCCTTGTAATGCTAGTGGTGTATCCGCTACTCCCTAAAAACACTTTTTTCCTATTGAAGTTCCAATCTCTTTTACATACGCGATACTTACTTCCTGTATTCAGTTATTTTACTTTACTTTATTATTGCTCTTATACCTAAAACCCAAAAACACATTTTACATAATACTCACATTTTTATCTTGTTATTTAGAACTTTATTTAGAATTTCTATCGTATTATTTATTTCAAGAATTATTAGAATTCATACTCCTACTCCTTGTGGGATCGATATCTTTATTTCAAAACTAGCTACATACGATATGTGCACTTGCAGTCATCAGTAGGTCATGTAGGGAGGTGTGGTACCAGACATACATATCGAATTGCTCCTTGTTTGCAGCGTCATATGGTCGGATCCTGCAACCTTTCCAGCCACGAAGCAAGTCATCCACCAGCGAATCTAGATACACATTCATGTTCTTACTCGGGTATTTCGGTTGGGGGATTATCATCGACACAAACATGTTCTCTGATCTTATGTAGACGCTAGGGGGGAGGTTCATGGGAATAACAAACATTGTCCAACTACTGTATACTGCCGCAGACATACCATATGGATTGAACGCATTGGTTGATATGGCAACTGCTACGCTCCTCTTGTCACCGGCTTGCACTACCATCCGACAAATGTATCATCTTGTTGAGGTATATGTTCCCTTCTACTTCCCACTGCATCTGCTGGGCAGTATCCTCGGTCATGAAGAGCCGTTGGATCCTCGGTATCACTAGAAGATACCGGAGGATGTTTTGTGCAACCTCGGTCTGCCTCTTCTGACCATCACCATTGGGATCGACCTCAAAGTACCTAGAGGATTTGAAGTGGATATAATAATTTGTCTTAGCGTGCTCCTTTTCTGAATAGCATGCATCCCTTCGGACAAGCATGTATCAGCTCATATGACATCTTAAGGTCACGGAGGAGTTTGGTTGAATAGTAGAAGTTCTCCGGCAAGAGGTGCCCTTTCGGCAGAATGCTGCCAACGACGGCCATCATATCATCGAAGTCATCTCTGGTCAAGTTCATGTGGCTCTTGAAGGCCAAAAGGCGAGCGATGGCGTCCAGTTGGCTAACATCTGTATGTGCATGAAGGGGTCTGTGAGGCAAACAAAGTCTCGTAGTACTTTGTCATGTTTTCCTCTGGCTCCTCACTTGTCTCCGTCTCCTGAGGTGTCTCCACCTCTACATGAGGGCTTTCAGGCGCATTAGCAGCCACAAAGTTGTCTATGCACCTATCAAAACGAGCATCAAATTCTCCCCTTGGATGACTCTGCTGCTAACTCTGCCGTGACTCCCTCCTAGCACATTTCGCTAACTTTTCACCATGGAAAGTCCAAGTATTGTAGGATGGTGTGAACCCATAATTGACCAAGTGCCTACTGACATCATCCCTCGAATGTGTATTTAGGTTCTTGCATCTTGTACAGGGGCAGAAATTTTTTCTAGGTCTGGTGGGGACATAAAATGCCCGGTTCACGACGTCCTCGGTCTTTTCTTTCCATTGCATGGTAAAGTTCCACTTACTGACATAGCCCTCATACATCCAGTCATGATTCTCCATCCTCTAATCAGTACGAAAAAAAACATATACAATGCTTTCAATTAATCATGCCATTAAATAAATCCGGTATTAGTTCGGTTAATTTTAGCAAATATAGATTTTATGGCATGCATATATCCACCTATCTCTCTAATAGGTAAAGAGGGTCCTAGCAACCGTCGGATTCGTAGATTGGGTATGTTCTCCCTGCTCTACCCCAATCTGAGATAGAATTTCGATAGCACATCCCCGCTGCTCTCCCAATACACATCTCGACAAAAAGCCGAGAGGAATGTGCATCCGGAGAACAATGGGGAGGCACTGCCGAAATCCTGTCTCGGACCAGAGTATAACAGGGAAAGCGTACCCAACTATGCATCTGCTGGCTATCCCAATAAATGCTATAAGGGTTACGGTTAATAATATGCGAGACCACTAATGCATATTTATCCGCGTCACCCTTATGACCAGGAAGAGACGCCTAGGTAACACGACAGACTTGGTGATCTAGACAAGAAAATAACCCTAGGTACAAGAGAGGAGAACTAATTTTTACCTTCGAAGCGTGATCGAGAGGTGAAGAAGATCAGCGACCCTCCCACAAATACCCTACACCATCGACAACCCTACCCTCAAACTCAACACATATCCTGCACGAAGAAGAATAATTACTATTATACACACGTATTCATATATGCCAATATACAAGCAAACAAATTATACACAAGTATTCATATATGCCAATATCGAAGCAAAAAATATACACATGTATTCCTAAATTACTACTATACACATGTGTAGATAGAGACGGTCGAAGTGAATGTAAAGAAGGGATCATCTTTGGGAAATGGACTAAAGTACTACTAGTACTAGTAGCAAGCAAGGGGACATTGATGCTTTGATATGCCTCTATATTGTATAAACATGTAACCCTGGCAAACCAAAAGGCGCATCTAGATTTGCATTATCATCGGCACAATGATGCCTCATTTTGTAATATATTCGCATTCAAATATATATGCTTGCGCATATATTCTTGTTCCATTTTAAATTCTTCTTTAATTGGCGTAGCTTAGGCTTAGCTAGCTAGGGTTTTCGAGGCAAACAAAGCACATACATATATGTAGAATATAAAACTAAATTCGAGGCTTAGCTAGCTAGATAGGGCTTAGCTAACTAAATACAACTAAATTAGCTAGATAGGACTAACTAAATACAACTAAATTAGCTAGATAGGGCTTAGCTAACTAGGCTTAGAAAATACATCATGCTAAATTTCGAGACTTGGCTAACTAAATACAACTAAATTAGCTAGCTAGGGCTAACTAAATCAACTAAATTAGCTAGATAGGGCTTAGCTAACTAAATACAACCAAATGTACAAAAAACACATACATACCGATGGGGAGGAGGGAGCTATCGGTGGGGGGGGGGTAAGGGTCAGGGTGGCCGATGCCATGGAAGAGGACCGCTTGAGGGAGGCGGCCGAACCTCCTACCGGGCGAGCCACGACCCTTCCATGGTAGCGGCCATAGATGGGGGCAAGGGCGAGGTGGGGGCGGGGCTGGGGTGGGTGGGGCTGGTCGGGTGGGGGCGGGGACGAGGGCAGGTTTGGGTGGCGGTGGGGCCAGGGGAAGGTTGTGGCAGTGGCTGTGTCGAGCTGGTAGGCGGCTGTGTCGAACTGGGAGGTGAGCAAGGAGAGGATAGGGCAGCCACGGTCCCGCGTGGCTAATTATTGGGCACCGCCCTTTGCCGTGTGCCGAGCCGAAAGGAACACGACTAAGACAGCCTTTGCCGTGTACCAAACAGAGACACATGACAAAGAAACCTTTGCCGTGTACCAGAAGGAGTCACACAGCAAAGAAGCCTTTGCCGTGTGTTTTAACCTTTGTCGTGTGCCTTTTGGTACTTTTTCATTTTGTTTCTTTTTTTCCTTTCAATTGTATTTATTTTAAGTTTTTAGTGTACTTTTTGTTGACTATTTGTTAGTATTAGTTAGGACATTGTGTACACACAAACTTTTGGCAATACGACATGTACCAACAGACCAGGGTAGACGATCCGGGGCCCAGGGATCAGGGTTTCATAGGAAGAAGCACCTCTGGGCATCGGAACACCTCCAAACCTTGCATGTGACCCTAGCATGTGTATTAAAGTGTGGTGGTATTATCAAATGTCCAAAACCTTGTTCCCAAGTGTGACCCCCTTCGCATACATGCGCTGTCACCTAAAAACGAAGGGTCCGAAATCTAACTATTGGGAGGGGAACTCCTCATTTTGTGAAACCAGGGTGGATCTTGTCACAACTTGGTCCGAAACATGGTTTGGAATTGTCCTATGACCTAACCAAGCACAAACCAAGAGAAAATTCCACCAGGCTACCCCCGTGAGAAGAACATCTAGGGGGGGGGCTTGTTGGTTTGCGGCCCGAAAGTTCCCGGTCGAGTGCATCCCAGTACCCGAGTTGCATGTAATCTCGTGGAGGGGCCATAGTAGAATCTCCAATTGTCCAAAGGGGCCAAATGGGGGGAATACAAATCTAACATCCAAACAGTCGTTTGAACCAGACGAAAAACGGTTGAACTCAAATACCGCCGTTAGGTCAACTCTTCTTGGCCCGCCCTCTCAGTATTCCCCATTATCCTTTTCGGTCGTGGACTAGTTTACCCCTGCGTGGACCAAATCTATTTCTTTGCTCTGCTCTTCTCCCTGCTCCCCTCCCCATAACCTTTGCTCAGCTCCGGCTACTCGTCTCAGATCGGAGCTCGCACTTGCTCTAATTTGTGTCCCCGCCATGTCCGATCAACCTCCCACGACCCTAATCAAAGCTTGCAGCCGTCACCATCGTATCATACGCCGTATCGGAGCTTCGTGTCTCCGGACTAGTGTCTCGCCTCTGGCTAGTCCTTCTCGCACAGCCGAGCGCGTCCCGTCGGGCGATCCTGGCCAGCAACTGGCCTCGGGCGGTTGCATGCTGTCGCGCACCCCAGGCATGGTAGCCCTGGCAAATTAGTTCGACGACCATGCTCTCATGGCCCCCGTACTGGGCATCCATCCCGCCGTGTTGCTGCCATACTTGTTGTCGGCTTTGAGGTCTTGTTTTGGGATCAGACAAAATGAGGTCAAGATTGAGATATGTGCGCTGCCATTCAATTTGTTTGTCTGGTTCGAGCATAGCTCAAACACCCGAGCATGTTTTGCATTCTTCCCATTCTTTCGAGTGTTGTGGGGAGAGCTTCATGCGTTGGCATCGCGCCTATGGGTGGTACGATCACTTGGGGCAGCTTTGTTTCTTCTCCAAACTCGGCTTTGATGGCCTCCCATTGGATGCTTGGGACTCGGAGGCCCTCAAGCAGGTCGTCAGTAGCCTTGGCAGCGAGCTGGTGGAGATCGTGCCGCCGAGCAATAGATGGGTCATCAAGGTAAAGGTGTGGCTGAAAGATCCTGACGCTGTTCCTAAGATGTACGAGGTGAAGATTCCAAGCAGGATAGGGCGACAGCTTTGCTGGAAGCACCCGGTCATCATCCACCCAGAGGAGGTTCTGGAATCAGTACATGGCATTCAGGACCCCGAAGAGGCGGCCAGAAAGCGTCCTCGTCGCCTGCAGTGTTGGCCTAGAAGGATCGATGGCATAGGACCACCACCGTTTCACGACAGCACACACAGTTTCGATGGGGGAACTAGGCATGGACAAGCTGGTGGTTCTAATTTCCCTCGAGTGAAGACAGAGCTCTAGTGAATTGTTGTAGTATGTGTGGATAATGAATTTGTAGTATGGAGAGCGTAGCAAGAAGTTAGCATGGACTAAAAATATGTAATATATTGAATCGATATAGTATGTGTGGGTAATGAATTTGAAGTATGTGTGTCTAATGCATCTGTATTGAACATCGTGCTTTATAATTTCTGTGAATAACCAAGGACAACCTCATGAAAAGAGGGTGGACTGGCAATGAGCAATGTCAATTCTATAGATGCCATGAAAATGTTGTTCATCTCCTCATCAAGTACAAGGTATCTAGATTATTGTGCCAAACGATGAGCGATCTGGAAGATAATAAATGATTCTTGTTTCAAACGAATATTACCTGATGATCCTTATAACACTATCTACTGGTTTTGTAACACGTTGAACTGCATGACCATTTTGCTGAAATCACAAGACAAATAAAAAATGGTTTACAGCATAGACAGCAGACGCAAAATTTGTACATAAATTGTCGTCTGAATATTATCTGTTTGGGATAAAAAAAATGGCAGTTAACTGGATTTAACCACGAGTAGTAATTGAAGGAAATAGACACTTGATAGTATTTGTTTACAACAGTAGTACTTCCATATAAAAGGGTCTTATATCTGCACAAAAGTGGGCTAAACTTCCTACTAGTTTAAAGAACAATGCGTCAACATTTCATCTAGAAAATCCATTCTTCGGTCTGAACTGAACTATTCTACACTAAAGAAACTGTAGATCTCCCCCAGAAAAGTTGGCTGGCCAATTGCCTCGAGAGGACGTAATTTCTTTGACCATTTAACCTAAAGTGATCTATGGCCTTCCTGCCAAACTACAAGAAATCTACATCGTTCATGCACGACCGCTTTGCTTGCACTAGTCCCGGTTCAGTACAACCATCTACGCCACCGCAACGATTTCTTCGAACCTGAAATTCGGCATCTTCTTGTAGGGATCATAGGTTTGTGTGAACTAGAACCTGAATTCTAGCGCTGAGTTGTTGCCTGCCGCCGGCTCCAGCTGTCGAACAATCTAACAGGCTGAGTGTAGACGCTTGGTCACCATCGCGGTAAGGCCTCTGATGGTGCGTTGGATGGAGCGTCTTTGCCACAAATGGTGTGTTCCTAGCCTCCCCTATTGCGGTAAGGTTGCTCGCACCGAAGCGTGTACGCGAGAGTTCCTAGACCTTGGCGCTTCCCTGTTCAAGGGTGTGTACCCTCGGTGGCATGCTCTCATGAATGATTTGACACGTACCTTGTTCCCCCTTCCTAGAGCATGCCACAATGTCGTTGTGCGCTTTCTCCATAGCGCTCTCTTGTCCCTGCTCGCCGCAGCCACAACCGATTCGGCATATTCGGTGAAATCATCCGCCTGGAAGGGCAATGTGAGACCGGCCTTGAAGTAGAGCTTCATGGCCTGCCTTAGAGGGGCTAAATACCCTAGTTTCGGCTGCTATCGTGGCGACAATGATGACTGCTTAGGCGGGGCCATGTTACCCTAGGTGGTGCATCGTGGCGGAGCTGTGCAAGGGGAACTGTGTTTTGTCGGAGAAGGGGAGTGACATACTAACAGTAGGTTTGGACTCCGGACACGTGTGAAAATAATCATCTCCCATTTCCTGAGAGGGTAATAATTCGACACTCGTTGCATTAACCTCTCAATCTTTATTTCCCTTCTCAGCATAAGAGTGTGAACGTATTAAAAAGATCGATCGTGGATATCCACCTGATCGGGCAATGTACTAGGACAGGTAGGAGACCAAACAAACCGGGTTCCATTTTAGACATATTGATGACTGTACCCTTATGTTTATACTATATTATTTCTATGCCATTATGCACCGTCGAATTGTAGCAACACCATCAGAAACAGGGGATGATGATGTGGCATTTTTTTAAAGGGCATCAAAAATAGGGGATGACGATGTGGCATGTTTTCTGACTAGCGGGTCTGCCTCCTCCACCTTCGATAGCGGGCATCCCAGGTTTGAGGACGAGTGCCGCCCACCAACACATTATTGTGCAATTTTCCATGTTTTGTCGCAACCAGCTCTGCTCCGCTCCTCTGGTCCTGCCACCGCCACTCCGTTCAGTCGTGCACCGCTCTTGTCCTCCCCTTGGGCCATCATCCTCCCGCCCTCCCCTCCCTACCATGTCTCCTTGCTGCCATCCATCGCCAAGCGCGTCTGGAAATGAAAACCGAGAGTCGAGAGTTGGGTTAGGCGCCCAACGACGCTGGTGATCCGAATCCCGCTCGAAGATGGATCCTGCACAGCTTGAGAACACAGAGATGGATCCTGCGTGGCTTGAGAGCACGAAATCTCCTTCAACTCTGGAGAGCACAGAGGAGAACGAAACAGGGGAAGAGGAAGCAGGGTGTAGAGCTTTGGAGGTATGGAGCCCGGAGAAGGTGTTCTATGTCCTCATGGAAGGGTAAGAACTGTGATTCCTTTTCTGCATACCCCAATTAGCATTTCTAGTCCCGTGGTGATGGCAAGGATATGTGTTGGTAACCACAAGACGTCTGTACAGCTTTTCCTTTAGCATGATGCTTTGTCAAGCGAGCATGAAGACACTGAAATGTGTGGCGGTGCGAATGATGATGAGAAAGCATGTCCAGACGTGGTTGCTGACCCTGATAGGATGGAGAGTAGGGAATATTTGGTTGATTCGAACTTTGAGCCTAACTATGGGACTAATGAGGAAGAGGAATGTGAAGATGTGGAAATGGGTTGTAGATACGATGACGAAGACAAGGACAGGCTAGTGATACACTTTGACAGGGACAATCCTACAATTGATGAGGGGACTATCTTTGAGACTATGGAGGACTGCAGATATGCAGTTGCCACCTATGCAATTAGAGTTGGGTTTGAATTTATCATTGAAAAGAGCGACCAAAAGAGATTTAGGGTGCATTGTAGCGAAAGCAATGTGTGTAAATGGAGATTACATGCATCTCCAATGCGAGGTGGACACCCATTTCAGGTTGCAATAGCTACATTTAGTTTCAGTCTTTCTCATATTTATTCTGCTGATAATTATCTCTGATTTATTTGGATTCTTATCAAATGCAGATAAAAGTAAACAAGAAGAAACACAACTGCCCTAATACTTCTTTAAGTGATAAAATTAGACCGGCGACTACCAAGTGGATAGCTGCTACTGTACTTGCCTGGGTGAGGCAGGATCATAACATTGGACCTACTGAACTCAGAGCAAAGGTTAGCAAAAAGTTTAACATTCTGATTCCTTAACACAAAGTCTTTGATGGGAAGGAGATGGCTCTAGACTTCATTCAGGGCAAGTGGAATGACAGTTTTCACATGTTGTATAGTTTCAAACCTGAGGTAGAGAAAACATCACCTCGTAGTGTTGTTGACATCAATTACGAGGTTGTGAAAGGAAGAGAAAAGGTCTTAAGGGGGGTCAGGTATAAGCAGGCAGATAAAAAATGCTGCAGGAGATGTTGTATCTCCCTGAAGGCATGCTGGAAGGGGTTCCTACACGGCTGTAGGCCATACTTGGCAATAGACGCAACTTCTTTAACAGGGAAGTTCAGGGGACATGTTGCTTCTGCTTGTGCTTTGGACGCACATAATTGGCTTCTACCCGTAGCTTATGTTGTTCTTGAGGGTGAATCAAATGAAAGCTGGACATGGTTCATGCAGAGACTACGAGCAGTAATTGGTCAGCCTGAAGGCTTGGTGATACACACTGGTGCATGCAAGGATCTTGAGAACGTTGTTGGTGTTGTGTTTCCTGGGGTTGAGCATAGGGAATGCATGCGGCACCTCCCTACTAACTTCATGAAGAAGTTCAAAGGAAAGATCTTTTAATAGGACTTGTGGTGATCAACATACACATACACCCTAAGCACGCATGCTACTTACTTGCAGAACATGTATGTAGTGCCAAAGGTGAAAAAAATACCTTGAAGAACATCACACCAAGCTATGGGCCAGAAGCAAGTTTAGTGAGTTAAGCAAGGTGGATTATTTTGCAATAATTTGGCAGAGAGTTTCAATGCTAAGATTCGAGCATGAACACACTTGCAATTGTTATTTTGTTGAATGCAATAAGATTATGCATAATGGTGAAGATAGATTTAAGGCAACAAATTTGTGCAAGAAAATTTTTAGGCCATAAAATAGTTCCAAAGGTGGTTATATTACTGAATGCAAGAACTAGGGCAATGAGAATGATAAAGATGAGAATGGTCAGAAGTTCCAGAAAATTGGCTAAGGTTTATGTAGAATACAAGCGTCGAACTGAACAGAGGTACACTATAGACATTGGAAACAAGACTTGTTCATGCAGGAAGTGGCAGATTACTGGTTTGCCATGTCACCATGCACTGTACTTCATCTTAAATCTTAGAGGTAGCGGAGCTAAAATAGAGAACTATGTTGACATCTATTTCACCATGGACAAGTTTGCTGCAACTTATGCAGAAAACATACCACCTATGGCCGATGAAAATGATTGGGAGATTGTTGATCCAGGGTTCAAACTTTAACCACCAGTTCTTAGGAGGCCACCTGGGAGGCCTAGAAAGCTAAGGATCGAAGCCTCCAGTGATAAAGGTTCAAGCCTAGGAGCTAGGAAAAGGAAATGCAAACGTTGTGGAAGATTCGACCATATCAAGAGGTTGTGCAAAAACCCAATTCCAAATGATCTTGTCCCTGTTCACACCCCGGTGGCAGAAAATGAGGCTTCTCAGCCAGAACTGGAGAAAGAGCAGCACGGAGATGAAGAACTTGAGGAAGTGCAGCAGGTGGAGGAAAACGGTGATGATCACTCGGAGGAAAGCATAGGTAAGAAGAAAATTTATGAAGTGGAGGTGCCGGCGAGAAAAGGGTGTGAAAAGAAACAAAAGGGTAAGCAGAATAGGAAGGTAATGGAGGTGTATTAGAATATGAAGAAGTTGCAGGGGTGATTGAGGATGTCCTTAAGGATCTTTTGGCTAACTATAGGAGAAATAATAAATCCCTGCCAATTTCATCTTTGTACGATTCTCCAGATGAAAGGTAAGCTTGAAAATTGTTTTATTTGCCATTTGATCATTTTTTCCATCCTCATCAATTGTTGCTTAATGTAGCGTGGGCTAGCAGACTAATAAGAGGAGCAAAAAGAAGCGAGCATAGTAATGCCGTTTTTTGAGTTATCATTTAAAATGAACTAGTCGTGTCATCTTTATTTATATCTAGAGCGTGCAATGTGTCTGCGATGAGGTCAGATGGACCAGATTACAACTTTTAAAATATTATTACATTGGGGTAATTTTTTACCTGCGTATGGACGCAACTACTAGTTCCCATCTCCCTTGGATTCCCATCTCCTCTAGCGCACTCCAAAATTATGTCTGTGCCATCAAGTGCTGGTAGCAGAGTCAGCGTATTGTCCCATCAGATGTGAACGCACAAACTTTGTTTGTTTAGAATTGGACGACTTTTGATTAGTTTGAAAGACAGAAACCTAAAACATGGCCAATATATGCCATTAGAAACTATTCCTCAAAAAATAGTATTACTCCCTCTGTCTAGAAATAAGTGACTTGAATTTGTGTAGATTCGTATGTATCTAGACAGGGTTTTGGGTATAGATACATTTGAATATCTAAAAAAAGCTAAGTCAGTTATATCTGGACGGAAATAGTACACTATTACAACACGCTCGTCCCCTTCTCCTCTAGCACACTCCAAATTATGGCTGTGCCATCAAGTGCTGGGAGCAGAGTCAGCGTGTTGTCCCATCCGATATGCTTGGAACATGCAAACTTTATTTTTAGAATCGGACGACTTTCAATTAGTTTCAAAGACAAAAACACCTAAAACATGGCCAATATATATAGATTATGATGGTAATCGACTATGACTCAAGTGACCCTGATCCAAAGAGAGCATTAATCTACCGTACATAGATTTAATTTAGGCTTTAGTGGCCCTAATCGATTATGACGCTCTCGCTGGATCCATCATCGATGATGTTGTCCGCGTAGCCGTCTACCTCCTCCGTGTCGGAATCGATGCCGATGTTCCTGGCCACGATCCTCCTCATGGATTCTTCACAGCGCACTGCCTCGATAACGGTGGAGGTCATACGCCCAGGCACTACTCAGAAGCACTGCCTCCCTTTGGGGTTACGCAGATCCGGGTCGACCTCCTGTCGGTGGGTTCTGCACAGATCAATCAATGCCTTTTTCTCCTTCTTGAACAACTTTGTCCAGTACACGCTCGTGCGCAAGTACCGGGCCACTACCTCTTCTGCTCTGGCAGCTAGCGGCGGCACTCATCGATCTGCCTCGCCAACATGTTGTCATGTAAGAGCGACACGATAGGCACCCCGTCATAGCTGAGCTCGAAGCCTGCTGGAAGCCTCGCGAGCGGCAGCGCGAGTATGTCATAGTGGGAGAACATCTGAGCCTCGTGCAAGCTGAGTTTGGGCCTCTCCCTCTCCATGGCAATGAAGGAACACGATCTGAGATTCAGCCCCTTAGTTAAGGGGGTAAGGGCAAGGAAGTAGGCCCACTCGTGGTTGCCACTGCCAACCAGTTCATAGAACAGACTTCTTGCGGATCACCCTTAAGAAGTACATCCTTATCGTCCACGCACCCCGATCCAACGACGCCTAACAATCGGGACGCTGAACTAACCTGCAACCGCTCCAGGCTTCTAGAAGACCCGATGCCATGGACACCATTGGACGCTAGGGTTAAGATCCAATGGCTATCATTGACACATGCAATGACATTAGTGTATCCACGTGGTTTAGGAAAGGAACACACATGCAATAAATCTAGTGGTGGTTTAGGAAAAAGAACACACATGAAATGACTCTGGTGGATCCATATGGTTTAGGAAAGGAACACACATGCAATGACTCTGGTAGATCCATGCGATTTAGGAAAGGAACATCACTCTGGTGGATCCATGTGGTTTATGAAAGGAACACACATGCAATGACTCTAGTGGTGGTTTAGGAAAAGAACACATATGCAATGACACTGGTGGATCCATGTGGTTTAGGAAAATAATACTCATTCAATGACATTGGTGGTGGTTTAGGAAAAGAACACACATGCAATGACTCTAGTGGTGGTTTAGGAAAAGAACACACATGCAATGACTCTGGTGGATCCATGTGGTTTAAGGAAGGAACACACATGCATTGACTCTGGTGAATCCATGTGGTTTATGAAAGGAACACACATGAAGTGACTCTAGTGCTGTGTTAGGAAAAGAACACACATGCAATGACACTGGTGGATCCATGTGGTTTAGGAAACGAACGCACATGCAATGACACTGGTGGTGGTTTAGAAAAAGAACACACATGCAATGACACTGGTGGATCCATGGGGTCAAGGAAAACAAGACACATGCAATGACTCTAGTGGATCCTTGTGGTTTAGGAAAATAACACATATGCAATGACTCTGGTGGTGGTTTAATAAAATAACACACATGCAATGACTCTGGTGGTGGTTTAGGAAAAGAACGCATATGAAATGACTCTGGTGGATCCATGTGATTTAGGAAAGGAAGACACATGCAATGACTCTAGATGTGGTTTAGGAATAGAACACACATGCAATGACTTTGGATGTGGTTTAGGAAATGAACACACATCCAATGACTCTGGTGGATCCATGTGGTCTAAGAAAAGAAGACACGTGCAATGACTCTAGTGGATCCATGTGGTTTATGAAAAGAACACACATGCAATGACACTAGTGGATCCAAGTGGTTTATGAAAAGAACGCACATGCAAATGAATCTTGTGGATCCATATGGTTTATGAAAAGAACAAGCATGCAATGACTCTAGTTGTGGTTTATCAAAAGAACACACATGCAATGACACTGGTGAATCCATGTGGTTTATGAAAAGGACACACATGCAATGACACTAGTGGATTCAACTCGTTTATGAAAAGAACACAGATGCAATGACTTTGGTGGATACATGTGGTTTAGGAAAAGAAGACACATGCAATGACTCAAGTGGATCCATGTGGTTTATGAAAAGAACACACATGGAATGACACTAGTGGATCCAAGTGGTTTATGAAAATAACACACATGCAAATGACTCTGGTGGATCCATGTTGGTTTATGAAAAGAACAAACATGCAATGTCTCAAGTTGTGGGTTATGAAAACTACATAAATGCAATGACACTTGTGGATCCATTTTGTTTATGAAAATAACACACATGCAATGACACTGGTGGATCCAAGTGGTTTATGAAAAGAACACACATGCAATAACACTGGTGGTTCCATGTGGTTTATGAAAAGAACACACATGCAATGACACTCGTGTATCCAACTGGTTTATGAAAAGAACACACATGCAATGACTCTGGTGGATCCATGTGGTTTATGAAAACAACACACATGCAATGACACTGGTGGATCCAAGTGGTTTATGAAAAGAACACACATGCAAATGACTCTGGTGGATCCATGTGGTCTAGGAAAAGAAGACACATGCAATGACTCTAGTGGATCCATGTGGTTTATGAAACGAACACACATTCAATGACACTAGTTGTGGTTTATGAAAAGAACACGCATGCGATGACACTAGTGGATCCATTTGGTTTATGAAAAGAACACACACGGAATGACACTAGTGGATCCAAGTGGTTTATGAAAAGAACACACATCCAATGACTCTAGTGGATCCATGTGGTTTCTGAAAAGAACACACATGCAATGACACCGGTGGATCCAAGTGGTTTATGAAAAGAACACACATGCAAATGACTCTGGTGGATCCATATGGTTTAGGAAAAGAAGACACATGCAATGACTCTAGTGGATCCATGTGGTTTTTGAAAAGAACACACATGCAATGACACATGTGGATCCAAGTGGTTTATGAAAAGAACACACATGCAAATGACTCTGGTGTATCCCTGTGGTTTATGAAAAAACTAAACATGCAATGACTCTAGTTGTGGTTTATGAAAAGAACACACATGCAATGACACTGGTGGATCCATTTGGTTTATGAAAAGAACACACATGCAATGACACTGGTGGATCCAAGTGGTTTATGAAAAGAACACACATGCAATGACACTGGTGGATCCAAGTGGTTTATTAAAAGAACACACATGCAAGTACACTGGTGCATCCATGTGGTTTATGAAAAGAACACACATGCAATGACACTGGTGGATCCAAGTGGTTTATGAAAAGAACACACATGCAAATGACTCTGGTGGATCCATGTGGTTTATGAAAAGAACAAACATGCAATGACTCTAGTTGTGGTTTATGAAAAGAACACACATGCAATGACACTGGTGGATCCATTTGATTTATGAAAAGAACACACATGCAATGAAACTAGTGGATCCAAGTGGTTTATGAAAAGAACACACATGCAATGGCACCAGTGGATCTATGTGGTATATGAAAAGAACACACATGCAATGACACTTGTGGATCCATTTGGTTAATGAAAAGAACACACATGCAATGACACTAGTGGATCCATGGGGTTTATGAAAAGAACACACATGCAATGACATTGGTGGATCCATGTTGTTTATGAAAAGAACAAACATGCAATGACTTTGGTGGATCCATGTGGTTTATGAAAAGAACACACATGCAATGACTCCGGTGGATCCATGTGTTTTAGGAAAATAACATACATGCAATGACACTGGTGGTGGTTTAGGAAAAGAACACACATGCATTGACACTTGTGGTGGTTTATGAAAGAAAGACACATGCAATGACTCTGGATGTGGTTTAGGAAAAGAACACATATGTAAATGACTCTGGTGGATCCATGTGGTCTAGGAAAAGAAGACACATGCAATGACTCGGTGGATCCATGTGGTTTATGAAAAGAACAAACATGCAATGACACTGGTGGATCCAAGTGGTTTATGAAAAGAACACACATACAAATGACTATGGTGGATGTCATCGGATTGATGACAAGTACGCCATGAGGGGGTCCTCGAGGCATGTGGAAGAGAGGAGTGTGAGACGTACGGTATTCCAGGACGCTGAGCACACAAGTTTACTCAGGTTCGAATCCGCCGGCTTTGGATGGATCCTCTCATGGCGTACTTGTCATCGATCCGACGACAGTTGGCGCCCACCGTGGGGCAAATGAGCTTCGGATCTGCGTTCCGAGCAGAATCTGCAAGACTATCACCGTCGGTCGTCTCCTCTACACCGGCGATGTCCCTCTCATCGTTCTCGACAAGACTTGGATTCTGGCTAGGAAGGCCGTGACTGCTTATACCATCATGTCTTTCGGGGAGATCAATGTGTACATCGGATTCGCCAAACCTGTCCCACCCACCCTAGTGGTGATGATAGAGGTAGAAGAAATTTCTGGGTCCCCTTTGTCCGCTAAGGCGGCAGAGTTCCGGACTCAGAAAACCCTAATCCCACCCAGCCCCTACCTATTGCAGAGATAGTGGAGAAATCCGAGCCTGAAGCAGACCTTGCGGTTCAAGTCGAATCTGGAGTGGATCTCCTTAGCGAGGCCGAATCCCAGATCGATATACCCGTTGAAGTCGAAATCCAGGAGGATCACAACAATAACCTTGGTTTCGTCTCTGCCAACGCCGGAACAGATCAACCATTCCTGAGGCACACATTGAGGCGCATGATGATGCAAGACACGAGTGTGGATGAGGTTCTCGAAACCATCAAGATCTTCGAGGAAGCCCACGAGGAAAGATGCAACTACCTTAGGACCCACACATCGCACTTTGTCGGATACGTTGGATCCAGATCCGGCTCTGCCGATGCTGGAGACAACACCGACTCAGTGCTAGAGGCGATCGGAGCAAACACCGACTTACCTGCATCCTCGGATGACTCGATGATGTCGGCGGATTTCCGAAAGTTCTCCGCGGAATATGAAGAGGAGTACAACTCCAAAGCTGCAGAAGAAGGAGAAGCCATGGATGAAGCATCCGGGGAAAACTCTCCCAAAGTGCAGGACAACATGGATGAAGCATCCGTCTTTGCTACCGGCGCTGCCAAGAAGGCAAAGAAGAAGAACAAGAAGAACAAGACCCCGGCAAAAGATCTTTCGCTAGAGGAAGTGATTGCCGAGGAATATGAGGAAGACTTGGATGGAGCACTTATCCTAGACAAGCCCAAAGAAGAATCGGTGGATGGACACGTGGTCACCGAAGGTGCGCGTAAACTCATCGATGCTGCATTAACTACACCTATCCCTACAGCTGCAGAACTTGCTGCTAAAGAACTGCATGAAAGGGCCTAGGCCCTGGAAGCGCATCGCCAAGTACTCCTGGATGAAGCCAAAAACATCGAGGAAGAAAAGAAACGCATGGCAACTGCGGAGAAGTACATCTCTCGGTAGCATCAAAAGACCCGGAAACGTCACACTCGTGATGATCAATTTCTGGAAGTTCACAAGGTCCTCTTTGAAGGAGACCCGAGAATGCCTCGACTCGATAACAAGGGAGATCTGGTGTACCCAACACCGGTGCAAAACACTATTGCAGCTCGAGATATCCTGGCAAATAATCCAGACCTAGAGCAGGTTCGATTAGGCATTAAGCTACTCACCAAGGGTCTGGAGCAGCAGAAGGCCGCGAAATCCGGAAGAGGAAAACTGGTCTCCCAATCCGACCAATGTCGCACGGATCCGACCTGGAATGACGTAAGACCCCAACTTGCTCCGGAACAGCATCACCGTTCCGACCGTCGGGAAGACAACTACTCAAGAACCGGATCTTTAGGACAACTTCACAAAACTACACGTGACTGGCACAATGTTGCTCCAGCTGCGGAGCAAGAGGCATTTGCTGCACTGTATCTGAGTAATCCTCCCCAGCGAGAGTCGAATGATCGCAGGGAAGAAGACAAAGAGAAACGTCGGGAGGAGGACCGTCAAAGAATGCCACCTCCTAGACATACAGGCCATTCGGCTGAGCCCCACCGAGGTGGGAGTGATGGACGAAGGAACGATGGACACCGTGCTGAGTCAAGCCGGCAGGGGGCTTGTTGTAATGAAGACCCTCCCCGGAACCGGAATAATGATGCTCCGGACGAAGGCCGGCGATCAGCTAGAAACAATCCAGCTGCTGCATCCTCTCCGCCAAGTAGCCATCACAACGGCTCCCAAGGAGGCCAGGGAGGGCATCATGGCGGAGGAGGTGGTGGCAGAAGCCGAAGTCCGGCTCCAAGGCACCGCAGCCATAGCCGTCAATCAGGACGATCTTTGTCCCCAAGTGACGCGAGGCACAAGATTAATTCCAACATAGAGGCGCGGCACTACGAAAACGATGATATATACGTAGGCCCAAAATGCTTTTGACCATGTATAAGAGCAACAAAATTCCCAGAAGGATTCGCTATCGCAAGACACATCCAAGCCTACGACGGTATAGCTCAGCCAGATACTTGGCTCCAGGATTTTTTCCAAGCTTGCTGTATCGCCAAAGGCAGAAATAGTCTGGTCGCAACTCGATATCTCCCACTCATGTTGTAGAAGACGGCACGATCATGGATCAATGAACTTCCAGAGAACACCATCCACAACTGGTATGACATGCAAAGCGCGTTCTTTTGGAATTTCGAAGGCACATATCGGAGGCCCTGTATGATAGGATACCTACAGCGTTGCACCCAGAAAGCCGGAGAAAGTTGCCAAGATTATCTCGGATGATGGATCGACACCAAGAACTCCTATGAGGGAGTAAATGACCAAACTACGATTGAAGCTTTCATTGCAGGACTCCCAATTGGTTTACTACGTCATCACTTGAAGTGTGACAAGGTCACTGATTTGGTAGAGATGATATAAACAGCGAGCAAGTATGCAGATGCTGACGACAATGCAGAGGGATTATTGAACGCCCTAGCTATGCCACAGTCGGCAAAACAACCAAAGCAGCAAGCTCAGAAGCGCAAGAACACCTCAGAAGAAAAGCCCAACGCGAAAATGGCAGTGGTCACTGCTACTTTTGGGTCTGGAGGACAAGGAGGGTGCGGCGGTGGTCGCGGACACGGTCGTGGGACATCAAGAGTCTAGGGTAGAGGAGACCAGCAACCTGGCAAAACCTACTCTTGGGCCGACATTGCCAATAACCCATGTGTGCATCACTTAGATGTCAATGGGGGCTCATCTCACACAAACACCGAGTGTCGTTTTAATGATGACATCAAGAAAGACGATATCGTTGGCTATAGGGCTAAGTGGAAGAAGGGAAAGAAGAATCCCGAAAAAGATAAAGAGACCAAGGAAGATTCCGACATGGAGGAAGCCGATGCTTCAAATCCCAAGCCAGAGGGAAAGAAAAACTTCCCGACAAAGAAAGACACGTACGTCACCTTCCTTGGATCTCAACCAGCTAAGGTGAAGAAGGCAGTTCTTCATGAGCTCAACGCGACAGTTCCGGCTATCCCACAATTCTTGGACTGGTCGGAAGTTGCCATCACCTTTGACCATGCTCATCATCTGCCTAAGTTGCATAGGCAAGGAAAATACACCTTAGTCGTCAACCCACTTATTGACGGCTATGGTTTCTCCAAGACTCTCATGGACGGTGGTAGCAGCATCAATATTCTGTATGTCGAAACGCTACGCCGGATGTGAATCTCGGAGACCCAGCTGAATCACAGCTCTGTGATCTTTCACGGAGTTGTCCCAGGAAGACAAGCAAATTCCCTAGGACAGATCACTTTGGATGTTACCTTTGGAACTCCAAAGAACTATCGGACGGAAGCACTTTCCTTCGAAGTGGTCCCCTTTGAGAGCGCGTACCACGCTATATTCGGATGTACGGCTTACTGGGCTTTTATGGCTCGTCCGTGTTACATTTACAATATGATGAAAATTCTAGGTCCCAACATCGTGATCACCATCAGGGGAGACCCGAAGAAAGCGCGAGAGTGCCAGGACGGAAATGCCGCCTTTTCTGAAGCCGTGCTGCACGCCCAGGAGTACCAGGAGATCAAGAAGACCGTAGATCCGTCCGAGATGCCCGCGACAAAAAATGAGGTGACAAAGCCGAATCCGGAGTTCAAGGCATCGGAAGAGACAAACAAGACGCCGCTGAAGGATGATGACCCCTCCAAGGTGACCCAGATAGGCGTAGGCCTAGATAGCGCATAGGAAAGCGCGCTCGTCAAGTTCCTCTAAGCAAATCAAGATATCTTCGCATGGCAGCCATCTGACATGACCGGAGTACCTAGGGAACTTGCCGAGCACTCTCTAAATGTACACCCGAACGCTAAACCCATAAAATAGTCCATACGACTTTTTGGCGACGTAAAGCATAAGGCAATAGCTAAGGAACTAGCCCGACTCGAGTTAGCCGGATTCATAGAAGAGGTCATCCATACTGATTGGTCAGCCAACCCTGTAATGGTCCCTAAAAAGGACACCATTGATTTAAGGATGTGTGTTGATTATACTGCCTTAAATAAGGCTTGTCCCAAAGATCCGTTCGCTCTGCCTAGAAATTATCAAGTTATTGATTCTACGATAGGCTCGGAACTCCTCTGTTTTCTCGATGCATATTCCGGTTATCACCAAATTCGGATGAAGGAATCGGATAAAAATCAAAACTTCATTCATAACCCCCTTCGAAACCTTCTATTTCGTTACGATGCCCTTTGGGCTCAAGAACGCAGGAGCTACGTACCAGCGCACTATGCAGCGTTGCCTCCACGAACAAATCGGACGCAACATACATGCATATGTGGACGACATTGCGGTGATGTCCAAAAAGAAGGAAACACTAATTTCCGACTTGGAGGAAACATTCGCCAATCTGCGAAAATACAACATAATGCTTAATCCGAAGAAATGTTTCTTTGGAATCCCAGCCAGAAAATTGTTAGGTTTCATCATGTCTCAAAGAGGCGTAGAGGTGAACCGAGATAAGATCAAGGCTATACTCAATATTTCCAGGCCAACTCGCTTGAAGGATGTTCAAAGACTAACTGGTTGCATTGCTGCAGTCAGTGGGTTTGTAAGCTGGCTCGGAGAAAGAGCCGCACCACTTTACAAGCTCCTGAAAAAGACCAAAAAATTCGTTTGGACTGATGAAGCTGAAGCCGCACTACAAGACTTGAAAGAAGTACTCTCGTCTGCTCCTATCCTTGCAGCACCGGAACCAAGGGAACCAATGTTACTCTATCTCACTACGAGAAACAGGGCCGTCAGTGTCGTCATGGTAGTGGAGAGACCAAAGGAAAATCAGGAACACCTGGTGCAGCATCTGACTTACTACCTCAGCGAGGTCCTAACTGAATCGAAGCAGCGCTATCCGCACTATCAAAAGCTAGCTTATGGTGTTTTTTTTGCATCCTATAAGTTACAGCATTATTTTCAGGAACACCCAATTACCATGGTGAGCACAGCTCCCATGAGAGATATAATCAATAACAGCAAGGCTACAGGACGCGTCGCAAATGGGGCATAGAGCTTTCAGCTTTCGACATTGAGTATAAACCTCAGACAGCAATCAAATCCCAAATCCTTGCTGACTTTGTTGCTGATTGGACAGATACGAAGGAGAACATGACCCTACCAGAGTCAGAATACTGGACCTTGCATTTTGATGGGTGTAAGGCGCTCGGGGGCTGGCGTGGTACTCAAGTCACCCCAGGGAGATAAACTTTTCTATGTACTACAGATCCACTTCACGGCGACGAATAACATTGCCGAGTATGAAGCATTACTGCATTGAATCCGGATTGCTAAGGACATCAGCATCCGATGTTTAATGTGTTATGGAGATTCAGATCTTGTTGCCTAACAAGTGTCGGATATCTGTAAGGCAAACAAGCACATGGAAGCATATAGGGCTATCGTGGATGAACTATCTAAATCGTTTGAAGGGTTTGAAGTTCAACACATCCATCAAACAGAAAATGAGGAAGCAGATGCACTATCTTGGATAGGCTCTACCCGGAAAAAGGTCCCGGATGGCGCTTTTTTAGAGCACCTCAAAGTTCCCTCTATAAAATGAGTGGACAAGGAATATCTGACAAAATCTGACTCACCTTTAGTAGCAGTTCTGGCTCTGATTCCCAGCTGGACTCAACCCTACCTTGATTACTTGGTAGACAAAAAATTACCCGAAGACGAAGTTCTGAGCCGGCAGATCGTCCGACGAGCAAAAGCCTACACTATAATTAGTGGTGAGCTCTATAAGCAGAGTGCATCTGGGGTCTTTCAGCGTTGTGTATCTCCGGAAGAAGGACTGGAAATCTTACGAGAGATCCACGAAGGCGAGTGTGGTCACCACACTGCAGCCAAATCTCTAGTGGCAAAAGCTTTTCGATACGGTTTTTTCTGGCTTACAGCCAAGGCAGATGCCGAACGGCTGGTCCAGACGTGCAAAGGTTGCCAAAAATACGCCAAACAAGCTCATGTTTCGGCTGATCAGCTGCGAACAATAATTATAACATGGCCTTTTGCGATCTGGGGGATTGACATGGTAGGACCGTTTAAACATGCTCCAAGTGGATTTACTCACCTCTTAGTGATGGTGGATAAATTCAGCAATTGGATTGAGGCTAAACCCGTCACTAGTTGTGATGGAGCAAGAGCCAGAAGATTTGTCGAGGATGTTATAATCAGATACGGTTATCCGCATAGCATTATCACGGACAACGGGAGTAACTTATCTATGGGAGAGCTTGCCGAATTCTGCAACGAACAAAATATCCGGCTTGACATTGCGTCAGTCGCACATCCGCAGGCTAATGGACAAGTTGAAAGGGCAAATGGTTTAATCCTACAAGGCCTAAAGCCAAGACTCAAAGCACCACTGAGACATGCTACGGGGGCTTGGGCAGAGGAATTACCCTTTGTAGTATGGAGCTTGCGAATAACTCCAAACAGGTCAACCGGATACACACCTTTCTTCTTGGTCTATGGTGCCGAAGCAGTTCTTCCTAGTGATTTGATTCATAATTCTCCTAGAGTTGCCGCGTATATTGAAGAGGATGCCGAGATTTCTTGACAAAATGATCTCGACTCAGTCGAAGAAGTTCGCGTCGTTGCTGAAATGAGATCAATAGCCTATCAGCAAAAGTTACACGAGTATCATAGCGAGAGAGTCAGAAACCGGTCTTTCAATAAAGGCGATATGGTTCTCCGGCTTGTGCAGCAAAGAAAGCACAAACTTTCCCTAGTATGGGAAGGGCCCTTTTTAGTTAGTCGAGTATTGCACAATGGTTCATACTACCTAACTGATATGTGGCTAGTCAAAGAAAGACCTGCTACTAAGAAAAGAAAGAGAGCTAGAGGCAGTACAAACCCGGATGAGTTAGACAGACTATGGAATATTGCTCAGCTACGTCCCTTTTATTCTTAGTTTATTTTTCTTTGTAATCATATATGTGTACATGTTCAATGAGAAATAAAGTGTTGGTTGCCTCAAAATCTTTCTGAGAAGTTTTTACCATCTTATTTCCGAATGATCATGTCACAGTCAAAAATCCCAGAATACATGAAAGTACTTTATGCTCATGTTTGTTCTGGTTTAGATTTCTGATTCTAAAATTGCTACCTTTGGGTATAAATTTAAATTTTATAGTCTGTGCTTTGGTTATTTGTCTGATTGCCGGATGCGGGCATTTTCCGAGTAGTGAAATGTTGGTACTGGAAGCCGGATTTGTTTCCGAGTTTAAACTGGTTTAGCAATTGAGCTCCGTTGCTCGGCAAAGTTTCCGTGCTAAATGTTGGCCGGCTCACAAAAGGGACGAGGCGGCAAGCCAGATAAACGATAAGTGCAGACAAAAAACACAAGTGCTTATGCAAACATTTCAGGCACATAACATTAAAGCCAAAAATGATGAATAGATAAAATAAAACTTAGCACTAGCAAAAGTATCATACTACTTATTTATAGACCCAAATTGTTTTCAGAATAACACATTGTTCTTTCTGATACTCTATGATGCAGGGGGAGAGGTAGGAGTTGCCGGCTCGCTGGACCAATCAGCCTCGTTGATAACGTTCCGAGATGTTCAAATCTGATGCGGTTTGATAATCGTCAGAAACTTCTGCTAATTCTTCGGTAGGCGGAGGAGGCGTGTCCACGCAGGTGAAGAAAGGAGTGTCATAGCTGGTTAAGTCAGCTACATGACACCCATATCCGTCACAGGAGTCCATGATAGCCTCGATGTCTTGTTCCTATCCATCTTCATCCACTTTGCAGTACCCTCTGGTTACTTGGCAGATTTCCATGTTTCCATGGTGGCTCATAACCATGGTGAGAGCGTTCTGCGCTGTGGTTCGCGCGTAGGACATGTTCCAGTCCTGGACAAGCTATGGCATCTCCTTGGACTTATCTCGCACTTCAAAGCCGGACATGCTATGCATATCCTGAACCTTGAGAACTTCGCCAAAATCTTCGATGGATTGACGGAAGTCATGCAACAAATCACTGACTTGGGTAAGCCGGCTGGTGCGAGATTCGGCAGAGGCTGAGTCCAGTAAGTTCAGAGGACCTGTGCATTCAATGCAAAAGGGTTAACCAAATAAAATCCAAACTCCAAAGAGTCGGAAGATGCAGTAAGTCAGACAGAGTGAAACTTACCAAAGATGACATCATCGACTTTGGTCTTTTCCTCCCGAAGACTCTGGAGTTCAGCCCGGAGTGCCTCGGCAATGTCCCTCTCTCTAAACAAATCGTTGCTGAGATTCGAGATTTTCTTATCCTGGAGCGCAATCTTGTGATCACGCTCCTCGGTGGCCATGGAGGAGGATTCGAGAATTTGAGAAGTGCTCTTCTCATGATCCGCCTTAAGCTTATCCAGCTCTTGGCGGAGATCTTTGTTTTCCACCACTAGGGTTTTAAGATTCTCGGCCTCTTCAATCATAGCACAGGACTGCTTCACCAGTGCTATAGTCAAAAGAACAACAGTTGAACAAAAATTCGACTATGAAATAGAAGACAAGGCTTGAGTTCTGGAATGTTTACCTTCAGCCTCATCCCTGGAAACTTTCAATTGAACATTTTCAAGTCGAAGAGCTTTGATTTCTTTCCACTTGTTACAAACATTCTTCAATAAATCATGGTTATAGGAATATACTTTCTGTAAGTCAGAATACCCAGAGTCAGAAGTTTATGAAAGACTCGGGCTAATATTTTTACTAATATCAACACAAGCCTTGGGGGCTACACTAGTTCATTTTTTGGCATCCTAAGGAAGCATAAAACCGGATTTGACTGTCCAGCTTCATGCTTGGGGGCTAGAGGATATGGTATGAAATAAGGAAAAATGAGGGTTGGAATTCCGACTTACATATTGTTCACGAGCGAGTTTGTTCAAACTCGCATTCACTTCGGTGGTAACCTTCTCAGCGAGGGTTAGGGGGACCACTGGCGCAGTTGGAAGCTCGCCGGTCCTCAGCTTCTCTTCGTGAAAACAGACTTGTTCGAGAAGATCAGAGTGCTTGATGTCCTCTACTGCTTGTGCTTCTTCTTTGGAAGAGATAGTCCGGATTTCCATGCATTGCCCGGCTAGCCGTTGGATCTCCTCCACAGACTTCCGAGATAAGCCAAGTTTGGCAAGTCCCGAATTGTTCAGGAGATTGTCAGCGAAGACCTCGGCCGAGGGATCATTACCCGAAGAGGGTTCACCCTTATCAAGACCTGAGTCACCCATGGTGATGTCAGTTTACGATTCAAGGATCACTGGCTCTGCTAAAGGAGCCGGATCTTCTACAACGGTCGGAGATGGAGTAATCTCCGGCGCTGCAGAAGGCTAAGGGGAAGTCGGAGGAGCCACGGCAGGAGAAGGAAAATTTAGCTTCGACTGACGTAGGGGCTTGGAAGTAACTCCCTTCCCCTTGCCCTTGATGAGCTGTTTAGCTCTGAGAAGGTGATAGAACAAAGAACATTACATCTCGGAAAGAATTACGAACAAAATACAGAGACCTTGTGAGGAAAGAGTACCTCTTCACAACAGGAACCTCCTTCGTGCCAATGGCCACTGTCAGAGATTTGTGCTTCCGAGGAACAATGTCCTGCAGTGGAACCAATTCTCCCTCCTTCTGAGAAAACTCAGGAGGATATCCCTCGATAGGAGCAAACTCCGACTCGGGGAGGTTGGCAAGATGAAAAGAAGAAGTATCTCAGTATTGTAAAATAATATAAAGATGAGCACATAAAAAGAGTTCCTGCTGAAGCTTACCAGCACAATGGGATCTTCCGCTATATGCATGTCCAGGGACAGCTCCGGAATCTTCCTCTCAATCTGCTCCCTTATCAGCCACTTGATCTGGCATACATAATCTTTTGTCGTGTATGCTTTGGGGATGATGCAGAGGGAATCCTTCTTCGATGACATGATGGAGTGCATCGGTCAATATCCATGACGTTGAAGAGGCTGGATCCGGCGTGCCACCCAACAGTGAACTAAGTCGGACCCTCTTAGGCCCTTGTGTTTCATCAAATACTCGATCCGCCTTTTGGCGAGAAGCAGATCATCACTGAGAGCTAGAGTGACCTCATCTCAGGATTCTTGGGGCGTGGCGGCTCCGTCGACGAAAGCCGGCAAAGCACTAGCTTTGCCGGGAGCGGGAATATCCTTGTGATAGAAAAAAGTGGGAGACCATTGCTTGACCGACTCATTGGCCATAATCCGAGGATAGACGCGCTCTCGCCTAACCAAAAAACTAATAGTACCGGTAATATAAGGATTACCGGCAGTAATGGAATTTCTCCGGACATGGAAGTAATACCAGAAAAGAACGAGGCTCGGCCTAATGCCGAGATACCCCCCGCACAAAGAAGAGCACGCGCTCATCTCTAAGATGGAGTTCAGGGGAGATGATGGAGTTGAACTCCATAATGATCTATGACCTCGGAAAAGAAATTTGAGGGAGGAAAACTCAGACCTCTTTCAAGGCGAGTGCTGAAGTGCACTCTCTCGCTGTCACGAGGGTTGGGGATGGTTTCGCCGAAGCCGCTTTGCCAGTCGCCGGCACGGAGGAGCCCTTCTTCTTCCATGCCACGGAGCTTCTCGTCGTCGAGAATGCATGGGATCCATACCCCGCGATTGCTCTCCTTCTCCACTGCCACTGTCGTCGCTGTCGTCGCTGCCGTACCGGAAGATGAAGCTGAAGCCATTTTCGGTGTGCGACGATGACCTTGGATGGGCGGTACTGGGAGTTTTTTGGGAGCAGAGGAGCTCTAGGTTCGCGGGAGGCATAGGGGAGAAGGAAACGGCACAAGTGCTGGTGAAGATGGGGAAAAGAGAACCTCACCACTTATATCCTCCGGCCGTGTCAAGATTCCTGTAAACACTACAGTGAATGTGCCACACGTTCTGGAAGGAGCTGGGAAACCCCCACGCGATGATTACACTGCCTCGGTTTCGCGAAAGGCGGACCCACCAACATCATGCTGACAGGAAATGTCTGTCAATGACGTGACTTGACCATGACTATTGTCAGGTTACGTTAGAGACCAAGTTCCGATTTAGTTTGAATTTCGAGCTGGAAATCTGAATAAATGTATTCATAGGTCCGATTCATTTTTTGAGACCCGGATCGTATCTTTTCTTTTGAAGTTTCAGGAACCCTTCAAGATTCTGCAAGCCGAAGATCAAGCTAGATGGTGATGAATCCGACTTTGGATCTTGGAGGCCTCCGGGGGCTGCTGTTGGGGATATGCTTTCCGGGTATCCTCACTGTACCTCACTGACCAGTGTGGCCCACTTCGGGTTAGAGATTTGCTTCACGGGCGGCCCAGTCAAGGAGAAGAGACAGAGTCCAGTCCGGCTACGGGAAGGCCCAGAAGATTTACCGACATAGGCCCATAGTGTTACTTGTAGTTCAAGATGTACTCTGTAACCAACTCTTAGTCGTAGCCGGATAGACCTCTCTTGTAAACCCTAGGCCGGATATCTATATAAGCCGTCCTAGGGAGAGCCTTTAGGGCACCCTCACAATAGTCTACAATCTCAACTCGCACAGCTGAAACCCTTGTAACCCATATTACGGCTCTGCCGTATTATTGGATTGCTAGCAGGAGTAGGATCCGTCCAAAGCCAGCGGATTCAAACCTGGGTAAACTTGTGTGCTCAACGTCCCGGAATACCGTACGTCTCACACCCCTCTCTTCCACATGCCTCGAGGACCCCCTCATGGTGTACTTGTCATCAATCCGACGACAGTGGATCCATGTGGTTTATGAAAAGAACAAACATGCGATGACTCTAGTTGTGGTTTATGAAAAGACCACACATGCAATGACACTGGCGGATTGATACATTGCAAATGTATCTATAATTTTTGATGTTCCATGCTTGGTTTTATCCACTTTCTTATGTTTTGTCCACACTTTGGAGTACTTTTCATATGATTTCTTGGACTAACCTATTAACAAGAGCCATAGTGCCGGTACCTGTTTTCTGCTGTTTTGGTTCCAGAAAGTCGGAAAATGAATATTCTCGGAATTGGACGGGACGGGAAAAGCCAAAGTGCCTATTTTTCCTAAGTCATCAGATGCTAGAGTATGCAGACGAAGAGAGGGCGGGGCCACCACACCACCTGGCAGCAGCGGCTAGCCTGGCAGCGCCAGTGGTGGTCTCGCCCTGCACCCCCCTCCCATTCCATTCTATAAGATGCCCTCGGGATGAAAACCCTAAGTACCGATCAAAATCTACAAAGAGTTTGTAGTCAGCCGTCATCTCCATCCCTAGATCGGGAGGATCTGAAGCTCTTCCGGCACCTGCGGAGAGAATTCACCACAGGCCTTCTTCATCATCATGCAAGCCTCCGGTGTGATGCATGAGTAGTTCATCCTTGGACTACGGATCCATGTAGTAGCTAGATGGCTGGTTCTCCACCTTTGTGCTTTCATGTTTAGATCTTGTGAGCTCCGTTCATGATCATTATCATCTATTTGTAAATCTGCATGTAGTGTTTGCGGGGATCCAATGGATATTGAGATGCTATTTCAGATTGATTATTGATTCTATCATGTCTTTGTTATTTGTGATCTTGCATGCTTTCCGTTGTTAGTAGCTATCTTGGCCAAGTAGATGCTAGCAACTCCAAGAGTTAGTATTTATGCTCGATAGTGGGTTCATGCCTCTGGTAATCTCGAAGTGATGTAAATCTCTAAGGTACTAGATGTCTTTTTCTACTAGGAGAAAACTACAATCATTTGTTCATAGAACAATCGTATTGTTTACTTTTACACGCATAATTCGTAAGCAATAATCTGTTGCTTGCAACTTAATCTTGGAGGGTTGGATGATAAGCTGAAGGTGGATTATGAGTCATAGATTCAGTTGGATGGCGGTCTATGTATAATGTTGTAATGCCCAATCAAGTTCCAAAGGAGTCAAGATGATTAGTATATGCATGTATTGCTTTCTCGATGTTTGTCAATTGCCCCGCTGTAATTTGTTCACCCAACATGTTATCTATCTTAAGGAGAGCCACCTCTAGTGAACTATGGATCCCGGTCCTTTACTTTTACATACAATCTACAAACTGTTTACTGCTTTGTGTTTACTTTCTGCAAATTATTACTTCCTTCCATTCGATATGTTTAATCCTTTGTTTTCAGCAAAACACGGTGAGATTGACAACCTCATCGCAAGTTGGGGACAAAGTTCTGTGGTTGTGTTGTGCAGGTCTCCACGTTGCTACTAACACCAGTAGTGCGCCCTGCCAAGGCTCACCTAGCAACACCTTTGGGGTGTTTCCTTGCTCCTACTAGTTCGATTAAACCTTGGTTTCATAAACAAGGGAAACTTGCTGCTGTGCTCATCATACCTTCCTCTTGGGGTTCCCAACGAGCTCTACATCAACACCGCACAACACTTTTCTGGCGCCGTACACTGAGCCATCAAGCATTTTTCTAGCGCGGTTGCCGGGGAGTCAAGGACATCTTCACAAGGGGAGTCCCTCATAACCAATCTCTTTACTTTGTTATTTTTTTGCTTAGTTTCTTTTTGCTTTGTTTGATTGTTTCTTTATTCAAAAACACAAAAAAAATAGTTTTACTAGTTTGCTTTCTTATTTGAAAACACACAAAAAATGACTACTCTTGAAAACACTAAGTTGTGTGACTTCACTAGCACCAACAACAATGATTTTATGAGCACACCTATTTCTCCACCTGTGCCTGAAGGTACTTTCTTTGAGATAAAACCTGCTTTACTCAATCTTGTTATGAGAGAACAATTTTCTGGTATTGGTAATGAAGATGCTGCTTCCCAGCTAAATAACTTTGTTGAACTTTGTGAGATGCAAAAGCATAGGGATATAGATGGTGATATTATTAAGCTGAAATTGTTTCCTTTCTCTTTGAGAGGAAAAGCTAAAGAACGGTTGAATTCCTTAACTAGGAATAGTATTGATTCTTGGAATAAGTGCAAAGATGCTTTCATTGGAAAGTACTATCCTCCTGCTAAGATTATATCCATGAGAAGTGAAATAATGAAGTTTAAACAATCTGATAATGAACATGTTGCTCAAGCTTGGGAAAGAATGAAATCTTTGGTAAAGAATTGTCCCACTCATGGACTGACTGCTTGGATGATCATCCAAACTTTTTATGCAGGATTGAACTATTCTACAAGGAACCTATTGGACTCTGCTGCTGGAGGTACCTTTATGACCATCACTTTGGGTGCTGCAACAAAACTTCTGGACAATATGATGGTTAATTATTCTGAATGGCATACCGAGAGAGCTCCACAAGGTAGTAACGTAAATTCTGTTGAGGAAACTTCCTCCTTGAGTGATAAGATTGATATTATAATGTCTATGCTTGTTAATGGGAAAGCCCATATTGATCCAAATAATGTTCCTTTAGCCTCTTTGGTTGCTCAAGAAGAGCAAGTTGATGTGAACTTCATAAGAAATTACAATTTTGGCAATAATGTTTATAGGAGTAATTTTGGTAACAATAACTATAAGCCATATCCTCCCAACAATGGTAATGCTTATGGAAGTTCCTACAACAATAATAGGAGTGCTCCCTCTGAACTTGAAGTTATGCTTAAGGACTTTATTAGTAAACAAACTGCTTTAAATAAAACTATTGAGGAAAAACTCTCTAATGCTGAAAGAAATATAACGTCTTTGGCTGAAGCTCAATCTTCTTTGTATAAAATAGTTGCTAAACCTGAAACTAATGATAATCCCTTTGCAGCTACTAATGCCATACAAGTAAGAATTGATGAAAATGTTAGACTATTAGCTGAATTACATGCTAAGTGGGAAAGACAAGATGAAATTGCTAGAAACATTAGTGTTTCTACTATCACCACCACTAGTGTTGAGGCTAGTAATAGTTCTACCACTTTAGAGATAAATTTGATTTTGATCTTGAAGGTTGCAATATCTCTGAAGTTATTAAGTTCCCACAAAAGCTTGCTAAAAGTCCTAATGCTAGTGCTATGAACATGGCCTATACAAAACATATTACTGATGCTCTCATAAAGATTAAAGAAGAAAAGATGAAACATAAAGCTTCTATTCCTATAAAACAAGAAGATGGTTGGGAACCCATCATTAGTATGAAAGTGAATGACTTTGATTTCAAAGCTTTATGTGATCTTGATAGTAGTGTTTCTATTATGCATAGAAGGATTTATGATATGCTTGATTTGCCTCCTCTTGAAGATTGTTATTTGAATGTCCCACTTGATGATAATGCTAAAAAGAAACTCATGGGAAGTCTTAATGATGTTCTTATTATGGTTAACAATGCCTATGTCCCCGTTGATTTCTATGTTTTGAATGTTGAATACAATGCTTCTTTTCCTATTACTTTGGGAAGATCTTTTCTTAGAACTGTTGGTGCCATCATTGATATGAAAAAAGGCACCATTAAATATCAACTCCCACTCAAGAAAGGTATAGAACACTTCCCTAAGAAGAGAGAAAAGATTTCTTTTGCCTCTCCTATGAAAACAAAATTTGGTCTTAATGCTTCTTCATTCGAGAACACTTGATTCTTTCTTGCTTCTTATGCCTAACTTAAAGGCGTTAAAGAAAAGTACTTATTGGGAGATAACCCAAAAGTTTTAGATGAGTCTTGGAAGTTATTACTTCAGTAATAACCGCTTCTTATCCCTTTTATTTGCTTTTTGTGCCAAGAGTAACCTCTAATGAGAGAGAAGTAATGATTGGGAAAGTTGCTGTCTCGAAACAGATTTATGTGCTTCACCGTAAAAATTCGTGTAAAATTGCTGAATGTCTTTTTGAGGTGTGAATTTTTGAGCTTCTGCCCCAGGTTGTTATCTAACTTTCGGTAGTTCAACACTTTTTGATTTGAGCAACAGAAGGTCCTCGAAACAATTCGTCTTTACCTGCTTGTCTGTTTTGACAGATTTCTGCCATTTTCTGCATTTGCTTCTTGTTGGTTCCTTTTTGAGTTCTTTTGGGAAATTGAGCTTTTTGAGGGAAGTGCTACAGTAGCTAGTGTTCTGATGGAAGTTTATTTTGTGTTATAACTGAACCTTAAGACTTATTTATCTTGAGTGCACTAATGTTGCTAATAAAGATTGTGTGAAGTTTTGTATGAATTAAAAATTTCAGGTATATGGAAGGAATGAGTAATGAGATGAAGGATGGATTAAAGCTCAAGCTTGGGGATGCCACGCATGTCACTCCAAGAAATATCCAAGAAGTACATGCGTCAAAGCTTGGGGATGCCCAAGGCATCCCCTTCTTCATCAATAAAAATCCCAGGTTTCTTCCAAACGCTTCATTTTTATTGTTTCATACACAGTTGTGTTGTTTTTGGAGCGTCTTCTTTTTCATTTTCATTTTGGTTTTTCGTTTGCTTTGGTTTGCTTAGTTTTATGAATAAATTGGTTGGACCCCCTCTTTCATACATTGGTTTGCAAATAGTTTGGTTTGGTTTGGAAAAGAGTAGGAAAGTTCATACTTATGTGGTAAAAAGAGCTTGTTTTTTACTGTGACCTATGCTTTGTCATGCCATGCTTGATATTGTTTTGGCTTTATGCTTAGTATTCTTTGTTTTAGCATGACTTGTTATAAACAATTGAGATTGCTTAATGTGCCTTGGATGAATCATGCGTTGTTTTAGCATATTAAAGCATAGTATTATGGTATTCTCCTTTGATACTTTATTTGGGTTGACTTGGCGCATGCTCACACCATGTTATGACTATCTCAAGTCACCATAGCCTTTATGATCCTTTAGTTTTCAACTTGTAGTATCACTCTATGCTTTGATCAATGATGTTTTGTCGCTCTGCATGATTATGGCCATTATTGCTCTATTAGTTTGTCGCTCTCAGTCTTTTGCTAACCTTCACAATCAAGTATGAGTTCCACTCATGCATCCAACTCCCTAAACCAAGTTATTCCAAAGAGTCCACCATACCTACCTACTAGATTATGCTATTCCAAGTATATTCATGCTTTTGTTTACCTTCCAAATTAAACTTGTTATGAGAAAACTAGTGATTAAAGCTCTCACGAACTTGATGGCACACTGTACTTTTTTGCATCTAATAAACTTAAACCGTTGGGTCATTCTTTGTTGCGTATATACTTGCGCTTTATAAGTTGAAATTAGCAGAACCATGTATCATGGGGAACGCTTTCAACATTGCACTTGTACTTTGTACCCCGTTGATATCATGTTCTTTTGCTTACGGATCCCAGCAGTGTGAAATAAAAGTGGAACTTGTAAGTCATGGAGTTTGTATGTGTGTTAGAGAAACGTCTGGGCCGCTAGCCTAAGCCATGCCTAATCATGGTGGAAACTTGAAGCATCACCATAATGATCACTCTATGAAGCATCCTCAATAAAAACCTATGCAAATAGCAAATAAAAAGATCGTTGAGATGCTCATTGTCTGCTTGCCTTGTCATTTTGATTATGGGATAGCTCCTGTATCATGTGCAAGGGGTACCCCGTTGGCGGTTCTTTATGATACATATGTACTTACAATGACAAGAGCTCACTCGTGACTAAAGTTGAGTAGCATGAGGATCGGTCGTAAGTAAGGGGCATGATATTTCGGTTTATAACTTGTCAAGCATATCCTCTTAGTTGTGTCACTTTAACCTTAATCACCTTAAAGATGCTTATGATAGGGGAAATGAGAGCTGAAAGCTATAAGTACCATAATTTTTGGAAGCTCTTTATGAGACTTGAATCCCTATTTCCTTCTATGAAGGCCTTTCTTCCACCATTATATTGAGTCTCCACCTTCTATCTTTATGCACCTACTTTGAGAGCATAGTGGCCATTCTTAGTTCTATGTGCATTGTCCCAAGACTAGTTGATTGATGCATATCTTGATATTGCTTGTTTTAAACTATTTGTATCTAGTCACTCTTATGAACTTTGAAGGTGTCCTATGCAATTTTATTTGCTACTCTATGAGGGACAAGCTGAATGTTATTATGCTATGTTTTCTTTATGTGAAACAAACAAACGTCTTGCAAAGCATTGTTATTCATGAATCTTTTGTTTGTGCCTTTTCATGTTGCATCATAGTTTCTTTGTCTTATTGCTAGAACTTTGTCTTTCATGTTATGATTGAAGTACTATGATCCCAGCTTTGAATGTTTTACAAATACTTTGACCAAGTCTTTGATGGTGCATGTCACCTCAAAAATTATTCTTTCTTTTTATCACTTACCTACTCGAGGACGAGCAGGAGTTAAGCTTGGGGATGTTGATACATTGCAAATGTATCTATAATTTTTGATGTTACATGCTTGGTTTTATCCACTTTCTTGTGTTTTGTCCACACTTTGGAGTATTTTTCATATGATTTCTTGGACTAACCTATTAACAAGAGCCATAGTGCCGGCTGCCTGTTTTGTGCTGTTTTTGGTTCCAGGAAAGTCAGAAAATGAATATTCTCGGAATTGGACGGGACAAAAGCCAAAGTGCCTATTTTTCCGGAAGTCATCAGATGCCAGAGTATGAGACGGAGAGGGGCCAGGGGCTACCACACCACCTGGCCAAGCGGCCCAGCCTGGCCCTCGCCATGGGGTGGTCTGGCCGCCTCCAGGACCCCCTCGGCCTCCCCTTCCGCCCATAAGATGCCCTCAGGACGAAAACCCTAAGTACCCAATCAAAAATCCACGAAAGAGTCTGTAGCCGCCGTCATCTCCATCCCTAGATCGGGAGGGATCAAGCTCTTCCGGCACCACCAGAGGGAATTCACCACGACGCCCTGTTCATCATCATGCAAGACTCCGGTGTGATGCGTGAGTAATTCATCCTTGGACTACAGATCCATGTAGTAGCTAGATGGTTGGTTCTCCTCCTTTGTGCTTTCATGTTTAGATCTTGTGAGCTCCATTCATGATCAAGATCATCTATTTGTAATTCTGCATGTTGTGTTTACGGGGATCTGATGGATATTGAGATGCTATTTCAGATTGATTATTGATTCTATCATGTCTTTGTTATTTGTGATCTTGCATGCTTTCCGTTGTTAGTAGCTATCTTGGCCAAGTAGATGCTAGCAACTCCAAGAGTTAGTATTTATGCTCGATAGTGGGTTCATGCCTCTGGTAATCTCGGGAAGTGACAGAAATCTCTAAGGTACTAGATGTGCTGTTGCTACTAGGGAGAAAACAACAATCATTTGTTCATAGAACAATCGTATTGTTTACTTTACACGCAATTCGTAAAGCAATAATCTGTTGCTTGCAACTTAATACTGGAGGGGGTTCAGATGATAAGCTGAAGGTGGATTATGAGTCATAGATTCAGTTGGATGGCGGTCTATGTATAATGTTGTAATGCCCAATCAAGTTCCAAAGGAGTCAAGATGATTAGTATATGCATGTATTGCTTTCTCGATGTTTGTCAATTGCCCCGCTGTAATTTGTTCACCCAACATGTTATCTATCTTAAGGAGAGCCACCTCTAGTGAACTATGGATCCCGGTCCTTTACTTTTACATACAATCTACAAACTGTTTACTGCTTTGTGTTTACTTTCTGCAAACTATTACTTCCTTCCATTTGATACGTTTAATCCTTTGTTTTCAGCAAAACACGGTGAGATTGACAACCTCATCGCAAGTTGGGGACAAAGTCCTGTGGTTGTGTTGTGCAGGTCTCCACGTTGCTACTAGCACCGGTAGTGCGCCCTGCCAAGGCTCAGCTATCAACACCTTTGGGGTGTTTCCTTGCTCCTACTGGTTCGATTAAACCTTGGTTTCATAACCGAGGGAAACTTGCTGCTGTGCTCATCATACCTTCCTCTTGGGGTTCCCAACGAGCTCTACATCAACACCGCACATCACTTTTCTGGCGCCATACACTGAGCCATCAAGCATTTTTCTGGCGCCGTTGCCGGGGAGTCAAGGACATCTTCACAAGGGGAGTCCCTCATAACCAATCTCTTTACTTTGTTATTTTTGTTTTTCTTAGTTTGTTTTTGCTTTGTTTGCTTGTTTCTTTATTCAAAAACACACAAAAATTAGTTTTACTAGTTTGCTTTCTTATTTGAAAACACAAAAAAATGACTACTCTTGAAAACACTAAGTTGTGTGACTTCACTAGAACCAACAACAATGATTTTATGAGCACACCTATTGCTCCACCTGTGCCTGAAGATACTTTCTTTGAGATAAAACCTGCTTTACTCAATCTTGTTATGAGAGAACAATTTTCTGGTATTGGTAATGAAGATGTTGCTTCCCATCTAAATAACTTTGTTGAACTTTGTGAGATGCAAAAGCATAGGGATATAGATGGTGATATTATTAAGCTGAAATTGTTTCCTTTCTCTTTGAGCGGAAAAGCTAAAGAATGGTTGAATTCCTTAACTAGGAATAGTATTGATTCTTGGAATAAGTGCAAAGATGCTTTCATTGGAAAGTACTATCCTCCTGCTAAGATTATATCCATGAGAAGTGAAATAATGAAGTTTAAACAATCTGATAATGAACATGTTGCTCAAGCTTGGGAAAGAATGAAATTTTTGGTAAAGAATTGTCCCACTCATGGACTGACTGCTTGGATGATCATCCAAACTTTTTATGCAGGATTGAACTATTCTTCAAGGAACCTACTAGACTCTGCTGCTGGAGGTACCTTTATGACCATCACTTTGGGTGCTGCAACAAAACTTCTGGACAATATGATGGTTAATTATTCTAAATGGCATACCGAGAGAGCTCCACAAGGTAGGAAGGTCAATTATGTTGAGGAAACTTCCTCCATGAGTGATAAGATTGATATTATTATGTCTATGCTTGTTAATGGGAAAGCCCATATTGATCCAAATAATGTTCCTTTAGCCTCTTTGGTTGCTCAAGAAGAGCAAGTTGATGTGAACTTCATAAGAAATTACAATTTTGGCAATAATGTTTATAGGAGTAATTTTGGTAACAATAATTATAAGCCATATCCTCCCAACATTGGTAATGCTTATGGAAGTTCCTACAACAATAATAGGAGTGCTCCCTCTGAACTTGAAGTTATTCTTAAGGACTAGTAAACAAACTGCTTTCAATAAAACTATTGAGGAAAAACTCTCTAATGCTGAAAGAAATATAGCATCTTTGGCTGAAGCTCAATCTTCTTTGAATAAAATAGTTGCTAAACCTGAAATAATGATAATCCCTTTGCAGCTACTAATGCCATACAAGTAAGAATTGATGAAAATGTTAGAATATTAGCTGAATTACATGCTAAGTGGGAAAGAGAAGATTAAATTGCTAGAAACATTAATGTTTCTACTATCACCACCACTAGTGTTGAGGCTAGTAATAGTTCCCCACGAGCTCTACATCAACACTGCGCCAGCACTTTTCTGGCGCCGTACACTGAGCCATCATGGATCCATTTGGTTTATGAAAATAAGACACATGCAATGAAACTGGTGGTTCCAAGTGGTTTATGAAAATAAAACACATGCAGTGACACTGGTGGATCCATGTGGTTTCTGAAAAGAACACACATGCAATGACACTAGTGTATCCAACTGGTTTATGAAAAGAACATACATGCAATGACTTTGGAGATCCATGTGGTTTATGAAAAGAATAAACAAGCAATGACTCTAGTTGTGGTTTATGAAAAGAACACACATGCAATAACACTGGTGGATCCATTTGTTCTATGAAAAGAACACACATGCAATGACACCAGTGGATCCAAGTGGTTTATGAAAAGAACATATATGCAATGACTCTGGTGGATCTAGGTAGTTTATGAAAAGAAAAAACATGCAACTGACTGTAGTGGATCCAAGTGGTTTATCAAAAGAACACACATGCAAATGACTCTGGTGGATCCATGTGGTTTAGGAAAAGAACACACATGCAATGACACTGGTGGTGGTTTAAGAAAAGAACACACATGCAATGACACTGGTGGATCAATGGGGTCAAGGAAAAGAAGACACATGCAATGACTCTAGTGGATCCTTGTGGTTTAGGAAAATAACACACATGCAATGACTCTGGTGGTGGTTTAGTAAAATAACACACATTCAATGACTCTGGTGGTGGTTTAGGAAAAGAACACATATGAAATGACTCTGGTGGATCCATCTGATTTAGCAAAGGAAGACACATGCAATGACTCTTGATGTGGTTAGGAATAGAACACACATGCAATGACTATGGATGTGGTTTAGGAAAGGAACACACATGCAATGACTCTGGTGGATCCATGTGGTCTAAGAAAATAAGACACGTGCAATGACTCTAGTGGATCCAAGTGGTTTATGAAAAGAACACACATGCAATGACACTAGTGGATCCAAGTGGTTTATGAAAAGAACACACATGCAAGTGACTCTTGTGGATCCATGTGGTCTATGAAAAGAACAAACATGCAATGACTCTAGTTATGGTTTATGAAAATAACACACATGAAATGACACTGGTGGATCCATGTGGTTTATGAAAAGAACACACATGCAATGACACTGGTGGATTCAACTAGTTTAAGAAAAGAACACAGATGCAATGACTTTGGTGGATCGATGTGGTCTAGGAAAAGAAGACACATGCAATGACTCTACTGGATCCATGTGGTTTATGAAAAGAACACACATGGAATGATACTCGTGGATCCAAGTGGTTTATGAAAAGAACACACATGCAAATGACTCTGGTGGATCCATGTGGTTTATGAAAAGAACAAACATGCAATGTCTCAAGTTGTAGTTTATTAAAAGTACACAAATGCAATGACACTTGTGGATCCATTTGGTTCATGAAAAGAACACACATCAATGACACTGGTGGATCCAAGTGGTTTATGAAAAGAACACACATGCAATGACACTGGTGGATCGATGTGGTTTATGAAAAGAACACACATGAAATGACACTGGTGGATCCATGTGGTATATGAAAAGAACACACATGCAATGACTCTAGTGGATCCATGTGGTTTATGAAAACAACACACATGCAATGACACTGGTGGATCCAAGTGGTTTATGAAAATAACACACATGCAAATGACTCTCGTGGATCCATGTGGTCTAGGAAAAGAAGACACATGCAATGACTCTAGTGGATCCATGTGCTTTATGAAAATAACACACATTCAATGACACTGGTTGTGTTTTATGAAAAGAACACGTATGCAATGACACTGGTGGACCTATTTGTTTTATGAAAGGAACACACACGGAATGACACTAGTGGATCCAAATGGTTTATGAAAAGAACACACATGCAATGACTCTAGTGGAACCATGTGGTTTATGAAAAGAACACACATGCAAATGACTCTGGTGGATCCATGTGGTTTAGGAAATGTAGACACATGCAATGACTCTAGTGGATCCATGTGGTTTATGAAAAGAACACACATGCAATGACACAGGTGGATCCAACTGGTTTATGAAAACAACACACATGCAAATGACTCTAGTGTATCCATGTGGTTTATGAAAAAACTAAACATGCAATGACTCTAGTTGTGGTTTATGAAAACAACACACATGCAATGACACAGGTGGATCCATTTGGTTTATGAAAAGAACACACATGCAATGACACTAGTGGATCCATGTGGTCTAGGAAAATAAGACACATGTAATGACTCTAGTGGATCCATGTGGTTTCTGAAAAGAACACACATGCAATGACACTGGTGGATCCATTTGGTTTATGAAAAGAACACACATGCAATGACACTGGTGGATCCATGTGGTTTATGAAAATAACACACATGCAATGACACTGGTGGATCCATGTTGTTTATGAAAAGAACAAACATGCAATGACTTTGGTGGATCCATGTGGTTTATGAAAAGAACACACATGCAATGACTCTGGTGGATCCATGTGTTTTAGGAAAATAAAAAACATGCAATGACACTGGTGGTGGTTTAGGAAAAGGACACACATGCAATGACACTTGTGGTGGTTTATGAAAGAAAGACACATGAAATGACTCTGGATGTGGTTTAGGAAAAGAACACAGATGCAAATGACTCTGGTGGATCTATGTGGTCTAAGAAAACAAGACACATGCAATGACTCGGTGGATCCATGTGGTTTATGAAAAGAACAAACATGCAATGATACTGGTGGATCCAAGTGGTTTATGAAAAGAACACACATGCAAATGACTCTGGTGGATACATGTGGTTTATGAAAAGAACAAACATGCAATGACTCTAGTTGTGGTTTATGAATAGAACACACATGCAATGACACTGGTGGATCCATTTGTTCTATGAAAAGAACACACATGCAATGACACTGGTGGATTCAAGTGGTTTATGAAAAGAACATACATGCAATGACTCTGGTGGATCCAAGTAGTTTAGGAAAAGAACACACATGCAACTGACTCTGGTAGATCCATGTGGTCTAGGAAAATAAGACACATGCAATGACACCGGTGGATCCATGTGGTTTATGAACAGAACACACATGCAATGACACTGGTGGATCCTAATGGTTTATGAAAAGAACACACATGCAATGACACTAGTGGATCCATGTGGTTTATGAAAAGAACACACATGCAATGACACTGGTGGATCTAAGTGGTTCATGAAAAGAACACACATGCAAATGACTCTGGTGGATCCATGTGGTTTATGAAAAAACATGCAATGACTCTAGTTGTGGTTATGAGAAGAACACACATGCAATGACACTGGTGGATCCATTCGGTTTATGAAAAGAACACACATGCAATGACAGTGGTGGATCCAAGTGGTTTATGAGAAGAACACACATCCAATGACTTTGGTGGATCCATGTGGTTTATGAAAAGAACACACATGCAATGACACTGGTGGATCCAAGTGGTTTATGAAAAGAACACACATGCAAATGACTCTGGTGGATCCATGTGGTTTAGGAAAGGAACACACATGCAATGACACTGGTGGTGGTTCATACGTTGCTAACATATTCATATTTTTTGATGTTCCATGCTTGGTTTTATCTACTTTCTTATGTTTTTTCCACACTTTGGAGTCCTTTTTATACACTTTCTTGGACTAACCTATTAACAAGATGCCACAGTGCCAGCTGCCTGTTTTCTGTTGTTTTTGGTTTCAGGAAAGTCAGAAATGAATATTCTCGGAATTGGACGGGACAAAATCCAAAGTCAGTTTTTCACAGAGGGGGACATGGAGCCTGAATACGAGACGGAGAGAGGCCAGGGGCAGCCACACCACCTGGCCACGTGGCCATGCCTAGACCATGCCAGGGGGTGGTGCGGCCACCCAGGGGACCCCCTCGGCCTCCCCTTTCGCCTATAAGATGCCTCCAATACATAAACTCTAAGTACCCGATCAAAATTCCACGAAAGAGTCTGTAGCCGCTGTCATATCCATCCCTAGATCGGGAGGGATCTGAAGCTCTTCCCGCCACCCTGCCGGAGGGGAGAATTCACCCTGGAGGCCTTCTTCATCACCATGCAAGCCTCGGGTGTGATGCGTGAGTAGTTCATCCTTGGACTACGGGTCCATGTAGTAGCTAGATGGATGGTTCTTCTCCTTTGTGCTATCATGTTTAGATTTTGTGAGCTCCGTTCATGATCAAGATCATCTATTTGTAATCCTACATGTTGTGTTTGCGAGGATCCGATGGATATTGAGATGCTATTTTAGATTGATTATTGATTCTATCGTGTCATTGTTATTTGTGATCTTGCATGCTTTTCGTTGTTAGTAGCTATCTTGGCCAAGTAGATGCTAGCAACTCCAAGAGTTAGTATTCATGCTCGATAGTGGGTTCATGCCTCTAGTAATCTGGGGAAGTGACAGAAATCTCTAAGGTACTAGATGTGTTGTTTCTACTAGGGAAAAAACAGTAATCCTTTGTTCATAGAACAATCGTATTGCTTACTTTACAAGCAATGCGTAATGCAATTATCTGTTGCTTGCAACTTAATGCTGGAGGGGGTTCAGATGATAACCTGAAGGTGGATTATTAGTCATAGATGCAGTTGGATTACGGTCTATGTATAATGTTGTAATTCCCAATCAAATCTCAAAGGAGTCAAGATGATTAGTATATGCATGTATGCTTTCTCGATGTTTGTCAATTGCTCCGCTGTAATTTGTTCACCCAACATGTCATCTATATTAAGAAGAGCCACCACTAGTGAACTATGGACCCTGGTCCTTTCTTTTACCATCAATCTACAATTGTTTACTGGTTTTTGTTTACTTTATGCAAGCTTTTACTTTGTTCCACACAATACGTTTAGTCCTTTGTTTTCAGCAAAACCGGTGAGATTGACAACCTCACTATAAGTTGGGGGCAAATTTCTGTGGTTGTGTTATGCAGGATTCCAAGTTGGCAACAACACCTTGGAGGTGTTTTCTTGCTCCTACTAGTTCGATAACCTTGGTTTCATAATTGAGGGAAACTTGCTGCTGTGCTCATCATACTTCCTCCTGGGGTTCCCCAACAAGCTCATTATTACACGAGTCAGCAAGTATTTTTTGGCGCCGTTGCCGGGGAGTAAAGGACATCTTCACAAGGGGAGTCCCTCATAACCAATCTCTTTACTTTGTTGTTTTTTTTCTTATTTTACTTTTGCTTTCTTTGCTTGTTTCTTTATCAAAAACACACAAAAAATTAGTTGTACTAGTTTGCTTTCTTTATTAAAATCACAAAAAAATTAAGTCTTTCTATAGTTGTTACCTCTTCCTTAGCTCACCATGTTGATCCCTAAATTCACCCTGAAAGACCTTTCAATAGGTAGTGGCTCTATAATTGGAAAACATAATATTGAAGCATTCTTTAATCATGTTAGTAAGCATGAGGATATTGAGGATAGATCCCTTGCAGAACTTGCTCCAATCTATGAAATTGCTGCAGCTTCTTTAGTTCACATGTTGGAAGCTAGGTTTGTTAACCTTAACCCCTTAATGCAAGTAATGTTTCTTAAACTTAAAGAAATTGAGGACCCTAAAAAGAGAGATTTTATTCTGGAAACTTTGCTTAAGGAATTCTATGATGTTGCCAAGGAAGCTAGAGAAGTCTTTGAACATTTTAATATGCTAGGCTCATGTGTAGATGTTGTTGGTACACGAGAAAATATGAACAAAACCGAACCTAATGGGAAGGAAATTAAGATACCAATACCTTTGAAACTTGTAGCAATGCACGGAGCCATAGAAAAGAATCTTGATTGGATTGTTCCCGAAAACCCGTTTGATGAAAATAGTGAACCCAAGAGCGTTGAGAGAGGATCCTCTAGAACTTATTTGGATGAGATACCTTGCCTTGTTGAATATATTTCTGGTATTAATCTTAATGCTTCTTCATTTGAGAATGCTTGATTCTTTTTCTTGCTTCTTATGCCTAACTTAAAGGCGTTAAAGAAAAGTACTTATTGGGAGATAATCCAAAAGTTTTAGATGAGCCTTGGAAGTTATTACCTCAGTAATAACCTCTCCTTATCCTTTTTATTTTATTTTTGTGCCAAGAGTAACCTCTAATGAGAGAGAAGTAATGATTGGGAAAGTTGCTGTCCCGAAATAGATTTTTGTGCTTCACCGTAAAAATTCGTGTAAAATCTCTGTACGTCGTTTTGAGGTGTGAATTTTTTGCTTATGCCCCAGGTTGTTATATAACTTTCCTTAGTTCAACACTTTTTGATTTGAGCAACAGAAGGTCTTCGAAAAAATTGGTTTTTACCTGCTGGTCTGTTTTGACAGATTTCTGCCATTATTTGCATTTGCTTCTTGTTGGTTCCTCTTTGAGTTCTTTTGGGGAATTGAGCTTTTTAAGGGAAGTGCTATAGTAGCTTGTGTTTTAATGGAAGTTTTATTGGTTTTGAAACTGAACCTAAAGACTTATTATCTTGAGTGCACTAATGTTGCTAATAAAGATTGTGTGAAGTTTTGTATGAAGGAAAAAATTTAGGTGTATGGAGAAAATGATGTAATGAGATGAAGAACGGACTAAAGCTCAAGCTTGGGGATGCCATCCCATGTAACCCCAAGAAATATTCAAGAGGTACAAGCGTCAAACCTTGGGGATTCCCAAGGCATCCCCTTCTTCATCAATAAAAATCTCAGGTTTCTTCCAAACACTTCATTTTTATTGTTTCATGCACAGTTGTGTTGTTCTTGGAGTGTCTTCTTTTTCGTTTTTGTTTTGGTTTTGGTTTTCTTGGTTTTCTTAGTTTGCTGAATAAATCGGTTGGACCCCCTCTGTCATGCATTGGTTTTCAAATAGTTTGGTTTGGATTGGAAAAGAGTAGGAAAAGTTCATGCTTAAGTGGTAAAGAGAGCTTGTTTTTGACTGTGGCCTATGCTTTGTCATGCCATGCTTGATATTGTTTTGGCTTTATGCTTAGTGATCTTTGTTGTAGCATGACATGTTATAAACAATTGAGATTGCTTAATGTGCCTTGGAAGAATCATGCGTTGTTTTAGAATATTAAAGCATAGTATTGTGGTATTCTCCTTTGATGCTTTATTTGGGTTGACTTGGCGCATGCTCACACCATGTTATGACTATCCCAAGTTACCATAGCCTTTTTGATCCTTTAGTTTTCGACTTGTAATGTCACTTTATGCTTTGATTAATGATATTTTGTCACTTTGCATGATTATGGCCATTATGGCCATTATTGCTCTCTTAGTTGGTCGCTCCCAGTCTTTTGCTAGCCTCCACAACCAAGTGTGAGTTCCACTCATGCATCCAACTCCTAAAACCAAGTTATTCCAAAGAGTCCACCATACCTACCTATTAGCATTTGCTATTCTAAGTATATTCATGTTTTTATCTACCTTCCGAATTAAACTTGTTATGAGAAAACTAGTGATTAAAGCTCTCACAAACTTGATGGCACACTTTACTTTTCTTGACCTTAATAAACTTGAGACATTGTGTCGTCTATGTTGTATATGCTTGCACTTATATGTTGGGGATTAGCAGAACCATGCTGTCATGGGGAATGCTTTCAACATTACACTTGTACTTTGTACCTAGTTGATATCATGCTCTTTTGTCTATGGATGTCATCGGTGTGAAATGAAAGGGGAGCTTGTAAGTCCATGGAGTTATGTATGTGTGTTAGAGAAACGCCTGGGCCGCCGGTCTAATCCATGCTGTCATGGTGGAAACCTGTAGTGTAACCTTAATGAGCTGTCTATGAAGCATTCTTCTTATAAAAAAAGGAGTCAGATATTGAGAAAAAAGAAAAAGGAAAAAGAGATATGATAAAAGAGGAAAGAGAGAAAAAGCACCATTTTCCCATGGTAAATAAGAAGATTGCTGAGATGCTTGTTGTCTGCTTGCCTTGTCATTTTGATATGGGGATTCTTCCGTATCATCGGGCAAGGGGTACCTCGTTGGCGGTTCTCTATGATACACATGTACTTACTATGACAAGAACTTACCGGTAACTAAACTTGAGTAGCATGAGGAGCGGCCCTCGTATTCAAGGGACATGAGATTTCCAATGTATACTTTGTCAAGCATATACTCCATAGTTTGTTAACTTTAACCTTAATCACTTCAAGATGCTTATGATAGGGGTAATGAGAGCTGAAAGCTAATAAGTACCATAATTTTTGGAAGCTTTTATGAAACTTGAATCCCTGCTTTCTTCTATGAAGGGCATTTCTTCTACTTTTATATTGAGTCTCCACCTTATATCTTTACGCACCTATTTTGAGAGCATAGTGGCCATTCTTAATTCTATGTGCATTTTCCCAAGACTTGTTGATTGATGCCTAACTTTGATATTGCTTATTCTTAAACTATTTGTATCTAGTCACTCTTATGAACTTTGAAGGTGTCCTATGCATTTATGTTTGATACTCTATGAGGGACAAGATGAATGCCACTATGTTATGTTTTCTTTATGTGAAGCAAACAAACATCTTGCAAAGCATTCTTATTCATGAATCTTTTGTTTGTGCCTTTTCATGTTACAATATATTTGCTATGTCTTATTGTTAGAACTTTATCGTTCATGCTATGTTTAAGTACTATGATCCTAGCTATCAATGTTTTACAAATACTTTGATCAAGTTTATGATGGTGCATGTCACCTCAAAAATTATTCTTTCTTTTTTATCACTTACCTACTCGAGGACGAGGAGGAGTTAAGCTTGGAGATGTTGATACGTTGCTAATGTATCCATAATTTTTGATGTTCCATGCTTGGTTTTATCTACTTTCTTATGTTTTGTCCACACTTTGGAGTACTTTTTATACACTTTCTTGGACTAACCTAGTAATAAGATGCCACAGTGTCAGCTGCTTGTTTTCTGCTGTTTTTGGTTCCAGGAAAGTCAGAAAATGAATATTCTCGGAATTGGACGTGACAAAGGCCAAAGTCAGTTTTTCACCGAGGGGGACACTGAGCCAGAATACGAGACAAAGAGGGGCCAGGGGGCGGACACACCACCTGACCGCGTGGACATGCCTAACCCGCACCAGGGGGTGGTGCGGCCACCCAGGGGATCCCCTCGGCCTCCCCTTTCGCCTATAAGATGCCTCCGATACAGAAACCCTAAGTACCCGATCAAAATTCCACGAAAGAGTATGTAGCCACCGTCATCTCCATCCCTAGATCGAGAGAGATCTAAATCTCTTCCCGACACCCTGCCAGAGGGGAGAATTCACCCTGGAGGCCTTCTTCATCACCATGCAAGCCTCTGGTGTGATGCGTGAGTAGTTCATCCTTGGACTACGGGTCCATGTAGTATCTAGATGGCTGGTTCTTCTCCTTTGTGCTATAATGTTTAGATTTTGTGAGCTCCGTTCATGACCAAGATCACCTATTTGTAATCCTACATGTTGTGTTTGCGGGGATCCGATGGATATTGAGATGCTATTTCAGATTGATTACTGATTCTATCATGTCTTTGTTATTTGTGATCTTGCATGATTTCCGTTGTTAGTAGTTATCTTCGCCAAGTAGATGCTAGCAACTCCAAGAGTTAGTATTTATGCTCGATAGTGGGTTCATGCCTCTAGTAATCTGGGGAAGTGACAGAAATCTCTAAGGTACTAGATGTGTTGTTTCTACTAGGGAGAAAACAGTAATCCTTTGTTCATAGAACAATCGTATTGCTTACTTTACACGCAATGCGTAATGCAATTATCTGTTGCTTGCAACTTAATGTTGGAGGGGGTTCAGATGATAATCTGAAGGTGGATTATTAGTCATAGATGCAGTTGGATTACGGTCTATGTATAATGTTGTAATGCCCAATCAAATCTCAAAGGAGTCAAGATGATTAGTATATGCATGTATGCTTTATCGATGTTTGTCAATTGCCCCGCTATAACTTGTTCACCCAACATGTCATCTATCTTAAGGAGAGCCACCACTAGTGAACTATGGACCCCGGTCCTTTCTTTTACCATCAATCTACAACTATTTATTGTTTTCTATTTACTTTCTGCAAGCTTTTACTTTCTACAAGCTTTTATTTTCTTCCACACAATACGTTTAATCCTTTGTTTTCAGCAAAACCGGTGAGATTGACAACCTCACTGTAAGTTGGGGGCAAATTTCTATGGTTGTGTTGTGCAGGACTCCAAGTTGGCAAAAACACCTTGGAGGTGTTTCCTTGCTCCTACTGGTTCGATAACCTTGGTTTCATAACTGAGGGAAACTTACTATTGTGCTCATCATACCTTCCTCTTGGGGTTCCCCAATGAGCTCGTTATTACACGACTCTGCATTGGTTTAGGAAAAGAACATAGATGCAATGACACTGGTGGATCCATGGGGTCAAGGAAAAGAAGACACATGCAATGACTCTAGTGGATCCTTGTAGTTTATGAAAATAACACACACGTAATGACTCTGGTGGTGGTTTAGTAAAATAACACACATGCAATGACTCTGGTGGTGATTTAGGAAAATAACACATATGAAATGACTCTGGTGGATCCATGTGATTTAGGAAAGGAAGACACATGCAATGACTCTGGATGTGGTTTAGGAATAGAACACACATGCAATGACTCTGGATGTGGTTTAGGAAAGGAACACACATGCAATGACTCTGGTGGATCCATGTGGTCTAAGAAAAGAAGACACGTGCAATGACTCTAGTGGATCCATGTGGTTTATGAAAAGAACACACATGCAGTGACACTAGTGGATCCAAGTGGTTTATGAAAAGAACACACATGCAAATGACTCTTGTGGATCCATGTGGTTTATGAAAAGAGCAAACATGCAATGACTCTAGTTGTGGTTTATGAAAAGAACACACATGCAATGACACTGGTGGATCCATGTGGTTTATGAAAAGAACACACATGCAATGACACTGGTGGATTCAACTGGTTTATTAAAATAAAACATATGCAATGACTTTGGTGGATCCATGTGGTCTAGGAAAAGAAGACACATGCAATGACTCTAGTGGATCCATGTGGTTTATGAAAAGAACACACATGGAATGACACTGGTGGATCCAAGTGGTTTGTGAAAAGAACACACATGGAAATAACTCTGGTGGATCCATGTGGTTTATGAAAAGAACAAACATTCAATGTCTCAAGTAGTGGTTTATGAAAAGTACACAAATGCAATGACACTGGTGGATCCATTTTCCTATGAAAAGAACACACATGCAATGACACTAGTGGATCCATTTGGTTTATGAAAAGAACACACATACAATGACACTAGTGGATCCAAGTGGTTTATGAAAAGAACACACATGAAATGACACTTGTGGATCCATGTGGTTTATGAAAAGAACGCACATGCAATGACTCTGGTGGATCCAGGTGGTTTATGAAAACAACACACATGCAATGATACTGGTGGATCCAAGTGGTTTATGAAAAGAACACACATGCAAATGACTCTGGTGGATCCATGTGGTCTAGGAAAAGAAGACACACGCAATAACTCTAGTGGATCCATGTGGTTTATGAAAAGAACACACATTCAATGACACTGGTTGTGCTTTATGAAAAGAACACGCATGCAATGACACTGGTGGATCCATTTGGTTTATGAAAAGAACACACACGGAATGACACTAGTGGATCCAAGTGGTTTATGAAAAGAACACACATGCAATGAGTCTAGTGGATCCATGTGGTTTATGAAAAGAACACACATGCAATGACATCGGTGGATCCAAGTGGTTTATGAAAAGAACACACATGCAAATGACTCTGATGGATCCATGTGGTTTAGGAAAAGAAGACACATGCAATGACTCTAGTGGATCCATGTGGTTTATAAAAAGAACATACATGCAATGACACAGGTGGATCCAAGTGGTTTATGAAAAGAACACACATGCAAATGACTCTAGTGTATCCACGTGGTTTATGAAAAAACTAAACATGAAATGACTCTAGTTGTGGTTTATGAAAAGAACAGACATGCAATGACACTGGTGGATCCATCTGGTTTATGAAAAGAACACAGATGCAATGACACTGGTGGATCCAAGTGGTTTATTAAAAGAACACACATGCAATGACACTTGTGCATCCAAGTGGTTTATGAAAAGAAAACACATGCAATGACACTGGTGGATCTAAGTGGTTTATGAAAAGAACACACATGCAAATGACTCTGGTGGATCCATGTGGTTTATGAAAAGAACAAACATGCAATGACTCTAGTTGTGGTTTATGAAAAGAACACACATACAATGACACTGGTGGATCCATTTGGTTTATGAAAAGAACACACATGCAATGACACTGGTGGATCCAAGTGGTTTATGGAAATAACACACATGCAATGACACCGGTGTATCTATGTGGTATATGACAAGAACACACATACAATGACACTGGTGATCCATTTTGTTTATGAAAAGAACATACATGCAATGACACTGGTGGATCCATGTGGTTTATGAAAAGAACAAAAATGGAATGACACTAGTGGATCCATGTTGTTTATGAAAAGAACAAACATGCAATGACTTTGGTGGATCCATGTGGTTTATGAAAAGAACACACTTGCAATGACTCTGGTGGATCAATGTGTTTTAGGAAAATAACATACATGCAATGACACTGGTGGTGGTTTAGGAAAAGAACACACATGCCATGACACTTGTGGTGGTTTATGAAAGAAAGACACATGCAATGAGTATGGATGTGGTTTAAGAAAAGAACACAGATGCAAATGACTCTGGTGGATCCATGTGGTCTAGGAAAAGAAGACACATGAAATGACTCGGTGGATCCATGTGGTTTATGAAAAGAACAAACATGCAATGACACTAGTGGATCCAAGTGGTTTATGAAAAGAACACACGTTCAAATGACTCTGGTAGATCCATGTGGTTTATGAAAATAACAAACATGCAATGTCTCTAGTTGTGGTTTATGAAAAGAACACACATGCAATGACACTGGTGGATCCATTTGGTTTATGAAAAGAAGACACATGCAATGAAACTGGTGGTTCCGAGAGGTCTATGAAGATAAAACACATGCAATGACACTGGTGGATCCATGTGGTTTATGAAAAGAACTCACATGCAATGCCACTGGTGTATCCAACTGGTGTATGAAAAGAACACACATGCAATGACTCTGGTGGATCCATGTGGTTTATGAAAAGAACAAACATGCAATGACTCTAGTTGTGGTTTATGAAAAGAACACACATGCAATGACACTGGTGGATCCGTTTGTTCTATGAAAAGAACACAATGCAATGACACTGGTGGATCCAAGTGGTTTATGAAAAGAACATACATGGAATGACTCTGGTGGATCCAAGTGGTTTATGAAAAGAACACACATGCAACTGACTCTGGTGGATCCACGTGGTGTAGGAAAATAAGACACATGCAATGACACTGGTGGATCCATGTGGTTTATGAAAAGAACACACATGCAATGACACTGGTGGATCCTAGTGGTTTATGAAAAGAACACACATGCAATGACACTAGTGGATCCATGTGGTTTATGAAAAGAACACACATGCACTGACACTGGTGGATCTAAGTGGTTTATGAAAAGAATACACATGCAAATGACTCTGGTGGATCCATGTGGTTTATGAAAAAATCATGCAATGACTCTAGTGGATCCATGTGGTTTATGAAAAGAACACACAAGCAATGACGCTGGTGGATACAAGTGGTTTATGAAAAGAACACCCATGCAAATGACTCTGGTCGATCTAAGTAGTTTCTGAAAGAATACACATGCAAATGACTCTGGTGGATCCATGTGGTTTATGAAAAAATCATGCAATGACTCTAGTGGATCCATGTGGTTTACGAAAAGAACACACATGCAATGACACTGGTGGATCCATTTGGTTGATGAAAAGACCACACATGCAATGACACTGGTGGATCCATGTGGTTTTTGAAAAGAACACACATAGAATGACACTAGTAGATCCAAGTTGTTTATGAAAAGAACACACATGCAAATGACTCTGGTGGATCCTTGTGGTTTATGAAAAGAACAAACATGCAATGTCTCAAGTTGTGGTTTATGAAAAGTACACAAATGCAATGACACTTGTGGATCCATTTGGTTTATGAAAAGAACACGCATGCAATGACACTGGTGGAGCCAAGTGGTTTATGAAAAGAACACACATGCAATGACACTGGTGGATCGATGTGGTTTATGAAAAGAACAAACATGCAATGACTCCAGTTGTGGTTTATGAAAAGAACACACATGGAATGACTCTGGCGATCCATGTGGTCTAGGAAAAGAAGACACATACAATGACTCTAGTGGATCCATGTGTAGTATGAAAAGAACACACATGCGATTACACTGGTGGATCCAAGTGGTTTATGAAAAGAACAAACTTGCAATGACTCTAGTTGTGGTTTAGGAAAAGAACACACAGGCAATGACACTGGTGGATCCATATGGTTTATGAAAAGAACACACATGCAATGACACTGGTGGAATCAAGTGGTTTATGAAAAGAACACACATGCAATGCCACTTGTGGATCCATTTGTTCTATGAAAAGAACACACATGCAATGACACTGGTGGATCCAAGTGGTTTATGAAAAGAACATACATGCAATGACTCTGGTGGATCCAAGTGGTTTATGAAAAGAACACACATGCAAATGACTTTGGTGGATCCATGTGGTCTAGGAAAAGAAGACACATGCAATGACACTGGTGGATCCATGTGGTTTATGAAAAGAACACACATGCAATGACACTGGTGGATCCTAGTGGTTTATGAAAAGAACACACATGCAATGACACTAGTGGATCCATGTGGTTTATGAAAAGAACACACATGCAATGAGACTGGTGGATCTAAGTGGTTAATGAAAACAACACACATGCAAATGACTCTAGTTGTGGTTTATGAAAAAACATGCAAAAACATGCAATGACTCTAGTTGTGGTTTATGAAAAGAACACACATGCAATAACACTGGTGGATCCATTTGGTTTCTGAAAGTAACACACATGCAATGATAGTGGTGGATCCAAGTGGTTTATGAAAATAACACACATGCAATGACTTTGGTGGATCCATGTGGTTTATGAAAAGAACACACATGTAATGACACTTGTGGATCCAAGTGGGTTTTGAAAATAACACATATGCAAATGACTCTAGTCGATCCATGTGGTCTACGAAAAGAAGACACATGCAATGACACTGGTGGATCCATGTGGTTTATGAAAATAACACACATGCAATGACACTGGTGGATCCAAGTGGTTTATGAAAAGACACACATGCAAATTACTTTGGTGTATCCATGTATTTTATGAAAATAACAAACATGCAATGACTCTAGCTGTGGTTTATGAAAAGAACACACATGCAATGACACTGGTGGATCCATTTGGTTTATGACAATAACACATATGCAATGACACTTGTGGATCCAAGTGGTTTATGAAAAGAACAAACATGCAATGACACTGGTGGATCCATGTGGTTTATGAAAATAACACACATGCAATGCCACTGGTGGATCCAAGTGGTTAATGAAAAGAACACACATGCAAATGACTTTGGTGGATCCATGTGGTTTATGAAAAGAACAAACATGCAATGACTCTAGTTATGGTTTATGAAAAGAACACACATTCAATGACACTGGTCGATCTATTTGATTTATTTAAAAAAAACACATACAATGACACTGGTGGATCCATGTGGTTTTTGAAAAGAATACACATGCAATGACACTTGTGGATCCATGTGGTTTATGAAAAGAACACACATGCAATGAAACTGGTGGATCCAACTAGTTTATGAAAATAACACACATGCAGTGACTTTGTGGATCCATGTGGTTTAGGAACGGAAGACACATGCAATGACTCTAGATGCGGTTTAGGAAAAAACACACATACAATGACTCTAGACGTGGTTTAGGAAAGGAATAGACATGCAATGACTCTGGTCGATCCATGTGGTCTAGGAAAAGAAGATACATGTAATGACTAGTGGATCCATGTGGTTTATGAAAAGAACACACATGCAATGACACTGGTGGTTCCAAGTGGTTTATGAAAAGAACACACATGCAAATGACTCTAGTGCATCCATATGGTTTATGAAAAGAACAAACATGCAATGACTCCAGTTGTGGTTTATGAAAAGAACACACATGCAATGACACTGGTGGATCCATTTGGTTTATGAAAAGAACACACATGCAATGACACTAGTGGATCCAAGTGGTTTATGAAAAGAACAGACATGCAATAACACTGGTGGATCTATGTGGTTTATGTAAAGAACACACATGCAACGACACTGGTGGATCCATTTGGTTTATGAAAATAACACACATGCAATGACACTGGTGGATGCAAGTGGTTTATGAAAAGAACACACATGTAATGACACTGGTGGATCCATGTGGTTTATGAAAAGAACACACATGCAATGACACTGGTGGATCCAACTGGTTTATGAAAAGAACACACATGCAAATGAATCTGGTGGATCCATGTGGTTTATGAAAAGAACAAACATGAAATGACTCTAGTTGTGGTTTATGAAAAGAACACACATGCAATGGCACTAGTGGATCCATTTGGTTCGTGAAAAGAACACACATGCAATGCCACTGGTGGATCCAAGTGATTTATGGAAAGAACACACATGCAATCACTCTGGTGGATCCATGTGGTTTAAGAAAAGAACAAACATGCAATGAATCTAGTTGTAGTTTATGAAAAGAGGACACATGAATGGCACTGGTGGATCCATTTGGTTTATGAAAAGAAGACACATGCAATGACACTGGTGGATCCAAGTGGTTTATGAAGAGAACACACATGCAATGACACTGGTGGATCCATGTGGTTTATGAAAAGAACACACATGCAATGACACTGGTGGATCCAAGTGGTTTATGAAAAGAACACACATGCAAATGACTCTAGGGGATCCATGTGGTTTATGAAAATAACAAACATGCAATGACTCTAGTTGTGGTTTATGAAAAGAACACACATGCAATGATACTTGTTGATCTATTTGGTTTATGAAAAGAACACACATGCAATGACACTGGTGGATCCATGTGGTTTATGAAAAGAATACACATCTAATGACACTTCTCGATCCATGTGGTTTATGAAAAGAACACGCATGCAATGACACTGGTGGAGCCAACTAGTTTATGAAAAGAACACACATGCAATGACTCTGGTGGATCCATGTGGTTTAGGAAAGGAAGACACATGCAATGACTCTAGATATGGTTTAGGAAAAGAACACACATGCAATGACTCTGGATGTGGTTTAGGAAAGGAACATACATGCAATGACTCCGGCGATCCATGTGGTCTAGGAAAAGAAGACACATGCAATGACTCTAGTGGATCCATGTGGTTATATGAAACGAACACACATGTGATGACACTGGTGGATCCAAGTGTTTTATGAAAAGAACAGACATGCAAATGACTCTGGTGGATCCATGTGGTTTATAAAAAGAACAAACATGCAATAAATCTAGTCATGGTTTATGAAAAGAACACACATACAATGACACTGGTGGATCCATTTGGTTTATGAAAAGAACACACATGCAATGACACTGGTGAATCCAAGTGGTTTATGAAAAGAACACAGATGCAATGACACTGGTGGATCCATGTGGTTTATCAAAAGAACACAGATGCAACAACACTGGTGGATCCATTTGGTTTATGAAAAGAACACACATGCAATGACACTGGTGAATGCAAGTGGTTTATGAAAAGAACACACATGTAATGACACTAGTGGATCCATGTGGTTTATGAAAAGAACACGCATGCAATGACACTGGTGGATCCAACTGGTATATCAAAAGACACACATGCAAATGACTCTGGTGGATCCATGTGGTTTGTGAAAACAACAAACATGAAATGACTCTAGTTGTGGTTTATGAAAATAACACACATGCAATGACACTGGTGCATCCATTCGGTTCATGCAAAGAACACACATGCAATGGGACTGGTGGATCCAAGTGGTTTATGAAAAGAACACACATGCAATGACTCTGGTGGATCCATGTGGTTTATGAAAAGAACACACATGCATTGGCACTGGTGCATCCAAGTGGTTTATGAAAAGAACACACATGCAAATGACTCTGGTAGATCCATGTGGTCTAGGAAAAGAAGACACATGCAATGACATTGGTGGATCCAAGTGGTTTATGAAAAGAACACACATGCAAATGACTCTGGTGGATCCATGTGGTTTATGAAAAGAACAAACATGCAATTACTCTAGTTGTAGTTTATGAAAAGAGGACACATGCAATGACACTAGTGGATCCAAGTGGTTTATGAAAAGAACACACATGAAATGACACTGGTGGATCAATGTGGTTTATGACAAGAATACACATCCAATGACACTTCTGGATCCATGTGGTTTATCCAAAGAACACGCATGCAATGACACTAGTGGATCTAACTAGTTTATGAAAATAACACACATGCAATGACTCTAGTCGATCCATGTGGTTTAGGAAAGGAAGACATATGCAAATGACTCTGGTCGATCCATGTGGTCTACGAAAAGAAGACACATGCAATGACACTGGTGGATCCATGTGGTTTATGAAAAGAACACATATGCAATGACACTGGTGGATCCATTTGGTTTATGACAATAACACATATGCAATGACACTTGTGGATCCAAGTGGTTTATGAAAAGAACAAACATGCAATGACACTGGTGGATCCATGTGGTTTATGAAAATAACACGCATGCAATGCCACTGGTGGATCCAAGTGCTTAATAAAAAGAACACACATGCAAATGACTTTGGTGGATCCATGTGGTTTATGAAAAGAACAAACATGCAATGACTCTAGTTGTGGTTTATGAAAAGAACACACATGCAATGACACTGGTCGATCTATTTGATTTATTTAAAAAAAACACATGCAATGACACTGGTGGATCCATGTGGTTTTTGAAAAGAATACACATGCAATGACACTTGTGGATCCATGTGGTTTATGAAAAGAACACACATGCAATGAAACTGGTGGATCCAACTAGTTTATGAAAATAACACACATGCACTGACTTTGTGGATCCATGTGGTTTAGGAAAGGAAGACACATGCAATGACTCTAGATGCGGTTTAGGAAAAAACACACATACAATGACTCTAGACGTGGTTTATGAAAAGAACACACATGTAATGACACTGGTGGATCCATGTGGTTTATGAAAAGAACACACATGCAATGACACTGGTGGATCCAACTGGTTTATGAAAAGAACACACATGCAAATGAATCTGGTGGATCCATGTGGTTTATGAAAAGAACAAACATGAAATGACTCTAGTTGTGGTTTATGAAAAGAACACACATGCAATGGCACTAGTGGATCCATTTGGTTCGTGAAAAGAACACACATGCAATGCCACTGGTGGATCCAAGTGATTTATGGAAAGAACACACATGCAATCACTCTGGTGGATCCATGTGGTTTAAGAAAAGAACAAACATGCAATGAATCTAGTTGTAGTTTATGAAAAGAGGACACATGAATGGCACTGGTGGATCCATTTGGTTTATGAAAAGAAGACACATGCAATGACACTGGTGGATCCAAGTGGTTTATGAAGAGAACACACATGCAATGACACTGGTGGATCCATGTGGTTTATGAAAAGAACACACATGCAATGACACTGGTGGATCCAAGTGGTTTATGAAAAGAACACACATGCAAATGACTCTAGGGGATCCATGTGGTTTATGAAAATAACAAACATGCAATGACTCTAGTTGTGGTTTATGAAAAGAACACACATGCAATGATACTTGTTGATCTATTTGGTTTATGAAAAGAACACACATGCAATGACACTGGTGGATCCATGTGGTTTATGAAAAGAATAAACATCTAATGACACTTCTCGATCCATGTGGTTTATGAAAAGAACACGCATGCAATGACACTGGTGGAGCCAACTAGTTTATGAAAAGAACACACATGCAATGACTCTGGTGGATCCATGTGGTTTAGGAAAGGAAGACACATGCAATGACTCTAGATATGGTTTAGGAAAAGAACACACATGCAATGACTCTGGATGTGGTTTAGGAAAGGAACATACATGCAATGACTCCGGCGATCCATGTGGTCTAGGAAAAGAAGACACATGCAATGACTCTAGTGGATCCATGTGGTTATATGAAACGAACACACATGTGATGACACTGGTGGATCCAAGTGTTTTATGAAAAGAACAGACATGCAAATGACTCTGGTGGATCCATGTGGTTTATAAAAAGAACAAACATGCAATAAATCTAGTCATGGTTTATGAAAAGAACACACATACAATGACACTGGTGGATCCATTTGGTTTATGAAAAGAACACACATGCAATGACACTGGTGAATCCAAGTGGTTTATGAAAAGAACACAGATGCAATGACACTGGTGGATCCATGTGGTTTATCAAAAGAACAGATGCAACAACACTGGTGGATCCATTTGGTTTATGAAAAGAACACACATGCAATGACACTGGTGAATGCAAGTGGTTTATGAAAAGAACACACATGTAATGACACTAGTGGATCCATGTGGTTTATGAAAAGAACACGCATGCAATGACACTGGTGGATCCAACTGGTATATCAAAAGACACACATGCAAATGACTCTGGTGGATCCATGTGGTTTGTGAAAACAACAAACATGAAATGACTCTAGTTGTGGTTTATGAAAATAACACACATGCAATGACACTGGTGCATCCATTCGGTTCATGCAAAGAACACACATGCAATGGGACTGGTGGATCCAAGTGGTTTATGAAAAGAACACACATGCAATGACTCTGGTGGATCCATGTGGTTTATGAAAAGAACACACATGCATTGGCACTGGTGCATCCAAGTGGTTTATGAAAAGAACACACATGCAAATGACTCTGGTAGATCCATGTGGTCTAGGAAAAGAAGACACATGCAATGACATTGGTGGATCCAAGTGGTTTATGAAAAGAACACACATGCAAATGACTCTGGTGGATCCATGTGGTTTATGAAAAGAACAAACATGCAATTACTCTAGTTGTAGTTTATGAAAAGAGGACACATGCAATGACACTAGTGGATCCAAGTGGTTTATGAAAAGAACACACATGAAATGACACTGGTGGATCAATGTGGTTTATGACAAGAATACACATCCAATGACACTTCTGGATCCATGTGGTTTATCCAAAGAACACGCATGCAATGACACTAGTGGATCTAACTAGTTTATGAAAATAACACACATGCAATGACTCTAGTCGATCCATGTGGTTTAGGAAAGGAAGACATATGCAAATGACTCTGGTCGATCCATGTGGTCTACGAAAAGAAGACACATGCAATGACACTGGTGGATCCATGTGGTTTATGAAAAGAACACATATGCAATGACACTGGTGGATCCATTTGGTTTATGACAATAACACATATGCAATGACACTTGTGGATCCAAGTGGTTTATGAAAAGAACAAACATGCAATGACACTGGTGGATCCATGTGGTTTATGAAAATAACACGCATGCAATGCCACTGGTGGATCCAAGTGCTTAATAAAAAGAACACACATGCAAATGACTTTGGTGGATCCATGTGGTTTATGAAAAGAACAAACATGCAATGACTCTAGTTGTGGTTTATGAAAAGAACACACATGCAATGACACTGGTCGATCTATTTGATTTATTTAAAAAAAACACATGCAATGACACTGGTGGATCCATGTGGTTTTTGAAAAGAATACACATGCAATGACACTTGTGGATCCATGTGGTTTATGAAAAGAACACACATGCAATGAAACTGGTGGATCCAACTAGTTTATGAAAATAACACACATGCACTGACTTTGTGGATCCATGTGGTTTAGGAAAGGAAGACACATGCAATGACTCTAGATGCGGTTTAGGAAAAAACACACATACAATGACTCTAGACGTGGTTTAGGAAAGGAATAGACATGCAATGACTCTGGTCGATCCATGTGGTCTAGGAAAAGAAGATACATGTAATGACTAGTGGATCAATGTGGTTTATGAAAATAACACGCATGCAATGACACTGGTGGTTCCAAGTGGTTTATGAAAAGAACACACATGCAAATGACTCTAGTGCATCCATATGGTTTATGAAAAGAACAAACATGCAATGACTCCAGTTGTTGTTTATGAAAAGAACACACATGCAATGACACTGGTGGATCCATTTGGTTTATGAAAAGAACACACATGCAATGACACTAGTGGATCCAAGTGGTTTATGAAAAGAACAGACATGCAATAACACTGGTGGATCTATGTGGTTTATGTAAAGAACACACATGCAACGACACTGGTGGATCCATTTGGTTTATGAAAATAACACACATGCAATGACACTGGTGGATGGAAGTGGTTTATGAAAAGAACACACATGTAATGACACTGGTGGATCCATGTGGTTTATGAAAAAAACACACATGCAATGACACTGGTGGATCCAACTGGTTTATGAAAAGAACACACATGCAAATGAATCTGGTGGATCCATGTGGTTTATGAAAAGAACAAACATGAAATGACTCTAGTTGTGGTTTATGAAAAGAACACACATGCAATGGCACTAGTGGATCCATTTGGTTCATGAAAAAAACACACATGCAATCCCACTGGTGGATCCATGTGATTTATGGAAAGAACACACATGCAATCACTCTGGTGGATCCATGTGGTTTAAGAAAAGAACAAACATGCAATGAATCTAGTTGTAGTTTATGAAAAGAGGACACATGAATGGCACTGGTTGATCCATTTGGTTTATGAAAAGAAGATACATGCAATGACACTGGTGGATCCTAGTGGTTTATGAAGAGAACACACATGCAATGACACTGGTGGATCCATTTGGTTTATGAAAAGAACACACATGCAACGACACTGGTGGATCCATTTGGTTTATGAAAAGAACACACATGCAAATGACTCTAGGGTATCCATGTGGTTTATGAAAATAACAAACATGCAATGACTCTAGGTGTGGTTTATGAAAAGAACACACATGCAATGATACTTGTTGATCTATTTGGTTTATGAAAAGAACACACATGCAATGACACTGGTGGATCCATGTGGTTTATGAAAAGAATACACATCTAATGACACTTCTCGATCCATGTGGTTTATGAAAAGAACACGCATGCAATGACACTGGTGGAGCTAACTAGTTTATGAAAAGAACACACATGCAATGACTCTGGTGGATCCATGTGGTTTAGGAAAGGAAGACACATGCAATGACTCTAGATATGGTTTAGGAAAAGAACACACATGCAATGACTCTAGATGTGGTTTAGGAAAGGAACATACATGCAATGACTCCGGCGATCCATGTGGTCTAGGAAAAGAAGACACATGCAATGACTCTAGTGGATCCATGTCGTTATATGAAACGAACACACATGTGATGACACTGGTGGATCCAAGTGTTTTATGAAAAGAACAGACATGCAAATGACTCTGGTGGATCCATGTGGTTTATAAAAAGAACAAACATGCAATAAATCTAGTCATGGTTTATGAAAAGAACACACATACAATGACACTGGTGGATCCATTTGGTTTATGAAAAGAACACACATGCAATGACACTGGTGAATCCAAGTGGTTTATGAAAAGAACACAGATGCAATGACACTGGTGGATCCATGTGGTTTATCAAAAGAACACAGATGCAACAACACTGGTGGATCCATTTGGTTTATGAAAAGAACACACATGCAATGACACTGGTGAATGCAAGTGGTTTATGAAAAGAACACACATGTAATGACACTTGTGGATCCATGTGGTTTATGAAAAGAACACGCATGCAATGACACTGGTGCATCCAAGTGGCTTATGAAAAGAACACACATGCAAACGACTCTGGTGGATCCATGTGGTTTATGAAAAGAACAAACATGCAATGACTCTAGTTGTGGTTTATGAAAAGAACACACATGCAATAACACTAGTGGATCCATTCGGTTCATGCAAAGAACACACATGCAATGGCACGGGTGGATCCAAGTGGTTTATGAAAAGAACACACATGCAATGACTCTGGTGGATCCATGTGGTTTATGAAAAGAACACACATGCATTGGCACTGGTGCATCCAAGTGGTTTATGAAAAGAACACACATGCAAATGACTCTGGTAGATCCATGTGGTCTAGGAAAAGAAGACACATGCAATGACATTGGTGGATCCAAGTGGTTTATGAAAAGAACACACATGCAAATGACTCTGGTGGATCCATGTGGTTTATGAAAAGAACAAACATGCAATTACTCTAGTTGTAGTTTATGAAAAGAGGACACATGCAATGACACTAGTGGATCCAAGTGGTTTATGAAAAGAACACACATGAAATGACACTGGTGGATCAATGTGGTTTCTGACAAGAATAAACATCCAATGACACTTCTGGATCCATGTGGTTTATCAAAAGAACACGCATGCAATGACACTGGTGGATCTAACTAGTTTATGAAAAGAACACACATGCAATGACTCTAGTGGATCCATGTGGTTTAGGAAAGGAAGACATATGCAAATGACTCTGGTCGATCCATGTGGTCTACGAAAAGAAGACACATGCAATGACACTGGTGGATCCATGTGGTTTATGAAAAGAACACACATGCAATGACACTGGTGGATCCAAGTGGTTTATGAAAAGACACACATGCAAATTACTTTGGTGTATCCATGTATTTTATGAAAAGAACAAACATGCAATGACTCTAGCTGTGATTTATGAAAAGAACACACATGCAATGACACTGGTGGATCCATTTGGTTTATGACAATAACACATATGCAATGACACTTGTGGATCCAAGTGGTTTATGAAAAGAACAAACATGCAATGACACTGGTGGATCCATGTGGTTTATGAAAATAACACACATGCAATGCCACTGGTGGATCCAAGTGGTTAATGAAAAGAACACACATGCAAATGACTTTGATGGATCCATGTGGTTTATGAAAAGAACAAACATGCAATGACTCTAGTTGTGGTTTATGAAAAGAACAAACATGCAGTGACACTGGTCGATCTATTTGATTTATTAAAAAAAACACATGCAATGACACTGGTGGATCCATGTGGTTTTTGAAAAGAATACACATGCAATGACACTTGTGGATCCATGTGGTTTATGAAAAGAACACACATGCAATGAAACTGGTGGATCCAACTAGTTTATGAAAATAACACACATGCAGTGACTTTGTGGATCCATGTGGGTTAGGAAAGTAAGACAGATGCAATGACTCTAGATGCGGTTTAGGAAAAAACACACATACAATGACTCTAGACGTGGTTTAGGAAAGTAATAGACATGCAATGACTCTGGTCGATCCATGTGGTCTAGGAAAAGAAGATACATGTAATGACTAGTGGATCCATGTGGTTTATGAAAAGAACACACATGCAATGACACTGGTCGATCTATTTGATTTATTTAAAAAAAACACATGCAATGACACTGGTGGATCCATGTGGTTTTTGAAAAGAATACACATGCAATGACACTTGTGGATCCATGTGGTTTATGAAAAGAACACACATGCAATGAAACTGGTGGATCCAACTAGTTTATGAAAATAACACACATGCAGTGACTTTGTGGATCCATGTGGTTTAGGAAAGGAAGACACATGCAATGACTCTAGATGCGGTTTAGGAAAAAACACACATACAATGACTCTAGACGTGGTTTAGGAAAGGAATAGACATGCAATGACTCTAGTCGATCCATGTGGTCTAGGAAAAGAAGATACATGTAATGACTAGTGGATCAATGTGGTTTATGAAAAGAACACACATGCAATGACACTGGTGGTTCCAAGTGGTTTATGAAAAGAACACACATGCAAATGACTCTAGTGCATCCATATGGTTTATGAAAAGAACAAACATGCAATGACTCCAGTTGTGGTTTATGAAAAGAACACGCATGCAATGACACTGGTGGATCCATTTGGTTTATGAAAAGAACACACATGCAATGACACTAGTGGATCCAAGTGGTTTATGAAAAGAACAGACATGCAATAACACTGGTGGATCCATGTGGTTTATGTAAAGAACACACATGCAACGACACTGGTGGATCCATTTGGTTTATGAAAATAACACACATGCAATGACACTGGTGGATGCAAGTGGTTTATGAAAAGAACACACATGTAATGACACTGGTGGATCCATGTGGTTTATGAAAAGAACACACATGCAATGACACTGGTGGATCCAACTGGTTTATGAAAAGAACACACATGCAAATGAATCTGGTGGATCCATGTGGTTTATGAAAAGAACAAACATGAAATGACTCTAGTTGTGGTTTATGAAAAGAACACACATGCAATGGCACTAGTGGATCCATTTGGTTCATGAAAAGAACACACATGCAATGCCACTGGTGGATCCAAGTGATTTATGGAAATAACACACATGCAATCACTCTGGTGGATCCATGTGGTTTAAGAAAAGAACAAACATGCAATGAATCTAGTTGTAGTTTATGAAAAGAGGACACAAGAATGGCACTGGTGGATCCATTTGGTTTATGAAAAGAAGACACATGCAATGACACTGGTGGATCCAAGTGGTTTATGAAGAGAACACACATGCAATGACACTGGTGGATCCATGTGGTTTATGAAAACAACACACATGCAATGACACTGGTGGATCCAAGTGGTTTATGAAAAGAACACACATGCAAATGACTCTAGGGGATCCATGTGGTTTATGAAAATAACAAACATGCAATGACTCTAGTTGTGGTTTATGAAAAGAACACACATGCAATGATACTTGTTGATCTATTTGGTTTATGAAAAGAACACACATGCAATGACACTGGTGGATCCATGTGGTTTATGAAAAGAATACACATCTAATGACACTTCTCGATCCATGTGGTTTATGAAAAGAACACGCATGCAATGACACTGGTGGAGCCAACTAGTTTATGAAAAGAACACACATGCAATGACTCTGGTGGATCCATGTGGTTTAGGAAAGGAAGACACATGCAATGACTCTAGATATGGTTTAGGAAAAGAACACACATGCAATGACTCTAGATGTGGTTTAGGAAAGGAACATACATGCAATGACTCGGACGATCCATGTGGTCTAGGAAAAGAAGACACATGCAATGACTCTAGTGGATCCATGTGGTTATATGAAATGAACACACATGTGATGACACTGGTGAATCCAAGTGTTTTATGAAAAGAACAGACATGCAAATGACTCTGGTGGATCCATGTGGTTTATAAAAAGAACAAACATGCAATAAATCTAGTCATGATTTATGAAAAGAACACACATACAATGACACTGGTGGATCCATTTGGTTTATGAAAAGAACACACATGCAATGACACTGGTGAATCCAAGTGGTTTATGAAAAGAACACAGATGCAATGACACTGGTGGATCCATGTGGTTTATCAAAAGAACACAGATGCAACAACACTGGTGGATCCATTTGGTTTATGAAAAGAACACACATGCAATGACACTGGTGAATGCAAGTGGTTTATGAAAAGAACACACATGTAATGACACTTGTGGATCCATGTGGTTTATGAAAAGAACACGCATGCAATGACACTGGTGCATCCAAGTGGTTTATGAAAAGAACACACATGCAAACGACTCTGGTGGATCCATGTGGTTTATGAAAAGAACAAACATGCAATGACTCTAGTTGTGGTTTATGAAAAGAACACACATGCAATAACACTAGTGGATCCATTCGGTTCATGCAAAGAACACACATGCAATGGCACTGGTGGATCCAAGTGGTTTATGAAAAGAACACACATGCAATGACTCTGGTGGATCCATGTGGTTTATGAAAAGAACACACATGCATTGGCACTGGTGCATCCAAGTGGTTTATGAAAAGAACACACATGCAAATGACTCTGGTAGATCCATGTGGTCTAGGAAAAGAAGACACATGCAATGACATTGGTGGATCCAAGTGGTTTATGAAAACAACACACATGCAAATCACTCTGGTGGATCCATGTGGTTTATGAAAAGAACAAACATGCAATTACTCTAGTTGTAGTTTATGAAAAGAGGACACATGCAATGACACTAGTGGATCCAAGTGGTTTATGAAAAGAACACACATGAAATGACACTGGTGGATCAATGTGGTTTATGACAAGAATGCACATCCAATGACACTTCTGGATCCATGTGGTTTATCAAAAGAACACGCATACAATGACACTGGTGGATCTAACTAGTTTATGAAAAGAACACACATGCAATGACTCTAGTGGATCCATGTGGTTTAGGAAAGGAAGACACATGCAATGACACTGGTGGATCCAAGTGGTTTATGAAAAGAACACACATGCAAATGACTCAGGTGGATCCATGTGGTTTATGAAAAGAACAAACATGCAATGACTCTAGTTGTAGTTTATGAAAAGAGGACACATGCAATGACACTGGTGGATACATTTGGTTTATAAAAAGAAGACACGTGCAATGAAACTAGTGGATCCAAGTGGTTTATGAAAAGAACACACATGAAATGACACTGGTGGATCCATGTGGTTTATGAAAAGAACACACATCCAATGACACTTCTAGATCCATGTGGTTTATCAAAAGAACACACATGCAAGTCACTCTAGTGGATCCATGTGGTTTATGAAAATAACAAACATGAAATGACTCTAGTTGTGGTTTATGAAAAGAACACACATGCAATGACACTGGTGGATCCATTTGGTTCATGAAAAGCACACACATGCAATGACACTTGTGGATCCAAGTGGTTTATGAAAAGAACACATATGCAATGACTCTGGTGGATCCATGTGGTTTATGAAAAGAACACACATGCAATGGCACTGGTGGATCGAAGTGATTTATGAAAAGAGCACACTTGCAAATGACTCTGGTGGATCCATGTGGTCTAGGAAAAGAAGACACATGCAATGACACTGGTGGATCCAAGTGGTTTATGAAAAGAACACACATGCAAATGACTCTGGTGGATCCATGTGGTTTATGAAAAGAACAAACATGCAATGACTCTAGTTGTAGTTTATGAAAAGAGGACACATGCAATGACACTGGTGGATCCATATGGTTTATGAAAAGAAGACACATGCAATGACACAAGTGGATCCAAGTGGCTTATGAATAGAACACACATGAAATGACATTGGTGGATCCATGTGGTTTATGAAAAGAACACACATGCAATGACACTCGTGGATCCAAGTGGTTTATGAAAATAACACACATGCAAATGCCTCTAGTAGATCCATGTGGTTGATGAAAATAACACACATTCAATGACACAGGTTGTGGTTTATGAAAAGAACACGCATGCAAAGACACTAGTGGATCCATTTGGTTTATGAAAAGAACACACACGGAATGACACTAGTGGATCCAAGTGGTTTATGAAAAGAACACACATGCAATGAGTCTAGTGGATCCATGTGGTTTATGAAAAGAACACACATGCAATGACACTGGTGGATCCAAGTGGTTTATGAAAAGAACACACATGCAAATGACTCTGGTGGATCCATGTGGTTTAGGAAAAGAAGACACATGCAATGACTCTAGTGGATCCATGTGGTTTATAAAAAGAACATACATGCAATGACACAGATGGATCAAAGTGGTTTATGAAAAGAACACACATGCAAATGACTCTAGTGTATCCACGTGGTTTATGAAAAAACTAAACATGAAATGACTCTAGTTATGGTTTATGAAAAGAACACACATGCAATGACACTGGTGGATCCATCTGGTTTATGAAAAGAACATAGATGCAATGACACTGGTGGATCCAAGTGGTTTATTAAAAGAACACACATGCAATGACACCTGTGCATCCAAGTTGTTTATGAAAAGAACACACATGCAATGACACTGGTGGATCCAAGTGGTTTATGAAAAGAACACACATGCAAATGACTCTGGTGGATCCATGTGGTTTATGAAAAGAAAAAACATGCAATGACTCTAGTTGTGGTTTATGAAAAGAACACACATACAAAGACACTGGTGGATCTATTTGGTTTATGAAAAGAACACACATGCAATGACACTGGTGGATCCAAGTGGTTTATGGAAATAACACACATGCAATGACATCGATGGATCTCTGTGGTATATTAAAAGAACACACATGCAATGACACTGGTGATCCATATTGTTTACGAAAAGGACATACATGCAATGACACTGGTGGATCCATGTGGTTTATGAAAAGAACACACATGCAATGACACTAGTGGATCCATGTTGTTTATGAAAAGAACAAACATGCAATGACTTTGGTGGATCCATGTGGTTTATGAAAAGAACACACTTGCAATGACTCTGGTGGATCCATGTGTTTTAGGAAAATAACATACATGCAATGACACTGGTGGTAGTTTAGGAAAAGAACACACATGCCATGACACTTGTGGTGGTTTATGAAAGAAAGACACATGCAATGAGTATGGATGTGGTTTAAGAAAAGAACACAGATGCAAATGACTCTGGTGGATCCATGTGGTCTAGGAAAAAGAAGACACATGAAATGACTCAGTGGATCCATGTGGTTTATGAAAATAACAAACATGCAATGACACTAGTGGATCCAAGTGGTTTATGAAAAGAACACACGTTCAAATGACTCTGGTAGATCCATGTGGTTTATGAAAAGAACAAACATGCAATGTCTCTAGTTGTGGTTTATGAAAAGAACAAACATGCAATGACACTGGTGGATCTATTTGGTTTATGAAAAGAAGACACATGCAATGAAACTGGTGGTTCCAAGTGGTTTATGAAGATAAAACACATGCAATGACACTGGTGGATCCATGTGGTTTATGAAAAGAACTCACATGCAATGCCATTGGTGTATCCAACTGGTTTATGAAAAGAACACACATGCAATGACTCTGGTGGATCCATGTGGTTTATGAAAAGAACAAACATGCAATGACTCTAGTTATGGTTTATGAAAAGAACACACATGCAATGACACTGGTGGATCCGTTTGTTCTATGAAAAGAACACAATGCAATGACACTAGTGGATCCAAGTGGTTTATGAAAAGAACATACATGCAATGACTCTGGTGGATCCAAGTGGTTTATGAAAAGAACACACATGCAACTGACTCTGGTGGATCCACGTGGTGTAGGAAAATAAGACACATGCAATGACACTGGTGGATCCATGTGGTTTATGAAAAGAACACACATGCAATGACACTGGTGGATCCAAGTGGTTTATGAAAAGAACACACATGCAATGACACTAGTGGATCCATGTGGTTTATGAAAAGAACACACATGCACTAACACTGGTGGATCTAAGTGGTTTATGAAAAGAATACACATGTAAATGACTCTGGTGGAATCATGTGGTTTATGAAAAAAATCACGCAATGACTCTAGTGGATCCATGTGGTTTATGAAAAGAACACACATGCAATGACGCTGGTGGATCCAAGTGGTTTATGAAAAGAACACCCATGCAAATGACTCTGGTGGATCTAAGTAGTTTATGAAAAGAATACACATGCAAATGACTCTGGTGGATCCATGTGGTTTATGAAAAAAATCATGCAATGACTCTAGTGGATCCATGTGGTTTATGAAAAGAACACACATGCAATGACACTGGTGGATCCATTTGGTTGATGAAAAGAACACACATGCAATGACACTGGTGGATCCATGTGGTTTATGAAAAGAACACACATAGAATGACACTAGTAGATCCAAGTTGTTTATGAAAAGAACACACATGAAAATGACTCTGGTGGATGCTTGTGGTTTATGAAAAGAACAAACATGCAATGTCTCAAGTTGTGGTTTATGAAAAGTACACAAATGCAATGACACTTGTGGATCCATTTGGTTTATGAAAAGAACACACATGCAATGACACTAGTGGAGCCAAATGGTTTATGAAAAGAACACACATGCAATGACACTGGTGGATCGATGTGGTTTATGAAAAGAACAAACATGCAATGAGTCAAGTTGTGGTTTATGAAAAGAACACACATGCAATGACACTGGTGGCTCCATGTGGTCTAGGAAAAGAACACAGATGCAATGACTCTGGCGATCCATGTGGTCTAGGAAAAGAACACACATGCAATGACTCTAGTGGATCCATGTGTAGTATGAAAAGAACACACATGCGATTACACTAGTGGATCCAAGTGGTTTATGAAAAGAACAAACATACAATGACTCTAGTTGTGGTTTATGAAAAGAACACACAAGCAATGACACTGGTGGATCCATATGGTTTATGAAAATAACACACATGCAATGACACTGGTGGAATCAAGTGGTTTATGAAAAGAACACACATGCAATGCCACTTGTGGATCCATTTGTTCTATGAAAATAACACACATGCAATGACACTGGTGGATCCAAGTGGTTTATGAAAAGAACATACATGCAATGACTCTGGTGGATCCAAGTGGTTTATGAAAAGAACACACATGCAAATGACTTTGGTGGATCCATGTGGTCTAGGAAAAGAAGACACATGCAATAACACTGGTGGATCCATGTGGTTTATGAAAAGAACACACGTGCAATGACACTGGTGGATCCTAGTGGTTTATGAAAAGAACACACATGCAATGACACTAGTGGATCCATGTGGTTTATGAAAAGAACACACATGCAATGAGACTGGTGGATCTAAGTGGTTAATGAAAACAACACACATGCAAATGACTCTAGTTGTGGTTTATGAAAAAACATGCAAAAACATGCAATAACTCTAGTTGTGGTTTATGAAAAGAACACACATGCAATAACACTGGTGGATCCATTTGGTTTCTGAAAGTAACACACATGCAATGATAGTGGTGGATCCAAGTGGTTTATGAAAATAACACACATGTAATGACTTTGGTGGATCCATGTGGTTTATGAAAAGAACACACATGTAATGACACTGGTGGATCCAAGTGGGTTATGAAAATAACACATATGCAAATGACTCTGGTCGATCCATGTGGTCTACGAAAAGAAGACACATGCAATGACACTGGTGGATCCATGTGGTTTATGAAAAGAACACACATGCAATGACACTGGTGGATCCAAGTGGTTTATGAAAAGACACACATGCAAATTACTTTGGTGTATCCATGTATTTTATGAAAAGAACAAACATGCAATGACTCTAGCTAAGGTTTATGAAAAGAACACACATGCAATGACACTGGTGGATCCATGTGGTTTTTGAAAATAACACACATGCAATGCCACTGGTGGATCCAAGTGGTTAATGAAAAGAACACACATGCAAATGACTTTGGTGGATCCATGTGGTTTATGAAAAGAACAAACATGCAATGACTCTAGTTGTGGTTTATGAAAAGAAAACACATGCAATGACACTGGTCGATCTATTTGATTTATGAAAAAAACACATGCAATGACACTGGTGGATCCATGTGGTTTTTGAAAAGAACACACATAGCATGACACTAGTAGATCCAAGTTGTTTATGAAAAGAACACACATGCAAATGACTCTGGTGGATCCTTGTGGTTTATGAACAGAACAAACATGCAATGTCTCAAGTTGTGGTTTCTGAAAAGTACACAAATGCAATGACACTTGTGGATCCATTTAGTTTATGAAAAGAACACACATGCAATGACACTAGTGGATCCATGTGGTTTATGAAAAGAACACACATGCAATGACACTAGTGGATCCAAGAGGTTTATGAAAAGAACATACATGCAATGACTCTGCTGGATCCATGTGGTTTAGGAAAGGAAGACACATGCAATGACTCTAGATGTGGTTTAGGAAAATAACATACATGCAATGACTCTAGATGTGGTTTAGGAAAGGAACACACATGTAATGACTCTGGTGGATCCATGTGGTCTAGGAAAATAAGACACATGCAATGAATCTAGTGGATCCATGTGGTATCTGAAAAGAACACACATGCAATGACACTGGTGGATCCAAGTGGTTTATTAAAAGAACACACATGCAAATGACTCTGGTGGATCCATGTGGTTTATGAAAAGAACACACATGCAATGACACTAGTGGATCCATTTGGTTTAGGAAAGGAACACGGATGAAATGACTCTGGTGGATCCATGTGGTCTAGGAAAAGAAGACACATGATATGACTCTAGTGGATCCATGTGGTTTATGAAAAGAACAAACATGCAATGACAATAGTTGTGGTTTATCAAATTAACACACATGCAATGACACTGGTGGATCCATTTAGTTTATGAAAAGAACAAACATGCAATGACACTGGTGCATCCAAGTGGTTTATGAAAAGAACACACGTGCAAATGACTCTAGTGGATCCATGTGGTCTAGGAAATGAAGACACTTGCAATGAGACTGGTGGATCCATGTGGTTTATGAAAAGAACACACATGCAATGACACTGGTGGATCCTAGTGGTTTATGAAAAGAACACACATGAAATGACACTGGTGGATCCATGTGGTTTATGAAAAGAACACACATGCAATGACACTGGTGCATCCAAGTGGCTTATGAAAAGAACACACATGCAAACGACTCTGGTGGATCCATGTGGTTTATGAAAAGAACAAACATTCAATGACTCTAGTTGTGGTTTATGAAAAGAACACACATGCAATAACACTAGTGGATCCACACACATGCAATGACACTGGTGGATCCAAGTGGTTTATGATAAGAACACACATGCACATGACTCTGGTGGATCCATGTGGTCTAGGAAAAGAAGAAACATGCAATGACACTGGTGGATCCATGTGGTTTATGAAAAGCACACAGATGCAATGACACTGGTGGATCCAAGTGGTTTATGAAATAAACACACATGCAAATAAATTTGGTGTATCCATGTGGTTTGTGAAAAGAACAAACATGCGATGACTCTAGTTGTGGTTTATGAAAAGAACACACATGCAATGACACTAGTGGATCCATTTGTTTTATGAAAAGAACACACATGTAATGACACTGGTGGATCCAAGTGGTTTATGAAAAGAACACACATGGAAATGACTTTGGTGGATCCATGTGGTTTATGAAAAGAACAAACATGCAATGACTCTAGTTGTGGGCTATGAAAAGAACACACATGCAATGACACTGGCGGATCCATTTGGTTTATGAAAAGAACACACGTGCAATAACACTGGTGGATCCATGTGGTTTATGAAAAGAACACACATGCAATGACACTGGTGGATCCATTTAGTTTATGAAAAGAACACACATGCAATAACACTGGTGGATCCATGTGGTTTATGAAAAGAACACACATGCAATGACACTGGTGGATCTAGGTTGTTTATTAAAAGAACAATCATGGAATGACTCTGGTGGATCCATGTGGTTTATGAAAATAACACACATGTAATGACTCTGGTGGATCCACATGGTTTAGGAAAATAACACACAAGCAATGACACTAGTGGTGGTTTAGGAAAAGAACACACTTGCAATGACACTGTTGGTGGTTTATGAAAGAAAGACACATGCAATGACTCTAGATGTGGTGCAGGGAAAGAACACATATGCAAATGACTCTGGTGGATCCATGTGGTATAGGAAAAGTAGACACATGCAATGACTCTTGTGGATCCATGTGGTTCATGAAAATAACGCACATATAATGACACTAGTGGATCCAAATGGTTTCTGAAAAGAACACACATGCAAATGACTCTTGTGTATCCATGTGGTTTATGAAAAGAACAAACATGCAATCACTCTAGTTGTGGTTTATGAAAAGAGGACACATGCAATGATACTGGTGGATCCATTTGGTTTATGAAAATAAGACACATGCAATGACACTGGTGGATCCGAGTGGTTTATGAAAAGAACACACATGCAATGACACTAATGGATCTAAGTGGTTTATGAAAAGAACACACATGCAATGACTCTGCTGGATCCATGTGGTTTAGGAAAGGAAGACACATGCAATGACTCTATATGTGGTTTAGGAAAAGAACACACATGCAATGACTCTAGATGTGGTTTACGAAAGGAACACACATGCAATGACTCTGGTGGATCCATGTGGTCTAGGAAAATAAGACACATGGAATGACTCTTGTGGATCCATGTGGTTTATGAAAATAACACACATGCAATGACACTGGTGGATCCAAGTGGTTTATGAAAAGAACACACATGCAAATGACTCTTGTGTATCCATGTGGTTTATGAAAAGAACACACAAGCAATGACTCTAGTTGTGGTTTATGAAAAGAGGACACATGCAATGACACTGGTGGATCCATTTGGTTTATGAAAAGAAGACACATGCAATGACACTGGTGGATCCATGTGGTCTAGGAAAAGAAGACACATGCAATGACTCTAGTGGATCCATGTGGTTTATGAATATAACACACATATAATGACACTGGTGGATCCAAGTGGTTTATGAAAAGAACACACATGCAAATGACTCTGGTGGATCCATGTGGTTTATGAAAAGAACACACATGAAATGACACTGGTGGATCCATGTGGTTTATGAAAAGAACACACATGCAATGACACTGGTGCATCCAAGTGGCTTATGAAAAGAACACACATGCAAACGACTCTGGTGGATCCATGTGGTTTATGAAAAGAACAAACATTCAATGACTCTAGTTGTGGTTTATGAAAAGAACACACATGCAATAACACTAGTGGATCCACACACATGCAATGACACTGGTGGATCCAAGTGGTTTATGATAAGAACACACATGCACATGACTCTGGTGGATCCATGTGGTCTAGGAAAAGAAGAAACATGCAATGACACTGGTGGATCCATGTGGTTTATGAAAAGCACACAGATGCAATGACACTGGTGGATCCAAGTGGTTTATGAAATAAACACACATGCAAATAACTTTGGTGTATCCATGTGGTTTGTGAAAAGAACAAACATGCGATGACTCTAGTTGTGGTTTATGAAAAGAACACACATGCAATGACACTAGTGGATCCATTTGTTTTATGAAAAGAACACACATGTAATGACACTGGTGGATCCAAGTGGTTTATGAAAAGAACACACATGGAAATGACTTTGGTGGATCCATGTGGTTTATGAAAAGAACAAACATGCAATGACTCTAGTTGTGGGCTATGAAAAGAACACACATGCAATGACACTGGCGGATCCATTTGGTTTATGAAAAGAACACACGTGCAATAACACTGGTGGATCCATGTGGTTTATGAAAAGAACACACATGCAATGACACTGGTGGATCCATTTAGTTTATGAAAAGAACACACATGCAATAACACTGGTGGATCCATGTGGTTTATGAAAAGAACACACATGCAATGACACTGGTGGATCTAGGTTGTTTATTAAAAGAACAATCATGGAATGACTCTGGTGGATCCATGTGGTTTATGAAAAGAACACACATGCAATGACTCTGGTGGATCCACATGGTTTAGGAAAATAACACACAAGCAATGACACTAGTGGTGGTTTAGGAAAAGAACACACTTGCAATGACACTGTTGGTGGTTTATGAAAGAAAGACACATGCAATGACTCTAGATGTGGTGCAGGGAAAGAACACATATGCAAATGACTCTGGTGGATCCATGTGGTCTAGGAAAAGTAGACACATGCAATGACCCTTGTGGATCCATGTGGTTCATGAAAATAACGCACATACAATGACACTGGTGGATCCAAATGGTTTCTGAAAAGAACACACATGCAAATGACTCTTGTGTATCCATGTGGTTTATGAAAAGGACAAACATGCAATGACTCTAGTTGTGGTTTATGAAAAGAGGACACATGCAATGATACTGGTGGATCCATTTGGTTTATGAAAATAAGACACATGCAATGACACTGGTGGATCCGAGTGGTTTATGAAAAGAACACACATGCAATGACACTAATGGATCTAAGTGGTTTATGAAAAGAACACACATGCAATGACTCTGCTGGATCCATGTGGTTTAGGAAAGGAAGACACATGCAATGACTCTATATGTGGTTTAGGAAAAGAACACACATGTAATGACTCTAGATGTGGTTTACGAAAGGAACACACATGCAATGACTCTGGTGGATCCATGTGGTCTAGGAAAATAAGACACATGGAATGACTCTTGTGGATCCATGTGGTTTATGAAAATAACACACATGCAATGACACTGGTGGATCCAAGTGGTTTATGAAAAGAACACACATGCAAATGACTCTTGTGTATCCATGTGGTTTATGAAAAGAACACACAAGCAATGACTCTAGTTGTGGTTTATGAAAAGAGGACACATGCAATGACACTGGTGGATCCATTTGGTTTATGAAAAGAAGACACATGCAATGACACTGGTGGATCCATGTGGTCTAGGAAAAGAAGACACATGCAATGACTCTAGTGGATCCATGTGGTTTATGAATATAACACACATATAATGACACTGGTGGATCCAAGTGGTTTATGAAAAGAACACACATGCAAATGACTCTGGTGGATCCATGTGGTTTATGAAAAGAACAAACATGTAATGACTATAGTTGTGGTTTACGAAAAGAACACACATACTGATGGCTCAAAATGTAGAGCTCATTGGGAATCTCGAGAGGAAGGTATGATGAGCACAACAGCAAGTTTTCCCTCAGTCAGGTTATCGAACCAGTAGGATCAAGGAAACAACTGCAAGGTGTTGCTAGCAACTTGGAATCCTGCACAACAGAAGCACAGAACTTTTCCCCCAACTTAAATTGAGGTTGTCAATTTCACCGGTCTACTGAAAACAAAGGATTAAACGTATTTTGTGGAAGATAGTGATACGTTGCAAACGTATCTATAATTTTTGATGTTCTGTGCTTGGTTTTATCTACTTTCTTATGTTTTGTCCACACTTCAGAGTACTTTTCATATGATTTCTTGGACTAACCTATTAACAAGAGCCACAGTGCCAGTTGCCTGTTTTTTGCTGTTTTTGGTTCCAGAAAGTCAGAAAATGAATATTCTCAGAATTGGACCGGACAAAAGCCAAAGTCGTTATTTTCCCAGAAGATCCACGGAGCCAGAAGGAGAGATGAAGGGGGGCCACAGGGTGGCCAAACCACCCCTAGGCGCGGGTCCCCCCAGGTCGCGCCAGGGCATGGTGTGGGCCCCCTGGCCGCCCACTGACCTTACCTCTTCGCCTATAAGAAGCCTCCCGATGCATAAACCCTAAATCGTAAAACCTCCACCCACGAATTTGCAGCCACCAAAGCCATGTTTTTGCCTCCCCCATAGATCCCATCTCCATGGGCAGGGCTACCAATAACCCATGAAGGAAGGGGGCTAAGGGGCGGTGCTCCCCTGTGATACCGGCGGTGGGGAAGGGTCCTCCGCGCCGCCGCCAGCGCCACCACCGCCTCTTCACCATCTTCACCGCCATCTCCATCGACTCCACCGCCATCTCCATCGCCATTGTTGATTCCCATGATGAGGATGGAGTAGTTTTTTAACACCCTTGAATCAGCCCTATGCAGATTTTAGCGCTTCCTGCCAAACCCGCATCGAAACGATTCAAGGACGCTCACCAGGCACTTGTTTGCGGGTGGAAAACGAAGTAATACCATTACACATTAGTCCACGATGGAACCCACAGAACATATATACAACACGACTCAATGAGTCAAGAATACAAATATACAATTCAAAGATCCAAATCACCTTGAAAACGATACAACGTCCGAGTATGGATAAGAAGCAAATTGAGCTAAGATCCCTGAAGAATAACCAATGGCGTCCATAACCCTGCCCAGGCCAAGCCGGAAGGGTAACCCTGCTAACGATGGCGAACTTATACCTGCTAAAACAAAAGGGATGCCGACAAAGGGCAAAGGAAAAAAGAGAGCGGTCAGTACTTAGTCCAGTACATGGCGAGGCTAGAATTCGGAGGCTCTCGCCTACATAGGTATGGTGGACTGAAGCCACAGCGCAGCATGCATAAACAACCTATAGAGACTCGATGCAACTGTCGGCTATTAGATAGGGATAAGAGAGATCTATTCGGGACCAACCTGATACTAACACCAATCATACCCATCCTGGCATTTCCCCCTCGAGACCAAACGAGGAAGTCAAACCGAGGAACTCACACAGTTGGCAGTTTTATTCGTTCCATTATAGTTGAAGCACTTACTAGTCAGATATAGATAGCATGAGTCATCCTGATAGCATAAGTAGTGGGTAGTTTTAGTTAACCATTCAGTTGTAGTTGCAATACTTACTAGTCAGACACAATTAGCATGTGACATCCCAAACCCAGCAGTTGTTGGCACTTTTATTTCATTCCATTGGAGTTGCGATACTTACTAGGCAGGTATAACAGGACACGATACACCCCAGTTCCACCAGTTGTTGGCACTTTTATTATCCATTCCATTGTAGTGAAGCTGATTACTAGTCACATATTAAGTAAAATTTATAGCACTACTTTAGTTATGCTTGTCTATGATCAAGATACTATGCTCCAAATCGTCCATAACCGTGGACACGACTTTTAGAAAGATTTACTCTTCAGGGGTGCACAAATAGCAACACACACACAATCAACCTTAGAAAAACCAAATCAAAACCCAACGAGGCTTTCATGATAAAGCAATCACAGGATTCATAAAATATTTCAGGGGGCCACCCCATTAAGCTACCCGCAACAAAGTTGGCCGGCTCCGAGACGGACCCAAGGTTTGTGTCAATGGTTGTAAACGACTGGGACCCGAAAGTGTGACTGGGATTGTCGATACCCTGAAAACACTCTGCATCCAAAATAATACATGTGCTCCCCGCACAATCATAAAATAAAGCAGTAAAGCATGGCATAAGTACATGATAGTAATAAAGCCCCAAACTAGTTTGTGGCCCCAAGAAATAAGAAATGAATCAAGCTCTAGCTAAGGGGCATCCATAGGGTCTCCCGGATGTGGATAGTGCGAATAATCAAGGAACATGTATCAAGTACTCGGGGCCTACGGGACACAAGTGGACATGAAAACCCAAATAGCATATATTGTCCATCGGTGCCTCTTTCATTAGTTATCCCAACAATTTAATAGTTGTATTTAAAGTCATGATCCTCTCCACCGTAAAGGATATGACAACATTCCAACAATTGTGTGGTACTTCACGACACGCGATCGCACCTAAGCAAGCGACTACGACTCGCAAGACCATCTATCTACCAAACAATAGGTAATAGGAGGTGTCCAAGGCAATATAAAGGTTGCACGGAATATATCTGGTACGGAACACTAAAGCATCGCGACACGGATAGCAATAGATCAACAAGAGGAAATAAAGACTATAAATCCAAAATAGGTAGAAAGAGGGAGAATGCTCGCCTAGGAAACACTGCCGAAGATACATTATCCGAAGACCTTGTCGATACTCGCATCCACTCAACGGTCTAATCCGTGAAGAAGCAAAGCACTAAAAGAAACATCGGATGCACTATTTAATACTACGGCAGAAGATCAGGCATGATGCATGTATGATGCATGACATGGCAAAGGTACGATGCAACTAGGCAATATTAAGCGGAACCAGGGTCCCGGCAATTAATAGAAAGTTCAAGTTATTAAGTACCCCACAATTTAAATGTTGTCTTTACAAGGCAAAACATGGCATCGGTTCACTACACAATTTTAAATGGAAGTAATATAAGACTAGAATAGCCCGCATATAGCCTCCATATTTAATTACGAGATGAATTCGATAAAATACCCCCCAACCACAACATATGTATGCGAGCATGTACAATTCAATATGCAAAAATTAAATATCATGTTATAGAAACATAGGGCTTAGGGTCATACATTGGGGTTCGGATCCGGGGTCTCGGGATTCGACGGGGTCGGCAACGGTCTTTGGGGTTCGGCGGGATCGGTCTTCGGATTCATGTGGGCGATCTTGGCATCCGGGAATCTTCGGCTCTCTATCGATGAACTTGAGGTTCCGACTTGGTAACCGATGGAGAACTTGGGCTTCGAATGTCGGTGTCGGACTCGGATCTCAACATCGGTAGGTCTTGGTGTCACCGGTTCCCAGGGATGGGCCACTTCATGTCCACCTTCGATTTCCCGAGTAGAAGTCACAGAGGTAGCCACGGTATCCCATACAATTACAACATCCTCACGTAGCCACCATCTTCACACGGTCAAAGCTGGCTGGTCTCCTCCGTAAGCAGCACGACAACTCTCTCGACAAGCAATATACCGAAGAGGGCCTCTTCAGTGGATGGTTCTGTCTCGGCACCGGCTGCATGTCACGAAGAACACTGGCACGAGCCGGGGCGTGCAGGGCAACGACGACTTGGAAGCACCCTGGTGGTGGTGGATATGCGCGACACGGCAAGGAGACGGCAGCAGCAACACAAGGAGAAACACAGTAGAGGCGGCACGCCACAGGGACGAGGTGAGTGGCGCGGAGGCTGCGCGTGTTGCCCTGTGTGCTGGTGTCGAGGGCGAGAAGGGCTCGAGCAGAGGAGGCAGGGTCGAGGATGGGGCTCGGGGAGAGGGGTGACGCCCAGGTCGAGGACGTGCCGAGGCGGTGGTGCCATGGCTGGGTGAGCTCGGACAGCGCCAATGGAGGCGCGGAAGCTGGGACTCGAGGAAGGGCTATTGGAAATATGCCCTAGAGACAAATAGTAGTAAGGACTATTATCATATTTCATATAGTTTATGATTAAGTTTTATATCATGCTATAACTGTATTGAGAGGAAACATCAATACACGTGTGATATACAAACAACCAGGGGTTCCCAGTGAAACTCTAGTCACTGGTTCATTGGTCAATAGATGATCAAGTTTCCTGATCATGTGGCATTTATACCAGTTGGAATTGAGGTCATCTCATTCTGAGAATGAGATGATGAACCAATACCCAGCCTAAACATCGTGACCCGATCATGTCATGAAGTTCAAGTTACAATGATTAGAAATGGATCCTCGTAGACTATTCCTTAGACCGTGAGGCTATATCAATCACTGTCTCCCGAGAGTGCTTAGATAGCATCAAACGCCATCTGGTAAAACGGTGGTTATAAAGGTGTGTTTAGGTATTCAGAGGAAACCGTAGAGGCAATATATGTCAAGAGCGGGATTTGTCCGTCCATGTGACGGGAAGATACTCAAGGGCCCACTCGGAAAAGTTATATCCAATAGCTGCGCAGTGTGTGATTTGATCACGGGGATATCACTTGTCGGAACGAGTCAAGTAGAATTGTTCAGTAACGAGATTGAACACGACATGGTGATGTCATTGATCAGATCTCAGGCAATGCAAGTATCGAGTGACAAAGGGAATAAGACACGACTGTCCCGGTTCAAACGACGAAAGATCTTCGTGGAACACACAAGGGTCACATGGCCATCCAGGTCCCTATGTCGATCATTGGTGCGGGAGTGTCCCGACCATGTATGGAGTGTTCCTGAACCATGGGTTATCACGCTTAAGGGCTTGATGATGCTTAGAGAGTGTTTATAGGATCAGTAGAACCACTGAAGAAAAGAAAAGAGAAAACCGGAAGGGTTTTGGTAAGTCCTTAGGATGTCCGGAGTGGACGTGGAAGGTGTTCCATAGCCACAGAGATTGAATGATGTGTGAATGAATGTTAAATATTGATTTAATCATTTATTCATAATTATTTAATAAAGATAAAAATCAATTAAAGGTCAAAAAGCTTAATGGGCCAATTTCCGGAGGGAGAGGGCCCATTAGGGAAAGGAGAGAGGGAGAAGGGGCAAGGGGCTGGCCGGCTGGGCCTAGCCCCCCGCACGGGGACCACTAGGGGCTGGCCGACGGCCTCCCCACCCTCTCCTCTCCTTTAGTCCCACCCCGGGACTTTGAGGGAGGGTGTACCCCCTCCTCCCCCTATATATAGTGGGGTATTTGGCCAAGATAGATACACCAATAATCAATAAAGGTCTCCCCACTTTTGGGAGGACCTCCAATTGATATTTTCTCTCTCCCCCTCTCTCTCTCGTGACCGTGGTCCCAAATCTGGACTATGCGAGCGAGAGAAATCTTCACCGCGGAGCGCCGTCGCGCTGCGGGATTCGGATCCGGGAGCTCTACTTCCGCAACTGCTGCTAGATCAGGAAAGCGGGAGTCATCGTCAGGCACCGGACGTGTGTAACTCCCCGCGAGGTGTCGCACTTGAGGCACTCAAGTCGTTTGAGCTAGAAGGAGCGCAAGGACTTCATCACGACCTTGAGGTCGGCTTCGGCTCGTCTACATCAACCATGCTCTCCTGAGCGTTGACAACGCTTTTCGGTCTTCGAGGGTAAGTTCGTGAAAAGCCCCTCCCATTACTGTATTACTAATAGATAGGTCCTGGCAGCTTTAGGGGTTTAGGGGCATAGGGTAAAATTTTATTGTTTTCATACGCGGAACCCCTACAGTGGTATTAGAGCTAGATCTATGCGTAGTAATGCTAGTACGGGTAGAACACACGAGATGTAGCGTGTGGGCGTTGATCTTTTAGTTGTTACCCTCCCATGTGTACTTGTGCATACCGCAGTAATGCTTGATGAAGCAGCCCCCAACCGACTTTACGCGTTCATTCGCGAGACTGGTCCACGCTTGACATACGACTTGTACCGTATAAAGTGGCTTAGGGGGGTGTATGTCTTTCTCGCATTAGTTGGTATACCATTTGCAACGGAGGGCCCCAAAAGGGGTGTAGTAGAGACAACTACTTGATCAGCGTTGTGCTGAAAGTTCGTAGGTAAGAACGGTTCTTGTGCGAAAGCCCATTCAGCCACATAAAATATGCAAAGATAAAGTAGAGGCGTCTAACTTTGTTTTACAGGAGGGCGTTGCTTTGTGATATGGTTGTGGCAAAGGTAAAGTGATTACCTTTTGTTACGTATTAGTAGATAGTCACGGAAGTGATGGACTACCACGCCGGAATGACACCGGTACCCTAGTGTCTACGGTGCCGGAACCCTAGCGCCGGAACCCGGTGACGGTGGATGGAGATCATGACGTGAAGGACCATATCACATAGCATTTACATTCAATGTTATTGTTTATATATCTTATTGTGTGCTAGTATTAGATACTCGACGGTAGCCTAATAAGATGATCCCTGTTAAAATTACCAATGATTGTGTTCCCCCTTAGTGTGCACCACCAAGAAAGTTCTTCGGTATGAGGCAGGCCGTGATGATCGGGTGTCAAACATATCTACGTTCACATACAGTGGGTGTAAGCCATGTTGCACAGCGAAAACACTAAGGTTGAGTTGGTGAGCCTAGCATGTACAGACATGGCCTCGGAACATGGATGGTCGAAAGGTCGAGCATGAGTCGCATGAATGATGTGACCGACGTTTAGCGTCCACCCTTGAACCCACATTGATGGCCGTGACGATCAGGGGAGATGTGGCTGATAGGGGTCGTGTTATCATTAGGAATCCTTTTGGGGATAGGTGTCTTTGAGTGGAGTTATTATTAACTCATTTAATTATAAACTTAGTCTAAATTCCTTTTGCAATTATAAATGTAGATGGCTCACCGTGAAGCTTAACTTTTTCATTGAGGATTGGGTAAAGGGTGAGAAACTTAGACTTGATGGATCCAACTTCCCTAGTTGGCTTGTGCGCCTAAATGATCTCCTTACTAGGAATCATGTGGTAGACTACATACACCGCGCGATGGATTTGACTGAGCCAGACTACTATGAGACCCTACAAGAGCTAGCAGACCGCTACTATCATCAAGAGATGTCCACCTACATTCAGATAATAATGCGTTACGGGATGGTGGATGAACTACATCCGCTCATGGGTGATCTTGATCCATATTCGATGGTGGATCAGCTGCGAGCAGAGTTCATAGGCCATGTGCGCATGTGGAAGCACGAGCTGCTTGGAGAGTTCCTTTCCATACAGATGGAGGAGCACACATGTCTGAAGGGTCACTTGGAGCGCATGCTTGATGCACACATGAGACTGGTTCACTTCATGGATTACTGGATGTCTGATCCATTTGCGATAGACGTACTGCTTCGGTCGTTGCCTCCCAGCTACAAAGGACATGTCTGGAGTAGCATCATGAGTGGCAATACGGAAACATTGGATTTCCATGAGTTCATATTACATTTCAGGAACGTAAAGGTTGAACCAATCACCGGAGAGGTCATTGATGACAAAGGTATATATTTGATATATAGTTTTATAAATGTTATAATCTTGCAAACACATTGCAGTGTTAAGTATATCTGATACTTGTTCTGTTTTGTTGAAAACAGGTCCTTCTGCATGAGAGGTGCTTGCTGGAGAGGAGGTGACGTTGCGTGTTGATGGCGAGCGTGATGATGATGGCCGACGACACTCTCCCTCGACATTTATTATTTAGTTTATGTTTTAGGATGATTATTGTAATCAAGAGACTGTGAACTTCTTTAGTGTGTCTCACACTTCGTGAGACGGTTATTCATATGAGTTTGTAACAAACAGTTGTTCTGCTTTTATGAATAATTTCTATTCGTGTTCATATCTTGTTTGATTACTTGTGAATTATCCTTGTTGTTTGAAACTAATTGATAATACATGAACATTTGTAAAATATTAAAATGCCTTGTTTAAAATACCCAACTTAATGATATGTTCATTAGTGAATGAAAAACCATTGTTTAAATTCAAAGTTATGTGATAATATGTGAAAGTCATTCAATTTCTTATCACATATAAATCATGCCTAAGTTCGGCAAAATAACTTGAACACCGTGTATTACTTGAATACAAAGTGTTTAATGAATTGTTAAATAGAATACATATTCGATGTATTGGGATTTGACGAAAATGGTAATTATCGTTAATTGATTGTTTAAATGTGTAAAGTAGTTTACCAAAGGAAACATGAATATGAAACTATTTGATTTGATCAAAGTGTTTCATCAACAAAGGGTATAAATATAAAAGAGAATCAAATGCTATGATTTGATCAATAGTAATGAAATTCAATTTTATAAGGATGGCATAAAAGTAATTGTGAAATGCAAAACGTTTTGAAACGTCAAAATGCAAAGCATCACAATGTGATATTAGATATCAAAGGGGTTGAATAGAAGGCACCAAATAAATTGTTGTAAGTGTAGATGTAGAGACCATTAGCTTAGAAATAGTTAGCACTCGATTAGAAGTAGTGAACCATTTGAATTCGTGAAGGTTTTGGGGTTATTCGATATAACCAAAACAATAGCGAATAAGTCCTGTAGAGTATTCATTGGAAACTTTGAATACGAAATCCACAGCTGAAACCAAAAGGAAAGAAAAACTGGTATTGCTTGAATTTTCGTACATTCTTGAGAAAGCTCACTTTTAAGTGATGTTTCTCAATTATGGAGCAAATGGAAAATAGTGTAAAACACGATGAGGATTCAAAACCCTGCATCAGAGTGTTGAGAAGCGCAACGGACAACATTCCTGAACGATTCTCTTCACAGAAGGAAAGAATCAATGATTTTGATCATTGTGTTTTCCCCACTAATGTTTTCACTATATGAAGTAGGGTTCAAAATGTAATCAATATCTTGTATGGAGACATTTGTGAATCACTTGTCATGATTAGTGGAATATGACATACCTACGAACTTCTAAGGAAATAATGGTAAACTGGAATTATGAGAAATCCTAGAAACAAAATTCCCTTGAGATTAGAAAGCAATTCGTTGTTGAATCTCACAAGTAAAAGGAGTTGCTTGAATTTTCCCAAATGACTGCAAAGCCATAGTGGAAAAGGGGGTGAATGACAAAAGCACAATTTGTCAAGTATTGGATGAATTCAAATGAATTTGATGTGTTCTAAATGTCTAGTGGATTTAAAACTGGTGAAGTACTAGTATCTCATAGTAAATCTCCAACTTTGAAATTTGATCAAAGGATTTTGAAGTTATTCAAAATAGTGAGTGGATATGCAATTTGCATAAAATTGAGTGGGAGCTATGAAAGTCTTCCTGAAACAATATGTGATTGACATATTTTAGAGTGGGAGCAATATGAGTCTCAAACTCAAATATGTAGGAACATATTTTGAGTGGGAGCTTATAGGAGTAATTCTTAAGTATGTTAAGAATGGAAGGTACAAATACTTATAAATAATGATTTATAAGGTGTAGAAGTTGATAATAACTGTATTATGATATTATGTAGTATTCCTTAAGGGATTCTGAAAAGTGTTTCAGAATAGAAGTTAATTAAGGAATTGGTCCTTAATAACTCAAATTAGGAATAGCATTAAGTTTAACATCAGTGGTTGAAAGAAAGGAAAAGGATGATCGTCATCCACTATGTTGAGACATAGGTTCTTTCTTATAAAACCATGATGATAACTTAGCATATTATGTGATCCAATTAAGGAACGTTTGAAAGTGATTAAGTTCGAATCACAGAACGTTAAGCTAAGTTTTTCCGCAGTTTCTAGTAGAGAACTGTGGATATATTTTCCAAATCCATAAAGGATAAGATATCTTAAAGCATAAAGGGTTATGTTATAAGGGAATATGTTGGAAACTCCTGTAAATACCAATTAAATTCAAGTAGGAAGCGAGGCGAACAAAACATCGAAAGTTGCACAGAGTGCACTAGTGTTTCGACGAATACATTTATAATAATAGATAAGGGTACCATCTAAAGTGTTGTATAATGTTATGGTGGGGCTAATTCGCTTTTAATGTAGAATGATGTGTCCCAGGGCAGAGTGCCCATGAGAAAGCCCTCGAGGTTGATCTAACGTCACTTTTGGCTCCTGGAATCAGGCCTCGTTCTGCTGCCATAACAACGATGCATACACACAGATGCTATCATGTGATGATAGAATATTAATGTCAATCAAGGTGACATTAGTAAGTGGCAAAGGATTTGGGACTGTAAAGTACAGACCCAAGACTCAACCTCTTCCATGAGCAAGCATGTTCAGGGTACCGGGTATATGGTGTTGATGATTGAGAACAAAAGCAGCTAGTGTATTTGTACTCTAGTGCAAGTGGGAGAATGTTGGAAATATGCCCTAGAGACAAATAGTAGTAAGGACTATTATCATATTTCATATAGTTTATGATTAAGTTTTATATCATGCTATAACTGTATTGAGAGGAAACATCAATACACGTGTGATATACAAACAACCAGGGGTTCCCAGTGAAACTCTAGTCACTGGTTCATTGGTCAACAGATGATCAAGTTTCCTGATCATGTGGCATTTATGCCAGTTGGAAATGAGGTCATCTCATTCTGAGAATGAGATGATGAACCAATACCTAACCTAAACATCGTTATCCGATCATGTCATGAAGTTCAAGTTATGATGATTAGAAATGGATCCTCGTAGACTATTCCTTAGACCGTGAGGCTATATCAATCACTGTCTCCCGAGAGTGCTTAGATAGCATCAAACGCCATCTGGTAAAACGGTGGTTATAAAGGTGTGTTTAGGTATTCGGAGGAAACCGTAGAGGCAATATATGTCAAGAGCAGGATTTGTCCGTCCATGTGACGGGAAGATACTCAAGGGCCCACTCGGAGAAGTTATATCCAATAGGCTGCGCGTGTGGTGATTTGATCAGGGGATATCACTTGTCGGAACGAGTCAAGTAGCATTGTTCGATGTGAGATTGAACACGACATGGTGATGTCATTGATCATATCTCGGGCAATGCAAGTATCGAGTGACAAAGGGAATAAGACACGACTGTCCCGGTTCAAACGACGAAAGATCTTCGTGGAACGCACAGGGGTCACATGGCCATCCAGGTCCCTCTGTCGATCGTTGGTGCGGGAGTGTCCCGACCATGTCTAGAGTGTTCCCGAACCGTGGGGTATCACGCTTAAGGGCTTGATGATGCTTAGAGAGTGTTTATAGGATCAGTAGAATCACCGAAGAAAAGAAGAGAGAAAACCGGAAGGGTTTCGGTAAGTCCGGAGGATGTCCGGAGTGGAGGTGGAAGGTGTTCCATAGCCACGGAGATTGAATGATGTGTGAATGAATGTTAAATATTGATTTAATCATTTATTCATAATTATTTAATAAAGATAAAAATCAAGTAAAGGTCAAAAAGGCTTAATGGGCCAATTTCCGGAGGGAGAGGGCCCATTAGGGAAAGGAGAGAGGGAGAAGGGGCAAGGGGCTGGCCGGCTGGGCCTAGCCCCCCGCATGGGTCCACTAGGGGCTGGCCGGCGGCCTCCCCACCCCCTCCTCTCCTTTAGTCCCACCCCGGGACTTTGAGGGAGGGTGTACCCCCTCCTCCCCCTATATATAGTGGGGTATTTGGCCAAGATAGATACACCAATGATCAATAAAGGTCTCCCCACTTTTGGGAGGACCTCTAATTGATATTTTCTCTCTCCCCCTCTCTCTCTCGTGACCGTGGTCCCAAGTCTGGACTGCACGAGCGAGAGACATCTTCACCGCGGAGAGCCGTGCCTGGGATTCAACGGGAGCTCTACTTCGCAATCGCTGGATCGGGGAAGCGGGAGTCATCGTCAGGCACCGGACGTGTGTAACTCCCCGCGAGGTGTTGCACTTGAGGCACTCAAGTCGTTGGAGCCATAAGGAGCGCAAGGACTTCATCACGACCTTGAGGTCGGCTTCGGCTCGTCTACATCAACCACGCTCTCCTGAGCATTGACAACGCTTTTCGGTCTTCGAGGGTAAGTTCGCGAAAAGCCCCTCCTGTTACTATATTACTAATAGATAGGTCCTGGCAGCTTCAGGGGTTCAGGGTCGTAGGGTAAAATTTTATTGTTTTCATACGCAGAACCCCTACAAGGGCATGCCGGTGGCGAAGGGCGAGGTCGAGCCAGACCGGCACAGGGGACGCGGGTCGGCGACGGGGTGCTCAGGGCCGGCGAGGGAGGTGGCCTCGTCAAGGCCCGCAGACAGCAACGGTAGAGAAGGGAGCTCTGGGGCGGTGGCGGAACGAGGACGTCCGGGCGCGGCGCTCGCGACACGGGGAGGACGACGTGGATGGTGGCGTGCCAGGAAGGAAGGCGACACTGCGGTGGCCGGGGAGACGCGACCACGCTCGGCCGGTGGCGGCACCAAGTAGGGCCCGAGAGGAGGGCGGCGGCGCGCAGAGGGAGGCAGAGAGCGACGGGGTGGAGAGAGGAAGACGCGGTAGGTGGGGAGCATCGGGGTGGTTCGAGGTGGGGCCGGGCTTTGCTGGATCGGGGAATCGATCATGAGTGGGGCGCAGCGGGGTGTGTGCGTTCCGCAGCACGCCATGTCATGCGGCGATGCGCGGGCCGATTGTAATGCCGGTATGGCTGTGCGTAGCCAGCGTGGGCGAAGCGAACGAAATTGTAGCAGCGCGCATGTGGTCGCATGACAGTTGCGTGTACAAGTGCAGTGGGTGTGGGTTAGGAAAGCACCTGTTAGGGTTTAGCTGGTTAGGGCTTGTTAGATCTAGGGTCAGGATTAGCCGGGATGGTAGGCTGCTACTAGTTGGGCCCTTTGGGCCTGGCCGGTGGCGGTCTTCCCCGGTACAAAAATAGTTTTATTTATTTTAATTTGAAAAGGTTTTTTACAAAATGTTTTTAGACAAACAAAATATTCGGACGTGACCGAAGTTTTGATTTGAAATAAAGAGAGGGATAATATAGAAAACAAAGATAGGCTTTTGGAAAATAGTTTTAGGCAAATAGATGCATGATGATGATGATGCTCAAATGCAATGTGGCATGATGACATGAGCATGTTATCATGATTATACACAAAGGCAAAACACGGCGATTTTCTAGTAGTGGTTTTACCAGGGTGCTACAATTCGACACCACTAACAAGGGATCTCGCCCTCGAGATCCGCCTCATGGTACCGAAAAAAGGCTGGCGATCTGAATCTTCTCGCTTCGTGTAGATCCTCGCGACACCACTAACAAGGGTGCTTACTCCATCATGGAATCGTCGACACCACCAACAAGGAGTCATTGTTCACGTCTATCGAGAGAACACTCCGGAGAAACATGGACGAAGATAAAGGTATCGAAAGGTAAGGCCACCCTTAACTTCCGTGGAAGGAGTAAAATTGATCGATCCACCCATTCAATATATAGAAGCGAATGATAAGACTAGTGGTATGGTCGCGACTCCATCCCGCACTCAAAGCATTACTTTGCACATGAATAGGAGAATTATGCAACCAACTCTCGGAATTCAGACTGAAAATCTCGACAAGCAAGGTTCAGAAATAAAGGAGTGATGTAGGGTTTCATCGGATCTGATGTAGATGAGGTCATCATGTTGGAAAACACTGGAAGGCACAAGAAGGAACAAAGAGAAATCCAACAGATGAGGGATTCCTCAGATAGCATGAAGACCGGATGTAGAAGCACCGTTACCAAAGGAGGAAGCAAAACCCTGAAGGTACGACGGAAACCCAACCATGAGAATTCCTAGACTTAAAGAAAAGATAAGAGAGCAAATTCAAAACATGCAGAGGTAAGAGGAGAATAGCATAGGGGTAAGGAGTAAAATCAGACCTAATCAGATCTATCTGACCGATTTGGCAAAAATAGTTTTGACACTCTACATCGGCTGTTTGCTAGGTTATCCTACAGGCTGGACCAGTGGGGTATCGCAACTGCTGAGCTCTGATACCACTTTGTAACACCCTCGAATCGGCCCTATGCAGATTTTAGCGCTTCCCGCCAAACCCGCATAGAAACGATTCAAGGACGCCCACCAGGCACTTGCGTGCGGGTGGAAAACAAAGTAATACCATTACACATTAGTCCATGATGGAACCCACATAACATATATACAACATGACTCAATGAGTCCACAATACAAATATACAATTCAAAGATCCAAATCACCTTGAAAACGATACAACGTCCGAGTACGAATAAGAAGCAAATGGAGCTAAGAGCCCTGAAGAATAACCAATGGCGTCCAAAACCCTGCCCAGGCCAAGCCGGAAGGGTAACCCTGCTAACGACGGCAAATTTATACCTGCTAAAACAAAAGGGATGCCGACAAAGGGCAAAGGAAAAAGAGAGCGGTCAGTACTGAGGCCAGTACACGGAGAGGCTAGAATTCGGCGGCTCTCGCCTACATACATATGGTGGACCGAAGCGGCAGCGCAACATGCATAAACAACCTATAGAGACTCGATGCAACTGTCGGCTATTAGAGAGGGATAAGAGAGACCTATTTGGTACCAACCTAGTACTAACACCAATCATAACCATCCCGACATTTCCCCCTCGAGACCAAACGAGGAAGTTAAACCGAGGAACTCACACAGTTGGCAGTTTTATTCGTTCCATTATAGTTGAAGCAGTTACTAGTCAGATATATATAGCATGAGTCATCCTGATAGCATAAGTAGTGGGCAGTTTTAGTTAACCATTCAGTTGTAGTTGCAGTACTTACTAGTCAGACACAATTAGCATGTGACATCCCAAACCTAGCAATTGTTGGCACTTTTATTTCATTCCATTGGAGTTGCGATACTTACAAGGCAGGTATAACAGGACACGATACACCCCAGTTCCACTAGTTGTTGGCACTTTTATTATCCATTCCATTGTAGTGAAGCTGATTACTAGTCACATATTAAGTCAAATTTATAGCACTACTTTAGTTATGCTTGTCTATGATCGAGATACTGTGCTCCAAGTCATCCATAACCGCTGACACGGCTTTCAGAAAGATTTACCCTGCAGGGGTGCATAAATAGCAACACACACACGATCAACCTCGGAAAAACCAAATCAAAACCCAACGAGGCATTCACGACAAAGCAATCACAGGATTCATAAAATATTTCAGGGGGCCACCCCATTAAGCTACCCGCAACAAAGTTGGCCGGCTCCAAGACAGACCCAAGGTTTGCATCAATGGCTGTAAACGACTGGGAACCCGAAAGTGTGACTGGGCTTGTCGATACCACGAAAACACTCCGCATCCAAAACAGTACATGTGCTCCACGCACAATCGTAAATAAAGCAGTAAAGCATGGCATAAGTACAGGATAGTAATAAATCCCCAAACTAGTTTGTGGCCCCAAGAAATAAGAAATGAATCAAGCTCTAGTTAAGGGGCATCCATAGGGTCTCCCGGATGTGGATAGTGTGAATAATCAAGGAACAGGTATCAAGTACTCGAGGCCTACAGGACACAAGTGGACATGAAAACCCAAATAGCATATATTGTCCACCGGTGCCTCTTTCATTAGTTATCCCAGCAAGTTAATTGTTGTATTTAAAGTCATCATCCTCTCCACCGTAAAGCATATGACAACATTCCAACAACTGTGTGGTACTTCATGACACGGGATCACACCTGAGCAAGCGACTACGACTCGCGAGACCATCTATCTACCAAACAACGGGTAATAGGAGGTGTCCAAGGCAATATAAAGGTTGCACGGAATATATCTAGTACAGAACACTAAAGCATCGCGACACGGATAGCAATAGATCAACAAGAGGAAATAAAGACTATAAATCCAAAATAGGTAGAAAGAGGGAGAATGCTCGCCTAGGAAACACTGCCGAAGATACATTATCCGAAGACCTTGTCGATACTCGCATCCACTCAACGGTCTAATCCGTGAAGAAGCAAAGCACTAAAAGAAACATCGGATGCACTATTTAATACTACGGCAGAAGATCGGGCATGATGCATGTATGATGCATGACATGGCAAAGGTACGATGCAACTAGGCAATATTAAGCGGAACTAGGGTCCCGACAATTAATAGAAGGTTCAAGTTATTTAGGTACCCCACAATTTAAATATTGTCTTTACAAGGCAAAACATGGCATCGGTTCACTACACAGTTTTAAATGGAAGTAATATAAGACTAGAATAGCCCGCATATAGCCTCCATATTTAATTATGAGATGAATTCGATAAAATACCCTCGAACCACAACATATGTATGCGAACATGTACAATTCAATATGCAAAAATTAAATATCATGTTATAGAAAAATAGGGCTTAGGGTAATACATTGGGATTCGGATCCGGGGTCTCGGGATTCGACGGGGTCGACAACGGTCTTTGGGGTTCTGAGGATCGATCTTCGGATCCATGTGGGCGATCTTGGCATCCGGGAATCTTCGGCTCTCTATCGATGAACTTGAGGTTCCGACTTGGTAACTGATGGAGAACTTGGGCTTCGAATGTCAGTGTCGGACTCAGATCTCGACATCGGTAGGTCTTGGTGTCGCCGGTTCCCAAGGACGGGCCACTTCATGTCCACCTTCGATCTCCCGAGTAGAAGTCAGAGAGGTAGCCACAGTATCCCATACCATTACAACATCCTCACGTAGCCACCATCTTCACACGATCAAATTTGGCTGGTCTCTGATACATTGCAAATGTATCTATAATTTTTGATGTTCCATGCTTAGTTTTATCCACTTTCTTGTGTTTTGTTCCAACTTTGGAGTACTTTTATTATGATTTCTTGGACTAACCTATTAATAAGAGCCACATTGCCAGCTGCCTGTTTTCTGCTGTTTTTGGTTCGGGAAAGTCGAAAATGAATATTCTCGAATTGGACGGGACAAAAGCCAAAGTGCCTATTTTCGGAAGGGATCAAGTGCCGAATACGAGCGGAGAAGGGCGGGGCCAGCCACACCACTGGCAGCCACGCCCAGCCCGCCAGGTGGTCTGCCGACCCAGCACCCCTCGGCCTCTCCTTCCGCCTATAAGTTGCCCTCGACGAAAACCCTAGGTACCGATCAAACATCCACGAAGAGTCAGAGCCGTCATCTCCATCCCTAGATCGGGAGGATCTGAAGCTCTTCGGCACCCTGGGAGGGAATTCACCAGAGGCCTTCATCATCACCATGCAAGCCTCCGGTGTGATGCGTGAGTAGTTCATCCTTGGACTACGGATCCATGTAGTAGCTAGATGGCTGGTTTCTCCTCCTTTGTGCTTTCTTGTTTAGATCTTGTGAGCTCCATTCATGATCAAGATCATCTATTTGTAATTCATACATGTTGTGTTTGCGGGGATCCGATGGATATTGAGATTCTATTTCAGATTGCTTATTGATTCTATCATGTCTTTGTTATTTGAGATCTTGCATGCTTTCCGTTGTTAGTAGCTATCTTGGCCAAGTAGATGCTAGCAACTCCAAGAGTTAATGTTATGCTCGATAGTGGGTTCATGCCTCTGGTAATCTCGGGAAGTGACAGAAATCTCTAAGGTACTAGATGTGTTGTTGCTACTAGGGAGAAAACAACAATCCTTTTTTCATAGAACAATCATATTGTTTACCTTACACGTAGTTCGTAAAGCAATAATTTGTTGCTTGCAACTTAATACTGGAGGGGGTTCGGATGATAACCTGAAGGTGGATTATTAGTCATAGATGCAGTTGGATGGCGGTCTATGTATTATGTTGTATTGCCCAATCAAGTCTCAAAGGAGTCAAGATGGTTAGTATATGCATGTATTGCTTTCTCGGTGTTTGTCAATTGCCCCGCTGTAATTTGTTCACCCAGCATGTTATTTATCTAAGGAGAGCCACCTCTAGTGAACTATGGATCCCGGTCCTTCTTCTTTACATACAATCTATAAACTGTTTCTGCTTTTTGTTTACTTTCTGCAAACTTTTACTTCTTTCCATTCGATACGTTTAATCCTTTGTTTTCCGCAAAACACGGTGAGATTGACAACCTCATCGCAAGTTGGGGACAAAGTTATGTGGTTATGTTGTGCAGGTCTCCATGTTGCTACTAGCACCGGTAGTGCGCCCTGCCAAAGCTCAGCTAGTAACACCTTTGGGGTGTTTCCTTGCTCCTACTGGTTCGATTAAACCTTGGTTTCATAACTGAGGTAAACTTGCTGCTGTGCTCATCATATCTTGCTCTTGGGGTTCCCAACGAGCTCTACGTTGATCGTCGAGCGCATCAAGCTATTTTCTGGCGCCGTTGCCGGGGAGTCAAGGACATCTTCACAAGGGGAGTCCCTCATAACCAATCTCTTTACTTTGTTGTTTTTGTTTTGCTTAGTTTCTTTTTTCTTTGTTTGCTTATTTTGTTCTTCAAAAACACATAAAAAAATTAGTTTTACTTGTTTGCTTTCTTATTTGAAAACCCAAAAAAAAATAAGTCTCCTTCAGTTGTCACCCCTTCCTTAGCTCACCATGTTGATCCCTACTTTCATCTTGAAAGACCTTTCAATTGGTAGTGGTTCTATAATTGGGAAAGATAATATTGAAGAGTTCTTTAATCATGTTAGCAAACATGAAGATACTGAGGATAGATCCCTTGTAGAACTTGCTCCAAATTTTGAGATTGCTGCAGCTTCTTTAATTCACATGTTAGAAGCTAGGTTTGTTAACCTCAACCCCTTAATGCAAGTAATGTTTCTTAAGCTTAAAGAAATTGAGGACCCTGAAAAGAGGGATTTTATTCTAGAAACTTTTTTTAAGGAGTTCTATGATGTTGCCAAGGAAGCTAGAAAAGTTTTTGAATGTTTCAATATGCTAGGCTCATGTGTAGATGTTGTTGGTACACGAGAAAAGATGAACAAAACCGAACCTAATGGGGAGGAACCTAAGATACCAATACCCTTTAAACTAGTAGCAATACATGATGCCATAGAAAAGAATCTTGATTGGATTGTTCCTGCAAACCCTTTTGATGAGAATAGTGAACCTAAGAGCATTGAGAGAGGATACTCTAGAACTTACTTGGATGATATACCTTGCCTTGTTGAAAAGATTTCTGGTATTGATCTTAATGCTTCTTCATTTGAGAACACTTGATTCTTTCTTTGCTTCTTATGCCTAACTTAAAGGCGTTAAAGAAAAGTACTTGTTGGGAGATAACCCAAGAGTTTTAGATGAGACTTGGAAGTTATTACCTTAGTAATAACCGCTCTGTATCCTTTTTATTTGCTTTTTGTACCAAGAGTAACCTCTAAAGAGAGTGAAGTAATGATTGGGAAAGTTGCTGTCCCGAAACAGATTTCTGTGCTTCACCGTAAAAATTCCTGAGAGAGCTCTGTATGTCAGATTGAGATTTAATTGTTTGTGATTCTGCCCCAGGTTGTTATCTAACTTTCGTTAGTTCAACACATTTTGATTTGAGCAACATAAGGTCTTCGAAAAAATTCATCTTTACCTACCGGTCTGTTTTGACAGATTTCTGCCATTTTCTGCATTTGCTTCTTGTTAGTTCCTTCTTGAGTTCCTTTGGGGAATTGAGATTTTTGAGGGAAGTGCTACAGTAGCTCGTGTTCTAATGGAAGTTTATTTGGTGTTAGAACTGAACATTGAGACTGGTTTATCTTAAGTGCACTAATGTTGCTAATGAGATTGTGTGAAGTTTTGTATGAAGGAAAATTTTCAGGTGTATGGAAGGAATGAGTAATGAGATGAAGGATGGACTAAAGCTCAAGCTTGGGGATGCCATGCGTGTCATACCAAGATATATCCAAGAAGTACAAGCGTCAAAGCTTGGGGATGCCCAAGGCATCCCCCTTCTTCATCAATAAAAATTCCAGGTTTCTTCCAAACGCTTCATTTTTATTGTTTCGTGCACAGTTGTGTTTCTCTTGGAGCATCTTCTTTTTTGTTTTCATTTTGGTTTTTTGTTTTCTTTGGTTTTCTTAGTTTTCTGAATAAGTTGGTTGGACCCCCTCTTTCATACATTGGTTTGCAAATAGTTTGGTTTGGTTTGGAAAAGAGTAGGAAAGTTCATGCTTATGTGGTAAAAAGAGCTCGTTTTTGACTGTGGCTATGCTTTGTCATGCCATGCTTGATATTGGTTTAGCTCTATGCTTAGTATTCTTTGGTGTAGCATGACTTGTTATAAACAATTTAGATTGCTTAATGTGCCTTGGATGAATCATGCGTTGTTTTAGCATATTAAAGCATAGTATAGTGGTATTCTCCTTTGATTCTTTATTTGGGTTGACTTGGCGCATGCTTACACCATGTTATGACTTTCACAAGTCACCATAGCCTTTATGATCCTTTAGTTTTTAGCTTGTAGTATCACTTTATGCTTTGATCAATGATGTTTTGTCGCTCTGCATGATTATGGCCATTATTGCTCTCTTAGTTTGTCGCTCCCAGTCTTTTGCTAGCCTCCACCACAAAGTATGAGTTCCACTCATCCATCCAACTCCCTAAACAAAGTTTTTCCAAAGAGTCCACCATACCTACCTACTAGCTTATGCTATTCCAAGTATATTCATGCTTTTGTCTACCTTTCACTTGCTATGAGAAACTAGTGATTAAAGCTCTCACGAACTTGATGGCACACTTTACTTTATTGCCTCTAATAAACTTGAACCATTGGGTCCTTCTTTGTTGCGTATATGCTTGCGCTTTATAAGTTGAAATTAGCAGAACCATGTTTCATGGGGAACGCTTTCAACATTGCACTTGTACTTTGTACCCCGTTGATATTATGGTCTTTTGCTTACGGATCCCGGCGGTGTGAAATAAATGTGGAACTTGTATGATCATGGAGTTTGTATGTGTGTTAGAGAAACGCCTGGGCCGCTAGCCTAAGCCATGCCTAATCATGGTGGAAACTTGCAGCATCACCATAATGAGCACTCTATGAAGCATCCTCAATAAAAACCTATGAAAATAGCAAATAAAAAGATCGCTGAGATGCTCATTGTCTGCTTGCCTTGTCATTTTGATTATGGGAAAGCTCCTGTATCATATGCAAGGGGTACCCCGTTGGCGGTTCTTAATGATACACATATACTTACAATGACAAGAGCTTACTTATGACTGAAGTTGAGTAGCATGAGGATCGGTCTTCGTAAGTAAGGGGCATGAGATTTCGGTTTATAACTTGTCAAACATATCCTCTTAGTTGTGTCACTTTAACCTTAATCACCTTCAAGATGCTTATGATAGGGGCAATGAGAGCTGAAAGCTACGAGTATCATAATTTTTGGAAGATCTTTACGAGACTTGAATCCCTACATCCTTTTTACAAAAGGCCTTTCTTCCACCATTATATTGAGTCTCCACCTTCTATCTTTATGCACCAACTTTGAGAGCATAGTGGCCATTCTTAGTTCTATGTGCATTGTCCCAAGACTAGTTGATTGATGCATAACTTGTTATTGCTTGTTTGAAACTATTGTATCTAGTCACTCTTATGAACTTTGAAGGTGTCCCATGCATTTATATTTGCTACTCTATTGAGGGACAAGCTGAATGCTTTTATGCTATGTTTTCTTTATGTGAAACAAACAAACGTCTTGCAAAGCATTGTTATTCATGAATCTCGTGTTTGTGCCTTTTCATGTTGCATCATAGTTTCTTTGCTTATTGTTAGAACTTTGTCTTTCATGTTATGATTGAAGTACTATGATCCCAGCTTTGAATGTTTTGCAAATACTTTGATCAAGTCTTTGATGGTGCATGTCACCTCAAAAATTATTATTTTTATCACTTACCTACTCGAGGACGAGCAGGAGTTAAGCTTGGGGATGTTGATACATTGCAAATGTATCTATAATTTTTGATGTTCCATGCTTAGTTTTATCCACTTTCTTGTGTTTTGTTCCAACTTTGGAGTACTTTTATTATGATTTCTTGGACTAACCTATTAATAAGAGCCACATTGCCAGCTGCCTGTTTTCTGCTGTTTTTGGTTCCAGGAAAGTCAGAAAATGAATATTCTCGGAATTGGACGGGACAAAAGCCAAAGTGCCTATTTTCCGGAAGGGATCAAGTGCCGTATCTGAGGCGGAGAAGGGCTGGGGCCGGCCACACCACCTGGCCAGCAGCGGCCACGCTGGCCCGCGCCAGGGGTGGTCCGACCCCACCCCGGCCTCTCCTTCCGCCTATAAGTTGCCCTCGGACGAAAACCCTAGGTACCCGATCAAACATCCACGAAAGAGTTCAGCATTGTCATCTCCATCCCTAGATCGGAGGATCTGAAGCTCTTCCGGCACCCTGAGAGGGAATTCACCGAGGCCTTCATCATCACCCTGCAAGCCTCCGGTGTGATGCGTGAGTAGTTCATCCTTGGACTACGGATCCATGTAGTAGCTAGATGGCTGGTTTCTCCTCCTTTGTGCTTTCTTGTTTAGATCTTGTGAGCTCCGTTCATGATCAAGATCATCTATTTGTAATTCATACATGTTGTGTTTGCGGGGATCCGATGGATATTGAGATTCTATTTCAGATTGATTATTGATTCTATCATGTCTTTGTTATTTGAGATCTTGCATGCTTTCCGTTGTTAGTAGCTATCTTGGCCAAGTAGATGCTAGCAACTCCAAGAGATAGTATTTATGCTCGATAGTGGGTTCATGCCTCTGTAACTGGGAAGTGATGAAATCTCTAAGGTACTAGATGTGTTGTTGCTACTAGGGAGAAAACAATCCTTTTTCATAGAACAATCGTATTGTTTACCTTACGCAGATTAAGAAGCAATAATTTGTTGCTTGCAACTTAATACTAGAGGGGGTTCGGATGATAACCTGAAGGTGGATTATTAGTCATAGATGTAGTTGTATGGCGGTCTATGTATTATGTTGTATTGCCCAATCAAGTCTCAAAGGAGTCAAGATGGTTAGTATATGCATGTATTGCTTTCTCGGTGTTTGTCAATTGCCCCGCTATAATTTGTTCACCCAGCATGTTATTTATCTAAGGAGAGCCACCTCTAGTGAACTATGGATCCCGGTCCTTCTTCTTTACATACAATCTACAAACTGTTTCTTCTTTGTGTTTACTTTCTTCAAACTTTTACTTCTTTCCATTCGATACGTTTAATCCTTTGTTTTCCGCAAAACACGGTGAGATTGACAACCTCATCGCAAGTTGGGGACAAAGTTCTGTGGTTGTGTTGTGCAGGTCTCCACGTTGCTACTAGCACCGGTAGTGCGCCCTGCCAAAGCTCGGCTAGTAACACCTTTGGGGTGTTTCCTTGCTCCTACTGGTTCGATTAAACCTTGGTTTCATAACTGAGGGAAACTTGTTGTTGTGCTCATCATACCTTCCTCTTGGGGTTCCCAACGAGCTCTACGTTGATCGTCGAGTGCATCAGTCTCCTCGGTAAACAGCACGACAACTCTCTAGACAAGCAATATACCGAAGAGGGCCTCTTCAGTGGACGGTTCTGTCTCGGCACCGGCCGCATGTCACGAAGAACACCGGCACGAGCCGGGGCATGCAGGGCAACGACGACGTGGAAGCACCCTGGTGGCGGTGGAGATGCGCGACGCAGCAAGGAGACGGCAGCAGCGATGCAAGGAGAAACACAGCAGAGGCGGCACGCCACGTGGACGAGGCGAGTGGCGTGGAGGCTGTGTGTGGCGCCCTATGTGCTGGCGTCGAGGGCGAGCAGGGCTCGAGCAGAGGAGGCAGGGTCGAGGATGGGGCTCAGGGAGAGGGGCGACGCCCAGGTCGAGGACAAGGGGGCACCGAGGCGGTGGCGCCATGGCCAGGCGAGCTCGGACAGCGTCAATGGGAGGTACGGAAGGTGGGACTCGAGGGAGGGCATGCCGGTGGCGAAGGGCAAGGTCGAGCCGGACCGGCACAGGGGACGCGGGTCGGCGACGGGGTGCTCAGGGCCGGCGAGGGAGGTGGCCTTGTCAAGGCCCGCAGACAGCGACGGTAGCGAAGGGAGCTCTAGGGCGGCGGCAGAACGAGGACGTCCGGGCACGGCGCTCGCGAGCGGGGAGGACGACGTGGATGGTGGCGTGCCAGGAAGGAAGGCGACGCTGCAGTGGCTAGGGACGCGCGACCACGCGTGGCCGGTGGTGGCACCAAGCAAGGCCCGAGAGGAGGCCGGCGGCGCGTAGAGGGAGGCAGAGAGCGACGGGGTGGAGAGAGGAAGACGCGGTAGGTGGGGAGCATCGGGGTGGTTCGAGGTGGGGCCGGGGTTTGCGGGATCGGGGGATCGATCGTGAGTGGGGCGCGGGGTGGGTCGCGAAGCTCGCACGCGTACCGTGTGCCGCAGTAGCGTGGCGTACTAGTGTGGTGCGCTGGCTTGCGTGCGTACCACGCGGGGCGAGCGTGACGAGCGGGCTGCACGCGCGGTGCGAGCCAGCATGTGTGTTGCAGCGGCGGGGCAGTGGTGGGTGTGGGTGTCGGGTTAGGGTTTAGCTGGTTAGGGCTTGTTAGATCTAGGGTCAGGATTAGCCGGGATGGTAGGCTGCTACTAGCTGGGCCCTTTGGGCCTGGCCGGTGGCGGTCTTCCCCGGTACAAAAATAGTTTTATTTATTTTAATTTTAAAAGGTTTTTTACAAAAAGTTTTAGACAAACAAAATATTCGGACGTGACCGGAGTTTTGATTTGAAATAAAGAGAGGGATAATATAGAAAACAAAGATAGGCTTTTAGAAAATAGTTTTAGGCAAACAGATGCATGATGATGATGATGCTCAAATGCAATGTGGCATGATGACATGAGCATGTTATCATGATGATACACAAAGGCAAAACACGGCGATTTTCTAGTAGTGGTTTTACCAGGGTGCTACATTCTTCCTTGAGGCTAAGGGTTCTACCGGTAGCTATGTGTTCATCTCTCTGTCTCCATGCATGATCATATTGTGATCATGAGCTTTGTAACTAAGTAGATCTACCTTGATACTCAAGTGCTTTAATAGATGTCTGCTCCCCCATGTGTGTGAAAGTGACAGTGTGCACACCATGGTGGCACTTAGGCTAGAGATTACAAATACTTGTTATGAGTTATATTTGGAGTTAGATGTCTCTATGAAATTGTGGTGTTTGTTGGAACCATATCGAGCTCAAGGTGACAGTGTGGGGTTATCTAGATGGGAAAAGCGAACTTTGAGGAGTGCTGTTATAGCCCTACCATGGATTAGAGTGTCCAACCGGAGAGTAGTTCAGAGTAGTATCATAAAGATAATATATTTATATGAGAGTGTTCACTAGCAAAAGTATGATCCCTAGGCCTTATTTCTAAGCATTGAAACACCATTTGCAACTAGATCTATTACATGTTTGCTTGCTTCCATCTTTATTTCAGTTTGCCTTTATTCTCTTCCACGCCATCAAGCTATTTTCTGGTACCGTTGTCTTATATCCATACCACTTGTATTTCACTATCTCTTCGCCGAACTAGTGCACCTATACACCTAACAAGTGTATTGGGTGTGTTGGGGACACAAGAGACTTCTTGTATCTTGATTGCAGGGTTGCTTGAGAGGGATACCTTTGACCACTTCCTCCTTGAGTTTGATAAACCTTGGGTATCCACTTAAGGGAAAACTTGCTGCTGTTCTACAAACCTCTACACTTGGAGGCCCAACAACTGTCTACAAGAATAGAAGTGCGTAGACATCAGATAGTAATTGCTTACAGAATGTAAATAGTAAATAGTAACAGTAGAAGGTATAGCAATGGTAAAAGCATGGATCGGGGTCCATAGTTCACTAGAGGTGATTCTCCATAAGATAAATAACATGCTGGGTGAACAAATTACAGCGGGGCAATTGACATATTTGAGAAATCATACAATGGATATACTAATCATCTTGACTCCTATGAGATTTGATTGGGCATTACAACATTATACATAGACCGTATTCTAACTACATCTATGACTAATAATCCACCTTTAGGTTATCATCCGAACCCCTTCCAGTATTAAGTTGCAAGCAACAGATAATTGCATTAAGCAAAGTGTGTAAAGTAAACAATACGATTTTCCCATGGACAAAGGATTGCTATTTTCTCCCTAGTAGCAATAGCACATCTACAACCTTAGAGATTCCTGTCACTTCCCCATATTACTAGAGGCATGAACCCACTATCAAGCATAAATACTCCCTCTTGGAGTTGCAAGCATCTACTTGGCCAAGATAGTTATAAACAACGGAGAGCATGTAAGATCACAAATAACATAGACATGATAGAATCAATAATCAATCTGAAATAGCATCTCAATATCCATCGGATCCCCGCAAACACAACATGTAAGATTACAAATAGATGATCTTGATCATGAACGGAGCTCACTGATGACCCACAAGTATAGGGGGTGTATCGCAGTATTTTTGATAAGTAAGAGTGTCGAACCCAACGAGGAGCAGAACGTGCTGGCTAGTGGTATGGATCAGGAATTCTCTGCAAATACTTAGCAAACGGATTTTTAGGGGGTTTCGATAAAGCAAGTAAACAAAGTACGAGTAAATAAAAGATAGTAGGAATAAATGCAGCAAGTGGCCCAATCCTTTATGCAGCAAAGGACAAGCTGGTTGTATTTCTTAAGATGACCAAACGTTCTCGAGGACACATGGGAAGACTGTCAAGTGCTTTCGCTTCATATAGTCGATTAATCTTCTCTAGCTTGCTAAGTGTTGTGTGGGTGAACCTGTGCTAATTTACCGTCCCATCCAAGACTTAATACATACTTGTGATTAAACCCCCTTGCAAACATCCGTAAGTACAAGAAAGTAATTAAGGTAGAAACCTAACCACGGCTTTAAACTCTAAGACCCTTACGTCCCTTGTGCAATGGTTTCCTAACGGGGGTTCAGGGTTTTGTCACTCCGGCAACCCCTACGATTAGTAGCCAAATACACAATGCATTCCCCTAGGCCCATATAGGTGAAGTGTCATGTAGTCGACGTTCACATGACACCACTAGAAGAAGTACACCACAACTTAAATAACAATCTATTGAATCTTTCTCAACACAACTCCACTACTAACAACAAGACTTCTCCCATGTCCTCAAGAACTAAACGAACTACTCACAAGACATCATATGGATCATGATCAGAGATGAAATAATGATGTATAACAATCTGAACATAAACAATAATTCAATGGTTCACTCAATAGCATCAACTACAAAGAGTAATCAACACTAGGAAAGTTTCCCCTATGAACTATAGCAAGATTCAACCAATTGTTACAGCAATATGGAGATGGTGATGATGGTGCTGATGGTGATGATGGTGGTGATGATGATGATGATGATCCCGATGAAGTCCAGCTTGATGGTGGTGTTGATGGCGACGATCTCCCCTCTCCGGGAAGGAATTCCCAGAAATCTGTCACGGAGAGATCTTTCTCTCTTGGTGTTTTCCGCCCCGCAGAGGCGGCGGAATCTTTCTGTGGTCGCTCCCCGAGTCTTAGGGTTTCGGGAGGTTGATATACGCCAGAGGGGAGAGGCTGGAGTGGGCCAAGGCTGCCACACCACTCCCTGGTGCGGCCTAGGCTCGCCAGCCATGGTGGTGGTGGCCCCTGGCCCACCTCCACTCCATCTTCCGCATCTGAGTCTTCAGGAAAATAGAATTTTCCGATATTTTCCGGATTTTCTGATCTTCGCCAATTTTTCCTCCAAACAGCACCTTTTCCATCGAATCCTCGACTGCAGCTGGTCCATGCTCCAAAAGTCATCAACCATGCAAAACAGATGAAATAACATAAGTATCACCTCTCAATATGAAATATATCAATGAATAATAGTGAATTAAGACATAGAATGTTGATGCAAAATGGACGATCAACTCCCCCAAGCTTAGACTTCGCTTGTCCCCAAGTTTAAACCGAGCTCAATAAACATGACCTCAGGTTTATGGAGTGAAGAGTCGATAAAATAATACGGACAAGAAGCATCACATTCATCAAATACATAGATCATAATAGAAGACAACTCACTATTATATAACTCAACCTGCAACGAGTAAAGGAAACACAATAAAGATACACAAAGTGAATCATAATTGGTAATGGCAAACTTAGCTCTTGGTCGAAGAATAGTTGATAATTTGCTGGAGTTCACAAATAGCTGGTTCTCAAAGAAAGCTTTCAAAGTAGTAAACTTCAAGATAAGAGCAATGTGCAAAACAAGAAACATAAGAAACATGAGTGAATAAATCATCATATGAACGAATGAAACACATCAACTCAAAATACTTGCTGATATAGAGGGGAGTAGGTTTACTGACTCAACTACAAAGTAAAAGAAAGGCCCTTCGAAGAGGGAAGCAGGGATTGCAAGTATCATAAAGAGCTCCCAAATATTATGATACTTACTAGCTTTCAGCTCTCATTGCCCCTATCATAGGCATCTTTAGGTGATTAAGGTTAAAGTGACGCAACTAAGAGGATATGCTTGACAAGTTATAAATTGAAATCTCATGCCCCTTACTTATGAGTACCGATCCTCATGCTACTCAACTTCAGTCACGAGCAAGCTCTTGTCATTGTAAATACATGCGTATCATTGAGAACCGCCAACGGGGTACCCCTTGCACATGACACAGGAGCTATCCCATAATCAAAATGACAAGGCAAGCGCATAAAGGAGGCAAAGGATCTTTTTATTTGCTATTTGCATAGGTTTTATTGAGGATGCTTCATAGAATGCTCACTATAGTTATGCTGCAAGTTTCCACCATGATTAGGCATGGCTTAGGCTAGCGGCCCAGGCGTTTCTCTAACACACATATAAACTCCATGATCTTACAAGTTCCACTTTTATTTCACACCGCCGGGATCCATAAGCGAAATAACATGATATCAACTAGGTACAAGTACCAATGAAGTGTTGAAAGCGGTCCCCATGATACATGGTTCGGCTAACTTCAACTCATAAAGAGCAAGCATATACGCAACAAAGAAGGACCCAATGGTTCAAGTTTATTAAATGCAAGAAAGTAAAGTGTGCCATCAAGTTCGTGAGAGCTTTAATCACTAATTTTCACATAACAAGTTTAATTTGGGAGGTAGACGAAACAAGAATTTACTTGGAATAGCAATAATGCTACTAGGTAGGTATGGTGGACGCAAATGGCAAGGGTTTTGGTTTAAAGGAGATGGATGCACGAGAAGAATTCCCTCTCAGTACAGTTTTTTGGCTAGCAAGGCTGGGTAGCAAGTACAAGAGTTGAAGGAAACAACCAAACATACAAATTATAAAGACAAACATGCAATCTTCCTTGGAAGCACAAAAGATCTTAACTAGAGAATACTAGACTTATGAGCAAATCAAGAAAGAAAGATGATGAAATTATTTTTCTTTAGAGTACTTCTATCTTTTCTTTCAACTCTCAAAAATAGTGTTACTCGATCGAGCCAGGTTTGCCAAAACCAACTAAATTAACTCAATGATCCCAAAGTGCTACCAATACTAACAACAAGATCAATCATATAACCACGAATTGAAAACTAATATAAGCTATGCAAAAGGGTGAATGATAGAACTTCTCATTAATATTCCATAACGGAAACTCACACCAAGGGATACAAATCTAACGAGAGAGGGGACACTTCCATAATGCAAACCATACTACAAAATAACTCCTCTATTCATGATATGACTCTACTAATAAGGTAAAAAGATGGAAGATAGTGATATGATACCGTGGCACTCCCCCAAGCTTGGAACGAACCAAGGGGATGCCAAACCTGATGACGAATTACTCCTTAGGTGGAGGTGGTATCCTCTCGATGAGCTCTCTGATCAGTTTCCCCAAATCCTCAATCTCGAAGGAGAGATTACGAATAAGCTGCGAGTTTTGCTCAATGCGGCTCATGATCATGTCGGCTTGAGAATTCCAGCTCTTGCTATTATTTCCCCACTCTTCCTCCTTGAAGTCTTCTTTTCCTGCATGGCTAGAACGAGGCAAATCCCAATTGGAGGGTAATTTCTCCTTGGGCATATTCTGGTATTGATGCTCATGGATAAGGGTATGGAAAGGATTCCTGGTGCGTGGAGGAAGTGACCGTGGAGCCAAACTGTGACGAGGAGCTTTCCCTCCGGTCTGCATCCGTGCAGTCCTTCTAATCTTGGCAGGTTTCACCACTCCAATGCTTGCAATGGTGGTGCCGGTATGCGGACGTTGGCCTTGCTCCTCTTCACCTTCACTCTTGATCTCCTTCTCCTTATCGGGGTCTTGGAGGTCTTCCTCCATGGGCTCCTCCCCTTTATCCTTGGTGGACACCATTGTGCTTCTAAGTTCTCAAAGAGTATGTCCTGGCAAAAACAGATCGAAACAAAAACACGACGAAAACACGATATACGGACCTCGGGGGATCTGGGGGGTTATATATTACGAAGTTTCATATCAAAAGGAAGGTACTGGGAGAAAACGGGTCGGAGACGGAGTCCTGGGTGGCCTCACCACCTGGTGGCACGGCCAGGGGTGGGCCCGCGCCATGGGGTGGTGTGGGCCACCCCGGCTCCGGTTCCGTCCCTTTTTCGCTTCGAAACTTTCCTTATTGACTGAAAACTGCAAAAATATAGTTGGATTGTACTTTCGCGGATCTTTTCTTATCACAACTATTACCTATTTGAACATGGACTCTGCAGGTCTCTGAATTTGGTATCTAGTAGATTCTTCCGGGGTCATCTCTTGAATATCATCGATATCTTCATCTTCATATACTTATTACTTGAGTCATAAAACCCTTCTCTTCCTTATTACACCATTATCTCCACTTCCTGGAAATTTCTTTCACACAAAACTTCACACGGTTCTTATTAGCAACATTAGTATAAGTGAAGTGATAAAATCTTTTGAGTCCAACTTCAACTGAAAACCATCAAAACAAAAGCTACTGTAGCAACTCCTTCCAAAAACCCAAAAAGAATTCAAAAAGGAAATCGAATAAAGAAGCAAATGCAAGAGTGGCTAAATTTGTCAAAACAGACCAGCAGGTAAAGATCAATTTTTTCTAAAATCTTCTGTTGTTCAAATCAAAAAGTACAAAACTGACGAAAGTTAAATAACAACTTGAGGCAGAATCACAAAAAATTACAGCTCAATCCGACATACAGAGGTCTCTCACGAATTTTTACGGTGAAGCACAAAAATCTGTTTCGGGACAGCAACTTCCCCAAATCTTACTTCTCTCTCATTAGAGGTTGATCTTGACACAAAAACCAAACAAAATGGATAAGGAGCAGTTATTACCGAAGTAATAACTTCCAAGACTCAAAGAAACAAAAACAAACTGAAAGCAAAAACAAATTGGGTTGTCTCCCATAAAGCTCTTTCTTTATAGCCATTAAGATGGGCATGATAATTTTGAAGAAGCTCTCATAGGGATATGATTTGAAGTGAAAGAGAGCATTAAGAAGCAAAAACACCCACATTTAAGTCTAACCCACTTCCTATGCAAGGGGATTTTGTAAACAAACAAGTTATTGAAACCAGAGGCAACTTGCATAGGAAAGCAAAAGAAGTGCAATATAAAAACTTTCAGCATAAAACGGGGAAACTTGATATTATTGAGATGCATAAGAACACTTTTCCCTCTCTCATAGTAACTTTCAGTATCATGCATAAACTTAACAATATAGCTATCACAAGGACCATCATAGCAATGATCACTTATTCTAACAGAAAACACAGGAATACTAGCTCTCATACCACTACTTTGTGAAACAATATTAGAGGTATCCTTACAAAGGATAGGGTGTCCCTCTTTTTCATACTTGGTGACAAAGTCTTTCACATTTTCTATTATAGGTTCATCAACCATTTGTTTATCAGGTTCAATAGCTTTATTTGTACTTTCATTAACCATACTAGCTATCATAGAATGTTCCTTTACCTTAACTGGAAAAGGCATTTTCTCAATATAAGGTTCAGGTAAAACATGATTAGCAGTATAAACTTCAGTATTTCTTGCAGGAACACTCTTAGCAATATCTTTATAAGGTTCATGATACTTATTCCACTTCTTTTTAGGCACTTCAATGTAGGGAGCAAAAGCCTTAAAATAAGAAGCAATAGCTTGAGAGTCTAGACCATAAGCATTTCTAATATTTTGAAAGTCATCAGTTCCCATAAAAGATTCAATGCATTCATAATCATAATTTATACCTGACTTTCTACCTTTGTCATTCTCCCAAGCTTCAGCATTGTCTTGAATACGGTCTAGAAGGTCCCATTTAGCTTCTTCTTCCATACGAGTGAATGATCCAACACAAGAAGCATCCAATAAATCTTTATCATGTAGAGGGAGCCTTGCATAAAAGTTGTTGATAATAATATTGTTGGGGAGCTCATGAATGGGACATTTGAGCATTAGTAACTTTAATCTCCCCCAAGCTTGAGTTGTACTCTCTCCATCAAGAGGCCAAAAGTTGTATATTTGATTCCGATCTTTATGAATGTCACTAGGAGGATAAAACTTTGAATAAAAGAGAGGCACTATTTCCTCCCATTCCAGAGCTTGACCATTCTTCAGCAGCTTATACCATTCCTCAGCTCTTCCTTTCAGCGATAATGAGAATAACTTCTTCTTGAATTGATCTGTAGTAATACCTGCACACTTGAACAACCCGCATAATTCGTGTATAAAGAGTAAATGATCACCGGGATGGACAGTTCCATCCCCAACATAGTAGTTATCCATAACACGATCAATAATTCTTGTAGGTATTTTGAAAACATCTTTCTCAGCAGGTGGTGGCTTATCTACTACCTTAGCAGTGGTAGTAGCATTACCAAATAAGAAACTCAGTGAATTATCCATAACGAAAATAAAGCAACTAGCGTATAAACAATACTCACAGAGAAGTTTCCTTTACCGCCCACTCTCTAATAGCGCTTCACTCCCGCAACAGCGCCGGAAAATAGTCTTGATGACCCACAAGTATAGGGGTGTATCGCAGATTTTCGATAAGTAAGAGTGTCGAACCCAACGAGGAGCGAAGGTCTTGGCTAGTGGTATGGATCAGAATTCTCTGCAAATACTTAGCAAACGGATTTTAGGGTTTTCGATAAAGCAAGTAAACAAAGTACGAGTAAATAAAAGATGAGGAATAAATGCAGCAAGTGGCCCAATCCTTTATGCAGCAAAGGACAAGCCGGTTGAATTTCTTAAGATGACCAAGCGTTCGAGGACACATGGAAGATCACAAGTGCTTTCGCTTCATATAGTCGATTAATCTTATCTAGCTTGCTAAGTGTTGTGTGGGTGAACCTGTGCTAATGTACCGTCCCATCCAAGACTTAATACATACTTGTGATTAAACCCCCTTGCAAACATCCGTAAGTACAAGAAAGTAATTAAGGTAGAAACCTAACCACAGCTTTAAACTCTAAGACCCTTACGTCCCTTGTGCAATGGTTTCCTAACGGGGGTTCAGGTTTTTGTCACTCCGGCAACCCCTACGATTAGTAGCCAAATACACAATGCATTCCCCTAGGCCCATATAGGTGAAGTGTCATGTAGTCGACGTTCACATGACACCACTAGAAGAAGTACACCACAACTTAAATAACAATCTATTGAATCTTTCTCAATACAACTCCACTACTAACAACAAGACTTCTCCCATGTCCTCAAGAACAAAACGAACTACTCACAAGACATCATATGGATCATGATCAGAGATGAAATAATGATGTATAACAATCTGAACATAAACAATAATTCAATGGTTCACTCAATAGCATCAACTACAAAGAGTAATCAACACCAGGAAAGTTTCCCCTATGAACTATAGGAAGATTCAACCAATTTTTACAGCAATATGGAGATGGCGATGATGGTGCTGATGGTGATGATGGTGGTGATTATGATGATGATGATCCCGATGAAGTCCAGCTTGATGGTGGTGTTGATGGCGATGATCTCCCCTCTCCGGGAAGGAATTCCCCGGTAGAAATCTGTCTGCCGAAGAGATCTTTCTCTCTCGGTGTTTTCCGCCCCGCAGAGGCGGCGGAATCTTTCTGTGGTTGCTCCCCGAGTCTTAGGGTTTCAGGAGGTTGATATACGCCAGAGGGGAGAGGCTGGAGTGGGTCAGGGCAGCCACACCACTCCCTGGAGCGGCCTAGGCCTGCCCGCGCCATGGGGTGGTGTGGGCCCCCTGTGGCCCACCTCCACTCCATCTTCTGGCATCCTGAGTCTTCTGGAAAAATAGAATTTTCCGTATATTTTCCCGGATTTTCTGATCTTCACGAATTTTGCCTCCAAACAGCACCTTTTCCATCAGAATCCTGATTGCAGCGGTCCATGCTCCAAAAGTCATCAACCATGCAAAAACAGATGAAATAACATAAGTATCACCTCTCAATATGAAATATATCAATGAATAATAGTAAATTAAGACATAGAACAGTGATGCAAAATGGACGTATCACTCACAAGATCTAAACATGATAACACAAAGGAGGAGAACCAACAATCTTGCTACTACATGGACCTATAGTCCAAGGATGAACTACTGACACATCACACCGGAGGCAGGCATGGTGATGAAGAAGGCCTCCAGGGTGATCACTCTCCTTCGGCAGGGTGCCGGGAAGAGCTCCAGATCCCTCTCGATCTAGGGATGGAGATGGTGGCGACTACAGACTCTTTCATGGAATTTTGATCGGGTTCTTAGGGTTTTCGTCCCAGGAGGCTTTTATAGGCGAAGGGGCAAGGTCGGTGAAGCACCAGGGGGGCCACACCCCTGGTGGCGCTCCCCCCAGGCCACACCGCCACCAGGTGTGGCCGCCCTGGTGTGCCACTTCGTCTCCCCTCCAGACTCCGTGTTGCTTCGGGTAAAATATTGAATTTCGCTTTTGTCCAGTCCAATTCCGAGAATATTTCCATACTAGCTTTTCTGAAACGAAAAACAATAGAAAACAGGCAACTGGCACTGTGGCATCTTGTTAATAAGTTAGTCCTAGAAAATGTATAAAAATACCCCGAAGTGTGAACAAAACATAAGAAAGTAGATATAAAACAAGCATGGAACATAAAAAATTATAGATACGTTTACGACATATCACATACAATGACACTGGTGGATCCATTTGGTTTATGAAAAGAACACACATGCAATGCAAGTGGTTTATGAAAAGAACACACATGCAATGACACTGGTGGATCCATCTGGTTTATGAAAAGAACACACATGCAATGACACTGATGGATCCAACTGGTTTATGAAAAGAACACACATGCAAATGACTCTGGTGGATCCATGTGGTTTATGAAAAGAACAAACATGCAATGACACTAGTTGTGGTTTATGAAAAGAACACACATGCAATGACACTGCTGGATCCATTTGGTTCATGAAAAGAACACACATGCAATGACACTGGTGGATCCAAGTGATTTATGAAAAGAACACACATGCAATGACTCTGGTGGATCCATGTGGTTTATGAAAAGAACACACATGCAATGACACTGGTGGATCCAACTGGTTTATGAAAATAACACATATGCAAATGAATTTGCTGGATCCATGTGGTCTAGGAAAACAAGACACATGCGATGACACTGGTGGATCCATGATGTTTATGAAAAGAACACACATGCAATGACACTGGTGGATCCAAGTGGTTTATGAAAAGAACACACATGCAAATTACTCTAGTGGATCCATGTGGTTTATGAAAAGAACAAACATGCAATGACTATAGTTGTGGTTTATGAAAAGAGGACACATGCAATGGCACTAGTGGATCCATTTGGTTTATGAAAAGAAGACACATGAAATTACACTAGTGGATCCAAGTGGTTTATGAAAAGAACACACATGAAATGACACTGGTGGATCCATGTGGTTTATGAAAAAAAACACATGCAATGACACTGATGGATCTAAGTGGTTTATAAAAAGAACACACATGCAATTACTCTCGTGGATCCATGTGGTTTAGGAAAGGAAGACACATGAAATGATTCTAGATGTAGTTTAGGAAAATAACACACATGCAATGACTCCGGATGTGGTTTAGGAAAGGAACACATATACAATCACTCTGGTGGATCCATGTGGTCTAGGAAAATAAAACACATGCAATGACTCTAGTGGATCCATTAGGTTTCTGAAAAGAACACACATGCAATGACACCAGTGGATCCAAGTGTCTTATGAAAAGAACACACTTGAAAATTACTCTAGTGGATCCAAGTGGTTTATGAAAATAACAAACATGCAATGAATCTAGTTGTGGTTTATGAAAAGAATACACATGCAATAACACTGGTGGATCCATTTGGTTTAGGAAAGGAACACATATGCAATGACTCTGGTGGATCCATGTAGTCCAGGAAAAGAATACGCATGCAATGACTCTAGTGGATCCATGTGGTTTATGAAAAGAACACACATGCAATGACACTGGTGGATCCAAGTGGTTTATGAAAAGAATAGACATGCAATTGACTCTGGTGGATCCATGTGGTTTATGAAAAGAACAAACATGCAGTGACTCTAGTTATGGTTTATGAAAAGAACACACATACAATGACACTGGTGGATTCATTTGATTTATGACAAGAACACACATGCAATGACACTGGTGGATGCAAGTGGTTTATGAAAAGAACACACATGCAATGACACTGGTGGATCCATGTGGTTTATGAAAAGAACACACATGCAATGACATTGGTGGATCCAACTGGTTTATGAAAAAAAAACATGCAAATGACTCTGGTGGATCCATGGGGTTTATGAAAAGAACAAACATGCAATGACTCTAGTTGTGGTTTATGAAAAGAACACACATGCAATGACATTGGTGGATCCATGTGGTTTATGAAAAGAACACACATGCAATGACACTGGTGGATCCAACTGGTTTATAAAAAGAACACACATGCAAATGACTCTGGTGGATCCATGTGGTTTATGAAAAGAACAAGCACGCTGTGACTCTAGTTGTGGTTTATGAAAAGAACACACATGCAATGACACTGGTGGATCCATTTGGTTCATGAAAAGAACACACATGCAATGACACTGGTGGATCCAAGTGGTTTATGAAAAGAACACACATGCAATGACTCTGGTGGATCCATGTGGTTTATGAAGAGAACACACATGCAATGACACTGGTGGATCCAGGTGCTTTATGAAAAGAACACGCATGCAAATGACACTGGTGGATCCATGTGGTCTAGGAAAACAAGACACATGCAATGGCACTGGTGGATCCATGTTGTTTATGAAAAGAACACACATGCAATGAAACTTGTGGATCCAAGTGGTTTATGAAAAGAACACACATGCAAATGACTCTAGTGGATCTATGTGGTTTATGAAAAGAACAAACATGCAATGACTCTAGTAGTGGTTTATGAAAAGAACACACATGCAATGACACTGGTGGATCCATTTGGTTTATGAAAAGAACACACATGCAATGACACTAGTGGATCGAAGTGGTTTATGAAAAGAACACACATGCAATAACACTGGTGGATCCATGTGGTTTATGAAAAGAACACACATGCTATGACCCTGTTGGATCCAAGTGGTTTATGAAAAGAACACACATGCAAATGACTCTGGTGGATCCATGTGGTTTATGAAAAGAACACACATGTAAATGAATTTGGTGGATCCATGTGGTCTAGGAAAAGAAGACAGATGCAATGGCACTGGTGGATCCATGTCGTTTATGAAAAGAACACACATGCAATGACACTGGTGGATCCAAGTGGTTTATGAAAAGAACACACATGCAAATTACTCTAGTGGATCCATGTGGTTTATGAAAAAAACAAACATGCAATGACTCTAGTTGTGGTTTATGAAAAGAGGACAAATGCAATGGCACTAGTGGATCCATTTGGTTTATGAAAAGAAGAGACATGCAATGACACTAGTGGATCCAAGTGGTTTATGAAAAGAACACACATGAAATGACACTGGTGGATCCATGTGGTTTATGTAAATAACACACATGCAATGACACTGATGGATCTAAGTGGTTTAGGAAAGGAAGACGCATGCAATGACTCTAGATGTAGTTTAGGAAAATAACACACATGCAATGAATCTAGATGTGGTTTAGGAAAGGAACACACATACAATCACTCTGGTGGATCCATGTGGTCTAGGAAAATAAGACCCATGCAATGACTCTAGTGGATCCATTAGGTTTCTGAAAAGAACATAGATGCAATGACACAAGTGGATCCAAGTGGTTTATCAAAAGAACACACTTGCAAATTACTCTGGTGGATCCATGTGGTTTATGAAAATGACAAACATGCAATGAATCTAGTTGTGGTTTATGAAAAGAATACACATGCAATAACACTGGTGGATCCATTTGGTTTAGGAAAGGAACACAGATGCAATGACTCTGGTGGATCCATGTGGTCCAGGAAAAGAAGACACATGCAATGACTCTAGTGGATCCATGTGGTTTATGAAAAGAACACGCATGCAATGACACTAGTGGATCCAAGTGGTTTATGAAAAGAATAGACATGCAATTGAATCTGGTGGATCCATGTGGTTTATGAAAAGAACAAACATGCAATGACTCTAGTTGTGGTTTATGAAAAGAACACACATCCAATGACACTGGTGGATTCATTTGGTTTATGACAAGAACACACATGCAATGACACTGGTGGATGCAAGTGGTTTATGAAAAGAACACACATGCAATGACACTGGTGGATCCATGTGGTTTATGAAAAGAACACACATGCAATGACACTGGTGGATCCAACTGGTTTATGAAAAGAACACACATGCAAATGACTCTGGTAGATCCATGGCGTTTATGAAAAGAACAAACATGCAATGACTCTAGTTGTGGTTTATGAAAAGAACACACATGCAATGACACTCGTGGATCCAACTAGTTTATGAAAAGAACACACATGCAAATGACTCTGGTGGATCCATGTGGTTTATGAAAAGAACAAACATGCCATGACTCTAGTTGTGGTTTATGAAAAGAACACACATGCAATGACACTGGTGGATCCATTTGATTCAGGAAAAGAACACACATGCAATGACACTGGTGGATCCAAGTGGTTTATGAAAAGAACACACATGCAATGACTCTGGTGGATGAATGTGGTTTATGAAAAGAACACACATGCAATGACACTAGTGGATCCAAGTGGTTTATGAAAAGAACACACATGCAAATGACTCTGGTGGATCCATGTGGTCTAGGAAAGCAAGACACATGAAATGGCACTGGTGGATCCATGTTGTTTATGAAAAGAACACACATGCAATGAAATTCTTAGATCCAAGTGGTTTATGAAAAGAACACACATGCAAATGACTCTAGTGGATCTATGTGGTTTATTTAAAGAACAAACATGCAATGACTCTAGTTGTGGTTTATGAAAAGAACACACATGCAATGTCACTGGTGGATCCATTTGGTTTATGAAAAGAACACACATGCAATGACATTGGTGGATCCAAGTGGTTTATGGAAAGAACACACATGCAATAACACTGGTGGATCCATGTGGTTTATGAAAAGAACACACATGATATGACACTGATGGATCCAAGTGGTTTATGAAAAGAACACACATGCAAATGACTCTAGTGGATCCATGTGGTTTATGAAAAGAACAAACATGCAATGACTCTAGTTGTGGTTTATGAAAATAACACACATGCAATGACACTGGTTGATCCATTTGGTTTATGAAAAGAACACACATGCAATGACACTGGCACTAGTAGGAAAATGCTTATCCATAGGGTCCTTATCAGTGGCGCACATATAAAGGGTGCCCCACAGATAGTTATCCATGGTGCACGAGCTAAACGATGCGCCACTGACCTTCGCTTACCTGCGGCGCACGCCTAAAATGATTTGCCACTATTACGTGGGCCCTAGCACTAGCGGCCGATCCCATCCATGGGCAGCATATCCGTGGTACACGGAACGGACATGCGCCACGCTTAGTAGAGTTATTAGTGGTGCACGGACTTCCGGTGCGCCATGGGTGTTGGTGGGCCCATGCATATGAAAAGGTGGCAGATTACCTACGGTGCATGGCCTAGAGGTGCACCATGGATAGAGTTTATCAGTGGCGCACGGTTTATAGGTGCGCCATAGATATGTCGTTCCATCCACACAAAAAGGTGGCACTTTCCCCTACCTCCACTAGCTAGTGCACTTTCCCTTACCTCCACTAGATCTAGCTCGAGTTGCTCCTCCTCTTCACCCCATTTTCTCCAATAATTTCTCCATTTTAAGTTGCCAAAACCTCTTTGGGTTGGATGGATCTATAAAGGAAACTCCTCTCCACCGTGTAGATCCATTAAAGTAAGCTCACACATCTTTTCTCTCCTCCTCCATACCAAGTTTGACTAACCACACCACATGCTCTCTCGTGCGGCCTCTCTCATCTCGGTGTAACTTGTGCTTGTTTTGTGTGTGTGGACGATGACGTTGGCGGTATATGCTTGTGTTCTTGTGTACATGGATATATGCTTGTGTTCTTGTGTGTGGACGACGGTGTTGGCTTAGGAGATGATGTTTACATGGATATATGCTTGTGTTCTTGTGTATGCTTTGTGTTATGCAGGTGCTGGTGTGTGTGTGGTGCAATGAATGTTTGATGAAATGTTGTTTCATTTCTATTTTGGAAATTTTTTGCACTACTCATATGTCCTATTAATAGGGAAGGTCATGCCGAATTTTTGCATGCATGGTTCTAAATATTCTCTTTTGCCCCATACCGCCGTGCAGGCAACCATGGTGCGTCAGATGAGCGAAGCTACGGTGGCTAGATACAAGGCATGCGTGATGGCCATCATGATTCAGAACAACATGACGGAGATAAGATGTCCTTGTAAGAGATGCAAACTTAGTACCCTAATCAAACCTGATTCTAGGACATTGGAGAAGCACTTCCTCATGGGTGGTTTCATGCCCGACTACATTGACGAGGACGTCAACAACGGGGCGCCGGCAGGAAATTGTGCTCACGAAGACGCCGGACATGATTACGATGAAGAAGATGCTGGTGGACATGATCATCGTGAAGGAGATGCTGGATCCGATGGTGGTGGAGAAGACGCAGACATGCAAACACTGCTAACTTCAGCTTTACGGGACCCTCATTTTCAAGAACTGCTTGATACGTTGCAAATGTATCTATAATTTTTCATGTTCCATGCTTGTTTTATATCTACTTTCTTATGTTTTGTCCACACTTTGGAGTATTTTTACACATTTTATGGAACTAACCTATTAACAAGATGCCTCAGTGCTAGTTGCCTATTTTCTGCTGTTTTTGGTTTCAGAAAAGCTAGTAAGGAAATATTCTCGAAATTGGACCAGACAAAAGCCCAAGTCAATATTTCACCAAAAGGAACACGGAGTCCGGAGGGGAGACGAAGAGGGGAACCAGGGCGGCCACACCTGGTGGTGGCGCGGCCAGCCCTAGCCGTGCCACCAGGGGGTGTGGTGTAACATCCCAAAACTTTAATCCAAGTGATCAAGATCCAAATCACCCAATTTAGGGTTAACAAAACCTTTTTCTCCTTTAAATAATTAAGCATGCATATGTGTGTTGCATTAAATAGGAATTGATTTGAATTGCCATGATTGTTTGTTCTAATGGTTGTAAAATGATTCTAAGATGAATTCCACCTCATCTAGATCATTCCCAAGCAAAATCCAAAGAAAAAGAATTCAAATAGAATTAATAAATGGAAATGGTCACTTTGGCCATTTTAATCAACTAGGTCACTTTAGGTGTTCCTAGCACTCAATTACAAACAGAAACAATTGTGGATCTTTGCACCCCTTGCTAGTACAAGTAGTAATGTACTAAGGCCCACCTTGTAATATTGCAAACACATTTAAAAACCCTAATTTAAAATGAATTTGAAAATGGAATCTAGTTCATATGTCTAGATCCCACTTTTTCAAAAACCATTCAAATGAGTTCAACTTGACAAATCCCAGCAACCACAGATGCTTAAGCATGTGACTAACAACTCCACCAAAATTCAGTTCAAAATTCAAAAGTTGAGTTCATGCAGCCATTGTGTCGAACACCTTAAGAACAGAATCAAACCTGCCTAACTAATACTATTTTGATCAAATTGTGTCGAGCCATTTGATCACCATTAACCATCCTTGTCTCCCCTAGCCCCAACCAAGCCATCAAAGACCTAGAAAATGGCCTAGGACAGCAGTGCAGCGCCACTCCGAGGCCATGATCATCGTCCGACCGTGCCCCTCTCTCTCTCTCCATGTCTAGGAGGTAGGCGTGGTAGCACCATCGCCCCCTGTCCGCCCCTCAAGCCCAGCAAGCCCCTGGACCACCTCACATCGCCCGCGCCCATCGCCTCTGTGCCATACGCAGCGCACGCCAGAGCGCCGACCCCGACAACATGCCACAAGCCGCCCCTCGGCCATAGCCCACGCGCACCGCTCCGCGTTGACCACCTCACCCCGCCAGACACGCCCTTACCCCGATGCGTGACCCACAGCCGCCGGGAACCACGTCGAGCACCGCCTCTGTCACTCAGAGTGTGAGACGCTCCCGACCGCAATCCACCGCCCCTAGCATCACCATTAAGCCCTAGATGACTGCAGGAACCGCCACTTCATTTACCTTGCCCCACTTGCCGATAGCACTGCGTGCCGTTGCCACCGGGCGAAGCCCATGCTTCTCTGCCGCCTCGCCGAGCCTATATAAAGGAGCCTCCCTAGCACCATTTCTTCACACTCCCACACTCCCCTCTCTCCATTGGTCCTTCCCCACCTCTTGCCAGATCCGCTCAAGCAGCCAGCCGCCAGAATTTCACCGGAGATAGCCACAGCAGAGGAGGAGAAGTCACCGTCGATTTCGTCCAACCCTGGAGCTGCTGCGACCTCGCCTGAGCCTGTCGTCGTCTCCTCATTCAAATGCACACATCGCCAAGCTTGCTGGAGCCCTGGTATGCCCCCACTACACCCCCACAGTGCCGCTAGGTTTCCGTCTCGCCGGCGACGTGTCCGTCATCGACGATGAACGTGAGCCGTAGATTCTAGTTCTAATCCTACGGTCCACGTCGCCCCGTACCGCTTCACGTTTAATGAGCCACTGACAGGCGGGACCCCCCCGTCAGCAGTCCTTAGCGCCACGGAGTGAGATTGGGCCTGCCCATTAGTGTTCCCGCGCAACCCAGCAGATTCAAATAAACCTTTTTATTTTTAGAAGTAAACTTAATTCTGTCCCTTGGTTCAAAAATCAATTCAGGGAGTTTTACAAATCCAAATTGAGTGATTCCAATTTTGTTGGAAAGGTAATGAAAATATATATGCAAGAACATTGGATTTAAATCATTTGGAGTTATAGATCTCTCCTAGAAAAAATAACAAGACAGAAGCGTTTTCACATTCAAACATTTTTATAAAATCAACCATAATAGCTTTTGAGTTGATTCAAACTCTCAAAAATCACATTTAACCATACCTAGCTAGATATGTAATAATATTAAGGTTTGCCTATAGTGACTTTGGACTAGTACCAAAATAATGCTATATAGGCATTTCTAGTCACTTTAAATCATTAAATATTAAACTTAAACTTATTAAAAATGTGATCCAACCTTTAAATCACATTACCATGTATTATAATATGTGGTGATGACATGTGTCCACATGATCCCGTATTTTAATTGGAGAATATTAAATCTTAGCTAATTTCAATGAGTAGAAATTACTTTTCTCAAATAAAATAAATGAAACTAGCTCATTAAACCTTGTGATGTTTGTGATGATACTAGATCATCAAATGTGTTCCTTAGTGTGCTAAGGAGACTAGTTAATTATTGTTTGGTGATTGTGTATTCCCGTATGTATTTATAGACGATAGTACCGACCAAGTCTACGAGGAGGAGGAGTTCTACCCCGAGGAAGAAGAGGAGAATTTCAACCACTACACCAACCAAGGCAAGCTATTATTGGCAAGCTAACCCTTGCAAGCTAAATAACCTAAGAAAATGCATTAGGCATGCTTTGGTTATACCCTTTGACTTATACCTACTCTAAGTTTTATTTACAAGCTTTACTTTCTTTACTTTACCAAAGTTTCTTACTTGTTTATAGATAGCATAAAGGGTATAAAACTTGACCTATCTATTTAGACTTAGATGTCATTCTATGGCATGATATTGATATTAGCATCCCACCTTAGTGAACACTCTTAACTTAGCAGCTTAGAGCTAAACCAAAAACTTGATCACTCTAGATGGGAATACTTGGTGAAAAAGACTTATGAAAACCTTGGAATGATGAGTCATTCTATTGAGATGTTTTAACATGTGTTGAGAAACACAAATGGTTCATGATTATGAAAATGTTAAGGCATGAGCCTTAGTCCCTTTATAAAAACTGATGGCTGGGTTCGGATGCGATACAATTCCAATTTTCCGTACAACCACAATACCTGAATTGGGTAAGGCTTAGCCGGAAGTTTATATGCATTAGTATTAGTTCCCTCACAGGAGAGGTTTGAGTTGAGGCTACCTATCAATGTTGTCCACCTCTGCAGTGCCCAGGATGGCAGATGGCCATGGTTGGGAGGCCAAGCTCATAGGAGAGGTGCTTATACTAGAGTGTGTAAAGGAAAGGTTATGTTTGATTATCTGCATACTAAGTATGATGATTCAGGGTTACCCCTGACAGATGTATCGAATTTTGTGGTGAAAGTGTACCACCTCTGCAGAGTGTCAAACTATTCGAATAGCCGCGTCCGTGGTTATGGACAGTTGGAGTGGCCATACTATTCCGTTGTCAGATGTTTTCAAAATGAGTTATGAAATGAATTGTGACATGACTTGACCACAACATGGTTGTGACTATGACAACTAAGTTCCTACTTAGGTGATTTCAAACTTTATTTTATCTTTCTTTGTTTCTGAACTCAGGTTGGGTTTCAAACTTAACTTTACAAATAAACTTAGAAATTAGCATTCCTACTAGAACTACCTTACTTGTTAGTGATAGTTTGCGAGTACTTAAAGAGTACTTATGGCTTTTGTCCCTGGCTATTCCCGTGGCCAGACTATGAGGAGGACTATCCGGAAGAAGGACAGCAGGACGGCTACGACAACTAGGATCATCTCCCATCGTCAGCATTGCCTGTGACACTGAAGATGGAGCCCACCGCTACGCTATTTATTCCGCTACTTGTTTGTACTAAGACTGGATCATGAGATCCTTTATTTGTGTAAGACCTTATTATGGTTTGTAATGGATGATGTACTGTGATATCCAATCTGTTATGTCTCACAAAAATGGTAATCCTGGGATTGTGATGTATGGCATAACATGCATCTGGGATTAAAAATCCGGGTGTTGACATGTGGGCCCCCTGGTACTCTGATACGTTGCTAACGTATCCATAATTTTTGATGTTCCATGCTTGGTTTTTATCTACTTTCTTATGTTTTGTTCCAACTTTGGAGTACTTTCTATACACTTTCTTGGACTAACCTATTAACAAGAGCCACAGTGCCAGCTGCCTGTTTTCTGCTGTTTTTGGTTCCAGGAAAGTCAGAAATGAATATTCTCGGAATTGGACGGGACAAAAGCAAAAGTCAGTTTTTCACCGAGGAACACACGGAGCTACAATACGAGACGGAGAGGGGCCAAAGGGCGACCACACCACCTGGCCATGTGGCCAGGCCTGGCCGCGTTAGGGGGTGGTGTGGCCAGACCAGGCACCCCCTCGGCCTCCCCTTTTGCCTATAAGATGCCTCCGATACAGAAACCCTAAGTACCCGATCAAAAATTCCACGAAAGAGTTCAGAGTCATCATCTCCATCCCTAGATCGGGAGGGATCTGAAGCTCTTCCTGGCACCCTGCCGGAGAGGGGAATTCACCCTGGAGGCCTTCTTCATGATCATGCAAGCCTCCGGTGTGATGCGTGAGTAGTTCATCTCTAGACTACGGGTCCATGTACTAGCTAGATGGCTGGTTCTCCTCCTTTGTGCTATCATGTTTAGATCCTGTGAGCTCTGTTCATGATCAAGATCATCTATTTGTAATTCTGCATGTTGTGTTTGCAGGGATCCGATGGATATTGAGATGCTATTTTAGATTGAGTATTGATTTTATCATGTCTTTGTTATTTGTGATCTTGCATGCTTTCCGTTGTTAGTACCTATCTTGGCCAAGTAGATGCTAGCAACTCCAAGAGTTAGTATTTATGCTCAATAGTGGGTTCGTGCCTCTAGTAATCTGGGGAAGTGACAGAAATGTCTAAGGTACTAGATGTGTTGTTGCTACTAGGGAGAAAACAACAATCCTTTGTTCATAGCACGATCGTATTGTTTACTTTACACGCAATGCGTAATGCAATTATCTGTTGCTTGCAACTTAATACTCGAGGGGGTTTGGATGATAACCTGAAGGTGGATTATTAGTCATAGATGCAGTTGGATTATGGTCTATGTATAATGTTGTAATGCCCAATCAAATCTCAAAGGAGTCAAGATGAGTAGTATATGCTTGTATGCTTTCTCGATGTTTGTCAATTTTCCCCGCTGTAATTTGTTCACCCAACATGTCATCTATCTTAAGGAGAGCCACCGCTAGTGAACTATGGACCCCGGCCCTTTCTTTTATCATTGATCTACAATCAATTGTTTACTGTTTTCTGCTTACTTTCTGCAAACTATTACTTTCTTCCACACAATATGTTTAATCCTTTGTTTTCAGCAAAACAGGTGAGATTGACAACCTCACTGTAAGTTGGGGACAGAGTTTTGTGGTTGTGTTGTGCAGGTCTCCACATTGTTGCTGACGCCGGTAGTGCACCTGCCAAAGTACAGCTAGCAACACCTTTGGGGTGTTTCCTTGCTCCTATTGGTTCGATTAAACCTTGGTTTCATAACTGAGGGAAAACTTGCTGTTGTGCTCCTCATACCTTCCTCTTGGGGTTCCCCAACGAGCTCGAGATATCTTGGGCTAGCATACTCCACCGACCTTGCCCCTTTGCCTATATATTGTCTCCGGGACAAAAACCCTAAGTACTCGATCAAAATTCCACGAAAGAGTCTATAGCCGCCGCCATCTCCATCCCTAGATCGGGAGGGATCTGAAGCTCTTCCCGGCACCCTGCCGGAGGGGAGAGATCACCCTGGAAGCCTTCTTCATCACCATGTCTGCCTCCGGTGTGATGTGTGAGTAGTTCATCCCTGGACTACGGGTCCATGTAGTAGCTAGATGGTTGGTTCTTCTCCTTTGTGCTACCATGTTTAGATCTTGTGAGCTCCGTTCATGATCAAGATCATCTATTTGTAATCCTACATGTTGTGTTCGCGGGGATTCGATGGATATTGAGATGCTATTTCAGATTGATTATTGATTCTATCATGTCTTTGTTATTTGTGATCTTGCATGCTTTCCATTGTTAGTAGCTATCTTGGCCGAGTAGATGCTAGGAACTCCAAGAGGGAGTATTTATGCTCGATAGTGGGCTCATGCCTCTAGGAATCTAGGGAAGTGACAGAAATCTCTAAGGTGCTAGATGTGCTGTTGCTACTAGGGAGAAAACAGCAATCCTTTGTTCATAGAACAATCGTATTGTTTACTTTACACACTTTGATTAATGCAATTATCTGTTGCTTGCAACTTAATACTGGAGGGGGTTCAGATGATAACCTGAAGGTCGATTATTAGTCAAAGATGCAGTTGGATTAGGGTCTATGTATAATGTTGTAATGCCCAATCAAATCTCATAGGAGTCAAGATGATTACTATATGCATGTATGCTTTCTTGGTGTTTGTCAATTGCCCCGATGTAATTTGTTCACCCAACATGTCAACTATCTTAAGGAGAATCACCTCTAGTGAACTATGGACCCCGGTCCATTCTTTTACCATCAATCTACAAGCTATTTACTATTTTTTTACTTTCTTCAAGCAATTACTATCTTCCACACAATACGTTTAATCCTTTGTTTTCAGCAAAACTGGTGAGATTGACAACCTCACTGTAAGTTGGGGGCAAAGTTTAGTGGTTGTGTTGTTAAGGATTCCAAGTTGGAAACAACACCTTGGAGGTGTTTCCTTGCTCCTACTGGTTCGATAACCTGGGTTTCACAACTAAGGGAAAACTTGTTGTTGTGCTCATCATACCTTCCTCTTGGGGTTCCCCAACAAGCTCGATACGTGTTGATCCATCAAGCTCTTTTCTGGCGCCGTTGCCGGGGAGTCAAGGACATCTTCACAAGGGGAGCCCCTCATAACCAATATCTTTACTTTGTTTTATTTGTTTTGCTTAGTTTATTTCTTCTTTGTTTGCTTGTTTCTTTCTATCAAAAACACAAAACAAAATTTCCTGCTATAGTTGTTATTTCTATTGATCTGTTATTGTCTTCTTTTATCATGCTTTCTATCAATGGTGGGTTTCTTTGAAACTAGATCTTATTGGCAAGATGGGTTCATGGAACAACAAAAATATTATGAGGAACACCGCTTGTCACAAAAAGGGAAACTCATATGGGAACAAATTGATAAATTGTGTACCATTGCTACAAACATGTGCTCTACTTATAATGTTACTTATTGCTTTGATAAATCTTGTTGCTGTAGGAGGTATAAACACCTCCCTTTTCAATGTGAGTATAATGATGATGTTACCATATCTTCTTATGTTAACTGAAATTATGACTTTTATGATGTGGAACAAATTGAAGAATTTATTGCTTGGAAGGGTGCATTCGAACTTGCTTATTTGCTTGAAAATACTGATGATGAACCTTATAAATATGAGGTTTATGATATACTTAATTTTTGCTTTGATAATTACAAGGAATAAAATGGCTATATTCTTGAATATGTTAATAGATGCTCTCCACCAATAGAAGAGACTAATGCCTTGCAGGAGCCTATGGAAGAAGAAATTGCTGAAACAGGAAGCTCATTGGATGAAAAAGAGGAGGAGAGTGATGATCTAGAGGAGGAAGAATGGATCTACCCATGCCTACCTTCTAATGAGAGTAACTCTTTATCCTTACATTATTTGATTGTCCTCCATGCTTACCAAAGAAGGATGACTGTTATGTTCCTGTGGATTCTTTTGAAAATGTTTATAATAAAACTCTAGATGATGGTCCTATATTGGTTGATAATATTAATTGTACAACTATTGAAAATGAGATTGATCAGTCATCTTGTTATAAAATTGTTAAAAGTGGGTCTAAAGGTTTTAATCCCACTATTTTTGAGCTTGATAAAAATTATGTGTTTGTAGATCATGAAAAGCATACTTTATGTGATAGTTATATTGTTGAGTTTATTCATGAGGCTACTGAAAATTATTATGAGAGAGTAAAATATGGTTGTAAAAGTTTTCATGGTACTGAAACACCTCTCTATTTGTTGAAAGTTTTGAAGTTACTCTCGTTTTATTTTCCTATGCTTGTGACTTTTTTCTTTGTGAATTTATTTGCGTATAAGACTCCTATGCATAGGAAGTGGGTTAGACTTAAATGTGTTTTGAATTTTCTTCTTGATGCTCTCTTTTACTTCAATTCATATTTCTTATGTGAGCATCATCGAAATTCTTATGCCTAGCTCAAAGGTGTTAAAGAAAAGCACTTATTGGGAGGTAACCCAAATTTCGTTAGGAACCTTTTTGTTGAGCCTTGGAAGTTATTACCTCTGTAATACCGCTCCTTATCCTTTTTGTTTGGTTTTTGTGCCAAGAGTAACCTCTAATGAGAGAGAAGTAATGCTTGGGAAAGTTGATGTCCCAAAATAGATTTTTGTGCTTTGCTGTAAACGTTCGTGAAAAATCTCCGTATGTCGGTTTGAGCTGTAATTTGTTTTGCTTCAGCCCTAGGTTGTTATCCAACTTTCGTTAGTTCAACAATTTTCGATTTGAGCAACAGAAGGTCTTCTAAAAAATCAGTTTTTATCTCTTGGTCTGTTTTGACAGATTTCTGCCATTATTTGCATTTGCCTCTTAATATCTTTCTCTTTGAGTTCTCTTTGATCATTTGAAATTTTAAAGGAAGTGCTACAGTAGCTTGTGCTTTAATGGAAGTTTTACTTATGTTGAAACTGAACTTAAAGACTTATTATCTTGAGTGCACTAATGTTGCTAATGAAGATTGTGTGAAGTTTTGTATGAAGGAAATTTTAAAGTGTAGGGAAGAGTAATGTGATAAGATGAAGTATGGACAAAAGCTCAAGCTTGGGGATGCCACCCGGGTCACCCCAAGAAATATTCAAGAAGTACAAGCGTCAAAGCTTGGGGATGCCAAAGGCATCCCCTTCTTCATCAATAAAAATCACAGGTTTCTTCCAAACACTTCATTTTTATTATTTCATGCACAAGTTGTGTTGTTCTTCGAGCGTCTTTGTTTGCGTTCTTAGTTTGCTTAGTTTGCTTAGTTTGCTTGAATAAATTGGTTGGACCCCCTCATTCACTCATTAGTTTTCAAATAGGTGGATTTGGATTGGAAAAGAGTAGGAAAGTTCATGCTTATAAGTGGTATAAAAGGAGCTTCTTTTTGACTGTGGCCTAGACTTTGTCATGTCATGCTTGATATTGTTTTGGCTTTATGCTTAGCGATTATTTGTTGTAGCATGACTTGTTACAAATAATTGAGTTGCTTAATGTGCCTTGAAAGAATCATGCATTGTTTTGGCATATTAAAGCATAGTATTGTGGTATTCTCTTTTGATGCTTCATTTGGGTTGACTTGGCGCATACTTACACCATGTTAAGACTATACCAAGTCACCATAGCCTCTATGATCATTTAGTTTTCGACTTGTGACATCACTTTATGCTTTAATTAATAATGTTTTGTCGCTTTGCATGATTATGGCCATTATTGCTCTCTTAGTTGGTCGCTCCCAGTCTTTTGCTAGCCTCCATACCAAGTATGAGTTCCACTCATTCATCCAACTCCAAATAAAACCAAGTTATTCCAAAGAGTCTACCATGCCTACCTATTAGCATTTGCTATTCCAAGTATATTCATGTTTTTATCTACCTTCTGAATTAAACTTGTTATGTGAAAATTAGTGATTAAAGCTCTCACAAACTTGATGGCACACTTTACTTTTCTTGCACTTAATAAACTTGAACCATTGTGCCCATCTATGTTGTGTATATGCTTGCGCTTTATAAGTTGTGAATTAGAAGAACCATGTTACCATGGGAAAGCTTTCAACATTGCACTTTATTTGGTTGATATCATGTTCTTTTGCTTATGGATCCCGGTGGTGTGAAATAAAAGGGGAGCTTGTAAGCTCATGGAGTTCGTATATGTGTTAGAGAAACGCCTGGGCCGCTAGCCTAAGCCATGCCTAATCATGGTGGAAACTTGTAGAATAACCATAATGAGTAATCTGTGAAGCATCCTTAATAAAAATCTATGCAAATAGCAAATAAAAAGATCGCTGAGATGCTAATTGTCTGCTTGCCTTGTCATTTTGATATGGGAATGCTTCTGTATCATCGGGCAAGGGGTACCCCGTTGGTGGTTCTCCATGATACATATGTATTTACAATGACAAGAACTTACTCGTTACTAAAGTTGAGTAGCATGAGGTTCGGTCTTCGTAAGTAAGGGGCATGAGATTTCAACTTATAACTTGTCTCATATTTGTTCACTTTAACCTTAATCACCTAAAAGATGCTTATGATAGGGGCAATGAGAGTTGAAAGATAATAAGTACCATAATTTTTGGAAGATCTTTATGAAACTTGAATCCCTGCTTCCTTCTATGAAGGGCCTTTCTTTTACTTTTATGTTGAGTCTCCATCTTCTATCTTTATGCACCTACTGAGAGAGCATAGTGGTCATTCTTAGTTTAATGTGCATTGTCCCAAAGCTTGTTGATTGATTCATAACTTTGATATTGCTTGTTCTTAAACTATTTGTATCTAGTCACCCTTATGAACTTTGAAGGTGTCCTATGCATTTATGTTTTGCTACACTATGAGGGACAAGCTAAATACCATTCTTACTATGCTTTCTATATGTGAAACAAACAAACGTCTTTCAAAGTATTGTTATTCATGAATCTTTTGTTTGTACCTTTTCATGTTATAACATAGTTGCTATGTCTTATTGTTAGAACTATATCTTTCATGCTATGTTAGAGTACTATGATCCCAGCTATCAATGTTATAAATACCATGATCAAATGGTGCATGTCACCTCAAAAATTATTCTTTTTATCACTTACCTACTCGAGGACGAGCAAAAGTTAAGCTTGGGATGTTGATATGTTGCAAACGTATCTATAATTTTTGATGTTCCATGCTTGTTTTATACTACTTTCTTATGTTTTGTCCACACTTTGGAGTATTTTTACACATTTTCTAGAACTAACCTATTAACAAGATGCCACAGTGCCAGATGCCACAGGGGACGTTGATATGTTGCAAAAGATAGTAAGGAAATATTCTCGGAATTGGACCGGACAAAAGCCCAAGTCAATATTTCACCAGAAGGAACACGGAGACCGGAGGGAAGATGAAGAGGGGAACCAGGGCGGCCACACCTGGTGGTGGCACGGCCAGCCCTAGCCACACTACCAGGGGGTGTGGTCCCCCTGGTACTCCACCGACCTTGCCCCTTCGCCTATATATTGCCTCCAGGACGAAAACCCTAAGTACCCGATCAAAATTCCATGAAAGAGTTTGTAGCTGCCGCCATCTCCATCCCTAGATCAGGAGGGATCTGAAGCTCTTCCTGGCACCCTGTCGGAGGGGAGAGATCACCCTGACGGCCTTCTTCATCACCATGCCTCCCTTCGGTGTGATGCATGAGTAGTTCATCCCTGGACTACGGGTCCATGTAGTAGCTAGATGGTTGGTTCTTCTCTTTTGTGCTACCATGTTTAGATCTTGTGATCTCTGTTCATGATCAAGATCATCTATTTGTAATCCTACATGTTGTGTTTGCGGGGATCCGATGGATATTGAGATGCTATTTCAGATTGATTATTGATTCTATCATGTCTTTGTTATTTGTGATCTTGCATGCTTTCCGTTGTTAGTAGCTATCTTGGCCAAGTAGATGCTAGCAACTCCAAGAGGGAGTATTTATGCTCGATAGTGGGTTCATGCCTCTAGGAATATGGGGAAGTGACAAAATCCTCTAAGGTGCTAATGTGTTGTTACTACTAGGGAGAAAATAGCAATCCTTTGTTCATAGAACAATCGTATTGTTTACTTTACACACTTTGCTTAATGCAATTATCTGTTGCTTGCAACTTAATACTGGAGGGGGTTCAGATGATAACCTGAAGGTGGATTATTAGTCATAGATGAAGTTGGATTATGGTCTATGTATAATGTTGTAATGCCCAATCAAATCTCATAGGAGTCAAGATGATTAGTATATGCATGTATGCTTTCTTGGTGTCTGTCAATTGCCCCGCTGTAATTTGTTCACCCAACATGTCAACTATCTTAAGGAGAATCACCTTTAGTGAACTATGGACCCCGATCCATTCTTTTACCATGAATCTACAAGCTATTTACTGTTTACTTTCTGCAAGCAATTACTATCTTCCACACAATATGTTTAATCCTTTGTTTTCAGCAAAACCGGTGAGATTGACAACCTCACTGTAAGTTGGGGGCAAATTTCTGTGGTTGTGTTCTGCAGGATTCCAAGTTGAAAACAACACCTTGGAGGTGTTTCCTTGCTCCAAGTTGGAAACAACACCTTGCCCAATCAAACTGAGGGAAAACTTGTTGCTGTGCTTATCATACCTTCCTCTTGGAGTTCCCCAACGAGCTCGATACGTGTTAAGCCATCACTGCTCCTCAAGGAGATGAGCAACGACAAACCTGCTGCCAAAGAGAAAGCCAAGCTGGCACAAATGGATAAAGACGGGATTACTCCATTGTATCCTGGGTGCCGGTCTGAGCATACACGCCTGAATGTAACCCTCAAGGCTCTGGAGATGAAGGTGCAACACAAATGGACCGACGTGAGATTCAACCATATCATGAAATTCAGGCACGATATACTTCCTGAGGGGAACACATTGCCAAGAGGTATCGACGAGGCCAAGAAAGTCGTGTGCCCTCTCGATCTACCGTACGTCAAATACCACGCCTGCCTCAATGACTGCACACTTTATCGGGGCGAGTACAAGGATAGAACCACATGTCCGGTGTGCGTCCATGCATGATACAAGAGAGGGAACACAAAAGTTCCGCAAAAAGTGGTATGGTACTTTCCTATCACTCCATGTCTAAAGCGGTATTTTGTAAACCCTAAGGAAGCGAAGCTCATGCAATGGCATGCGGAAAGGGAGAAGCCTGAAGATGATCCGGAGAAGGGCAATGTAACACCCCAAAAATATTAATCAAGGTTATCAAGTTCTAATCACCCAAGTTTAGGGTTAACAGAAACTTTTATTATTAAATTGAAAATGAGTGTATGTGTGATTTGCATTAGTGTATGATTGAGTGAAATTGCCATGTGTGTTTGCTACTAATGATAAGAAATGGTTTAAAGATGAATACTACATCATCTAGGGCAATTACAAACAAAATCCAAAGAAAAGGATCTCAAATATAAAGCATATGATCAAATGGTCATTTTGACCAAAATTAACCACTAGACCACTTTGAGTGTTCCTAGTAAATAATTTCTAATAGAAACATTTCCATTTCTTTTCACCCCTTGCTAGACCAAGTAAAAGTGAACCCAAGCCCACTTTACAAACCCACGGAAACTATTTTCAAATCTATTTAAAGGACAATTCAAAATTGAATCAAGTTTATGTAGTAAGATCACCATTTTGCAAAAACCACTCAAGTCAATTCACCTTGGCAAACCCAAGCAACCAGAGACTACCAAGCATAAGATTTGAGCACTCACCAAATTTTAGCCAAAAATTCAAATCTTGTGTTCATGCGGCCATTTGGTCGAACACATTGTAGACACAGATTAAACCCTGCCTAACTCCACTGTTTGGAGCAGTGATCACTCGACCATTTGCCCCCATTTCACTCCCCCTGTCTCCCCCAGCATCTAGTAGCACAAGACACACACCCCTTCTTTGCCGTTGCGCCAGTGCAGCGCCGCCCGAAGCTCACCGTGTCGGCCGACCATGGACAGCTCACCACAGACCGCGTCGCCCTCGTCCATGATGTCCAGGAGGCAGGCCACCATCCACCGCTAGCCCTTGTCCAACCCTTAATCATAGGCAAACCATGGACCACCAGAAAACCGCCGCGCCCACTTTCTCTACGCCATGCCGAGAGCGCGCCAGAGTGCCGCAGCTGACCAAAGCGCACACGCCGCGCCTCGCCCTCTCTGCGTGTGCACACACTCGCCATGACCCTAGCTACCTCCTAGACATGCCCGTTTGCCGCCGCGCGACCCGTAGCCACTATGCGCCGTCTCGAACTCCGTCGCTCCCGCGTAGAGCACCATCCACACCCGAACATTCTCGACCACCCAGTGCTGTGCCTTTAAGATTGTGACGACCACCAGGGAGCACCGCGTCGCCCCTCTCGCCGTTATGGCTTCAAGCCACTTAACGAAGTCAGGGCCCATCATTGATTATTTGCATGTAGTCGGTTCATCATTGTCAAACAACAATGATTTAACTCTCAAATCTTGGCATTTGATTACTTACCCGACCTACTTGGTTCAATAGGAACTTAGATCCCCGTGACCACATCCTTTGAGGCACGTGAGCCATGAGCATTGTTGCTGCCTCCGGGACACTTACCGACGCTGCGCAACTCAGCACATATTAGCCAAGGTTCAACAACCTTGTCAAAGTTCTATTGTCCTCCCACTTAACTTTTTACCAAAAATTCCTTCTCAAGAAACTCGACATTCTAAGTGAAAAACACTTTTGTCTTCGGTGTTATGGAGGAATACCCAATGGTTATTCGAAATAACCTACAAAGACATGCTCATCCGACTTTGGTTGTAAACATTTTACTTATGCCTAGCATACCAAAAATTTAAGAAAGGACAACCTGGTTTTATCCCAAACCATGACTTATATGGTGTCATTTCAACGGATCATGATGGAGCTCTTTTCAGTGTAAAAGCGGTAGTCACTGAAGCTTTAAACTTTAAAATATAATGGCAGTTTTATAAATGACACCTTTGATCTTACCATGTCAAACAAGGTTTCATTACGTATCTTGAACACTCCATACTCCTATGGTGTTTTGAGAAATGCAAATCCATGGAGCGATTCCTCAAATCTTAGGTGTTTTGCTAAACTTGTAACTCAAACATCTTTATGATCCAATCATAAACTTTATTTTTATTTTCTTGTTACAATAATTTTCCACTTCATCTTGAAAGTCTTTGAACATTTTCAAATGTTTCATACTTCTTCCTTATTGAGTAAGTATATTCATATACTCACTCAAATCTTCGGAGAAAGCATATGAAGTTGAAATCCATCGCCCATGACTACACATAATGGACTATATACATCAATATGTACAAATTCCAATCATTTAGTCGTTCGTTCCTCTTTTTGGCCTACGAACAGAGTTTTAATTATCTCCAGGAAAGTATCATAAGCGTCATTTGATCAAAATCAAAGACTCCAAAAATCCATCAACATGGAGTTTCTTCATGTATCCCTAATATAATTTAAACGGTGATGTCACTTCGCAAGTGATCTTTCAATCATTTGTCTTGTGACATTTTAGCATTAGTTTTATGGTCGTTATTTCTCCAACCAGACTTATATATTATCCATCTATTATGGAATACAGTAATTATTTGAACAACCTTTTGTCGTCATAATACCTGATCAAAATAACAATTATTGAAACAAATCTTGAAGGTAAGCTTTGATGTTAACGAGCAACACAACAACCCTTTGTTTGTTTTCGATGAACATCATCACATATTCTCTTGCTAGTTACTTAGGCCATTGCAGTTCATGAATTGTGTTGTCCTGTATGACACTTCATACCAACCAATTCGGTATCCAATACCGCAGAACCACATTGTTTAACAACCAAGGAATATAGCCATAACATGTATCTTCTATATACCTAAGTTGGATATCTCCAATCTTTTTTTTCTGCCAAATATTTTATAGATTCTCTTTCAACAATTCCTTTTCTTTTAAAAGAATCTATCAACATCAATAGTGGTGTCATTCACATGACACATAGTACAAAGTGTGTATAGTCAAATACTAATACCTTTGGACTTGCACTTTGAAGTGGATCACCTTCATCAAATGTTTGGCATTCTTTCAAAATTCCATTCTTTAGTAATCTTTTAGTGTAGTAAACATTTTACTTACATCTTCTATTCATCCTTATCATGACAACTTTCATGATCAAGCTGCTATAGCTTATAAAGGTGAATTGCGAGTATAATGTTTCTTTTCCAAAACCTTTTGGAGGATTAGGACGACCAGCATCTCCAACCTTCACAAATTCTCATCAAATATGAGGACATATACTCTATCATGTTGTAACCAACACATTGTTTTAGATATCGCAATACCTTTCACATATGATGGTTTTACAAACATTGCTTTCAGCTTAGATAAACTTGATATTAAAAACAATCTTTTGAGTATCAAGAATCATGGAGGCAAACATGATACATTAGATACTAACACTGGAATTGTTACTCCTGATTTAATACTGTTTATTAAACTTCACAGAGTAAACGGAGTTTGCTGAAGGTTTGCAACAGGATTTTTAAACTTTAGATTGACACTCAAAAACAATACGATACCAGTTCGTAAAGCAAATATCCAGAATTTCTATAGTTCCACTATCTCAACTATAACTAAGCGTAAGGTGGTGAACGGATGCCAATGACTACAACAAACTATGCAAATTCACTTTGATTGTGTTTATGATAAATTGAGTTTGACTAATCCAAATTACAAATGAACTCCCACTCAAAATAACATCCCTCGAGTTGTTTTAGTGATTACACGAACCAAATCCACTACACCAAGTCCGATCATCACGTGAGATGATGTATCTTTACAGGCGAACAATCAACATGTTCATCATATCATCCATATGACTCATGCTTTACCTTTCGGTATTCCGTGTTCCGAGACCATGTTTGTACATGTTAGGCTCGTCAAGGTTAACCTTAGTATCCGCATGTGCAAATCTGGCTTGCACCCGTCGTATGCACACATAGAATCTATCACACCCGATCATCACAAGATGCTTCGAAACGACGAGTCTTAGCAACGGTGCCTACTAAGGACGAACACTTTATTACTTGATATTTAGTGAGAGGGATCATCTTATAATTCTACCGTCGCGATCTAAGCAATACAAGATGCATAAAGGATTAACATCACAGGCAATTCATAATTAGTGTGATATGATATGGCCCTTTCTTCTTATGCCTTTGATCTCCATCTCCAAAGCACGGACATGATCTCCATCATCACCAGCATTGCGTCAAGGACAGTGGCGCCGCTTCATGGCTGTCCATCATCACTAGCAACTATTACAACTACTTGGAATAAAGCTATTACAAGATGAATAGACACACAGGTCTTAACAGAATTAAAGACAACCATTAGGCTCCTGCCGGTTGCCATATTACAACAAGGATCATTGCATACATCAAATATAATCACAATCACATGATGGCCATATCACATCACAAAACCCCTGCAAAAACAAGTTAGACGCCTCTAATTTTCTTTGCATGTTTTACGTGGTTTGGGGCTTTCGAATAAGAACGGATCTTACCTACGAAACTGAACCACAACGTTGATACAAGTGCTATCAAGTGCAAAGTGTAGATTGGATCTATACTATGATGGGAGAGATAGACACCCGCAAAGCCACTTGTGCAATACGAGTTGCACGTCAACTGTGGAGCAAGTCTCATGTGCGATGACATGTAAGGTTAGCCCGAGCCACTTCATCCCACCATACCGCAAGATGCAAAGTACACAAAGCAAAAGACGGCACGAGCACCAACGCCCACAAAACCATTGTGTTCTACTCGTGCAACAGATCTACGCATAGACACGGCTCTGATACCATTGATGGGTTCATAGCATGGAAAACAAAAAATTTCTACCGCAAGAACGAACAAAACCCAGATCTAATCTAGATAAAAGCCAAGATCTAATCTATTAGACATGTGCAACGAGATAGATCTGTACTAACCCTTGTAGACCCGAAAGCGTTACGAGATCGGATCTCGTGGTTGATGTAGTCGATCACTTCCCGATCTCAAGATCGAGTAGGCGATCCTTCAGCCAGCGTTCCGGGCGCTTCATGATCGGTCACACGTCTTGAGTCGAAGCAGACCTTCCTCTCCGTTCCAGAAGCGTGAGGTAGTAGATCTCTCCACGGAATCCCAGCACACGGCGTGGTGGTGGTGGTGGAGTAGATAATTCTGCAGGCTTCGCCGCCTAAGCGAGAGGAAAGAGGAGGAGAGAGGCAACTTGAGATCTAGAGAATAGAAGGGGCTTAGGGTTGGCGCCCACCCCTCTATTTAAAGGAGGAGGTGCCATGGGAGGTGGAGTCCTTGTAGGACTCCCTCTCCCTTGGCCGGCGGATCAAGGAGGTGGAGAGTCCTACTCCCCACGAATCCTTGTCTTACCCACAAGGATTCCTTGACCCTTTCTTGGTTTTCAAGCAAACTCCAAGAAATCTTCTAGAACCTTCCAGAACATTCCGAAACCTTCTAGAATCCCTATACAAATACTCCGGAACATTTCCTACCTTAGAAAATGATCCCCATTATATGAATCTTACTCCCTGGACAATTTCGGAGCTCCTCGTGATGTCCCGGATCCAATCCGAGACTCCGAACAACATTCGGTCTCCAACGCACATTCCATATCTACTTAAAACAACTTCGAACCTTAAGTGTGTCACCCTACAGTTCGTGAATATGCAGACATGATGGAGACACATCTCCGATCAATAACCATTAGCGGGATCTGGAGATCCATAATAGCTCCCACATACTCAACGATGACTTTGTGATCGATAGAACCATTTAACATACGAAACCAATTCCCTTTGTCACGCGATACTCTACTTATCCGAGGTTTGATCGTCGGTATCTCCATACCTAGTTCTACCTCGTTACTGATAAGTACTCTTTACTCGTTCCATGATATGTCATCCCTTGTGACCTAGTCACATGCTTGCAAGATAACTAGATGACATTCCATCGAGAGGGCCTAGAGTATATCTATCCGTCATATGGATGGACAAATCCCAATCTTGGTCCATGCGCTTCAACACATACTTTCAGAATACCCAATGTCACCTTTATAACCACCCAGTTACGAAGCGGCGTTTGATGTCATCAAAGTACCCATCCGGTGATGGTGATTAACATAGCCTCATGGTCGAAGGATTAGGTTACTATGCATTTGAAAAGCTTGTAGCAAAACAAACTTAATGACTTGATCTTATGCTATGCTTACTATGGGTGTGTGTCCATCACATCATTCTCCTAATGATATGATCTTGTTATTAACGACATCCAATGTCCATGATCAGGAAACCATGATCATCCATTAATCAACAAGCTAGTTTAATAAGAGGCTTACTAGGGACTCTTTTATGTTTACAAAACACACAAGTATTAATGTTTCCTGTTAATACAATTATAGCATGGGATGTAAACATTTATCATAAACATAAAGATATAATAATAACCACTTTATTATTGCCTCTTGGGCATATCTCCAACACTACTCACGCATCACACTGGAGGCTTGCATGGTGATGACGAAGGCCTCCAGGGTGAATTCCCCTCTCCGGCAGGGTGCCGGGAAGAGCTTCAGATCCCTCCCGATCTAGGGATGGAGATGACGGCGGCTACAGACTCTTTCGTGGATTTTTGATCGGGTCCTGAGGGTTTTCGTCCCGAGGGCATCTTATAGGCGGAAGGAGAGGCCGAGGGGGGGTCGGCCGGACCACCTGGCGCAGCGTGCCTGGCCGCCGGCCAGTGGTGTGGCTGCCCTGAGCCCTTCTCCGCCTCGATTCGGCATCCGATGACTTCCGAAAATAGGCACTTTGGCTTTTGTCCCGTCAATCGAGAATATTCATTTTCGACTTTCTGGAACCAAAACAGCGAAAACAGAAGCAGCACTGTGGCTCTTGTTAATAGGTTAGTCCAAGAAATCATATGAAAAGTACTCCAAAGTGTGGGCAAAACACAAGAAAGTGGATAAAACCAAGCATGGAACATCAAAAATTATAGATACATTTGCAATGTATCACCCGGGTCTTCCAAAACTGTGTTCCCAGGGATTCGAAAGTGGCTTCTCGCGGATCACCCGTGGAGAAAACATGGAGATCTGTTCAATGGTGAGGACAAGCTTGAAACGACCCCACCTAGGAGGAGCGGCAAGGATATCAACGACTTGCTAGAAAAATGGAAAGAGTACCCCGCACCGGGAAAGAAGCGTCCGAGGACAAAGCCGCTTCTGGGTGTATGGAAAGCGAGGTCTGTTTTCTGGGACCTGCTGTACTGGAAATACCTCCACATGTGACATAGCCTTGACCTCATGCACATCACGAAGAATGTGTGCGAGAGTCTAATTAGCACTCTTGTCAACATGCCGGAGAGGACCAAAGACGGGCCAAAGGCAAGAAATGACCTGATCAAGCTGGGCATAAAGGAAGAACTTCATGGAGGATGCCTCGATGATGATGACGACGAGAATGATGCTCGGACACAAGAGACTCAAGGTCATCGGCGCAAAAGGGCTAAGAGGAACGACTACTACTGCCCCCTTCCTACTTCACTATGAGTGAGGAGGAGCTCTAGCAATTTTTCAACGTCCTCGTCGGAACCAAACTTCCTATCGGTTACGGAGGGAAGATATCCCGATATCTGGACGAAACAAAGAAGAGGTTCTCCGAGATGAAATATCAGGATTGCCACGTGATGATGATGCAGATACTTTCGGTTGCGATCTAAGGGATAATGGACGAGAACGTATGTGAGATGTTGTTTGGGCTCTACAACTTTTTCGACATAATCTCTAGGAAGTCGATCGTCATGATACTATGAGAGCTTGAGATTTACTTCCCCTACATTCCATGACATCATGGTGCATCTGCTGGTCCACCTCGTGGATGATATCATCGACCTCGGGCCACTATTCCTACACAACATGATGTCGTTTGAAAGGATGAACGACATTCTCAAAGGATTCGTTCACAACAGGAACCGCCCAGATGGAAGCATAGCCAAGGGCTTCCTGACGTAATAGTCCATATCGTTCTGCCAGAATTATCTACAAAATGAGGACCACGGCGGCCCAGTTGGTCTGCCTATCAGGAGGCACCTCGGGAGGCTCGATGGATGTGGTCACCACGAGGGCCACGCCCCAATGAATATCATCTTCACTGGTCGACAGACAGACTATGACAGGGCACATCGAGTCGCGCTACAACATATAGAGTTGGTCGAACCATGGGTGCTAGAGCACAAAAGCTTAACTGAGAAGATGTTTAGGGACACGGGCCGATGATAGACTAAGGGAGACGTGACTAGAGAGCACAACTCCAGATTCACGCATTGGTTCAAGAAAGAGCTACTCCAGCTTTATCATGGTAAGATGTCTTCTATGGATGAGGAAAAACTCATATTCACCTTGTCCCAGGGCCCCGAAATGAACGTGAGGACCTATCAGGCGTACGACAACGACGGTTACATTCTACACCGAGGAAACGGACAAAAACAGCGAATATCAGAACTCAGGAGTCAGCGAATGAGGAATCCACTGTCAAGGAGAGATTCTTCGGTAGGATCGAGGAGATCTGGGAACTCGACTACTGTGGAGACAAGATGCCGATTTCCGGGTCAGATGGGCCAAGAGCCTCGAAAAAGAAGGCCGGTATTTCACCATGATTGTTATACCCGAATCCAAATCATTGAATGCATCTAGCATGAACGTCCAGGCTAAAAATGAGCCATGGGTACTGGCTTGCTAGGTGGATCAATGCTTCTACATTACCGACTCGACTCTGTAAGGCCTAGCCATGTTGTTGTCAGGACAGGAAAAGGAGCATCATTGGAATAGAGGGAGCGGCCACCGAACAAGACTTTGACAAGTACGGTGATCCGAAGATAGAAGAGGAATTCGATAAGTACGTCGATAGACCTAGTGCTGCATCAGGAAGAAGGAAGACCACCTTACCCGCTAAAGGATGTCCGTACACGAGAATAAATCCCCATGTTCTCGGGCTAAATTATTCAACCGCGACGAAGAAGGGCAAGAAGATTGACGTGACGAGACGACGCTAGCTCGTGCAGGATAGACATCACAAAAGTGACTTTTTGTATGTGATGTGTGTACACGTGCATCAAGTCGACAAAACTATATACATGATGCATATAGTTTTTTGGAATAATAATCATATATACATGATTCGTGGATTTTTGGAATAATTTTTTTGTCTACTTGCAATTGTATACATGTGTTTTTGCTTTTATATTTATCAATGTTATTGTTCATATTTTAAAAATACTAGAAAATTATTTTCTAATGAGTAAATATTACAAGGCCAAATATTAATTTCAAACTTTGTTAAATATATTTTAAAATTAAAGAAAAAGGGGGTGCCAAGATTCGTCGATAGACCTAGTGCTGCATCAGGAAGAAGGAAGACCACCTTACCCGCTAAAGGATGTCCGTACACGAGAAGAAATCCCCATGTTCTCGGGCTAAATTATTCAACCGCGACGAAAAAAGGCAAGAAAATTAACGTGACGAGACGACGCTAGCTCGTGCAGAATCGACATCACAAAAGTGACTTTTTTGTATGTGATGTGTGTACACGTGCATCAAGTCGGCAAAACTATATACATGATACATATAGTTTTTTGGAATAATAATCATATATATATGATTCGTGGATTTTTGGAATAATTTTTTTGTCTACTTGCAATTGTATATATGTGTTTTTGCTTTTATATTTGTCAATGTTGAATTGTTCATATTTTAAAAATACTAGACAATTATTTTCTAATGAGTAAATATTACAAGGCCAAATATTAATTTCAAACTTTGTTAAATATATTTTAAAATTAAAGAAAAAAGGGGTGCCAAGATTTGAACCCAGCACCTAGGGGTTCTAACAAACCAACCGCACTTAAGTAACCAGTAAGACTTATTAGTGTTGTTATCAACCCCTGAACTCAGCGGCACATCTCTATTCGGTGCGACATAGATATTATCCGTGGCGTACCGAATAGAGATGCACCGCTGAGTTTGGGCAATAAGCCGAAAAATAACGTGTGTGCCCCTCTCTCTGCTTCCTCTCTCTCGTTCGTTCCCTTGCTTCCTCTATCTCTCCCAAGACGACACCACCGACGCCACCGGAGAAGATGACACAACCGGCACCACCGGAGAAGATGACACAACCGGCACCACCGGAGAAGACGAAGAAGACCCGCGTGGAGAAGATGCCGGCTCCCCTCTGCTTCCTCTCGTTCCTCGCTAGCGGAGAAGATGCGCGTGCCCCTCTACTTCCTCGCCGGCGCCAGCGGAGAAGACGGCCACGACCTGCGCGCCGCCATGACCTGCCTCCGTCCGCCACCACCTCCCTCCGTCCACCACCTCTCTAGGTATGAGCCTCCCTCTCCCTTCCCCTCCCCTCCCCTCTCTTTCTAGGGTTAGGGCCGGGTTCCAGGCTAGGGTTAGGGTTCCTAGGCTAGGGTTAGTACTACTCACTGTGAACTACTCCTAGGTGCTGCTCCTTGTTCCTCTGATTAAGAAATTACTCTTGCTGCAATGTACTTCATCCCTAGGTCATGATGCTGCAGCTAAAGTTATTTCGATGTTCCTTGCATCTTGGTTTATGTTGGTGTCTGTTAGTGTTGTGGCTGGGTTAAGTTTCAACTAGACCAGTCTGCATCACTTTGTTTACCAAAAAGAATGTCTATTAAATCTGAGTATGTACTTATTTAGGGGTTTTCTTCGTGCACAACCTTCTTGAGACTTCCCTCAAGGTGTAATAAGGTCAACATTTCATATTATGGAGGGTGATAATTATTTTGTATGAACATAGAAATAAGTAAAGAGCTGTAAAAACATAATTACGGAAATAAAAAATAAAGAATGAGCCATTTCCAAATTATTTCTAGCTAACTAATTCAAGCCCGGTAGATGCTTTGGCCATGTTTACTGACTCTGTATTTTAACAGTAAAAGTTAAAACGTTTCTAGGACTAAAGTGGAACAGTAATGGAGTGAATTAACACAATATTCATTTGTGCTTCCTTTTCTATATATAATTGGACTACATAATCCTGAGAGATCTAAGAACACTTGCCTAGTGTTATTATGTCAGTCTACATACACAGTCTAGTGTAATTCATAGTTCGTCAGGTCCAAACCTGACAAGTTAGTACTACTTCTCTAATTCAATATGTGGTTTCTCAAGTGTCATTTCTACCTTCCTATTTTTATTGATCAGATTCCAATTGCGTTTAGGACAGTAAGAGCAACTGTTTTGTTTCTTTCCCTATTAGTCAAATCAGCTATCCCATAAATGCTACTACCAAATAATTAATATAGATTTTGAAGTGCTAGGTTCTAATTTCTAAAACAAATATGTGCTAAGTTCTTGTTTCTAGATGTTTGAATTTTGGGTAAGAAAACATTTGTGGTGTACTTGATGGGAGAATGTTTAAGCAAAAAAAATTATACTACAAACTGTAGTTTTCACTTGGGTATGATTGTACAATATTTTGTTTTTGCAATTTTTTATTTAACTATCTTATAATCTAGGACTTCTGTGTTCCTGAAGTTATAGAATATTTATACTTCTATGTCAATATATCGAGCAACATTATTTAGTGTTCAAAGTTATCTTTTGAGTGTTGGTGCCTCCGAGAGGCTGGCAGGGTGTTCCAAATTTAAAAAATGTAGAAAATAAATATTGTTTATGGAAGAGTGAAAAAAGCCCTAGTTTTTGTTTATGATGTAGTATATCTGTACCACCACAGCTTGTCCCTATATGCATGTGAAAGTGAAATCTGGCAGATCTCTGTACCACCATAGCTTGTCCCTATATGCATGAGGATTTTAGTGTTTTTGCTGTGATCTAGGACATACATGTTCTTAGTCATGTAAGTATGGGCTATCCAGTGTGGTTTAGTGATAAACTGATGATATGTGAGCCAACAGAAGATTTTATTAGTAGGATGTCTTTTTTAGTCATAACTTGTTTGTTCCAGCTAAACATTGAGTGAACGGATTAGCATGATTTTTAATTGCAACAATGTTCAGCTTTTGCACATCTTTTCTATGTTCTCAACCCAGATTCCTAATCATTTCATGGTCTTGAATTAGTCTCTATTACAACAGTGTGATGAAAATCATAGCCCAGTCTTGAAAAACATTAGTTGTTTGTTTGTTGCATTCTAGAGGTATGAGTTGACTGAATTTTTTGGGGCTGGTTGGAAGCTTGGGAATAGGAGCTTTGGCAGTAAAAAATATGTTTCCTCTGCACATACATTGAGCTACAATGCTTAACCTGTACTACTCCCTGAACTTGGATTTGCTCATCTTTCCAAGTACTACTTCATTTTTTGCTGCTACTATACCAATTCTAGGAATACTATTTTTTTATTATAGTTGTCCTAGCTAAAGTGTTGTCGGTTTATTATTGATTGATGGCTAACAGTAGAGCAGATGGATGCCATGCTTTGGCTGTGTCATGTGCTTCTTTGCTTCTTTATTGTGTCATATGCACAGAGATATAAGTGTTGTGAATAGTGTAGGGTGGTGGTGGACATTCTGTGAATGAAATGGTGATGTGAATAGTATTATGAACAGTGCGATGGGATTATAATGAAATGGTGTTTTGTATATGCATGCTTTTGTGAATCAGTTTTGGTGGTGGACAGTTTTTTGTCAATTGTTGCAGGGATTCCAAACTGAGTGCCTGTTACTCCCGAAAATGTTGATTTGTTTATGTTTCAGTGAGAAATGGGCACTCCTAGGTAGCCTTTTTTAGGGTAGGTGCTGTCGAATTTTCCGATTGATTTGTCTTGTACTAATTAGTTGCATATTCTTGTTTAGTGCAAAGATGTCGACCGAACAAGTAAACGACGGGGCTGACCCTTCGAAGCAAATGACTATCGCAGAAGAAGCCCGGGAGGCCAACATGCCATTTTGGCAGTTTTCCTAGAGGGTGGAGGAGCAGGAAATAGCTGCCATGGCCGCCGACGAAGAAGACATGGAGGGTGACAACGATGCTGGAACGAGTGATGGCCACAAGGATGACACCACCGATGCCGGCGGCGAACACACCGATGGCGCCGAGGATGACACCACAGATGCCGGCGGACAGACGGATGGTGGTGCCGCCCCGGCAGCTAAGAAGAAGGCCGTGAGGAAGAATCGGGACCCGCCGATGCTCAGCACGGAGCGCGATGAGTTCACCGAAGTGATAGAGAGCGGTGCACCCGTGGCGCCTGCAGCCCTTGCCATTAGGTACGAGATACAACTTGGGTGCATTGTACGGGAGACCTTGACGGTCAACACGAGGAACCTCCGAGATCCTGGCAATGCGCATTTCGTCCAGCTCCTCATGTAGAAGCTTCATAGACGCTACAAGTTCCCCCATGATTATGACAACCTTGAGTTCAAGAAGAATGCGGTGAACGAGGCGGCCCTCACGAAGATGAGCACCCTCTTGAGCAACTGGAGAACCCGGGTGAAGCAGCGGATAGACAAAAATGAAAGCTGGGAGGAGATAAAGAAGCACGAGCCACTGCTCGAACACGAAGAATATCTCCTCTTCAAGGAGGAGTTGGAGACCGATAACACAAAAGCTTGGACGATGTGGGGGAAGAAACTGCATTACCAGAACATAGGTAACGACGGTCCTGGGAGCGACAGTTACAAAGGAATAAAGCATATTTGGGACAAGGAGGACACCGAGCTTAGGTGTCTTGGTAAACCAAACATGTTTGACAAATTCGAGGACGAGCAGGTGAGGAACTTTGTGTGGGCCCGCTACTTCATGTGCCCCATAACAAAGGAATTCAAAACCACAAATCCGGATGTGCTGAATTTTGAGGAACACTTGGTAAGCAACTAACCACGTGGATCTCAAGTCGATTGGCGATCAATAATGAAGCCAATATTAAAAATGGGTTCACCTTCCTTTTGCAGGCAGATGAAATAGCGACTAAGGTAGGTTCCCCCACCACGGGGATGTCGGAGCCGTGGGACACTCCTTTCAATAGGGCGGTGAACATTGTCAAGAAGAGGCCCAAGAACATGAAGATGACATCCGGTGGACGTGTTCCCGACTATGGGCTGACCAGGAAATTTGGTGTCCACTTCAAAGAGGACTCAAAGAACAGAAAGGAGAGAAAGGCTAAGGTGGAGGCTGAGCAGAGACGGGAGATCACAGATCTCAAGGCCCAAGTGGCCCAGTTGCCAGTGCAAATGGAGGAAAAGTTGGAAGCAAGGTTACGCCAGATCATTCCTCCTTAGCTGTGGGAGGGTCTAGCCCAGTGGAATGCTGCTGGTGGAGTTGGGCTGATACCCGTGCCCAGCGTGTCCGGCAGTAACTCGGCCCAACACGTGTCACCGAACTTGGTGACCCCGCCCTGCAACACCTCGGTGCAGCGGGTCGCATTGGTGAGCCCGCCGGCGCCCAACACTAACGAGCAGCCGGTGTTGCTTCATGATGCACCCGAGCAGGATGTGATGCAACCCCGTGTGTCCACATTAGCCGAGCTTGACGCCCTCACCAAGGTAACTAATTATGCTTCATCGTAGGCCCGACTTCATACACCATTGTTGGTCTTTGATCGACTTCCATCTAATCATGATCCCCAACATGTTTTCCCGCTGGACGCTAATTGCACATTACTTAAGTATGTCGACGGTGTGCTGAAGGATGTAGCCAAGGGTAGTATCATTCAACCGAAGATGCTCATGATGCACAACAAGCCGATCCCTACTGGCATGTTCACCTTGGTAAGGATGTTGAAGGATTGCGACGGCATTGACCCCCCAAACCAACCTGAAGGAGTCGATAAGCATAAGACCCTTGGAGGTTGCTACGGATGGCCCTTGCTATGACCCAAGTCGTAGATACGCCTTGCTATGGCCAAGGAAGGGCCGCATGCCGCTGCCCCAACTAATAAGACACGGCCACCGGTGTTCGTCCCCACCACCAAGAGGCATCAGCAGTTAATACCACACATGTCGTCGCCACAGCCCGAGGACGTGCATCAGGATGCACCTCACGTCGCCAATGATGAGGATGACGTCAACGGCTACCTCAACACCATGGGAACCGACGGATTCTACATGCCTCCTATTGGAGATCCAGTCTCCCGCGGTCAACAACCTAGTCGTACCATGTCATGCACACAACATCTGCACTTCAACGGCGTTTATGATCAAGAGACGCCTCCGGGTGACGCCGTTGGTCCACAACCCAACCCGACGGTGATCATCAGCCCCACTAGACTCCACAAGGTGGTTGAGGAGCAGTTAAGACGATCCACTAATCCTGTCGAGGCGGCCGAGACACCGAAGAAGGGCCGGAAGCATAGCCGGAGCAAGAAGGCTTCGAGCCAACTGCTTCCGAAGAAGATACTCTGGGCTTGGGACAGCGTGCGACAAGATCCCCGTGATTTCACGGTGCACATAGCGGGTCAGCCGATTCTGACTAAGGATATGCTTGATGTCGTGGGTGGACCCTTAGTGAATATGGATTACTCAATTCTGCATCTCGAGACCACCCTTTTTAAAGATAAGAAGCCCGGGTACCCGGTCTTCACATGCAAGGTGCCATCGGGCCATGGATTTGTTGACCAAGCACCCATGGACATATTCTTCGTGCGGTACGAGGACATCTACAATATCTTGCACTCGAAGCGGCTGGACTATAACTTGGTCCATCTATACTCGCTCAATATAGCATTGAAGGCCAAGAGGGAGAAAACCTGGGGCATCATGATAGTTGACCCCTACTTCATTCGTGAGGTTTTCTTGGCGAACAATGGGGATTGGGCAATGGTGGCAGAGTAACTAGGGAATATATTCCATGAGAACCAGACCATTGATTCCATTCTTCTTCCATGCTTTCCCGAGTAATTAAACACACATTAGGTCGATGTCGTAACAAATTCTTTCTTAGATTTTCGTTGTCCTCTTCTAACAATAATTAGTTATGTTTCAACTGTGTTGAGCAGAGGCATATACTGCACACTCATCTTCATTTGTCCGAGGTTGTCGCAAGAAACGTACTTCGACTCATCGAGTGACACAAATCCAAAGGACTACGGCAGATTCAAGAGAGTTCTAGATGATGCTCTACAAGTCTACATCGAAAAGAGAGGCAAATTCTCCAAGGGGCAAGAACCAAGGATGGCAAACATGTGTTCATGCACCACATGAAGTTCCCCTGTGCCAAGAAGCCAACCCACAGTGTGAAGGACATCTTCTATGTCCTCCATCACATCAAGGGGTTCATGCGGGATTCACGGGTCGAGGCGCTGCCAGCTAATCTTTGACACTAGGCCACATAGTTAGCGGTGATCGATGATGCGGGACTTATGAAGGACTTATGGTGCATCCAGACTCAGCTCTGCCAAATCATCCATGACGATGTCGAAACCAAAGAGGGGGTCATGTACGTGCCCATCATGTTGAGTGACCGTGAGATCGAAGAATGCCTCGACATGCAACGCGACACCAGGATGTTCATGACGAGAGAGGGCTTGACCCCATTCTCGGCGAGGTCTACATGATGTGTGTGTGCCTAGCTAGAAGTGTTGGCCGTGTGTGTGTCGTTTCGTAGACTTGACTATCCTCGTGATGTTTCAAAACTATCATTCGACGTGTGTGTCTAAACATTATTAACTTCCCCGGGCTAGTAAAACACTTGACGGTCGATGTTGGACTTGCTTATATGATTGTCATCCATGCTATATTTTATTTTTAGGCTTATGAATATGTGCTATATTTTGTGATCATGTAATCATGTTTGCAGTTTGCCATTCTTTTCGTTGTATAACATATACTACATGTCTTGTCTATGTATGCATTGTCTACAGAGATGGTGAAGTGGTACGTGGTATACAGGGGTCAGGTTCCAGGGGTCTACGATGAGTGGGAGGACTTCTTGGCACAAGTGAACAACTTCAACGGCAACAACTACAAAGGGTACAAGACAGTTGGTGGTAGCCAAGTGGAGGAGACACATATAGAAGAAGAACCGGATGAAGATCTTGATCATGGTCTCGGTGTTGCTCCCCAATGTCGCAGCTATCCTCTATTCGATCATAGTCTAGGGTGATAGCTCTATGTGTAATGTGATGACCGAATTTGTACTACCACTTTGTGTAGTAATCTAACACTTGAATTCATATTTGATGTATTTCAGCAGTTTGGATCACTATCATCTTAGATTTGGTGTATTGTTGTATATAACTGCCATATAAATGTTGTATAACTACCGTATAAATGAAAAAATGCACTTGAGTAGTCAGTGTCGCACCATTCTTGACATCAGTGGCGTACCATGTCACGTGCGCTACTGATAATATCAGTGGCGCATGGTAAGGTCGTGCGCCACTAACAACCCCACTATATGTGGCGTGTGGGAGCGTGCGCTACTAGTAATACCGATGGTGCACGGTTTGGACGTGTGCCACTGACTACACTTCTATCTGTGGCACACCAGGACGTGCACCACTGATAAATATTAATAGTGGCTTATTATCAATGGTGCATGGCCCGTGCGCCACTAACCTCTTTTTCAGTGCGCCACTAATAGCCCTTTTCCTACTAGTGTGGTGGATCCAAGTGGTTTATGAAAAAAACATGCAATGACACTGGTGTATCCATGTGGTTTATGAAAAGAACACACATGCAATGACTCTGGATGTGGTTTAGGAAAGGAACATGCATGGAATGACTCTGGTGGATCCATGTGGTCTAGGAAAAGAAGACACATGCAATGACTCAAGTGGATCCATGCGGTTTATGAAAAATAACACACATGCAATGACACTGGTGGATCCAAGTTGTTTATGAAAAGAACACACGTGCAAATGACTCTAGTGGATCCATGTGGTTTATGAAAAGAACAAACATGCAATGACTCTAGTTGTGGTTTATGAAAAGAACACACATGAAATGACACTGGTGGATCCATTTGGTTTATGAAAAGAACACACATGCAATGACACTGGTGGATCTACGTGGTTTATGAAAAGAACACACATGCAATGACACCGATGGATCCATGTGTTTTATGAAAAGAACACACATGTAGTGACACAGGTGGATCCAAGTGGCTTATGAAAAGAACACACATGCAAATGACTCTGGTGGATCCATGTGGTTTATGAAAAGAACAAACATGCAATGACTCTACTTGTGGTTTATGAAAATAACACACATGCAATGACTTTGGTGGATCCATGTGGTCTAGGAAAATAATACACATGCAATGACTCTAGAGGATCCACATGGTTTATGAAAAGAACACACATGCAATGACACTGGTGGATCCAAGTGGTTTATGAAAAGAACACACATGCAAATAACTCTGGTGGATCCATGTGCTTTATCAAAAGAACAAACATGCAATGACTCTAGTTGTGGTTTATTAAAAGAACACACATGCAATTACACTGGTGGATCCATTTGGTTTATGAAAAGAACACACATGCAATAACACTAGTGGATCCAAGTGGTTTATGAAAAGAACAAACATGCAATGACACTAGTGGATCCATGTGGTTTATAAAAAGAACACACATGAAATGACACTGGTGGATCCAAGTGGTTTATGAAAAGAACACACATGCAAATGATTCTGGTGGATCCATGTGGTTTATCAAAAGAACAAACATGCAATGACTCTAGTTGTGGTTTATGAAATGAACACACATGCAATGACTCTAGTGGATCCATTTGGTTTATGAAAAGAACACACATGCAATGACACTGGTGGGTGCAAGTGGTTTATGAAAAGAACACACATGCAAATGACTCTCGTGGATCCATGTGGTTTATGAAAATAACAAACATACAATGACCCTAGTGTGGTTTATGAAAATAGCACACATGCAATGACACTGGTGGATCCATTTGGTTTATGAAAAGAACACACATGCAATGACACTAGTGGATCCAAGTGGTTTATGAAAAGAACACACATGCAAATGACTCTGGTGGATCCATGTGGTTTATGAAAAGAACAAACTTGCAATGACTCGAGATGTGGTTTATGAAAAGAACACACATGCAACAACACTGGTGGATCCATTTGGTTTATGAAAAGAACACACATGCAATGACACTGGTGGATCCAAGTGGTTTATGAAAAGAACACGTGCAATGACAGTGGTGGATCCATGTGGTTTATGAAAAGAACACACATGCAATGACACTGGTGGATCCAAGTGGTTTATGAAAAGAACACACATGCAAATGACTCTGTTGGATCCATTTGGTTTATGAAAAGAAGACACATGCAATGACTCTAGTTGTGGTTTATGAAAAGAACACACATGTACTGACACTGGTGGATCCATTTGGTTTATGAAAAGAACACACATGCAATGACACTGGTGGATCCAAGTGGTTTATGAAAAGAACACACATGGAATGACACTGGTGGATCCATGTGGTTTATGAAAAGAACACACATGCAATGACTCTGGATGTGGTTTAGGAAATGATCACACATGCAATGACTCTGGTGGATCCATGTGGTCTAGGAAAAGAAGGCACATGCAATGACTCTAGTGGATCCATGTGGGTTATGAAAAGAACACACATGCAATGACACTGGTGGATCCAAGTAGTTTATGAAAAGAACACACATGCAAATGACTCTGGTGGATCCATGCGGCTTATGAAAAAGAACAAACATGCAATGACTCTAGTTGTGGTTTATGAAAAGAACACACATGCAATGACACTGGTGGATCCATGTGGTTTATGAAAAGAACATACATTCAATGACACTGGTGGATCCATGTGGTTTATGAAAAGAACAAACATGCAATGACTCTGGTGGATCCATGTGGTTTATGAAAAGAACACACATGCAATGACTCTGGTGGATCCATGTGGTTTAGGAAAAGAACACACATGCAATCACACTGGTGGTGGTCTAGGAAAAGAACACACATGCAATGACACTGGTGGATCCATGTGGTCTAGGAAAAGAAGACACATGCAATGACTCTAGTGGATCCTTGTGGTTTAGGAAAGGAACACACATGCAATGACTTTGGTGGTGGTTTAAGAAAAGAACACACATATAATGACTCTGTTGGTGGTGTAGGAAAAGAACACACATGCAATGACTCTAGTGGATCCATGTGGTTTAGGAAAGGAAGACACATGCAATGACTCTGGATGTGGTTTAGGAAAATAACACACATGCAAGGACTCTAGATGTGGTTTAGGAAAGGAGCGCACATGCAATGACTTTGGTGGATCCATGTGGTTTATGAAAGGAACACACATGCAATGACTCTGGTGGTGGTTTAGGAAAAGAACACACATCCAATGACACTGGTGGATCCATGTGGTTTAGTAAAATAACACACATGCAATGACACTAGTGGTGGTTTGGGAAAAGAACACACATACAATAACACCAGTGGTGGTTTAGGAAAAGAACACACATGCAATGACACCGGTGGATCATTGTGGTTTATTACGAAACATGCATTTTCCAATTTTTTATAGGAACACACATGCCTACTCTTTCTATTTTCTATTTGAATCCCTTACTCTATCTTGCCCTTGGTTTTTTGATACTACTTAGTTTTGCCCTCTCTCTTGGTCACAAATCTCACAAAAGCCCAAACCTGTGCTCACTCTGGCTGCTACGCCCTGATTGGCTAACATAGATGACACGCGGATCGTGCCCTCCAACCATTGATCCTCTATGATCCAACGGGCGGGATAACCCATCCCTCCTCCTCTCTTTTTTGCAGGGTCTATCCGTGCCACCTCTCTATCCATGCCACCGATACTTTACCTCCATAAACAAGTGAAAAACCATCTCAATAAATAAATAAAATAAATGATAATATTTCGAAGAAGCTCTCGTCTTCGTCTTCCGGATCATCGTCGTCTTCGTCAACGTCATGGTCCTTGCCATCACCGTCGTCGGTGTCCTCTTCTGATGACTCGTCACTGCCTCTTTTCGTATAAGCATGCTATCTCCTTATCGGAGTCCTCCTCCTCCTCTTCATAGTCCCATGGGTCCACGTCACTCTCCTCCGCTTCTGCCTCCAACTGATCTATGAACGCCTCCTCGTTGGCCGAGTCAGACTTGTCCAAATAGTTGTCTCCTCTCTTCTTCCTGGTCTTCCTCTCGTTCATCTTCTTGTCCGTACTCGCTGATGCAACACGCACCCCCGTCCTGGCTGCTGCTTTGCGCTCATCCGTCGCTGCAGGTACCCTATGCTCCTCCTGCGCGGCCGATACGAGCTTCGACGTCGTGGTGTCCTCAAGTGCCGATATCGATGGATCCTAGTGCGGTCGGATACAATGTGCTGCCTAAGTAGGTGACTCACGAGTGTGAATGATGCTGCGAAGAGCAGGGGACGCATGACGGTCAGTGGACGGCTTGGACCTGCCATTGCCACGGCAAGGGGCCATCATGCTCGAGGAAGTTGTTCGGAATGAGCAATGGCGGGTACACAGAGTTGGGTGGCGATCTGATCAAGGGGCGAGCAACGGGTTCATGCATCGTGTAAATGCATGGATTTGTCGATTATTAAAAGAATGTATTATCTCACGTACTGAACATAAATTTGATCACAACAAAAGTGGCACAGTGTATTCTAGACTCGTAAATATCTCGTGCATGCCTGTCGATGTGGAGTTCAACGTGCGTTCAATCGAGGTGGAGTTCAACGTGCCGACGTGATCATGTAGCAGTTGCACGCATCATTGCCTCATCAACACGTGACACACACACGCGGAATGTGCACGCCGATGCCCGTGATTACCACCCGACCCCACTCATTTTTTAAGGGTAAGATCGCACTCCTTTTATTATATAATGGATTTTAGGTGGCGCCAAAGACCATTGAACTGTCAATCGCAATAAAGACAAGTTCCATCGATTCCCTATCCCTGGCTTCTTTGAGAAGGTAGACCGTAGACGGTGGTCTTGTATAATAGTAGTAGTACTACTGGACCACTGCATGTACACTTTGACTCTTCTCCCACACTAATCACTATCTTCTTCCTCCCGCCGCCACCTCCCCCTGCAAGCCATGGCTCTCCTGAGGAGAGGCCGATCGACCATCCTCGCGGATAAAAAGGAGAGAGAGCTTGCCGCCAGGCAGTTCTTGCTCTACCAGCCCCTCAAGCCCCCCTCTCACTGAGGCCCAATCTCTCCCGACAATGGTGCTAAATGTTCTAACAGGCGAGGGCTCCTCCCGGTATGGTCTTCTTGTTCTACTTCTTCTCCATCTCCTTCTCCATCATGATCTTATTCTGCTTCTTCTTGTTTTTCTTCTTCTTCTTGCTCTTCCTCTTCTACGTATTACATGTCGGCCGTGGAGCAAGAATCCACCACGACGGCGGCATTGCAGGACCCGTTCGGTCCCATTCCACATCTCAGCGAGGTAGCAAATCTCCACACTGTTATTTCTCTGAGTTGTAATGTGGATTTCTTAGATCGTGTCCGCCCCGCATTGGTTTTTTTTGCGAGTTGTATTAGTTTTCATGATTATGACTAGATCTCTTGGTCTTTCCTTAATACCGTTGTTCATAAATTCAATGGGGATTTTGTGATTAGGATTAGTTTATCATGATTATGACTGGATCTCTAGGTCCATTTTTAATACTGTTGTCCATAGATTCAATGGGGATTTTGTGATTTGTATTAGTATTCACCTGGAACCTGGAGTGTAATTATAGAATTTCTATTTCAATTAACATGAACGATGCAGCGATCAAAGGCCGAGTACCGTGACAAGGTGGCCGCGATCAATGCCAAGATTGATAACCAACAAGAGCTTGCACGCTCCCTCACCCAAGCTAATGAGATCCCACTCAAACATTTATCTGTGCAGAAGGAGATCTCGCTAGATTTTGCACGTGTCATCGTGAGGCTGCAGAAAGTGCTCGGCCGTAACTTGAACATGCAAGAACATACCATCAAGATAATCAACAAGCTCATGGAGGAGAAGAAGAATCTCGAGAAAAGGTGCACCCTCCTGCAGGATGAAGTCACTGAGGCACTCAGAGAACGCGTCGAGGAAACCAAGGCTGCCATCCAAGCCTACCATGACAGGAACCGTTGCCTGGATGAAGTGAAAGAGATGAAGGAGGACATGAGCAGAGGGATCACCATACTCGAGGGTGTTCAAAAAGAGAACGAGGAGCTAAGGGCTTGTCTGGAGGTGTATCGGAGCAATTCCCAAGTCTGATTCCCGTTAGAGGGGGCACGAATATCAGTTTGTGCTCCACTCTTTTTGTAATATTTAGGGTTCAGGGAGCAATGCCCAAGTATGATTCCCATTATAGGGTGCAAGAAGAATCCTAGGGAAACTCCTTATCTATCTGGACATGTGTAGGTGTTCATGTTCATGAATGGACACCATGAGCTCTTTCCATTCTATATCTGGACATGGGTTTCTGCATTATGAGTTTGCCACTACTATTTAGTGACATAAAAACCCACAACACACTAAACTGCAGATAAACCTTATTTGTCTTTGAAATTGAAATTATGACAGTGCCACTCGATAAAATTCACTTAATTATGGAAACTAACCACCTTGTCCTGGTGAACTGAACAAATCATATTATATATTTTTTCTGCAGGGAAAGAGGTGAAAGCTCAACCAGGACCTAGCGACCTAGCTAAATAACAAGATAGCCATCCAAAGGGAGAAGCCAAATTCCCAGAAGTTGGCCTTTGACCACCTGCGCGCTGAAGTCATGATCCTTTTTGACAAGTGCCAGAACCTGAAGAAGGTAAACGCCGGTTGGGAGAAACTTCACAGGGAAGGTCGCACCTCGCCTAGTAAGCAGACTGAGATCATGAATGGGCTCATGAAGGAAAATTGTATGGTTACAGACCAACTTCTAGAATCCCTGGCGAAGCATTGGAACCTATGGCAGGCGCACGACAAAGTACTGAAGGAGCTGACCGATCTTAGGGAGGAAACGAGCAGCTCTAGGCCAGGCTCGCTTGAACCCAAGATATGTCTATTTAGTACTGAACTGCCTGTTTTATCCTCTTTAGTGGTGATTTTGTAAATGTGAACTTAACTCTATGAATGATATGTGTGTTCATCTGAAATTAATTTGCTCAAGGATTTAGTTTGGCTTAGTTAAGAAAGCGCAACTGCAAGTCTTACAGTTAACTAGTTTCGGGAATTGACACGACATAAACTATTCATCTAGAATTTCCTTTATCCTCTGTAGTCTATCCTTGTTCACCCTCGCGCGCCTTCTTCAGTTCCTTCAACATATCCACAATGCATTACTCTAGCTTCTTCTTGTCTTCCCTGAGCTAATCCCTCTCCTTTTCTGCTTTATGAATCGGCAACCTGTGACTATCCTGAAGCTTCTTTGCAGTTCCAACAACCAAGCTCCCATTGATTCTGTCACTTAGTTCTGACTGCAACTTCTCGATTTCTTGTTCCAGTTCCTTATTTCGTACCGACAGCTTGTAATTTTTTCAGCTGCATCACTAGCATCAGTAAATCTCCCCGACCTTTCCAACTCATACATCTCCCATAACTGGGCCAAACATTTCTTAAGTGCATCTTGCCACTCAAGATCCACCCACTCTACTGCTTTACACACCGGGTCAACCTAAAAAAACACACACTATCGTGTTATGAACATACACGATACATTTTTCTTCATGTCACTGTTGCACATAATGTAATCAAACCTGATTTGTATAGCCCAAAAACCTTCTCCAAGTGTTACTTCCTTCGAATGCAACATATCTCCTCAGTTTTAGCCCATGGTCACATGGTACTTCTCCATTGAGATCTAGGCCCTCCCATTCGGGGTCGTAGATCGTCCGTGGTACCTATAAGGAAACGCAAAGCTAGAATTGAACATGATTGCATGCACATATGGAGCTCAAATTGAGGGATTTACCAATGCCTAACCCTAGCCCAAGAAAACATAGAAACTCACATCGTGGAAGGAATACTCGATATTGGAGAGAAGGCTGTCACTGCTCGACTGGTCGTCCCCGTCGTTCCAGGACAGCATGGCGAATGCGACGGCATCGGCGATGGCGAGGAGAGAGAGATAGATAGAGAGACAGAGGAGAGATTTTGAGAGAGAACGAAAGAGTGGTGAAAGTGAAGTGCATCACCGCTGCAACAATGACTAAATTGGCATGTTACAATAGTTTAATGGATACCATGCCCTTTCCCTAGATTACTGTCTCCTGCCTAATAGGGTTTCTCTTCATACATTCTTATTTCAAATACTAAACTTGTACTCCCTCCATCCCAATTTCATTGCCTAAGGAAAACATACCAATATATTATATCATCTAAAGAAACAAAATCATGTCAACTACAAGGTACTTATGCATCACTTGTTTAGTCATGGTTTCACAAAACATTACATTACAATCTCTCAACAAACATAATCACATAAACAAGTATATTACATCAACTCAAGAAACAAAATCATGTCAACTACAAGGTACTTATGCATCACCTGTCCAGTCATGGTTTCACAAAACATTACATTACAATCTCTCAACAAACATGATCACAAAAACAAGTATATTGCATCATCTCAAGAAACAAAATCATGTCAACTACAGGGTATTTATGCATCACTTGTCTAATCATGGTTTCACAAAACATTACATTACAATCTCTCAACAAACATAATCACAGAACCAAGTATATCACGACATCTCAAGAAACAAAATCATGTCAACTACAATGTACTTATGCATCACTTGTCTAGTCATGGTTTCACAAAACATTACATTACAATCTCTCAACAAACATAATAATAGAAAAAAGTACAGTACATCATGTACTTATGTCTCAACAAACATAATCATGTCAACTACAATGTACTTTTGTCTTATTACAACAACGATGGTTTCAGTGAGTGACTTGTCCAAAAATCTCAACAGCTCGCACAACATTATATCGCAATCTCTCAACAAAGATAATCACAAGAAACACGATCTAAATGCAACATCAGTCTAGTTTACAAATACAGACAATGGAACCCCGCGGTCCATATGACAAGCCTAGGGTAGCAACTCTCATCAGATCTAATCAACGTTGATCACCTCATTCTTTTCAGCCACTGCAGGGGCCTCTACATCCGCTAAAACCTCCTCAACAACATTAGAAATGGTAGCCAGGAAGAACACCTTCCTGGTTCGCTTCTTTCATCGCATAATCTGCATAAGATCTTCAGTATCCAAAACCTCTATGAATAACTGCTTCTTATGATGCCACCACTAGAGTCTTGCCATCTGCTTAGGGCCAATATGATTTCCTTACTGATCTTCTCTCTCATTTCGTCAAGAGTTATGTTTTTGTAATCGACGGTGATCTCCAAGTACATGATGAAACTGGCTTATTAACTCCCTCATCAAGTTTTGCCATGTATGAATTCACCTCTAAGTGTATACTGAACTTATCTAGATCAGCATCTATTGGTACGTAGTCTCTAGGAGCCGAAGCTCTGGTAGCAAGATCTCCAGCATCTGCATACATATCATCAATCATCGCTTCAACTTTCACCTTACGATCAGCTGCACAACACTCCAAAATCATCTGAAGCTCATGGGAGTGCTCAATTTTCATATAGGTATCATTCATGTTGCGCCACACCAATTTTGTCCTCTGTCTAGAATCCCAGGGAATCCTAGCATGAAGCATATCAACCAGCTCCAAAACAGACACAATCTCTTTGCAATTCACAAGCAGGTGCACATCTTGCCCGGACACAACCCTCTCGCAACCAAAATCTAGTTTTGCAGTGTACTGGCGAACATGAACTGTGAACTCATATAGGTCCCTCATATCGAAGCTGTGCCTAATTTGATTAAAAAGGGGAACTTTTCAGTTCATTCGATTCTATCATGCCATAACTAATCTACTTGTAAGATAAGACACATATAAGAAAAATTCACCTCTCGCTCTTCTCCTGGGTTTTTTTCTTCGAGATCTGGGTGCCACATCCGCCCACCAAAGCTGAACAATCCACCGCCAGCCTTGCTTTTCTCTTCCCGCTGCTCATAGATACCTTGGGAGCAGAATCCTTGCTGACCTCCTCGCTAACCGGAGCTAAAGACCTCACCGCTGCTTCACGTTGAGCCCTAGACTCTGGCCTCGATGAACCCGAATCAGTCGGCGACGTAGCTACAACCTACGTTTTGCAAGACATGCTGGGACGCCGCCGTTGGATTCGGTGTTGGGGAGGGAGAAAAAAGGACCTCTGCCACCGGCAGATATAGGGTCGATGAAGGGAAGAAAAAGGACTACCGCCGTCACAGCCAGATTTAGTGTCAGGAGTTAGGGAAGTACAGTAATGGATTTGCCCCTACAACACATGCAGGGTGGCTAAGAAGAGAGACCGGCGAAGAAGGGGCACAACAGTAACTAGTGTAACGGAATATCCTGACTTAACGGGCGCGATTTGAAAATATTGGGCTTGGCCATCATTCACTCGAAACACCCCTCTCAGCAATTGGCACCCCAACTTTTCGAATCGTGGTGATTAAAATAAACTCGGGTACCACGATGCACTAGCGTCTCAACTTTTGGGCCGCAAAATTATATTCTCCATCTAGGGGTAGACGATCCGGGGCCCAGGGATCAGGGTTTCATAGGTAGAAGCGCCTCGAGGCATCGAAACACCTCCAAAACTTGCATGTGACCCTATCATGTGTATTAAAGTGTGGTGGGATGTTGAAATGTCCAAAACATGATTTCCAAGTGTGACCCTCTTTGCAGACATGCGCTGTCACGTAAAAACTAAGGGTCTAGAATCTAACTATTAGGAGGGAACTTCCCATTTCGGTGAAACCGGGGTAGATCTTGTCACAACATGTACCCAAACATGGTTTGAGATTGTCCTATGACCTAACCAAGCACAAATCAAGAGAAAAGTCCACCGGGCTACCCCCTGAGAAGAACATCTAGGGGGTAGACGATCCGGGGCCCAAGGATCTGGGTTTCGAAAGAAGATGCGCCTCGGGGCATCGGAACACCTCAAAAACTTGCATGTGACCCTAGCATGTGTATCACGGATCTGAAGACCCCCGGTACCCGATCTAATCAAGTTCGCCATCGACGACAAGATCAACCGCTTGGAAGCCAAGTTCTCCATCTTGACACAACAAGTTCTCCATCTTGTATCCGAACCTCGCCGTTCCCGGCACCCTGAGACCAAACCCGAACCCCCGGAACCCAAGATCTTCCGAATCCAGATGTGTGAACCCTTTTCCTGAGCCCCTATTTTACAACAACTATAAATAAAACTTATTGCATATTAATTGTTCATCTCGCATGCATATCATAATCATGCCGGATCTTCTGCCGTAGTATTAAATATTGCATCTGGTGTTTCTTTTAGTGCTTTGCTTCTTCGCGGATTAGGCCGATGAGTTGATGCGAGTATCGACAAGTTCTCCGGATATGAACCTTCGGCAGTGTTTCCCAGGAGAGCATCTCTCCCTCTTCTACCTATTTTGCATTTATAGTCTTTACTTCCTCATGTTGATCTATTGCTATCCGTATCGTGATGCTTTAGTTTCCGTGTACCAGTTATATCCTGTGCAGCCTCTATATTGCCTTGGACACCTCCTATTACCCATGTTTGGTAGATAGCTGGCCTTGCGAGTCGTAGTTGCTTGCTCAGGTGCGATCTCGTGTTGTCAAGTACCACAATTGTTGAAATGCTGGCAGATGTTTATGGTGGAGGTGATCATGACTTTAAATACAACTATTAAAATGCTAGCTATAACTAATGCAGAGGCATCGGTGGGCAATAGATGTTATTTGGTTCTTCCACGCTCACTTGTGTCCCGTAGGACCCTGAGTACTTGATACTTGTTCCTTGATTTTTTGCACTATCCACATTCGGGAGGCCTTATGGACCCCCCCATGAGCCAGAGCTTGATTCATTTCTATTTCTTGGGGCCACAAAGTAGTTTGGGGCTTTATTACTATCCTGTACTTATGCCATGCTTTACTGCTTTATTTACGATTGCGCGTGGAGCACCTGTACTGTTTAGGATCGTGACACGTTTTTGCTGTATCGACAAGCCCAGTCACACTTTCGGGTTCCCAGTCGTTTACAGCCGTCCACACAAACCCTGGGTCCATTCCGGAGCCGGCCAACTTCGTTGCGGGTAGCTTAGTGGGGTGGCCCCCTGAAATATTTTATGAATCCTGTGATCACTTTGTCGTGAAAGCCTCGTTGGGTTTTGAGTTGGTTTTTCCGAGGTTGATCGAGTGTGTGTTGCTATTTGTGCACCCCTGCAGGGTAAAACTTTCTGAAAGCCGTGTCCGCGGTTATGGACGACTTGGAGCACAATATCTCGATCATAGACAAGCGTAACTAAAGTAGTGCTATAAATTTGACTTAATATATATGACTAGTAATCAACTTCACTATAACGGAATTGATATTAAAAATGCCAACCACTGCTGGATCTGGGATGTTTGTTATATCTGCCTAGTAAGTATTGCAACTCCAATGGAATGTGATAAAAGTGCCAACCACTGCTAGGTTTTGGGATTCCTCAGGACAATTATATCTGACTAGTAAATGTTCCAACTACAACGGAATGGTGATTAAAACTGCCCACTACTTATGCTATCAGGATGGCTCCTGCTATCTATATCTGATTAGTAATTGCTGCAACTATAACGGAATGAGTAAAATTGCCAACTGTGTGAGTTCCTTGGTCTGACTTCCTCGTTTGGTCTCGAGGGGGAAATACCAGGACGGGTTTGTTTGGTGTTAGCTTCAGGTTGGATCCGAATAGGTCTTTCTTATCCCTCTCTGATAACCGTCAGTTGTATCGAGTCTCTATAGGTTGTTTAGTGCCGCTGCGCTGCCGCTTCATCCCACCATACCTATGTAGGCGAGAGCCGCCGAATTCTAGCCTCGCTGTGTACTGGCCTCAGTACTGACGCTCCTCTTTCTCCTTTGCCCTTTGTTGGCACCCCTTTTGTTTTAGCAGGTTTAAGTTCGACGTCGTTAGCAGGGTTACCCTTCCGGCTTGGCCTGGACAGGGTTATGGACGCCATTGGTTATTCCTCAGGGCTCTTAGCCCCATTTGCATCTTGTCCGTAGTCGGACGCCCTATCGATTTCAAGGTGATTTGGATCTTTGTATTGTATATTTGTATTGTTGACTCGTGGAGTCGTGTGGTATATATCTCTGTTTTGTGGGTCCCATCGAGGACTGTTTTGTAATGGTATTACTTCGTTTTCCACCCGCACGAAAGTGCCTAGTGGGTGTCCTTGAATCGTTTCTATGCGGGTTTGGCGTAAAGGGATAAAACTTGCATAGGGCCTATTCGAGGGTGTTACAGAGTGGTATCAGCGCTCAGCAGTTGCGATACCCCACAAGTCCAGCCTGTAGGATAACCTAGCTAACGGCCGAAGTAGAGTGTCAAAACTATTTTGCAAAATCGGTTGGATAGATCTGATTAGGTCTGATTTTACTCCTTACCCCTCTGCTATTCTCCTCTTACCTCTACGTGTTTTGATTCTACTCTCTTATCTTTCTTCGAGTCCAGGATTCTCGTGGTTGGGTTTTCCATCGTACCTTTAGGGTTTCGCTCCCTCCTTTGGTAACGGTGCTTCTACATCCGGTCTTCGTGCTATCTGAGGAATCCTTCAACTGTTGGACTTCTCTCTGTTCCTTGTTTGTGCCTTCCGGTGTTTTCTGACGTGATGACATCATCTATGCCAGATCCGATGCAGAGTCTGCATCCCTCCTTGTTCCTGAACCTCGCTTGTCGAGATCTTCAGTCTGAATTCCGAGAGTTGGTTGCATAATTCTCCTAGTCATGTGCAAAGTAATGCTTTGAGTGCGGGATGGAGTAGCTACCATACCACTACTCTTATCATTCGCTTTGTACATTGAATCGGTGGATCCAGCAATTTTACTCCGTCCACGGAAGTTAGAGGTGGCTTTATTTGTTGATACCTCTACCTTCGCCCTTTGTCCCCGAAGTGTTCTCTCGGCCATCACTGACAACGACCTCTTGTTAGTGGTGTCGCGAGCATCTACACGAAGCAAGAAGATTCAGGTCGCCGACCTTCCTCCCGGTACCATGAGGCGGATCTCGAGGGCGAGATCCTTTGTTAGTGGTGTCGAATTGTGGCGCCCCGCAAAAACCACTACTAGAAAATCGCGTTGTTTTTGTGCATTGCATCGTCATGACCGCATGCTCATGTCATCATGCCACATTGCATTTGAGCATCGTCATGTCATCATGCATTTGTTTGTCTAAAACTAATTTTCTAAAAGCCTAGTTTGTTTTCTAAATATTCCCCGTCTTAATTTCAAATCAAAACTCCAGTCTTTTTCGGGTCTTTTATTTGTCTAAAAACTATTTACAAAAGTCTATTTTAAATTAAAATAAAAGTTTATATTATTTTTGGGAGGCAGCCAGCCAGGCCCGAAAGCCCGGCCAGCCACCTCCAAACCCTAGTCTAAAAATATCTCGTTCTAATCCTAATTTTACCCAATCCTATCCTACCCAGCCTCCCTCCACCTCACCCTGACCAATCTCCTCCCTCCACCTCACACATCCACCTCACCCCGTCCAATAGCAGCGTGCCACCTCACCAGCCCCTCCCTTTTCCCCTCCACCTCACCCAGCCACCCCCATCGCCACCTCATCTCCCGCTCACACCCGCCCACTTCCTAGCCACCAACCGTGCGCGCGCCAGCCGCCTCCTGCACGCAAACCCCCACACCGGTCCCACCTTCCCATCTCCTGACAACGCCCCGGCCCGCTATTCCATGCCCCGGTCCCACCCAAGGCGTGTCGCACGCGCCCCGCGCCTCTTTCTCTCTTCCCTCTCCTCTCTCTACCCTAGCTCCGGCCCTCTGCCTCACCGCCGCCCGCCGCTTCCACCTCGCCGGCATCCACGCCGCCGTTGCCCGCCCTCTTCCCGGAGCTCCGCCCTGCCTCCGACCGTCCTCCGCCACCGAGCCCGTCGCCGCCGGACCTCTCCCTCATCTGCTCGCCTCCCCCTCGTTCTTGAGTCGCATCCGGCCAGCGTCCCGCCACCGTCGAAGCACCGCTACCATGCGCAGGCCCCACTCTATTCCGTCTCCGCGCCGCTCGCCCCTGAGCTCTCCTCGCCCGTCGCCTCCCCAGGCTCGTCCCTGCGCCGGCCTCGCACCTCCGGCCTTCGCCCCTGCTTCGACCCGGACCGCGCCGCCTCCTGCTGTGCGAGCCCAGTGTCGGGCCGCCCTTCCGCCTCCGAGCCACGCGTGCGTGTCGCCGCCCTGCGACCCTCCTCGCCTCTGCACCGTCGCGGCCTCCGCTCTGCCTCGCCTTCCGCGTCGGAGGCTCGGGCCCGTCTCCTCCGCCTAGCCCCTCCGCCTAGGTCAGCCCCGCCACCAACGGACCAGGTCGCCAAGGACCTGCTCATCCTCGTCCTTCCCGCGTCGGTCGCCCAGCGCGAGCCTCCGTCTTCCTGAGTGCCCCGTCGTGGAGCTCCTCCGCGCATGAAGCTCCTCCACCTCTCCCCGTACCGCATGAGGCTGCCGCCAGCCGCTGCCACCTCGTGTTGTCGCCGTGCCGTTCTCCTCTGCATCTTGTAACCGCACGTGCCTCCCTGTCTGGAGTTCGATGTACTGCATGTATGTGTGCTCCTAACGCCTGGGTCGTGCTCGCCTCCTGCCTGGACTCCTTGTGCTTGGGCCAACACCGTTTTAGCAATCTTCTAGTGGCTCGTATACCTTGTTTAGCCAAGTTTAACCGACGCCAAGAGCTGCCACGACATCGACACGACAAGTCAAGATCGTCTAACATGACAACTCAAGACCGAGTTCTTCACGGAACGCCATGTTCTCCTCCCGGACGCCAAGGTCGCCTACACGGAACATCAAGATCTTCTGGCGCCGAGACCCAAGACCGCCACCGCCACCCGAGGACTACGACAAGATCGTCCCAACCCGCCAAGTTTGCCTACCCGGACACCGTGCGACAAGATCTTCTTCACGGATCCAAAGACCCCCGGTACCCGATCTACTCAAGTTCGCCATCGACGACAAGATCAACCGCTTGGAACCCAAGTTCTCCATCTTGACACGACAAGTTCTCCATCTTGTATCCGAACCTCGTCGTTCCCGGCACCCTGAGACCGAACCCGAACCCCCGGAACCCAAGATCTTCCGAATCCAGATGTGTGAACCCTTTTACCGAGCCCCTATTTTACAACAGCTATAAATAAAACTTGTTGCATATTAATTGTTCATCTCGCATGCATATCATAATCATGCCGGATCTTCTGCCGTAGTATTAAATATTGCATCCGGTGTTTCTTTTAGTGCTTTGCTTCTTCGCGGATTAGGCCGATGAGTTGATGCGAGTATCGACAGGTTCTCCGGATATGAACCTTCGGCAGTGTTTCCTAGGCGAGCATCTCTCCCCCTTCTACCTATTTTGCATTTATAGTCTTTACTTCCTCTTGTTGATCTATTGCTATCCGTATCATGATGCTTTAGTTTTCGTGTACCAGTTATATCCCGTGCAGCCTCTAAGCCTTGGAGACCTCCTATTACTCGTGTTTGGTAGATAGCTGGCCTTGCGAGTCGTAGTTGCTTGCTCAGGTGCGATCTCGTGTTGTCAAGTACCACAGTTGTTGAAATGCTGGCAGATGTTTATGGTGGAGGTGATCATGAATTTAAATACAACTATTAAAATGCTAGCTATAACTAATGCAGAGGCATCGGTGGGCAATAGATGTTATTTGGTTCTTCCACGCTCACTTGTGTCCCGTAGGACCCCGAGTACTTGATACCTGTTCCTTGATTTTTTGCACTATCCATATCCGGGAGGCCTTATGGACCCTCCTGAGCCAGAGCTTGATTCATTTCTATTTCTTGAGGCCACAAAGTAGTTTGGGGCTTTATTACTATCCTGTACTTATGCCATGCTTTACTGCTTTATTTACGATTGTGCGTGGAGCACCTGTACTATTTAGGATCGTGACACGTTTTCGCTGTATCGACAAGCCCAGTCACACTTTCGGGTTCCCAGTCATTTACAGCCGTCCACACAAACCCTGGGCCCATTCCGGAGCCGGCCAACTTCGTTGCGGGTAGCTTAGTGGGGTGGCCCCCTAAAATATTTTATGAATCCTGTGATCGCTTTGTCGTGAAAGCCTCGTTGGGTTTTGAGTTGGTTTTTCCGAGGTTGATCGAGTGTGTGTTGCTATTTGTGCACCCCTGCAGGGTAAAACTTTCTGAAAGCCGTGTCCACGGTTATGGATGACTTGGAGCACAGTATCTCGATCATAGATAAGCATAACTAAAGTAGTGTTATAAATTTGACTTAATATATATGACTAGTAATCAGCTTCACTATAATGGAATGGATATTAAAAATGCCAACCACTGCTGGATCTGGGATGTTTGTTATATCTGCCTAGTAAGTATTGCAACTCCAATGGAATGTGATAAAAGTGCCAACCACTGCTAGGTTTTGGGATTCCTCAGGACAATTATATCTGACTAGTAAATGTTCCAACTACAACGGAATGGTGATTAAAACTGCCCACTACTTATGCTATCAGGATGACTCCTGCTATCTATATCTGATTAGTAATTGCTGCAACTATAACGGAATGAGTAAAATTGCCAACTGTGTGAGTTCCTTGGTCCGACTTCCTCGTTTGGTCTCGAGGGGGAAATACCAGGACAGGTTTGTTTGGTGTTAGCTTCAGGTTGGATCCGAATAGGTCTTTCTTATCCCTCTCTGATAACCGTCAGTTGTATCGAGTCTCTATAGGTTGTTTAGTGCCACTGCGCTGCTGCTTCATCCCACCATACCTATGTAGGCGAGAGCCGCCGAATTCTAGCCTCGCCGTGTACTGGCCTCAGTACTGACGCTCCTCTTTCTCCTTTTCCCTTTGTCGGCACCCCTTTTGTTTTAGCAGGTTTAAGTTCGACGTCGTTAGCAGGGTTACTCTTCCGGCTTGGCCTGGGCAGGGTTATGGACGCCATTGGTTATTCCTCACGGCTCTTAGCCCCATTTGCATCTTGTCCGTAGTCGGACGCCCTATCAATTTCAAGGTGATTTGGATCTTTGTATTGTATATCTGTATTCTTGACTCGTGGAGTCGTGTGATATATATCTCTGTTTTGTGGGTCCCATCGAGGAATGTTTTGTAATGGTATTACTTTGTTTTCCACCCGCATGAAAGTGCCTGGTGGGCGACCTTGAATCGTTTTTATGCGGGTTTGGCGGAAAGGGCTAAAACTTGCATAGGGCCGATTCGAGGTTGTCACACCCAGGGTTCAGGGTTTCGATTAGGGTTTGATGATAGTTTCAAATGACCATAACTAAATAGAAAAATGCGAGACCTTCGCGTGGTCTCATATTATGTGACATAGTTGGGAGGAAAAATATTAAACTTGGTATATTGATTATGTCTCAAAAAATCTTCACAAAATGGCCTATCTCATTCGAGGTTTCCTGGCTTTTGGTTCAAATGACTAATGTTATAGCCAGAATCACGACATAGTTTGTGATAATGTGCCCATATTGTGCATGCATGTGCATCATGGGATGGCAGAAAATGTTGCAGGAGGAAGTTTTCCTTTTCGTCGCACGGAAAAGCCATTTTCTATTTCCGGGGCACAAAAATCAGGGCGTTTTGTGAAGAAACACCAAACGGTGAATATAAAAATTCTACCACCCATTTTTCAAAAATACTAGACCATCTTACATGGACAATGTCCAAACCGGGTATTCGTAAACCTTTCCGTCCACCCTTCGTGAAAAAGACAAATTTCTGCCGAATCGGTAGGAAATGGGTCATATAAGAATTGCAGGTACATGATCTGATGCTCATGATTTTTTGCAAAAATAATTTTTAGGTTTACAATATGATGTTTCTTGATAGATCCAATACAAGTTTACCCAGACTCAGCCCCGAGCTAAGAATCTTCATGCCCGCCGTTCGATTAGGGTTTGACGATAGTTTCAAATGACCATAACTAAATAAAAAAATAAAAAAATGCGAGACGTTCGTGTGGCGTCATATTATATGACATAGTTGGGAGGAAAATATCAAACTTGGTATATTGATTATGTCTAAAAAAACCTTCACAAAATGGCTTATCTCATTCGAGGTTTCCTGGTTTTCGGTTTAAATGACCAATGTTATGGCCAGAATCACGACATAGTTTATGATACTGTGCCCATATTATGCATGCATGTGCATCGTGGGATGACGAACAATATTGCAGGAGGAAGTTTTCCTTTTTATCGCACGGAAAAACTATTTTCTATTTTCGAAGCGCAAAAATCGAGGCCAAACGGTGAATACAAAAAATGCTACCACCCATTTTTTTAAAATAGACCACCTTACATGGATAATGTCCCAACCGGGTATTCGTAAACCTTTCCGTCCACCCCTCGTGAAAAAGATAAATTTCTGCCGAATCGGCAGGAAATGGGTCAGATATGAACTACTGATACATGCTCTGATGCTCATGATTTTTTGTAAAAATCATTTAGGTTCACAATATGATGTTTCTTCAAAGATCCAATGCAAGTTTAGCCCGATTCAGCTCCGAGCTAAGAATCTTCATGCCCGCCATTTTGACCATAATTTGAAAGAGGTATAAGAAATTCAAAAACGACGAATGCGGGGCACACAACGAGAACCATTTCATCACAAGACGGTCATGCAGGTGGGACGATGACAGACCATAACGATCTATTCATATGTGTGCTCATGATACTATGAAATAGCAGCACCAACACATATATAATATAAGCTTGCTAGTTAATTGTAGGAAAAAATAAAAAAACTTGCTTTGCCGTGTATGGTGCCTAAAGCACACGACAAAGGCATATCTTTGCCGTGTGTCTGACTGAAGGGGAACACGACAAAGGAGCCCCGTCAGCCACCGTTAGTTTGACACGGCGTGCCTCACCCGTGGGGCTGTGGGCCCCACCTCTTTGCCGTTGGGATAGGTTTGCCGGGTGCCACGTTTTGTCTTTGCCGTGTATTATTTTTTTGTCGTGTTCTTTTCTTTACCCTGTTCTTTTTATCGTCTCTACGTTTCTTTGCCGTGTGCTCGTCTGTTGCTACACGGTAAAGACATTCTTTGCCGTGTTCCTAGCCCTAAGGCACACCGCAAAGACCACTATTCACGGCAACGAGAATTTTTCCGGTAGTAGGGGATGGCGGTCCCCCTTTCTCGTGTGCAATGCACGACAGAGATTTTAGCCTTTCCCACCCTTCTTTCCCGCGCGGTGTGCAGTGCGACTTGGAGGGTAGCAAGAGGCCCTACAAGTAGTTCAATGTAAGAATTTTTGGTGTGTACAACAAGGGAGCGGACGGAAACACTCTAAATCAGTACCTCACAGGTAGGAAAGATATGAGCACCAGTCAACCATCCGGGCTATGCCTCGGTTCACAACTACTCCCTCCATTTAGAAATATAAGATGTTTTAGTTTTGTGAATCGAATATATTTAGACGTCTTTTAGTGCATATGTTCGCAGAGGTTCGGAGTGAACCTATACACAAAAAAGCGTCTAGATACATCAATTTCACAAAGGTAAAATGTCTTATATTTCTAAACGGAGGGAGTATAAATAATTTCGTATTTGTTAATTCTTGTGAGGTACGTACAGAAATATTGAAGTAATTTATTTGCGAATAACAGAAATGTCGAATTTGAATCAAATTATTATTATTTGCCCTGGAATTAAGCAGGGTGAATGCAGCTTCCTGGCCAACCATGGATCATGAAGCATGTATACAGTGTATACTCCCTCTGTTTCAAATTACTCCGCCGGTGTGCTTATGTAGGTGGACTAGTACTCCCTCATTTTTCATTAAAAAAATCCTGAATTTTTGAAAATAGATAGTATAAAATGTGTACTACGTATACCAAAATCAGGAATTTTGATAAAAATGAAAGAATCTTAAGCACTGAAAGTAGCGTCTTGTGAGTAATTTGAAACAGAGGGTTATCTAAAGCCTTGAGCCTGAGAGATTACGAGCTCCCTGAGCCATCGAGGGGCGCTCCGTTACTGTGCATGGGCCCTTGCACGGCCGTTCCGTTTTGGTTCCGTGACACTATTCTTATGGCCCTCGATGGCGTTTCTCTGGCCACACCTTGATGTGGTGACGATGGCGTTTCTCTGGGCCACACCTTGATGTGGTGACCGGTGCGCGACGACTCGTACCGACACCCCCTCGTGCGACTCCTCTCCATCTCCACTATCCCTGCGCCGCCCCCTTCTCCTCTTCGTCGCCCACCACAGCAACTCCGCCGCCGCCGGCCCCCAAACAACTCCGCCGCCGCCCCTAGCGTTTACTCTCGCGAGTTGCACCTCTGCCGGATGGACCAACCCCCTCCCCCGATTCCACGGAGCACGTACCCAAGGCCACGATTAGTTGCAGTATCCTATTCCCCGCTCCGGGGATGACTCGAGAAATCCATCTCGGGGGCGCCTCCCCCAACCCCAAGGCCAAGAACGTCGACAGCGACGCGGCGTCGGTCGTCCTCCCGCCGCCTGCCGGTGACGGCCATGGGAAGGCCGCCGTGAGGAGAAAGCTCTCCCTGGTCCCGCTCATCTTCCTCATCTTCTTCGAGGTCGCTGGTGGGCCCTACGGCGCCGAGTCGACGGCGCAGTCTGCGGGGCCCCTCTTCGCGCTTCTCGGCTTCTTGATCTTCCCCTTCCGCTGGGCCATCCCGGAGTCCCTCGTCACCCCTTGCTTCAAGGCGTGCGAGCGAAGCAACCCCCTTCCCCCGGATTTGGCTAGTGTGAAAGGACAGAGGGCCAGCTATCAGGCCGCTGCCGTCCATCTCCAGAAGGAGCTGGTTGCGTGAGCCCGACCAGTCCACTCCGATCTCGTGGTCGAGCTCGACCTGCTGCTGTTCTTCTCTGACGGTAATGACGAGGGCTTCTGATTGGCCTCACTCACGCCGGTGAGTACCCCTATCGAATCCTCCCATTTCAATTTTGCTGATGTGGTGGGTTATGTGGCGAAAACCCTAGCCTAACTTACCTCTCGGTGTTCATGCTTGGACGTGGTGGTACAGCCCCAGTTTTGGCTGCGGGCATGGGTGCTACTCTGGAGTTTGGCTGTGGGGCGACACCTTTCCTGTTGGGAGTCGCTGTTAGGGTTCACAATGTTTCAAAAAAAAAAGCTCTAAGGACTTTCGGTGATTTAACGCCGGTCCACTGCTGTGACGCTGCCTGGTGGCCCTCTATACAATTGCGTCCTCACTCCTCATCGCATCGCCCTGAAGGATGCCTATGATCGACACCCTAGCATGGTCATCGTTGGTGTCGGGCAGCGGGCCCTGCCTGTTCCCCGTGTCTGCATGTACACTCGCGGCAAGAAGGTGAGTACTTTAGAACGAGCACACCAGGAGGAGTGCCTAGGGAAAGTAAAGGAGTAGTGCTGCATGAGGAGGACGATGTCGCGGGCCACGGGACGCTATAGGCATTCTAGGTCCAAAAGCGGCTCACCATAGTGAGGTATGTTTCACAAGCTTATCTATGTGCATCTTTGCTTGTTGAAACTAATATCTGACTGATGTGTAGTAATAATATTATCAATCTTGCAATTAGCACTCGCTTTTATAATGTACGAGGTTCAATTTAGAATCACCAGACCAAGAGGGCCATAGTAATATTTAATCTATGATACGTCATCCATGTCCATATTGTTATTAATTACTTGATAGAGGCAGACCTAATGAGATGCACATTAATCGCCAAATACAACAATATGCAATTTGGCTATTGTTTATGACAAGTTATAAGTAGTATCAGAGACTCCATAGCATAAACTGAGATGAAAATATGTATTTCTGTTCCAACTTGTAGCCATGAATGTTGTGGTGGCAGAGTACAGAAGGCTATTGTCGAACTGCATCGACTAAATCCATGACAGATCTGAGATTTCAACCCCTTGATATTCTCCGTGAGTCAAAAGAATAGCTGCGTGATGAGCCTAAAAATTGCAGTACACCCTAGTGATTCTATGTATTATGAAGAACATGTGTATGCACAAGAGACAACATACCATTATCAAAATAAATTTGGTTCACGCAAGATATTATGCCATTAGTCTCTTATCTTAATCTTGCAGTTATATCTTCTTAAATATATGCCCATCAGTTAATTTTGAATGGAGAAATTTTATTTTGTGGGGTAGAAATTTGAAGAAAATAAAAATTACAGGATGAAGCAGGACTAGACATATGCCCGTGCAGCCGTGGACAGTGAATCTTGATTAGCCCTCTTCCGATCTCCGCTTCTACATGGAGTGTGTACGCTACAGTTGTGAATGCCTTATATATATAGGTCTTTAATTCCTTAATGCAGGTTATCTGATTATCTCATAATGCCAAAGCCTCATGTGCGTGAGTGGTGGGTGAGGCAAGGGATGGCCTTTCTACATATTAGATATATTTATCAATCTAAGTGGATCTGTTAACTTTGACAGAATGCACTCTCTATTTTTGTCTTACTTTTTGTTCTAATAACACTTCACGTGATTTTTTATAAGCAAGTTGGTTGAATTTACGTAACATTATTTCCTGAATTTTTGACCCTATCCCCTTCAATGGGAGGGAGCAATTAATATTTAATCTTGGTGGGTCATCTGTTTATGCACTTACTATTCTTTTATTGGAACTATATACTGCTACTTTTCTACTCGGTTTATGATCAGAAATACTGTAAATCATTGTTTAAGTAGAAGCCTGACCAATACACCCTAGGGATTCTAGGGATTATTAAGAACGACCATTATAAAAATAAATTTGGTTAAGACAAGATATGTTGCCATTAGTCTCTTAGCTTTACATTTTTAGTTGTATCATCTTAAATATATGCCCACCAGTTAATTTTGATTGGAGAAAATTTATTTTGCGGGGTAGAAATTTGAACAAAATAAACAATACAAGATGATGTCAAGACTAAATGTATGTTTGTTTAGCCGTGGACGATGGATTTTGATTCACCCTCTTATGATCTTAGCTTGGACTCGGAGTGTGCAGGCTACACTTGTGGGTTTACAATTCCCTTTGAATTATGTGGGAAACTTACCTTCTCAATGTTTGAAATCAAGTTAGACTAGGCAATAAACATTGCAATACTATGTAAATATTTTTTCGACTGAAATAATAAATATATCTTAACTTAAATTCCTCTACTGAAATTATTTTCGACTGAAATAATAAATATATCTTAACTTAAATTCCTTATGAATGTTTTTCTGTATTCCAGTGAATTAGTCTTGGTTGATCTTTTGTAGGGCATCTTAATTAATTTTATCCCACGTTGTTTTCTGGTCTGGATTTGTTCTCCGCATTTTCTCGATTCATATTCTCCTTTGGTGGTTCGAACTTATGCTTCCATTCCAATAAATGTTTTACAGAGGTTGATAGTTTTGTACCATGTATCAAGTTGGGTTATTGTCATTGTAATACTGTTTGCATTTTCCGATATTTTGAATCATGCTAATTGATATACTTCATGTGTACTTTCTTAAGCTAAGAGCTCCTAATAATTCGTTTTTCCTTTGCGGTCGCCATTTCAGCCAAAGCTTTCCGTGCTAAAAGAATAATGTGGATAAAAGCCGTTCGCTGGTTGAAATAATTAGGTATAGCTATTTTTGGTGGTTTTCCGGTATTACGTTATTTAATGTTTTAGTTAATTGCAAGATAAAACAGTGAGAAATCTTCTACAAGGTGATTATTCTTTTTAAGATCAATTAGGTGATGCTGCCAAAAAATTAGTACTCCCTCCGTCTTAAAATAAATATCGTAGGTTTATTAAAATTTGGATGAATCTATATACTAAATATTGTCTAGATTCATTCAAATTTTAACAAATCTGTGATATCTATTTTGAGACGGAGGGAGTAATGAGATGAGTCTTCTATCATGTTATTTAATTTTATCAAGGTTCTATATTCTTTCAAGCCTGCGGAACCACTTTTGTCACCGAAAATAGAGTGACCGGGGACCTTTCCGTGAAACGGTGGTGGATCAGCTCGTGCTCATGTGGCATCTCCCTCCCATGACCCGTTGATGCTTGTATTCCTCTCCTCTTTAGATACTATCTATTATCAATGTTCCTCTAAGTACTTCTCCTTTACAAAATATAAGATGTTTTAGCTCTATGAAAAAAGTGTATCTAGCCCACTTTTAGTGTATAGGTTCACTCTAAATCTAGATGAACCTAAACACTAAAATGAATCTGAATACACTCCTTTCACAAAGCTAAAACATCTTAAATTTTGAAACGGAGGGAGTAGCTTCTTACATCAGTACAACAGAAACACCAACGGAGACCTGCATATTTTTAATGTATGATATTCATTCAGATGTCAAGCGGATATTTGGAATGTCAGGTTGGGATTTTCTTTCTCCGTATGATATTCTTTGTGGTATGTGACAAAATTTAGTGATTTTGGGTGACTAATATTAATAATAGAGAATGAAGGTGGATTGAAGCCATGTGTACTTTTATAATTCTATGATGTCCTTTTGTTTAATCTGCATTTTCTGTTACAAACTTTGCCTGTCCATTCGGACGGCACTAAAACTGAAAACCAAACTTGTTGCATTCTTCAAACCCCACAACGCCTACCACACAGAGTGTCAAACAGATTGTAGCCAGCGCAGCGAAGCGGCGCATATATGTCTAGTATATATGTAGTCCGCAGAAGAAGATGAGCACAGACTAGTACAGGTTGAGACTTGAGAGAGACATAATTAATGGAGGCGCTGAGCATCCTCTTGTGGGTGGCCCTCGCCGGGCTCCCTCTCCTCTTCATGCTGACCCGCGGTAAGAACGGGCCAACGGAGAAGAAGAAGCTCCCGCTTCCGCCTGGTCCGCCGCTCCTGCTCTTCATCGCCAAGTTCTTGGTTCCCGGCCGGAACGTGGCGTGGGTCACATCGGCCATATCCTCCGCGGCCTGCTCGCGCGCTACGGCCCCATCATCTCCATCTCTCTGGTGAAGATCACCTTCGTCTTCGTGGCCGACCACGGCCTCGCCCACAGCGTCCTCATCAAGGGCGGCGGCAACTTCGACGACCGCCCGCCGCGGAGCGTGATCATGGAGCTCTTCTTCCCGTAGACCATCGGCACCTCCTCCTACGGGGCCTACTGGCTACTGGCGCCTGGTCCGCCGCAACATGCACTCGCAGGCGCTGCACCCGTCCCGCATCCGGCCCTTCTCGGCGGCGAGGCAGCGCGTCTGCGACGCCATGTTCGCCTCGCTGCGCTGCGACAGCAGCGAGGGGGGCTCCCCGGTGACGGTGCGGCCCATGCTGACGCGCTGCCTCTTCGCGCTGATCGTGGAGATGGCCCTGGGCGTGCGGCTCGGGCAGGAGGTGCTGGAGGAGATGCGGGAGACGATGCTGGAGATCTTCCTTGCGCTGGCCGGCTTCCCGGTGTTCGCCATCTTCCTGGCGCTCACCAGGCGGCTCCTCCGGAAGCGGTGGGCGTGGTACGTGGCGCTGCGGGAGAAGCAGCAGCGGGTGCTGGTCCCGCTGATCCGCGCGCCGCGCGGCGCCGACGACCCGCCCTGCTACGCCGACTCCCTCCTGGAGCTGCGCGTGGCCGAGGAAGGCGGCCGCCCGCTGACGGACGAGGAGATGGCGGCCCTCTGCACGGAGTTCATCATCGGCGCCGTGGACACCTCGGTGAGCCTCATGGAGTGGATCATTGCGGAGCTGGTGAACCGCCCGGACGCGCAGGAGAGGGTGTACGAGGAGGTGAGGGCCAAGCCCGACCTCAAGGGGATGCCGTACCTCAAGGCCGTCGTGCTGGAGGGCCTGCGGCTGCACCCGGGCTCGCACATGGCACATCATCCTGCCGCACGGCGTGAAGAGCGACGCCGAGGTGGGAGGCTACAGGGTGCCCAAGGGTGCCGTCATCAACGTCCTCATCGCCGACCTGGGCCGCGACGAGAAGGTGTGGACGGCGGCGCAGGAGTTCCGGCCGGAGCGGTTGACCTGGACATCACGGGGACCAGGGAGATCAAGATGGCGCCCTTCGGCGCGGGACGCAGGATGTGCCCGGGACACATGCTCGCCACACTGCACGCCGAGTACTACTTCGTGGGCAGCCGGCAGCCTCGTCAAGGAGTTCCAGTGGCTGCCGCCGGAACCAGGGCAGGACGCCGTCGACATGACCCCGGAGCTAGCCAGCGTCATCGTCCTCGAGAACCGCCTCCGTGCTCGCATCATCCCAAGAATCTAAGTGATTCTTGTCGCATCGTCACTTAGAACCGACAAAGATCTGGATTGGCCTGGATTGACCTGGATTAAGGCCCGATCCGGATTTTCCAGGCGATGATATTTTAACAACCTAGCTACGTCGCGCTGTTCGCTTACACCCGGATTGGATTTTCTGCTCAGGAAATCCAGGCCATCTCTATTGACTTCAGCTGGAAAAAAAATATTGCCACCTGATACCTGGATTAATTCCACGATACAAGCGAGCAAAGCTTTCAGCAGCAGGGCCGGATCGCACATGCCACTAGCATGGATTAACAGAACGGCTAGAAACTTACAAGAAAATATGGGAAATGGATTGACTGGTTCATTTGGGTTTGGGTGAATGTATGGATCAACCCAATCCATACCTGAATCTCTTCCAGATCTGGATTTAATCCCAACAAAACGAACGAGGCCTTAGGCTTTGTTCGGTTAGCCCCAACCCGGCAGGGAACCGGGACTAATCCCTGTCAACCTACGTGGATCAGTTCGCCCGAGATTTAATCCCCGTCCACCTGCAACCGCGCGTTCGGTTACTCCCGACGCGGAAACCATCCCGGCCCAAACCCTCCCAACCCCGGTCATTCCTCGGTGGATTGAAACATCTTCTCCCAACCCGTGGAAGAAATCCACCGCGAGCGACACCTCACGCGAATCGGCGGCGGCGCGACCCAGAGTCGAACTCGATAGCAGCGGTGACGGTGCCTCCGCATCTCCAGCATCCCCCCTCCCCCCACGACGGAAGCCTCCCACCAGTAAAGCCCCTCTTCCTCCCACCTCTCAGCCCCCTCTCCTCTGGCAAACTCTCACGTTCTTGGATCTGCTTGGCGATGGTGTTGACTTGCGGCAGCGACAGTGAAGTGGAGGCCTGGTTTTCTCTGCAATGAGCCTCGGCTTGTACTCTTTCTTCTACCCCTCCAGTGGCACGCGTCTAGGTCTAGGGTTCATGCAAATATGAAGAGACCAGCCGTCCGTGACCATTCTATTGTGCACAGTTTAGTTCTTTTCTTTTTGATATATAAGTACAACACATCCATTCATGTTTTTTTACTGGGAGAATCGTAGATCTAGTGCAGAATGCTTAGTTCAGGGTTGCACTTTTTACTAGGAGTTAATTAGTTCTACTGAGTAGTAGAAAGTTGTATGTGCGAGACTTCTTCAATTCACATAACTGTATTCACTATCAGTACTGCTTGATCAGTTTGAATTCTAGGGTTCCTGATTTCTTGGTTCTTGATTTCACATCAACTGTCCAATTTTGCAATAGCTAGTTTATGCAAGTGGAGTTCCAGTACTGGTGAACAGAGGCTTCAGATAGAGTAGCCAACTGGCAGCACAATGGTAGAGTGAAATGGAGTGACAATGAAACAAATTAGTGCCACTAATTATTAATTTGATAATTGCGCTAATGTACCATCGAACCATAGTGGTTAATTTGCTGCAAAACATGGTAGAAATGAAGGCTTTGATAAGTTCCATTAGAAGTATATCTCTTAATACGAACAGTTTTGCTAACACAAATGAGCCAATCAGATATAACTAGGTACTTACTTAGTACATAACTTCTAAGATCTTCAGTTTTGTTGGTGGTTCAGTTTGCTTCACTTCATGTTCTGGTTTGTGAAACACATGTCTTGCCTAGTCAATCTGCCTTGTTACTAAATGTTTGTTCAGAAAAATAAAGACATGCGTTATTATTTATTGTCATTGGTCCCTAATTACTTACTGTTTTCTTCTTTCTCCTTGGAGTGCTCTTCTTATGCAGAATCGATTTAGAACAAAAATAAGCTATGCTTTACTTACATCGGTAAGAGGATCTGTTGTACAAAAACTGCTTGAATGAAGTGGCATATTTAATGGAAGGTTGAAACACACTTGAGATTTTATTTTTATGGACTATTTGATTTGGGGAGTTCGTCACTTCCTTGGCTTGAATAATAGATAAGGCAGGAACATTGATTTAGATATTCTAACCTCCATATTGATTTAGATGAAGATTTGAAATATGTTTGTAATTGTTGTTTGATGAGTTGCTAACAAAATGCAGCCATGTACCTTTAATTCCATTATCTTGCATCAGAAAATTGCGTGCAAATGTTATAATACTACACGGTTGTTTGTCACCATGGCTCCTGCATGATGATTTATCTTTCTTGTTACATGATGATCATTTTGTTACATAATTAGGTAGAGTAGTAGATCATTGATAATGCTTTTTCTTTCCCTTCTATTTTCCAATCAACAAGTCAATTTTTTATTCATTTACTTTGACTTGCATACAAGATATCCTTGTTCTGGTACATGGATGTTCTTATCCTATGTGTCCTTATATGTGTTGAGTACAGTATATAAGCAAATGATCTTTTTAAATAACGTATGTATATGACTTCCAAAGGAGACTCTATGAGTATCTCACATAATCATATTTGAATCTTTTGTTTGTGGCGATGATTTCAGAAATATTATGGACATGTAATGAAGATAGATAGTGTGATGACAGAAGACTCGAGGTGCGCTGGTTGCAGTTGCTACTTCCATCAGGACTACTGTTGGAAAAGCTCTTGGCTAGAGTGACTAGTTAAGTTCAGAATTCATCTATGCAAACATGGCACGAAAACATGAGTTTAACCGATGTGAAAAGGAATATGTTTGTTCTGAAACCTCCAGAAGATCTAGTGTTGTTCATGTATGACACATCGAGAATTCTGGATTGTGGAAAAGTTGATATGGGTGGAGAGAGGCCAAGTTTTTGTATGCGCTTTAGATTTTGTGATTCTCCTTAGAATTCAATCAAGTTCATGAGATGATAGAACATTATAATGGGATTGGTCACGAGAAGTGGATGCTGCACATTGTACATGCGATTTGAAATAACATAGGACTGACGCTAGAATAGAGCTTATCTATGCAAAATGATATGGAGATGATCCTCATTATCTATTTTGACCAATTGTATTATTTCCTTGTGTATTCCTATAGGAGGTTTTTGTACATGTGTCTTTAGTTTCTCTTTTATCATCACGTCCAAGAGAGAAAGTTCTGGGGCTTAACCGAACAGGCCAAAGCAGCAGTGGAGGTTGGTGGGATTAACGGAGTGGTTAACCGGGGGTTGGGTGACATGAGGATATCCCTGCAGGGTTTGGTTCCCTGAAAACCGAACAAAGCCTTAATTAGTTACTTACCCCGTGTGCTAGATTACCCGTGATATGCATGGGCTTTGCTTTGCTTGCTTGTGTGGACCTCCCTCCACAAGATAATGTTCCTGGTCACCGAATAAGCCTATTGGAACCCAGGCTACAGGTAGCTCTTTGTAATTTCTTTCCAAACTTAAAAAATTTGAGACTTAAGTTTTTCAAACTAATTCGCCAAACAATATGGGGATGAAGTTGTCGCCCCACAGGAGAACCGGCCTAGAAGGCTCCCTCCGACAACGACTCGCGACCAGCCTGGATACGCGCCGCCCGACTAGGGCCCCGAGCGAGGCGCCACCCGGGAGGAGAAATCTACATCAGGACAGGCAGAGCTACTCCTGACCTACGCTTCAGGCTACCCAACTAGAGCACAGGGTGATGCGTCCGGATAGCAGCACCGGCCCGCCATGTTGAGCCATGCGCGGCCTAGCCAGCCGCATGTCTCCTAGCCCTACGCCGCGTGTACACCGACCTCTGTGGTGTTCCCTTTCTGTATAAAAGGAGGCCCAGGTCGGATGGAAAGAAAGGGAGAAAGGCAGAGAACCTTTTCGAGGAAGGGATCCAGTGTAACCTTGTGATAATCAGATAGTAGCCAGTTGTAGGGCGTAGGGTTCCACTCACTGCAGACCCGTAGCCCCGTCGATGAGGGTGATCGAGAAGATCGATCGATCAGGGGCCCGTTTCCATAGGGCCCATCGGTGATAGTTTTATGGTTGCTTTGCTTTTCCACTTTTCCTTATACGTGAAGTCTAGTATTTTCCCGGCCCAGCTAGTCTCACGATCGAGGCCTAGAGTTGACGGTCATTTCTAGCCTTGCACGGTTCACTTATTCATTCATGATAGAGAAGATCGATCGATGGAAACCCAGGCCGACGATGTTCCTCTGTACGAGGCTGCGATGAACCCTCTCCCGCAGCACCTGGTTTCTCGTCTCCTGATCGGCCCCGACCCATCCCCGATCGAGGGTATGGTGGAAATAGCCGACGATCGCGATAAACAGCGATTGATTGAATCGAGGCGGTGGCGGCCATCTGCGGAGTGAGATGGGGGCGGATGCACATGGGTTTACCCAGGTTCGGCCCCCCGGAGGGTAAAGACCTACTCCTGCTAGATTAGATTATTGGAGAGCGAGTTACACGGGTGGCGAACTCAGCGTCTAAGCAGCGAGTCGCTTGAAGGGGTGTATGATAGAACGTAAGTCCTCAGGATACCCTAGGGAGGTTTATATATGAGGCACCTCGCTAGGGTTTACAAGTTACAACCGAACAAGATATGGATTCGGAGGCTTTGACCTAATCCGACTAGGCTTCTGGTACGCTTCTAGGCCTCCAGTCTCCAGTCGCCAGGCCTTCCCCTTAGTCGCATTCCAGTCGTCGTCCTGCAGGCCCACTCGTGAGAACTTTTGGCCCAATCGGAACGTCCTGCTGGGCATACCCGATTCGGCATATCCCTATCAGTAGTCCCCAAGGCCATCGTTGAATCAGACGCAGGTGGTCATTTGGCGGTCGGAGTAGGCGAGTCCAATTCGGACGCCTAGTCGAATCGGCGGTGGACTCCACTGAAACCAGGGAAATTTTCCCTAGGCTCCCAGTCGCTTCTCCGGCGAATGTCATGGCTGCCAAGTCACTGCTTCGGCGAGTGGACAGGGCCAGTTGCCAGAGAGTGGAATGGAGGAGTTGGACCGTCAACTTGGTCAAACTATCCGTTGGATATTCCAATGGTAACTTCGGCGTAATTACTGCAGGTAACGGTTATCCCAAATCTAGCGGGTAGCCCCCCTTATAAGGGGTGTGACGAATCAGCCTCGCAGATCCTTCCCTACATTCTTCATTCTCGCGCATTCATTTTTCCTGTCTTCCTTCGATTCGATCCTTTTGCACCGAGCGACTCCACATCCTTCCCAATGGCACCTCCAAAAGGCTCATGGGGGAAATCCAAGTGCACCATGACCTAGCTCAAATCCTTCGAGGATGCCGGAGTTCTCCGCAAGGGGAATTGGCGGGTTCCTGCTCCCTCCGAGACTGAGCCGAAGCCACGAGCCGGCGAGTTCATCTGCTTCCCTAGCCACCTAGAGAGGGGTTTGGGGTTTCCCACTTCACTCTTCTTCCGGCGCTTCTGTGCGTATTACGCAATCAAGCCGTCGGATCTCGGTCCGCACAACATCAAGCAGCTGGTGATCTTCGTCGCCTTCTACGAATGCTACCTCGGTTGCAGGCCGTATTTCCCGCTGTGGTTGGAGCTCTTCCACGGCCGTATCGGGCGCGAGGCGTCCGACGGCTTGATGCTGGCGGCCGGCAGCGTCACGTTCCAACTGAAGCCGAAGGCCAACTTTGTCAAGCTCCTACTGCCGAAGAAGGCCACGAGCGAGTGGAAGAAGAGCTAGTTCTACGTGAAGGAATCCACTCCCTCTAGCGAAGTGGCGCTTCCCGAGTTCGTCGCCAAAAGGAGTGAGCCTCGCCGGCTGGCGCCGAAGAAACTACCCGAAGACCAGAGGATGGCCGTCGCGGAGATGATGGACCAGATCCAGAGGTTGAAGGACCAGGGGTTGTCTTTGATCAACCTCTACAACTACTGGCTCGGGCGGCGTCTGGTTCCGCTAGCTGCTCGGCCGCATAGGATGTATGAGTATAGCGGGAAACACGATCCCTCCCAGACCAGCAAAGAGTCGTGAGAGGCTGAAGATTACAAGGCCGCCCTGAAGAATATCACCGATGTGGAATTCACAACCGTATCGGTCGGGCTCATCCCGGGTGACTCCAGCCAGACGGTCATCGAGTTCCTCCGTGAGAATCGCGACATCTTCGCATGGAAACCTTCCGACATGCCAGGTGTCCCGAGGGAACTCGCTGAGCACAAACTACACGCCGACCTCAAAGTGCGACCAGTAAAGCAGTCGCTGCGGCCCTTCAATGAAGAGCGCTGCCGAGCAATCGCCTAAGAAGTGCAATGCTTGTTGGCCGCAGGCTTCATTCGGCCAATAAAACACTCCAAGTGGCTGGCGAACCCAGTCCTGGTCCTGAAAAAGAACAACACATGGAGAATGTGTATCGACTACACCAACCTCAACAGCGCCTGCCTGAAGGAGGACTTTGTCCTACCGCGCATCGATCAGATCATCGACTCGACCGCGGGATCAGAGTCGCTGTGCTTCCTCGACGCTTACTCCGGTTACAACCAGATCAAGATGGCGGTCGAGGATGAGGAGAAGACGGCGTTCATCACGCCATTCGACGCCTTCTACTACACGGCCATGACGTTCGGCCTCAAGAACGCCGGTGCCACATACCAAAGGTGCATGCAGGAGTGCCTAGCGAGCCAAATTGGCCGCAACATTCACGTCTACATCGACGACACGGTGGTAAAATCCACCCGCCAGGATGACCTGCTCGCCGACCTGGCCGAAACCTTCACAAATCTGCGGAGGTACAACATCAAGCTGAACCCAGGAAAGTGCACCTTTGGTGTCCCCACCGGACAGCTACTGAGATACGTAGTCTCCAAGCGAGGCATCAAAGCCAACCCCACCAAGATCGACACCATCGCACAACTTAGAAAACCCGAGTGCCTGCGCGACGTCCAGAAGTTGGTCGGGCGAGTTGCGGCTCTCAGTCGCTTCATACCCCGACTAGGCGAGAAGGCCATGCCTCTCTATCGCCTGATGCGCAAGAACCCCACGTTCCAATGGGACACGGAGGCGGACGATGCACTCAAAGCACTCAAACAAGTGCTACTCGCGGCTCCACTAGTTGCCGCCCCAATCGACAAAGAGCCAATGCTCGTCTACGTGGCAGCCTCCAATCGAGTCGTCAGCGCCGTGATGGTCGTCGAACGACCAGAGGAGGGCAAGGAGCGCCCCATACAGCGCCCCGTCTACTACATCAGCGAAGTCCTGACGGACTCACGACAGCGCTACCCGTAGTACCAGAAACTGGTGTACGCGGTATTCCGAGCTCAGCGGCGACTCCCCCATTATTTCCAAGAGCACCCAATCACGGTGGTCTCGTCCGCACCGCTGCAGGACATAATACGCAACCGCGAGGCGACTGGGCGAGTCGCCAAGTGGGCCGTCGAAATTGGCGCCCACAACATCAAATACGAGCCCCGCAAAGCAATCAAGTCACAAGCCCTAGCTGATTTCCTCGCACATTGGGAAGAAGCGCAGCAGCCGGAGAAGCTACCATATCTCCACTACTGGTCGCTACACTTCGACAGCTCGAAGAACACCGACGGCGCAGGGGCCGAGGTCATACTGACCTCCCCCAAAGGGGACAAGCTCCGATACATCCTCCACCTCAACTTCAAGCCCTGCACCAACAACATGGCAGAATACGAGGCCCTCCTCCACGGCATGCGGGCCACCAAGGAAATGAACATCAACCGCCAACGGTGCTACGGTGAATCCGACCTAGTCGCCGGCCAGGTCGCCGGAACATGCGACGCTGTCTCTCCAACAATGATCGCGTACCGCCAAGCGGTAGACCAGCTGGGAGGACACTTCGACGGCTATTCCGTCGAGTGGATCGACAGACGCAAGAATGAGGAGGCAGATGCCCTTTCCCGCATCGGGTCGGCCCGACAAACGCCACCAGCAGATGTCTTCCTCAACATCATCCACAAACCTTCGGTCTGCCCTCCGAAGGAGATCGACATCAGGATACCGCTGCAACCAGAGCCGGCACTAGTTGCCATGGTTGCGGAGCCTAGCGACTGGACGACACCATACGTCGCCTTCCTCGAGCACAAGATCCTCCCAAGCAACGAGATGGAGGCACGAATGATCGTGCGCCGCTGCAAATCGTTCGTCATCATCAACGGCGAGCTCCACAAACGTAGCATGACTGGCGTGTTCTAGTGCTGCGTACAGCCAGAAGAAGGCTGCAAGATCCTCCAGGACATTCACACCGGCGACTGCGGCCATCACGCCGGCGCCAAGTCCCTGGTCGCCAAGGCCATGCGGCACGGCTTCTACTGGCTCATCGCGCACACCGACGGCACCAGCATCGTCCAACGATGCATCGGGTGCCAGAAGTACGCCAACCAAACGCACCTCCCTGGTTCGGCACTCAAGACCATCCCCATCACATGGCTATTCGCTGTATGGGGCATGGACATGGTAGGCCCATTCAAGAAGGCCCCATCCGGCTTCACCCACCTCCTGGTCGCGATCGACAAGTTCACCAAATGGGTCGAGGCCAAGCCGATCAAAAAGTGCGACGGCAAGATGGCCACCAAGTTCTTACGCGAGCTCATCTACCGATACGGCTACCCGCACAGTATCATAATGGACACCGGCACCAACTTTGCCAAAGGGGCCATGGCGGAATTCTACGAAGAGCACGACATATGACTCGACCTCGCCTCAGTCGCCCACCCAGAGTCGAACGGCCAAGCAGAACGCGCCAACTAAAGCGTCCTCCACGGGCTCAAGCCACGGCTCCAGGTGCCCCTCGAGCGCACCCTAGGATGCTGGGTCGAAGAGCTCCCTTCCATCATATGGGGGATCTGCATGTCCATCAATTGCTCCACCGGGTTCACACCCTTCTTCATGGTGTACGGCGCCAAAGCCGTAATGCCAACGGACCTGGAGCACGACTCACCTCGAGTCACCAATTACGTCGAGGCGACAAATGAGACCGCCCGCCAAGACAGCATCGACCAAATTGATGAGGCACGTGACCTGGCTTGCTCCCACACAACCATCTACCAGCAGGGACTCCGCCGCTACCATAGCCGCCGAGTCTGGACTCGCACGTTCCAGGAGGGCGACCTGGTCCTACGACTGGTTCAAGAAAAGAATGCCATCCACAAGCTCTCCCTCCCATGGGAGGGGCCATTCGCCATAGGGCGAGTCCTCGGCAATGATGCCTACTACCTCATCGACATACGAGGCGACGACCAGCTCGAGGTTGGGAGGCCATGAAATGTAAACCTCCTCCGAAAGTTCTATACATAGAACTGAAACATGTACTCAGCTGACATATATAATGAAATTCATTCGGTTCACAAAATTGTGTCTACTCGCCATATCCTTGTGCCACTCGCACTCGTACAATTAGCAATACGCTACCCACGGAAGTCAACCTTTGGTCGAGCGACTGGCATGGCTAAGTAGTGTGCCCCAAGGGCACCGAAAATACTCAGGCCTTGGGACATCCACGAATACGCCAACCCAGAGCCACCATCAGAGTCGCCTAGCTCGACTGGCCCACCGGGCCAAGGCGACCGGTATACACTTCTCACAGCGACCTGTCCTTCCCATCTCGCGCAAAGCGACTCGAACGGTTAAGTACCACGCACGGGGACTCCACAAAAATGGAACCCTCACGCGGCTCGGGAACACACCAAGTAAGAGAGTTGCCTTGGACTCGCCCAGCGACTGGCTCTCCGAGCCAGGAGAGGAGACGCGTTACAAACAACGCACTAGCAACTTGCAACAGGAACACACCCAAAACGGCTAAGTACTACGCTCGGGGACTCGCCTACAAATAAACCCACTCGCGCTTGGGGACTCGCCCCTTCAGGAGACGCAAGGGATAAGCAATGCACCATAAAAGAAAACACATATGTATACAATCGAGTTATATCCCATTAAAAGGTCGGACGCGCTCGGGGACTCGCTCAAACAAAAATAAACACACCACACAATCACGGTCGCATTGCGAGTCGATTGACTCCTCTTACTCAAAATATTGTTTATATTACAAAACTCGCCACCTGGCATATGTTACAAACTGCCCAACGATACTATCTATTTTGCAGGCCCTGACGAAGAAGCATCCCCACTACCCTTGACATGAACGAAAGGTTGCCATGGGTTCGTCGGGTAGGTCGTCAGTGACTTTGACAACGCCGACCAGAAGGGTTGCTCTGACTTCATGTCACGATGCTCCGGCTCAGGGTCGCCAGGCGCCAATACCGTCTCCTAGTATGGCAGAAGGTCCCCCATCGCCAACACTCGATTAGCAAAAGGGGCGGCCTTGGTAGTCAACTTCAGCACCTCTGACATCTCCACCGTACCAGTCGTCGAAGGATAGCCGCTGGTGATGTCGTCGAGGTCGAAATCGTCGGGGAAGTGAGCGAGACCCAGGCTTAATGTCGTGGTGGCCCTACGCATGAAAGCCGAGCGTGCCATCCACTCCACGACGCCGGGCACCTCCTCCAGATAGCGCCACACTTCTGTAAGTCCCCCAGGAATAACCTCGGTGGGGGACATCCCTTGAAGGACAGCTTGGATGCACAATGTCGAGGCAGTGGCCGCATTCACCATGGCAGTCACGCACTGCGAGGCGTTGAAGGTCTGAACCACCGGGTCGCTTTGCCCTATAACAGCTGCAACATCAGACGTTAGTGACACTATAGACCTCCCCACTCGGGAACTCGCCAAACATGTTAAGCAAAGAACAGAGACTCACCAAGAAGCTTGCGGCAGTGCTCGGTGACGTGCTTCTCCAGGGCTACGTGATCGTTATGCAGCCCCAGGATGATCGAGTCCGCAGCCTTGCGCTCCTCTTTAGCCGCAACGACTGCAGCCTTCGCTCGATTCTCAGAAGAAATTGAGGCCGCCTTCGCCTCCTCCAACTCCAGGATTAGTGAGGCGATTCGCCCATTCGCCGCGTCCATCTCGGCGACTGGGACGTATCCTTCACAAGCCTTGGAAATCGCAACCGGAAGACCATCTGAAAAGAAAAGGGACAAATCGTCAACACACCATCACACCAAAAGTTCACAGTCGAAAAACGAACAAGTACTTATCAACAGTCTCTTGGAGTCGCCGGTTTGCTTCCTGCGCTACGCGCAGATGCCGCTCCAAATGCTCCTTCGCGACCTGTCGATCTGTCGACTCCCTCTGCAAACCCTGCAAGAGTAACAAAACTTAGTACTTACCAAAAACAATATTCAGTTCCCAGCCACTGAAATTCAGCGACTAGGAACTCAAGGACTGGAGAGTAGAAGAAATTCAGTCCCTAGCCGCTGAAATTCAGCGACTAGGGACTCGGGGACTGGAGAGTAGAAACAACTCAGTGCCTAGCCGCTGAAATTCAGCAGCTAGACACTCGGGGATTGGACGTACCCGAATGGCGGCGCCAAGCATCTTGTGAAGCTCTCCGGCGTCAGTCGACGGGACCATGAAGGACGTGCGCCCACGACGAGACCCGACGTCTTCATCAACAAACTCCAGGCTCTGTGGAGACTAGTTGTCCGCCACGCCCGGAAACCCCCTCGCCATGAAGCGTGGGAACGCTGCTGACGCTCTAGCCGGGGCACTGGTCGCCGGAGCCGGCGCTTCCATCGCAGGAGCGACCGTGACTAGCTCCGACCATGACCCCGCCACCTCTTCAACGACCGCAGCGAGATCATACTCCTTGGCGCTATCCATCGCCACGACATCGTCGATACGGCCCTTCTGCCTCTTCGCGCCTTCCACGGTCGCCACATCCTTAGCAGGTTTCCTCTTCTTGGGGAGGTCGCCCTCTCCCGTGGTGGCGACCGGCGGGATCTTCTCCACTGATGGGCGACCAATCTTCTTGGCCCCAGACCTGCCAAACCTCCAAAGTCAATACATAGACAGCATAAAAACGGAACACAACTTGGAATGGAAATGTCGAAACTTACTAATGCGCAGCCCGGTGCTGATGTGGGCGGGCTTGTCTAACTCCAGCCCTAGCTTGCGCGTGAGACCCCTCTCAAAGACATCTGAAGCCCATGACACCGCGGTATTCCTTGATGACGAAGCCGCGGTCGCCGGAATGTCTGGCTCCGAAGACGCGACCGCTCTTGAAGGTTGCGGCGATTTTGACGCCACGGCCTTAGCCGCCTCCTGGCTTGGCACCCTCGAAGCCGTTGGCGCAATCACCGCCAGAGGAACTTCTACCACCGCCTCGGTGTCCTCGTCCCCCAATCCCTTCATTGGAATCGCATCCTCCGGGATCTTGTGCGAAGAATCGGGGGCATCATCATCATCGGAGTTGTCATCAGACTCAAACATCACCACCGACCTTGGTGGCGATGCTGGCTTCTTCGCTTGCGACTGTGGTTTGCGCATGGGCTTTGCCGACATGGCTGTGTGCCGAGACGTGTGCTCTTGCACGATCTCGTCGCCCCCTTCATGTTCATCGAGGCTGCGAATCGCCTCGAACTCGCGCTGCTTCTGCATGCGAGTCTTGCAAGCCGTAGGTGCTGGGGGAGGAACCTCCTCCTCCTCCTTGTCGCTTCCGGAGGAATCTCCCTCGGAGGCCTCTTCGAGCTCCCGGGGAACCTCTTCGTCAAGCGGAGGGAGCTAACCCTCCAGCACCTGGAACAACTGGGAACAACCACCAATGAGTATCGAACGACGCGACTGCGAGTTACATTGCAGAGATTGCGACTGGAAGGAAAAACTTACTGTGGGGGCTTCGTTCTTCACGGGAGTATACGGGGCGAGCCCGACCGATACGGTTGTGAATTCCGCATAGGTGATCTTCTTCAGGGTGGCCTTGTAATCTTCGGCCTCCCACGACTCTTTGCTGGTCCGGGAGGGATTGTGTTTCCCGCTATACTCATACATCCAATGCGGCCGAGACGCTAGCGGAACTAGACGCCACCCGAGACAGCAGTTGTAGAGGTTGATCGAAGACAACCCCTGGTCCTTCAACATCTGGATCTGGTCCATCATCTCCACGACGGCCATCCTCTGGTCTTCGGGGAGTTTCTTCGGTGCCAGCCGGCGAGGCTCACTCCTTTCGGCGACGAACTCGGGAAGCGCCACTTCGTCGGAGGGAGTGGATTCCTTCACGTAGAACCATCTCTTCCCACTCGCTCGCGGCCTTCTTTGGCAGTAGGAGCTTGACAAAGTTGTCCTTCGGCTTTAGTTGGAACGTGACACTGCCGGCCGCCAGCATCAAGCCGCCTCGCGCCTCGCGCCCGATGGGGCCGTGGAAGAGCTCCAGCCACAGCGGGAAATACGGCCTGCAGCCAAGGTAGCATTCGCAGAAGGCGACGAAGATCGCCAGCTTCTCGATGTTGTGCAGACCGAGATCCGATGGCTTGATTGCGTAATACGCATAGAAGCGCCAGAAGAAGAGTGAGGTGGGAAACCCCAAACCCCTCTCTAGGTGGCTGGGAAAGCAGATGAACTCGCCGGCTCGTGGCTTCGGCTCGGTCTCGGAGGGAGCGGGAACCCGCTAGTTCCCCTTGCGGAGAACTCCGACATCCTCGAAGGATTTGAACTGGGCCGTGGTGCACTTGGATTTCCCCCATGGGCCTTTTGGAGGTGCCATTGGGAAGGATGTGGAGTCGCTCGGTGCGAAAAGATCGAATCGAAGGAAGACAAGAAAAATGAATGCGCGAGAATGAAGAATGCAGGAAAGGATCCGCGAGGCTGATTCGTCACTCCCCTTATAAGGGGGGTGGGGGCTACCCGCCAGATTCGGGATAGCCGTTACCTGCGGTAATTATGCCGAAGTTACCGTTGGAATATCCAACGGATAGTTTGACCAAGTTGACGGTCCAACTCCTTTGTTCCACTCGCTAGAAACTGGCCCTATCCACTCGCTGAAGCAGTGACTTGGCAGCCGTGACATTCGCCGGAGAAGCGACTAGGATCCTGGGGAAAATTTCCCTGGTTTAAGTGGAGCCCATCGCTGATTCGACTGGGCATCCAAATTGGACTCGCCTACTCCAACCGCCAAATGGCCACCTGCGTCTGATTCAACGATGGCCTCGAGGACTACTGATGGGGATATGCCGAATGGGGTATGCCTAGCAAGACGTTTCGATTGGGCCAAAAGGTCTCACGAGTGGGCCTGCAGGACGGCGACTAGAATGCGACTAAGGGGAAGGCCCGGCGACTGGAGACTGGAGGCCCAGAAGCATACCAGAAGCCTAGTTGGATTAGGTCAAAGCCTCTGAATCCATATCTTGTTCGGTTGTAACTTGTAAACCCTAGCGAGGTGCCTCATATATAAACCTCCCTAGGGTATCCTGAGGACTTACGTTGTATCATACACCCCTCCAAGCGACTCGCTGCTTAGACGCCGAGCTCGCCACCCCTGTAACTCGCTCTCCAATAATCTAATCTAGCAGGAGTAGGTCTTTACCATCCAGGGGCCGAATTTGGGTAAACCCATGTGCATCCGCCCCCATCTTGCTCCGCAGATGGCCGCCAGCTCTCGCCCCCGATTCAATCAATCGCTGCCTACTGCAGCGACTGCCATGGCCATTTCCACGACAGAGGCTCTTCATTCTGCACAGCCTCCTAGCGCCTGGTCGCCTGCCTGGTTCACTTCCATCTGACCGTCCCCAGCAATTCCGATCAAAATTGCAACGGAGAATCCCTGAGTCCCCAATGGATGTGAGTTCCTAAATGCCTGATCAATCGTTGTTGTCGATGATCAATGGATCATTGCCTCACTAGGTTCTGATCTTAAGGATTTATAAAGCGGGGTAGAAAGCCTGATTTGAGAGAAAGGAAGTTCTTTGCACTTTTGATGTTCGTCGTTCACTCTCGACTCTTCATGGTCCTCTGAATTCTGAAGTTCCCCCGTTCTTGCCTCCTGGTCCTTGCCGACACTCAGGTATGACCGCTACAACTTTGTCTAATGACATTGAATTGTCTAAATATAAATAGAAGGAATATTGAGAAGAAAACCGATGGTGTAAATAAGAAGAAAAAACAAAGATTAGAAGCTGCAGCCCAGTCTCAAAAGGGTGATGTAGATAAATTTGTCGTTAAAGAGTCTCAAATATATTTTGAAAATCAAACTACAGTTTCTAAGTTTCTAAGATTGACGATGGTCGTGCTAATGATGCGGTAGAAGTTGAGGCATAGTATCGATGAGCGTGAATGATGGCGCTAATACCTATGATGAAGGTAATAATACTACTGATGATAGTGACACCAATCCTGATATGTTTGATCCAAGATAATGGATGATCTTGATTGTAAAATGATTGATTTTTTCAGTGGATTGGGGACAATATTATTTGAAAATGATATAGCGGAGAAGATTGATTATAGAGATATGATTAAAGATTTTATTTCAAGAAATACGTTTATTTGTGTCATATTTACGCTTTTAGAATGAATACGTCATACATTTCTTAAGGAATAGCACATTCTGAGGTTATATAATTATGTAAACATATCATTTTGTTTCAATATAGTTATTGAGTTTGAAAAAAATTAGACCCCGTTTCATAAGTCGCATCGGGGCCCCCAAATCCTGGAGATGGGCCAGCTGAACCTAGGTAAATAAAACTCATGTCTCTCTGTGATTGTGTTGTATCATTACGTACACTTTCAGCTGAAAATACTTAGCATTTTGGGTTTAGGGTTTAGATGATGTCAACACCCGGATTTTTAATCCCAGATGTCTGTTATACCATATCTCGCAATCCCAGGATTACCATTTTTGCGAGACATAACAGAATTGGTATCATAGTACATCATCCATTACAAACCATAATAAAGGTTTTACAAATAAAGGATCTCATGATCCAGTCTTAATACAATCAAAGTAGCGGAAAGTAAACGTAGTAGGGGCTCCATCTTCAGGGTCATAGGCAATGCTGACGATGGGAGATGATCCTAGTTGTCACAGACCTCTTGTTGTCCATCTTCTTGGTAGTCCTCCTCATAGTCTGGCCATGGGAATAGCCAGGGACAAAGCCATGAGTACTCTTTAAGTACTCGCAAACTATCACTAAGAAGTAAGGTAGTTATAGTAGGAACCTTAAGCTCTAGGTTTATTTGCAAAAAGCCAGGTTTATTTCATAAGGAGTTCAAAAGTAAAGGACCTAATTTAATCACTTAAGTGGGAAACTAGTTTTCATGTCCACAACCCTATTGTGGTCAAGTCAAGGTCATAGTTCAATTCACAAGTCATTTTGTAAAATATCTGACAACGGAACAGTATGGCCACTCCAACTGTCCATGATCGCGGACGCGGCTATTCAAATAGTTTGTCACTCTACAGAGGTGGTACACTTTCACCACAAAATTCGATACATCCGTCAGGGATAACCCTAAATCATCATACTTAGTATGCGGATAAAATCAATCATAACCTTTCAATTACACACTCTAGTATAGGCACCTCCCCTATGAGCTTAGCCTCCCAGCCATGGCCATCTACCATCCTGGGCACTGCATAGGTGGACCTTCACATTCACGGGGTATCCTCAGCTCAACCTATTTCCGTGAGGGAACCCATACTAAGGCATATAAACTTCCAGTTAAGCCCTACCCAATTCGGGTATTGTGGTTGTACGGTAAAATTGGAATGGTATCGCATCCGAACCCAACCATCAGTTTTTATAAAGGGCCAAGGCTCATGCCTCAACATTTTCATCATCAAATCATTTTGTGTTCATAACACATGTCAAAACACATCAATAGAATGAACCATCATTCCAAGTTTTTCATAATCATTTCCTCCAAGTATTTCCATCTAAATGATCAGTAGTAGTTTAGCACTAGCAACTAGCAATGAGGGTGTCACTATTGAGGGGTGCTAATCAAGTGTAACTATCCAAATCTAGTTTTATGCTTTTTATGGCATCTAAGTATAACTACCTAGGCCTAGTTTTATGTTCTTTATGGTATCTATCCTATTTTTCCAATACTCACAAATCACTAACTAAAGGTAAATAATTTTGGTAAAAGTAAAAGAATAAAGCTTGCAAGTAAAACTTGGGATTGGTATAATCAAGGTTGCATAACCAAAGCATGCCTAATGCATATTGCATAGGTTATCTTGCAAGGATGGATTGCATAGTTAACTTGTAGTGTTAGGCTTGCATAGTTCTAGCTTACATTGTTATGAAACTTGCAAGTGTTAGCTTGCCTTGAGTAGTGTAGTGGTTGAAGTTTTCTTCTTCTTCGTAGTACTCCTCCTCCTCGTAGCCCGGGTCGGTACTAGCGTCTATAAAGGAATACGAGGTACCCAATCACCAAACAATACTTAACTACTTCTATTTAGCACAAAAAGGCTCACACTAGATGATCTAGCATAATCACAATCATCACATGAAACAAAGACCTAGTCTTATTTATCTTATTTTGGAAAAGTAATTCCTACTCATTGAAAATACTTAAGATTTAATATTCTCCAATTAAAATATGGGATCATGTTGACACATGTCATCACCACATATTCTAATACTTGGGAATGTGATTCAAAGTGGTGGTCACATTTTATAAAGTTTAAAATTACTATTTAAAAAAATTAAAGTGACTAGAAATGCCTATATAGTATTCTTTTAGTACTAGTCCAAGATCACTGCATTTAAACCTAAATATGTTTACATATTCAGATAGATCTTATCAAATGTGATTTTTGATAGTTGGAATCAACTCAAAAGCATTTATGGTTGATTTTTAAAAAATGTTTGAAGTTGGAAAAGTCTCTACCTTGTTATTTTTACTATAGGTGATCTATCATTCCAAATGGTTTGAATCCAACGGGCTTGGGTAGATATTTTGAATATCTTTCCAACAAAATTGGAATCATGCAATTTGGTTTAGTGAATCTCTTTGAATTGATTTTTGGATCTACTGACAGAATCTAGTTTTAGCTAAAATGGAAAAAGCTTATTTGAATCGACGGGCTCTGCGCGGGAAACTAACTGGGCCATCCCAGCTACGTGGCACGCGTGCAGCGGGCTGCTGACATGAGGGTCCTACTGGTCAGTGGCTCATCTAAACCGAAACGGTAAGTTTCAATCTGGGTCGTGCGATTAGAGCGCGATCGACGGCTGAGCATCGTAGTCTCCGTCGCACAGCTCCGGCAAGACTGAACCCTAATCGCGATGGTGGGGGTACATGGGGGCTCACCTGGGATCCAGTTAAGGTCGGCGATGGGGGCGGTCGAACGTGTCGAGGATGGCGAGTCGAATGGTGGTCGCAGCGGCTCCTGGGATGGTCGCAATCAACAAGCTCCTTCCTCCTCTGCAACAGCGGACTCCGGCTAAATTCCGGCAGGCTGGTGCTCGCCTTGCTTCGGGGAGATGTGTCGGAGGTGTCTGAGAGAGAGGGGAGTGAGATGGTGTGGCGAATGAGGGCTGGGGTGTCCTCTATTTATACACCGACGATGGGGACAGAGCGACATGGCTCGGGCTCGTCAGTGACGTCGTTATAGGGGCTATCGGCATGGCTGAGGGTAGGGGTCGACACGGTGCTTCAAGGTGGTGGTCATGCGCTTGATGGCACAGCAAGGGACGGTCGAGAACTGTCGGGAACGGTCCGTGCTCTGCACGGGAGCGGCGGCGTTCGAGACGGCGTACAGCGTCTACGGTCCAGGCGGCGGCGAACGAGCGTGTTTGGGGGGTAGCTAGGGTCACGTTGAGTGCGGACACGCGTGGAGAGGGCGAGGTGCGGCGTGTGTGCGCGTTTCGACTGCGGCGCTCTAGCGCGCTCTCGGCACGGCTGACAGAGAGGTGGGCGCGTCGATCACGGCTGGTCCATGGTCTGTCTCTGGTCTAGGGGTGGACAGAGGGTGGCGGTGGTGTGGCGCCTGTCTCCTGGACATCGTGGGAGAGGGCGGCGCTGGCTATGGCGAGTGAGGCATGGTCTACCGACACGGTGAGCTCGGGCGGCATGGCACTGGTGCAAACAGCAAAGGGGGAGTGTGTCCACTACTCTCCTAGGCACTAAGGGAGACCAGGGGAGAGATTTAAGGCACTAGTGGCGATTTATCACTTCTCAGAACAGTAGAAATTAGGCAGTGTTTACTTGTGTCTGCCAGGTGCTCGACCAAATGGCCGCATGAATTCAAAGTTTGGATTTTTGGATGAATTTTGGTGAGTGTTCTGAGTAATTTCTTGATAGTCTATGGTTGCTTGGAAAAGTCAAGGTGAATTGATTTGAGTGGTTTTTGAAAAGTGGTGATCTATGCATATGAACTTGATTGAATTTTGCAATATCCTTTGAATAGATTTGGAATTTGTTTCTGGTAGTTTGTAAAGTTGGCTTGGGTTCACTTTTACTTGGTCTAGCAAGGGGTGAAAAGAATTGGGAATGTTTCTATTAGAAATCTTTTACTAGGAACACTCAATGTGGTCTAGTGGGTAAGTTTGGCCAAAATGACCATTTGATCATATGATTCATATTTGATTTTCTTTTCTTTTGATTTAGTTTGTAAATGACCTAGATGATGTAGTATTCATCTTTAAACCATTTCTAATCATTTGTAGAAATCAAACATGGCAATTACACTCATTCATACACTAATGCAAATCACACATACACTCATATTAATTTTAATAATAAAAGTTTTTGTTAACCCTAAACTTAGGTGATTAGAACTTGATAATCTTGATTAATATTTTTGGGGTGTTACAAACCTTCCCTCCTTAAACAAAATCACGTCCCAAGATTTAGGAAAAACTAGGAACTAAAGAGATTTGGAAACTCAGTCCTAATATAATCTTCTCGCTCCCAAGTAGCTTCTTCTTCACTATGGTTGCTCCCCTAGATCTTGAGAAACTTGTGAAGGGAATATGCCCTGAGAGGCAATAATGAAGTTGTTATTATACATATTCCAAGTATATGATAGATGTTTATTTTGCATGCTATAATTGTATTAATTTGGAAATGTTAATACATGTGTGTTTAATAAACAAAAGGAAAGTTCCTAGTCATGCCTCTCTTATAAACTAGCTCATTGATTAACAAGATGATCAAGGTTTCCTGATCATGGACATTGGATGTTGTTAATAACGAGGTCACAACATTAGTGGAATGATGTGATGAACATTCATCCTAAGTATAGCATTACGATCAAAGTCATTGTGATTATATTGCTATAACATCTAACAAAGTAATCCTAGTCCTTAGACCATGAGATCATGTTAATCACTAATACTGGAAGAGTATTTTGGTAACATCAAACATCACACTGTGAAATGGTGATTATAAAGGTGGGTTCAGTGCTACGAAAGTGTTATGTAGAAGCTCATGGATCAAGAGTGGGATTTGTCCATCCCGATGACAGATAGATATACTCTGGGCCCTCTCGGTGATATCACATTGGTTAGCTTGCAAGCAAGTGATGAGATCACTAGAATGTTATATCACGGGAACGAGAAAAGAGTACATGTCGGTAACGAGATCAAACTAGGTATGGATATACCGATGATCGAATCTCGGACATGTAATATATCGTTAGACAAAGGGATTCAGTTACTAGCGTTAAAGGTTCTTATGATCACAGAAGTCATCGTAGAATGTGTAGGAGTCAGTATGGATCTCCAGGTCCCGCTTCTGATTATTGATTTGAGAGGGGTCTCGATCATGTCTGCATTATTCACGAACCATAGGGTGACACACTTAAGGGACACCAACACCATATGAAGCAAATATGTTTTAGACGAATGAATTGCAAAGTGCTGGAATTATTTCAGTAGACACCAAAACTGTTTCGAGTGAAATTGCAGAAATTGGTTCTGCATGTAATATTGAAATGTTGCAAGCTTTTTTATGTGAATGGTTAATAATTAAAGTAATTAACAAAATTCAGAATAAAATTAATAAAATATTTTTATTAAATGAGAGAGCATTAAATTTGGAGAAATTTAATACATTTAAAGTGGAGACTTTAAAAGAGATTGTGAAGGGGCATTTTAATGTGGAGGGAGTTACCACCACATGAATGGGGGAGGTGAGGGGTCACCTCCATGGGGCATGACCATGGGGGTACCCCCTCCTCCTATAAAAGGCCACCCCTCTCACCCTTCTTCCTCACACCTCCTCGTGAAGGATCTCTCTCCCCCTCTAGAATTATTCCCCCATGGTCTTAGATTAGCGAGATACATGTTTCCGGTGGCATTTCATCTAGAAGGAGTTCCTGCTTCCGCTGCATCTCTGGAGTGAGGAGGCGGAGGTTTTTCGGTGGCCTGAACTTCTGTGCGACTGTGGATGCGCTGCTGGTTTGCGGCGCTAGGACTTCCACACGATCTTGAGATCGGCAAGCGTACGACTACATCATCCATGAGTTCCTACTCGTTAACAAAACTTTGTTTTCTTCAAGGGTAAGTTCTCCTTGTATGTATATCCGCTCGTTGCTTGTATCTAGTAGATAGATCTTGGCATATAGTTCACATCATATGATTTTTTTTGTTTTCTATGCTACGAACCCTTCAGTCGTATTAGAGACTGATATATGCGTAGGTGCTTTGCACGGGTAGAACACATAAGAGTATGTGGGCGGTGATGATCATGTTATTGTTTCTTATATGTACTTTGGATATTGGTGGCATAGTGGGATGAAGCGGCCCAGACCAACCTTACATGTCATTGCACATGAGACCGGTTCCACGACTGACATGTAACTCGTTTTCCATAAGTGGCTGGCGAGTGTCTGTCTCTCCTACTATAGTCAATATCTGATTTACAATGAGTTGCTAATAATTTGGTTATCATCGTTGTGGTTCCATGTTTGTAGGTAATAACGATTCTATCTTCGAAATCCCTAAGCCACGTAAAACTTGCAATTGATAAATTAGAGGCGTCTAGTTTAGATCGTTGCTGGGCTTGTGTCATGATATGGTAATATTGTAAGTTGATGTATAGTTGATACTCTTACTACACACTTAACGTGTAAGTTCCATAGACCTTGGCCTTACACACAAAGGTATGATAGAGATCATACCACGATGCATATGATAGTCATCAAATGCAAGAACCATATCATTTCACTTTATACATATGATGTTCGCATCTTATATTGCTAGTTTGGCATTTTAGTAGCGTTATAAGATGATCCCTCATTTAAGTATCAAGATAAAAATGTGTTCTTCCTTAAGTACGCATCGTTTATGTTTCGCCGCTTCAAGACATCACGTGATGATCGGGTGTACTTGAATCCACGATCATATTTTGGGTGTAAGACAGTTTTACACACGCGAGTACTAAGGTTCTTACTTGGCGAGCCTAGCATGTACAGACATGGCCTCGGAACACGGACCGAAAGGTTAAGCATGAGTCATATAGTTGATATGATGCCCATATAGATGCTCGCCTTTGAAGCTACACCGACTCACGTGATGATCGGACTTGGTGTAGTGGATTTGGTTCATGTAATCACCAAAAAGACACGAGGGATGTTGTTTTTGAGTGGGAGTTTAGTTGAACTCAATCTATCATAAACTTATTCTAAATAAACTTTACAAATTCTTTTGTAGATGGCACCACCTGCTTTTAATTTCAATGTGTTCATGGAGAAAGAGAAACTTGCTGCGAATGGTAGCAACTTCACCAACTGGGCTATGAATTTGAGGATTCTCCTCCCTACTGCACAAAAGCAATATGTGCTAGAAGCGCCGCTAGTCCCCCCACCAGCTCCTGATGCCCCTGACGAGGAAAAGAATGTCTATGTGACTCGTCAGGAGGACCACAACTTAGTTCATTGCGGCATACTGTATGGGCTAGAGCCAGAACTTCGAAAGCATTTCAAAAATGGCAATGCCTTTGATACCATGGGTGAATTGAAAATGATTTTTGATACCCATGCTGCCATAGAGAGTTATAATGCTTCAGAAAAGTTCTTTAGATGCATGATGGAAGAGAACAGCTCCGTAAGTGAGCATGTACTCAAAATGTCTGGGTACGCCGATAAGCTTGTGTCCTTGGGAATAACGATTCCCATTGACTTAGGCATACATCATGTTCTCCAATCTCTGCCACCTAGCTACAAGAGCTTCGTGATGAACTATAACATGCAGGGCATGAAGAAGACTCTCCTCGAGCTTCTGTTAATGCTTAAAACTGCAGAAGTGGAGATTAGGAAAGAACATCAAGTGTTGATGGTCAATAGAACCACCGGTTTCAATAAAGAGAAGAAGGGTAAACAGAAGGGAAAGAAGGGCGGCAAATCTATTGTTGCGCCTGAAAAGAAATCCCGGGCTGGCCCTAAGTCTGATACCGAGTGATACTATTGTAAGGGGACTGGCCATTGGAAGCGCAACTGCCCCAAGTTTTTGGCAGACAAGAAAGCCGGCAAGGCAAACAAAGGTATATATGATATACATGTTATTGATGTGTACTTGACTAGTACTCGCAATAGCACCTGGGTATTTGATACCGGATCGGTTGCTAACATATGTAACTCGAATCAGGGGCTGCGGAACAAGCAACCGCTAACAAGGGGTGAGGTCAATATGCATGTCAGCAATGGATCAAGAGTTGATGTGATTGCCGTCGGAACGCTACCTCTCCACCTACCATCGGGATTAGTTATAAACCTAAATAATTGTTATTTTGTGCCTGCACTGAGCATGAACATTATATCTGGATCTTGTTTGATGCGATGTGGTTATTCGTTTAAATCCGAAAACAATGGTTGTTCGATTTATATGGATACTATCTTTTATGGTCATGCACCCGTGATGAATGGTTTATTTCTGTTGAATCTTGATAGTACTCATACGCACATCCATAATGTTGATGCTAAAAGGATTAAACTGAATGATGATATATCTGCATATATGTGGCACTACTGTCTAGATCATATTGGCCTTAAACGCATGAAGAAACTCCATTCTAATGGACTTTTGGAATCACTTGATTTTGAATCATTTGATACATGTGAGCCATGCCTTATGGGCAAGATGACTAGAACGCCGTTTTCCGGTTCAATGGAACGAGCGGCAGATTTATTAGAAATCATACATACTGATGTATGCGGTCCAATGAGTGTGTTGGCGCGAGGTGGATATCATTATTTTGTTACTTTCACATATGATTTGAGTAGATATGGGTATATATATTTGATGAAACACAAATCTGAAACCTTTGAAAAGTTCAAAGAATTTCAGAATGAAGTGGAAATCATCATAATAGAAAGATCAAATTTCCACGGTCTGACCGTGGAGGTGAGTATCTAAGTTACGAGTTTAGTACACACATGAAAGAGTGTGGAATAGTTTCACAACTCACACCTGCCGGAACACCACAACGTAATGGTGTGTCGGAACGTTGTAATCGTACTCTATTGGATATGGTTCGATCTATGATGTTTCTGACTGACTTGCCACTGTCATTTTGGGGTTATACACTGGAAACCGCTGCATTCACTTTAAATCGGGCACCGTCTAAATCCGTTGAAACGACACCGTATGAATTATGGTTTGGAAACAAACCTAAGCTATCATTTCTTAAATTTTGGGGATGCGATGTTTATGTGAAGAAACTTCAACCAGATAAACTCGAACCCAAAGCGGAAAAATGCATCTTCATAGGATACCCTAAAGAAAAAATTGGGTATTCCTTCTATCACAGATCCGAGGGCAAGGTTCCCGTTGCCAAGAATGGATCCTTTCTAGAGAAAGAGTTTCTCGTGAAAGGTGTGAGTAGTCGAAAGGTAGAACTCGGAGAGGTTACTGAACCTTCTCTTCATGAAATGGCGAGTGGCGCAGCACCGGAAGTCGTTGTGGAGTTGACTTCATGAAATGAAGAAGGAACTAATGATAATGATCATGAAACTCCAAAAGAGAACACTACCGAACCTCGCAGGTCTAGCAGGACATGTGCAACTCCTGAACTGTACGGGAATCCTGTTGTGGATTTCATGGTTGATGAAATAGATGACCCTGCGACGAATGAAGAAGCGATGATGAGCCCGGATTCCAGCAAATGGCTAGAAGCCATGAAATCTAAGATGGAATCCATGTACGAAAACCAGGTTTTGACCTTGGTGGACTTACCTCACGACCAAAAGGCCGTTGAGAATAAATGGATTTTAAAAAGAAAAATTGATGCTGATGGTAATGTAACCGTCTATAAAGCTTGACTTGTCACAAAAGGGTTTCGACAAATTCAAGGACTTGTCTACGATGAGTCATTCTCTCCCGTAGCGATGCTAAAATCAGTTAGGATTATGTTGTTGGGGATCACAGCAGAAAACAAAAAAATTCCTACAATGGAACCCCAAAACTGCCTAGAATCTATCTATGTAGTAATGCAGTAACAGCCAACGCATAGAGAATATATACCCTTGTAGACCGTACGCGGTTAACGTTCCGCGGGGAACGTGGTTGAAGTAGTCATACTCGTAGCTGACCTCAAGGTCGCGAAGCTCCTCGTAGGTCACCCCTTGCTCCTTCTTCATCTTCATCATGCAACAACTCCGGTTCATGACATTTAAGCGCCCCAAGTGTTGTGCCTCGTGTTTTCGTACACATCCGGTGCACGATGAGACCTCCGGCTCCCCAATCCCGCCGGGAGTGCGGAAGTTGATATCCGGCTAGGAATCCCTGCAGCGCAACGGTGTGTTGTAGGTGTGCCTTGATCGCACTGCCCAAACTTGGGGCCATGGTCACAAGGGCTAGAGAGAGAGGGAAGGAGGAAGTCAAACAAAGGAGCAGAGGGAGGTGTGCCCTCCCCATTAGGGTCCCATGTGGGACTAAAACTAAGGGGAAAAGGGAAAAAAGAAAAGGGGCAGCCGCTTGGGCCAATAGGTGGCCGAATGGGCCACCTCACCGGACCCAGCCAGCAGCCCACGGTGGCTGCTCACAGCCAGCGCGAGTGGGCCGGCGCGCCCACTCCACGGCCCAGCAGCACCCTCCACCAGCGGCCAGGCGGCCAGGTGCCCACCCCGGGTGGGCCGGCTTTGCCTCCCGGTGGCCTAGTACGCCCGCTAGCCTGCCCGCCTCGCCTGCTCCCCGTGCGCCCGTGTGAGCCTGGTCGAGCAGGCCAGGTGGCGGCTGGCAGATGCGGCCCGTGCGTCACCTGGCATTCTGCCGCCCTGGGCGGCATGAAGTATTCGCCGCCCATCCTCCAACGCAGCCCAGCTGCGCGCCGCCCATTGCGGCGGCTATTATCCGCCGCCCACGTGGGCCTATGTTGTTTTTCCTTTTCTATTTTTTCTGCAGCTTTTCTCCTAGGCCTTTTCCCACCGAGGATTTGGCCTAATATAAAAGTTGCTCTTATAAATCTTAATATAAATATTATTTAGAATATATTAATTCACAATTAACATATAATAAATATATATTTAAATTCCCATTTACCCGAAAACACTTTTCCGGTCTTTTCCTTTATTCTTTCTCCGAACAACTTCGGATCTCTCTGCGGAACGATTCCGACTTTCTCTTTATCTACTATGATTCCGTCTTACGAATGATCGCTCTCATCGTACCCTTAAGTGTATCCTCTCACGGCTCGGGAATGCTCTAGACATGATCTGTATCAATGATCAACAGAGAGACCAGGGATGTCCATGTGACCCCTATGCATTCCTGATGACAATGTCGTTTGAACCGCTAAATGTAGCATCCTCTTCCTTTTGTTTCTCGATACAACTTGTTTGAGATCCGATCACTGGTATCCCATACCTTGTTCAATCTCGTTCACAACAAGTTCTGTTTTCCTGTTACCGTGATATTACATCCTCGGGACCGAGTCATATGTTGGAACAATTATAGATGTAATCTCACCAAGCCAGCCGTATGTATCTTTATCCGTCATGTGGGTGAACAAATCCCGGTCTTGCAGTCACATGTCATCTCATCGCTCCTTCGAATACCAACGTACACCTTTATAACCACTGTATTACCAAGTGGCGCTTGATGCAGTCTAAGCAGCCTCGGGAAACAGTGAGTAGTATGATCTCACGGTCTAAGGAGAAGGAGTCTAGGTATAGTTGTTGCAACAATGAACTATATGACTTGATCGTGTTGCAATCCTTCGAGGAATGTCCAATCACATCATTCTCCAATGATATGATCCTGTTGTCAGTCGGCATAAATGCCCATGATCTTGAAACCCAGATCATCATCATGACCAACGAACTAGTATAAATAGAGGCTACTAGGGACTTGGTTGTTTCATACCACACATGTACCAATGTTTCTACTTGGCACAGTTATAGCACAATATGAAACTATTATAAAGTAATTGAGATATGACAATAAAAACCTATTTATTATTTGCCTCTAGGGCATATCTCCTTCAGTCTCCCACTTGCACTAGAGTACAAATAACCTAGCTCGCATTTTACTCATATAAACCAAATACCACATGCGTTTATAGATCATGCATGCTCATGGGAAACGTCATGTCCATGTTCTGTTTTACCAGATCATTATGTCTTCTGCAAATCATTAATGTCTTCCTAATTTTGACATTCACACCATTATCATATAATGGGTCGAACTATTTGTTTGGAAACAAAGCGAGACTTTGTTTCTAGTGTTTTTGATGATGGTTGTTTTCACCGTTGTCATCTAAACTTCGAAACACACTTTGCTACCCTTTGTGTATATACTATAGTCATGGCAGCAGAACGAGGCCAGATTCCAGGAGCTTACAGTGACTTTAGATCAACCTCGAGGGCTTTCTCATCGGCACTGGGCCCTGGGACACATCATTCTACGTTGAAAGCGAACTAGCCCCGCCATAACATTATATATCACATCAGATGGAGCCTTTATACTTCTATATCTATGTAGATCCTAGTGCATGAAATGCAACCATGCCACTTACATTGCTTCTTGCCATTTAAGTACAAACTTAATTCTGGTTCAGTGATCAACTCAGGAATCACTTAAAGACACGTTCTTACAATTAAGACTTTGTCCTACCAACCAGAACTTCGGGGCACTTTATGTTGAGTATACAACATGGTTATATGCAAGAACCTATGACTGAGGCATAGGGGATGCAACGCATCTCTTTATTTCAACCATAGTTGCAATACTAACTCAATGCTTCATATAGTAAGAAGTACTTTCTCACCTTGTTCCATTCTGAGCTACTTCCGAATCTTGCTTAGGACATTCTGAACATCTTTCAGAATCAAGTCCAGGAAGCATTTGACATTCAATGTTTATTAAACTCACCAATCTATCTCGATAGATCTTATTGTTTAATAACTTCAACTTCATCCTTATTTATCTAACTTAAATATTATTAACACAAATCACATCATTCACATATGTCGTCCACATATCCCAGAATGATTTCACGCTCCCACTCAAATATGACATTCATGTTTGAGATCCAGGGATTTCACTTAGCTCCCACTCAAAATATGTCAGCTACATATTATGAATTAGCCAAGCTGATTTGCTCCCACTCAAAGCCAGGTCCTCTCGACAATCTTGGATATTCCAAAATTCTTTGATCACTATCAAATCGAGAATCCACTAACGAGATTTCAATGACCATTCATTTCTCGTACTTAGGTCCATCACGCTTCTTTGTATTTCGTAGGTATGTCTTGTTAAACATGACAAATGAATCAACAATATAATTCTACAAACTTGTAGAATATATAGTTGAATCCTACTTTCTTTAGTAAAAGTATTCACTTGAAACTTTATGATCATTATCAATAGTTTCTTCTCTATTTGTAGAGTTTGGATTCACAGAACAAATTCCGCTGCGCCACTCAACAATTCGGAGGTAAGGTCAAATACCTTGTTTTGATCTTTTACTTTCTTCCACCTGTATCTTCATCAAGACACATCAACTTAGGACAATAGTAGGTTTGCCCCTTGTGGATGATGCATTCATAGCTTCCTAAGAATGCTCTACAAAGACTTTTTTATTCGCCACGATTTCGACTTATCGAAATCTCCAGGAACTCGAACTTGCCATAACACTTATGGTGTTGTTTCCACGAATCTTTTAGATGTTCCTTTGTATTTCAAATATGTGTTTTCTTATTTTGATCTTTAACTCTAAACGATAACTATAACCCCTATAAGAGATAATACTATACCATATGTATCTTAATACATAATGATTATGATGTTAGATATTTCAACAAAGTTTGAATTCATCCAATTATCATAATTTGTGAAACATCTTTCACAAGTCCCTTTTATGTTAAACTTAACTTGAATACTTTAGTCATGTCGATCAGATCGAAGAGACTTCGTATTCTTGTTAATTTCAATATCCTCCTATTGTTGTGAACTCATTTGAACAATTCAAATCATTTCAAACTTATGTTTCATTAAGTAAATATGCTTATTCACTTAAGTCCCCAATTAACTAATGATTTCCATTACTTGTTGAAAATACGATACATCACTATGTATAAGATTCAACATTTCTTCGCGTATCACCATTTTACAAGAATGCGGAGTTTTAGTCATTCTGCCCAAGAGGCATGGTTTTGCAAAGTCTCTAGATTAAGCATCTAGGACCCCGATCTTTCATAAAGAACCTGCAATAACCAAAATGACTTAAACTATAGTGTCCTTTCATTATTAAACTTTGTATATCTTTTAGCATTCTAATCCTTTATAAATGTTTAAACTATTATCATTAACATAGCGATGAGAATAACTTGTTTGTAATCATAATGTGACCATAAGGTATTGTTCATAAGAATAGTACAAACTAGCTTGTAACTTGTTCATATGAACAATCGTCTCGCCAAAGGCAAGACACACATACAAGGATTACAAATTATATTCAAGTCCACTAATCCAAATGATAAACTTTGAGGGAAGAGGTGATGTCGGCCATCAACTGTTTTGCTTGCCGTCATCAAGTCACGTTGCCTCAAAGCCAGCAATTCTCAAGCAAATCCTCCTATTTTCACAAAACGGGACAAGTATCAAATACTTTGCAAACTGTAACGAGTTTTGCAAAACTACATTTATAATTTGTATATCTTACATATACCATGACATCCATTTCAATCAAGCCCTTCCAAGAGTTCTCAACTCTAATGCAAGGTCGCTAAGTGTTTTTCCAAACATTCTTGAGTCATCGAATTATCTCCTAATGGTTATTGTATCAAGAAGAGAAGATCACCTTTTAGGAGGATATCCCTCAGGCGTGGGTATTAATCTTTGAAGTTAGACTCTTTTGCTAAGTTCCAAATTAAGCAATATATTCCCATGGTTGCAAAGGACCTCAATGGGATAGGATAAGATCTACTAAGATATTTGCAAATAGACATCTAGACTAAGTTTATAATAAGAGATCAATTTATAATTGGTCTCCACTAAAATTATCATCCCCTGGACAACTTTAGTGATCGCATGATCCCTATCCTCTACACCTCCCCCGATTGACACGGCCATCAGTGCATTATCAAAGGTAGACATTCACTAATGTCAATCACATCATCCATGCGACTCATGCTCTATCTTTCGATATCTTGTGTTCCGAGGCCACGCTTCTATGGCGTGCTAGGCTCGCCAAATCTAACTTGTGTGTATTCACTGTGCAACATGACTTACACCCACTGTATGCGAACGTAGATATGTCTGACCCCTACTCACCGCAGGGCGCCTCATACTGAAGAACATTCTTGGTGGTGCACACACAAGGGGAACACGGAACATTGGAATTCAATAGGGATTATCTTATTTGCTACCGTTGAGTATCTAAATACTAGCACACAATAAGATGTAAAAACTGGTATCAACATCATATGTATAATATGATATGATATGGTCTTTCTTGTGCCTTGATCTCCATCGAGCGCTCCGGCATGATCTCCATCTTGCTCTTGGTTTGATGCCAAGTCCACGACACCGCCACCAGGTCATCCATCGTAACAATGACTATTACTATGCTAGTTAGTAACAGAAAAGTAAACTACTTTACCTTCGTAACAACCAATGCCATATCATAATCACATGCCCCCTGCAAAATAAAGTTAGACGCCTCTACTTTATCTATTGCAATTTTTACGTGGTTGTTAGGCTTTCGCAATAGAACCGTTTCTAGCGAACTTTCCAACCACAACACGGATCCGATAGTTGTCTCTATTACACCCCTTTCGGGGCCCTCCGTTGTAAATGCTATATAAACTATCAAATGAGAGACAGACACCCACTAGCCACTTATACGGTACAAGTCGTATGTTGAGCGTGGAACCAGTCTCACGTTAGAGGGTCCGGACCGCTTCATCAAACAATACCATGATATAAACAAGTACACGTTAGAGGGTAACAACTAAGGGATCAATGCCCGCACAATACTTGTGCGTATTGGCCGTACAACACTCCTACACATAGATTGGCTCTGATACCACTGTTGGGGATCGCAGCAGAAAATAAAAAATTTCCTACGATGGAACCCCAAAACTACCTAGGATCTATCTATGTAGTAATGCAGTAACGGCCAATGCGTAGAGAATACATACCCTTGTAGACCGTACGCGGTTAACGTTCCGCGGGAAACGTGGTTGAAGTAGTCGTACTCGTAGCCGACCTCAAGGTCGCGAAGCTCCTCACAGGTCACCCCTTGCTCCTTCTTCATCTTCATCGTGCAACAGCTCCGGTTCATGACATTTAAGTGCCCCAAGTGTTGCGCCTCGTGTTTTCGTACACATCCGGTGCACGATGATACCTCCGGCTCCCCGATCTCGCCGGGAGTGCGGAAGTTGATATCCGGCTAGGAACCCGTGCAGCGCAACGACGTGCTGCAGGTGTGCCTTGATCGCACAACCCAAACTTGGGGCCATGGTCACAAGGGCTAGAGAGAGAGGGAAGGAGGAAGTCAACCAAAGGACTTCTCCAAAATATTGGTGTGTTCAATCCCACCCATGGTCACCCCTTTATATAGGCGGAGGCAGGTGTGCCCTCCCCATTAGGTGCCCCATGTGGGACTAAAACTAAGGGGAAAAGGGCAAAAGAAAAGGGGCAGCCGGCTAGTCCAATAGGTGGCCGAATGGGCCACCTCACCGGACCCAGCCAACAGCCCACGGTGGCCAGCAACTGTGGCTGCTCACAGCCAGCGCGAGTGGGTCGGCGCGCCCACTCCGCGGCCTAGCAACGCCCTGCGCCAGCGGCTAGGAGGCCTGGTGCCTACCCCGGGTGGGCCAGCTTTGCCTCCCGGCTATCCATCACGCCTGGCCAGTCATGCCGCCCGTGGCCGGGTCTATTATCCGCCACCCACGTGGGCCTGTGTTGTTTTTCCTTTTCTATTTTTTCTGCAGCTTTTCTCCTAGGCCTTTTCCCACCGAGGATTTGGCCTAATATAAAAGTTTCTCTTATAAATCTTAATATAAATATTATTTAGAATATATTAATTCACAATTAACATATAATAATTATATATTTAAATTCCCATTTACCCGAAAATATTTTTCTGGTCTTTTCCTTTATTCTTTCTCCGAACAACTTCGGATCTCTCTGCGGAATGATTCCGACTTTATGTTTCTCTACTATGATTCCGACTTACGAATGATCGCTCTCATCGTACCCTTAAGTGTATCCTCTCACGGCTCGAGAATGCTCTAGACATGATCTGTATCAATGATCAACAGAGGGACCAGGGATGTCCATGTGACCCCTATGCATTCCTGATGACAATATCGTTTGAACCGCTAAATGTAGCATCCTCTTCCTTTTGTTTCTCGATACAACTTGTCCGAGATCTGATCATTGGTATCCCATACCTTGTTCAATCTCGTTCACAACAAGTTCCATTTTCTTGTTACCGTGATATTACATCCCCGTGACCGAGTCACATGTTGCAACATTCATAGATGTAATCTCACCAAGCCAGCCGTATGTATCTTTACCCGTCATGTGGGCGAATAAATCCTGGTCTTGCAGTCACATGTCATCTACTGTTCCTTCAGAATACCCAACGTACACCTTTTATAACCACTGTATTACCAAGTGGCGCTTGATGCAGTCTAAGAAGCCTCGAGAAACAGTGAGTAATATGAGCTCATGGTCTAAGGAGAAGGAGTCTAGGTATAGCTGTTGCAACAATGAACTATATGACTTGATCGTGTTGCAATCCTTCGAGGAATGTCCAATCACATCATTGTCCAATGATATGATCCTGTTGTCAGTCGGCATAAATGCCCATGATCTTGAAACCTAGATCATCCTCGTGACCAACGAACTAGTATAAATAGAGGCTACTAGGGACTTGGTTGTTTCATACCACACCTGTACCAATGTTTCTACTTGGCACAGTTATAGCACAATATGAAACTATTATAAACTAATTAAGATATGACAATAAAAACCTATTTATTATTTGCCTCTAGGGCATATCTCCTTCATATGTTAGCAATTGCTGCACATTTTGATTATGAAATATGGCAGATGGATGTCAAAACTGCGTTCCTCAATGGTAATATTGAAGAAGAGTTGTATATGATACAACCAAAGGGTTTTTTCGATCCTAAGGATGCTAACAAGGTGTGCAAGCTTCAACGATCCATCTATGGACTAAAGCAAGCATCACGGAGTTGGAATCTCCGCTTTGATGAGGTGATCAAACAGTTTGGATTTGTCCAAACTTATGGAGAGGCTTGTACTTACAAGAAAGTGAGTGGGAGCAATGTGGCATGTTTCATATTATATGTGGATGACATATTATTGATTGGAAATGATATAGATCTTTTAAATAGTGTTAAAAGTTATCTAAACAGTAAATTTTCTATGAAAGACCTTGGTGAAGCTTCATATATATTAGGCATAAAGATCTATAGAGATAGACCGAGACGCCTCATAGGGCTATCGCAAAGTACATACCTTGATAAGATTTTAAAGAAGTTTAAAATGGACGAAAGTAAGAATGGGTTCTTACCTATGTTGCAAGGAAAGACATTGAGTAAGACTCAAAGTCCGGCTACGGCGGAAGAAAGAGAGATAATGGATAAGATCCCCTATGCTTCAGCCATAGGCTCTATAATGTATGCCATGCTATGTACAAGATCGGATGTGGCACATGCTATTAGTTTGACTAGTAGGTACCAATCTGATCCAGGTGTGGAACACTAGATAGCGGTCAAGAATATCCTTAAGTACTTGAGAAGAACTAAGGAAATGTTTCTTGTATACGGAGGTGAAGAAGAGCTGGTCGCTAATTGTTATGTCGATGCTAGCTTTGACACTGATCCGAATGACTCTAAGTCTCAATCCAGATATGTATTTCTCATGAACGGAGCAGCAGTTAGTTGGAGGAGCTCCAAACAACCCGTGGTAACAAGGTCAACAACGGAGGCAGAATATATTGTCGCTTCGTATAGCACGGAAGCGCTTGGATGAAGGAGTTCATTACCGAACTGGGTGTGGTTCCTAGTACGTTGGATCCAATGGTGATCTATTGTGACAACAATGGAGCCATAGCCAACGCAAAGGAACCAAGGTCTCACAAGAATTCCAAGCATATTAAGCACCGGTTTCACTCCATCCGTGAGCATGTCAAGGATGGAGATATGAAGATTTATAAAGTACATACGGATCTCGATGTAGCAGATCCGTTGACTAAAACTCTCCCTAGAGCAAAACATGATTAACACCAAAACTCCATGGGTGTTAGATTTATCACCATGTAACTAGATTATTGCCTCTAGTGCAAGTAGGAGACTGAAGGGAATATGCCCTGAGAGGCAATAATAAAGTTGTTATTACACATATTCCAAGTATATGATAGATGTTTATTTTGCATGCTATAATTGTATTAATTTGGAAACGTTAATACATATGTGTTTAATAAACAAAAGGAAAGTTCCTAGTTATGCCTCTCTTATAAACTAGCTCGTTGATTAACAAGATGATCAAGGTTTCCTGATCATGGGCATTGGATGTTGTTAATAACGAGGTCACAACATTAGTGGAATGATGTGATGAACATTCATCCAAAGTATATCATTACGATCAAAGTCATTGTGATTATATTGCTATAACATCTAACAAAGTAATCCTAGTCCTTAGACCATGAGATCATGTTAATCACTAATACTGGAAGAGTATCTTGATAACATCAAACGTCACGCTGTGAAATGGTGATTATAAAGGTGGGTTCAGTGCTACGAAAGTGTTATGTAGAAGCTCATGGATCAAGAGTGGGATTTGTCCATCCCGATGATGGATAGATATACTCTGGGCCCTCTCAGTGATATCACATTGGTCAGCTTGCAAGCAAGTGATGAGATTACTAGAATGTTATATCACGGGAACGAGAAAAGAGTACATGTCGGTAACGAGATCAAACTAGGTATGGAGATACCGATGATCGAATCTCGGACATGTAATATATCATGAGACAAAGGGATTTAGTTACTAGCGTTAAAGGTTCTCACGATCACAGAAGTCATCGTACAATGTGTAGGAGTCAGTATGGATCTCCAGGTCCCGCTTCTGTTTATTGATCTGAGAGGGGTCTCGATCATGTCTGCATTATTCACGAACCGTAGGGTGACACACTTAAGGGACACCAACACCATATGGAGCAAATATGTTTCAGAGGAATGAATTGCAAAGTGCTGGAATTATTTCAATAGGCACCGAAACTATTTCGGGTGAAATTGCGGAAATTGGTTCTGCATGTAATATTGAAATGTTGCAGGGGTTTTATGTGAATGTTTGTTAATTAAAGTAATTAACAAAATTCGGAATAAATTTAATAAAAGAGTTTTATTAAACGAGAGAGCATTAAATTTGGAGAAATTTAATGCATTTAAAGTGGAGACTTTAAAAGAGAATGTGAAGGGGCATTTTAATGTGGAGGGAGTTACCACCACATGAATGGGGGAGGTGAGGGGTCACCTCCATGGGGTGCCGACCATGGAGGGGGTACCCCTCCTCCTATAAAAGGCCACCCCTCTCACCCTTCTTCCTCACACCTCCTCGTGAAGGATCTCTCTCCCCCTCTAGAATTATTCCCCCATTGTCTCGGATTAGCGAGATACATGTTCCCGGTGGCATTTCGTCTCAAAGGAGTTGTTGCTTCCATTGCATCACTGGAGCGAGGAGGCGGAGGTTGTTCGGTGGCCTTAACGTGTGTGCGAGTGCGGATGCGCTGCTAGTTTGCTGTGCTAGGACTTCCACACGATCTTGAGATCGCCAAGCGTACGAGTACATCATCCACGAGTTCCTACTCGTTAACAAAACTTTTTTGTCTTCGAGGGTAAGTTCTCCTTGGATGTATATCCACCTATTGCTTGTATCTAGTAGATAGATCTTGGCGTATAGTTCACATCGTAGGAAGTTTTTTTGTTTTCTATGTTGCAAACCCTTCAACTTGATACTCCGGGTCCTGGTGGTTCCGAAGGCTTCTTCCAAAATACGAATGGGCACTTCACGATAAGTGAGATCCTTATTGATATCTATGGCTTGGTGATCAATGTTCTTGAATACTTCGGTCTTCTCAAGAACTTCTAGGCATTTGCGAAGTAACGAGATATGGAACACATCATGTATGGATGACATCTCCTCCGGCAATTCCTGTTGATATGATACTTCTCCTCGGCGATTCAAAATTTTGAAGGGTCCAATATATGTGGGGCCTAACTTTCCTTTTAGACGAAAACGCTGCATTCCTTTCAAGGGCGATACTTTGAGATACACAAAATCTCCGACATTGAAGGTTAGGTCTCGACGTCTCTTGTCAGCATAACTCTTCTGTCTGGATTGGGCAGTCTTGAGGTGTTCACAGACTTTGTGAACCTTCTCTTCGGCTTCTCGTAGGATGTCGGGTCCGAAAATCTGACTCTCTCCTAATTGCGACCAATTCAAGGGGGTATGGCACTTCCTTCCATACAGAAATTCAAATGCGGCCATTTGCAAACTGGCTTGATAACTATTGTTGTATGAGAATTCTGCGAAAGGCAGACAATCTTCCATTTTGATCCATATTCTAGCACACAAGCTCTCAACATATCTTCTAAGATTTGGTTGACTCTTTCAGTTTGTCCATCGGTTTATGAGTGATAAGCGGTGCTGAAGTTCAGTTTGGTTCCTAATCCTTCTTGGACTTTCTGCCAAAATCTTGAGGTAAACTAGGTTCCTCGATCTGATACTATGGTCTTAGGGGTTCCATGCAAACTGATGATTCTAGCAATGTACATCTTTGCTAGCTTCGAACTCTGGTAGGTGGGCTTGACAGGTATAAAATGGGCTACCTTGGACAGTCTATCAACTATGACCCAAATAGAGTCATTTCCCCTACTAGAAGTAGGCAAACAGGTGATGAAATCCATTCCGACAGAATCCCATTTCCATTCCAGAATCTGCAATGGTTGCAAAAGTCCTGCGGGTCGCTGATGTTCTGCCTTGACTCTCTGACAGATATCACACTTGGCGATGTAGCTTCCGATTTCTCTCTTCATCTTGTGCCACCAAAATTGCTCCTTCAAATCCTGATACATCTTCGTTCCTCCGGGATGGATAGAATAAAGAGTATCATGAGCTTCCTGCATGATGACTTGATTCAACTCAAAATCTGCTAGTACACAGATACATCCTTTGTACCAAAAAAATCCTTCTTCATCTTCGGTGAATCCGAGTACCTTCCTTGTACTGATATGACGGTTGATTTCGTCGATACTTGCATTTCCTTTCTGGGCTTCCTTGATCTGACTGATCAAAGTGGGTTGAAGTTCAATACTAGCTAGGAATCCTTCGCTTACTAGCTCCGTTCTAAACTGCTCCAACTCTTCATGCAAACTTGGCTGGGCTTCTTTAATCATGGTGTTTAATCTACACGGCAATCTGCTAAGAGCATCTGCTACCACATTGGCTTTGCCGGCGTGATAGTGAATGTCAAGGTCATAATCCTTGATTAACTCTATCCATCTCCTTTGCCTCATATTCAGCTCCTTCTGGGTGAAGATATACTTCAGACTCTTGTGATCCGAATAAATTTCACAATGGTTACCCATAAGGTAATGACGCCATGTCTTCAAGGCTAATACTACGGCTGCTAGTTCTAAGTCATGGGTAGGGTAGTTTTGCTCATGTTGCTTTAGTTGTCTAGACAAATATGATATTACTTTGCCTTCTTGCATCAACACACATTCGAGACCAATCTTGGATTAATCACAATACACATCAAAAGGCTTCTTGATATCCGGCATAATCATAGTTGGGGCTGAAATCAATCTCTTCTTGAGCTCTTGAAAACGTGCTTCACATTTGTCCGTCCATTCAAACTTCTAATCTTTCTTCAACAGTTGGTATCAGAGCCATCCTGACCATAGGAGACCCTAGTTAGAATGGACGTCTAAACAAAAACTTAGTTTCTTCTTGGTATTTATGAAAACCTATTCCCACTCTTACCCTTGAGATTCTTTCAAAAAAAATCATGTTCCTCAAAAATTCTTGGAATCCTACATAAAATTTGACACACTTGATCACCCCACTAACTTGCTCACCCTAAATTCTTATAGATGGAGGTCCAGTATTGCAAGTTCTACCAGCTGGGCAACGGAGGCCACCTGATCTTTGAGAGGGATCTAGATGCACTCGCAGAGTATCTTGAGTGCCTACAACCGGAGTTCTTCGGGGCACAACTCAACGATCACATAGGAGGATATCTACAATGGCTGATAGTTGCAGATCTCAGAGGCAAGATAGAAGCACCCACTTCGGAGAAGATCCAATTCAGCTTGAGGGAGAACAACTGGCTAGACGGACTAGCCAGGGCTATGCATGAAGCTCTTGCCCGTCTGTGTGGACAAAACATCAACCAGATCAGTGGAACACTCTTTGTTCACTATGCAAGGCGTGATTCTATGGGAATGCCCTTGGAGATGCTAGGACACCCGGAGCTGAAGCACCAGGTGGATAATCTTGACTTCATGTTGTATGATAGACAGAAGGAGTTGGACAACGCCCATGCCTACGCCAACCATAACCATGCCATTGCAGTCAAGAAAGACAAGACCCTCGCCATCCTCGCCAAGGAGCGCCATTCACTTCGTCGTCAGCATGACAAGAAGGATCACATCATTGATCATCTTCGCAAGAAGGTGGACGCTCTCGAGAAGACCATCCATGAATAGGAGATCCAGCTTGAAGCGAAGGAGGAGGAAGGTGAAGATATCCGTGGAGATCTCTACTCTTACCTCAGTGATGATGATGACTACCTGGAGGACAATGCCATGGAGTTCCACACCGATGATGATGATTCTGCCTTCATTGATGATGATTATATGCACTTGAGCACTACCGTAGGAGTGAGTTGTATCGGTCCCACTGTATCGTAGTTTCACATAATGGTTCCTAAAACCATCTATTTTCTATTTGTGTTGTGGTGTGTGTTTGTATTGTGTGCTTTGAATGAATGAATGAGAGGAAGTTGTTAATTGCAAAACCTGAGTCAAACTCAAAGTTTAAAGATTTTTGAAAACAAAACCATGAACCTTAGAGATTTCCCCCTTGTCTCCTTATCTATCTCAATCTTCAGATGACTCGCTGTAATCCCGGAGGAAGCAGTTCATCTTAGGACCCAATGCTGCAGATTCTGCAAATGTTAGTTTCTGACCGTGAAGCTAGTAGAGCCGAACGCCAAGCCAACTTAGCCACTCTTCAACAGATAGCTCAGATGGCCCATAATAATCAAGGCCATGGAAACCAGGATAACCATGGATCCAAGCTCAAGAACATTCAAAACACCAACCCACCTATATTTAGTAAGTCTGAGGAGCCCTTAGATGTCAAGGATCGGGCAAACCATGGAGAACAATTTGGAGGTCGCAGGAGTTGAAGTCAATGAAAAAGTATTGTTTTCCACCCATTATCTGGCAGGTGATGCAAGAGCCTGGTGGAATAGCATCAGTACCATGAACGAAGGTCAAATGATGACTTGAGAGGAGTTCAAAATCAAGTTCAGCCAGACCCATGCGCCCTCGGGTCTGATTAAGAGGATGAGGGATGAGTTCAGAGAGTTGACACAAGGAAGGATGACTGTGGTTGAGTACCGTGATAGATTTCTGTCACTAGCTAGATATGCCCCTGATGATATTGACACCGAAGCAAAGAAGAAAGAGAGATTCCTGAACGGACTGCATGACAAAATGCAAACCGTGCTAGTCAACATTCCCTTTGATGATATTGAAGCTTTGGTGGATTCTGCCATTCAGATGGAAGGGAAGATAAACCAAGCCAATGACAACCGCAAGCGTCACATGATGCACTAGCCTGGATCCCACCATACACAGAAGTATCACCCCAACCCGTCTGCAGGATATGCCCCAAGAAACAACAGACCCCCTATGTCCCGTCCAAACTATCCCAATCGTAGCGGAAGAAACTTGAAGTCTAGAGGAAACCACAACAATAACCCTGGCAACTCTAATAACTTCAACCGTGCATTGCCCAAGTCCAACGACAACACCAACATCAACAATACTACCCCAAGGACTAGAAGCAATGATGTGCCTATTGCAGGAAAAGACAAGTCCCTGATTACTTGCTTTGAATGCGGAGTCAAGGGTCACTACTCCAACGAGTGCCCCAAGAAGCTTGCAGCAACCACCAATGTGAATGCACCCGCTCAGCAGCAGCGGCGTGTTCAGCCTGGAAGGAGATTTGCCCTAGGGAACCCGCTCAACCGCAACGGCCGTCTGTTCCACATGAATGCTGAAGAAGCTCAGGAAGCGCCAGATGTCATGTTGGGTATGTTTTCTGTTAACTCAGTACTTGCAAGAGTGTTGTTTGATTCTGGAGCATCACACTCTTTTGTTACAGAAGAATTTGCATTCACTAGTAAGATTCAATCAACAAAATTGAAGCATGTTATGATAGTTCAAATACCTGGTTCAACCACCAAAGCTAGAAAAATTTGCAAGGTTGTACCTATCAGAATCCATGGAATAGATTTTTATGCTAATCTAATAGTACTTGGAACCAAAGGTTTGGAAGTAGTACTAGGAGTGGATTGGATGTCGAAACATAAAGGATTAATCGACTGTGCCAAGAAAGCCATAACCATGACCAAGAGTAACGGAGTATCGAGAGCATGTATCTGAGACGTTGCCCATCAATTCAAATGCAACAAGAGTCTAGCCCAACCAACCCTAGACCAAGTCAGAGTAGTTTGTGAATACCCCGACGTGTTCCCAGATGAATTGCCCGGTATGCCCCTAGATCGAGATATCGAGTTCATCATTGAACTAGTTCCTGGAACTGGACCCATAGCTTAGAGAATGTATAGTATGAACCCATCTAAATTAGTGGAGCTGAAGAAACAACTTGGTGCTAAGTTGGAGAAAGGTCTGATTCAACCAAGTGCATCGCCATGGAGATCGCCTATGTTGTTTGTGGATAAGAAAGATGGAGGTAACCGTTTGTGCACAGATTACCGGAAGCTGAATGACGTCACATTAATAACAAGTACCCACTGCCAAAGATAGCAGATCTGTTTGACCAGTTGACTAGTGCTAGAGTGTGTTCTAAGATTGATCTTAGAACTGGTTGTCATCAACTCAATATTCGTGCAACGGATATCCCAAAGACCGCCTTTATCACCAGATATGGATTGTATGAGTACACTGTCATGTCTTTTGGATTAACTAATGCCCCCGCTTATTTCATGAATCTCATGAATAAGATTTTTATGAACTTCCTGGATAAGTTTATCGTTGTTTTTATCGATGATATTCTGATCTATTCCATGTCCATGAGATACACCTGAGAACCATCCTTGAAACCCTTAGAGAACATCAGTTGTATGCTAAGTTTAGCAAATGTGAGTTCTGGTTGAAGGAAGTCTGATACCAACTTGTCAACACACGGATTTTTAATCCCAGATGCCTGTTATGCCATACCTTGCAATCCCAGGATTACAATTTTTGCGAGACATAACAGAATTGGTACCACAGTACATCATCCATTACAAACCATAATAAAGGTCTTACAAATAAAGGATCTCATGATCCAGTCTTAATACAATCAAAGCAGCAGAAAGTAAACGTGGTAGGGGCTCCATCTATAGGATCACAAGCAATGCTGATGATGGGAGATGATCCTAGTTGTCATAGACCTCCTGCTGTCCATCTTCCTGGTAGTCCTCCTCATAGTCTGGCCATAGAAATAGCCAGGGACAAAGCCATGAGTAATCTTTAAGTACTCGCAAACTATCACTAACAAGTAAGGTAGTTCTCGTAGGAAGCTTAAGCTCTAGGTTTATTTGCAAAAAGGCAGGTTTATTTCATAAGGAGTTCAAAAGTAAACAACCTAATTTAATCACTTAAGTGGGAACCTAGTTTTCATGTCCACAACCCTGTTGTGGTCAATTCAAGGTCATAGTTCAATTCACAAGTCATTTTGGAAAACATCTGACAACAAAACAGTATGGCCACTCCAACTGTCCATGACCGCAGACGTGGCTATTCGAATAGTTTGACACTCCGCAGAGGTGGTACACTTTCACCACAAAATTCGATACATTCGTCAGGAATAACCCTGAATCATCATACTTAGTGTGCGGATAATCAATCATAACCTTTAAATTACACACTCTAGTATAGGCACCTCCCCTATGAGCTTGGCCTCCTAGCCATGGCCATCTGCCATCCTGGGCACTGCATAGGTGGACATTCACATTCACGAGGTAGCCTCAGATCAACCTCTTTCCATGAGGGAACCCATACTAAGGCATATAAACTTCCAGTTAAGCCCTACCCAATTCGGGTATTGTGATTGTATGGTAAAATTGGAATGGTATCGCATCCAAACCCAACCATCAGTTTTTATAAAGCGCCAAGGCTCATGCCTCAACATTTTCATCATCAAATCATTTTGTGTTCATATAGGGGGTGTATCGCAGTATTTTTGATAAGTAAGAGTGCCAAACCCAACGAGGAGCAGAAGGTGTTGGCGAGTGGCTAGGAGCAGGAATTCTCTATAAATACTTAGCAAACGGATTTTTAGGGTTTTTTGATAATGCAGGTAAATAAAGTACGAGTAAATAAAAGAAAATAAGAATAAATGCAGCAAGTGGCCCAATACTTTCTTTAGCAAAGGACAAGCCGGTTGTATTACTTAAGATGACCAAACATTCTCGAGGACACACGAGAATATCGTCAAGTGCTTTCGCTTCATATAGTTGATTAATCTTCTTTAGTTTGCTAAGTGTTGTGTGGATGAACCTGTGCTAATGTACCGACCTTCCTAGGACTAATACATACTTGTGATTATACCCCTTGCAAGCATCCACAAGTACAAGAAAGTAAGTGCGGTGACCCAGCATACCACTGCATGATGTAGTACACTATAGTCGTTGACATAACACCAATGAAACACCGTTCACTAGTATTACATCCCTCAGAGTGGTACAACAGAAACATAGCAGGTCCAAGACATGACTATAAATTACAACTCGACTCTTTACAAAAGATCCAGAGAACACTCTAGTTTAAAGAGAGAGAAAGAACTTCTTATAAAGAAGAACCAAACATAATAACTTAGAAATATCTAGTAACTAAGACTAGCATCTAAACTATTTGTCTTGCCATTGCTGCTATTGCAATGCTCTACAGAAATAGGTTTTATGGCTAGACAAATCTACTCCTATCTAAACCGACACTTTATCTTTACTTCAGTTGATGCATATGTTGACTTCATTGACTTTATTGAAGAACTTGAGTTGTCGATGATGGTTTCTTGAGCAGAAATTGATGTCGACATTGTCTTCAATGGCTTAGAACCTAGCAAGGGTTAAGAAGGTACGATTGAGTACGAGCGTACTCAGCAAGTTCACTAAAAAGGAGTGTATGATGCACTATCTCTACAGCCATAGACCAGAGGTCATAGGCGATGCAGGTTTTCATAAACATTTCTTCAAAGGTTGCTTTTATTCTAAAAACTATGTCCGACAGCCTTCACAGGTTGACCAGAACTTCATGGAGTTCCTTTCCTGCCGCGGTCGTAGCTCCTTCCTGGAACAGGGAGTAACATGTCACAATTCTTACACTCTGCAGAGGTGCGTCACTTTTCCCATAAGAGGCCTTAGCTTTGTTACACAACCGAGTTGCATTCTCGTCCACACTTCCTTGGTGTGGGGCCCAGTCTAAGATCCAAACCAGTACTTCCCTCTCCGCGACCCCATATGTCTGCATGATCCTCTGGGGCTGACTACACCTCCATTAAGCCTCCAACTAGGGCAAGCAATAACCATGGGGAGTTCTCGAAGACTCTATGAGCTGGTGATGCCCCTGGAGGTTCATCTATCCCTCCGGCAGCCACTCATAAATAATCTAGACACCAAAATCATGGGGCCTAAGGGTGCCCACCCATATGTTGGATCCACACCGGGAATCCCAACGTCACGATAAGGTCATCTTGCCTCGATATGAAAGGGAGAAGATACAGACGACTTTCCCGTCCCATTCCAAGTCTTATGGTTGACGCGTAATATACGGCGCTAGAATCACTGGCGACATTGGTTGTTAAGTCCTAGATATTATGTTCCTTTACCACTGGAACTGTATCAGTAGATTATTACCATCTGGTAAATAATCCATAGTCACGGTATTATAAAAATAATGTTTTCTGACCTTTTTGGAATGCAGGTGATGACAATATTTGAGTTACAAGCATTTGATAGAAAATAATCAAAGGACATGAGCAAGTTGTGAACTTGCCTTCTGTGATTGCAAGATTATGCACGCACGGTCTTCAAGACAATAGAAGATCCAAATTCTATAAACAGCATCATTGGTCCGGTAAGGACTAATTTATAAAGAAGCAAGATGCAATGATGCATAAGTAATGTAATGCAATTTGATAAATGCGAATCCCTATAATAGTCGTACCTGAACTAGGGTTTGGAAACTAGAAAAGGTTCTTTAGAATGTGTTTCACTTTTATATCAGCTTCACACGTGTGCTTCTTATTAAGGCTTGTGAAAGTGTGTGTGTGAAACAATAAGTAAATAAACAAGTAATATGCAATATTAAAAGACTCAAATGGGTATGGTATTTGAAATATTGCTTAAACAAGATTAAGAATCCATTAGAGTTTTTAAATAGATGTTCAAGGATTACTTTTATTGTTTCTTAAAAGAATAACTTTTGAGGAAAGATTACTTTTACAAAGTAAAATGTATTCAAACTTAAAGTTAACACTTTAAGGTTTTCTTATTAGCTAAGATTATTAAAAAGGAAGACATCACTACTTTAAACAACCATAGCATAAGTGGATGCATTTACCTTTCTATTTTAAAGTCAATGGTTATACTTAATAAGTAAATAATAGGTATTACTTCAATTACTTTGGAGTTTGGTTTAAATCTTTGAGTGGTTTTCTGAAACTGGTGAAGGAATTAGTAAATAAAAGTTTGGTGATGTTACAAATGCATAGGATTCTGGTGATAAACAATATACCATTTTAGTTGATCTTATACTTGATAAAATCTTTTTGGAGAGTAAGACTTACTTAATTTTAAATGGTAGTTTTAGTGAGTACAAGTTGAATGGGTTAGACCTATCTTAACTTCATTTAAACATAGCTTGCATTTATTATTACACTATTAAACTTTAAACAAATAATGCTAAAGGTAATAGTAAGTATTTATATATTTTTAATGAATTAAAATAAAATAAAAGGGTTTAAATAAGATTTATTAAACCTTTACCTTTTATTCACTTTATAAATACCTAATAAATAATAAATATTGGTTAAGTGATACAAAAATAACTTAAACAAGTTTGTAAATGTAGATTTTGTTTTTATAAGAATTTTGGTATTTTATTTATATTTTTCTTATTTACTAATATTAAAATATGAATTTTTAAAGTTTTATTACTTATAAAATCTTTATTAAATAATAATTACTTAAATAATTAACACAATAATATTTGATAATAAGGTTAAATTATATATTTTATTTTTCTAAGCATTTTGATATATTATATGCATTTTTCTGAAATATAAAACAAAAGATATAGAATTAACAAGATTTAACTATTTTATTCTATTTCTGAAAATTATATATATTTAACTTATTTGGTTTTATCTATTTACTAAACAGACAATACTTTTTATACTAACACTAACCCTAGTCACAGTCATAGACATGTGGGCCTGTGGCCATATCATCTGCCACGCGAAACAAAAACCTTTTATACCCAACTTAGTCTACCACCGAGCCACTGACTAGTGGGGCTATTGCCACGTCGGTGCCACGCGGGCGGAGACTGGTCAAACTAGTAGAGGTGGCCGAGGATGACGTGGGAGTGGCGTCACTATGACGTAAGCGCCTCTGCCACTGCCAGATCGAGGTCATCGGCGTCGATCTACGGTGTATTAGCTCGTGTGGTTTGCTGTGTTGGAAAGAGGACGTGATGGGGAACCTTGTTGTGGCGGCGCCGCTCCATTTGAGTGACTGGAGCAGGTACAACAACAATGACCGACGGTGGCGAGTGGTGGCGCGTGGTGCTAGCGGGCTACCAGGGGGAGAGAAAGTAAGGCGAGACTACCAGGAGAATCAAGTGCTCACCAGGAACGCGATGGTGCAGTCGGTGAAGCAGATGGTGACCGGAATCGACGGGGAACTCCGGTGAACGGCGGCGGTAGTGAGGTATCGATTGAGTCATCTGGGGCTTCTACATCCTTCTCTAGCTACGGCAATCGATCGAGAAGATACAGAGGAGTACCGTGGTGGTCTTGGATAGGCTTGGGACGGTCGGGAGCATCGGCGATGAGTGGCTCCAGCGAGCTAGATTTCGGTGCCGAGAGGGAGGAAGAGAGAGTGAGGGAGAATATGGATGAGGATGGGCTGGAGCATCTCGGTGGCGATCTTATCCCCCTCTTGGTGATGGCAGCACGAATCTAGACGAGGCCTAAGTTCGGCCAACGAAAGCGAGCTTGACCCATGTGCATATCAGTGACGACGATGGCCATTTTGCACGAAACCCCTTGGCCAAAACTCTGGCTCAACCTGCGGTCCTTCTTCGGTCCCACCGGTCAGTCAGAGAGTGAGAGCGATATGGGCTGGTACTGGGCTTTTGCAAAGTAAGCGGAAAATTACTGCTCGTGAGCGGAAGGTAGGGAATGGCCGTGGGCCGGTTCTACAGTGATGTTTTTTTCTTTTTCTTTTCCATTTCCATTTTCTGTTTTCTATTTTCTTTAATAAATTCTTTTCAAATTGGAATTTCTTCAAGGATTTAAATATCCTGAAATTTGTAGGTTATGAACATTATTGTATAGATCAAGTATGATCTTCTTCTCTTGATTTCTTATTGTGCATTTAAAATATATCCATTATATTAAAAGTCTGTCTCATTATGAAATATAATTAAGGGTTAGGGCTTTAGGATTTTATTCCTTTTAAAAAAACTTATAAGGATGGTTTCCATTTTCAATATGATAATTACCATGGTAAGGTTTAAAAAGGGCTAATGATGATTTTATCATTCTATACACACTTGGTATAATATTAGATTTCATATTTATATTATAATGCTTTAAGTCTTGTGGTTCATAAGAGGTTGATTTAAATTCCATGGTTCTTCCTATTTGGTGGTTTCTCCCATTCCAACCCTACTTGATTTATAGAGATTAGAATTACTACATAACACTTTTGGTTAGGGTTTAAGATAATAAAGCAAACAAGGTTTTCATCTGTAAACACTCATCTAGTTTCTACTTATCTCTTAGACATTTCATTTGACTAAGAGATACTATCCATACTTTCTTTATTCTAGGATTTTAAACAAAGAGGTGGACATGGGTCTTGTCCTAATTTGGTGTACTGTTGGTTAAAGGTTTCTCAAGCACTCCTACCTTAAGACTTCACTAGGCTTATCCTTAGATAAGGAATAACTTTCCTTAAGACTTCACAAAGATCACATCTTACTGAATAAGACAATCATCTAACTCCACCATATCCATCACCATATGATGACATGGTCATGCCACTCAACAATACTCCATTCTTACTCCTTGTATATAACTCCTCTTAATTAACTACCATTGATGCACCTATCAATGTAGCTACTGCTAACTCCATCTATTAACTTCCTTAACTTCATCTTGCAACTACTTCCAAGGTTTGCAAGACTACAATCCTTACTATACATACAAAGGATATCAATCCTTAGAAATAGGTATAGTACTACTCCCATAATACCAATTGTCCTTATATTAACTTGCTTAAGCTACTATGCCTTTAACTACTCCATACAACTCATCAAATACTTCACCATGCTCTAGATTGACTTCTAATGATCAAGCTAGATGATTCAGCTTACTAGGACTTGCCTAACTTGGTACATTCTTAACTCTTCTTCAACACCTAATCATCTACTCTCAAGTCACTTGAGAATAATGACCACCATCCTTTGATCATACAAAGCTTAGGCTTCTCATGGTTTGATCAAGATCTATACTCAACTAGGTAGTAAACTTGTATTAGTCTCTCTATAGACTTATCTTGTTAAGCAAGCTTATTCTAAATCTATATCCACTTGTCCTAACAAGATTGTTATCTAATGTACTAATACTACTAGCTTTCTCATAGCTCCATGATCACTAGTTACTTCCTGGTTTAAATACTGCTTCTAGTTAACTCAGGAGTGAGTTAACTCCTCCCACATCAAATGATTTGATCTCCACTAAGGATCACATTCCATTGATGATGGTACACTCAACCATGTCTAGTTCTTCCTTCAGATTAATTTACTTAAGGTATTTGAAAGGTCAGCATAATAGGTTAAAGGCTATGAGTCAATAAGTTCTAGGTCAAGAATTGATCACCCAATATTGATGATCAATTGATACTAAGACTTGGTCAAATAGGATTGTCATCTATTAACATGACACTAAGGGTATGTGATAGATAATACCTTGGTATCATCTTTAGAACATTAAGTAATCAATATTGGGTTGTGGTATGGAATACCATGTGATGATCTCTAGAAGATCAAGCACTCCTTATTAAGTAGTGTGTTGTGAATTAGTTTTGTTACATTTGATCTACCCTTAGATCAAATTACATTACCCAAAGATAAGGTTTGAGAAAAGGTCATATTGAAACTTATCGCAGTCAACTTGATGATCTACTTAAGTTCCACCAAGTTAAGAGAAGCTTCAATCACGTTGACAAGTTTTATTTAAAAGCGCGAAAATTATCCGGATTTTCTATGCATGAATGCAACGCACACACCTGTGTTCAGCTTATTTCTAAGCTCTAATGTTGGGATGTTACATTAAGGTAGAAACCAAACCACAACTTTAAACTCTAAGACCTTGACGTCCCTTGTGTAATGGTTTCCTAACGGGGGTTCAGGTTTCTGTCACTCCGGCAACCCCTATGATTAGTAGCCAAATACACAATGCATTCCCCTAGGCCCATATAGGTGAAGTGTCATGTAGTCGATGTTCACATGACACCACTAGAAGAAGTACACCACAACTTAAATATCAAACTATTGAATATTCCTCCACACAATTCCACTACTAACAACATGACTTCTCCCATGTCCTCAAGAACAAAACGAACTACTCACAAGACATCATATGGATCATGATCAGAGATGAAATAATGATATGTAACAATCTGAACATAAACAATAACTCAATGGTTCACTCAATAGCATCAACTACAAGGAGTAATCAACACCTGGAAAGTTTCCCCTAAGAACTATGCAAGATTCAACCCAATTGTTAAAGCGGTATGGAGGTGATGATGATGATGGTGCTGGTGGAGATGATGGTGGTGGTGATGATGATGATGATCCCGATGAAGTCCAGCTTGATGGTGGTGTTGATGGCGACGATCTCCCCTCTCCGAGAAGGAATTCCCCCGGCAGAATTCTGTCTACCAGAGAGATCTTTCTCTCTCGGTGTTTTCCGCCCCGCAGAGGCGGCGAAATCTTTCTGTGGTCCCTCCCCGAGTCTTAGGGTTTCGGGAGGATAATATACGCTAGAGGGGATAGGCTAGAGTGGACCAGGGAGTCCACACCACCTGGTGCCGCGACCTGGGGTGGCCCGCGCCAGGGGGTGGTGTGGGTCCCTTGTGGCCAATCTCCACTTCCCCTACTGGCTTTCTTCGTCTTCTATAAAAATAGGATTTTCCATGTATTTTCCCGGATATTCTGATCTTCGCAAATTTTGCCTCCAAACAACACCTTTTCCATCAGAATCCTGACTGCAGCGGTCCATGCTCCAAAAGTCATCAACCATGCAAAAACAGGTGAAATAACATAAGTATCATCTCTTAATATGAAATATATCAATGAATAACAGTAAATTATGATATAGAATAGTGATGCAAAATGGACGTATCAACTCCCCCCAAGCTTAGACTTTGCTTGTCCCCAAGCAAAACTGAACTCAATAAACATGACCTCAGGTTTATGGAGTGAAGATTCGATAAAAGAATACGGACAAGAAGCATCACATTCATCAATACATAAATCATAATAGAATACAACTCACTATTATATAACTTAACTTGCAATAAGTATAGGAAACACAATAAATATACATAAAGTCAATCACAATTGGCAATGGCAAACTTAGCTCTCGGTCGAAGAATAGTTGACAATTTGCTGGAGTTCACAAATAACTGATTTTCAATGATAGCTTTCAAAGTAGTAATCACCAAGATAAGAGCAATGTGCAAACCAAGGAACATAATAAACATGATTGAATAAATCATCATATGAATGAATGAAACAAAACAACTCAAAATACTTGCTGAGGTAGAAGGGAATAGGTTTACTGACTCAACTAAAAAGTAAAAGATAGGCCCTTCGCAAAGGGAAGCAGGGATTGCAAGTTTCATTAAGAGCTTCCAAAAACTATGGTACTTATTATCTTTCATCTCTCATTGCCCTATCATAGGCATCTTTAGGTGATTAAGGTTAAAGTGACACAACTAAGAGGATATGCTTGACAAGTTATAAGTTGAAATCTCATGCCCCTTACTTACGAGTACCAAACCTCATGCTACTCAACTTCAGTCACAAGTAAGCTCTTGTCATTGTAAATACATATGTATCATAGAGAACCGCCAATGGGGTACCCCTTGCACATGATACAGGAGTTATCCCATAATCAAAATGACAAGGCAAGCAGACAATGAGCATCTCAGCAATCCTTTTATTTGCTATTTGCATAGGTTTTTATTGAGGATGCTTCATATAGTACTCATTATGGTTATGCTGCAAGTTTCCACCATGATTAGGCATGTCTTAGGCTAGCGACCCAGGCATTTCTCTAACACACATATAAACTCCATGATCTTACAAGTTCCCCTTTTATTTCACACCGCCGGGATCCATAAGCAAAAGAATCATGATATCAACGGAATATAAGTGCAATGTTGAAAGCGTTCCCCATGATACATGGTTCTGCTAACTTCAACTTATAAAGCGCAAGCATATACACAACAAAGATGGGCACAATGGTTCAAGTTTATTAAGTGCAAGAAAGTAAAGTGTACCATCAAGTTCGTGAGAGCTTTAATCACTAATTTTCACATAACAAGTTTAATTTGGAAGGTAGATAAAAACATGAATTTACTTGGAATAGCGATAGTGCTAGTGGGTAGGTATGGTGGACACAAATGGCATAGGTTTTGGTTTAAGGATTGGATGCACGAGAAGCATTCCCTCTCAGTACAGGTTTTTGGCTAGCAAGGCTGGGTAGCAAGCATAAGAGTTGAAGGAAACAAACAAACATACAAGTGATAAAAAAACATGCAATCTTCCTTGGAAGCACAAAAGATCTTAACTAGAGAATACTAAACTTATGAGCAAATCAAGAAAGAAAGATGATGAAATTATATATTTTTTGGAGTACATTTATCTTTTTCATTCAATTATCAAAATAGTGTTGCTACTAACCGAGCCAGATTTGCCAAAACCAACTAAATTAACTCAATGATCCCAAAGTGATACCAATACTAATGACAAGATCAATCATATAATCCTGAATTGAAAACTAACATAAGATATGCAAAAGAGTAAATGATAGAACTTCTCATTAATATTCCATAACGGCAACTCACACCAACGGATACATAGATATCTAACAAGAGGGGGACACTTCAACAATGCAAACCATCCTACATGATAACTTCTCTATTCATGATATGACTCTATTAAAAAGGTAGAAAAGATAGAAGATAGTGATGTGATACCGCGACACTCCCCCAAGCTTGGAACAAACCAAGGGGATGCCAAAACCTGATGATGAATTACTCCTTCGGTGGTGGTGGTATTCTCTCGTCATCGTCCGACTTCCAAGGTAAGGGTTCCCCATCAACAAAAGACATCGTGGTCTCCAGCATCCTGAAACCTGCAGCAGCACTTATGCGTTTAAACCTAACCTCGTACTCACAGTTCTGATTTTGAAAATTGTAGAGTTGTGCTTGCAGTTGGTTGGTTGTTTGATGGAGTGAGAGAATTTCATCCTTGAGCTCAGCAGTCTCCTTTTGGTGCTTGGCGATGAGTTTGGAACAAATCTTGTGGATGATATCCACTTCGGGTTCCGCCATCTTCTTGTACCTAAAGACTTCTTGCTCCAGTGCTTCCATCCTATCCTCCAGACTTCCTTCACCTTTAGGGCCTTGAACCTCTTTTATCTTTATCTTCTCGTCTTCAAGCAACAACTCCTTAGGATGAATCTTCAACTCTCATGTATGGGTTGATGATATCCACTGAGGAATCTTCATTGGCTGATCTAGAGGAAGACATTGTGGCTCCAAATTTGGGACTCTACCTGTCAGAAATAGATCGAAATGAAAACACGACGAGAATACGATATACGAACCTCGGGGGATCCGGGGGATTATATATTATGGAGTTTTATAACAAAAGGAAGATACTGGGAGAAAACGGGTCGGAGACGGAGGATGAGGTGGCCACACCACCTGCGGGCGCGGCCAGGGAGCCTGCGCCAGGGGGTGGTGTGAGCCACCCTGGCTCCGTTTCCGTCCCTCTTTCACTTCGTAGTTTTCCTTGTTGGATAAAAATTCCAAAAATATAACTGGACATAATTTTCGTGGAACTTTTCTTACCAGATCTGTTACCTATTCGAAAGCAGACTCTGCAGGTCTCTGAATTTGGTCTTTGATAAATTTTTCCGAAGTTATAACTTGAAAAGCATCAACATCTTCATTGTAAGAATCTCCAGCAATATAGTGCTTGAGTCTCTACCCATTCACCACTTGTGTAGTGCTATATTTTAAAAAATAAATTTTTATTGCTCCTGAACGGTACACTTCTTGAATAACAAAAGGTCCTTCCCATTTTGACAGTAGTTTCCCTGCAAAAAAATCTGAGACGAGACCTATACAATAGAACTTTCTCACCAACATGGAATTCTCTCTTAAGTATTTGCTTGTCATGCCATCTTTTAACTTTTTCCTTAAAGAGTCTAGCATTCTCATATGCTTCACTCCTCCATTCATCCAACGAACTTAAGTCAAATAATCTTTTTTCACCAGCAAGTTTACAATCTCTATTAAGTTCTTTAACTGCCTAATTAGATTTGTGTTGTAATTCTAAGGGCAAGTGACAAGCTTTCCCATAAACCATTTTATAAGGAGACATCCCCATAGGGTTTTTATAGGTAGTCCTATAAGCCCATAAAGCATCGTTCAACTTTTTAGCCCAAATTTTTCTAGATCTATTAACAGTCTTTTGCAAGATGGATTTAATTTGTCTATTTGATAACTCTACTTGTCCACTAGTTTGGGGATGATAAGATGAAGCGATTCTATGATTAACATCATATTTAGCAAGGGTCTTTCTAAAACCACCATGAATGAAATGAGAACCTCCATCAGTCATAAGATACCTAGGCACTCCAAACCTAGGAAAGATAACATCCTTAAGCATTTTTAGAGAGGTCTCCCCATCAACACTCTTCGTAGGTATGGCTTCTACCCACTTAGTGACATAATCAACGGCAACAAGAATATGAGTATAACCTTTTGAGGGAGGAAAAGGACCCATAAAGTCAAATCCCCAACAATCAAAGGGTTTAATAACTAGAGAGTGGTTCATAGGCATTTCATTGCGTCTAGAAATATTACCAACACGTTGACACTCATCACAAGATAAAAAAAATCTTGCATCTTTAAAAAGGGTAGGCCAGTAGAAACCTGATTGTAGCACCTTTTGTGCAGGTCTATCTCCTGCATGATGTCCTCCATAGGCACTACCATGACATTTCCACAATATCTCCTTCTGCTCATATTCTGGAACACATCTTCGCATAATACCATCCACTCCTTCTTTATATAAATGTGGGTCATCCCAAAAATAATGCCTCAAATCATAAAAGGACTTCCTTCTTTGCTGAGCTGTGAAAGTTGGAGGAAAATACTTGGAGACAATAAAATTAGCATAATTAGCATACCAAGGGTTCCCTCGCAAGCTCACCCCTATGGCAGCCAACTGTTCATTTGGGAAACTATCATTAACAGGCATAGGATCAAAAGAGATGTTTTCCAATCGAGATAAATTATCAGCTACAAGATTTTCAGCACCTTTCCTATCTACAATATGTAGGTCAAACTCCTGTAAGAGTAGCACCCATCTAATAAGCCTAGGCTTAGCATCTTTCTTCATCATAAGGTACTTAATAGCAGCATGATCAGTATGAATGGTAACTTTTGAGTCTACAATATAAGGTCTAAACTTATCACAAGCAAAGACTATGGCTAGGAATTCTTTTTCAGTAGTAGCATAATTCCTTTGAGCAGCGTCAAGAGTCTTACTAGCATAATGGATAACATTTAACTTTTTATCAATTCGTTGCCCAAGGATAGCACCTATAGAAAAATCACTAGCATCACACATTATTTCAAAGGGTAAACTCCAATCAGGTGGTTGAACGATAGGAGCTGTAGTTAAATCCTTCTTTAGAGTTTCAAAATCTTCCTTACAATCATCATCAAAGACAAAAGGTACATCTTTTTGAAGAAGATTAGTGAGGGGTTTTGATATCTTAGAGAAATCTTTAATAAACCTTCTATAGAAACCAACATGACCAAGGATACTACGAAAACCTTTGATGTCTCTTGGACAGGGCATTTTCTCAATTGCCTCAACTTTAGCTCTATCAACTTCTATGCCTCTTTCAGAAACCTTATGTCCAAGTACAATCCCTTCATTCACCATGAAGTGGCATTTCTCCCAATTAAGAACAAGATTAGTTTCTTTACGTCTCTACAAAACTTTATCGAGATTGTGTGGACAATTATCAAAAGAAGTTCCATAGACGGAGAAGTCATCCATGAACACTTCCACAATTTCCTCAAAAAAGCATGAAAGATAGCAGACATGCATCTTTGAAAAGTAGCAGGAGCATTACATAAACCAAAAGGCATACGTCTATAAGCATAGGTTCCGTAAGGGCATGTAAAAGTAGTTTTTTTGATCTTGTTGTTTAACAGCAATTTGAGAGAAACCAGAATATCTATCAAGAAAACAAAAATGGGTCTTTTTAGACAACCTTTCTAACATTTGATCAATAAAAGGAAGTGGGTAATGATCTTTCTTAGTAACTTTGTTAACTTTCCTGAACTCAATGCACATTCTATAGCCTACTAGTATTCTTTGGGGGATAAGCTCATCATTATCATTAGGGACGACGGCAATTCCCCCTTTTTAGGGACACAAGGAACAGGACTAACCCATTCACTATCAGCAATAGGGTAAATAATACCAGCATCAAGGAGTTTCAATACCTCATTTCTTACCACTTCCTTCATCTTAGGATTTAAACGCCGTTAGTGCTCTACCACTGGCTTCGCATCTGGTTCTATATTGATAGCATGCTGACATATAGTAGGAGAAATCCCTTTTAAATCATCCAGAGTATAGCCCATAGCCCCTCGGTGTTTCTTCAGTACCTCCAATAACCTTTCTTATTCCTTCCCTAAAAGTTTAGAGCTAATAATAACAGGATATATCTTATTATCATCAATGTAAGCATATTTAAGATTGTCAGGTAAAGGTTTTAGATCGAAGACCGGATCCTTTTTAGGTGGCAACGTGGTACCCAAGTCTTCTACTAGCAAGTTATGCTTAAGCATCTTAGGTTAATGATGGAGAATCTCGTCAATCTCATTTCTTTCTTCCATGAAGATTTCACTTTCATGATCTTCCATAAATTGCTGCAAAGCATTGTTAGGAGCAAGAGAAATAGAAGCAAGTTGTTCAACTCTAAAATCCTCATTATGGGTTTCATTTTCACAAGGTTCTTTAGTAAATTTTGAAAAATTAAACTCATAAGATTCCCCATCAAATTTTGTCAAGATTTTATCCCTTTTGCAGTCTATAATAGCTCCACAAGTACTCAAGAAAGGTCTACCAAAAATGATGGGATAAGTTTTACTAGCAGCTAAACCAAGTACTAGAAAATCAGCAGGATATTTAATCTTACCACAAAGAACTTCTACATCCCGTACAATACCAATTGGAGAGATAGTCTCTCTATTAGCAAGGTGAATAACCACATCAATCTCTTCCAGTTCGCAGGGACTGATTTCATGCATAATTTATTTGTAAAGGTCATAAGGAATGGCACTTGAACTTGCACCAATATCACATAAACCATAATAGCAATGATCACCAGTTTAACAGAAAGCACAGGGACGCTAGCCTTTTTAGTTCTATTAGCATGTGAAACAATATTAGAAGCATCCTCACAAAATACTATGTGTCCATCTTCTACACTTTTAGTGACAAGGTCTTTCACAATTGCTACAATAGATTCAATGTTTATTTGTTCATTAGGTTTTACAGTTCTCTTTGCACTTTTATTGATTACACTAGTTATCATAGGATGCTCCTTTACCTTATCCGGGAAGGGTATTTTCTCGATATAAGGTTTAGGTAGGATGTGATCAATAGTGCAAAATTCAGTACTCCCAACAGGAACACAGTCAAAAATATCTTTATATGGTGCATGATACTTGTTCCATCCCTTTTTCGAAATTTCAATATAAGAAGCAAAAGCCTTAAAACAATTTGTAATAACTTGAGAATCAAGACCATAAGCATTACTAATATTTTGAAAGTCATCAGTTCCCATAAAAGATTCAATGCATTCATAATCATAATTTATACCTGACTTTCTTCCTTTGTCATTCTCCCATGCTTTAGCATTGTCTTGAATACGGTCTAGAATATCCCATTTAGCTTCTTCTTCCATGCGTGTAAATGATCCAGCACAAGAAGCATCCAATAAATCCTTATCATGAAGAGGAAGCCTTGCATAAAAGTTATTGATAATAATATTGTTGGGGACCTCATGAATGGGACATTTGAGCATTAGTAACTTCAATCCCCAAGCTTGAGCTGTACTCTCTCCATCAAGAGGCAAAAAGTTGTATATTTGATTCTGATCTTTATGAATCTCACTAGGAGGATAAAACTTCGAATAAAAGAGAGGTACTATTTCCTCCCATTCGAGAGATTGACCATTCTTCAGCAGCTTATACCATTCTTCAGCTCTTCCTTTCAGTGATAATGAGAATAACTTCTTCTTGACTTGATCTGTTGTAATACCTGCACACTTGAACAACCCGCATAATTCATGTATAAAAATCAAATGATCACCGGGATGGACAGTTCCATCTCCAACATAATAGTTATCCATAACACGATCAATAATTCTTGTAGGTATTTCAAAAGTATCATTCTCAGTAGGTGGTGGTTCATCTACTACCTTAGCAGTGGTAGTAGCATTAGGAAATAAGAAACTCAGCGAATTATCCATATTGAAAATAAAACAACTAACAGAAATAAACAATACTCATAGTAGAAGTTTCCTTTACCAGTTCCACTCTCCAATAGCGCTTCACTCCCCGGAAACGGCGCTAGCAAATAGTCTTGATGACCCACAAGTATAGGGGGTGTATCGCAGTATTTTCGATAAGTAAGAGTGTCGAACCCAAGGAGTAGCAGAATGTGCTGGCTAGTGGTTTGGAGCAGGAATTCTCTATAAATACTTAGCAAACGGATTTTAGGGTTTTTTGATAATGTAGGTAAATAAAGTACGAGTAAATAAAAGACAATAAGAATATATGCAGCAAATGGCCCAATCCTTTCTTTAGCAAAGGACAAGACGGTTGTAATACTTAATATGACCAAACGTTCTCGAGGACATACGGGAATATTGTCAAGTGGTTTCGCTTCATATAGTTGATTAATCTTCTTTAGTTTGCTAAGTGTTGTGTGGGTGAACCTGTGCTAATGTACCGACCTTCCTAGGACTAATACATACTTGTGATTATACCCCTTGCAACCATCCGCAAGTACAAGAAAGTAATTAAGGTAGAAACCTAACCACAGCTTTAAACTCTAAGACCATGACGTCCCTTGTGTAATGTTTTCGTAACGGGGGTTCAGGTTTCTATCACTTCGACAACTCATATGATTAGTAGCCAAATACATAATGCATTTCCCTAGGCCCATATAGGTGAAGTGTCATGTAGTCGACATTCACATGACACCACTAGAAGAAGTACACCACAACTTAAATATCAAACTATTGAATCCTTCTCAACACAATTCCACTACTAACAACATGACTTCTCCCATGTCCTCAAGAACAAAACGAACTACTTACAAGACATCATATGGATCATGATCAGAGATGAAATAATGATAGATAACAATCTGAACATAAACAATAATTCAATGGTTCACTCAGTAGCATCAACTACAACGAGTAATCAACACCGGGAAAGTTTCCCCTAAGAACTATGCAAGATTCAACCCAATTGTTACAGCGGTATGGAGGTGATGATGATGGTGCTAGTGGAGATGATGGTGGTGATGATCCCGATGAAGTCCAGCTTGATGGTGGTGTTGATGGCGACGATCTCCCCTCTCCGGAAAGGAATTCCCCCGAGAGAATTCTATCTGCCGGAGAGATCTTTCTCTCTCGGTGTTTTTCGCCCCGCAGAGGCGGCGGAATCTTTCTGTGGTCCCTCCCTGAGTCTAAGGGTTTCGGGAGGATAATATACGCCAGAGGGGAGAGGCTGGAGTGGACCAGGGCGGCCACACCACCTGGTGGGGCGGCCTGGGGTGGCCCGCGCCAGGGGGTGGTGTGGGTGGGCCTGTTCGTCTGCGGTACCAAAGTTCACAGGCCAGCGCACCGCAGTACCTAAGTTGCCTGAAATTGCCGCGTTTCAAAATGTTGGGCCACCAACTACTGAGAGGGGCTATTTCGAGGCAAACTCATCTCACCCCTGCCAAATTCAAACATTCCGTTAAACTGCCCTGTGAAGTAGACGGTTGGGACCCTCATGTCGGTCATCTATCCGTGACGCGAGCGCCAACGCGGCAACCTCTTAGGAAAATCGAGTAACTAAGTGGATTTGATGCGTTGACCAATTTCACAAATCCAGTCCCACCTTTCCCCTAGCACCGGCAGCATCAGAATCCACCCTCCAGGCAGGATGATCCCTTCGGACATTTGACTTTCGGCGCCAAGTTGTTGCGCCCAATAGCTGATCCCGAGCTCCAATGGCGCATGCCGTAGCCGCTGTTGCAAGGCTCTAGCCCGCCTCCGCCACCGACGAGCCGAGCAGCTCGGAGGATGGCAGATCCTACTACCAAGGAAGAAGAAGTTTTGGCTACAAGTGGGTGAGTTACCCTTCTCTTTGCTATTCACACTAATTATAACTGCTAGCTGGCTACTGAACCTAAAATTGTTTGTTAGCCCAACGCTGAAAACATATTTTGTCCATAGTTTTCTATCAAGTGGGATCTCCGTGGACCACCCTTACCTGGTTACGGTAGTCCTCTTTAGGTACGACTCTAAGGGCAAGTGGTATGGACACCATTGTATCACGATGGAAGAAGCACATGCGCAGATCTGCACTATATCTGGTATGGTTGCTGCTCTGCGTAATCATGATGAATTATGGCTGAAGCAGACTGCAAAGTTCAGCTTCATGGATGAACATGGCATCATGGTTCCTCTAACGTGTGACAGTCAGCTAATTGGGTTGATGGAAAGGTATGCTTCAGATTGCATGTTTGAGCTGACTTGTGATGTACTGGATGTGGAAGCTGCTGCAACTGGGAGTCGCCCTTCTATTCTTGGACAGGGTGGTCGCTCGAACCCCAATTATCTCCTGGTAAGCAAAAGTCTCTTGGGGTTCGCATATTTGTGTTGAATTGTAATTTTTGTTTCATTTACTCTGTAGATATTGGGCAGTTATGTAACAGTCCTGTTTGTTTGATAGGAAGCGCCGCAAGGTTAGAAACATGACTACCGGGTCAGTCATTTTGCTGCCCGAAGAAATTAAAAACGAGTGGAAAGATGATGCTAGACACGATTCTGGTGCCCATTGTCCCGGTGATGCAGAGTATGTGCAGCTAAGAAAATTGGCACCGAGGAAGAGGAAGAAGGCAGGAAATGAAGAAGCCAGTGGATGTGAAGGCTTGGCACCCAGGCTGCGAAAGAAGGCTACTGGCAATGAATATGCATAGTAATGTGTTGAACTTGAACCTATAGATGTAATTCGGTTAAATTCTGGAGCTCTGTGTGTGGAACTTTGCTGGGCGAAACAATCTACCCACATTCTTTGAGTAAAATGTACCATGACTTAGGGTTTGGAACCGCCCGAGTCAGTTGTTTGAATCCGAAATTGTGATTGTGCCACTACTATCTGAAAACACGCAGCACCGGTTCCACGATTACTGAGGGGCAGGAGGTCTCCAAATACGACGGAATGTAAGTGGCACAGAAATAAATTATTTAAGCTGCCACACTCCACGAAGCAGCAACTTATTTCAGATGTTGCACAACGACGTGGCAACATAAACATCAATGGCAACTGATAATGCCCAGACGCTTGAGCCTGTCTATCTCACTGCCTCCCTACTCCTGCATCCCCTGCGTCTGGAGAAGCTCCTGGATCTCCATTAACCGGGTGTACGTGCTTCCACTTTATAAATTATGGTTGTGCCATTTGCATGTGGCACAATCCACGTAGATTACGTTTAAACAAACCACCAATGTTAGAATACCACCATGATCAGACAAAAGGAAATGATGCAAGGTTAAGACAGACTAACGGGAGAGCAATTTTTTTTCTCCCAGGACTCCGGGACCACTAGTTCAGACCGCTAGGTCAACAAGTACTACTATTACAACTTAAAAAGGCACGAAGCTCAAGCTAAATAGAACTAGTTATCACACATATCCTTGATCTTCCTAATCTTAGCCGGATGCGCATCTTCCTGCGAGAGCAAGGATCGATTCGTCTGCTCCTTCTTTTAGCATCTTCCTTGCACAACTTCAATTGTTTCTCTGTATTTTTCCTCATGTACTTGTCAATACTCGTAGTTGTGAACTGCAGGACTTTGGCCTGGTGAAGATCATTTCTTGCTTAAGTCATTTCTTGCTCTGCTTTAGCCTTCAGGGCCAATGCCACGTCCTTCTCCTTCTCGACTTTGCTAACCTTGTCTTGCACCCTCCTGAGATCTCGGTTAAGCTTGGTTGTGTCAACTGGGTCCCATAGCTTCATCTCAACACTATCAAGAAGTGAGCTGACTACGGATTCTTTCAACTCAACAGTCATATCCCATAGTTTGTTCAGTGTTTTCTGCATCGATTTGGGCGACTCTAGATCTACCCATTTGACAACACCGCAACTTCCGCCTTGCATCATTGCACGATGTCCTTGACACCGTAGAAACCTCCTGCCTACGTTTCGTCCTTCAAACGCTACAAATTTAGCGGGCACATGTCCATGTTTACATAGCAGAGGACTGTCTTCATCCACTAAACCATGATAGTCCGAGTCATACATCGTCTGGTTGGCCTAACACATCATACGTGCATGAGTAAACAGAGTAGTTCTAGCTCAAAAAATAGATAACTAGCCACAGATGATAGATATAGAGATGAGACGACTCACATTGAAATCACCATCCCTGTCGTCACGACATGTTTCCTCGCTGTATCCCCTTGAACCCACGGCAAGAGGGGAGGGGGGTGGCTGCCGGAGAGGGGATTGGGGTCGAGGCACCGTCGGCTTGCGGCTACGGCAGGACGGGAGTGAAGTGGGGAAAGTGTCTTCAAGGGGAAGGAAGAGAAGTACGGGGAGGAAGAGAAGTAATGGGGACGTGACACTGGGATATGGCCCACTCAACTCGTGAGTCGTGACACTCGCAACAGGGGAGCACCCGGTGTTGCCAGTTTGTCCAAAGCAAGCGTGGCCAATCATGCCATAGAACAGCCTACTCGCGGATCGCTCTCACGAAGACCATCCCAATCATCCAAGCGCACCGATCGAACGGTATGTAACAATCGTCAAGCAGAACAACTGTGTTAGGGCATGCCTTCTAGAAGACTCGGTCTAATGGCCACCCATTGGGGGGCTAAGGTAAGGTTAGGCCTCTCCTAAGATTAGGATCCATATGTGGTTTATGAGAGGAATAGACATGCAATGACACTAGGTGTGGTTCATGAAAAGAACAGACATGCAATGACACTGGTGGATCCATATGTGGTTTGTGAAAAGAACAGACACGCAATCACACTGGGTGGATCCATGTGTGGTTCATGAAAAGAACACACATGCAATGACACTGGTGGATCCATGTGTGGTTTGTGAAAAGAACAGACATGCAATGACACTGGGTGTGGTTCATGAAAAGAACACACATGCAATGACACTGGTGGATCCTTATGTGATTTGTTTAGAAGAACACACATGCAATGACTCTAGCTATGGTTCATGAAAAGAACACACATGCAATGACACTGGTGGATCCATATGTGGTTCATGAGAAGAACACACATGCAATGACACTAGGTGTGGTTCATGAAAAGAATAGACATGCAATGACACTGGTGGATCCATATGTGGTTTGTCCAAGGAACACACATGCAATGAAACTGGGTGTGGTTCATGAAAAGAACACACATGCAATGACACTGGTGGATCCTTATGTGGTTTGGGACAAGAACAGACATGCAATGACTCTAGCTATGGTTCATGAAAAGAACACACATGCAATGACACTGGTGGATCCATGTGTGGTTTGTGAAAAGAACATACATGCAATTAAACTATGTGGATCCTTGTGTGGTTTGTTTAGAGGAACAGACATGAAATGACACTAGGTGTGGTTCATGAAAAGAAGAGACATGCAATGACACTGGTGGATCCTTATGTGGTTTGTTTAGAAGAACACACATGCAATGACTCTAGCTGTGGTTCATGAAAAGAACACATATGCAACGACACTGGTTGATCCATGTGTGGTTTGTGAGAAGAACATGAAGGAAATATGCCCTGAGAGGCAATAATAAAGTTGTTATTATGTATTCCTTGTATATGATAGATGTTTATTTTGCATGCTATAATTGTATTGATAGGAAACATCAATACATGTGTGTTTAATAAACAAAAAGGGGTTCCTAGTTATGCCTCTCTTATAGACTAGCTTGTTGATTAACAAGATGATCAAGGTTTCCTGATCATGGACATTGGATGTTGTTAATAACAAGGTCACAACATTTGTGAAATAATGTGATGAACATTCATCCGAAGTATAGCATTATGATCAAGTCATTATGTTTATATTGCTATAACATCATACAACGTAGTCTTAGTCCTTAGACCATGAGATCATGTTAATTGCTAACACCGGAAGAGTATCTTGATAACATCAAACATCACACCGTAACAGGGTGACCATAAAGGTGGATTCATTGCTATGAAGGTGTTATGTTGAGGCTCATGGATCAAGAGTGGAATTTGTCAATCCCGATGACGGATAGATATACTCTGGACCCTCTCGGTGATATCACATTAAGATAGCTTGCAAGCAAGTGATGTGATCACTAGAATGTTATATCACGGGAACAAGAAAAGAGTGCATGTCGGTAACGAGATCAAACTAGGTATTTGGATACCAATGATTGAATCTCGGACATGTAATATATCATGAGACAAAGGGATTAAATTGCTGACGTTAAAGGTTCTCACGATCACATAAGTCATCGTTGAATATGCAGGAGTCAGTATGGATCTCCAGGTCCCGCTTCTGATTATTGATCTGAGAGGAGTCTCAATCATGTCTGCATTATTCGCGAACCATAGGGTGACACACTTAAGGGTTGCCAGACACCATTTAGGAGCACATATGTTCCAGACAAAAGGTTTGCAAAGCGCAGGAAATTTTTCGATAGAAACAGGAATTGTTTCGATAGAAACCGGAATTGTTTCGGGTGAAATTGCAGAAAGTGGTTCTGCATGTGATATTGAAATGTTGCAAGGGGTTTTATGTGAATGTTTGTTAATTAAAGTAATTAACAAAATTCTGAATAAAATAAATAAAAGAGTTTTATTAATTGAGAGTTGCATTTAATTTGGTGGAAATTAAATACATGTGAGTGGGATTTTGGGTGGAAGCCATGTTTATGTGAGTGGAGGTTCACCACATGAATGAAGGAGGGGAGGAGTCCCCCCCCCCTCATGCACCGGCCATGGGAGGGGCGGGGTCTCACGCCCTCCTATATACAGCCCCCCTCTCACAAACCACACCTCCGCGTGAAGGATCTCTCTCCTCTAGATATTCCCCATGGTCTCGGATTAGCGAGATACATGTTCCCGTGGCCTTGCCTAGAAGGAGTTGCTTCCGCTGATTCGCTGGAGCGAGGAGGTGGAGGTTGTCCGGTGTCTTGAACGTGTGTGCGAGGACGGATGCGCTGCTGATTTGCGGCGCTCGGACTTCCACACGATCTTGAGATCGGCAAGCGTACGACTACATGAACCACGAGTTCCTACTCGTTAACAAAACTCGTTGTCTTCAAGGGTAATTTCTCCATGGATGTATGTCCACCCGTTGCTCTGTATCTAGTAGATAGATCTTGGCGTATAGTTCTCATCGTAGGAAATTTTTTGATTTCTATGATGCGGACCCAACAAAGGTATCGAGCCTGATCTATGCGTAGGTGCTTTGCAGTAGTACACATATGTTTATATGTGGCGATGATGATCATGTTATTGTATCTTCTATGTACTTTGGATATTGGTGGCATAGTGGGATGAAGCCCGACCAACCTTACATGTCATCGTACATGAGACTGGTTCCACCGACATGCAACTAGTTTTGCATAAGTGGCTAGCGGTGTCTGCTCCTACTATAGTCAATATCTGATTTACAACGAGTTGCTAATAACTTGGTTATCCTCGTTGTGGTTCATGTTCGTAGGTAAGACCGGTTCTATCTCCGAAAGCCCTAAGCCACGTAAAACTTGCAATTGATAAATTAGAGGCGTCTAGTTTAGATTGTTGCTGGGCTAGTGTCTTGATATGATATTGTTGTAAGTAGATGTATGATAGATACTCTTACAACTCACTTAACGCATAAGTTCCATAGACCTTGGCCTTACACACAAAGGAATGATAGAGATCATACCACGATGCAAATAATAGAGATCAAATGCATGGACCATATCACCTCACTTCACACATTAGATGTTAGCATCTTATATTGCTAGTTTGGCGCTTTTGGTAGCATTATAAGATGATCCCTCATTTAGATATCAAGATAAAATGCGTTCTTCCTTAAGTATTCACCATTTTGTGGATCGTGTTTTGAGGCATCACGTGATGATCGGGTGTTCTCGACTCTACGCTTTCATACAACGGGTGTAAGACAGTTTTACACACGTGAATACTAAGGTTCTTACTTGACGAGCCTAGCATGTACAGACATGGCCTCGGAACACGGACCGAAAGGTTAAGCATGAGTCATATAGTTGATATGATGCCCATATAGATGCTCGCCTTTGAAGCTACACCGACTCACGTGATGATCGGACTTGGTGTAGTGGATTTGGTTCATGTAATCACCAAAAGGACACGAGGGATGTCGTTTTTGAGTGGGAGTTCATTAGTAATTTGGATTAGTTGAACTCAATCTATCATAAACTTAGTCTAAATATATTTTACAAATTCTGTTGTAGATGGCACCACCTGCTTTTAATTTCAATGTGTTCATGGAGAAAGAGAAGCTTGCTGCGAATGGTAGCAACTTCACCAACTGGGCTATGAATTTGAGGATTCTCCTCACTGCTGCACAAAAGCAATATGTGCTAGAGGCGCCGCTAGGCCCCCCACCAGCTCCTGATGCCCCTGACGAGGAAAAGAATGTCTATATAACTCGTCAGGAGGACCACAACTTAGTTCATTGCGGCATACTGTATGGCTAGAGCCAGAACTTCGAAAACGTTTCGAAAATGGCAATGCCTTTGATACCATGGGAGAATTGAAAATGATTTTCGATATCCATGCTGCCGTAGAGAGTTATAATGCTTCTGAAAAGTTCTTTAGCTGCATGATGGAAGAGAACAGCTCCGTTAGTGAGCATGTACTCAAAATGTCTGGGTACGCCGATAAGCTTGTGTCCTTGGGAATAACGATTCCCATTGACTTAGGCATACATCGTGTTCTCCAATCTCTGCCATCTAGCTACAAGAGCTTTGTGATGAACTATAATATGCAGGGCATGAAGAAGTCTCTTCCTGAGCTTTTGTTAATTCTTAAGACTGCAGAAGTGGAGATTAGGAAAGAACATCAAGTGTTGATGATCAATAAGACCACCGGTATCAAGAAGGACAAGAAAGGCAAGCAGAAGGGAAAGAAGGGCGGCAAGTCTATTGCCGCTGAAAAAGAAACCCCGGCTGGCCCTAAGTCCGACAATCGAAAAGTGCTACTATTGCAAGGGGATCGCCATTGAAGAATCGCGCCCCAAGTATTTGGCGGACAAAAAGTCCAGCAAGGCAAACAAAGGTATATGTGATATACATGTTATTGATGTGTACTTGACTAGTACACGCAGTAGCACCTGGGTATTTGATACGGGATCGGTTGCTAATATATGTAACTCGGTTCAGGGGCTACGGAACAAGCGACAACTAGCAAGGGATGAGGTCACGATGCGGGTCGACAATGGATCAAGAGTTGATGTGATCACCGTCGGAACACTACCTCTCCATATGCCGTCGGGATTAGTTATAAACCTGAATAATTGTTATTTGGTGCCTGCACTGAGCATGAACATTGTATCCGGATCGTGTTTGATGCAAAGTGGTTATTCGTTTAAGTCTGAAAACAATGGTTGTTCGATTTATATGAATAATATCTTTTATGGTCATGCACCTGTGTTGAATGGTTTATTTCTGTTGGATCTTGATAGTAGTATTACGCATATTCATAATGTCGATGCTAAAAGGATTAAACTTGATAATGATATATCTGCATATATGGCACCGCCGCTCAGGCCATATTAGCGTTAAACGCATGAAGAAACTCCATTCGATGGACTTTTGGAATCACTTGATTTTGAATAATTTGATACATGTGAACCATGCCTTATGGGCAAGATGACTAGAACGCCGCTTTCGGTTCAATGGAACGGCGACATTTATTGGAAATCATACATACTGATGTGTGTGGACCAATGACCGTCTGTGAGGTGGATATCGTTATTTTGTTACTTTCATGGATGATTTGAGTAGATACGGGTATATCTATTTGATGAAACATAAGTCTGAAACCTTTGAAAAGTTCAAAGAATTTCAGAATGAAGTGGAAAATCATCATAACAGAAAGATCAAATTTCTGCGGTCCGATCGTGGAGGAGAGTATCTTAGTTACGAGTTTAGCACACATATGAAAGACTGTGGAATAGTTTCACAACTCACGCCTGCCGGAACACCACAATGTAATGGTGTGTCAGAACGTCGTAATCATACTTTATTGGATATGGTTCAATCTATGATGTCTCTAACTGACTTGCCACTGTCATTTTGGGGTTATGCACTGGAAACCGCTGCATTCACTTTAAATAGGGCACCATCTAAATCCATTGAAAAGACACCGTATGAATTATGGTTTGGAAACAAACCTAAGCTATCATTTCTTAAAGTTTGGGGATGCGATGTTTATGTGAAGAAACTTCAACCGGATAAACTCGAACCCAAAGCGGAAAAATGCGTCTTCATAGGATACCCTAAGGAAACAATTGGGTATACCTTCTATCACAGATCCGAGGGCAAGGTTTTTGTTGCCAAGAATGGATCCTTTCTTGAGAAGGAGTTTCTCGCGAAAGGTGTGAGTAGTCGAAAGGTAGAACTCGAAGAGGTTATTGAACCTTCTCTTCATGAAATGGCGAGTAGCGCAGCACTGGAAGTTGTTTCGGAGTTGAATTCACCTAATGAAGAGAGAGCTAATGATATTGATCATGAAACTCCGAAAGAGGACACTACTGAACCTCGCAGGTCAAGCAGGACACGTACAGCTCCTGAACTGTACGGCTATCCTGTTATGAATTTCATGATTGATGAAATAGATGACCCTACGACGTATGAAGAAGCGATGATGAGCCCTAATTCCAACAAATGTCTAGAAGCCATGAAATCCGAGATGGAATCCATGTATGAAAACCAGGTTTGGACCTTGGTGGACTTACCTCACGATCGAAAGGCTGTTGAGAATAAATGGATTTTCAAAAGAAAAACTGATGCTGATGGTAATGTAACCATCTATAAGGCTCGACTTGTCGCAAAGGGGTTTCGACAAATTCAAGGAGTTGACTACGATGAGACAATCTCTCCCGTAGCGATGCTTAAGTCGGTTAGGTTTATGTTAGCAATTGCTGCATATTTCGATTATGAAATATGGCAGATGGATGTCAAAACTACGTTCCTGAATGGTAATATTGAAGAAGAGTTGTATATGATACAACCTAAGGGTTTTGTCGATCCTAAGGATGCTGATAAGGTGTGCAAACTTCAGCGATCCATCTATGGACTGAAGCAAGCATCCCGGAGTTGGAATCTCCGCTTTGATGAGGTAATCAAAGAGTTTGGATTTGTCCAAACTTATGGAGAGGCTTGTATTTACAAGAAAGTGAGTGGGGGCAATGTGGCATTTCTGATATTATATGTGGATGACATATTATTGATTGGAAATGATATAGATCTTTTAAACAGTGTTAAAAGTTATCTAAACAGCAAATTTTCGATGAAGGACCTTGGTGAAGCTTCATATATATTAGGCATTAAAATCTATAGAGATAGATCAAGATGCCTAATTGGGCTATCGCAGAGTACATACCTTGATAAGATATTAAAGAAGTTTAATATGGACGGAAGTAAGAAGGGGTACTTACCTATGTTGCAAGGCAAGACATTGAGTAAGACTCAAAGTCCGGCTACGGAGGAAGAAAGAGAGATAATGGATAAGATCCCCTATGCCTCAGCCATAGGCTCTATAATGTATGCCATGCTATGTACAAGACCGGATGTGGCACATGCTATTAGTTTGACTAGTAGGTACCAATCTGATCCGTGTTCTAACACTGGATAGCGGTCAAGAATATCCTTAAGTACTTGAGAAGAACTAAGGATATGTTTCTTGTATACGGAGGTGAAGAAGAGCTAGTCGCTAAGTGTTATGTCGATGCTAGCTTTGACACTGATCCGGATGACTCTAAGTCTCAATCCGGATACGTATTTCTCTTGAACGGAGTAGCAGTTAGTTGGAGGAGCTCCAAACAACCTGTGGTGGCTGGATCAACGACGGAGGCGGAATATGTTGCTGCTTCAGAAGCAGCGCAGGAAGCGGTTTGGATGAAGGAGTTCATAACGGAACTAGGTGTGGTTCCTAGTGCGTTGGACCCAATGGTGATCTATTGTGACCATAATGGAGCCATAGCCAACGCCAAGGAACCAAGGTCTCACAAGAATTCCAAGCATATTAAGCGCCGGTTTCACTCCATCCGCGAGCATGTCAAGGATGGAGATATAAAGATTTGTAAAGTGCACACGGACCTGAATGTAGTAGATCCGTTGACTAAATTACTCCCTAGGGCAAAACATGATCAACACCAGAACTCCATGGGTGTTAGATTTTTCACTATATAAACTAGATTATTGTCTCTAGTGCAAGTGGGAGACTGAAGGAAATATGCCCTGCGAGGCAATAATAAAGTTGTTATTATGTATTCCTTGTATATGATAGATGTTTATTTTGCATGCTATAATTGTATTGATAGGAAACATCAATACATGTGTGTTTAATAAATAAAAAGGGGTTCCTAGTTATGCCTCTCTTATAGACTAGCTTGTTGATTAACAAGATGATCAAGGTTTCCTGATCATGGACATTGGATGTTGTTAATAACAAGGTCACAACATTTGTGAAATGATGTGATGAACATTCATCCGAAGTATAGCATTACAATCAAGTCATTATGTTTATATTGCTATAACATCATACAAAGTAGTCTTAGTCCTTAGACCATGAGATCATGTTAATTGCTAACACCGAAAGAGTATCTTGATAACATCAAACGTCACACCGTAACAGGGTGACCGTAAAGGTGGGTTCAGTGCTATGAAGGTGTTATGTTGAGGCTCATGGATCAAGAGTGGAATTTGTCAATCCCGATGACAGATAGATACTCTGGGCCCTCTCGGTGATATCACATTAAGATAGCTTGCAAGCAAGTGATGTGATCACTAGAATGTTATATCACGGGAACGAGAAAAGAGTGCATGTTGGTAACGAGATCAAACTAGGTATTTGGATACCGATGATCGAATCTCGGACATGTATTATATCATGATACAAAGGGATTAAATTGCTGATGTTAAAGGTTCTCACGATCACAGAAGTCATCGTTGAATATGCAGGAGTCAGTATGGATCTCCAGGTCTCGCTTCTGATTATTAATCTGAGAGGAGTCTCAATCATGTCTGCATTATTCGCGAACTATAGGGTGACACACTTAAGGGTTGCCGGACACCATTTAGGAGCACATATGTTCCAGACAAAAGGTTTGCAAAGCACAGGAAATGTTTCGATAGAAACAGGAATTGTTTCGATAGAAACCGAAATTGTTTTGGGTGAAATTGCAGAAAGTGGTTCTGCATGTGATATTGAAATGTTTCAAGGGCTTTTATGTGAATGTTTGTTAATTAAAGTAATTAACAAAATTCTGAATAAAATAAATAAAATAGTTTTATTAATTGAGAGTTGCATTTAATTTGGTGGAAATTAAATACATGTGACTGGGATTTTGGGTGGAGGCCATGTTTATGTGAGTGGAGGTTCACCACATGAATGAAGGAGGGGAGGAGACCCCCCTCATGCGCCGGCTATGGGAGGGGAGGGGTCTCCCTCCCTCCTATATAAAGCCCCCCTCTCCCCTCTCACAAACCACACCTCCTCGTGAAGGATCTCTCTCTCCCTCTAGATATTCCCCATGGTCTCGGATTAGCGAGATACATGTTCCTGGTGGCCTTGCGTCTGGAAGGAGTTGCTGCTTCCGCTGATTCGCTGGAGCGAGGAGGTGGAGGTTGTCCGGTGGCTTGAACGTGTGTGCGAGGACGGATGCGCTGCTGATTTGCGGCACTCGGACTTCCACACGATCTTGAGATCGGCAAGCGTACGACTACATCAACCACGAGTTCCTACTCGTTAACAAAACTCGTTGTCTTCGAGGGTAAGTTCTCCATCGATGTATGTCCACCCGTTGCTCTGTATCTAGTAGATAGATCTTGGCGTATAGTTCTCATCGTAGGAATTTTTTTGTTTTCTATGTTGCGTACCCAACAGAACACACATGCAATCACACTAGTTGGATCCATGTGTGGTTTGTGGAAAGAACACACATGCAATGACTCTAGCTGTGGTTCATGAAAAGAACACACATGCAATGACACTGGTGGATCCATGTGTGGTTCATGAGAAGAACACACATGCAATGACACTAGGTGTGGTTCATGAAAAGAACAGACATGCAATGACACTTGTGGATCCTTATGTGGTTTGTGAGAAGAACTGACATGCAATGACTCTAGCTATGGTTCATGAAAAGAACACACATGCAATGACACTAGTGGATCCATCCGTGGTTTGTGAAAAGAACAGACATGCAATCACACTAGGTGGATCCATGTGCGGTTTGTTTAGAGGAATAAACATGCAATGACACTAGGTGTGGTTCATGAAAAGAATAGACATGCAATGACACTGGTGGATCCTTATGTAGTTTGTTTAGAAGAACACACATGTAATGCTCTAGCTTTGGTTCATGAAAAGAACACACATGCAATGACACTGGTGGATCCATGTGTGGTTTGTGAAAAGAACATACATGCAATCATACTAGGTGGATCCATGTGTAGTTTGTGGAAAGAACAGACATGCAATGACTCTAGCTGTGGTTCATGAAAAGAACACACATGCAATGACACTGGTGGATTCATGTATGGTCTGTGAAAATAACAAACATGCAATCGCACTAGGTGTGGTTCATGAAAACAACACACATCCAATGACACTAGTGGATCCATGGTTTGTGGAAAGAACAGACATGCAATGACACTGGGTGTGGTTCCTGAAAAGAACACACATGCAATGACACTTGTGTATCCTTATGTGGTTTGTGAGAACAACACACATGCAATGACTCTAGTTGTGGTTCATGAAAAGAACACACATGCAATGACACTAGTGGATCCATATGTGGTTTGTGGAAGGAACAGACATGTAATGACTCTAGCTGTGGTTCATGAAAAGAATAGACATGCAATGACACTAGTGGATCCATATGTGGTTTGTGGAAAGAACAGACATGCAATGACTCTAGCTATGGTTCATGAAAAGAACAGACATGCAATGAAACTGGTGGATCCATGTGTGGTTCATGAGAAGAACACACATGCAATGACACTGGGTGTGGTTCATGAAAAGAACATACATGCAATGACACTTGTGGATCCTTATGTCGTTTGTGAGAAGAACTGACATGCAATGACTCTAGCTATGGTTCATGAAAAGAACAAACATGCAATGACACAGGTGGATCCATGTGTGGTTTGTGAAAAGAACAGACATGCAATCACACTAGGTGGATCCATGTGTGGTTTGTTTAGAGGAACAAACATGCAATGACACTAGGTGTGGTTCATGAAAAGAACAGACATGCAATGACACTGGTGGATCCTTATGTGGTTTGTTTAGAAGAACACACATGCAATGACTCTAGCTTTGGTACATGAAAAGAACACACATGCAATGACACTGGTGGATCCATGTGTGGTTTGTGAAAAGAACAGACATGCAATCACACTAGGTGGATCCATGTGTAGTTTTTGGAAAGAACAGACATGGAATGACTCTAGATGTGGTTCATGAAAAGAACACACATGCAATGACACTGGTGGATCCATGTATGGTTTATGAAAATAACAAACATGCAATCGCACTGGGTGTGGTTCATGAAAAGAACACACATCCAATGACACTGGTGGATGCATGGTTTGTGGAAAGAACAGACATGCAATGACACTGGGTGTGGTTCATGAAAAGAACACACATGCAATGACACTGGTGTATGCTTATGTGGTTTGTGAGAAGAACACACATGCAATGACTCTAGCTGTGGTTCATAAAAAGAACACACATGCAATGACACTGGTGGATCCATATGTGGTTTGTGGAAGGAACAGACATGCAATGACTCTAGCTGTGGTTCATGAAAAGAATAGACATGCAATGACACTGGTGGATCCATATGTGGTTTATGGAAAGAACATACATGCTATGACTCTAGCTGTGGTTCATGAAAAGAACAGACATGCAATGACACTGGTGGATCCATGTGTGGTTCATGAGAATAACACACATCCAATGACACTGGTGGATCCTTATGTGATTTGTTTAGAGGAACATACATGCAATGACACTGGGTGTGGTTCATGAGAAGAACACACATGCAATGACTCTAGTTGTGGTTCATGAAAAGAACACACATGCAATGACACTGGTGGATCCATGTGTGGTTTATGAGAAGAACACACATGCAATGACACTGGGTGTGGTTCATGAAAAGAACACACATGCAATGACACTGGTGGATCCTTATGTGGTTTGGGAAAAGAACAGACATGCAATGACTCTATCTATGGTTCATGCAAAGAACACACATGCAATGACACTGTGGATCCATGTGTGGTTTGTGAAAAGAACAGACATGCAATCACACTAGGTGGATCCATGTGTGGTTTGTTTAGAGGAACAGACATGCAATGACACTGGGTGTGGTTCATGAAAAGAACACACATGCAATGACACTGGTGGATCCATGTGTAGTTTGTGAAAAGAACAGACATGCAATCACACTAGGTGGATCCATGTGTGGTTTCTGGAAAGAACAGACATGCAATGACACTGGGTGTGGTTCATGAAAAGAACACACATGCAATAACACTGGTGTATCCTTATGTGGTTTGTGAGAAGAACTGACATGCAATGACACTGGCTATGGTTCATGAGAAGAACACACATGCAATGACACTGGTGGATCCATGTGTGGTTTGTGAGAAGAACACACATGCAATGACTCTAGCTTTGGTTCATGAAATAACACATATGCAATGACACTGGTGGATCCATGTGTGGTTCATGAGAATAACACACATGCAATGACACTGGGTGTGGTTCATGAAAAGAACACACATGCAATGACACTGGTGGATCCTTATGTGGTTTGTGAGAAGAACAGACATGCAATGACTCTAGCTATGATCCATGAAAAGAACACACATGCAATGACAATGGTGGATCCATGTGTGTTTTGTGAAAAGAACAGACATGCAATCACACTAGGTGGATCCATGTGTGGTTTGTTTAGAAGAACAGACATGCAATGACACTAGGTGTGGTTCATGAAAAGAACACTTATGTGGTTTGTTTAGAACAACACACATGCACGACTCTAGTTGTGGTTCATGAAAAGAACACACATGCAATGACACTGGTGGATCCATGTGTGGTTTGTGAAAAGAACAGACATGCAATCACACTAGGTGGATCCATGTGTGGTTTCTGGAAAGAACAGACATGCAATGACACTGGGTGTGGTTCGTGAAAAGAACACACATGCAATAACACTGGTGTATCCTTATGTGGTTTGTGAGAAGAACAGACATGCAATGACTCTAGCTGTGGTTCATGAAAAGAACACACATGCAATCACACTGGTGGATCCATATGTGGTTTGTGGAAGGAACAGACATGCAATCACACTGGGTGTGGTTCATGAAAAGAACACACATCCAATTACACTGGTGGATCCATGTGTGGTTTGTGGAAGGAACATACATGCAATGACACTGGGTGTGGTTCATGAAAAGAACACACATGCAATGACACTGGTGTATTATTATGTGGTTTGTTTAGAAGAACACACATGCAATGACTCTAGCTGTGGTTCATGAAAAGAACAGACATGCAATGCCATTGGTTGATCCATGTATTTTGTTGTACAAGACACTCACTTTCCATTTTTATACTACTCAATTTTGCCCTTGGTTTTTTGACACTACTCAGTTTTGCCCCCCTCTCTCTATATTTCGTAGAAGCCCAAACATGTGCTCACTCTGTCTGCTACTCCCTGATTGGTTGTCACAGTTATCACGCGGATCGTGCGCACTAACCGTTGATTTTGTGCGATCCAACGATGATCGTTGCACACATCGTGCCCTTCACAGTACAGCGTGAGACAGCACGGACGTCTCCCTCAGCGAGACTTCTACAAGAAGGAACACGGTGCCATCCATGGAAAAAGTCGTCGAGCGGTCATGTCATGTTTAATCAAGTCTAAAAAGCCTACTACTGCTACTACTACGCCACAACACATGCGCCATCGAGTGCACGGTCGTCGATGGACAGCTGCAATTTATTGCCACTTGATTTTAATAAGACATATCCCATTTTTTATGCAGCGGCTCTCAATCTCACTTCCAACTGGGCCCCGCCGTAAGAAACTTGCACGCGCTAGCCGGAGGCCGAAGAGCTGAGCTCGACGAGACCGAACGTCTCCGCCTTCATCGAGCCACTCGCAGTCATCAACACATCCCTCTACCCGATCTAGCACAACCCCACAAATCTCGCCGTACAGCCACCTACCTTCTCCTCTACATTTCCACTTTTAACTATCGCCAATTTTAGGGCTGTGTCAAACTTCGTACATAGAAATTGTGTATGCGCCCTTTGCATGCGGCTCAATACAGAACTGCCATGCATGGCCCGGGAAAAAAACATGACGTACCGTGCGCGTGTCGCGGTGCAAGAGATCGCAGACGCCGGTGCAACGAAATGTGCCTTGCTTCCATCCACCTTAAATATAGAGCCCCTCTCTTCTCACTCTCCCCACGCAACCCTCTCCACTGTCCCACCAGCATCCGCAAACTCCCGAGAATACCCCGTCCCCGCCGGTGATGGCGAAGGAGGATAAGATGGCCATCGTCGCCTCCGAGGCCACCGACGAGGAGGCCCCCGTCTCCTCGCCGGTCCCCCTCGACGCATTGAAAGCAGCCGTCGTCCCTGTCCAGGCCCCAGTCGAGCCATCAATGGCAGCCGTCGTTCCCGTCCAGGACCCCGTCCCTGCTACCAACGGGGCCGCCGAAGAGGAGCCCCCGGCCGGCGAGGAGGCCCCCGCCAGTCACAAGCAGATCAAGCACTTCTTGGGCAACTAGGATCCAGATAAGTACATTCTCTGCTGAACCCCTACGACACCGACATTGACGACCCATGGTCGGAGGTAACTAGGGTTTGCTCCCTCCCCTGGTTCTTCTACTGTTCCCGTCGTTGGATGCTAGATCTTGGTTTATTAGGATTCTCTTGTTCGCATTTCGATTGCTCGGTCTTCTTACATCATCTACTCCCCCATTTTCCTTTTCTTCCAATAGGTTTCCGGCAATGACGTCTGCAACGATAACGAGTCCATCCACACCAAGACTCATTAGGTGCTGAGGAGGCTGCGGGCCGGCCAGTACGACGCCTTCTTCATGGGCAGCTCTCGGCGTTGCCCCTTCTGCAAGGGGGTCGCCTTCTGCTGGGTGAGTCTCGCCGGCACCGACTTCAACTCCTTACTGAAGCATGCAGAGGCCCCGGGCTCCGGCATCCACAAAGGCGGCGAGCGCGAGACCGTGAACATCAACGCATACATCGCGGAACACCGGGCTCTCGCCATTCACCTCCGAAACCTCCAGCTGGTGGCCATCAAAGAGGGTCGCATGCCTCCAATAAGGCCCAAGGCCCCCAAGATCAAGGGACTGGGCAGCAAGAAGTGGAGGAAGCGCCGGAGGGAGGAGGCGGAGGCGCGGGCGCATGAAGGACGGGTTGGATGTGTCCTCAATGTATTCATACTACAAAGCAGCCATCGCTGCTGCTAAGCAGCTTCTTTTGATTTTCTATATTTTGCTTGCATCCTATTTCTGGCTGAATGCATCGAACCTTGTTAAGCAACGTACTTTCTATCGCTATATCCTATTTAGCTGCGCACAGCTATATCTACATTTGTTTTGTTTTCTGAATGAATGTATTCTGCCTGGTGTGATTTGCTGCTCTAGATTTGCTACCTGATCAGAGGCAAAAAGAGGTACAAAAGGGAACAGATTGTCGAAGAGAGAATCTTCTCTAGATTTGCTACCAATTTGGGCAAAATGAAACATATCTGCTTAGCGAGAGAGGAAAAGGGTACTCTTTCAAACTACTAGTTAACGAGCTACCATCTTGACAAGCTACAAGACACATACATAAACATAACACAAAGAGAGTTAAATTTATTTTAATACTCTCACTTGAGGCGCTAGACATCTTGACAAGCTAAATGAGTTCCACAAAATAGAAACATAACACTGAGAACTAAAATTTAATTCACTTCTCATCAGACCACTTGAGGCGCTTGCCATCGTTCCTAGGCGACCAACTGCGATCATTCCAGGTGGATCTTACATTATTGGCACTCCACAACTCACAAAATGCTTCGTCCCACCTAGGATCTGACTTGGCTTCCCTATCTTCAGCATCCTGCGGCACAATTAGCAGTGCATACAGACCTGATTGTTGCCGCTAGAAGATGCTGCCTCTCTGTTTGCTGCTTCAGCTGCAGCCTCTCTGTCAGCTGCTTTTGCTTCAGCTACAAGCTCTCTTTCAGATGCTTCAGATGCAGCCATTTCCTTTGCATATGCAGCTTCAAACTCAGCTATTCTGCATTTTCTACATAGGGCACCCCTGAGCTCGCCTTCCCTCTTGCAAATAGGGCAAAACACGAGGTAACGTAGAAAAAAATGGATCTTCTTATACAACTGGTAGGTCACGTAAGCATCTATGGCTGCATACTTTAGGTTTATATCAGACAACGGCCACTCGTCCCAGAAATCATGCCTATCAGTAGGGAAATCTTCCTTCATTCTGTCGTATGACTCATCGAGGATTCTAGTTGCGAGTGATGCCATTCCATCCTTCCTCGATCCCCCTAGGATCTTGACAAGACACTGAATATCGATCCAGTTGTGCGCAGGAATTATAATTCCCTCTTGATAAAATTTCAAAAAATCAGTTGTATTGTTGACAGTGTAGAAAACAATTCCCTTTTCTACAAGGAATCCACATACGACAATTCCTGTCAGTCCTGAAAGTATGTAGTTTGTCATCACCAAAATTTGTAACTACAAATATTTTGTAAATGCAAGATCATCATCTGAATATAATTTTGAAAAGTTTAGTAAATGCAAGATCAAGACTCTCAACATTGTCTTGTCATAATTTATTTGGTCCTAAATAAAATCTAGTAGTTGCAAGATGAGTAAATGGATAAAGAACAAGAGGAGAAACCCCTAAAAGCGGTTAGCTACAGAGAGCAGATCTACAAACTGGGAGAGGTGGTAGACGAAGATGTGTTTCTTCATGGTCAGTTGAACGATGGCGACTTCACTCCCTTCATATGGGTCCAGCTTCTGAGTAAACAAAAAATAATTATAACACCGATACATGTGCCCTGTTTTGTCACGTCAATACACTGGGCAAGGGTGTTATCCTATCCACTATGCCAACGTTGCAAGCCTACGTGATGCCCACCCCGCCTAGCCGGAGCGACATAACAAATGAACCCAGGGGGCCAACTTGACGGCCGTTAGCCTGGTATTTTGTATTGAAACGTAAAGTTGAATTCGTGCCAAAAAAGACCCTCTGAGTATTTGGCACGCCAACTTTGGGCAACACAGCTTATTGTAATCAACTTGGGTACCGCGTTGCCTGGCCACTCCAACTTTCGGGCCGCAAAATGATAATCTCGGTGTGGCCCCCCTGTGGCCCATCTCCACTTCTCCTTCTGGCTTTCTTCGTCTTCTGGAAAAATAGGATTTTCCATGTATTTTCCCAGATTTTCTGATCTTCGCGAATTTTGCCTCCAAACAGCACCTTTTCCATCAGAATCCTGACTACAGCGGTCCATGCTCCAGAAGTCATCAACCATGCAAACACAGGTGAAATAACATAAGTATCATCTCTTAATATGAAATATATCAATGAATAACAGTAAATTATGATATAGAATATTGATGCAAAATGGACGTATCAATTCATAACACATGTCAAAACACTTCAATAGAATGAACTATCATTCCAAGGTTTTCATAATCATTTCCTCCAAGTATTCCCATCTAAATGATCAGTGGTAGTTTAGCACTAGCTACTAGCAATGAGGGTGTCACTATTGAGGGGTGCTAATCAAGTGTAACTATCTAAATCTAGTTTTATGCTTTTTATGGCATCTAAGTATAACTACCTAGGCCTAGTTTTTTGCTCTTTATGGTATCTATCCTATTTTTCCAATACTCACAAATCGCTAACTAAAGGTAAAGAACTTTGGTAAAAGTAAAAGAATAAAGCTTGCAAGTCAAACTTGGGATTGGTATAATCAAGGTTGCATAACCAAAGCATTCCTAATGCATCTTGCATAGGTTATCTTGCAAGGATGGCTTGCATAGTTAACTTGTAGTGTTAGGCTTGCATAGTTCTAGCTTGCATTGTTATGAAACTTGCAAGTGTTAGCTTGCCTTGAGTAGTGCAATGGTTGAAGTCTTCTTCTTCTTCTTCGTAGTACTCCTCCTCCTCGTAGCCCGGGTCAGTACTAGCGTCTATAAAGGAATAGAAGGTACACAATCACCAAACAATACTTAACTACTTCTATTTAGCACACAAAGGCTCACACTAGATGATCTAGCATCATCACAATCATCACATAAAATAAAGACCTAGTCTTATTTATCTTATTTTGGAAAAGTAATTTCTACTCATTGAAAATACTTAAGATTTAATATTCTCCAATTAAAATATGGGATCATGTTGACACATGTCATCAGCACATATTCTAATACTTGGGAATGTGATTTAAAGTGGTGGTCACATTTTATAAAGTTTAAAATTACTATTTAAAAAAATTAAAGTGACTAGAAATGCCTATATAGTATTCTTTTAGTACTAGTCAAGATCACTATATGTAAAACTAAATATTTTTACATATTCATATAGATCTTATCAAATGTGATTTTTGAGAGTTGGAATCAACTGAAAAGCATTTATGGTTGATTTTTGAAAAATGTTTGAAGTTGGAAAAGTCTCTTCCTTGTTATTTTTACTATAGGTGATCTATCATTCCAAATGGTTTGAATCCAATAGGCTTGGGTAGATAATTTGAATATCTTTCCAACAAAATTGGAATCATACGATTTGGTTTAGTGAATATCTTTGAATTGATTTTTGGATCTACTAACAGAATCTAGTTTTAGCTAAAATGGAAAAAGCATATTTGAATCGACGGGCTCTGCGCGGGAAACTAACTGGGTCTGCCCAGCTACGCGGCACGGGCACAACAGGATGCTGGCAGGCGGGTCCTACTGGTCAGTGGCTCATCTAAACCAAAACGGTAAGTTTCAATCTAGGCCATGCGATTAGAGCGCGATCGACGACTGAGCATCGTCGTCTCCGTCGCATAGCTCCGGCAAGACTAAACCCTAATCGTGATGGTGGGGGTATGTGGGGGCTCACCTGGGCTCCAGCTAAGGTTGGCGATGGGGGTGATCGAACGTGTCGAGGACGGCGAGTCGAATGGTGGTCGCGGTGGCTCCTGGGGTGGTCACAATCAACAGGCTCCTTCCTCCTCTACAGTGGCGGACTCCGGCTAAATTCCGGCGGGCTGGTGCTCGCCTTGCTCCGGGGAGAGGTGTGGGAGGTGTCTGAGAGAGAGGGGAGTGAGATGGTGTGGCGAATGAGGGCTGGGGTGGCCTCTATTTATACACCGGCGATGGGGACAGAGTGGCATTACTCGGGCTCATCGGCGACGTCGTTACAGGGGCTATCGACATGGCTGAGGGTAGGGGTCGACGCGGTGCTTCAGGGCGGTGGTCATGCACTTTATGGCGCGGCAAGGGGCGGTCGAGAACTATCAGGAATGGTTTGTGCTCTGCGCGGAAGCGGCGGCGTTTGAGACGGCGTACAGTGTCTACGGTCCACGTGGCGGCGAACGGGCGTGCCTGGGGGTAGCTGGGGTCACGTTGAGTGCGGGCATGCGCGGCGAGCACGAGGCGCAGCGTGTGTGTGTTTCGGCTGTGGTTCTCTGGCGCGCTCTCGGCATGGCAGACAGAGAGGTGGGCGCGGCGATCACGGCTGTTCCATGGTGTGTCTCTGGTCTAGGGGTGGATAGAGGGTGGCGGTGGTGTGGCGCCTGTCTCCTAGACATCGTGGGAGAGGGCGGCGCTGGTTGTGGTGAGTGAGGCGTGGTCGACCGGCACGGTGAGCTCGAGCGGCGCGACACTGGTGCAAACGGCAAAGGGGGAGTGTGTCCATTGCTCTGCTAGGCACTAATGGAGACCGGGAGAGAGATTTAAGGCACTAGTGGCGATTGATCACTGCTCAGAACAGTAGAAGATAGGCAGTGTTTATTTGTGTCTGCCAGGTGCTCGACCAAATGGCCGCATGAATTCAAAATTTGAATTTTTGGATGAATTTTGGTGAGTGTTCTGAGTACTTGCTTGATATTCTATGGTTGCTTGGAAAAGTCAAGGTGAATTGATTTGAGTGGTTTTGAAAAGTGGTGATCTATGCATATGAACTTGATTCAATTTTGCAATGTCCTTTGAATAGATTTGGAATTTGTTTCTGGTAGTTTGTAAAGTGGGTTTGGGTTCACTTTTACTTGGTCTAGCAAGGGGTGAAAAGAATTGGGAATGTTTTTGTTAGAATTTTTTGACTAGGAACACTCAAAGTGGTCTAGTGGGTAAGTTTGGCCAAAATAACCATTTGATCATATGATTCATATTTGATTTTCTTTTCTTTTGAGTTAGTTTGTAAATGACCTAGATGATGTAGTATTCTTCTTTAAACCATTCCTAATCATTTGTAGCAATCAAACATGGCAATTGCACTCATTCATACACTAATGCAAATCACACGTACACTCATATTTAATTTTAATAATAAAGGTTTTTGTTATCCCTAAACTTAGGTGATTAGAACTTGATAATCTTGATTAATATTTTTGGGGTGTTACAGATGACAAAGTCAGTCTACTGTTCAACATTTTCACCTAGGACAAAACATGATATATCAACTTTGTCGAGCCTAAAATACAAACTTTTTGGATCTGAAATTTTACACACTAATATAACATATAGTGGGCTACACCCAGGTTTTTCGGATCTTTTTGAAACTTGGGAACGCAGGTATTTGAAGTTTTTTTTAAAGGGCTCCATGAAGGGCGGGAGCCACCACGGTGTTCTCACTTAGTCACCTACTTTACATGTCACTAGATGGCCACGCGCACTTCGCTGCGCTGTCTGCCGCTGGTTGTCGCATGTAGCATGTTGTATGGTGTAGAGTGGTGCCATTATTTGGCTCTCATCATGACGTAAGAGGGTCGCTCATGTGGGGTGAGCGATGGGTTAGATGGGCCAGTTCAGTGCGTGGGTGGTAACTGTTTGCCACTCTTTGTGGGATGGCCTGAGTGGGGTGATTGGCTCCTTGCTAGCAATCCGTTGTTGCACGTGGTACTTGATTGCATGTGTTTTTAGCTTGTTGCTTCTTGGACTGAGAGCGGAGTTTTTTCTATGCGTCCTTGGGTGCTCCATCTACTGGGCCTTGCGCATGTCTTTTTGGCAAGGTCCTAAACCAGGTTGCGTAGAATCCATTGCTGGCACCTGATAAGCATATTTCTATTTTGGGAGTCCCCTCGTTTAGACCCATGGTGAAATCTGCGAAACGTTGGATCTTGCCTCTCTTGTTTTATTTCTATTTTTCCTTGAGATAGCATCATCTATTTTTTCTTGAGAGTAGTAGCGCTATACTTAGAGTTAGCATCTTATGTTGAAATATCTATCTTAGACCATCGCTAGATTTCAAGATCTAACCTCTCTTTTCTTCGCTGAGATTTGGCCTTTATCTGTCATGCTTGCCTCCTCATTTTTTCTTTCATCGTTCTATTTTCAGTCACGCCAGAAGGACGAACCTGCAGTTGTTTTATACATTTAGTCCAACTGCCTTTCCTGTAAGATTGATATGCATAACATTTGTTTTTTTGTTAGAAGAGAACAATAGATTCACGTCGCTTGGTGTACTGGAAGGAAGTCTACAAGCATGTGTTACCAAGCCAATAGAGCCCATACACTAATGGGACGTGAGTGCCCAGAACCGCCGCTATCGTCTGAATTGAAGACATGTACGCCGAGAGGGGGTACTCAAGGCGTGTGGAGAAAAGGGGTGTGAGGCGACGATATTTCGGGACGGTGAGCACACAAGCTTTACCCAGGTTCGAATCCGTCGGTTTTGGACGGATCCTACTCCTGCTAGCAATCCTACTCCGACTTTGGACAGATTACAAGAGAGGTTCACTTGTGCGAGTTGAGGTTGTAGATTGTGGGTGCCCTAAAGGCTAGTATATATCCAGCTTAGGGTTACAGGAGAGACCTATCCGAATACGACTAAGACTCGGTTACAGAGTACATCTTGGACTACAAGTAACTAAGCAGGCCTAAGTCGGTAAGTCTTCTGGGACTTTCCATAGCCAGATTGACCCCCGTCTTCTCTCCCTGACTGGGCCGCCCGTGAAGCAAAGCTCTAAACCGAAGTGCGTAACATCCAAAAACTTTAATCAAGGTTATCAAGATCCAAATCACCCAATTTAGGGTTAACAAAAACTTTTTATTATTAAAACAATTAAGCATGCATATGTGTGTTGCATTAATATGGAATTGTTTTGAATTGCCTTCTTTGTTGGTTCTAATGGTTGTAAAATGATTCTAAGGTGAATGCCACATCATCTAGATCATTCCCAAGCAAAATCCAAAGAAAAACAAATCAATTAGAAATAATGAAGGCAAATGGTCATTTTTGCCATTTTAATCCACTAGGTCACTTTAGGTGTTCCTAGAACTCAAAATCCAACAGAAACATTTATGAATCTTTGCACCCCTTGCTAGTACAAGTAATGATCTACCAAGGCCCACTTTGAAATCTTACAAAAACATTTAAACACTAATTTTAAATGGCATTTGAAAATGGAATCCATTTCATATGGATAGATCACACCTTTTCAAAAACCACTCAAATAAATTATCCTTGACCTTTCCAAACAGGCATAGAAACTCAAGCTTAAGTGGAGAACACTCAAAAATTTTGAATCCAAAATTCAAAACTTTTCTTCTTGCGGCCATTCTGTCGAACACATGGCAGGTACTGAACCAGAACTAGAGTAGCTTCTCTGTTTCCACAGTGATCATCGACCAATTTGGTCTCCCACTTAATCCCCTGTTCCTCTAGCATCTACCCCAGCCCAGACCAGCTCCCCCTTCACCACTAGCAACAGTGGCGCGCAACCCAAATATGGTCGTCGCTGGCCAAATGCGGGCAACGAGCCAGCGACCGCGCAGCGCCAATCCAACATGCCCCTAGCTCCGCCAAACCCTACCGCCGCCCACGGTCCCTTCCTCGAGCCTTGCCAGCCCCTGGACCACAGAGGACAGCTCGTGCTCACTGCCTCTGCACCGTGCCCAGCTCACGCCAGAGCACCGTCCCCAACAAGCCCGCACAAGTCGCGCCTTGCCTTCAGCTCGCGTGCGCCGCTCCGCCATAACCCCAGCACCTCCCAGACACGCCCTCTTCCTGCCGCGTGACCAGCAGCCACCGTGAAACGCATCGAGCAACCCCCTGCCACGCAGAGAGCCAGCCTTTCCCGACCACATGCACCGCCCCTAGCGTCGCCATCACGCCGTAGCTGACCGCCAGGAGGCAAGCTACCATCCGCCTACCCTACCCATGTCTCTAGCGCCCTGTATCATCGTCACTGACGAGCTCACTGTCGCCCTCACTGTCCCCTCGTCGAGCCTATATAAGGAGCGCTCCCCAGCACCATTTCCTCACACCACTCAACTCCCCTCTCCCTCATCGACACCTCACCCCATAGCCAGAGCCGCTCGAGTAGCCGTTCGCCGAAATTGCGCTGGGGTTCGCCGCAGCAGAGGAGGAAGAGCCCCGTCGATTTCGTCCACCCCAGGAGCTGCTGCGACCTCGCCTGAGTCGGCCGTCATCTCCTCGTTCGATCGCCCCCATCGCCACACTAGATGGAGCCCTGGTATGCCCCCACTGCACCCCGCCCGAGCCACTAGGGTTCAGTCTCGCCGGCGACCTGTCCGTCGTCGACGACGAGCCATAGCCGTCGATCGTAGTTCTAATCGTGCGGCCCACATCGCCCCGTACCGCTTCGCGTTTGAAGAGCCGTTGACATGTGGGACCCCCCTGTCAGCTGTTCTCTGCGCCGCGGAGTATAACTGGGCCGTCCCGTTAGAGTTCACGCGCTGGCCCTAGAATTTAAAATTAGATTTTTCTATTTAGACTTAATCTAGTTTCTGTCTACTAGTTTGAAAATCAATTCAGAAAGATTTACTTAATTGAATGATTCCAATTTTGTTAGAAAGATAATTTAAATCTCTATCCAAGCCCGTTGGATTTAAATCAATTAGAGTTATAGATCACATATAGCAAAAATAACAAGACAGAGACTTTTCCACATTCAAACATTTTTCAAAAATCAACCATAATAGCTTTTGAGTTGATTCCAACTCTCAAAAATCACAATTGACAACACCTATCTGAATATGTAATAATATTTAGGTTTGCAAGCAGTGACTTTGGACTAGTACCAAAATAATGCTATATAGGCATTTCTAGTCACTTTAAATCATTTAAATATTAAACATAAATTTATTGAAATATGATCCAACCTTTAAATCACATTGCCATGTATTAGAATATGTGGTGATGACATGTGTTCACATGATCCCATATTTTCAATGGAGAATATTAAATCTTAATTATTTTCAATGAGTAGAAATTACTTTTCTCAAATAAAATAAATGACACTAGTTCATCAAATCTTGTGATGTTTGTGATGGTACTAGATCATCAAGTATGTGCCATAGTGTGCTAAATAGACTAGTTAAGTATTGTTTGGTGATTGTGTATTCCTATATGTATTTATAGACGATAGTACCGACCAAGTCTACGAGGAGGAGGAGTTCTACCCAGAAGAAGAAGAGGAGAATTTCAACCACTGTACCAATCAAGGCAAGCTAGAACTAAGCAAGTTAACACTTGCCCACTTAACTTGAGAAAAAGCATTAGGCATGCTTTTGTTATACCCTTTCTTGATTTATACCAATCCCAAGTTTTACTTACAAGCTTTACTGTCTTTTACTTTACCAAAGTTCTTTACTTTGTTTATAGATAGCATAAAGAGTATAAAACTTGGCCTAGCTAGTTAGACTTAGATGTCATTCTATGGCATGAGATTGAGATTAGCATCCCACCTTAGTGAACACTCTTAACTTAGTAATTAGAGCTAAACCAAAAACTTGATCACTTTAGATGGGAATATTTGGTGAAAATGACTTGTGAAAACCTTGGAATGATGAGTCATTCTACTGAGATGTTTTGACATGTGTTGAGAAACACAAATTGGTTTATGATGATGATGAAAATGTTGAGGCATGAGCCTTAGCCCCTTTATAAAAACTGATGGTTGGGTTCGGATGCGATACCATTCCAATTTTATCGTACAACCACAATACCTGAATTGGGTAAGGCTTAGCCGGAAGTTTATATGCATTAGTATTAGTTCCCTCGCGGGAGAGGTTTGAGCTGAGGCTACCTCTCAATGTTGTCCACCTATGCAGTGCCCAGGATGGCAGATGGCCATGGCTGGGAGACCAAGCTCATAGGGGAGGTGCTTATACTAGAGTGTGTAAAGGAAAGGTTATGTTTGATTATCTACATACTAAGTATGATGATTCAGGGTTATCCCTGACAGATGTATCGAATTTTGTGGTGAAAGTGTACCACCTCTACAGAGTGTCAAACTATTCGAATAACCGCGTCCGCGGTTATGGACAGTTGGAGTGGCCATACTGTTCCGTTGTTAGATGTTTTCAAAATAAAATGAATTGTGATATGACTGGACCACAACAGAGTTGTGACTATGACAACTAAGTCCCCCCCCCTAAGGTGATTTTCAAACTTTATTTTATCTTTCTTTGTTTCGGAACTCAGCTTAGATTTCAAACTTAACTTCACAGATAAACTTAGAACTTAGCATTTCCTATTAGAATTACCTTACTTGTAGAGATAGTTTGCGGGTACTTAAAGAGTACTCATGGCTTTTGTCCCTGGCTATTCCCGTGGTCAGACTATAAGGAGGACTACCCTAAAGAAGGACAGCAGGACGGCTACGACAACTAGGATCATCTCCCATCGTCAGCATTGCCTGTGACACTGAAGATGGAGCCCACCGCTACGCTATTTATTCCGCTACTTGTTTGTACTAAGACTGGATCATGAGATCCTTTATTCGTGTAAAGACCTTATTATGGTTTGTAATGGATGATGTACTATGATATCCAATCTGTTATGTCTCGCAAAAATGGTAATCCTGGAATTGTGATTTATGGCATAACAGGCATCTGGGATTAAAAATCCGGGTGTTGACAAGTTGGTATCAGAGCCATCCTGACCATAGGAGACCCTAGTTAGAATGGACGTCCGAACAAAAACTTAGTTTAAAAAAACGAAGAAGTGAGTATTTATGAAAACCTATTTCCTCTCTTACCCTTGGGATTCTATCTCTCAAAAAATACATGTTCCTCAAAAATTCTTACATTACTACATAAAATTTTGACACACTTGATCACCTCACTAATTTTCTCATCCTAAATTCTTATAGATGGAAGTTCAGTACTACAAGTTCTACCAGTTGGGCAATGGAGGCCAACTGATCTTTGAGAGGGATCTTGATGCACTATCTGAGTACCTTGAGCATCCGCATCCGGAATTCTTCGGAGCTCAACTCAATGGTCCCCCGGGAGGAGATTTGTAATGGCTAGTAGTTGCTGATCTTCGAGGCAAGATGGAGGCACCACTCTCCGAGAAGATTCAATTCACCGTAAGAGAGAACAATTGGATAGATGGATTAGCCAGGGCAATGCATGAAGCTCTCGCTCGTGTTTGCACAAAGAATGTCAACTTGATCCAGGGAACTTGCTTTGCTCACTATGCAAGGCGTGATTCTATGGGGATACCTCTTGAAATGCCAAGTCACCCGGAGTTGAAGCGACAAGTGGAGAACCTCGACTTCCTACTTTATGGCAGACAGAAGGAATTGGATAATTCTAGAGAATTCGCCAACCACAACCTTTCCATTGCTGCCCAGAAGGCCCAGAGTTTCTCCCTGCTCGTCAAGGATCGTCAATCACTTCGCCGTCAACGCGCAAAGAAGGATCGCACCATCGACTGTCTTCGCAAGAAGGTGGCCGACCTCAAGAATACCATCAAGGAGAAAGAAGCTCGGCTTGCAGTAAAAGAAGAAGAGGAGGAAGGTGAAGACATCCAGGGGGATATTCACTCGTACCTCAGCAATGATGATGACTATCTGGAGGATGATGCCATGGACTTCTACACCGATGATGATGACTCAGACTTCATTGATGATGAGTAGATGCACTAGAGCACTATCGTAGGAGTGAGAAGTATCGGTCCCATTGTATCTTAGCTTGCAGAATGGTTCTTAAAACCATCTGTTTTTCCTTTTGTTGTGGTGTGTGTTTGTATCGTGTGCTTTGCTTGAATGAATGAAAAGAAGTTAGTTGCAAAACCTGAGTCAAACTCAAAGTTTTAGCTTGAAACCATAACCATGAACCTTAGAACTTTCCCTCTTACCCCATTATCTATCTCAATCTTCAGATGACTCGTGGAAACCAAGGAGGGAGAAGCTCATCGCAGGACCCCATGCTGCAGATTCTGCAGATGCTCATTGCAGACCGCGAAGCTAGTAGGGTAGAGCGCCAAGCAAATCTAGCCACACTGCAGCAGATCGCCCAGATGGCTCACAATAATCAGGGCCATGGAAATCAGGATCATCATCAGGATCATCACGGATCCAAACTCAAAAACTTCTAGAATACCAATCCCCCAATCTTTAGCAAGTCTACAGACCCGCTGGATGCTGATGATTGGTTACAAACCATGGAGAACAACTTAGAAGTCGCTGGAGTGGATGCCAATGAGAAAGTTCTGTTATCCACCCACTATCTGGCAGGAGATGCAAGAGCATGGTGGAACAGCACCCGCACGATGAACCACAGTCAAGTGATGACGTGGGAAGCCTTCAAGGTCAAGTTCAGCCGCACCCATGTGCCGCAGGGTCTAGTCACCAGAATGAGAGATGAATTCAGAGAACTAAAGCAAGGCAGAATGACTATAGTGGAGTACCGTGACAGATTTTCGTCCCTCGCCAGGTATGCACCGAATGAGATCAACATAGAGGCCAAGAAGAAGGAGAGATTCCTGAACGGACTGCATGATGAGATGCAGACGGTGCTAGTCAACATCCGTTTCGAGGATCTCAAAGAGCTAGTCGACTCTGCCATTCATATGGAAGGGAAGATCAACCAAGCAAAGGACAACCGCAAACATCGGATGATGCACCAAGCTAGATCCAATAGTCACTAGAAGTATCGCCCCAACCCGTCTGCCGGATATGCCTCGCGGAACAATCGACCCCCAATGTCTCGTCCGAGCTACCCCAACCGTAGCGGAGGAAATGTGAAGTCCGGAGGAAACAACAACAACCACCCCGGCAACTCCAACAACTTCAATCGTGCTCCGCTCAAGTCCAACAACAACAACAACAATACTACACCTAGAACTGGAAGCAATGTCGTGCCCGTGGCAGCAAAAGACAAGTCTCAGATTACTTGTTTCGAGTGTGGAGTGAAGGGTAACTACTCCAATGAGTGTCCCAAGAAGATTGCTGCCAATGCCAACGTGAATACCCTAGCTCAACAGTAGCGTCGTGTTCAACCCAGAAGAAGATTCGGTCTAGGGAACTCTCACAACCGCAACGGCCGTCTCTTCCACATGAACACCGAAGAAGCCCAAGAAGCGCTAGATGTCGTGTTGGGTATGTTTTCTGTCAACTTGGTTTTAGCAAGAGTGTTGTTTGATTTTGGAGCATCGCACTCGTTTGTCACCGAAGAATTTGCATGCACTAGTAAGATTCACCCAACCAACTTGAAGCATGTCATGATAGCTCAAATACCTGGTTCAACCACAAAAGCTAGAAAAATTTGCAAAGTTGTACCTATTAGAATACATGGGATAGATTTTTCTGCCAATCTAATAGTACTTGGAACCAAAGGTTTGGAAGTAGTACTAGGAATGGATTGGATGTCAAAGCATAAAGGATTGATCGACTATGCCAAGAAAGGCATCACCATGACCAGTAGCTCTGGAGTATCAGTAGAGCATATATCTGAAACCTTGCCCCATCAATTCAAGTGCAACAAGAGTCTAGCCCTACCCACCATAGACCAAGTCAGAGTAGTCTGTGAATACCCCGACGTATTCCCAGATGAATTGCCTGATATGCCCCCAGATCGGGATATCGAGTTCATTATTGAACTAATTTCTGGAACCGGACCCATAGCTCAGAGACCCTATAGCATGAACCCCTCAGAGTTAGTGGAACTAAAGAAGCAATTGGATGCTATGCTGGAGAAAGGCTTGATTCAACCAAGCGCATCGCCATGGATATCGCCCGTGTTGTTCGTCGACAAGAAGGATGGAGGCAACCATTTGTGCACAGATTACAGGAAGCTGAATGATGTCACAATCAAGAACAAGTATCCCTTGCCCAAGATAGAGGATCTGTTTGATCAGTTGACTGGTGTCAGAGTGTTCTCTAAGATTGATCTTAGGACTGGTTATCATCAACTTAAGATTCATGCAACGGATATTCCAAAGACCGCCTTTACCACCAGATATGGATTATATGAGTATACGGTCACGTCTTTTGGATTAACCAATGCTCCCGCTTATTTCATGAATCTCATGAATAACATCTTTATGAATTTTCTAGATAAGTTTGTCGTTGTGTTTATCGACGATATTCTTATCTACTCCAAGTCAGAAAAAGACCATGAGAAACATCTGAGAATCATCCTTGAAACCCTTAGGGAGCATCAGTTGTATGCCAAGCTCAGCAAATGTGAGTTTTGGCTGAAAGAAGTAGGATTCCTCGGACATATTGTGTCTGCCAGAGGAGTCGCTGTTGATCCTGCCAAGATCAAAGATGTTGAAGAATGGGAAGCCCCAACTACTCCAACCCAAGTCCGTGCATTTCTTGGATTAGCGGGATACTACCGCAAGTTTGTAGAAGGATTTTCGAGCATCGCAAGACCCATGACCCAATTGTTGAAGAAGGAAAAGAAATTTGAATGGACCGACAAATATGAAGCAAGTTTCCAAGAGCTCAAGAAGAGATTGATTTCAGCCCCAATATTGATCATGCCAGATATCAAGAAGCCATTTGATGTGTATTGTGATGCATCCAAGATTAGTCTCGGATGTGTGTTGATGCAAGAAGGCAAAGTCATAGCACATTTGTCTCGACAATTTAAGCAACATGAGCAAAACTACCCTACCCATGATCTTGAATTAGAAGCTATAGTATTGGCTTTGAAGACATGGCGTCATTACCTTATGGGTAATCGCTGCGAGATTTACTCAGATCACAAGAGTTTGAAGTATATTTTCACTCAGAAAGAGTTGAATATGAGGCAAAGGAGATGGATAGAGTTAATCAAGGATTATGACCTTGACATTCACTATCACCCCGGCAAAGCCAATGTGGTAGCGGATGCTCCTAGCAGATTGCCGTGTAGGTTAAACACCATGATCAAGGAGAAGCAACCAAGTTTGCATCAGGAGTTGGAGCAGTTTAGAACCGAGTTTGTTAGCAAAGGATTTTTAGCTAGCATTGAACTTCAACCCACTTTGATTAGTCAAATCAAGGAATCCCAGAAGGGAAATGCAAGTATCGATGGAATCAAGCGTCGTATTGGTACAGGAAAGGTACCTGGATTCACCGAAGACAAAGAAGGAGTTCTATGGTACAAAGGACATATCTGTGTACCCGCAGATTCGGAACTGAAGCAAGTTATCATGTAAGAAGCTCATGATACTCTTTATTCTATCCTCCCCGGAGGAACGAAGATGTATCAGGATTTGAAGGGGCCATTTTGGTGGCACAAGATGAAGAGATAAATCGGAAGCTACATCGCCAAGTGTGATATCTGTCAGAGAGTCAAAGCGGAACATCAGAGACCCGTAGGACTGTTGCAACCATTGCAGATTCCGGAATGGAAATGGGATTTCGTCGGAATGGACTTTATCACCGGTTTGCCTACTTCTAGTAGGGGAAATGACTCTATCTGGGTCATTGTTGATAGACTGTCCAAGGTAGCCCATTTTATACCTGTCAAAACAACCTACCAGAGTTCAAAACTAGTAGAGTTGTACATTGCTAGAATCGTCAGTTTGCATGGAACCCCCAAGACCATAGTATCGGATTGAGGAACCCAATTTACCTCGAGATTTTGGCAGAAATTCCAAGAAGGATTAGGAACCAAGTTGAATTTTAGCACAGCTTATCACCCACAAACCGATGGACAGACTGAAAGAGTCAACCAAATCCTAGAGGATATGTTGAGAGCTTGTGTGTTAGAGTACGGATCAAAATGGGAAGATTGTCTGCCTTTCACAGAATTCTCATACAACAACAGTTATCAAGCCAGTTTGCAAATGGCCCCATTTGAGTTCTTACATGGAAGAAAGTGTTGTGCCCCTTTGAATTGGTTGCAAGTAGGAGAGAGTCAGATTTTTAGACCCGACATCCTACGAGAAGCCGAAGATAAGGTTCACAAAGTCCGTGAGCACCTCAAGACCGCCCAATCCAGACAGAAGAGTTATGCTGACAAGAGAAGGAGAGACCTAACTTTCAATGTCGGAGATTTTGTGTATCTCAAAGTTTCGCCATTGAAGGGAACGCAACGTTTTACTCTGAAAGGAAAGTTAGCCCCCAGATATATCGGACCCTTCAAGATTCTAAATCATAGAGGAGAAGTATCGTATCAACTAGAACTGCCAGAGGAGATGTCTGCCATCCACAATGTGTTCCATATCTTGTTACTTCGCAAATGCCTAGAAGTGTCGGAGAAGACCAAAGTTTTCAAGAACATCGATCACCGAGCCGTTGATATCAATAAGGATATGACGTATCGTGAAGTGCCCATCCGTATCTTGGAGGAATTTTACAGAACCACCAGGACCCGGAGTATCAAATTTCTCAAGATCCAATGGAGCAACTATACCGAAGAAGAAGCCACTTGGGAGCGAGAAGATTACATTAGGACTGAGTTTCCAAATCTCTTTAGTTCCTAGTTTTCTTTCTTAAATCTCAGGACAAGATTTTGTTTAAGGGGGGAAGGTTTGTAACATCCCAAAACTTTAATCAAGGTTATCAAGATCCAAATCACCCAATTTAGGGTTAACAAAAACTTTTTATTATTAAAATAATTAAGCATGCATATGTGTGTTGCATTAATATGGAATTATTTTGAATTGCCTTGTTTGTTGGTTCTAATGGTTGTAAAATGATTCTAAGGTGAATTCCACATCATCTAGATCATTCCCAAGCAAAATCCAAAGAAAAAGAAATCAATTAGAATTAATAAAGGCAAATGGTCATTTTTGCCATTTTAATCCACTAGGTCACTTTAGGTGTTCCTAGAACTCAAAGTCCAACAGAAACATTTATTAATCTTTGCACCTCTTGCTAGTACAAGTAATGATCTACCAAGGCCCACTTTGAAATCTTACAAAAACATTTAAACACTAATTTTAAATGGCATTTGAAAATGGAATCTATTTCATATGCATAGATCACAACTTTTAAAAAACCACTCAAATGAATTCCCCTTGACCTTTCCAAACAGGCATAGAATCTTAAGCTTAAGTGGAGAACACTCAAAAAATTTGAATCCAAAATTCAAAACTTTTCTTCTTGCGGCCATTATGTCGAACACATGGCAGGTACTAAACCAGAACTAGAGTAGCTTCACTGTTTCCACAATGATCATCGACCAATTTGGTCTCCCACTTAATCCCCTGTCCCCTAGCATCTACCCCAGCCCAGACCAGCTCCCCCTTCACCACTAACAACAGTGGCGCGCCTCCCAAATATGGTCATCGCCGGCCAAACGTGGGCAACGCGCCGGCGACCGCGCAGCGCCAATCCAGCATGCCCCTATCTCCGCCAAACCCTACCGCCTCCCACGGTCCCTTCCCCGAGCCTTGCCAGCCCCTGGACCACCGTGCCCAGCTCACACTAGAGCACCGTCCCCGACAAGCCTGCACAAGCCGCGTCTTGCCTTCAGCTCGCGTACGCTGCTCCGCCATAACCCTAGCACCTCCCCAGACACGCCCTCTTCCCGCCGCGCGACTAGCAGCCGCCATGAAACGCATCGAGCGCCGCCTATGCCGCGCAGAGCGCCATCCTTTCCCGACCGCATGCCACCGCCCCTAGCATCTCCATCACGCTGTAGCTGACCGCCAGGAGGCAAGCCACCGTCCGCCTACCCTGCCCATGCCTCTAGCGCCCTGTATCGTCGTCACCAATGAGCTCACCATCGCCCTCAATGTCCCCTCGTCGAGCCTATATAAGGAGCCCTCCCCAACACCATTTCCTCACACCACTCAACTCCCCTCTCCCTCAGCACCACCCACCCCATCGCCGGAGCCGCTCGAGCAGCCGTTCGCCAGAATTGCGCCGGGGTTCACCGCAGTAGAGGAGGAAGAGCCTGAGTCCGCCCCAGGAGTTGTGGTGACCTCGCCTAAGTCTTCCGTCGTCTCCTTGTTCGATCGCCCCCCATCACCACACTAGCTGGAGCCCTGGTATGCCCCCACTGCACCCTCACCGAGCCGCTAGGGTTCCGTCTCACCGGCGACCTGTCCGTCGTCGACGACGAGCCACAGCCGTAGATCGTAGTTCTAATCGTGCGGCCCACATCGCCCCATACCTCTTCGCGTTTGAAGAGCTGCTGACATGCGGGACCCCCCTGTCAGCTGTCCTCTGCGCTGCGGAGTATAACTGGGCCGGCCCGTTAGTGTTCCCGCGCTAGCCCTAGAATTCAAAATTAGATTTTTCTATTTAGACTTAATCTAGTTTCTATCCAATAGTTTGAAAATCAATTCAGAAAGATTTACTTCACCAAATTGAATGATTCCAATTTTGATGGAAATATAATTTAAATCTCTATCCAAGCCCGTTGGATTTAAATCAATTAGAGTTATAGCTCACATATAGCAAAAATAACAAGACAGAGACTTTTTCACATTCAAACATTTTTCAAATATCAACCATAATAGCTTTTGAGTTGATTCCAACTCTCAAAAATCACATTTGACAATACCTATCTGAATATGTAATAATAATTAGGTTTGCATGCAGTGACTTTGGACTAGTACCAAAATAATGCTATATAGGCATTTCTAGTCACTTTAAATCATTTAAATATTAAACATAAATTTATTGAAATATGATCCAACCTTTAAATCACATTCCAATGTATTAGAATATGTGGTGATGACATGTGTTCACATGATCCCATATTTTAAATGGAGAATATTAAATCTTAATTATTTTCAATGAGTAGAAATTACTTTTCTCAAATAAAATAAATGACACTAGTTCATCAAATCTTGTGATGTTTGTGATGGTACTAGATCATCAAGTATGTGCCTTAGTGTGCTAAATAGACTAGTTAAGTATTTTTTTTGGTGATTGTGTATTCCCGTATGTATTTATAGACGACAGTACCGACCAAGTCTATAAGGAGGAGGAGTTCTACCCAGAAGAAGAAGAGGAGAATTTCAACCACTGTACCAATCAAGGCAAGGTAGAACTAAGAAAGTTAACACTTGCCCACTTAACTTGTGAAAAAGCATTAGGCATGCTTTGGTTATACCCTTTCTTGATTTATACCAATCCCAAGTTTTACTTACAAGCTTTACTTTCTTTTACTTTACCAAAGTTCTTTACTTTGTTTATAGATAGCATAAAGAGTATAAAACTTGGCCTAGCTAGTTAGACTTAGATGTCATTCTATGGCATGAGATTGAGATTAGCATCCCACCTTAGTGAACACTCTTAACTTAGTAATTAGAGCTAAACCAAAAACTTGATCACTTTAGATGGGAATATTTGGTGAAAATGACTTGTGAAAACCTTGGAATGATGAGTCGTTCTATTGAGATGTTTTGACATGTGTTGAGAAAAACAAATTGGTTTATGATGATGATGAAAATGTTGAGGCATGAGCCTTAGCCCCTTTATAAAAACTGATGGTTGGGTTCGGATGCGATACCATTCCAATTTTACCATACAACCATAATACCTGAATTGGGTAAGGCTTAGCCGGAAGTTTATACGCATTAGTATTAGTTCCCTCGCGGGAGAGGTTTGAGCTGAGGCTACCTCTCAATGTTGTCCACCTATGTAGTGCCCAGGATGGCAGATGGCCATGGCTGGGAGGCCAATCTCATAGGAGAGGTGCTTATACTAGAGTGTGTAAAGGAAAGGTTATGTTTGATTATTTGCATACTAAGTATGATGATTCAGGGTTATCCCTGACAGATGTATCGAATTTTGTGGTGAAAGTGTACCACCTCTGCAGAGTGTCAAACTATTTGAATAGCCGCGTCCGCGGTTATGAACAGTTGGAGTGGCCATACTGTTCCGTTGTCAGATGTTTTTAAAATAACTTATGAAATGAATTGTGACATGACTGGACCACAACAGAGTTGTGACTATGATAACTAAGTTCCCCCCTAGGTGATTTTCAAACTTTATTTTATCTTTCTTTGTTTCTGAACTCAGGTTAGGTTTCAAACTTAACTTTACAAATAAACTTAGAACTTAGCATTTCCTATTAGAATTACGTTACTTGTTAGTGATAGTTTGCGAGTACTTAAAGAGTACTCATGGCTTTTGTCCCTGGCTATTCCTGTAGCCAGACTATGAGGAGGACTACCCTGAAGAAGGACAGCGGGATGGCTACGAAAACTAGGATCATCTTCCATCGTCAGTATTGCCTGTGACACTGAAGATGGAGCCCACCGCTACGCTATTTATTCCGCTACTTGTTTGTACTAAGACTGGATCATGAGATCCTTTATTCGTGTAAAGACCTTATTATGGTTTGTAATGGATGATGTACTATGATATCCAATCTGTTATGTCTCGCAAAAATGGTAATCCTGGGATTGCGATGTATGGCATAACAGGCATCTGGATTAAAAATCCGGGTGTTGACAAAGTGGGCCACTCTGGTCAGTGAGTCATAGTGGGTATACCCGGAAAGTATATCCCCAACAGTAGCCTCCAAGATCCAGAGTCGGATTTCATCGTCCAGCTTGATCTATCTTTGGCTTGCAGAATCTTGAAGGGTTCCTAAAACTCCAAAAGAAAAGTAGGATCCAAGTCTCAAATCGAGTTAGACCTATGAGTATATTATTCGGTTTTTCAACTTAAAATTCAAATCAAGCCGGAACTTGGTCTCTGACGTAACCTGATATCAGTCATGGTCAAGTCATGTCACTCACAGACATTCCAGAGAGCATGACCATTGGTGGGCCCGCTTATCGCGGAACCGAGGCGCCATTTAATGCATGTGCAGAGATCGAGGAGGCGTAATCTTCTCGAGGAGGTTAACCAGCTCCTTCCACGATGCGTGGCACGTTCACTGTTTGTTTCACACGAATCTTGGCGCAAGTGAGGCATATAAGGGGTTCAGATCTTCTTACTCTTCCTTACCAGCGCCCCTGCTTTCTTCTTCCTCCCAACGCCACCGCGTGCTAGCTCCTCCTTTCCTTCCCCCAAATCACACAACGCCACCCATCCACGGTCCCCATTGTCCCCAAAATGGCTGATGCTTCCTCATCCGGTACAGCGGCGACCATGGCGGCAACCTCTGTAGCGGCGGAGAAGGAGAAATTTCGTGGAGTGTGGATCTCATGCGTCCTCAACGACGAGAAACTGCGTGTCGTTGAGAAGGAAGGTCTCCTCCGCGCCGACGACTGGCGGAGGGGCTTCAATCAGATCATCTCCACTCCTCACGCCGACGAGAGGGTCCACTTCGACACTCACCTCGACGGAGGTTTGAGCTTTCCCCCCTCAGAGTTCTTTTATGAGGTTATAAATTACTATGGAGTTTCCCTCGACATGGATGCTAGCCTCTCCTCGACAAAGTCTAACTCACACGTGCCCCCACATGCGGTACGAGCCGCACCTCCTCATATTTATAGGCCAACAATGACCAAGCCATTCCAAATTTCAAAATTCAAAAGGGGCTGCCACATTTTTCGTTTCCCTCCACAGCTTTGGTAGTATTTCCGTCTTCCCTTCATCCGTCACCTCGCCCCACCCCAGGGAAAGCTCAACAGAAAAGAATTGACCAGGATTATCTCGTGGGCCACCCAATCCCATGCTATTAGTACTAGATCGGCACCAATTGATCAGTCAGCCTAAATCATGCCCGCAACATATACTGCATGGATACGGAAACTTTGAGTTTTCTCTTTCTACTTGGTTGTTGGGATGAATAACGGTTGCGATTTCTCTGGTTGTTGGGAGCGAGCGATTTAGACGATGAAAAAAAAAGTTAAGATGCGTGTGTCATGGGCAATAATGCCAATCATTCACGACTATTTTAGTTCCATTTCATCACGTTCATAGTCATCCACATAATCCCTCGCTTGGGCTCCGTCACAGAATGCTATACTAAAACTGAGGCCTTTCCCAACAAGTTATGTGAATTTAATACTCCAAAGGAACACCCCAAAGGAGATTCGGTGAAATATTTGCATGCTCACAGAATCACCACCCCAATATAACCAAGTGTGCTGGTTTCATGTGTCAAGAGACAAAATAAAATAAAAGGGGGACAAAGATAAATACATACTGGAAATTCTATCCATCAAAATACAATAATGCAGGTCCGGGACATCAATATATGTCCAGCTCCATTCAAGCATCAATCAAGATATATTTTGAAACAGAAAAACAATTTAATTTGGTCTAGCAGTGGTAAAAAATAGCCACCTCAGCGGGCTCGATATAATGTTAATTGAGGATGAAGGCATCTAGTATATTTTTTACTAATCCATGTGTTTCGTGGGATCCCGCTTGCGCAACCCTAGACGTGATGCACCCAGACCCAGTACAGTACCTAGCTCAAAGGTCGCACTACCCCCCAAAGAACTAAACTTCTCGTTGCACTAGCTTTGTACGTGTATTAGCAGCAACGTACGTGCAGGCTAAAAAAAAGCTTCTCCCCACAAACCCAACCCAGCTTCGACCGCAAGGGCCCACGTCATACTAGCTAGGAGCCGCAGCAAATCCGCCACAGGTTAAGCGCCAATGGGCTTGCACGAGACGGTGACGCTGAGCTCGATGGGGACATGATCATCGTGCGCATGGTTCTGGTTCTTCGGGGACACCACCACCTAGTTGTCCATGCTGGAGACTCCCACCATGGATAACCTCCTCAATGGCAACGAAGGCGGGATGTTCCAGTCAGGGTGGATTGAGGCAACTAGGTGCGAAATAGGCGAGTATTGACCGAAGAATAAATAAGTAAGGACTTTCTAATACTTCCCTATCCATTGATGCTCATCTAGTCAAAGGACATGTAATAAGAGGGAGTATATTTTTCTAAGAATAAGAGATCGAATAATTCTTTTATAATAAAGTATCACACACAAGATAGAAACAGTCACTATTAGAAAATAGACCTTTGATTCGGGCCACTAGTCCCGGCTGTGGCTGGGGCCGGGACTAATGGTCCGAACCAGACGGCCCGAGGACGCTGAGGTCCTTTGTCCCGGTCCATAAGGGACCATTAGTCCTGGTTTGAGATACAAATCGAAACTAATGGGTATGGGCACGGCCGCGTGGTCCTGGCAGAACTATACACAAACCGGGACTAATAGTCTGGCCCTATATATACTACACCCAGCCCTCCACTATCTCCTGTTTTTTCCTATGTGAGGTGGGTATAACTTTGTGCTATTTTTTTTCTTCATATGCACTAGAGGTGTTCGGTGAAATGCCCGTTAGTGCGATGCCACTTGAGTTCACACAAGACAAAACATGATATGAGGTACCAGAGCCACACTTAAGTTTTCTCATTTTTGTTTCCAGGTGTCCTAAAAGGTTAGCAAGTATTTTCTCGTTTAGACTGAGCGGTAGTAATTTTATCATCGTGATTGCGTTTGATATATATAGTTGTATGATGTAGATGAGTTATCCATGAATGTATGGTGACCGACGCTCTGACGCTTACAGAGAAGGCGTGCATTCTTTTCGCCTTGTGGCCGAGGCGAACAAGCGGCGGGATGGTTTTATGTGTTGTCCATGTGTTGAATGTCGGAATGAGCAGGCTCACACTTCCTCAAGAGTCATTCAGAGCCACCTGCTTCGGTCTGGCTTCATGTCCGGCTATAATGTTTGGACCAAGCACGGAGAAAGAGGGGTTATGATGGAGGACAGCGATGAAGAAGAGAATGATGATGACAACTACTGATCTATGTTTCCTGAATACGCTGATACCACAATGGAAGATAATGAAGAAGAATGGGAACAAGATGAGCCCGCTGATCATCTTGGTCGGGTCATTTCTGATGCAAAGCGAGACTATGACACAGAAAAAGAGAGGTTGCAGTTCAAGAAGATGTTACAGGACTACAACAAATTGTTGTACCCAACTTGTGAAGATGGCCAGAAGAAGCTGGGTAGCTCACTAGAATTGCTAAAGTGGAAGGCAGAGACCGGTGTGACTGACTCGGGATTTGAAAAGTTACTAGTAATAATGAAGAAGTTGCTTTCAAAAAATAACGAATTGCCCTCCAGTACGTACAAAGCAAAGAAGGTTGTCTACCCTCTAGGATTAGACGTTCAGAAGATACATACATGCCCTAATGACTGCATCCTCTATCGCGGTGAGAAGTACGAGAATATGGATAAATGCCCGGTTTGCACTTCATTGCGTTATAAGATCAGAAAAGATGACCCTGGCGATGTTGAGGGCGAGCCATCCAGGAAGAGGGTTCCTGCCAAGGTGATGTGGTATGCTCCTATAATACCACGGTTGAAACGTTTGTTTAGAAACAAAGAGCATACAAAGTTGTTGCGATGGCACATGGAAGACCGTAATAAAGACGAGAAGTTGAGGCACCCTGCTGATGGTCGGCAGTGGAGAAAAATCGAGAGGGACTTCCTAGAATTTGCTGGTGATGCAAGGAACTTATGGTTTGGTCTAAGTACTAATGGCATGAATCCTTTTGGGGAGCAGAACTACAGTCACAGCACCTGGCCTGTGACTCTATGTGTCTACAACCTTCCTCCTTGGTTGTGCATGAAGCGGAAGTTTATTATGATGCCAGTGCTCATCCAAGGTCCGAAGCAACCCGGCAACGACATTGATGTGTACCTAAGGCCATTAGTTGATGAACTTTTATAGTTGTGGGCCAAACTAGGTGTACGTGTGTGGGATGAGCACAAACAACAGGAATTTGACCTACAGTCATTGTTGTTCGTAACCATCAATGATTGGCCTGCTCTTAGTAACATTTTAGGACAAACGAACAAAGGATACAATGCATGCACGCACTGTTTAGATGAGACTGAAAGTATATATCTGGATAAATATAGGAAGAATGTGTACCCGTACAATCGTCGTTTTCTTCCGCCAAGTTATCGCTTAAGGAAGAAAGGCAAGCATTTCAATGGCAAGGGAGAAACCCAGACGAAGCATGTCCCCCGTACTGGTGCTGATTTATTTGGTACGGTCAAGGATTTGGATGTAATCTTTGGAAAGGGTCCTAGGGGACAACTTGTTCCGAAAGAGGCCGACAGACACGCACCCATGTGGAAGAAGAAATCTATATTTTGGGAGCTACCCTATTGGAAAGTGCACGAGGTCCGCTCTACTATCGACGTGATGCACCTGACAAAGAATCTTTGCATGAATATTCTAGGCTTCCTGGGCTTGTATGGGAAGTCAAAAGATACCCAGGCAGCACGGGAGGACCAGGAACATCATAAAGGACGAGACGGCAAGCATCCATGACAGTTTCAAGGGCTTGCCAGCTACGCTCTTACCAAATAAGAGAAGGAAATATTTTTTGAAGTCCTTTTTAGTATCAAGGTCACGTCTGGCTTCTCGTCGAATATAAAGGGAATAGTAAATATGAAAGAGAAAAAATTTCAAAATCTAAAGTCTCATGACTGCCACGTGCTTATGACGCAATTGCTTTCGGTTGCATTGAGGGGAATTATACTAGAAAATGTTCGGCTAGCCATTGTGAAGGTATGTGCACTCCTCAATGCAATTTCTCAGAAGGTAATCGATCAAGAAAGTCTATCAAGGTTACAAATTGATGTGGTCCAATGGCTGGTTAGCTTCGAGTTGTTGTTCCTGCCATCCTTCTTCAATATTATGACACACCTCCTAGTTCACCTAGTCGAAGAGATTAGAATTCTCGGTCCTATGTTTCTACACAATATTGTTCCCCTTCGAGAGGTTCATGGGAGTCTTAAAGAAATATGTTCATAACTGTGCTAGGCCAGAAGGAAGCATCTCCAAGGGCTATGGAACAGAGGAGGTCATTGAGTTTTGTGTTGACTTTCTTCCTAACCTTAAGCCGATTGGTGTTCCTGAATCTCAGTATGAGGGGAGGATGACTGGAAAAGGCACATTAGGAAGGAAATCAATGGTATGTAGGGACATGCATTCTTTCACTCAAGCACACTGCACAGTTCTACATAATTCCAATGTGGTGGCTCCGTATATCGAGAAATACAAGTATATTCTACGCTCCAAAAACCCGGGGACGCCTGACTCCTTGATTAAAGGGGAACACGAGAAGAATTTCAGTAGTTGGTTGCAGACACATCTCATGAATAACACCACTATTGGAGATCAGTTGTACTCGTTGGCCAGGTTACCATATTCGACTATATGTACTTTCCAATGGTACGAGATAAATGGTAATACATTTTACACGATTGCCCAAGATAAAAAGAGCACCAACCAAAACACTAGTGTCCGCTTTGATGCAACAGATGACAATGGGCAGAAGGACACATATTATGTGTACATAGAGGAGATATGGGAACTTTACTATGGACCTACTTTTAAGGTCCCTTTGTTTCGGTGCAAATGGGTCAAGCTGATAGGAGGAGGGGTACATGCAGACCAAAAGTACGGCATTACAACAGTGGATCTCAACAATCTTGCGTACATGGATGAACCATTTGTCCTAGCCAACGATGTGGTTCGGGTTTTCTATGTGAAGGACATGTCTACCAAACTGAGAAAAAGGAAATATAAGCAAAAGAATACAGAATATGATGAGCCAAAGTGCCACATAGTTCTTTCAGGGAAAAGAAACATCATGGGAGTGGATGACAAGACAGACATGTCAGAAGATTACAATAAGTTTCATGAAATTCCGCCATTCAAAGTGAAAACTGACCCAAGTATCCTGTTAAATGATGAAGATTCTCCATGGCTATGGTGTAGAAGAAAACCAAAATATAGATGTTGTTGATGTGTAATAATGTATTAAACCTTTTATTTGAGACATAAATCAATGTAATGTATTAAACCTTTTATTTGACATAAAGGCCCCCTTTCATGTAATACATCTTGCTCAATCAAACTGGACGTCGACGAACGGGTTCTGAACCGCGGGAGGTGGTCACCCAAAGAGAAGGAACCATCACAGGAGCATAGCTCGGGTGAGTGTTGGGTTCCGTAGCAGAAAACAAAAAATTCTATCTACGCGAACACTAATACCAGGATCTATACTATGTAGACATAAGTAACGGAGAAGGAATACAGTATTCGTACCTTTGCAGACCAAGTGTGGTGCCTCCGAAGTTTGTCACACGTCCGGTGTAGGAGACGTCAACCGGACTCTGATCCAGCCGAGCAGCGGAAGAAGTAGATGCCGGATGCCGATCACACGACGGTAGTGTGAAGATGGAGAACTCAACTACGAGGTCCTCCCCAATATTACGTGGAAGTCCTCGGCAGATGAGAGACAGAGAATGAGAGGAATGGGTGATTCCAAAGGGGGAGGGGGACCCCTTTATATAGTGGGAGGGGGCACCACCCAGGAGCCAGGCGGTGTGGGACTAATCCCCACACCCGCCGGCCACCTAGGGGCAGCCGCCGGCCCTAGGTGGGCCCCACTGGGGAGGCCCACCAGCCCTAGGCCGGCCGGCCCCCACTCCCTAGGCGCCTTGCCCTATTGGGCCTCCCTTCGGGTGAGGCCCATTAGCAATATGGAGCCTTTAAAAATAAAATAAAATATATATTTAATATTAATTCTCCAATTAAGATTCAAATACACATATTATATTATTCCTTCACTCCGGAACAACTTCCAGACCCCTTCCGATCTCCGTCGGATGTTACCGAAACTATTTTGGTTTCTCTCTCTCTATTTCTCATACGATACCTCATCTACCCTAAGCATCCATACCCTTAAGCATGACATCCTTCGGTTCGGAAACACTCCGGACATGATAGAGACCACTCTCATATCAATGATCAACAGAGGGACCTGGATGGCCATGTGACCCCCGTGCGTTTCACGAATACAATCGCTTGAACCGTGAGATAGTCGTTCCCCGTTCCCTTTGTCATTCGATACCTAATTCATCTAAGACTTGATCTTTGATATCTCCATACCTTAGTTCGATCTCGTTACCGATGAACTTGTTTTCTCGTTCTCATGTCATTGCATCCCGTGACCTAGTCACATGCTTGCAAGCTTCATTAATGCAATGCCACCGAGATGGCCACATGTATCTATCCGTTACATGGACTAGACAAATCTTGGTCTTGATATATACTCCTCAACACATCCCTTCGGAAAACCTGAGTGGCATCTTTGTGATCACCCTTTTACGAGATGATTCTTGATAACCATCAAAGCTTCTTCTGGAAATGGTGATTTGCATTACCTCACAGTCAAAGGATCAGGTTGCGAGGTTCTCTGTGTTTTGTCATCAATGGTGAACTTTGTAACTAGATCTCATTAAGATATAACGGTCGGATGTTTGTCTATCATGTTATTCAACTAATAACATGACCTCATTGTCAGTTGGCATAAATGCCCATGATCTTGAAACACAGACCATCCTCATGACCAATGAACTAGTTCACTAGAGGTAACTAGAGACATAGTTTGTTTACATACCACACGTGTATTAACATTTCATATTAACACAGTTATAGCACAGTATGAAACGTATTATGAACATATAGGAGATATATCAAATAATACACTTTATTATTTGCTTCTAGGGCATAACTCCTTCAGTCTCCCACTTGCACTAGAGTATAAACAAAACTAGTTTACAATAGGCAGGAACCTATGGAATCTCAGTGTTGTTCGTGCTTTTCTTGATGGAGAGCTTTAGTCAAAGGATCTGCTACATTCAGTTCCGTATCTACTTTGCAAACCTTGACTTCACCTTCGTCAACGTTCTGCCGGATGACGTGAAATCTTAGCTTGATGTGTTTGGCTGTGGAATGAGTTCTTGGTTCCCTTGCATTTGCAATAGCACCCGTGTTATCACAATAGACCGTCACGGGGTCTTGCGCATTGGGAAACACTCCCAGTTCGATGACGAAATTCCTCAGCCGAACAGCTTCATTTCCTGCATCAGACGCAGCAATATATTCAGACTCCATTGAAGATTGTGCCACCACCGGCTGCTTCTTGCTTTTCCAGCTTACCGCCCCACCATTTACCAGGAACACAAATCCTGTTTGAGACTTTGATTCATCATGATCTGAGTTTCAGATCGCATCCACGTAACCCGTTACGTTTAGAGCTTCATCACTTCCTCCATAGATTAGGAACATATCCTTTGTTCTTTTCAGATACTTCAGGATATTCTTGACAGCTGTCCAGTGATCCGGTCCTGGATTACTTTGGTATCGGCTCGTCAAACTAAGAGCCAATGCCACATCGGGTCGCGTACTTAACATTGCATACATGATAGACCCTATGGCTGCGGCATAAGGTGTGAAAGCCATCTTATTTCTATCATTATCCGTTACAGGACATTGAGTCATACTCAATTTGCAATTCTTCATCATGGGAGTGAAACCCTTTTTGGTGTTTTCCATTTTGAACCTCTTCAAAATCTTTTCTATGTAAGTACTTTGACTCAATGCTATTAGGCGCTTTGATCTATCTCTATAGATCTTGATTCCTAATATGTATGCAGCTTCACCTAGATCCTTCATGGAAAATTGGTTACTCAAGTATGCTTTCACGCTTTTCATAAGATCCACATATTTCCCATGAGTAATATGTCATCCACATACACTACTAGGAAAACAACTGAGCTCCCACTTGCTTTCTTGTAAACACAAAACTCTTGTTGGTTTTGGACAAATCCAAAACTCTTGATCACTTGATCAAAACGTTGGTTCCAGCTCCGAGATGCTTGCTTCAATCCATAAATGGACCGTTGAAGCTTGCATACCTTTCCAGCATCCTTAGGATCAAGAAAACCTTCCGGTTGCATCATATACAACTCTTCATCAATGTGACCATTGAGGAATGCGGTCTTGACATCCATCCGCCAAATTTCATAGTCGAAATGTGCAGTAATTGCTATTAAAATCCTGACTGCCTTAAGCATCACTACAGGAGAGTAAGTCTCGTCGTAGTCAACTCCTTGAATTTGTCGAAACCCTTTTGCGACAAGTCGAGCTTTGTGAATGGTTACGTTACCATTTGCATCTGTCTTCTTCTTAAAGATCCATTTATTTTCCATGGCCTTGCGGCGTTCTAGAAGATCCACCAAGGTCCAAACTTGGTTTTCATGCATGGATCCTATTTCGTATTTCATGGCTTCTAGCCATTTCTCGGAGTCAGCACTATCCATAGCTTCTTTGTAGTTTGCAGGTTCTTCCTGTTCATCTAGGATGACAGACATCACAAGGCTATTGTACCAATCAGGAGTGGCACGAACCCTTTTGGACCTGCGAACCTCAGGAGTCTCAATGTCATTCTTTTGATCATCATCAACTGGCTCTTCCTCCATGTTGGAGAGCGGTTTCGGAACAGCTTCCGTTGCGCTACTCGGAATTTGGAGGGAAGGGTCAACAATTTCATCCAACTCAATTTTCCTTCCACTCACTCCTTTTGCAAGAAACTCTTTCTCGAGAAAGGTGTCGTTTCTTGCAACAAACGTTTTCCCTTCGGCTTGGTTGTAGAAAGTATACCTTGTGGTTTCCCTTGGATATCCTACAAAGATACATTTTTCCGATTTGGATTCAAGTTTGTCAGGCTGCAGTTTCTTAACGTAAGCCTCACAACCCCCAACTTTCAGAAATGACAACAATGGCTTCTTGCCATGCCATATCTCATATGGGGTTGTCTCCACGGATTTGGATGGTGCTCGGTTTAAAATAAAAGCGGCTGTTTCTAATGCATATCCCCAAAAAGACACAGACAAATCAGTTAAAGACATCATGGACCGTACACTATCCAATAGGGTTCAGTTACGACATTCCGACACACCATTACACTGTGGTGTTCTGGCTGGCGTAAGTTGTGGGATAATCCCATAGTCCTTCAAGTGCATGTTAAACTCATAACTCAAATACTCGCCTCCTCGATCCAATCGAAGGTGCTTAATTTTCTTGTTAAGTTGATTCTCTACCTCTCTCTGAAATTCCTTGAACTTTTCAAAGGTTTCAGACTTGTGCTTCATCAAGTAGATATATCCATATCTGCTTAAGTCGTCAGTAAAGGTAACAAAGTAACGATAACCATTGCGTGTTGAGACACTCATTGGTCCACATACATCCGTATGTATGATCCCAAGTAGGTCTACAGCTCTCTCCACTATTCCGGAGAATGGTGTCCTAGTCATCTTGCCCATGAGGCATGGCTCACATGTATCAAGGGATTCGAAATCCAATGATCCAAGAAGCCCTTCTGAATGAAGCTTCTTCATGCGCTTCACGCCAATATGACCAAGACGGCAATGCCACATGAACATGGAATTATCGTCACTGTGCTTACAATGTTTAGCATCAACACTATGGATGTGTGTATCACAATAAAGATCAAGTAAGAATAAACCATCACATACAGGAACATGAACATAGAAAACATCATTCATATAAATTGAACAACCATTTGTCCCTAATTTAAAAGAATAACGATCTTGCAACAAGCAAGACCCACTCACAATGTTCATACTCAATGCGGGTACATAATAGCATTTATTCAAAACCAACAATAATCCTAATGGTAGACGGAGATGCAGGGTGCCGACGGCCATCACTTCGACTCTCGAACCATTGCCGATGCGCATCGTCACCTCGTCCTTCCTCAGGCGCCTCCTACTCTGCAGATCCTGTTGAGAGTTACAAATGTGAGTAACAGATCCGGTATCAAATACCCAGGTGTTACTCCTGGCGCTCGTAAGGAATACATCAATAACATGTATATCATATATACCTTTGTCTGAGATGGCTATCTTGCCAGCTCGCTTGTCTTCAAGGTACTTGGGGCAGTTGCATTTCCAGTGCCCATCCCCTTTGCAGTAGAAGCACGAAGTTCCGGGCTTAGGGCCAGGCTTGGCAGTCTTTGAGGTGCTGGGAGCAAACCTGCCATGCCTCTTAGACTTGTTACCCTTGCCTTTTCCCTTTTGCCCTGGTTTCTTAAAGCTGGTGGTCTTGTTGACCATCAGCACTATGTGCTCCTTCTTGATTTCAACCTCAGCAGTTTTGAGCATGGCGAACACCTCAGCAAGGGTCTTAGTCATCCCTTGCATGTTGTAGTTCATCACAAAGCTCTTATAGCTAGGGGTAGCGAGTGCAGCACCCTATCTATAGCAAGCTCCTCCGGGATTTTGCAATCCAGGGTGTTTAAGCGCTTAACGTAGCCAGACATTTTGACCATGTGCTCACTAATGCTGTTGTGCTCTTCCATTTTAGCAGAGAAGAAGAGCTCGGAAGCATCATACCTCTCTGCACGAGCCTGTGGAGCAAAGACGGCCTTGAGATCCTCAATGATCTCAAAGGCATTCATCTTCTCAAAACGCTTTTGAAGCTCCGGCTCCATGGCATAGAGCATTCCACTCTGGATGAGGGAGAAATCATCCGCCTTGGACAGCCAGACATTCTTTTCGTCTTGGGAGGCGAAATCTGCAGGCTTAGCCAGAAGCTCAGCCTCGATGACATAAGTTAACTTGTAGGGGACTAGGAGGATCCTAAGATTGCGGAACCATGCGGTGAAGTTGGTTCCATCAGTTTTCAGCTTGTCCTTCTCGAGGAAAGTGCTAAGGTTGAAGGTGGGTGGGCGAGAGATCTACAAAGGATTTGCAAAGTATTTAGACTATGTTCATAATAATGAGTTCAAGTTTTAACTAAAAGAACTCCCACTAAAACGAACATCCCTCTACTCGTTTAGTGATCACATGATCCCAAATCCCCTGCACCTCCCCCGGTTAAACGCAGCCATCAGTGCAGTATCAAGGGTGGACATTCCCTAATGTCAATCACATCAACCATGTGATTCATGCTTGACCTTTCGGTCTCTTGTATTCTGAGGCCATGTTTCTCTAACGTGCTAGGCTTTCCAGTTCTAACTCGTGTGTATTCGCAGTGCAAAATGGCTTACACCCACTGTATGCGAACGTAGATATGTCTGACACCCAGGCCTGTAACCCTGGATCGCCTCATACCGAAGAACTTTCTTGGTGGTGCACACACAAGGGGAATACGATAACTGGAATACTATGAGGGATTATCTTATTATGCTACTGTCTAGTAAGTATACTAGCACAATAAGTAATACTTCAAAAGTAAAGTGTTATGACATGGTTATAGCTTTACGATCATCATCAACAGCCTTAAAGTTTCACAAACTTGTCAATGCCATGTTATAACACTTGCCCCTATGCAATAATTAAGATAGACGCCTCTATATTAACTATTGCATGTTTTACGCGGCTTTAGGGCTTTCGCAGTAGAACCCCTTCCCACCTACGAACGTCGAGCCACAACATGGATTCAATGATTGCCGTTCTTCTTCCCTTTTCAGGGCCCTCCAGTGTCAATGCCATATCAACTACTGCAGAGAGACAGACACCCCCTAAGCCACTTTGATATGTGGACCAGTCTCGTGAATCACCACGTGAGGTCGGTTGGGGGCCGCTTCATCAAATAGTGCCGCGATATGAACAATAACACTAAATAGGGTAGCAACTAGAGAAGCAATGCCCACATATTGCTATGTGTTCTATCCGTACGACATGTCTACCCATAGACCCGCTCTAATACCACTGTTGGGTTCCGTAGCAGAAACAAAAAAATTCTATCTACTCAAACACTAATACCAGGATCTATACTATGTAGACATAAGTAACGGAGAAGGAATACATTATTCGTACCTTTGTAGACAGAGGCATGCCTTACGCAGGAAGGCGTATATTGATGAAGACGAGCATCACCCCAAGTGTGGTGCCTCCGAAGTTCGTCACACGTCCGGTGTAGGAGACGTCAACCGGTCTCCGATCCAGCCGAGCAGCGGAAGAAGTAGATGCCGGATCGCCGATCACACGACGGTAGTGTGAAGATGGAGAACTCAACTACGAGGTCCTCCCCAATATTACGGGGAAGTCCTCAGCAGATGAGAGAGAGAGAGAATGAGAGGAATGGGTGATTCCAAAGGAGGAGGGGGGACCCCTTTATATAGTGGGAGGGGGGCACCACCCAGGGGCCAGGCGGTGTGGGACTAATCCCCACACCCGCCGGCCACCTAGGGGCAGCCGCCAGCCCTAGGTGGGCCCCAGCAGGGCCCCAGGGGCCACTCCCTAGGCGCCTTGCCCTATTGGGCCTCCCTTCGGGTGAGGCCCATTAGCAATATGGAGCCTTTAAAAATAAAATAAAATATATATTTAATATTAATTCTCCAATTAACATTCAAATACACATATTATATTATTCCTTCACTCCGAAACAACTTCCGGACCCCTTCCAATCTCCATCGGATGTTACCGAAACTATTTCGGTTTCTCTCTCTCTATTTCTCATACGATACCTCATCTACCCTAAGCGTCCCTACCCTTAAGCGTGACATCCTTCGGTTCAGAAACACTCCGGACATGATAGAGACCACTCTCATATCAATGATCAACAGTGGGACCTGGATGGCCATGTGACCCCCATGCGTTTCACAAATACAATCGCTCGAACCGTGAGATAGTCGTTCCCTGTTCCCTTTGTCATTCGATACCTAATTCATCCGAGACTTGATCTTTGATATCTCCATACCATAGTTCGATCTCGTTACCGATGAACTTGTTTTCTAATTCTCATGTGATTGCATCCTGTGATCTAGTGTAACACCCTCGAATTGGCCCTATGCAAGTTTTAGCGCTTCCCGCCAAACCCGCATAGAAACGATTCAAGGACGCCCACCAGGCACTTGCGTGCGGGTGGAAAACAAAGTAATACCATTACACAATAGTTCACGATGGAACCCACATAATAGATATATATACAACACGACTCCATGAGTCAAGAATACAGATATATGATGCAAAGATCCAAATCACCTTGAAAACGATAGAACATCCGAGTACGGACAAGATGCAAATTGGGCTAAGAGCCCTGAAGAATAACCAATGGCGTCCATAACCCTGCCCAGGGCAAGCCGGAAGGGTAACCCTGCTAACGACGTCGAACTTATACCTGCTAAAACAAAAGGGGTTCCGACAAAGGGCAAAGGAAAAGGAGGAGCGTCACTACTGATGCCAGTACACGGCGAGGCTAGAATTCGGCGGCTCTCGCCTACATAGGTATGGTGGACTGAAGCGGCAGCGCGGCATGCACTAAACAACCTATAGAGACTCGATGCAACTGTCGGCTATTAGAGAGGAATAAGAGAGATCTATTCGGGACCAACCTGATTCTAACACCAATCATACCCATCCTGGTATTTCCCCCTCGAGACCAAACGAGGAAGTCAAACCGACGAACTCACATAGTTGGCAGTTTTATTCATTTCATTATAGTTGAAGCACTTACTAATCAGATATAGACAGCATGAGTCATCCTGATAGCATAAGTAGTGGGAAGGTTTAGTTAACCATTCAGTTGTAGTTGCAATACTTACTAGTCAGATACAATTAGCATGTGACATCCCAAACCCAGCAGTCATTGGCACATTTATTTCATTCCATTAGAGTTGCGATACTTACTAGGCAGGTAAAACATGACACGATATACCCCAGTTCCACCAATTGTTGGCACTTGTATTATACATTCCATTGTAGTGAAGCTGATTACTAGTCACATATTAAGTCAAATTTATAGCACTACTTTAGTTATGCTCGTCTATGATCGAGATATTGTGCTCCAAGTCGTCCATATCCGCGGACACGGCTTTCAGAAAGATTTACCCTGCAGGGGTGCACAAATAGCAACACACACACGATCAACCTCGGAAAAACCAAATCAAAACCCAACGAGGCTTTCATGACAAAGCAATCATAGGATTCATAAAATATTTCAGGGGGCCACCCCATTAAGCTACCCGCAACGAAGTTGGACGGCTCTGAGACGGACCCAAGGTTTGCGTCAATGGCTGTAAACGACTGGGAACCCGAAAGTGTGACTAGACTTGTCAATACCGCGAAAACACTCCGCATCCAAAACAGTACAGGTGCTCCACGCACAATCGTAAATAAAGCAGTAAAGCATGGCATAAGTACAGGACAGTAATAAAGCCCCAAACTAGTTTGTGCCCCAAGAAATAAGAAATGAATCAAGCTCTGGCTAAGGGGGCTCCATAGGGTCTCTTGGATGTGGATAGTGCGAATAATCAAGGAACAAGTATCAAGTACTCGGGGCCTACGGGACACAAGTGGACATGAAAAACCAAATAGCATATATTGTCCACCGGTGCCTCTTTCATTAGTTATCCTAGCAATTTAATAGTTGTATTTAAGGTCATGATCCTCTCTACCGTAAAGCATCTCCACCATTAAGCATAAGCGAACCTTCCGTCAACGGTGGAACGACAATGACGCGAACCAGCACATGAGCAAGCGACGACGACTCGCAAGGCTAACTATCTATCAAACAACATGCAATAGGATGTGTCCAAGGCAATATAAAGGCTGCAAGGGATATAAATGGTGCACGGGAACTAAAGCATCGCAACACGAATAGAAATAGATCAACAGGAGGAAGTAAAGACTACAAATGCAAAATAGGTAGAAAGGGGGAGAATGCTTGCTTGGGAAACATTGCCACGGGTTCATCCGAAGATCGGTTCGACACTGGCATCAACTCATCGGCCTAATCCGCAAAGAAGCAAACACTAAAAGAAACACCGGATGCACTATTTAATACTACAGCAGAAGATCGGGCATGATGCATGTATGATGTATGACATGGCAAAGATGTGGTGCAATTAGGCAATATTAAGCGGAACCGGGGTCCCGACAATTAATTAGGAGGTTCATGTTGTTTAGATACCCCACAATTTAAATGTTGGCTTAACAAGGCAAAACATAGCATATGTTCGCTACACAAATTTAAATGGAGCCAATACAAGACTAGAATAGCCCGCATATAGCCTCCATATTTAATTATGAGGTGAATCGGCATAATGCCCCCAAACCCACATGAATATGTATGCAAGCATGACGATTTAATATGCAACAATTTATATAGATGGCATTTATAAAATAGGGGCTCGGATCGGGCTCACACATTAGGGGTTTCGGCGATCTTGGTGTTCACCGGGGGTTCGACGGGGTTTGATTCGGCCTTCAGATCCATGAAGGCGATCTTGGCGTTCCGGGTTCTCGGGATCTTCGGGTCCCGAGCCAGAGAACTTGGTGTCCCAGAAGGAGGTCTCCGGGTTCGGTGTTCGGATCCAGGAAGGACATCATCCCACCCCGTGATGGAGAACTTGATGTTCCTGGTCGGAGCTACGCGTGCACGGGGTTATCTCACATGATGCACTTGTCGTTGGTGTGGCTTAGAGTGCAGCGGTGTCCGATCTCGGCATCGGTCGAACTTGGCATCAGCAGGACGAACTTGACGTGTAACAGATTGCACATGGCCAAAATAGGCCTCAGGTCCTGGTCACGAAGGGACGCTCGTGCGCAAGGCAGAGGCGGCCAGCAGGGCCGCGGGGAGGGCGATGAGGACAAGCGGCGGTTGGGGCGACGCGCTCGACGAGAGAGAGGCGCCAGGACTCATGGCTGGGAAGGCGAGGTCGGAGTTGCGGCAGCGGGCGCACGTCCTCTGCAGGGCTGGGTCGGGGTAGATAAGGTGGGTGGCGAGGGGAACCACAGCGGCGAGGTGGATCCTCTGACAGGGCAGAGAGGTCTGGCACTCATGGAGCCGACGGTGGCCGAGGACATGCTCGAGCAGCCGGAGGCGAGGAAGAGCCGGCCGAGGTCGAGGCAGAGGAGCCCTGGGGCAGGCTCACCTGGCTCCCGGCGGCGGCGGAGCTGGAGATCCTCCAGGCCGACGATGGGACGCGTGGTGGTCGTGTCGCTCGCGGCGGCGAGAGAGGGTCCACGCGAGGAGATAGGCGAGAGGTGGGGCACGGATTCGATCCGGGAGCGCTCGGCAGGTGACTGCAAAGGGGCGGCAACAAGGGGCTCCCGAGCGGCGCCGACCGGAGTTGAGCGACGGCGTCTCGCTGGGAGAGGGGCGGCGGCAGGTGGGGTTCGAGAGGGAGAGACGGGCGAGGTAACTAGTTCACTAGAGGTAACTAGAGACACAGTTTGTTTACATACCACACGTGTATTAACGTTTCATATTAACACAGTTATAGCACAGTATGAAACGTATTATGAACATATAGGAGATATATCAAATAATACATTTTATTATTTGCCTCTAGGGCATAACTCCTTCAGTGAGGTCCCAGAAGATGCTGCCAGGTATTGGAAAACCTGACCTCCAACACATACATATAGCGGCGGATGTGCTCGTCCTCCTTCCTGACACGCCTCCGTACCACCTCCTCAGGGGACAGCTCCCTCTGCACCGCTCCTGGACCATGCGACCGCCACCAAAGAAGCTCCGGGTCGACGACGGGACCCGGATTCCTTACTAGGCTACACGTCCCGGAAGGTAGCACCTCCCAGTGCCAGCCTGGCGGAGCCCAGTCTCGGACATGCCCGATGGAGCCCAGTACTCCGCCGTCGTTGTCACCGAGTCGTGGATGAACATGCGGGGGCATCCTAAAGTAGGTGGCGGGAAATGTGTGGATGTGTGGCAGGGAAATGTGTGGATATGTGGTGTTCATGACGGTCGCTGACCTATATATAGAGGGAAACGGCAGGAAAACATGGCGGGAAAAACATATGGCGGGAAAACATGGCAGGAAAACGTGGCAGGGAAACATGGCGGGAAAACATGGCGGGAAAACATGGCGGGAAATATGTTTAGCCCTGGTTGGTGTTTCCAACCGGGACTAAAGATTCCCTGTTGAAGAAACCAACCGAGACTTAAGGGGTGAGTGTCGACACTATGACAGGGGTGAGTGTCGATATTATGTCATGAGTGTCGACACTATGTTGTGCTGTTTTAATCTATAAATAGGCATCCCTATGAAGTTATCAACTGCAAACAAGATGGTGTGAAAGAGCAGGGACAACACACTATGGCCAGCTTCAGGGAGATGCCACCGGAGCCCAGTCCTCGGGCATCTCTCTAAATCTGGTCATAGAGGCACTCCTTAATATGTGAAATTAGTTAGCTCCCCGACATATTGATCTACATAGAGAAGTTATGAACTACAAGAGCAGGGACAACACTACGGCCAACTTCAGGGAGATGCCGCCGGAGCCCAGTCCTCCGACATCTCTCTGAAGCTGGCCATAGAGGCACTCCCTAATATGTGAAATTAGTTAGCTCCCCGACATATTGATCTAGGTAGAGAAGTTATGAACTACAAGAGCAGGGACAACACTACGGCCAACTTGAGGGAGATGCCACCGGAGCCCAGTCCTCCGGCATCTCCAACAAGTTGGCCATAGATGTACTCCCTAATATGTGAAATTAGTTAGCTCCTCGGCACAAGAATAGAACTTCTTCATAGTTCAGGAAAGTTGTAGAGAGACCAACACTAGTAGGAACTGATCCATTAGTTCCGGTTTCTAACTGGGACTACGGAATCGGGACTAAAGTCCCTCCTTTAGTCCTGCCAATCCATCCACAATCTGGGACTAACACTCAAGAAATTTATTATTATTAAAAAACTAGGACTAAGAAATCGAGACTAAAGTCCCCCTTTAGTCATACTCATATCTAGCCCAATAGTACACAACTTCAGGGTCGTCTTCATCTTCATCATCATCGTCGTCATCGTCGCTAGGCGCATGCGGCTGGATCCTAAGCCCATCCATGGCATATTCTAGGGGTACCTGCCACTCCGGCCTCGAATTCACGGCGCGCGGGGGAGGGGGCTCTTGGATGACAATGTTGCGTACCCCGTGACCTTCACCATCCCCACCCTTCTTGTGGCTTTGTGAAGGGTCAAAGTGCGGGCACCGCAGGCGAGGATGATCTCCCTACGCGATGTAGCGCATCACATCGATGATAGTCCGGTTTGCCCACCACAGGCGGCGACCAACCTCGTTGTGGTTCAATGGGGGCGGGCCGTCACCCTCATACCTAGAGAGCTTCCTTTCCTGCCGGTTAGCGAAGAAGGCATTCCAGGTGTCGTAGTTGTCGGGATCCCAATGGGTATCCATCCGCTGCTCCGGCGTGAGCTCGAGGTAGAAGTGGTTCGTGATGGCCGCCTGGCGGGCGGAACCTTGAGGCACAGGAGGGACAGGAACTCCTCCAGCGCTCAGCATCCAGTCGGCAGGAAGCTGGTAGCCTGGCGGGCATGGGTAGCTAGAGGCCCACAACGCCTCAGTCTCCTCGAGGGTCAGAATGTCCTAGTATGCGGTGTCCATTGTTGTAGGAGGGGAAGATCTGGATGTGTGGATGGCCATGGTGGCCGACCTAGATATAGAGGAAAAAGGCGGAAAAATATGGCGGGAAGCAGAGGGAACTGGCGGAAAACCATGACGCTTGGCTTGACGACTCTGAGAAGGGCGTGAAATATATTAAGTCCTGGTTATTGACTCCAACCGGGATTAAAGACCCCAAAAATATAATAGTTAAACCCTAAACCCAAATTGAAAATGGCAAAATGGTTAATAGTTTGACTAGTTAGAATAATTATTTTATAAAACAGAAAATGGATTTGGATTATTTATTCAAATTCAAACATTTTTTATGTTAAAAGTTTAGTGAGATTTAAAAATATGCAAAATATAATAGTTAATGTATTTTTAAATTGAAAATGACAAAATGGTTAATAGTTTCACTATTTAGATTAATTATTTTATAAAACAGAAAATAGATTTGGATTACTTATTCAAATTCAAGCATTTTTTATGTTAAAAGTTTAGTGAGATTCAAAAATATACAAAATATAATACTTAATGCATTTTTAAATTAAAAATGGCGAAACGGTTAATAGTTTCACTAGTTAGAATAATTATTTTATAAAACAGAAAATAGATTTGGATTACTTATTCAAATTCAAGAAATTTTCATGTTGAAAATTTTCTCAAATTTATAAGTTACAAATTGAAATATTTGAAAATTTTCATGTTGACATTTTTCTCAAATTTAAATGTTTAAAAAATATATTAGTTATAAATTGAAATATTTGAAAAAACAGGCGCCAACTTAGGCCCAGCACGCGCAATTTTGTGCCTTTAGTCCCGGCCCAAAACACCAGCCGGAACTAAAGGCTCTACAGACGAAAAGACAGCCAAATCCTTTAGTCCCGGTGCGTGGCTAGAACCGGGACTAAAGACCCCCCTTTAGTCCCAGTTTGTGTCACGCACCAGGACTAAAGGGTGGGGGTATTTATTGCGCCGCTTCTTCCCCGGTCGAATCCATCGACCGGAGCACAAGCGAGGACCTGCGTATATGCCGACAGGCTGCCAAATCGCCGCCCTCCTCGGCCACGCCTCCCCGGCTGCCCTCCCCGCGTCGTGGCCGTCCTGAGCCACCGCGCCTCCCCTCGCCGCCATGAGCTCCACCACCGCCCCGACCGCCACCACCCCCTCCCCTCGCCGGTCGCCACCGCCAACCGCCGATATGTATTTATTGTATATATGAATATTTGTATATAGAAAATATTTGTATATAGGAATTATTTGTATATAGGAAATATATTTTTTATATAGGAAATATTTGTATATAGGAAATATTTGTATATATAAATTTTTTGTATATAGGAAATATTTGTATATAGGAAATATATTTTTGTACATAGGAAATATTTGTATATAGGAAATATTTTGTATATAGGAAATATTTGTATATAGGAAATATTTGTATATAGGAAATATTTGTATATAGGAAATATAATTTTGTATATAGAAAATATTTGTATATAGGAATTATTTGTATATAGGAAATATATTTTTGTATATATGAAATATTTGTATATAGGAAATATTTGTATATAGGAAATATATTTTTGTATATAGGAAATATTTGTATATAGGAAATATTTTGTATGTAGGAATTATTTTGTATATAGGACCCCCGGACTTAGGGTTAGTGTGGTGGTCCTCGCGGGCCCCCGGACTTAGGGTTAGTGTGGTGGTGCTCACAGGCCACCTAGACTTAGGGTTAGGGTGGTGGTGCTCGCGGGCCGCCCGGACTTAGGGTTAGGCTGGTGGTGCTAGCGGGCGACCGGACTTAGGGTTAGGGTGGTGGTGCTCGCGGGCCCCTAGACTTAGGGTTAGGGTGGTAGGGTGCACTAGAATTTTGCTATTGTTTAGTTTTATTGTAGCAAATTAGGTGTACATATTATTATTTAGTATTATTTTATATTGTGTACATTTTTGCAGAAAACTATGGATCCACCTAGTCCAATCCGCAGAGACCTGGAACAAGAAGAAATTCTCGAGAATATGATCAACGGTGCCCCCCATGTTCATCCACCCGAATATCCATCGATGTATATGAACCCCTCCGGTGAGGGTGAGGAGGTCGACCAAAATGACCAGGGAGAAGCCGATGGATCCGATGATGGAGAAGCCGACGGATCCGATGATGGAGAAGCCGACGCCTCCGGTTGACCCTTAACTAAGTCCGGTGAGGTATATATATGAAGTCCGGTGATGAGTAGATGCATTAATTGAGTTATATATATAATTGACGAATGTTTCTTCTCTTAGGCCTCCACATCGAGCCAAAAATATTCCAAACAAGGCCTGGCCAAAAAGTTGGATGCATCTACGCGTTATACAATTACGCGGGTATCACCACGGGGTGAACCATTGGAACCCGAAAAGGCTAAAAGTGTATTTGAACAACAATGCAGAGTTATGGTTAGGGATCGCATCCCGATCACCGTTCGAGAGAGGAATAGGATAAAAGGGGCGGGAGAGGGTGAGTATGTCGCTGATAGGTACAAAGAGGGTCTTTCAAATGACCTCATGACACATTTCACCCTGCCAGAATTTGAGGATGAAGCCGACACAGCTGCATTGAGGAAGAAAGTCAAGCATTGGACTCTTACGAAGATGGTCGAACTATTCAAGAACTAGAAGAAATCATTATGGCAAAAGTATCAAAAGAAGAAGACTCCTCCTCAATTCGAATCCTATCTAACGAAGCAGCAGGCTAACTGGGATGCATTTGTGAAGTACAAGGAGTCAGAAGCTGCTAAGGAAAAGTCGGAAAAAACAAGTTAAATGCCGGGAATAAGAAATATCACCATCACCTGGGGCCAGGGGGCTACACGGCTGCCATGCCAAAGTGGGATGCTAAAGAGAATGAGCTGCTCGCTAAAGGGATCACTCTAGAACCAATACGCGGAGAATGGGATTTGAGGGCAAGAAATTGGTTCCTTGGGCATGGGAGTGAGTATGAAGAAAATACAGGGGACCTTATTTGCAGTGACAGGATTAGGATACCTCGGGAGACATGGCAGAGAGTGGTGAAGGAAATTAAAGAGGGGACAACAAAGTTCTGTCCGGATAGAGAGAATGACTTGCTGACAAAGGCCCTCGGGAATAAAGGACACGGAGGATGAGTACGAGGCCTTGGCCCTAGTTATACTTGGGAGATGGGGTTTCCCAAAGACAGAGATAGTTATAGGAGCCGAGAGAGAGAGCAAAGAGGCGACAGGAGGAGGAGGAAGGAGATAGGTTCACCGAGTTGCTAGGAACACTTCGAATTCATCAGCAACAGATTGACAAACTTCGAGGAGTAGCGCGCCTTCAAGATCCTGCACTCGATATTACCATTGTGCCATCTCAGCGAAGAAGCGGCGTGGCTGAATCAGAGGTCCGGTCTGACGATGCACGGATGGTAGATGGTGGTCTCGGCTACCCCGTGGATGGAATCAAGGAGCATACATCTTGTGAGATCCATTAGAAGGTGAAGAACATATCCATCAAGGTGGCGGTCGGATGTGCTTTACCTTGTCCACCTGGCGCACGCTGGCCTGGCCGTGAGATTCCAGCTGGCTATGCTAAAGTCGGGGTGGATGAAATCACAACGGGGTGGGACTCAATGGAGCTTGACATTCCTAGACCTGAAGGTGAGAGGACACTCGGAGAAGTATTGGGTGGTATCATTCTATGGGACAAGAACAACATCAAGCTTCTAGGCTCAGCGCCAAGGACAACACCGCCTCCGAGTCGTCGCATGTCACCTTCACCTCCAAGAAACCCACCCTATGACTACGACCACCACAGCTCGGGTCCATCTCGATCTCCACCGCAGGGTCAGCCGTCTTCGCCGCCCGCTAAGGACAATAAGAGGAAGCGTGCTCCGTCGATGAGTACTAAATGATGCAGCAGCCCAAAACGACAAATGTCGCCCCTCCCAAGAGTACCTCATAAGAATCTTCCCACCAGACCTTATGATCGTACTGAAGAGGAAACCGCAGCGATCGCAAAGGTCGAATGTGTTGTGCAGCTTCAAAAGAAGAAACCTGAGCCCGCCCCGGTATACACCGAGAAGCAAAAAGCGTATGCACTTGGTTTTCTGAACACAAAATCGCAATATGACTTGCACCATAAGCCAGATGACTATCTACGCATGCTTCAAAAGAAAGTGAAGAAGAACAAATCAAGTAAAAGTGCAAGCGGGAGCAAATCATCAAGTCAAAGTGCAACCGGGAAAAGAAAGGACGTCCCCCAGCTCGGGGAACAGGCCAAAAAATCGATCCCACCCCTCAGGGTGGCATCCTATGACATTCCCCGGCAGGATATGGAAGAAGCTGCGAAGCTTGCAGCCGCTATGAATGTGACTGTTGAGGAACTGCTAGGTTCGCAGGATGACAAGTTACCCAAGGCTGATGTAGTCCCTCAATATGTCCCAGGGATGCCGTTGGTCACCCTAGAGAGGTTGCAACAACTGCCAACACAAATACGGAGTTTACATAACTGGTACTTGAAAGCCGCAAAGGAGGAGAGAATAATGATCGTGGCGAAAGTACTACATGACTACTACTTCCGAGAAGAAGAGGTCCATGTTGAGTTTCCAGAACTCTTCCAGTTATACGCTTTCGACGCCCTCGAAAAATATATCATGAGTTTCTATTGTCTGTAAGTTGTTGAATTCATTGTCTACATATAAGTTGTTCAATTTTCAGTTTATTGCATGTAATTATCCTCATTATATCCTTTTGTACTCTATTATTATGCAGAATAAAGATCCAGAAATGTAAAAGAAGGTCACTCTTTAGTGTTGGGTTCATTGACCCGGATAAAATACATATAAAGACGCTAACGGATAAACCCGAGGAGATGGAGGAAAACCTTCTAAGGTTTCTAACGAAGCAAAAATTCTGTGACCACATACTGTTTCCTTGCAATTTCAAGTGAGGGTCTTACTCTGGTGTACACATTCACTTTTGCTTACTCAATTTAAGTGTTATTGATGAGTTACTGATGTATATATGAATGTGTGTGCGGATTTCACTAGATTCTGCTAAACATTCAACTTGATAAGGGAATAGTTAAAGTCATGGACCCATTAAAAAGACCCCTGAAACAGTTTAGGAACATGCAGGACACGCTCTAGAGGTAATTTACGCGCTACATCGGTCTCTTTCGTTGATTTCCTAAGATATCACGTAATAAATAACTCATTTATTTTTTTTACTGGGCAGGATTTGGAACCAGTTCAAGAGTACGATTACGGGTCACTTTAGTGAGAAGCTGACGTTTAAGCCGATCTCGGTAAGTAGTACACATATCTCTTTACTTCTATAGTTTCAGTACAATTATGATGCTAGAATATTATTTTGATTGAATTCTATTCTCGTAAAGTGTGCTAGGCAGCCACCCAGGACGAATCTATGTGGATTCTACGTTTGCGAGTTCATTCGCACGTTTACTACTGAGCACAAAAATTATAAAGTCGATGTAAGAAATACATTCACAACATTATTTTTATTACCGTCACTTTTTGTTATCATGATTGGTATTAATATATTGATCTCCTTTTCTTATATATAGTTCGATAGAATGCAGATCAGCTCCTAACAGAGCAGCGGATACTAGAAATTGCTGAAAAACTGACAGGATTCATGAGAAAGAGATAATAGATGACGCCGGAGAATTTAGTATGAATAGACGCTACCGATAATTCCTCGACCGTGTAATTGAATAGACGGGCTCTAGTCCCGGTAACTGTGATGTCTCCATGTAACTATCATGTATATATTTGTGTATGCCCGATCCTAATGATTCTCCATGTAAATATCATGTATATATTTGTATGTTCTAGTTCCGGTAACATATACGGTACGTGGTAGCGTAGAAATCTATTTTAAAAATGAAAAAAAGAAACAAAATGAATTCTCTACCGCGATAGAGAAAGGGGTCAAAACTCTGCCACGACAGAGAACTACTAGTCCCGGTTTGTAATATCAACTAGGACTAATGGGGATGGACCTAGCGCGCGCAGGGACGGCCACGTGGATGTCCACTGGTCCCGGCTGGTAAGCGGGCTGGGACTAGTGGGTGGGCCCTTAGTCTCGCCTCTCTAGTCCCGGCACCACAACCGGGACTAAAGGCCCTTACGGGCCGGGACTATAGGCACGTTCTCCACTAGTTAGTTGTCATGAAATAATGTATCGCAGATATAGCTAACTGGCGGCCGGCCATGGAGGAAGTCCACATAGAGTTAATTCCAACCAATATTCTCTAAGGACGGCATGCCATAGAGAAAACATCGGTGTCCACTGAATAACCATTGCCCATATGAGTCCGAGCATCCTAGAATTATCATCCCTTCCCACAGCCCTTCACCACCATCTTCGGCCTTATCTACCACATCTAGTTGTCTATCTTTCAATCATGGCCGGTCTACACCCTCTAACCCTAGACCAAAACTCGAAACTATAGATTTAAATCCTGATCAATAAACCCTAAATCAGAACCTTAAACCCTAGATCTAGATCCTAATCCTAGTTAGAGAATAAATCATAGGGACATTTAATGCTAAGGATATCGTTTATCGTTAACTTCTCGGTCAACACAAAATTAGTAATTTTTGGATGAATTGGCTGATTTATCGGACGATAATTTGATTAATCGGCTTATCAGCCACCTAATGATAAGCAACAAATCGGCATATCAGACGATTTTTTGGACAGTGGAGACATTGTAGTACTTTCCTATCCATGGATGCTAACCCAATAAGGGCATGTAAGAAAAGGGAGTACATATTTTCCTAAACATAGAAGATAAAATTATTCTTTTATAATAAAGTATCATCATAAAAATAATGAAACAATTATCTATCTATTTACCTAATCTATACTGGGCTGCCTCTGCTAGCCAGGTCCCCCGCCGCCGTCGCCAATTTGTTGAGCTGCAGCGTAGGGGGCCGCCGCCGCTGGACTGAGATCCTGTGCCATCCACCGATGCTCCCTCCTTCACTGACCGTCCCCATCAGGCCCATGCCCCATCAGGCCGTCCGGGAAGGCGCCTGCTGCACTCTGCTCCTGCCCGCACCCGAACATGATGGGCGCCTGCACCGCCTCGCCGCCGGCTGGTTCTCCCGGGAGAGGTGGAGAACTTCCTCCACGAGCACCCTGGAGGAGGAGGCGTACCTGACGGTGTAGGGACAGTTGCTGTTGCGCAGGACGCAAGGCTCTGGCCGGTCGCATCGAGGCGGAGCTACACCCCGGGCAACCAGGGCCATGGCCCCGGGCGCAACATACTTTTCGGCCTACAATTACACGGATTTTTGATTTGGCCGGGGCACATCCCAGGCATGGCCTGTGATGCCCGATCCGACCGAAATCAGCGAACGAGCAAACAAATCGAGACCTTTCTATCTCGCTACTCTCCCCATACTCGCTTAGGATGCATCCGCCGCCACGCCTCTAGCTCTCTGCTTCTCTCCATCATCGGCAGTCCGGCCCACGGCCGTCGAACCCCGTCGCGCCGTTCTTCTCAGTTGTAGGGGCCGTGCCCTGCTGCTAGGCTCAGCTTCTGCGCCGCCGCCGCTAGCCTCCCCCACCAGCTTAGTCGCCCCCCGTCGTCCTCTATGACCCTCTGCTGACGCCGCCCGATTGCTGCTGCTCCGTGGCTCTGCGTGTTCGCTTCCTTTGTCATCACCGTCAGTTGCTCTTAGCCGGAATCCTGCTGGTCTTAGCCGGAATGGATGCGAACAGCGGAAGGATGGCCTGGCCACAAGGAATCGGCCTGGGATGGCGCTGTCTTCATTGGATTTTACTGACGGCGGAGGTGATATCCACGTTTTCTACTAGCTCCTTTTCTGAATCGTATCTCCGCTGTATCCTCACCTAATTTTCTGTGCCTCCAAAGTCCAAGTACGCTCGACCAGAAAACATGTTCATGTATCTTAGATTTTGAATTGAGAGACTTCATCTACTTCATGTGTATCAGATGACGGATGTTGTTACAGTGTTCTTTTTGAATAATTATTTCTGGTTTTTCTATAGGTTTGTTTGTGCAGATTTCTTTTGTTCTTGCCTGTGGCGGAAATGCACCGAAAAAATGCAGTACATGTGGCTTCATTCTTTTGTACTTTATCTATTTGATGTGATTTGGTCCTTTACATGGTATTTCGTTTACAGGCGTCAAACATTGAGCCCGTAACACGGACTTTTGGCTCTCGGGTGCTACGCACCCACATACTTGAAAAAATAAAAAGATAATTAAAAAAGTTTAATTGTTTTTGACTTTTTTGAATTCAAAAAATATTTGAAAAAGAAATGATTCAAATGGCCTTCAGGACGAGAAAAATAAAAATATGACAAATCAAAGGTACCTGGTTATAGGCTGTTTCGAGTTTGTTTTTTTAACCCAGGATACAATAAAAATAATTTCCTAAGAAAATATTTTTATACAAGTAAAATACCTGGTCATCTTTGATTTTCAAATGGTCCCTTTTTAAAATATTTTCTTAATTTTTTTATTTTTTCAAGTATGGAGTGTTTAGCACCCGGGAGTCACACTGTAATTCTCCTAGCACTTGTCACTAAATACATTTAAAAACCTTGGGTTTCACTAGGAACTCTAAAAAATCAATGTTGAAAACCTATAAGTCCACAATGGCAAACAATACGAAAAGTATCAATATCTATCTAACCATATATTGTTCATCCGAATGACTACCCGCACGCGCAACATGTAGTGATAGAAGTCAAAATTTATATCTCTATCAAGAAAAAGGCATAATTTCTTGATGGCAGGATGACCACTACAAAGAAAGAACTTCAATTCTTGACTTTGGCATGCCTCGATATTACCGTGTAAGGATAGATGGTGTTGCTTAGTCGGTAATTTTTTCTCTTCCACAGCAACGTGCAGACATTTTCCTAATCTTCTCTATCTCTATCTTTACTATCTAAAATCTCTATCTCTACTGTCTAAAAAGTACGAGAGTGTCCCGTTTTCCTCTTCCCACTACTTCTCTTCCTTCGTTGACATCCTCGGTACGTCCCTAAGGCGGACGTTTCGGTCGCATTTCATGGCCCCTCATAAAGTTGGAGATAAACCGGCACACACACACTCCGCGTACACCGCACCAGGCACCACACGCACAGCCCGATCTTCATTGTCGCCTACCCAGTGCCCGCCGCCGCGGTGGAGGGCTGTGCATCGCCTCGAATGCCGCACCACATGCACCACGCCTGATCTTCATCGCCGCCTACCCCAGCGCCCGCCGCCGCAGCCGCGGTGGAGGCCGCACCACACGCACCGCCCAATCTTCATTGCTGCCTACCCAGCGCCCGCCGCCACCGCGGTGGAGGACTGCGTGTCGCCTCGAGAGCCGCACCACACACACCACGCCCGATCTTCATCGCCGCCTACCCCAGCGCTCGTCGCCGCCGCGGTGGAGGGCTGCGCGTCACCTCGAGGGAAAGCACACCATGGATGGTGCCGCAGTGGTGGAGGGCTGCGCGTTGCATCGAGGGCGAGCACGCCATGGATGGTGCTGCCGTGAGCACGCCCCCTCGATGTGGAAGAAGAGCAAGTCAGGCGGCCGCGGCGAGCGTGGCGTTCCCGTCCCGCACGTTGGCGAGGATGGAGGCACATGAGGAGCATGGCGGCGCGAGCTCACGACCCCTCCTTTTCGATTCGCCTACTGATTCATAGCCGCTGAGCAGCAACTTACACGAATCGGAATGTGGAGGCGGGTCAGTGCACGAGCAGTAACTTCCCACATCCTACACCGCCCAACGATGCCACATCGCATGCGCGAAATTAGGTATAATCGTCTATATTCCCAATTTCAGTCGTTTTGATGCTCCTTTCCCTGAACGAACGTCCTCTTTATTACGGGTGAAGATGGTTCAGAGGCATGTGCAGAATGTGTGGTTGTATATGAACTTTATCTGTTGTTAGTACTGACTACTCTTAATTAAGTTTGGCATTAGCGTTGTCCTTGCAGAATAACATGGCGTGAGAAGACATTGAACTGATAGAACGGCATTCACATTGATCTATCCCTCTCAGTTTGAGACGGTAGTGGTATGGCAAATGACCATCATCTATGCACATCGTGTATCAGTCTCCCTACTACAGAAAAGCTCCCCTGAACTTAAGATTCTCCTCGTTCCCAGTGTGTAGGTCATATATGCTACTCCCTCCATCCTGGAAAGGATATCGTGAATTTTTCTAAACTTGGATGTACCTATATATAAAATAGTGGCTAGATACATTTAAATTTAGACAAATCTTTGACATCCTTTTTAGGACGGAGGGAGTATATATTTTTTGGATGCTACGCATCTAGACAGATTAATGTGTATGCACTGCACTCTGGGTTGCAATTTAATCAGACAAGTCATGTAATCGTGTGACTTTAGTTGGATTCATGTGGATAGTTTGTGTCTTATTTCGTGAGTTAAATTGCATGATGGATTTGCCATAAACCTTTCACTGATATGTCTTTGTCTATCTCTACTATGCCACCCTGCGAAATTCATTCTCCATAATGCAGGTTACATTTTAGCTTCACAAGATTTGTTGAAGTAAGGCTGAAATTTTAGATACCTCCACGCTGTATATACCTAATCTCATTCTTTCCACTTTGCGTATATATATGTAGGTGTGCTAGGACGTATTTCTAAAGTTACTGATTGTGCATATTTCATCTTGAAGTACAGGAAGGGATCATTTCAGGAAAATTCTCACTAAAGGGCCTCGGTTTGTTGATTTGATATATCCTGCAGTATTTTTCATGCCATCTTTTCTATGCTAGATTACTAATTTATTGTGCGCTGCATCAAGAAGGTTTTCCGTTGCGCCGCATCGAGCAAGTTTTCCATTACAAGGAGATAATATGATTACATGCTACAAAATTGATGTTGCTTCTTCTTAAGGCATCTAGCTTATTACACAACTAAAGGTAAATCATCAGAAAAATTGCTATTTTCAGACTGCCTAGATTCGGTATACCTGCCCCTGGGGCACTTTAAAATTCATCTTACCACTATCAGATTATTTATTAAAACAATGAAGACTTCGACTTGATTGCCAATATGTTGTGCAGTGTGGGTGCGTAGACACTGCAAGATGATGCCCTGAATTAACTCTTACGCCTTTTTAGGATTTTTACCTAACGATTATGAATTCATTTAGTAGTTCGATGTTCCTACTTCCAATAATGTACATGAAGAGGCTTGTAGTTTTTTAAAACATATACCAAACGTCTTTAATCATCTGTACTTTGGTACATTGTAGGATTTCCACCAGAAACAAAACTGCCAATCTGTCATATCTTCTATGTATCACTCTACTATATCATTGTTGATCAGGTCTATTTCACTTATTTTTCCTTGTAGAGCATGGGCGCACAGGGAGGCTGGAACCTGAAGATTCAAGTCAGTGTGAGAGGAACAAGGCTTACAACCAACGCACTAGGTAGCTCCTTTGGTCAACATTTTCTTGGCTCTTTTTTGTTTGACCTGATATTTATTCAGAAAACTATCAGTACTATACACTTTTCTAGCTTATAATGAGTATTGGGCAAATGGATTTTGTTACAAGAAACCATCAGTCTGTTATTTCTCCGCACGACCACGCCGCGCCTTCATCTTGTCGAAAACCTCACTGGGACGAGTTACCCACTACTCTCTTCCTCCAAACTCTTGTCACTAGGTCCTCCAAACTCTTGTCACTAGGTACCCATTGCTCATGTTCTTTCAGTATCTATTACTTTTTGTGAACTTCAGAATCAGGATCGAGAGCAGGTGTGTCCATATGCATGGAACACTTGTTTTACCTGAATAATGTTTAGTTTATGATGTGCAAAATTCTCTTCGGTGCTAACTCCCCGCTTCTCCTATTTTAGCCATTAAGGAAATAATTATGATGGAAGCAGTTAGACATCATGTCACAGTGATGCCGGATGTAGCTATATATTCAAGTTCAAGGTTGAGACTTCATCTTTTCAAGCCATCAGGTAATCCCATATTCATAAAAAGCATAATCTTTTGGTTCATTGGGATCGGTACTAGATGGTGAGTTCGGTGTCAATAAAAATCAGTTATCATGCTCTTCGCTCTGTGTCGTCACTTAAGCGCATTAACACACATCATAAACTAAACATTATTCAGGCTCTTCACAGTGATGCCGGATGTAGCTATGTATTCAAGTTGAAGGTTGAGACTTCATCTTTTCAAGCCATCAGGTAGTCCCATACTCACAAAAAGCATAATCTTTTGGTTCATTGGGATCGGTACTAGATGGTGAGTTCGATGTCGACAGAAGTCAGTTATCTTGCTCTTCGCTCTGTGTCACTTAAACGCATTAACACACAAGCTGCTGATTATCAAATGTTTTTATCACAACTAGAGTTAAAAAAAGTCCTATTAAAAGCTTAGCTCACAACACACTCTTATGTTGATGTTGTGTTTGAGTATTGGAAGCCTATCAACCAGAGATTTCACCAGCCAGAGCTTCATATCAGGCCTAGCTTCATCGGTTCTTCCTCCTCTTGGTGTAATTCTGCTCGACGTGGCAACACATTACTAACTACACTCCTATACCGTGTAAGACTACAATGCCTACAATCATCCAAAATTGTTACATTAGCTACCCCTGGGATGAGTGAGTGACACAATTATTCAGAATCGATAGTGTGAAGATATGCGGGACAAATGCTTTGCTCTCATACAAGTATTGGACTTGTAAAAGTGCATTCCCTTTTAGTATATCATTTACTCAGCCTTGGAATCATGTTGTTGCTATTCAGATTTCATAGACAAGATTCTCACATTCGATGACTAAAAATTACACAGCGGGCAAGTATGAAATTATGCCTTACACAAGACGTGCAACTTGGGCAGGGAAAAGAGCATGGTAAGAAGAAAGCAAGGAGAAGATAAAAGGAGCAAGAATTTGTATCAGTGCTTCAAAAATTGTATAAGCAGGTAGGCCTTTTCCTCTTATCACTATATACATCTTAAAATGAATAGAGATTGTGCCCAAATGTCACCATACCTCATATTAAGGAAAACGTGAGTATAATTTGGAAAAAGCTAAGTCAGATGTTATTCAAAGAATGGAAGTTGTTAAATCACTGACTATATTTTATGTTTGTAATTTGAAAAGAGATAACCCAAATGTTCTTTCAAAAATGAAATTTAGTACACCACTGAATATACTGTAGCTTTGTTCGCACACATATAATGTATGCTTATATCATCTTTAAAATTTATCTAATTAATATGACAACCATATCAGAAATCTGAACTTTTTTATGGAACACCTTTAAACATGCAGGAAAAATATATACCTTGCACAAAGTATCATGACATTGGCATTGATCGTGACCAGTGCATCTACTAGAGTCCATTAAATAGAATGATATTGAACTTGTGTCATCTTATAGCCTTAGCAGGTACAGTGTGATATGCACCGGCATCTCCTTCATTTCAGTACAAACATGGGATACCGATCCACTGCTTGGCTCGTCGAGGAGTCGGGAAAGGGACCATGGATACCTCCTATACTTAGGTACATTGGAAATGGAGTAGATGCGTGTATTTGATATACTTCAAAGTCTGTTTTCCCTTTTTGGAAGAGTACTTATAGCACCACAACATGTAGTAATCATGCATTGTATACCTCCTTGAGTGTTTTACACTTTTACTTCTTCAAATGGAATCACTGGATTTCCTGTATCGGCCAAATCCTTTGGAGTATGATCTTCCTTATAATTTAACACTTTTTTCATAGTGGTTTTGTTGTTCGCTCATAAGTATGATGTATGATAATTTATGTAATTTGGATATTCATGATATGTAAACACACAAGATTGCAAAATAAAAACCTGCTTTTTATTTCAGTTTTAGTTTTTTGAGGGATTTTATTTTTATTTTATAGTGAAACATGTAAGAGGATGAAATCATGGGTAAATATTTTTCCTCTGTCAATTTGTGACATCATTGCTAACTACTACTAAATTTGGACCCGTTGCAACGCACGGGCACTTTACTATTAATAATAAAAGACGGATCGCTTCTGTCAGCCAGCTTTTTTTGGACCGTTTTGCACTCCCACCAATCGCATATTATACACTGTTGCCACCGAAACATTTTCTATTCTTTTTCTTTACCTCGCACAGATAGCCTCCTCCGGAACGCCCCCAATTAGCTCTCCACCGCTCGCTCTCTCCACCTCCACCTTCGATGCCCCCAGTCCCATTCCTCCGCTCTTTCTCTAGCGCGCCGCCGCCTCTCCTCCGACTATCTTTTCCACAACTGGAGGGCACTTCCGCGCGTTTAAGGCAAGGCGGCCGGAGTGCCGGAGGCGACATCAAGAAACAAAAGGCACCGGGTCAAATACGTGCCCGAGACACGATTGAGCAGCAGTCAGCACGATGCGGGGCATGCAGCAGACGAGGCCAAGCTCGAGAGCAGAGGACCGCTGCCAGGACGGAGGGCAGTCGCTGGTGGGGAGCTCGAACCAAGATGGCGAGGTCGTCGGGGTGTGATGACCCCGGATTTGGAGTGCGATCACAGGAGAGTTTGGATGAGAGACAGATGAATCAAATAAGGGGGGAGAGAAAGCACACTAGGAAGAGGATAGAGTTTAACATTCATTTTCTATTCTCCTCCGATTACATGATTTTCCCAAGCTTATAACAACGCTCGGCTAGCTGATCAACAAAAGATACGCACTACCACACTTACACATGGGCCCGGATGACCGAGTCAACTACTCGAGTAACGCCACGTCGGCCTCCGTAGGACGGGGTGTTACACTTGCCCCCCCTGAGTTTGACGATTTTGCTAAGTCACAGCTAGCTGTGACGTAGGTTTCGTCGCAGTCGACTTGTGGATCGTTGATCCTGTTTGATGCGTCAAGATTTGTGCGATCAGTATTTGTTCCTGTTTGCTTGTATTAGACTGGTTTTCTGGCTCGTTTTGGTCTGTGGGGAATCACGTTAATGGGCCCTGTTGTTTTGCGTTGTTATGGGCTTTTTTCAAGCGAAAGAGGATCGGTAGCTAGTTTGCTTTTTGATATTTTCACGCTGGGGCAATGTGTGCGTGTGCAGCATTTCATTCGTCTTTTCTTGTTTCTTCCTTTTTTTTCAGGTTGTTGTCTTTTGTTCGTTTTTTATCTGCTTGTTTTTTCTAGGTTTGGATCTTCCCTTTTTTATAGTCTACTCATTCTTTATTTTCCATGCGTAGAGTACTATTTATAGCTTACTATATAATAGTGTGTGGTTGAGTTTATATATATATATATATATATATATATATATATTTGTAGTTGACCTCTTTATTCTGTAGTGTGCGCCACTGCGAGAAGGAAGATGGAATACGAGCCGCTTTTTTTGTGTGGATGTGTGCCGGGTGAGGAAGAGTTCCTAGGAGTGGATTAGCACCAACAGGTGATCGATTGAGATCTAAGTATAATCTTGGTCAATCGAGTGCTAAGGCGCGTCCAAGGTTTTATTGTGTAATAACCATCATTTTTCATGTCTCAATAAGTTGCAATTGTACTTGCAATTGTCACGCATTCCTTATGAGTTGTAATCGGACTTGTAACTGGTTCATGTTCCGTATGACTTGCAATCGGAGTCGCATTTGACTTTCCGTTTTCTATGAGTTGCAAACCGACTTGCAACTACTTCACGCACCCTCTTAGTTGCAATTGAATCTCGCAACTGGGTTTATGTTCCTTCTGAATTGCAATTAGACTTGTAACTGCTTGTGCTTGTATCCTATGAGTTGGTATCGGTCTCACAACTAATTTATGTTTTTTTCATGACTTTATATTTCATTCATGTCTCATAAGAGTTTGCAATCAGACTTGCAACTTGTTCATACCACCTATGAGTTGCAACTGGACTCGCAACTGACTTGTGTTACATAGGAGTTTTAGTCGGACTAGCAATTGGTCCATTTATCCTATTAGTTGTAATCGAAATTGCAAATTGTTCATGCATCCTATGAGTTGCAATCGGACTCACAACTGACTTGTGTTTTTTCAGATGACTTGTAGTTGATTAATGCTTGAGCTGCAATCATACTTTCAACTGGTTCATATATAGCAATTGACTTGTGTTTCCTATGACTTTTTATAGTCAGACTTGCAAATGGTTCATATTTATATAATTTTTACAATTTTATTTTTTTATTTTTGGTTCATAAGTCAATTCATATTAGTGGAAATCGGACTTGCAATTGATTCATGTATTCCCTAAGTTTGTAATCGAACTTGCAACTGATTCATGTCCCCCATGAGTTGCAGTTGGACTCGCAACTAACTTTGTGTTACCTATGAGATGCAATCGGACTCGCAACTGGTTCATGTATCCTATTTTCTTGCAATAGGACTCACAACTGACCCGTGTTCCCTATGAGTTCGCAATCCGAATCGCAACTGTGTCATGTATCCTATGAGTTGCGATCAAACTTTGCAATTTGTTCATGTATCCTATGAGTTGCAATCGGGACTCGCAACTAACTTGTGTCTTTTTATATGACTTGTAATTGGTTCATGTTTCATATGAGTTGCAATTGGACTTGTAACTGCTTCATGTAGACTTGCAACTGACTTGTGTTCCCTATAAGTTTGCAATCCAACTCGCAACTGGGTCATGTATCTTCTAAGTTGCAATCGAACTTGCAACCTATTCATGTATCCTACGATTTGCAATCAGATTCGCAATTGACTTGTTTTTTCTCATATGACTTGTAATTTATTCATGTTTCATATGAGTTTGCAATCGACTTGCAACTGGTTCATGCATCACAACTGACTTGTGTTCCCTATGAATTGCAATCCGACTTGCAACTGGTTCATGTCCCTTACGAGTTGTAACTAGACTCGTAACTTACTTGTGATACCTATGAGTTGCAACCGGACTCGCAATTGGTTCATGTATCCTAATAGTTGCAATCGAACTTGCAACTTGTTCATGTATCCTATGAGTTGCAATCGAACTTGCAACTTGTTCATGTATCCTATGAGTTGCAATCAAACTCCCAACTGACTTGCGTTTTGTCATATGACTTGTAATTGATTCATGTTTTATATGAGTTGCAATCAGATTTGCAACTGGTTCATGTATCGTAGCTGAGTTGTGTTCCCTATGAGTTTCAATTCGACTTGCAACTAGTTCATGTATCCTCTGAGTTATAATTAAACCTGCAACTGGTTCATGTTCCCTAGAAATCGGGGGGAGTCGCAACTCACTGGAGAAATTTACCACAAAGAGAGGGAGGAGAGCCAATTCTTCGTCGGAGGGTCTTGAGGAAGGCTAGCTTTTTTCCGTGGAAAGGGAGGGGCACGCGAGAGTTACAAGATAGGTTTGTAACTTATAAATTTTTTTCTTTTTAATTTGAGTCGCATATAGACTTGAAATTGGCTTTGTTTCTTGAGATCTTGAAACGAGTTGCATGTAGACTCGAAATTGGCTTTGTTTCTTGAGATCCCGAAACAAGTTGCATGTGTACTTGAAATTGGCTTTTGTTAGGAGAGGGGGGATGAGTTACATGTGCACTTGAAACTGGCTATTTTCTGAGAATTAAAACTAGTTGCATGTGCACTTGAAACTGGCTTTTTAATATGAGTTACATGTGGAATTGAAACTAGCCTTTTTATTGGGGGGAGGGGGATGCGAGAGTTATAAGATATGTTTGTAACTGATGTTTTTGCCTTTAATTTGAGTTCATGTATACTTAAAACTAACATTGTTTCTTGAGATCCTAAAACGTGTTGCATGTGCACTTGAGATTGGCTTTCGTCTGGGAAGGGGGATGAGCTGTATGTGCACTTTGAAACTAGCTTCTGACAATTCAAACGAGTTGCATATGCACTTGAAACTTGTTTTTCTATGAGTTGCATCTAGACTTGAAACTAGTCTTTTATCGGGCGGGGGAGGAGGGTTGCATGTATACTTGAAACTAGCTTTTATTGGTGAAAAAGGAGGGGGATGCAAAAGTTACAAGATAGGTTTGTAACTTATCAATTTTTTTCTTTTGATATGAGTTACAACTGGACTTGCAACTTGTTGGAGATATGCCCAAGAGGCAATAATAAAGTGGTTATTATTATATCTTTATGTTTATGATAAATGTTTACATCCCATGCTATAATTGTATTAACCGGAAACATTAATACATGTGTGTTTTGTAAACATAAAAGAGTCCCTAGTAAGCCTCTTGTTGAACTAGCTTGTTGATTAATTGATGATCATGGTTTTCTGATCATGGATATTGGATGTGATTAATAACAAGGTTATATCATTAGGAGAATGATGTGATGGACACACACCCATAGTAAGCGTAGCATAAGATCAAGTCATTAAGTTCGTATTGCTGTAAGCTTTCAAATACATAGTAACCTAAATTTTCGACCATGAGGTTATGTTAATCACCATCACCGGATGGATACTTTGATGACATCAAATGCCGCTTCGTAACTGGGCGGTTATAAAGGTGTCATTGAGTATTCTGAAAGTATGTGTTGAAGCGCATAGACCAAGATTGGGATTTGTCCATCCATATGACGGATAGATATACTCTGGGCCCTCTCGGTGGAATGTCATCTAGATAGCTTGCAAGCATGTGACTGGATCACAAGGGATGACATAACATGGAACGAGTAAAGAGTACTTATCAGTAACGAGTTAGAACTAGGTATGGAGATACCGACGATCAAACCTCGGATAAGTAGAATATCGCGTGACAAAGGGAATTGGTTTCGTATGTTAATGGTTCTATCGATCACAAAGTCATCATTGAGTATGTGGGAGCCTTTATGGATCTCCAGATCCCGCTGATGGTTATTGATCGGAGAGGTGTCTTCATCATGTCTGCATATTCACGAACCGTAGGGTGACACACTTAAGGTTCAAAGTTGTTTTAAGTAGATATGGAATTTGCGTTGGAGACCGAATGTTGTTCGGAGTCTCGGAATGGATCCGGGACATCACGAGGAGATCCGGAATGGTCCGGAGAATAAGATTCATATATTGGGGATCATTTTCTAAAGTTAGGAAATGTTCCGGAGTGTTTGTATGGAGATTCTAGAAGGTTTCGGAATGTTCTGGAAGGTTCTAGAGGATTTCTTGAAGTTTGCTTGAAAACCAAGAAAGGATCAAGGAAGTCCAAGTGGGGGAAGACACGGATTCGTGGGGGAGGAGGATTCCTCCCCCCTTCCCACCGCCGGCCCAAGGAGGGGAGTCCTACTAGGACTCCCCCTCCCCAAGCGCGCCTCCCTCCCTTAAATAGAAGGGAGGGGGTGCCCCCTCTGGTTCCTCCTCTCATAACAAACAATCTCAGCCGCCTCTCTCCTCCACCTTTCTTCTGCACAGGCATAGGCGAAGCCCTGCAGAATTCTCATATCCACCACCACCACGCCGTCGTGCTGCTGGGATTCCGTGGAGAAGATCTACTACCTCATTTGCTCATTTGGAGCGGAGAGAGGAAGGCTGCCGACTCAGCTGCGTGTGACCCGTCTGGGAAGCACGCCGAATCTTGCGCCGTAAGGATCGTCCACATGATCTTGAGATCGGCAAGTGATCGACTACATCATCCACGAGATCTAATCTCGTAACGCTTTCGGTTCTATGAGGGCTAGTACCAATCTATCTCGTTGCTCATGTCTAATAGATTAGATCTTGGCTTTTGTCTAGATTAGATCTGGGTTTTGTTCATTCTTGCGGTAGAATTTTTTTGTTTTCCATGCTACGAACCCTTCAGTGGTATCAGAGCCTTGTCTATGCATAGATCTGTTGCACGAGTAGAACACAATAATGTTGTGGGCGTTGGTGCTCGTGCCGTCTTTTGCTATTTGTGTACTTTGCATCTTGCGGTATGGTGGGATGAAGCGGCTCGGGCTAACATTACATGTCATCGCACATGAGACTTGCTCCACGCTTGACGTGCAACTTGCTTTGCACAAGTGGCTTTGCGGGTGTCTGTCTCTCCCATCATAGTATAGATCAAATCTACACTTTGCACTTGATAGCACTTGTATCAACGTTGTGGTTCAGTTTCGTAGGTAAGATCCGTTCTTAGTCGAAAGCCCTAAGCCACGTAAAACTTGCAAAGAAAATTAGAGGCGTCTAACTTGTTTTTGTAGGGGTTTTGTGATGTGATATGACCATCATGTGATTGTGATTGTATTTGATGTATGCAATGATCCTTGTTGTATTATGGCAACCGGCAGGAGCCTAATGGGTGTCTTTAATTCTGTTAAGACATGCGTGTCTATTCATCTTGTAATAGCTTTGTTCCAAGTAGTTGTAATAGTTGCTAGTGATGATGGACAACCATGAAGCGGCGCCACGGACCTTGACGCAATGCTGGTGATGATGGAGATCATGTCCGTGCTTTGGAGATGGAGATCGAAGGAATAAGAAGAAAGGGCCATATCATATCATACTAATTATGAATTGTCTGTGATGTTAATCCTTTATGCATCTTGTATTGCTTAGATCGCGACGGTAGCATTATAAGATGATCCCTCTTACTAAATATCAAGTAATAAAGTGTTCGTCCTTAGTTGGCACCGTTGCTAAGACTAAATGCGTTTGAAGCATCTCGTGATGATCGGGTGTGATAGATTCTACGTGTGCATACAACGGGTGCAAGCCAGATTTGCACATGCGGAAACTAAGGTTAATCTTGACGAGCCTAGCATGTACAGACATGGTCTCGGAACACGGAATACCGAAAGGTAGAGCATGAGTCATATATATGATATGATGAACATGTTGATTGTTCGCCATTGAAACTACATCATCTCACGTGATGATCGGACTTGGTGTAGTGGATTTGGTTCGTGTATTCACTAAAACAAATCGAGGGATGTTGTTTTGAGTGGGAGTTCATATAGTAATATGATTGAGTTGAACACAATTTATCATAAACAAAATCAAAGTGAATTTGCATAGTTTGTTGTAGTCATTGGCATCCGTTCACCACCTTACGCTTAGTTATAGTTGAGATAGTGGAACTATAGAAAATCTGGATATTTACTTTACGAACTGGTATCGTATTGTTTTGAGTGTCAATCTAAAGTTTAAAAGTCCTATTGCAAACTTTCAGCAAACTCTATTTACTCCATGAAGTTTAATAAATAGTATTAAATCAAGAGTAACAATTCCAGTGTTAGTATCTAATGTATCATGTTTGCCTCCATGATTCTTGATACTCAAAAGATTGTTTTTAATATCAAGTTTATCTAAGAGCTAAAAGCAATGCTTCAGAAACCATCATATGTGAAAGGTATTGCGATATCTAAAACAATGTGTTGGTTACAACATGATAGAGTATATGTCCTCATATTTGATGAGAATTTGTGAAGGTTGGAGACGCTAGTCATCCTAATCCTCCAAAAGGTTTTGGAAAAGAAACATTATACTCACAATTCACCTTTATAAGCTATAGCAGCTTGATCATGAAAGTTGTCATGATAAGGATGAATAGATACACTAAAAGATTACTAAAGAATGGAATTTTGAAAGAATGCCAAACATTTGATGAAGGTGATCCACTTCAAAGTGCAAGTCCAAAGGTATTAGTATTTGACTATACACACTTTGTACTATGTGTCATGTGAATGACACCACTATTGACGTTGATAGATTCTTTTAAAAGAAAAGGAATTGTTGAAAGAGAATCTATAAAATATTTGGCAGAAAAGAAAAGATTGGAGATATCCAACTTAGGTATATAGAAGATACATGTTATGGCTGTATTACTTGCTTATTAAACAATGTGGTTCTGCGGTATTGGATACCGAATTGGTTGGTATAAAGTGTCATACAAGACAACACAATTCATGAACTACAATGGCCTAAGTAACTAGCAAGAAAATATGTGATGATGTTCATCGAAAACAAACAAAGGGTTGTTGTGTTGCTCGTTAACATCAAAGCTTGCCTTCAAGATTTGTTTCAATAATTGTTATTTTGATCAGGTATTATGACGACAAAAGGTTGTTCAAATAATTGCCGTATTCCATAATAGATGGATGATATACAAGTCTGGTTGGAGAAATAACGACCATAAAACTAATGCTAAAATGTCGCAAGACAAATGATTGAAAGATCACTTGCAAAGTGACATCGCCGTTTAAATTATATTGAAATGGATATATGAAGAAACTCCATGTTGATGGATTTTTGGAGTCTTTGATTTTGATCAAATGATGCTTGTGATACTTTCCTGGAGATAATTAAAACTCCGTTCGTAGGCCAAAAGAGGAACGGACGACTAACTGATTGGAATTTGTACATATTGATGTATATAGTCCATTATGTGTAGTCGTGGGCGATGGATTTCAACTTCATATGCTTTCTCCGAAGATTTGAGTGAATATATGTATATACTTACTCAATAAGGAAGAAGTATGAAACATTTGAAAATGTTCAAAGACTTTCAAGATGAAGTAGAAAATCATTGTAACAAGAAAATAAAAAGTTTATGATTGGATCATAAAGAAAGATGTTTGAGTTACAAGTTTAGCAAAACACCTAAGATTTGAGGAATCGTTCCATGGATTTGCATTTCCCAAAACACCATAGGAGTATGGAGTGTTCGAGATATGTAATGAAACCTTGTTTGACATGGTAAGATCAAAGGTGTCATTTATAAAACTGCCATTATATTTTAAAGATTAAAGCTTTAGTGACTACCGCTTTTACACTGAAAAGAGCTCCATCGTGATCCGTTGAAATGACACCATATAAGTCATGGTTTGGGATAAAACCCAGGTTGTCCTTTCTTAAATTTTTGGTATACTAGGCATAAGTAAAATGTTTACAACCAAAGTCGGATGAGCATGTCTTTGTAGGTTATTTCTAATAACCATTGGGTATTCTTCCATAACACCGAAGACAAAAGTGTTTGTCACTTAGAATGTCGAGTTTCTTAAGAAGGAATTTTTGGTGAAAAGTTAAGTGGGAGGACAATAGAACTTTGACAAGGTTGTTGAACCTTGGCTAATATGTGCTAAGTTGCGCAGCGTCGGTAAATGTCCTGGAGGCAGCAACAATGCGCATGGCTCACGTGCCTCAAAGGTTGTGGTCACGGAGATCTAAGTTCCTATTGAACCAAGTAGGTCGGGTAAGTAATCAAATGCCAAGATTTGAGAGTTAAATCATTGTTATTTGACAATGATGAACCGACTACATGCAAAGAAGCAATGATGGGTCCTGACTTCGTTAAGTGGCTTGAAGCCATAAAATCCATGATAATTCCATACACGAGAAATCAAGCTTTGAATTTGAAAGACCCTCTAGAAAGGTGTAAGACCTTACAGTCGTATATGGATCTATAAAGAAATAGACATGGATGTTTCACATCTATGAAATAGTCGACATGTCGGAAAGAGTTTACGACAATGTTCAAGGAATTGACTATGATAAGATTTAATCTTTCATAGCGATATTTAGTCTGGACGGATTAATGTAGCAACCACTATATATATTTTGATATATGGTAGTTGAACAAACAAAACAAGTTCTTCTAATAGAATGGTTACCTAGGACGTGTACATGACACGATCCAAAGGGTTTTGTTAATTCAAAGGATGCTAAAAGAGTATGCAAAACTTCAATGGTTTAAGTGAGCATCGCGGAGTTGGAATCTTCACCGTGATGAAACCGTTAAAATGTTTAATTTCATCAGAGACGATGAAGATGTTTGCATTTTACAAGAAATTAAGTGGGAGCGCTAAGACATATTTTAATACATTATGTGAAAGACATATTGTTGATTAGAAATGATGTATCTTTTATTGACACAGGTTAAAAATTTCATTTCGATGAAAGACTTAGGCATAACCCAAGAATTAGGCATCAATGTCTATATGGATAGATTGAGGCGCTAATATGGTTTTGCCAAATGTACATAGATAAGATGTTGAATGAGTTCAATATGGAAACAACAAGAAAGGTTCTTGACGCACGGAAAGGACTGAATCAAGATTCAAGTGTGTTGACACGAGATTCAAGTGTTTTGACATTTGGTGAAATCACAAGAATATTTTGATCAATCATTCTTTGAGATGTACACATCCAGATATGTCCTATGCTCTAAATGTTATGAGCATATACCAGAATGACTCATAAGATGATCATTGGACAGTAGTAGGGATATTCCTATGATTTTTGGAAGAACTAAGAATATATTACTTATATAGTGGTAACAAATAGTTCATTGTAAATTGTTATATTGATACTAGTTTTGTCACAAATTAAGTTTATCTCAATTTAAACTATGGGTGGCACAATGTAATGGAAAGGAAGTTCCATAACGGATTTGGTTGAGTACCAAAGTTGAAACATTGTGACAGATACTACAACAAAAGGCAAAGTATATGACTGCTATTATAGCAGCAAATGAGGGCATTTGTGTCAAGTAGTTTGTTATCAAACTAGGTGTGGTTCATAGTGGGATAATACTATGAAGATACATTGTATGCCAATTGTATCAACATGATTTAATCCCAAGGAACTAAAGGTCTCACCAAAGGACCAAATTTATACAATGCCATCTCATTAGAGAATGAGTAATGCGTAGAGACGCAAGGACATGGAAATACACACGGACCTGGAAGTGTCAGATCCGAAGATTATGTTTACCACTAGCAATAGTGTCTATACAACACCAAAAAGCCATAGGTGTTGAATGCACAAGTTTTTTTTAACTAGATTATTGACTCTAGTGCAAGTGGGAGACTGTTGGAGATATGCCCAAGAGGCAATAATAAAGTGGTTATTATTATATCTTTATGTTTATGATAAATGTTTACATCCCATGCTATAATTGTATTAACCGGAAACATTAATACATGTGTGTTTTGTAAACATAAAAGAGTCCCTAGTAAGCCTCTTGTTGAACTAGCTTGTTGATTAATTGATGATCATGGTTTCCTAATCATGGACATTGGATGTGATTAATAACAAGGTTATATCATTAGGAGAATGATGTGATGGACACACACCCATAGTAAGCGTAGCATAAGATCAAGTCATTAAGTTAAATTGCTGTAAGCTTTCAAATACATAGTAACCTAATCCTTCGACCATGAGGTTATGTTAATCACCATCACGGATGGGTACTTTGATGACATCAAAGCCGCTTAAATCGGGCGGTTATAAAGGTGTCATTGGGTATTCTGAAAGTATGTGTTGAAGCGCATAGACCAAGATTGGGATTTGTCCATCCATATGACGGATAGATATACTCTGGGCCCTCTCGGTGGAATGTCATCTAGATAGCTTGCAAGCATGTGACTGGGTCACAAGGGATGACATAACATGGAACGAGTAAAGAGTACTTATCAGTAACGAGTTAGAACTAGGTATGGAAATACCGACGATCAAACCTCGGATAAGTAGAATATCGCGTGACAAAGGGAATTGGTTTCGTATGTTAATGGTTCTATCGATCACAAAGTCATCGTTGAGTATGTGGGAGCCGTTATGGATCTCCAGATCCCGCTGATGGTTATTGATCGGAGAGGTGTCTTCATCATGTCTGCATATTCACGAACCGTAGGGTGACACACTTAAGGTTCGAAGTTGTTTTAAGTAGATATGGAATTTGCGTTGGAGACCGAATGTTGTTCGGAGTCTCGGAATGGATCCGGGACATCACGAGGAGATCCGAAATGGTCCGGAGAATAAGATTCATATATTGGGGATCATTTTCTAAAGTTAGGAAATGTTCCGGAGTGTTTGTATAGAGATTCTAGAAGGTTTAGGAATGTTCTGGAAGGTTCTAGAGGATTTCTTGGAGTTTGCTTGAAAACCAAGAAAGGATCAAGGAAGTCCAAGTGGGGGAAGACACGGATTCGTGGGGGAGGAGGATTCCTCCCCTTCCCTTGACCCAAGGAGGGAGTCCTACTAGGACTCCCCTCTGACCGCCTCCCTCCCTTAAATAGAAGGGAGGCGCCCCTCTTCCTCCTCTCATAACAAACAATCTCAGCCGCCTCTCTCCTCCACCTTTCTTACCCTTAGGCATGGCGAAGCCTGCAATTCTCATCTTCACCACCACCACTGCCGTCGTGCTGCTGGGATTCCGTGGAAGATCTACTACCTCCTGCTTTCATTTGGAGCAGGAGAGGAAGACCTGCCGACTCGCACGTGTGACCGTCTGCTCGGAAGCGCTGCGGAAGGAAGGATCGTCCACACGATCTTAAGATCGGCAAGTGATCGACTACATCATCCACGAGATCTAATCTCGTAACGCTTTCGGTTCTACGAGGGTTAGTACCAGTCTATCTCGTTACTCATGTCTAATAGATTAGATCTTGGCTTTTGTCTAGATTAGATCTGGGTTTTGTTTATTCTTGCGGTAGAAATTTTTTGTTTTCCATGCTACGAACCCTTTACAACTGAGATTTTCTATTAGTTTTGCAATTGGACTTCAAACCAAATGAATCGTGAACTATTTTTTTTGGTGAGTTGCAACTTATCTTTTATATTTTTAGGTGTAACTTGACTTGCAACTGAGATTAAAATGACATTATTTTTCTAACTACGGTTTTCAATGAATCATGAACCTTGTTTTTCCTTGTGAGTTTGAATTGGGGTTGTAATTGAGATTTTATATATTTTATATGAAACTGGACTTACAACTGAGATTGAAATGACATCAATTTAAATTGGGAATTTTTGAATCGGGTTATCTGTGTTTTTTCTTGTCATTTGCAACTAGATATGAAATTAGAATTTTTTATTACTTGCAACTTGACTTAAAACTGATATTCAAATGACATGCAATTGGACTGGAAATTTTTATGAATCGTGATTTGTGATTTTCCCCATGAGTTACAACCAGACTTGTAATTGGGATCTTTTTTATATTAGTTACAACTTGACATGCAACTGAGAATCAAACAACATCAATTCGACTAGTGAATTTTGGAATCACGATCCGTGCCTTTTCTTGTAATTTGTAACTGGACATGCAATTGGATTCTTTTTTATGTTAGTTGTAATTGACTTACAACACATATTTTTTCCACATAGTGCAAAACCTTTTGTCAATAATTATTTTTCCCATTTGAACTATTTTTTTTTGGATGATTCATTCTGCCTTCTTTTTAAATCGTGATTTTTATTCTGTTTTATACACGACAGCTATACTCAGTTTATATGTTGCACAGTAGCTTTTTATTTCACATAGCTCACTCGCCAGCACCATACTACTACTGAAAAGTACAGAGAAGCAGGGTATTTTTGTTTGTGGAGTACATACAAAATACAAGAAATCGAGTAGTTAGAGGCATGCAAATAAACTACTAGTAGCCATGCAATTCATGTGCGAGCAAGGTCATGATGAAGAGCACATGAAGCTGACTTGCAGAGTTCTTTTTTAATAACTGGCTACATGCAAAGTTTTCTGACGTGCAGAGTTAATGTACAAGATTCGTGCGGTCGCGCGGCGCACAAGACACATAAGACAACGAATCGGCACTGCTCCGGCTAATGGACCAGGCCCAGCTGATCGCAAGTTTTACATAACCAAATGAGCATAACGAGCGGATCAACGAGGGCATGAAACCAATGGAAAATGAGAAAATAAACTGCTGACGTCACTCTCGACTGTGACTTAGTTTAGAGGAGTGCTCCTGTGCTTTTCGTCTTTTTTTTGGCACCCTTTCCAAAGCAGCCCGACGGCTGAGATTAAGGGTGTGATTCTAATCACACCTGGTTTGGATTTGGATCATGCCGGTCGGATCTGATGACATGCAATTAAGGCTGGTAAATCTAACACCGGAGAGTACTTTGGTATATAAGGCTTCAACTGAGATATGTGGAAGACTGGGTGCACTTTAGAACCAGCTGGTAAATCTAACTTGTATGCCACTGTCCCCACTCTGTCTAAAATCTTAAAAGGCCCGAAAAACTTGAAAGCAAGCTTGTGACAGGGACGATTCACCACACTGGATTGTGCATAAGGTTGTAGCTTCAACAATACTGAATCTCCCACACTGAACTCATGATTAGTGTGCTTTTTGTCCGCTAGCCACTTGAATCTTGACTGGGCACGTGCTAGCTGCGAACGGAGCAGTTCCGTTAAAAACTGTCGTTCAGTCATCATGTCAAAAGCAGGACAATCAGAGGCCACTGAAATATTTGGCATGGCGCCCAAAGGTGGTTCGACTCCATAAAGAGCTTTAAACGGAGAACAACCCAAGGAATTATGGACAGAGGAATTATACCAGAACTCTGCCATAGGTAACCAGTGACGCTATTTAGTTGGGCGATCTTGCACTGCACAACGAATATATTGCTCAAGACATTGGTTTACATGCTCACTTTGACCATCAGTTTGAGGATGGTGAGCTGTACTATAATTGAGAGTAGTGCCTAGAGCCTTCATAATTGCTCTCCGCATAGTGCTGGTAAATATAGCATCACGGTCAGAAATAATGGAAGTAGGAACTCCATGGAGCCTAACCACATTATCCAAGAACAGACGGGCCACTTGCTGTACAGTATACGGATGACGGAGGGCAAGAAAATGAGCATATTTGGTAAGGCGGTCGACCACTACGAGAATAACATTAGCACCATCAGACAGGGGCAAGCCCTCGATAAAATCCATGGTGAGGTGTTGCCAAATCTTCGATGGAACCGGAAGGGGTTGCAACATGCCATCCGGATGAATGTGCTCATGTTTCGCTTGCTGACAAGTAAGACACTGCTTAACATAATCCTCCACAACAGATTTTAAGCCTGGCCAAAAGAACAATTTCCAGACACGTAGATAAGTAGCATGAATACCTGAGTGACCTCCAGCTTCACTGTCATGTAAATTGGAGATCAGCTTAGTTTTTAGGGCTGAGTTGGCACCAATGTAAACACGTCCCTAGTACTTGATTAATCCTTGTTCAAGTGCATAACCTTTGTCATTTGGGAGTGCATGTAGCTAATTCAGTTAGAAGAGTTTGAGCCATGGTATCCAACTCATAAGAGTGGTACACCTCTTTAACCCATTCAGGACGACAAGTTGTGAGTGCCTCCATTTGCAGAACATGGGCAACACGCGACAAGAAATCTGCGGCGTTATTTTCTGCACCACGTCTATATTGGAAGGTATACTGCAATCCCATCAACTTTGACATAGCTTTGCGTTGTAAATCCGAATGCAATTGTTGCTCCGTCAGATTGCATAAACTCTTATGATCCGTTAGGATAGTAAACTGACTGCGTTGCAGATAAGGGCGCCAACGATCAATGGCCATCATCACTGCAAGAAATTCTTTTTCATAGATAGAAAGTTTACTATTTTGTTGTCCAAGAGCTTTGCTTAAGTATGCAACTGGGTGACCCTGCTGCATTAAAACATCACCAATACCGGTGTCACATGCGTCAGTTTCCACAGTGAACGGTAGGTTGAAATTAGGAAGAGACAGCACCGTGGTAGTCATCAAGGCTTGTTTCAAAAGGTTGAAAGCTTGGGTAGCCTGCTCAGACCAATTAAATCCCTTCTTAGTGAGTAGATTAGTCAAGGGCTTGGCTAGAAGACCATAGTGCTTGACAAATCTCTTGATAATACCATTAAGCCCAAGAAACCCCTTAATTCAGTGATTGTAGCAGGGATTGGCCATTTTTCTATAGCAGCAGTCTTGTCCGGCTCAGTAGATACCCCTTCTGCAGAAATGACATGGCCCAAGTAACTAATGGAAGTTTGAGCAAAACTGCACTTAGACATCTTGGCAAGGAATTTCTTCTCCCGAAGTGTACACATCACTGACTTCAGATGCAACAAATGTTCAAAAAAAGAGGTACTATAAATCAAGATGTCATCCAAGAACACGATGACAAATTTGTGGATATACGGAGCGAAGATGTCATTCATGATGCACTCGAAGGTAGCCGGTGCATTTGTCAACCCGAAAGGCATGACATGAAATTGAAAATGACTGTGGTGAGTTTTGAAGGCAGTCTTCGGCTCATCCTGCTCACACATGCGGATTTGGTGGTATCCAGCACGCAAATCAAGTTTGGAGAAATACTTCGTACCCGCCAATTCATCCAAGAGTTCATCGACAATAGGCAACGGAAACTTGTTTTTTATGGTGATGTCATTAAGACGTCTATAATCAACACAAACTCTCCATGTGCCATCTTTCTTTTGCACAAGAAGAACTGGTGAGGCATAGGGACTCATGCTCCGGGTAATGACACCAGATCGTAGCATTGTTGTCACTTGTCGTTCAATTTCATCCTTTTGTAAAGGTGAATAACGGTAGGGATGAGAATTCACTGGTTTAGCTGTAGGGTCCAAAGGAATAGCATGATCAAACTCACGATGAGGTGGTAAGGTTGTTGGCTCTTGAAAAACATCATTGTACTCGTCTAGCAATTGTTGCACTTCAACAGGAACCACTGTATCAACTGATGAAAGGGGAGAAGATGCCACTGGTTCGGTAACAGCAAGAGACCACACCTCATTACCTTTTAGCCAGGTGTGCAGTTTCTCTAGTTCCAAGGCCTGGAGGCTCTGCTGTTCCTTAATAAGAACTCCCTGCAGAACAATCTCCTTGTCATGATACTTGAACTTGAGCATCTTATGTTTCCAGTGACAAATCATTGGATCAAACAGTTCTAACCAATCCATTCCAAGGATAGCATCATATGCACCCAAATCCAGCAAATGCATATCATGTGTGAAGGTATTTCCTTGAATCCACCAGGAAAACCCAGGTGCCACTTCAGCAGAGTACATCACTTGATTGTTAGCCACTTTGACCGGCACAGAACTCATTGGTTGAATAGCAACCCCAACACGTCGAGCGAATTCTGTATTGACAAAGCTATGTGAGTTGCCCGAGTCGACAAGAATCAAACAGACCTGATTGCCTACCATAGTTCTCAAGCGAAGAGACTGGTTGGATTCAGTGCCTGCCATTACATTAACCGAGATGTGACAACACTCAGCCGCAAGTTCAGGTGCCTCTAGAAGATCCATAGCATGGACAGTATCTTCAGATAAAATCTCCCCAAAATCACCAAGCTGAATGGTTAGAAGTTGAGACACCTATTTACACTGATGCTCCTTAGAGTATTTATCTCCACAACAAAAATACAGACCATTTGCCTTTCTGAAATCTCTCAACTGTCGCTCACGAGATAAATCATCCGTGGCGCGTTTGGCAGGAACAACAACCCCTCCTACTTGCATTGGGGCACCTGCTGTTGATTTGGGCACTATTGCAGCTCTACCACGATACCGAGACTATTATTGCAGATGATCCAGTTCCTCTTCCTGTATACGGGCTAAAGAGGCAGCTCGTGAGACAATGTTAGGTGCTTGAATGCGAACCGCAGCACGAATGTTTTGCCGCAAACCCAGCACAAAACGAGACACAAAAAATTTGTTGTTCAAAGCAGGATCCAGGGAGATAAGATAATACATGCAAGCTTCAAATTCCTTGCGGTAATCAGCAACCCAGCCTGTTTGCTTCATCTGTTTCAATCTGCACATATGACCATCATATTCATCATCTCCAAATTCTGCTAGCACATCTGCACAAAATTGTTCCCAGATTCCAAGAGGAGAGCGGCGCTTGTGTGCTTGCAACCATAGAGCGGCATGACCCTCCATATAAAGGATCGCTGTACTCACTCGTTGATGCATAACAGTCTGATACATAGTGAAATACGTATCACACAGATCCAACCAAAGAGAAGGATTCTCACCTGAAAACTTAGGGAAATGATGTTTTGGTGGCTTGACAACATAGCGACCGTGCTGATCGCTCTCCGGCAATTCGTCGAACAGTTGGTCTGCGTGCTCGGGACGAGGTAGGACTGGCGGTCCGTTGTTGGCCAGAGCAGGACGCTGGACAACCGGTCGTCCTCCTTGTGCGCGTGCGCCAGAGAAGGTTGTGGCGCCGAGACCAGCTGCAGCTCCTCGACCACCCGCTCCGGTGGCCGAAGTTAACTCCACCTGGGTGCGCTTGACAGCGTCGATGCCGTCCTGGACGTCGGCAACATGTGTTGCCAACTGTTTGACGTCGGTGGACATGGAGTCAAACTTCGTCGTCACCTGTGCTGCTAGGTCGGCGATAGCCTTTTGTACCTCCTCCATTGCATCCAGCACGAATCTGGTCTGGGCCGCAGGCTTGACTTGACGCGGAGCCGTGGTCACCTCTCGAGATGCACGCGAACGCCAATCTGAGATTGGTCGATGTTACCGAGGAGAGCAACGAAAGAGGGAGCGCTGGATCGAACCGAGTCTGATACCAATTTGTGATGACCTCGGATTTGGAGTGCGATCACATGAGAGTTTGGATGAGAGACAGATGAATCAAAGAAGGGGGGAAGAGAAAGCACACTAGGAAGAGGATAGAGTTTTAACATTCATTTTCTATTCTCCTCCGATTACATGATTTTCCCAAGCTTATAACAACGCTCGGCTAGCTGATCAACAAAAGATACGCACTACCACACTTACACATGGGTCATGGCCCGGATGACCGAGTCAACTACTCGAGTAACGCCACGTCGGCCTCCGTAGGATGGGATGTTACACGGGGAGGGCCCGCACACAGGAGGAAGTAGAGGCGGCTCCCATGGCGATGGTCGAAGGACAGCAGGGCTCGAGGGCGCGGGATCCGTCGGTGGAGGCAGCCATGGCGGCGAGCGGCCGGCGGTTGAGGGCGGAGATGCGGGGCGGAACGAGGAGCGCGGCCAGGGGCGTCGACAGGAGGTCGCGGGGAGCGCGCTGCTGGAGACCGGGCTGGAGGCGAGATCAGGTCTCGTCGACCTCTCCAGGATCCATGGGGAAGCTTGGGACTGTTCTACCACCGGACTTCGAGCTCGAGGGGAAGGTCAAGGCGGCTTGGAGAGCTACACCTCTGTCCTCCCGAGGGTGACAAGGTTGGGACTGAAGAGGACCGGTACTTTTCCTGGAGACCAAATGCGTGAAGTTTATCATGGAAACGGAGGAAGGAATTTGAGAGGGGAGCAGCGTGGGCGACACCACAGTCATCGAGCTGACGGCAGAGTTAAACGCCAGAATACAAGAAGGCGACCACCTCGAGCAGAATTGGGCCTTCGTGTGGCTCAGAGAGGTAGATGGTGTTACAATTGCGACAAGAAGATAACGAAGAACGAAAACGAAAAACACAGCAAGGGGACACAGATTTAACGTGGAAAACCTCTCCAACAAAGAGAGGAAAAAACCACGGGCGCCAGCCAGCGAAACTTCACTATATCGAGGAGTGTTTACAAACGCCGGGGATTTCACAGATGCAACACATCCCAACCGGCGGCTTACAAGGGGTTTATATATCGGTGGAAACCTAGGTCTTCGACGATCCGTACCGTACCGCGGGGGGCTGTCGCCCCCCGCACCCCCCACAGGCGTCCCCGTTGGGCACGGTGTGGGCCAACTTCAGACTCATTACACTCGGCCCAAGCCTCCGACGACGAGCCTCGCTCCACTCGTCAGAAGTTGGCCTATACTTTGTAGAATTTGGATCAACATATAACAGATGGGATTTGTAACCTGTTGCCCCAATCTTAAGGAGATAGATCTCACCGACAGTGGAGTGATGCAGTTGTGATAGTAGTGCTTATCACATCTTTGCTTATTTTTGTCCAAGCTGATCTGATGATTAAAACGTTGGCATGTGAAGGCAACTATTTTGCAGCGTTGCAGCATTTGGCCAAGTGCTCTGAACTATTGATATTGAAATTGGACTTGTGCTCAAGTATATCTGACAAAGGCCTTCGTTTTATTGGTTCAAACTGTGGAAAGGTTGTAGAACTTGACCTATATCGGCAAGATGATCTCCTGGTTTATTTCTTTATGGTGGTTCCCAGTCATCTTCTGCGTACGATAACCTGACTTTTATGTTTCTATCCCCAGGTGCAGCTCTATCACTGACCATGGGTTGGCAGCTTTAGCCGATGGCTGTAAGAAGATTGAGCTTCTGAACTTGTGCTATTGCAACAAGATAACGGATGGTGGTTTGAGCCACCTGGGCTCTCTGGAGGATCTCACAAATAATGAGATGAGGTGTCTGGTCCGTATTACAGGTATCGGGATTTCCTCGGTTGCAAGAGCCTGATAGATCTTGACTAGAAGTGCTGCTATTCTGTCGATGATTCTGGCATATGGGCCCTTGCCTGATATACTTTAAACCTTAGACAGGTAAGCACCATGCAGAATTTAGCTCCTTCCTTGACGAGTTCCGACGACACAAGAACCTTAATAGCTTGTCCATTCTGCAGCTTACTATATCGTATTGCGCAATTACTGGTTTGGGCTTGTGCCACCTGCTCATCTTCAGAAGTTTTAGTTTTAAGTTTTGTTCAGGTGCATTGCTCTTATTGCTGGATATTGTTGAAGCCTGCAAGCAATGATCCGGTCCGTCGTTTAAATATTGTATTCCTATTTCATGTTCGGCTCAACCTTGGTTCTCTGAGTCTGAATTGTGGAATGCAAGTTTTTAGATTGCAATTTGTTATGCTACTTCTTTTATTCTTGTGTCCTTGCTACTGCAAAATTGGTTTCTTGTTGTTACTTTTAAGATTGTCAAATTGATGTGCTAAAAAAATTCTGATTCCGAAAGTTCTCTGCAACCGCCGGTGAAGTGTTGACTCTTTTCTTCATTCTGTTATTTGGAGTGAGCATATAAATACCGGGGGCAAGTGGAATCTGATAACAAAAAAAGAACACTGAGGAGCCCTGGTGTCAGCAACCATAGCACTAATGACATATATGGTTGTCCAGCATCCCCTTTATTGTTTCGATGATTTTCAAATGAACGGTCAAATTTGGACGCAATGTTTAGCAATGCCATGCTTGTACTGCTGTTTTTGAAGGAAAATCTCTCCTACACATATGGGTAATACTCCTTCTGTCCTGAAAAGGATGTTTTAGATTTGTCTAAATTCAAATGTATATAGATTCATCTAAATTGAAACAAATTTGCGACATACTTTTCAGGACCGAGGGAGTTCATAAATCTCATGGGCCATTAACTCGTTTCGTCGAGTCTGGTGTCTTCAGCTAATGTTTATTACTCCTTCCGACCCATATTAGTTGACTCAGATTTGTCTAGATACGGATGTATCTAGCACTAAAACTTGACTAAATACATTCGCATTTAGATGAATCTACCGGGGAGTAGGGGTTGCTAGATAATACTGATTTTTTAATTCCACCCTTGGCATGACCTAATTCCTGTAGGGTGTCCTTTTGCTTCAACCATCGGCACTCAAATTTTCCATCTATACTGTTGAGCATATGACGATCTGTGATGAAGTGCGATGGAAAAAATCATGGACTCACTAATAGGTGTGTCATGGACCGTCGCCGGTCACTGTTGATGTTCATTTTCTTGCTCAGAGGGTGCGATGCGATATTCGCCCAGCTAATCTCAAGTCCTGGACCGTCTGTGGTCACGGTTGATGTTCATTTCCTCGCTAAGAGGGTGCGTTGGGATATTTCTATCCTGAAAAACTGGTTTCATATCCTTTAAATAATTATTAGATCTAATTATTTTTTTTTTAAGGAAAGATCTAATAATTATTATTTTCATGTTAAGAATTTTGCGAGATCGATAAACATGATAGCCTCTAAATTTGTTGAGAATAATTTATCATCTTGTATATAGGTCTAAATTTGTTTAATCGTAGCATTTATCCCGAACTTTATTTCTCGTTCTCCCGGTGCAGCGAACCGTTCTAGTCCTAGTCCTAGTCTATATTTATATCTTCTATATCCGTTTCTTCCAGTCAATATTTTTTGACCTTTTACCCTCCTATCGACGATAAATTGCCCACCAATGTCATCGGTAAGTCAAAAAGACTAAAACTGTGCGGTTAGTTTGAAAAAAAAAGTTACACCGGCCGGTCAGGATCCGTCGACTCGTACACACGTGTGTATACATGACCCAACGAAACTTCCTGCGTGCAGCATTCAAGAGCGCGTGCCAAGTTTTTTTATTAGCGTGTGTCGAGTTTTTTTTAAGATGAGGTGAGCGTGTGCCGAGTTGATCAGCCGTTCCCCGATATGCTTCCGTTGATTGGTTCGTCTGTCTAACCTAGCGGGCCAGAGTTGGGCCTGGAAAGCGCATTGTACAAATCACAATCTCTCATCGAGGCCTTGGTTTGCTTAAATGCGTCAATGTGGAATAAATGGCAGAAAAGCGTGCGATCAAAACCTGAATACGAACTGTTTAGTCCCACCCTGCTTCTTTGATCTCTACTTCACCTTTTATATACGTCCATAAATTTCCTAGGATATCAACAAGCCAAATCAGGAAATACGAGCAGACAAACCATTGTTTGGTCTGAACATCAATGAAGAATTGGTTGCCTAACGAGGAAGGGATTGTGCTGGCTGGTCTCTAAAGAGAAGGGATTGTGGGCTACATGTTGGTGCATTATTAAAGGAAGACAATAGAACAAGGCTACGTCAGGAGTACCTGAAGGGATCGACGCATCGTATGGCTGAAGAATTAAGAGATTATGGGCAATTAAACATAGAAAACCATCTAATAACTGCGATTCTGGGCAAGGCGCAAGAGAAAATTTAATCTAAAATTTGGGTACACATGGATACATCTTCGCCTGTCTTTTTTCAAAATCGGAAGAAGTTATATTGGGTACCATGATTACACTAGATTTCTGTAGCTACACATTTAACCCCAGCTGCCTAGGTTTGTCTTCCACGTTAATCCCATCTATATTTTCTTTGGACGATGCTTGATGCTGCATGCATGGATGGAAGGTTGACTAGGTAGAATCAAAATCAAGCAGATTATATTTACATTAAGATTTAGTGATAACTTGAACAAATCAGTATTTATTCTCTTAAGACATGTTTCTTAAAATCATGTAATAATACAAGATTATTCATGCAATAGTATCTGAACCGACAAACCCTAGCATGCTTTAAAAAAGACAAACCCTAGCATGCAATGCGGGTTAGCTTGGAACAAATTTAAATTTACTCTTATCAAATTTCAGCAAATTGGATTCCTCTAAGCGCGGAGTGATTGTGGACTGATTTAAAGGGCGCTATGGGCTAGCTAATTGAAAGGGACTGATTGTGAGGGATTGTGTGGAATGGTAATAAACAAAATGTATGGGCTAATTAAACGGCATGGCTAATTAAACAGCGTGCACTTCACGAGGAGAGATGAAAGGGAAGTGTGCCAAGGAACATGAGAGAGGGTTTGAAAAAAAATATTCTTCTTGTGAATTGGAACAATCAATCGATCAAGGGCGGATGTCACAAAGGAAGTTAAAAACTATCATGCTACGATGGGCCACATATTTTAAAATAAACTGCCACCGACACAACAGAGACTAACTTCTTCGCCATGCATAGCCTTGAGCATTTTATTGGAATTATGCCTAGAGGCAATAATAAAGATGTTATTATTATAATTCTTGTTCATGATAAAGTTTATATTCCATGCTAGAATTGTATTAAGCGGAAACATTAATACTTGTGTGGTTTGTGAACAACACGTGTCCCTAATGCGCCTCTATGGACTAGCTCATTGATCAATGATGGTTAAGGTTTCCTAACCATAGACATGAGTTGTCAATTGATAATGAGATCATATCATTGGAGAATGATATGGTGGATAGACCCAAACTAAGCGAAGCAATTAGATCGTGTCATTGTGTTCATCTTTGCGAAGCTTTTCCTATATCAAATATTGTATTCCTTAGACCATGAGATAATGCAACTCCACAGTACGGAAGAAAGCTTTGAGGTCATCAAGCGTCATCCTATGAGAGGTGATCATAAATGTGTCTCTCGGTGATCGGAAAGTATCATTGGGTTGTATGTATCGAGATGGAATTTATCCCTCCCAAGTCGGAGAGATATACTTGGGCCCCTTTCGTGTCGATATCAACACGCTTGCAAGCATGTGGTTAAGGAGTTAATCACAAAGTGATATCGGATTCTGAGCGAGTAAAGTACTAACGTGAGCAGATTGAACTAGGTATGGCGATACGACGATCGAATCTCGGGCAAGTAAAATATCGCGAGGCGAAGGAATATATATATGGGATTGATTGAACCCTGGCATCGTGGTTCATCCGATATGATCATCGATGAATGTGTGGGAGTCAATATGGGTGCAGACCCGCTGTTGATTATTGATAGAAGATCATATACGCATATTCTCGAACCAGCGAGTCCACACATAACGTGTCTGACGCTAGGATAGATTGGATACTTGGTTTATGAATTTTTGTTGGTCTCGGATGGGATCCGGGACATCACGAGAGGTTCGGAGTGGTCCGGAGAATAAGATTCATATAAGGCAGTGCAGTTTTGGAGTTGAATTGTTAGGATTAATCGGTATTATGCAGGCTTCTAGAACCTTCGGAAGGGGCCAACATGGTCCCACCTTCCGGGGAGGGCATGGGCCTATGAGGAGTGTCCTGGCGCATTGGGCCAGGGCACAAGGCCCATAGGGTCCAGCCGATCCTAGATAAGTTTAAACTCGTTTAAACTAGAGATAGGGATTTCTAGATAAGGGATAAGTTTAAATCGTTTAAACTAGAGATAGGCTTGGAGGATGGGCAAGGGCTGGCGCACCCCCTCTATATATAGAGGGCTGGTGCGCTCCTCTCCACACACACCTTCCTCCAAACCCTAGTTACCCTGTGCCCTCCTCTCTCCCTCCCATTGTTTGTGGCGAAGCCCTGCTGCAGAAATTCTCCACCATATACAGCGCCGTCGTGTTGTAGATCCAATCTATCTCTCCACCCTACTTGCTGGTCCGAGGAAGGAGGAGGCGTCAGTCTTGCCGTGTGCATCTCACGGAGGCACCGCCACTTGTGGTGCTAGATCGGATCGGATCGCGAGGAGGAGAAGCGAGTATGACTACATCACCCACGTTAAGGCAGCGTTCCGCTGTCGAATCTTCAAGGGTATGAAGATCTAATACAATCTCTCGTTGTTTGCATCTCCTAGATTAGATATTGGCTTTCCTACATTTGCTTAGTAGAAAATTTTGATTTACTATCTGCGAAACCCTTGATGGTATCGAGCTAGATCTATGCGTAGATGTGATTCACGAGTAGAGCATAACATGGTTGTTGCAGGCGTTGATATTTTCATTGCAAGCCTCTTGTTTGTGTTCTTCTTATGGCAGGGATAGTGAGATTGAGGCGGTTCAGGCCAACCTTACGCGGCGTCGTTCGCGAGACCGGCTCCGCACTTGACGTGTGGCTTGTACCACACATGCGGCTGGTGGATGTCAGTTTCTCTCACTATAGTTGTCATGGGATTAACACCAGAGTTTGGCAACCATAATATCACCGTTGTGGCTTTCCGTAGGTAAGAATCGTTCTTAGCATCTACTCCCATGAGCCACGTAAAACATGCAACAACAAAGTAGGCGTCTAACTTGTTTTTGCGGGGAGTGTTTTCGTGATATGGTATGGCCCAAGATGTGATGTGTATATTGTATGCAATGATCATGTTTTATAATGTTTCACGACTTGCATGTCGATGAGTACACAACCGGCAGGAGCCATATGGTTGTCTTTATAATTGTGTATGACCTGCGAGTTAACTTCTTATACGCCATGTAATAGCTTTACTTTATCGCTAAGTAGTTAGCAATAGTTGTAGTTGCTATTAAGTGGTGGAGGCAATCATGGTGGAGTGATGGAGATCATGCGGAGCGCACAAGATGGAGATCATTGCGAAGATTGGCTATACCATGTCACATAAAGTTATATGCATGTGATGTTTATCCTTTTATGTATCTTATTATGCTTAGATCATGACGGTAGCATTATAAGATGATTCCTCCTTGAAAGATCAAGATAAAACTGTTCTCCCCAAGTATGCACCGTTGCGAAAGTTAAATCGTGTCCAAGCATCACGTGATGATCGGGTGCTATAGACTCTCGCTCACATACAGCGGGTGCAAGCCAGTTTTACACGGAAATACTTGGGTCTAACTTGACGAGCCTAGCATGTACAGACATGGCCTCGGAACACATGAACCGACAGGTTAAGCATGAGTCATATGAATGATATGATCGACACTTTGTTGTCCACCATTGAAACCACATCTCTTCTCGTGATGATCGGATTAGGTGTGGTGAATTTGGATCGTGTTCACTAAACAACTTGAGGGATGTTGAATTTGGTGGGAGTTCATCTAGTAATTTGATTAAGTTGAACTATTTATCATGAACATAGTCTAAATTGTACTTGCAAATCTGTAGATCACATGGCCAAGTCAACTTCAACTTCAGCGTTTTTGCTGAGAAAGAAAAGCTTAGAAACAATGGGTCTAACTTCACCAACTGGTTCCATAATCTAAGAATCATTACATGCAGCGGACAAAGGACTATGTCCTTGAGAAAGCGTTAGGTAACCCCTGCTGCAAGCGGCCTGATGAGAAAGCTGTCTATCGATGCAAAGATGATTATGGTGTGATTAAGAGCACCATGTTGTTTGCTATGGAACCGGAACTTCAAAATCGTTTTGAAAACTATCCGGGCCCTTTGAGATTCTCGAGGAGCTGAAAACCATGTTTGGACTCAGGCCCATTACGAGAGATATGAGATCTCGAGAAGTTCTTTAACTGCAAGATGGAGGAAGGGAGTTCGTTAGTGAGCACGCCATTAAGATGTGGGCTACACTCAACGCCTTGAGCAAGCTGGGCTGCAAGATTCCGGAGGAGCTCAAGATTGTGAGGTTACGCAATCACTCCCCAGCTACAAAAGTTTTGTAGTGACTCATAATCAGATTGGTTCCAGTCGATCACCAAGCTCTTCCAAAGCTGAAGGCTGCGGAGGTGGACATCAAGAAGGATAATCATGTGTTGATGGTCAACAAGCCCTCCTTCAAGAAAGGTAAAGGTGCAAAGAAGCCCTTCAAGAAAGCGCGTTGCCCTGCTGAGAAGAAGCTCAAGTCTGGTCCCAAGCCGGACAAGTGCTTCTATTGCAGGACAAGGGTCCTTTGGGCATACTGTCCAAGTACTTAGCGGACAAGAAGGTGGCACCATCAAAGGTATATTTGATATACATGTTATTGATGTTTTCCTCACTAGCCCTCATTGTAGTGCACAGGTATTTGATCTTTGGTTCGTTGCTAATATTTGTAACTTCGAAGCAGGAGCTCTGAATAAAATGACTTGCGAGGATGAGGTGACGATGGCGTTAACAGCGGATCAAGAGTTGATGTGATGGCCGTCGGCGCTCTCCTTAGTTTTACCTTGATTAGTTTTAAACCTTAATAAATGTTATTATGTACTGCGTTGAGCATGAACACTATTTCTGGATCGTGTTTATTGCAAGGCGGTTATTCATTTAAATCGGAGAATAATGGTTGTTCTATTTATATGAGTAACATCTTTTATGGTCATGCACCTCTTGTGAATGGTTTATTTCTTCTAAATCTCGAAAGGGATGAAACACATCCATAACATTGAGTGAGAGATGCAAAGTAGATAGTGATAATACTACTTATTTGTGGCCTTGTCGTCTAGGTCATATTGGTGTAAAGCGCATGAAGAGACTCCATTACGATGGACTTTTGATCTCTTGATTTTGAATCATTTGACACATAGAACCATGCCTCATGGGCAAGATGATCAAAACCCGTTCTCCGGTATGATGGAAGCGAACAGCGGACTTGTTGGAAATCATACATACCGATGTATGCGGACCGATGAGTGTTTAATGTAGCGGTGGATATCGCTATTTTCTCACTTTTACCGATGACTTGAGTAGATATGGGTATATCTATTTAATGAAACATAAATCTGAAGCGTTTGAAAAGTTCAAAGAATTTCAGAATGAAGTGGAGAACCATCGTATGCAAAGATTAAGTTTCTGATCCGATCGTGAGGCGAATATTTGAGTTATGATTTTCTCACGCATCTCAAAGCAAGTGGAATCGTTTGCAACTCCGCCACCCGAACACCACACGCAATGGTGTGTCTAGAGCAGCTGGAATCGAACCCTATTAGATATGGTCCGATCGATGATGTCTCTTACTGATTTGCCGTTATCATTTTGGGGTTATGCATTAGAAACCGCTGCATTCACTTTAAATAGGGCTCCATCTAAATCCGTTGAGGCGACACCGTATGAAGCGTGGTTTGGTGCTAAACCTAAGTTATCGTTTCTTAAAGTTTGGGGATCTGAAGCTTCGTCGAAGTTGATGCGGACAAGCTCGAACCCAAAGCGGAGAAGTGCGTCTTCATAGGATACCCTAAGGAAACTATTGGGTATACCTTCTATCACAGGACCGAAGGCAAAGTGTTTATGCAAAAGAACGGTTCCTTTCTTGAGAAGGAGTTTCTCTCGAAAGAAGTGAGTGGGAGGAAAATAGAGCTAGGCGAGGTTATTGAACCTTCTCTTGAATTGGAGAGTAGCGCATCACCTGAAATTGTTCGATTGCCACCGCACCAGCGATAGAGGAAGCTAATGACAAGGATCATGAAGCTTGGACGATCTTGCTCTTGAGCGTCGCGGTCGACAAGGTCGCGTGCCCCTCCTGAGTGAATGTCAGCAACCTGTCTTATTGTCTTGTTAGTAGAAGGCGGTGAACCTCTGAACTATGAGAGCGATGATGAGCCCGGACTAGAAATGGCTAGAATCCATGAAATCCGAATTGGGATCCATGGCGAAAACCAAGTATGGACTTTGGTGGACCCTCCTAGCGGCCGAAGGCCGTTGAGTGCAAATGGATCTTCAAGAAGAAAACGGACGTGGATGGTAATGTTACCGTCTATAAAGCACGGCTTGTTGCGAAAGGTTTTCGACAAGTTCAAGGTGTTGACTACGATGAGACTTTCTCTCCGTGGCGATGTTTAAGTCCATTGGATTTTATTAGCAATTGCTGCGTTTCATGATTATGAAATATGGCAAATGGATGTCAAGGCGCTTTCCTCAATGGCAACATTGATGAAGAGTTGTATATGATGCAACCCGAAGGTTTTATCGATCCTAAGGATCTTGATAAAGTATGCAAACTTCAGCGTTCCATTTATGGTGAAACAAGCGTCTCGAGTTGGAACCTTCGTTTTGATCAAGTGATCAAGAGCTTTGGATTTGTTCCAAATTGCTATGAAGCTTGCATCTACAAGAAAGTGAGTGGGAGCTCGGTGGCGTTTACGGTACGATATGTGGATGACATATTGATTATTGGAAATGACATCGACATGCTTAACGATGTGAAGAGTTATTTGAATAAGTGTTTTTCAATGAATGACCTAGGTGAAGCTGCTTATATATTGGGCATCAAAATCTATAGAGATAGACAAAGGCGCTTTGATAGCTTTAAGCGGTACATACCTAGACAAAGTTGAAAAGGTTCAGAATGGATAAGGCATTGAAAGGTTCGGTGCCTATGTTGTCGGGGAAGATATTGAGCAAGGCTCGGTGTCCAGCTTCTGATGAAATGATAGGGAAGCTATGAGCAAAGTGCCTTATGCCTCGGCCATAGGTTCCATCATGTATGCCATCTTTGTGTACTAGACGGATGTGTCCAATGCTCTTAGTTTGAAGCGGATATCAAAGTGATCCGAGTGGAACCTTTGGACAGCCGTGAAGAACATCCTAAGGTACCTAAATAGGACTAAAGAAATGTTCTTAGTCTATGGGGGTGATGAACAACTGATCGTAAAGGTTACGTCGATGCTAGTTTAAACACCGACAAGGATGATTGTAAATGTCAGACGGGATACGTGTATATTTTGAATGGAGGAGCTGTGAGCTGGAGAAGCTGCAAGCAAAGCGTGATCGCGGGATCTCTGATGAAAGCGGAATACATGGCTGCTGCGAGCGTCAAGTGAAGGAGTTTGGATCAGAAACTTTATCCTTGAGCTTGGCGTGGTTCCAAGTGCATTGGACCCATGGAGATATTGTGTGACAACACTAAGCGCCATAGCACTCGCTAAGGAACCAAGATATCATCCAAAGACCAAGCATATCAGCATAAGTTTCATATAATCCGAGATTATATAGCGGATGGAGATCTGAAGATCAGCAAAGTACATACAGATCTGAATGTCGAGATCCATTGACTAAACCTCTTTCACGTGTAAAACATGATCAACACCTCGATTGCCATGGGTGTGAGATTGTTGCCAAATGTAAACTAGATTATTGACTCTAGTGCAAGTGGGAGACTGTTGGAATTATGCCCTAGAGGCAATAATAAAGATGTTATTATTATAATTCTTGTTCATGATAAAGTTTATATTCCATGCTAGAATTGTATTAAGCGGAAACATTAATACTTGTGTGGTTTGTGAACAACACGTGTCCCTAATCGCCTCTATGGACTAGCTCATTGATCAATGATGGTTAAGGTTTCCTAACCATAGACATGAGTTGTCAATTGATAATGAGATCATATCATTGGAGAATGATATGGTGGATAGACCAAACTAAGCGAAGCAATTAGATCGTGTCATTGTGTTCATCTTTGAAACTTTTCCTATATCAAATATTGTATTCCTTAGACCATGAGATAATGCAACTCCTGGTACGGAAGAAAGCTTTGAGGTCATCAAGCGTCATCCTATGAGAGGTGATCATAAAGGTGTCTCTCGGTGATCGGAAAATATCATTGGGTTGTATGTATCGAGATGGAATTTATCCCTCCCAAGTCGGAGAGATATACTTGGGCCCACTCGGTGTCGATATCAACACGCTTGCAAGCATGTGGTTAAGGAGTTAATCACAAAGTGATATCGGATTCTGAGCGAGTAAAGTACTTCGTGAGCGAGATTGAACTAGGTATGGCGATACCGACGATCGAATCTCGGGCAAGTAAAATATCGCGAGGCGAAGGGAATATATATATGGGATTGATTGAATCCTGGCATCGTGGTTCATCCGATATGATCATCGATGAATGTGTAGAATCAATATGGGTGCGGACCCAGCTGTTGATTATTGATAGAAGATCATGCGCATATTCTCGAACCGCGGTCACACATAACGTGTCTCGGCTAGGATAGATTGGATACTTGGTTTATGAATTTTTGTTGAGTCTCGGATGGGATCCGGGACATCACGAGAGGTTCGGAGTGGTCAGGAGAATAAGATTCATATAAAGCGATTGCAGTTTTTGGAGTTGAATTGTTCGGATTAATCGGTATTATGCGGAAGCTTCTAGAACCTTCGGAAGGGGGCCAACGTGGTCCCACCTTCGGGAGGGCATGGGCCTATGAGGGAGTGTCCTGGCGCATTGGGCCAGGGCACAAGGCCCCATAGGGCCCAGCCCGATCTAGATAAGTTTAAACTCGTTTAAACTAGAGATAGGGTTTCTAGATAAGGGATAAGTTTAAATCGTTTAAACTAGAGATAGGCTTGGAGGATGGGCAAGGGCTGGCCGCACCCCCCCTCTATATATAGAGGGCTGGTGCTCCCCCTCTCCCACACACACACCTTCCTCCAAACCCTAGTTACCCTGCTGCCCTCCTCTCTCCCTCCCGACTGTTTGTAGGCGAAGCCCTGCTGCAGAAATTCTCCACCATATACACCGCGCCGTCGCGTTGTAGATCCAATCTATCTCTCCACCCTACTTGCTGGTCCGAGGAAGGAGGATACGTCCAGTGTTGCGTGTGCATCTCACGGAGGCACCGCCACTTGTGGTGCTAGATCGGATCGGATCGCGAGGAGGAGAAGCAGTATGACTACATCACCCACGTTAAAATGAGCGTTCCGCTGTCTTGAATCTTCAAGGGTATGAAGATCTAATCCAATCTCTCTCATTGTTTGCATCTCCTAGATTAGATCTTGGCTTTCCTTCTGTTCGCTTCCGTAGAAAATTTTGATTTACTATGCTGCGAAACCCTTCACATTTTGCTATATATATATATACCGGATTGTTTCTTCCGGTCCAACACTTTTTTAGACCTTTTTACCCTTACACAAACCCATGTATTACCTACAACTGCCACCACCAAGTAAAACCATGGGGTTCGTTTTTTTTCAATCTGAGGGAGGCAGCGCCTCGGTTGCCGTTGCAACAACAGCCGAGAGGACGAAGAAGACCGTCTTAAGTGTAGTTATCGTCTAGGGCTCACGTGACCTTTTAGCTAGCTATTTGATCGTGTGTCCTACTCCAATAGCACATGGTACTTACGATGGATCATGGTGTTTATGTTTCCGGCTAGATTAGTTCTATCGATTCTGATTACGAACCGCCGTCTTGAGTTGGGTTTGGCTCCACTACCTAGATCAGCGCTGCTGCCATGATCGCTGCTACTACTACTACTACTACGTGGAGATCGACAAGTTTAGGATGGCTTCTCGCCATGGCTCAGCTCCTCGATTGGTCAATGGGATAATATTTTGCTGGAAATTAGGTTCGGTCAGGTCTAGCCCCAGTTCGGTCCATGCATAGATTGGCCATAACCATCTCATTTGCAGCATATGGATATAAAAACTTTTAAATTATTCCGTATCTTTTTGCGATTGTCTTATTACGATCGATTCATGGAGTTTTGCCGCATCATGAGCATGATGTGATATAACCATGAGCACATTGTGGAGAATAGAGCATGTTGTTGACCGCCCGGAAAATATTGGTGACAAGAAATTAAACACCATCAAAATTTAGAGATGGCCCGGCAGCCGAGTAGGTAGTATTTGGGCGCCACCTGCTTCGATCTGTTTGACTACGTGACTGAAGAAATTCAGACAATATTTTTTATGGTGTTACATGATGTTAGTCTTTTTTTATGCTGTATATTTCTATTTAAAAAAATATTCACAAACTATCATAACAATTTAAAGGCATGATGTTTTTTAGGCGGAACCGAAGGCAAGATGTTGTATTAGATTATCGTTGATAGATTATCATTTATGCAAATTAGTTATATTCATAACTTGGTCAAGACGTGTTTTTGAGAGATCTTTATGTACATGTATTAACGCTTTTGCACAGAAGCATCATCAATTGCAAATTGAGCTATTTTATGGCAAACTTGTTTAGTTGCATGCTATCTTTCTATTAGCCATCGTGCTCGCATGGGTGTAATAGAGGCTCACACAAATAAATTTTGTTGAATTTACATATTCAATGCTACCGACTCATGTTGTAGTTGGAGTAAGAACTAGATCGCCTTTATTCTCGGTGCAACGCACGGGCTTTTATGCTAGTCTATACCTAATAATAAAGGACGAAGTGTTTCTTCCGGTCAAACACTTTTTTAGACGGATTTACCCTCCACCAAAACACATATTTCTCTTTTTTCGTCCGTGTTAATATTTTTGTCCTGTACGATCGCGAGATTTATTTCTTCCGTTGTTTGCTTGTCCAACCTAGCAGGCCAACTAGCGGGCTAAAATTGGGGCTGGAAAGCCCTGGTTTGCGACGACGTCATGTGGAATAAATACCTGGTACGAGTGTACGACACAGTTTTAGTCCCACCTTGCTCTTTTAAGCTTTGTCTCACCGGTTTATATAGCTTTGCAAATTACCTTGGATATCAGCAAACAAGTTGGGAAGCAACAGCGAGACCACGTCGTTGTTTGGTTTGACTAAAGAAGGTATATGGTTGCCTAATTAGTGTGTCCTAATTAAAGGAGGGATTGAAGGGGCTGCATAAGGGAATGCTGGCAGTGATGGCTTGACAAGGAAACGATGAGGGAATGATGGCATTGGCGCGGCAGGAGCTGCACAGCTTTCTCACAGCTGCCGGACCGAGCGGGCTTGGCGCTTGTGGAGCGAAAGGTCTGACCATGGTGGCGAGGACAGAGATAGCTTGGATGGACGGAGGCGGCCGAGGAAAATAAAAATAGCTGCGAAAAAAGGCGGCCGCCAACAATCCGTGTTGCATGCTAACTATGACACCATATCATCAGCTAAAAAAAAGCTATGACACCATACACACTTGGATGTGTTTTTTTAAGGGAAAATTAATAGTAGCGTCGTTAACAGATGCAATAAAGTCAAATACACTATTACACCAAACAGCCGAGGATCTCGAACTAAATGACGTTTTAGCTAGAATATCAGCTACCTTATTAGCCTCGCGATGACAATGATGGAAACTTGTCCTCCCGAATTGCATAGCCAATTGGTGATACTTCACGATGATTGCTTTTCTTTCATGTTAGATGCTCCACCTATAACGGGAACAAAATAACAACTACAAAGTTGATCTGTATGTGTCGTTTTTGCTGGTCCCGCCGCCACAATTGAGAAAGAATAGTCGATCTATTGGGTGATAGAAACAATAGAAACGCATATGGGCTAGCCTCTCTCAAGCGTGCATGAGGACTATAAAGCAACTACAAAATTATTTTCCTCTCATCATGCCAAATTGGTTGAATCCATGCTCCAACATTGTCGCACTTCTCATGATCATCATTGTCGCATGCCCTTCAAAACCGATCCACCGGGTATTGTTGGTTTGTTAAGAACATTACCTGATGGCTATTGTGATCTATAGGAGTAAGCAATAAGCAAAGCCCACATAGGTATAGGTATGCATCGATCGGATTCCTCCATTTTTTCTTCTTGGTATATTCAAAATAAATAATATTTATGCATTTCCATCATTAGATCTAGAATATAGTTTGTCTCGAGTAAGACAAAAACCTTCTTAGAGTGGGACGAGGTGTCGATAGCATCATATAGCTCTCCTAGCGCGATATAGAGGTGGTTGGGCTAAAGCAGCGGCAAGAGGAGGCAGTGGGAGCACCCCCAACCATGGAAGATCAGGTGGACGCCTCAAGCTAGCCGTCACGTCTCCGTTTGTTTTTTCTCCGTTGACTTGGCGTATTCCTATAATAATAATAATGACGGATTGTTTCTTCCGGTCCAACATTTTTTGACAGGTTTACCCTCCCACCAAACTTCATATAACACACTATTGCCACCTACCGTTTCGTTCCAACATGTTGAAGATTCTTCCACCACGACAGAAGCGAAGCAAGCCAGTGCTGCCGGGCACGCATGTGGGAGCGACGGCATGGCCAGGTCGTCATGGGGTGCAGCCGTGCCGGGGAGAGGCGGGTTGACTCGCGCCGGAATCACAGAGGCCGAGTCACAGAGAGACTACAGGCTCACACCGAAGGACGGTCGCTGGCAGTGACCGGGGACGCACACGGGAGCTACAACATGGCCAACCGCTGCGGCGACCAGAGAGAGGACACGTCGGGAAGGGCTTTGGCCTCTGGGACGCGCGCTCGATCAAGGAGGATGTCGGCTGTTTCAGGGCGACGATGCGTTGGTCCAGGGACAGACGGAGAGTTTTTAGTGATAAACCGGATGTGGGATTGAGGTTTCTTCTCCTGCTGGTGCTAGCGGCCAGAGGCTTTGGGAAGAGGCCAGTCTGCTCGTGCACTGTATTCTCTCTGCCGACAGCTCTCCATGATGTGCCATGGTCGGCAGTGGAGACGTGCTCTCCGTCAACATGCTACAGGCGATCGCTCAGACACACAATAGCTGAGTGCACGTGTTCCATCTCCTAAGCGGCCTGCCCTTTATCAAGCTGCAGACGATGGATGTGGATGTAACGTGAGAAGACTTGGAATAACGCGAGACAGAAGAATCTCTCTCTCTCAAAGAAAAAATGAGTCTCCTATTTTCTTTTACCACACGAAAAATACATACCAGATGCCTCATTTCTCATTCTATTTCTTTTACGTTCTGTTTGGATGCACATAATTGAATTTAGGAAATAAATTAGATGAGAATTCCAAATCCTACCGGGAAAAGAAATGACCACTAATTTAAATTTGTTGTTTGGGTGGGTTAAAACATGTTGTTGGAATTGGAGGGTGCTAGTATCTAATTCCAATTCGTGTTTGGATATACAAACCACAGAATTGATGATTTTTCATTTTTGGCTAATATATACTATTTGTGTATAAATGTTCTTCTGCCCGTATTTGGCCACACAATACGTGTCGATGGTACCCTGCCGTCATTGGTTTTCAAGGGAGTGAGGCGGCATCGTGGAGCACGCCGACAGAAGGTCGCCACAGCGGCCGCGCCGTGGCCCGTGGGGCGAGTGTCACTCACATACATGGCCTTGGCTCCTCCACGACGTGGTACGCGCGCCCTCGAGGCACTCCCGGAGGTGGACCTAGGCGGCGAACCTGGCTTCCTGCTACCACCGGATCTTTACGAACACCTCGATGTGCCGCCGGACCTTGTCGCCGAGCCTCGAGCACGTTTATCCGGAGGTACCACAACTTGGTCGTCATGTTCACCTTGGACCGCGTGCTCTGCAGTGCGGCTGACACTGTCACCGCCTCCGTGCACCGACGCCGCGTCGGCGTGCCACGCATCCGCGAACGCCCCGTCCACCTGCGTGTCGACCCATACCGTGAGCATGACCTCGAGGTCTGTGGCCTAGACGCGCTCCCTGGAGAAGGCGATGACCTGGTCGGGCTCGTCGTCCTCTCCTGGTGCCGCATCGTGCCGCAGTAGTTGCGTGGCGCACGGCTCCACGCGCCGGTGACGATCCGCACGAACAGCCGTATAGGTAATGTCAGGGATATCGCACTAAGCCATGTATCCCTCCGTTCTCGCCGGTGGCGCCTGCGCGCGGAATACATACGGGTACGCCATGACCGGCGCCGAGGTAGGCAAACACGGCCACGGAGTCATACGTCTTCTTCTCCGGCACACAGCCTTCACCATCCGTGGTTGTGCGTGTGGGGGTCGGCATGAACTCAAGAAGGGGTCACCTGCTTCTCCCCCAGCCGCCGTTTCGGGGTTGCGCTGCCGTCACCCCTTCAGCCGCCGGTCGCGTCTAGGGTTAGACCGGGCGGAGAGGAACGGGAGAAGGGGGACGGGCCAAGGTCTGACCGACGAGAATAGGATAGGGAGGGGATGGGAAGTGAGGAGGGCAGAGAAGGGACGGAGATGGCTAGGAGGACGGCAGGCTTTACCGGCGGGGAGGTGCCGACGGGAGGGCAAAAGCTTTTCGTTGTTCCCATCGACCGAGAGATAGAAGATATTTTCCCACGAAGGGGTATGCTCGGGGACGCGGGGTGGGGGGAGGGGGGTGGGGGGGGTCATTTCAGCGTTTCCGTATCGATTCAGAGGGAGAGGCATCCGGATTGGATAGCAGTAGAGGAGAGTGAGCGTGGGGTGGGCGTGGAATTGAAGACTCATTTCCAACACTAAATTCCAGGACAAAACAAACAACTGAATTAGGTGTCCAATTTCAATTCCTTGATTCCACGTCCAATTGACTGCATCCAAACAGAGTATTATGGTTCTAACTTAAGGTTTTGTTATATGGATTAGTACTTTGTAATACCAGCAGTGGTCTCAATAGCCTCATTATTTTATAGAGATGTTTGTGGTGCATTCGGTTAACACATGAAGACACCAACCTGGATTCTCATGTGTCCTTTTTGTCTCAGGGTTGCTTATGAAGGTGAACGAATACCATTGCTGCTGTTACGGAATGATGGAAAGGAATTGTCACATTTGTGGATTCTTATATACGTTGGCAAATTGCTATGAATATCAAGCTGCCTGGAAATCAACAAGCACAAAGAAAATGGGATGGCACGGTTACATAGACAACAAAATAAGAAGAGCACTGGATCGTGCTCCTCGCCCGAGCAAAAGAGACACGAGGGCAGCCAACAACAGGGGCAGCATGGAGACGGGCCTTGAGTCATGGCCGGGACGCGGGAGCTGAGTAGAAAGAGACGGGCAGGCACGACGCCATGGCTGGCAGGGAGGTCTGCAACCTGTTTTTATTTTCTTCGAAACTCGTTCCCTTTTCCTCCGCGTGTAGAAAAGGTCCACTTTAAGATTATCATCTGGGGAGATCCGTTTAGTATCCTAAAATTGCTTAGCAACAGTCGGACAAGTGGGTAATGTTGGGGTGAACCAAAAAAAAAGTGGAGAACGCCGGTGAGGAAAATTGTGTGCTCCTTCACGGGTCGTCCTGCTGCTTCCTGTAACATCTCAAAAATATTAAACAAGCTTATCAATTTCTAATCACACAAGTTTAGGATTAACAAAAAATTTTATTCCAAAAATCTATATGAGTGCATGTGATTTGATTTGTATTAATGTATGAATGCTTGCATTTGCCATGATTGATTGCTATAAATAATAAGGATTAGTTTAAAGATGGATACCACATCATCTAAGTCTTTTCCAAATAAATCAACTAAAAAGAAAATCATATATGAGGCATATGATCATATGGTCACTTTGGCCAAAATTAACCCCTAGCCCACTTTGGGCATCGCTAGTAAAAGATTTCTAACAGAAACAATTCCAATTCTTTTCACCCCTTGCTAGACTAAGTGAAAATGAATCCAAGCAAACTTTACAAACCTACATAAACTATTTTCAAATGCATTTAAGAGGCAATTCAAAATTGAATCAAGTGTAGGTGCATAGATCACCAATTATCAAAAACCACTCAAATCAACACCACTTGACAATTCCTAGCAACCATAGACTACCAAGCAGGTGACAAGCTTACCCACCAAAATTCATGGAAAAATTCAAAAGTTACGCTCATGCGGCCATTTGGTCAAACACCTCGCAGACAAAGTACAAGCTACCAACTATTCACTATTTGTGATCACTCAATTGCTCACCAATTGTACTGCAATCAACCCAATAAATCACCCACGATCACCCTAGTACCTGGCCGTGTAGTGGAGAAGCTCACCTTCGTCGTTGCGCCAGTGCAATGCCGTACCCGAGTGAGGTCATGCCGGTCGACCATGGACAAGTCGCCTCACGCCACGCCGCCCTCTCCCACGACACCTAGCTGCTAGCCGTGACCTCACCGACCCTCTCTATCCACCTCTTGACCAACGGCGAGGAGTGGAGGAGCCAGAACAACCATGCCCATTTAACACCCTGCCATGCCGAGAGCACGATGGAGCGCCGCAGCCGCCTCACGCACACACGCCGCGCCTCGGTCTCTCCGCTCGTACCCGCACCCGCCGCGTCACCAGCCACCTCCCATACAACCTCATTCGCTGCCGCGCGCCCCATGACCACCGTACCTGATGACGAACACCTCCGTACCTGAACAGAGCACCGGCGTCGCCCGGCCGGAGCGCCTTGCCGCGCCATCACGCGCGTGACGATCGCCGTAGTCCCCTGCGTCGACCCATGCCATCCGCCATGCTTAGCTCGACCTGTAGCAGCGTCGCCGGTGAAGCCTGACCATGCCACCCTGCCTCCAACGCCGGTGTATAAATAGGAGGCACCCCAGACCTCAATCGGTACACCATCTCACTCCCACTCACCCAGGAACCTCACTGACCCTTCCACGTAGCAAGGCGAGCACCACGATGCCGGAATTTAGCAGGAGTCCGCCACTGTAGTGAAGGAAGGAAGGCATCGATTGGAGCCACCCCAGGATCCGCCGTGACCACCAATCAACCCGCCGTCATCGACCAGCTCGTTCGCCCCATCGCCGGACCTAGCTGGAGCCCTGGTAAGCCCCTAGCGACCCCTACCGTTGCGTTAGGTTTAGAATCTCGCTGGAACAGTTTGCCGTAGACGATGAACCTCAACCGTAGATTTCATTCTAATCATAAGGCTGAGATTGGTAGATACCGTTTCGGGTTAGATGAGTCACTGACGCGTGGGACCGTTCTGTCAGCAGCCCGCTGCACGTACGCTGTGCAGTTGGGCCGGCCCATTTCTTTTCCCGCGCAGAGCCCATCAGTTCAAATAGAATTTTGCTATTTAGTTTAAAACCCTATTATGTTAGTAGATTTAAAAATCAATTCAAAGAGATGTACTAATCCAAAATGCATAATTCCAATTTTTTTAGAAACGTATTAAAAATATCAAATCACTCCCGTTGGATTCAAACCAATTGAAACTATAGATCACTTATACTAAAAATAACAAGACAGAGACTTTTACCACTTCAAACATTTTTATAAAATCAACCATAAATGCTTTTGAGTTGATTCCAATTCTCAAAAATCACATTTGCCATGCTCTACATGAATATGTCAAAAGATTTGGTTTTACAGATATGAAACATGGTTTAGTATTAAAGGAATGATATATAGGCTTGTCTAGTCACTTAAATATTATTAAATGGTAATATTAAATCTTGTAATACATGACTACCATTTTAAATCACATTCCCAAGTATTGGAATATATGGTGATGACATGTGTCAACATGATCCACTATTTTAATTGGAGAATATTAAATCTTAAGTATTTTCAATGAGTAGAAATTACTTTTCCCAAATAAGATAAATAAGAATGTGCCATTATTACATGTAATGATTGATATGATACTAGATCATCTAATATGAGCCCTTGTGTGCTAAATAAAAAGTTAAGGGTTGTTTGGTGATTGTGTATATTGTATGTATTTATAGACGCTAATACCAACCTGGGCTACGACGAGAAGGAGTACTTCGAGGAGGAAGAAGAGAACTTCAACAACTGCACTGCTCAAGGCAAGCTAGAACTTTGCATGATATCTATGCAAGCCCACTATACTAGATAACCTATGCAAGATGCACAATGCATGCTTGGTTATACAACTTAATTATACCAATCCCAGTTTTACTTACCAGCTTTACTTTTCCTTTATTAAAGTTTCTTATCTAGTAATGAATTGTGATTAGTGGAAAAGTAGGATGGACACCATCAAGATCATAGACTTAGTTTTGGATACTTATACTTGACTAGCACCCCAATAGTGATACCCTCAATACTAGTGGCTAGTGCTAAACTAAACTTGATTACTTTAGATGGAAATACTTGGTGAAAATGATTATGAAAACCTTGGAATGATGATTCATTCTATTGAAATGTTTTGACATGTGTTATGATACATAACGGTTTGAGGATGAAAATGAATGAGGCATGAGCCTTGACTTTGATAAAAACTGATGGTTGGATTCGGATGCGATACCATTCCAATTTTACCATACAACCACAATACCTGAGTTGGGTAGGGCTTAACTGGAAGTTTATATGTCTTAGTATGGGTTCCCTTGCGGAAGAGGTGAGCTGAGGCTACCTCGGGAATGAATGTCCACATATGCAGTTCCCAGGATGACAGTTGGTCATGGCTGGGAGGCCAAGCTCATAGGGGAGGTGCCTATACTAGGGTGTGTAATTTAAAGGTTAGGATTAATTATCCGCATACCAAGTATGATGATTCAGGGTTACCCCTGACGGATGTATCGAATTTTATGGTAAAAGTGTACCACCTTTGCAGTGTCAAACTATTGAATAGCAGCGTCATGATTATGGACATTAGATGGCCATCTGTTACATTGTCAGATGTTTTCAAAATGACTTGTGACTTGAAAGATGATTTTGACTTGACCACAACAGAGTTGTAGACATGAAATCTAAGTTCCCACTTAAGTAATGTAGAGAACTAAACCTAGGTCTTTACTCTTAAAACTTTATGAAATAAACCTGGATTTTTACAAACAAACCTAGAGCTTATGATTCCTACTAGTTTTACCTTACTTATATTAGTAATAGTTTGTGAGTACTTAAAGAGTACTCATGGCTTTGTCCCTGGCTATTTCCATGGCCAGACTACGAGGAGGACTACCCGAAAGATGGACATCAGGAGGTCTATGATAACTAGGATCATCTCCCATCGTCAGTATTGCATGTGACCATAAAGATGGAGCCTACTACATTTACTTTCTGCTGCTTTGATTGTATTAAGACTGGATCATGAGATCTTTTATTTGTAAGACCTTTATTCTGGTTTGTAATAATGATATACTGTGGTACCAATTCTGTTATGTCTCGCAAAAATACTAATCCTGGGATTGCGATGTATGGCATAACAGGCATCTGGACTCAAAATCCTTGATCCGCCACTGCGCGAGACTCTAAAAACAATTAATGTAAGCACCATGATAGTCATCTTGACTCAAAAGAGAAGATTTGCATGTGATAAATTTTGAACCATTTTGCCTAATTAAGTGCCCTGAGGTCATCTCACATTTCATCTGATTTGTCACTTTGCAAGTGAGCGACTTCGGTTGCAAGTATTTTGTTTTACATTATCGCAACACTCAAGAAAACTTAAAAAGCCGTAGCAACACACGGACAATTTTCCTATATATATAATATATATAATAATATAATAATAATAAAGGACAAATTTTTTCTCGCGGTTCAACTCTTTTTTGAACAAATTTACCCTTCTACTAAAACATATAATACCTAGGACGCCACCAGTAAGTAAAGAGCCTATTTTGTTTCCGATCGAGATCGATCCGTCCAACAAAACGTAGCAGTCACGTTCCAAACTCCACCTCCTGGTTCCATATACACGCACTCCATACCGTGAGGTCCAGCACGATCAAAACTTCCCAATATACCTGCCCTAACCCACGACCATCGATCGAAGAAAACGAAGATCGGATCCTCGCCGGGATCTCATCTCATGTCATCGGAATAGACGTATGCAGCGCCCCGAGGCATACCTTGAAGTCTGACGGTTCATCGCTGCTGCATGCCGGCCTAGCCCCACCCCATTGCTTCGACCTTCCTCTCCATGTTGTCATCATCCAGGTTTTTTCTGTTCTGGTCTTGCCATGATGGACTCTGTGGAGGCGATGAAGGCCCTCTAGTCTTGATCTGGTGAATGATTCCTTCCCTGATGCCTTGGAATCCCCAACTCCAATCTGGATCAGATTGAGGCATATGTGCCCTCGTAGAGAAGTTGTGAGATCAAGTCTGCTATCATGCTTGCACGCGTCCGTGATAATAGTGTTGTTCGGCCTGCCATCATGGTTTTCTAGGTGCAGAACTGCGAACGGCACACATGTCAACCTTTGATGGTGTTTCAGCCCATCTTAGGAGTTTTTGCTTGGTAGTGGTAGCTCAGAATAATGACAAGATGACAGACTCGCTGTTCCTGACACCCTGCCGTTCATCACTAGCACAATCATGGTCTCTAGCACCCCACCTGCAAATCCGTGGACTATCCAGGTTTCAGGCTTTCAGCGGTTAATAGGTCCGATAGGCACAATCGTAATAGTGCTGCTTGACCTGCCGTCAAGTGGAGGAATGACAAAGCAATACATTGGTGCGCCTGATTCTGCCAATGTTCAGTTTGTGGTATTTGAGATATGCTTATTTCCTAAACCATTGTGGAAGAAAGTCAGAAAAGTCTATTCTTTGGTTGAGTTAAATAAAACTAAATGTGGATAAGTCTTGTTATCCAGTGGCTTTCCTGTTGATACGTGTTTTACAAGCCTACATACACACGAAGGTTTATCTGCTGAGCCACCCTTAGCATACGTATAGCTGCACATGCCGTATTGTGGTTCCATGCAACATAACGACAAACAAATTTGTAGGAAGAGAGGGACAACATCATGGCATCGTGCTTTCATGGGGTTAATCCAAGGCAGCAGACACCATGCACTACAGGGCAAAAAAATTGAACCTGAAAGAAAATTCAATGTACACCATAGCATTTATTCTTGCATAAATAAAACAAACAAAGTGTGGATTCCATCAGCAAGATAGAGAAATTAAAGTGTTGATTGTGTAGGTAGGCCCCGGAGAGATGGGCAAAGTGGTAGAGGCCATCAACATGAAAGTCACATCGCTGAGGGAGTCTAAGATGGGAGAAAGAACATGCCAATGTGAATTCCCATGGGTGATAAGCTTAGTGCCATCAAGAGTAGCAGGTGTTGGTCATAGTAGCTAGGAACAACGAGCACATGGCACTATTTACATAAGGTTGGGTAATCTTTGGATAAAAAAGTAAATGATTGCAATTTTTCCCTCATCAAGAAAAATGTTTTTTTGTAGTGAAATTCTCGGTGGCCTCGTTGTTATACCACCGAGAACTTACCTTGTTCGTGTTATTAATATAAATTACAATTTCTTCGGAATTGTCCGCTCATATTCGTTTAGTTGCCAACGAAGAAGCCTTGCGTCAGAAAGAGTTTGGTATGGTAGCTCGAAGGAAGCATTCAGTTAGGTACAAGCTCGCTTGCGCGGTGAGCAAAAAAGGGCCGGCCCAATTCCATCTCTAGTCCCGTTCGAATCAGAACAAATAGATCGTTCGAATCAGAACAAATAGATAGCTGCATCGGTGAAAGAAGGCATTAAATAGTCCCACACGGCTCCCTTAGATAGAACCACACCGATTTATATATGATTGCAAAGAACCTGGAATCAGCAAGCTAATGATAGAAGCAGCGCTGCGCCGAGGGAGAGCATGGCGACGATGGTGGTTGGGATCGGGCTCAGGAGAGGGGAGCGAATATTTGTGTGTCCTCCGCTCGACCGAGGTGGCGTGGATCTGGGCGCGATTGACCCGTGGTGTAGCGGCATGAGGCAGAAGGCTAAGGAGGGACTCGTGGCTCCCATGGCGCTTAGGCTCCCAGAACAAGGTGACACAGGCCCCTAGGCCATGGTCGACCGAACTCGGTAAAGAGCGGAAGAAGGACGGGGGGGACCCCGATAGAGCTTGCTTGGGAAGCGCAGGCGACATGGTGGAGGGCAGCGGGGCTTGACGGGGGAACTGCGAGCGGAGGATCTGAGCGACCACGAGGATCAGCAGGGCCTCGGTAGCGTGACACGCGGGCGCAGGCAATGGCGGTGCTCGCTGGAGGAACGACGACGGAGGCGCAGTGAGCTCGGACCGCGGGCCAGAGGAGGCGGCGCGAGGCTCTGCAGGGCCGGAAATGGAAGGCGCCAGTCGGCTTCTTTGGTGTGGTGGTGTGCAAAGGTGGCGGGCACAACGAGGGAGACGGGCGCGTGGTGGGGCCAAGAGAGAGTGGCTGGGGATCGTGTGCGGGGAGGGGTGTACGTGGGTAAGGAGCATGCGGGTATGTCATGTGTGCGTCGACGTGTTGTGGGCGGACGGATTGTCCGACGACTAATTATAAACGAAAAATGGATAACACTTTGCACGTCTGTAATTAAAAAGGTGGCAGGCGGAGACTGGACCTACTCGCCCCCATGCTTGTGACTTTGTCCACCTAAACCAATTCTCCTCCTGCCGGTGCACATGTTGCTGGTCCTGCAGCTCCCGCCATGCAGCTGCAGTTTTATTTGACTCCCCTAGACCAATGCCTCCCACTACTCGTGCACGGGTCATGGTCATCTAGCTGCAGTTTTATTTTTATTTTGCAATTTCAATTTGTATTGCTTAGACTAAAAATATGTACTGATGTATTATTGTCTCTCTAAAATTATATTTTGTGGAGGTACCCAGTCAACACACGGTACAATAAAAAAGAGTTCAGAAAAAGAGCTCGGGTGGTTGTCTAGCCTGGAAAAATGTTCAGAAAAATCTAATTATCCTTACAATTAAGGTTGATCCAATCAATCCGTCCGTCTTTGTTACTCCTTTCCAATGATACATCCGCTTTTTGTTGCTTCCTCTAATGCCCTATTCCGAGGAAGGTGAAGTTCTCCGAGGAGCGGGGTGAACTAGAGATGGCAACATATAGCTCTTGTGTCCGAGTGTATAGGATGGTCGGGCTAAAAACGTCGTCAAGCATCATGAGAAAAAATAAAAATATCATCAAGAATGATTCGTTATAGCGTCATAGTTATAGTCAGAGTAGTATATGAATCGTTTTTATTCCCGGCGTAGCGTACATGTTTTTCTGCTAGTATTATTAAAAGCCTAAAGGTAGGTTCGTCGCGAGTCCAATTTTCCGTCTGATTTTTTTCTTCCGATTCTACCCCTGGAGTTTGGAATAAATAACCCGCCACTGCCATGCCTAAGTTGTACCAATTCTATTCTTATTATTTTTCTCGCTCATCAATTGCCCCAACCCACACAGGAGACGGGTCAATGCCGGCGAAATCCTCCACCAACGGTAGCCGCCCCGACCCGCAGAGGCGGTAGGATAACGCCGACCTAATCCTCCACACGCGGTAGCCGAGCAAGCAAGCGAGATTGCGCGCTGCCGCTAGGGGCGTGGTGCATGGTCCCATCCCATCCCCTCTCTTCTACCTTCTTGTCCTTGCGATTATTACTCTGTTTCTTTCTCAATCCATCTCCATATCGCCTCCATCTCGCTCCTTGCCGCCGGCAAGAGCGCCTCCAGTATCATCCCTTCCCTGCAGCAACAATTGATAATTCATGCACTCATCCTTCTCACAAGATCTCTGCCATCAAGGGGAAAATTAGAGAGGAGAATAGGAGGATTTGGAGGGAGGGGACGCGTTCGGAGGGGAACACTATGGTCTATGGCCATGGCATGCCTGCGGCGGTGCTTGGCGTGTTGGATCACGGGGTAGGAGCGAGGGAATAGAGGTGTTGGTAGCTCACGCTGGGATCGAAGGAAGATGTGAGGGATGTGGCGTCGGGCTACGGTTGGGGGCATCCGGTTCCTCGCGGGCCAATATGGGCCGGACATGCAGGGGGTCGAGGCTGACGGCGCCGACGAGATGCGGGAGGTCGAGGCGAATGGCGGATGGTGTCGTCAACACACCGATTTGATCTGTTTGCTGGTTCCTCATGCTATTCTTCTCCAACAAGGTTGAGAATATTAGGAGCAGCGGCATTGCGGCCTTGTTATGCAGCCGTGTTGGGATGGGCTGCGCTTGGATTTGCTACTGCGTGGAGAAGAAAGGGAGGCTCCGTATGTTGTTGCTTGGGGCTCGCTTGCTGTTGATTTGCTACCGCGTGGAGAATGAGATGCGGCTGAACAGAGGAGACTGGGGAACAGAGACAGATTGTGAGCGATTGGAGAATAGAGAGAGAGAGCAGGGGAGACAGAGAGATACTGCTATCGATTGAGGCTGCTACTAAATGCTAATTTGCACTGATATTATCATTGATGCTCATTGAATTTTGCTGCCACTACTTGGTAAAACTGCTACAACTGAATGTTGGTGTTTTTATTTTTGATCCGATGTTCCTTCCTGCAACTCTAACAGCAACAAGCACATAAGTAGCTAATATTTGTTTGAAACATATGTAGCTAATATACTCCATCATGTATTGTTTAAACACCCTACACATCTCTCATTTGTTGATCCCCATTGTTGCTTCTTCTTTGTACATATTCGAGCACGTTCGTTTGCTTTGCTTTTGTCTTTTGATATCGGAATGAATTTGGCTATGCACCCATGCACTGCAGGGCTGCAAGTTGAATTGATTCTCAGGTATTAAGCTTATTGTTATTTTTTTAAATGCAAGTTATATGTCTCCAAGAAGAAGACCTCCTGAAAAACGTTTCAGCCCTTTACAGAAATGAAGATTGAACAGAACTTAATCCCCTCTGTTATGATGAGCAGTTGTAACCGGCCTATAATGTTGCATTTTTTTTGTACTACACGCACAACAGAATGTTGTATACTGAATTATGTATCTTGTCAATCTAATAAAATATTCAGACTTGTTATCTGCAAACTTGTCTTTCTTCTTGACTTACTGAATGTAAAATGACTGATGTGATTTAGATGAACTATACATAGATATGTTGGTCCAGATGAGGCATACACATGCAGGATATATAATGGGTCTGAGCTGACTGAGATGTTCATTGATAAATAAAACTGAAGTGCTTCATGTTTAAAATGTCTTGAGTGCACACTTGTGGTGGTCTTCAAGGCAGACTCCATTTCAGTGCGCACATCATCCCTAAATTTGGTTTTGATAGGAGATATAGCACAAGATGAACATATTTACATATTTAATAATTTATGTTTACACATGCAATAATAAAAAATGGACCGTAGCATTACCCACTTAGCTAGTAATAATAAAGAAAGCAACGCTTCTATCAACCAGCCCTTTTTAGACGATTTTGTCCCTGACTTTTCGGAGATATTATCCACCATGCCACCGCTGAGTTTAACTGAACAGTTCAATTAAAAACAGAATCGTAGGCCGTGCGCGTTTTCCCCACTGCGCCTCCGCCCTCCTGACCACCCGATTTCCTGGCCTCCCGACTTGCTCGATGCTGGTCTGGACAGGATCTCTCCCCCCAGCCTCCCGATCTGCACGTGCCGCTGGCCTCCCGATCTGCTCCGCTTCCCAGTGAGGATTAGGAGCTCCCCGACAATGGCCGGATGACCAGAACAACGCATCCTTCCCCGGCACCTCTAACACATATTCTGCTCGATACGAGCGGAGGGGCTCCGAACGGACCAGTTTACGTCCGCGTAGGTGCTGTGTGCATGCGCGAGGCTAGCCGCGTTGTCCGTAATTAACCACCTTTTCGTGTCGGTTCCCGTCAGTCCACCGGAAGGGTGGCTCAGAGAACACATATATGAGGGCCTACTGATTTGCTCGCAGGGCTTCGGTAGGCGAGTGCGTGGGAGCAACCGGCCTGATGTGCACATCCAGATGCTGCCTAGAACTCATACCGGGAGAAGAGCAGACAAGAGTGCTGGTTGGGGGATCAGGTGTTTCGTTCTCGATGTGAAGCAATTGGAAACGCAGCTGGCCGCAGCTTGAATTTGCTCTAGGTGTGCTGGCCTCTACTCTGAGATTAAAGATGCCTTTAGACCAGCCGATCCTAGATCTATAAATTGGGCCACCTAAGCATGACTGGTCGTGCAATTTTGGATGTGGGGACTCGCCAAGGTGGCCGAACTGCTGCGTCGGCGATGACCGGTGTCGGTGCTACTGCACAGGAAAGCCAACGTTCGGGTCTCGACTTCCGCATCGGGGTGAAGCTAGGAAGCGACGGTTCAGCACCATGTAAGTTCGCGTGGCCGAGGAATAAGGTGGAAATAAAGTTCGCTTGCTCCATTAATTCTCCAAGTTAAATTAGTTCTTTTCTGTACCCAGGCGGTGTGCGGGGAAGTTGTGGCTTGACTGAACATTTGGTTGTACACGCATTCATGTTCGACACTCTCAAGCAGCTTTCGCCTCACTTTATAAATAAAGCGCGGATTTGCATCTTTGGATCAGACAACACAACACCAAAGGAAGAAACCCCACACGATACGTTTGGTTGTACACGCATTCATGTTCGACACTCTCCCTGCTATGTTTATTCTTTTGCACTCGGCAGGTGAAGCTAGCGTATAAATTATTTGCAAAAATGGCAGCACGGTTTGGAGTTAGGGTCGTATTATATATGGTTGTGTCGGAGAGGATGACTTAATCGAGGTAGCTTTCTGTGTCTTTTAAAAATCTGAATCAATATAGATAAAAATCGTACTGAAAGTTATAGTCCGTGACAACAGAAATTGATGCCAAGCGTTTTGACGGTTTACCGTATGTGCTGTTTAGCTGGTATATCAACATTAGTCATTGTTTTACATATCACACGAATTATAATATTACTGAATAATATTTTGTACTACCCCTTGGCCTTTGTGGTTTCATAGGCAAGATGGTAGCCATTTTGTATTTTGAAAACGATATGTGGTGTATGTATTCGTCTCTCTCAAATTCGTTTTGTTCTTTTCTAGCTAGGTTGATGTAGGAGTAAGCATGGTTTTGTTTGTATCTGAATTAGAAAAAAAATGTTGTCTACACAGTTTACTCAAATAATAATGAACCAGAGGTTATACTCTCGAGAGTTGCCTCTCATCGAAGCAAAAGCGCACCTTGTCCTAATCATAAACCATACACCTTAGTCCTAGACTCCAACACTAGGTCAAAACTGACCCTACAAGTAAAACCAAAACACTTCCTATATCTAGACCCTAAACCGAAACTCGAAACCTCGATTTAAACCCTACACCCTCACTCTAGACCGAAAACTTAAACCGTAGACCCCGATCCCAGATCCAAAATCAATAACCTAACCCAAGATCTAGACCATAGCACCTAGATCGTAACTCAAAACACTAGATTTAAACCCTACACCTTAACCCTAATCGGAAACTTAAAACCTAGACCCTAATCCTAGATCCAAAACCAATAACCTAACCCTATATCTAGACCATAACACCTAGATCGGAACTCAAAACACTAGATTTAAATCCTACACCTTAACCCTATATTGAAACCGTAGACCCTAACACTAGACCAAAACTCAAAACCCTAGTTCTAGACCCTAGAACCTAACCCTATATTTAAACCCTAAACACTTTTACTCTATATACAGATCCCAAACCCTAACGATAGACCGAAACTCGAAATCATAAATTTAAACCCCACACCCTAACCCTAATCGAAACCTTAAAACCTAAACCCCTAGATCGAAAACCAATAATCAAACCCTAGATCTAGACCATAGACCTAGACCAAACCTCGAAACACTAGATTTAAACCCTGCACCTTAACCCTAAATTAAAATTGTAGGCCTTAGTCCTAGACCCTAACACTAGATCAAAACTCGAAACCCTAGGTGTAGACTTTGGACCCAAGATACTTTAACCATATATCTGCACCCTGGACCAAAACTCGAAAACATGGATTAAAACCCTACACCCTCACCCTAATTGGAATCTTAAACCTGAGACCCTAATCATAGACTAAAAAACCTAGATTTAAACCCTACACCTTAACCTAGATTGAAACCATACCCTAACACTAGATCAAAACTCGAAACCCTAGATCTAGACCCTAAAACCTAGCCCTATATTTAAAATCTGAACACTTTAACCCTATATCTAGACCTAGACCTTTAACCTAGACCGAAACTCGAAAACCCTAGATCTAAATCCCACACCCTAACCCTAATCGAAACCTTAAAACCTAGACCCTAATCCTAGATCCAAAACCAATAACCCCACCCTAGATCTAGACAATGGCCCTAGACCAAAACTCAAAACACTAGATTTAAACCCTAGACCTTAACCCTAGATCAAAAGCGTAGGCCTTAGTCCTGACCCTAACACTAGATCAAAACTCGAAACCCAAGATGTAGACCTTAGGCCCTAGATTTAAAACCTAAACACTTTAACCCTATATATGCACCATAGACCGAAACTCGCAAACCTGGATTAAACCCCAACACACTCACCCTAATTGAAACCTTAAACCCTAGACCATAAACCTAGACCAGAACTCGAAACACTAGATTCAAACCCTACACCTTGATGACCCACACGTATAGGGGGTGTATCGCAGTATTTTCGATAAGTAAGAGTGTCGAACCCAACGAGGAGCAGAAGGTGCTGGCTAGTGGTTTGGAGCAGGAATTCTCTGTAAATACTTAGGAAACGGATTTTTAGGGTTTTTTGATAATGCAGGTAAATAAAGTACGAGTAAATAAAAGACAATAAGAATAAATGCAGCAAGTGGCCCAATCCTTTCTTTAGCAAAGGACAAGCCGGTTGTATTACTTAAGATGACCAAATATTCTCGAGGACACACGGGAATATTGTCAAGTGCTTTCGCTTCATATAGTTGATTAATCTTCTTTAGTTTGCTAAGTGTTGTGTGGGTGAACCTGTGCTAATGTACCGACCTTCCTAGGACTAATACATACTTGTGATTATACCCCTTGCAAGCATCCGCAAGTACAAGAAAGTAATTAAGGTAGAAACCTAACCACAAATTTAAACTCTAAGACCCTGACGTTCCTTGTGCAATGGTTTCCTAACGGGGGTTCAGGTTTCTTTCACTCCGGCAACCCCTACGATTAGTAGCCAAATACACAATGCATTTCCCTAGGCCCATATAGGTGAAGTGTCATGTAGTCGACGTTCACATGACACCACTAGAAGAAATACACCACAACTTAAATATCAAACTATTGAATCTTTCTCAACACAATTCCACTACTAACAACATGACTTCTCCCATATCCTCAAGAACTAAACGAACTACTCACAAGACATCATATGGATCATGATCAGAGATGAAATAATGATGTATAACAATCTGAACATAAACAATAATTCAATGGTTCACTCAATAGCATCAACTACAAGGAGTAATCAACACCGGGAAAGTTTCCCCTAAGAACTATGCAAGATTGAACCCAATTGTTACAGCGGTATGAAATCTCATGCCCCTTACTTACGAGTACCGAACCTCATGCTACTCAACTTCAGTGACAAGTAAGATCTTGTCATTGTAAATACATATGTATCATAAAGAACCGCCAACGGGGTACCCCTTGCACATGATACAAGAGCTATCCCATAATCAAAATGACAAGGCAAGCAGACAATGAGCATCTCAGCGATCCTTTTATTTGCTATTTGCATAGGTTTTTATTGAGGATGCTTCATAGAGTGCTCATTATGGTTATGCTGCAAGTTTCCACCATGATTAGGCATGGCTTAGGCTAGCGGCCCAGACGTTTCTCTAATACACATATAAACTCCATGATCTTACAAGTTCCCCTTTTATTTCACACCGTCGGGATCCATAAGCAAAAGAATCATGATATCAACGGAATATAAGTGCAATGTTGAAAGCGTTCCCCATGATACATGGTTCTGCTAACTTCAACTTATAAAGCGCAAGCATATACACAACAAAGATGGACATAATGGTTAAAGTTTATTAATTGCAAGAAAGTAAAGTGTGTCATCAAGTTTGTGAGAGCTTTAATCATTAATTTTCTCATAACAAGTTTAATTTGGAAGGTAGATAAAAACAAGAATTTACTTGGAATAGCAATAGTGCTAATAGGTAGGTATGGTGGACACAAATGGCATAGGTTTTGGTTTAAGGATTGGATGCACGAGAAGCATTCCCTCTCGATCTGAGGTTTTTGGCTAGCAAGGCTGGGTAGCAAGCATAAGAGTTGAAGGAAACAAACAATCATACAAGTGATAAAAACAAACATGCAATCTTCCTCGGAAGCACAAAAGATCTTAACTAGAGAATAACAGACTTATGAGCAAATCAGGAAAGAAAGATGATGAAATTATATTTCTTTAGAGTACTTTTATCTTTTCATTCAACTCTCAAAAATAGTGTTGCTACTGACCGAGCCAGGTTTTCCAAAACCAACTAAATTAACTTAATGATCCCAAAGTGATACCAATACTAACGACAAGATCAATCATATAACCATGAATTGAAAACTAAAATAAGATATGCAAAAGAGTAAATGATAGAACTTCTAATTAATATTCCATAGCAGCAACTCACCAAGGGATACATAGATATCTCACAAGAGAGGGGACACTTCCATAATGCAAACCATCCTACATGATAACTTCTCTATTCATGATATGACTCTACTAAAAAGGTAAAAAGATAGAAGATAGTGATGTGATACATGACACTCCCCAAGTTTGGAACAAACCAAGGGGATGCCAAAACCTGATGACGAATTACTCCTTCGGTGGTGGTGGTATTCTCTCGAAGAGCTCTTTGATTAGCTTCCCCAAGTCCTCAATCTCAAAGGTGAGATTACGAATCAACTGTGAGTTTTGCTCAATGTGGCTCATGATCATGTCAGGTTGAGAATTCCAACTCTTGCGATTCTTTCCCCACTCTTCCTCCTTGAAGTCTTCTTTTCTGCATGGCTAGAGCGAGGCAAATCCCAATTGGAGGTAGTTTCTCCTTGGGCATATTCTGGTATTGATGCTCATGGATAAGGGTATGGAAAGGATTCTTGGTGCGTGGAGGAAGTGACCGTGGAGCCAAGCGGTGTGTGGAGGTTTCCCTCAGTTGACATCCGTCTTGATCCTTGAACTGGCAGGTTTTCAAAACTCAATGCTTGCAATGGTAGTGCGGTGTCGGATGTTGGCCTTTTCCTCCTCTTCATCTTCACTCTTGATCTCCTCCTCCTTCCCGGGGTCTTGGGGATCTTCCTCCATAGGCTCCTTCCCTTTTTCCTCGGCAGACACCATTGTGCTTCTAACTTTCAAGGATAGTTCTGGCGAAACAGATCGAAACAAAAACACGATATCTGAACCTTAGGGGATCCGGGATTATATATTCGAAGTTTTACAACAAAGGAAGGTCTTGGAAGAAAGCGGGTGGGAGGCGGAGGCCGAGGTGGCCACACCACCCTGGCAGCGGCCGGGGCCCGCGCCAGGTGGTGTGAGCCACCAGCTCCGTTCCGTCCCTCTTCGCTTCAAGCTTTCCTTGTTGGATAAAACTTCAAAAAATATGATTGGACAGAATTTTCGTGGAACTTTTCTTACGGATCTGTTACCTATTAAACGGACTCTGCAGGTCTCTGAATTTGGCATTTGGTAGATTCTTTCGGAGTCACCGCTTGAATAACATCAATATCTTCATCTTCATACTCATATTGCTTGAGTCATGAAACCTTTCACTTTCTTATTACACCATTTTCTCCACCTACCTCGAAATTTCTTCCACACAAAACTTCACACAATTCTCATTAGCAACATTAGTGTAAGCGAGGTAATAAACCTTTTTAAGTCCAAATTAAACTGAAATCCATCAAAACATAAGCTACTGTAGCAACTCCTTCCGAAAACCCAAAAATAATTCAAAAAGGAAATCGACTTAAGAAGCAAATGCAAGAGTGGCAAAATCTGTCAAAACTGACCAGCAGGTAAAGATCATTTTTTCGAAAAAATTTTGTTGCTCAAATCAAAAAGTGCAAAACTAACCAAAGTTAAATAACAACCTGGGGAAAAAGCACAAACAATTACAGCTCAATCCGACATATAGAGATCTCTCACGAATTTTTACGGTGGATCACAAAAATCTGTTTTGGGACAACAACTTCCCCAAATCTTACTTCCCTCTCAATAGAGGTTGATCTTGACATAAAAACCAAACAAAAAGGATAAGGAGAGGTCATTGCCGAAGTAATAACTTCCAAGACTCAAAGAAACAAAAACAAACTGAAAGCAAAAATATATTGGGTTGTCTCCCCAAAAGCTCTTTCTTTATAGCCATTAAGATGTGCATGATAGTTTCAAAGATGCTCTCATAAGAATATGAATTGAAGTGAAAGAGAGCATTAAGAAGCAAAAATATACATGTTTAAGTCTAACCCACTTCCTATGCAAGGGAATTTTGTAAACAAACAAGTTTTTGAAACCAGAAGCTGTAAGCATAGGAAGGCAAAAGAAGTGCAACATAAAAACTTTCAGCATAAAACGAAGGAACTTAATATTATTGAGATGCATAAGAACAGTCTTCCCTCTTTCATAATAAATTTCAGTATCATGCATAAACTTAATAATGTAACTACCACAAGAACCGTTGTAGCAATGATCACTAATCCTAACAGAAAACACAGGGACACTAGCTCTCATAACACTACTTTGTGGAACAATATTAGGGGTATCCTTACAGAGGATAGTGTGTCCATCTTCCACATATTTAGTGACAAAGTCTTTCACATTTGCTATTATAGGTGCATCATCCATTTGTTTATCAGGTTCAACAACTTTATTTGTACTTCCATTAACCATACTAGCTATCATAGAATGTTCCTTTATCTTAACTGGGAAAGACATTTCCTCAATGTAAGGTTCAGGTAAAGCATGATTAGTAGTATAAACTTCAGTATTTCTTGCAGGAACACACTTAGCAACATCTTTATATGGTTCATGATACTTATTCCACTTCTTTTTAGGAACTTCAATATAGGAAGCAAAAGCCTTAAAATAAGATGCAATAGCTTGAGAGTCTAGACCATAAGCATTTTTAATATTTTGAAAGCCATCAGTTCCCATAAAAGATACAATGCATTCATAATCATAATTTATACCTGACTTTCTTCCTTTGTCATTCTCCCATGCTTTAGCATTATCTTGAATACGGTCTAGAAGATCCCATTTGGCTTATTCTTCCATGCGAGTGAATGATCCGACAAGAAGCATCCAATAAATCCTTATCATGAAGAGAAAGCCTTGCATAAAAGTTATTGATAATAATATTGTTGGGGAGCTCATGAATGGGACTTTTGAGAATTAGTAACTTCAATCTCCCCCAAGCTTGAGCTGTACTCTCTCCATCAAGAGGCCAAAAGTTGTATATTTGATTCCGATCTTTATGAATCTCACTAGGAGGATAAAACTTTGAATAAAAGAGAGGTACTATTTCCTCCCATTCAAGAGCTTGACCATTCTTCAGCAGCTTATACCATTCTTCAGCTCTTCCTTTTAGTGATAATGAGAATAACTTCTTATTAACTTGATCTGTAGTAATACTTGCACTTGAATAACCCGCATAATTAGGTGTATAAAGAGCAAATGATCACGGGATGGACAGTTCCATCTCCAACATTATAGTTATCCATAACACGATCAATAATTCTTGTAGGTATTTTAAAAGTATCATTCTCAGCAGGTGGTGGTTCATCTACTACCTTAGAAGTGGTAGTAGCATTACGAAATAAGAAACTCAGCGAATTATCCATATTGAAATAAAGCAACTAACAAAAGTAACAATACTCACAGTAGAAGTTTCCTTTACCAGTTCCACTCTCCAAAAGCGCTTCACTCCCGAAGCGCTAGAAAATAGTCTTGATGACCCACAAGTATAGGGGTGTATCACAGTATTTTGATAAGTAAGAGTGTCGAACCCAAGGAGTAGCAGAATGTCTTTGGCTAGTTGTTTGGAGCAGGAATTCTGTAAATACTTAGCAAAGCGGATTTTAGGGTTTTTGATAATGTAGGTAAATAAAGTCTGAGTAAATAAAGACAATAAGAATAAATGCAGCAAATGGCCCAATCCTTTCTTTAGCAAAGGACAAGGCGGTTGTAATACTTAATATGACCAAAGCGTTCGAGGACATACAGGAATATTGTCAAGTGCTTTAGCTTCATATAGTTGATTAATCTTCTTTAGTTTGCTAAGTGTTGTGTGGGTGAACCTGTGCTAATGTACCGACCTTCCTAGGACTAATACATACTTGTGATTATACCCCTTGCAAGCATCCGCAAGTACAAGAAAGTAATTAAGGTAGAAACCTAACCACAACTTTAAACTCTAAGACCACAGCGTCCCTTGTGCAATGGTTTCCCTAACGGAGGTTCAGGTTTACATCACTCCACAACCCCTACGATTAATAGCCAAATACACAATGCATTCCCCTAGGCTCATATAGGTGAAGTGTCATGTAGTCGACGTTCACATGACACCACTAGAAGAAATACACCACAACTTAAATATCAAACTATTGAATCTTTCTCAACACAATTCCACTACTAACAACATGACTTCTCCCATGTCCTCAAGAACTAAACAAACTACTCACAAGACATCATATGGATCATGACCAGATGAAATAATGATGTATAACAATCTGAACATAAACAATAATTCAATGGTTCACTCAATAACATCAACTACAAGGAGTAATCAACACCGGGAAAGTTTCCCCTAAGAACTATGCAAGATTCAACGCAATTGTTATAGCGATATGGAGGTGGTGATGATGGTGCTAGTGGAGATGATGGTGGTGATGATGATGATGCTCCCGATGAAGTCCAGCTTGATGGTGGTGTTGATGGAGATGATCTCCCCTCTCCGGGAAGGAATTCCCCCGGCAGAATTCTTTCTACCGGAGAGATCTTTCTAGGGTGGCCCGTGCCAGGGGGTGGTGTGGGACCCCTGTGGCCCATCTCCGCTTCCCCTTCTAGCTTTCTTCGTCTTCTGGAAATATAGAGTTTTCCATGTATTTTCCCAGATTTTCCGATCTTCGCGAATTTTCCCTCCAAACAGCACCTTTTCCATCAGAATCCTGACTGCAGCGGTCCATGCTCCAAAAGTCATCAACCATGCAAAAATAGATGAAATAACATAATTATCATCTCTTAATATGAAATATATTAATGAATAATAGTAAATTATGATATAGAATAGTGATGCAAAATGGACGTATCACACCTTAACCCTATATTGAAACCGTAGACCCTAACAGTAGGTCAAAACTCAAAAACCCTAGATCTAGACCCTAGAACCTAACCCTATATTTAAACCCTGAACACTTAAAGCCTACATCTAGACCCTGACCCTAAACCTAGATCGTAATTTGAAAACACTAGATTTAAACCCCACACCCTAACCATAATTGAAACCTTAAAACCTAGACTCTAACCCTAGATGCAAAACCAATAACCTCACCCTAGATCTAGACCATAGCCCTAGGCCAAAACTTGAAACTATAAATTTAAACCCTACACCTTAACCCTAGATCAAACCCGTAAGCCATAGCCTTAGACCCTAAGACTAGATCAATACTCGAAACCCTAGATGTAGACCTTGGACCCTAGATTTAAACCCTAAACACTTTATCCCTAGATATGCACCCTAGAACAAAACTCGAAAACCTAGATTAAAGCCCTACACACTCACCCTAATCGAAACCTTAAACCCTAGACCCTAGTCCTAGATCCCAAAAAAACAACCTAACCCTACATCGGAACTCGAAACACTAGATTTAAACCCTACAACTTAACCCTAGATCAAAACAGTAAGACTTAGTCCTAGACCCTAACACTAAATCAAAACTCAAAACCCTAGATCTAGACCCTGTGACGAGGGGCGACCTCGACAATTTCCATTGTTATGGACTTGGGTTTGATGGAAAAGAGAGCGCTGATAATTTCGTCAGCCTATCAGACAAATAGGGGAGTCGAAGTCCTGCCTGATTATGAAAATAGAGGGTTATAGAGTCATCGATTTGCTAGATGTCGTAGACCCTGCTCCTCTTGCATGTGGCCCTAACATAGCTACATAAGGGTGGTTTAAAGATAAAAGATCAATACACAACTCGGAAGTGATGCTTCACAAACATGGCTATCATTTTGGAAAGAGTCTAGACTTATCGTGCGAAACTCTAACTTTGAGCCACGACCCAAGTTTTGTCAGAAATTGAGCACTTTTTGGAATGCTCATGTTTGTATGAGATATTCTAACACAAACAAATAGAAAATTCACATAGAATAACCATTTTGATATTAAGATAAGGCTAGACATCGTGGGGCCCATGAAATAGGGTTCCACCTGAAGCAACGCGATGAAAGGTCGAACCCTCTCTTGCATAGGTTCATGATACGGGTATATAAGGGAGGTGCAACGAGGGAAATAAGACAATACACAACTTTAATTGACACTTTCTTCACAAAATATGACTATGTTTTTTAAATATCTAGACTTATAGTGCAAAACTCGCACTTCATTGCCACCGGTCCAACTCTTGTAAGAATTTGGGATCTTTTGGGTTTTTCATGTTCCTATGATCTATTCTAACAAAGACAAACAAAAAAGTCACATGGAGTAGCTACTTTCGATGAAAAAACTACGGGGTAGACGTCATAGGATCCATGAAATAGAGTTTCACCTAAAATGGCACGATGACGGTTTGGATAATCTCCCCCTGTTGGATGGGTTCACGCCGCCGACATTACTCGGTGAATTTTCTACCAGCGTCGACCTCACAGTCATGTACGGCGCTGACAACCTTAGTTGTGTTCTGCTAAAAGAACCACCATATAATATATACAAAAGATTTAACAACAAAAAATCCACAATAGATGGGCAACCCTATAAATGTTAGATGGTCCAGCTAGCTCGCCTTCCATACGTGCATGTAATCGAGGAGTTTGGCACAACAATATCTGGATTATTTGGGCTCATCTCATCAAATATTTATAAAACTGTTCATAACATAATTTCTGATGCTTATAAACTAGAGGGAATATTATAATAAGTCATGTGTTGCCAATCACATGTCATCCTAATAATTTCTTAATTAGACTTTTAAGAAGTCAAAATCATACTAAATGACTCATGTATTAAGAAATAAATGAATACATAAGTGAAAAAACTAAATCATCATCAAATATAACTCTCTAAGAATGGAAATAGGGTTCTCTACTTTTATTAGTTTAACTCCTCAGATAAAAATGTTAGGGAAATAATAAAACACGACGAGGATGACAAGATCGACACCATGCACATAACGCGCAGATTGAGGTCCTCCTGCGTCATATTGCATGCACACACTTAAATCATATCGTGGGTGATACCACCTTTGAGCTCCTCTTGTCGACGATGTTGGCAAATCCCTAGCAACGACCTCCTAGTTTTCCACGTCATCAAACTCCTCTTGGTGACTATATCATAGTTTCCATCCACCTCCGAACTCTTGTAGTCGACACAAGCATAACAGTAGCCAAAACAAAATTTCGGGCCGCCTCGAATCTTTTATTTTGGATCCAAAATAAATATTTTGGCTAAGTTGAAAATTTTGGCCGAAATAGATGGGACAAAATAGCTATGTTCGAGCTCAAATCTAACCCCTACCTCACATCCGACCCCAAGTGCCTTGTTCAGTGATCAGATCCATCGGCCTAGCCTTCCGTGATCCTAGTTCAGCCATTATCCTTGATAGACCGACAAGGCGATGCCCTCCACATTTTGATTCCTTGAATAGTTCAAGCAAATTTTGTAGAAATAAAATGAGGTCGTCGACTTGAGTTCTGAATGAGGTTATATATATATAGAAACCCTATTCAGCACCCAGGATGCAGAATAGTTATTTTGTACCCCACATATTTTTATGTTCTCATATTCAAAAATTTATGTTTTGTATACTAATAATTATGTTTATATTCATCAGAAACATAAAAACTCGACATAAAAATACAATTTATGACTCATTATAGTGTAAAAAACATAGAAAATACGCAATTTACGCTGTATTTTTACGGCATGTAAATATTTTTTTTACAACATGTCTAAACTTTTTTATGTTCTTCTTGACTTCCGGGATAAGAGAAAATTCTTGGCGTAAAAATCATGTACGGTTTGAAAGATAGGTGGTGGGTGAAGAATAACTATTCTACACCCTGCGTGTCAAATAACGCCAATATATATATATATTTATATATATAGCTCCACTATTCAAGAACCAGTTCCTGAATAACCTTGTTTTCTTTCACGCGAATAGCAGAAACCCCTTGTTAACTTCCACGCGAACATGAGTTAACTTCGTTTCCTTTCGAAGTTAACTTCCAGTCCGTAGTAGCAATAATGAATGTTAACTTCCGTCTGTGAAAGATAACTTTTGCATACTTATTAATTCCTCCGGTGTGTACAAGTTAACTCCCACTTTTATGCTAGTTAACTTCTAGATGGAGTACCGATATTTTCATATTTTTGCGGAGTGTATATTGCTTGTATTTTTGAATCACTTATCGAAACTATGCATGCAATATACCGTTCAAAGGGTATGGAAATTTTGCATCTTTTTCGTAAATAAAGTTTTTTTTTCGAATTTGATATATTTTTATATAATTTCAAATATACCAAATAGTGTTTTTGCAAACTTCTATGTTACCGTATTGTATTATGGACGCAATTTTCAAACTGCTCGTCGGAATAATGCATATGATATACTGTTGAAATGGTATGAAAATTGCGCAACTCTTTTGTCTATAATGTTTTTCTAAATTCTTTATGGTTTTTAGTTAATTTTGAATAAATTAAACTTCATTTTCGTGGACTTTTCGTATTCCGTACATTATTTTGTGCCTTATTTTCAAACCGTTTGTCCGATTGATGCGTATGATATACTGTTGGAAAACTATGAATATTGCGCAACCTTTTCATTTAAAAAGTTTTTCCAAATTCCTTACGATTTTTAATTAATTTTAGATATATTAAAACTAGAGATGTTTGTCTATAGGTTAAATATTTTAAAATTGACATATTCTCGATGTTCGGGTTGGACAGGTCGCAAATTAGAGTGAAATAGGTTCATATTTATTTCAATTACTCGAGGAGGGACTCAGTTTCGACAATCGAAGTACGTAGAAATGAATTTATTACGTAGGATTTCCGCCCGTAAAAAACAATGTATGTAAAGTGTTTTCAACATGCATATGCTAACTTTTAGATATGTGTTAGTTAACTTCATGTCGCGATATAAATTCTCTGCGCTACGTACAGTATTTGAGTCGTAATTTTCCGTAAAAACGATTTAACTTTCATTTCTTTTCATGTTAACTTCCACGAACTTTTTAACTCCCCCGTGGTTACAAGTTAACTTTCACTTTTTATGCTAGTTAACTTCCTGACGGAGCACCGATATTTCGTGTTTTGCAGACTATATATTGCTTGCAGTTTTTGAACCACTTATCAGAATGATGCATGCGATATATCTATACATAATAATAAATAACGGATTGTTTCTTCCGGTCCAACACTTTTTTGGACAAGTTTACCCTCTTAGCAAACTTCATGTAACACACTATTGCCACCTACCGCTTCGTTCCAACACGTATTCTTCCACCGCGACAGAAGCGAAGCAAGCCAGTGCTGCCGGGCATGCACGCGGGAGCGACGGCATGGCCAGGTCGTCATGGGGTGCAGTCGTGCCGGGAAGAGGCGGGTTGACGACGGCGAACGATAGTGCTCGCGCCGGAATCACAGAGGCCGAGTCACAGAGAGAGACTAAAGTCTCACACCGAAGGATGGTTGCTGGCAGTGACCGGGGATGCACACGGGAGCGACAACATGGCCAACCGCTGCAGCGACCAGAGAGAGGACACGTCAGGAAGGGCTTTGGCCTCTGGGACGCGCGCTCGATCAGGGAGGATGTCGGTTGTTTCAGGGCGACGACGCGTTGGTCCAGGGACAGACGGAGAGTTTTTAGTGATAAACCGGATGTGGGATTGAGGAGGTTTCTTCTCCTGCTGGTGCTAGAGGCCAGAGGCTTTAGGAGGGAGCGACGGCATGGCCAGGTCGTCATGGGGTGCAGCCGTGCCGGGGAGAGGCGGGTTGACGGCGGCGAACGACAGTGCTCACGCCGGAATCACAGAGGCCGAGTCACAGAGAGAGACTACAAGCTCACACCGAAGGACGGTCGCTGGCAGTGACCGGGGATGCGCACGGGAGCAACAGCATGGCCAACTGCTGCAGCAACCAGAGAGAGGACACGTCGGGAAGGGCTTTGGCCTCTGGGACGCGCGCTCGATCAGGGAGGATGTTGGCTGTTTTAGGGCGACGATGCATTGGTCCAGGGACAAACGGAGAGTTTTTAGTGATAAACCGGATGTGGGATTGAGGAGGTTTCTCTCCTGCTGGTGCTAGCGGCCAGAGGCTTTGGGAGGAGGCCAGTCTGCTCGTGTAATGTATTCTCTCTGCCGACAGCTCTCCATGATGCCATGGTCGACAGTGGATACGTGCTCTCTGTCAACATGCTACAGGCGGTCGCTCAGACACACAATAGCTGAGCGCAAGTGGTCCATCTCCTAAGCGGCCTGCCCTTTATCAAGCTGCAGACAATGTGGATGTAACGTGAGAAGACTTGGAATAACGCGAGACAGAAGTTGGAAGTAGATCGGGTGATCACCGCTGATTCCTCTGCCTTCAAGATCGCTGCCAATCTCTCTCTCTCTCAAAGAAAAATGACAGTCTCTCCTATTTTCTTTTACGACACGAAAAATACATGCCAGATGCCTCATTTCTCATTCTATTTCTTTTATGGTTCTAAGTTAAGGTTTTGTTATATGGATTAGTACTTTGTAATACCAGCAGTGGTCTCAATAGCCTCATTATTTTATAGAGATGTTTGTGGTGCATTCGGTTAACACATGAAGACACCAACCTGGATTCTCATGTTTCCTTTTTGTCTCAGGGTTGCTTATGAAGGTGAACGAATACCATTGCTGCTGTTACGGAATGATGGAAAGGAATTGTCACATTTGTGGATTCTTATATACGTTGGCAAATTGCTATGAATATCAAGCTACCTGGAAATCAACAAGCACAAAGAAAATGGAAATGGCACGATTGCAATTACACTAGATTGTTGGCTACCTGGCGAGACAACAAAATAAGAAGAGCGCTGGATCGTGCTCCTCCTTGAGCAAAAGAGACACGAGGGCAGCCAACAACAGGGCAGCATGGAGACTGGGCCTTGAGTCATGGCGGAACGTGGGAGCTGAGTAGAAAGAGACAGCGGGCACGATGCCATGGCTGGTAGGGAGGTCTTTGAGAGAGTGGAGAAGTGTAGCATCCCAATTGTCTAACAATTGTAATGCTACTTGGTTTAATAATATAATTGCTACTTCCTATATATATTTGTTGCATCATAATTATATCATGCTCATGTCATCATGCCACCTTGCATTTGAGCATCATATAAAACCCTTTTCCATTTAGTTCTTCTCCCATATGCATTATGAATTGTATTTGGCTCTTGTTATATTGTATTTGGTTCTTGATAAATGCTTGATGCCCAAGTTGAATTGGGGGCATATCTTTATTCTACTCCACCACCTTTCTTTGTTACCACCTTAAAATTCCACCATCCTAAGTAAACATGAGCTCTTATTTTCTTTTGACATTTAATCTAGCTCATGTGGGTTGGGATGGATCCAATACTATTTCTTTTAGCTTGGCCTTACACCATCATTTTGGAATGCACATGTATAAAAGCCATGATTATTGATTATGTTTTCACAAGATTAAAACCATGGTATTTAATGCTTTGCATGGGCCATGCAACAATCACCACCTTTTGATCTCCCTTGGTTTTGCTTGGAATTTTTGAGTGGATCCTTCTTGTGAGCTCTCCTTTTCTCTCTCGATTCTTTTCACCTTGATCTTGTTTTCCCTTACCATCCCCCATCCATGCATGCCATGTGTTGATCATATCCAACCCTAGCCCTACCCTACCATTCCATCTCACCACTTTTTCTTGTTTGATCTATCTTGGACCATGCTAAACCCTAGAACTCTACCACCTACCCTACTTATCCTTATCCATCTCCACTCCTCCATCTTTGCTTGATTTTGGAGGGTCATCCCTAAACCCTACCCTCTCTCTCTTTTCCCTCTCTTACACCCTAACCACCCTAGCTCTACTCCCTACACAAACCCTAGCCCGAGGCCTCCTAACCCTAGCTAACCCAACACCGAGCACGCCTCTCCTTTTCCCTCTCTTTCCCTGCCATGCTGGCCCCACACCCGCGCCTCCACCTCGCCCTGGCCCACCTGCAGTGGCATGCCTGGCCTCCCCATGCTCAGCACGTGAGGAAGGAGGGAAGGTGGCCGAGCCACCTTTTTCCCTTCACCACATCCCCACGGCATCCCCCTCTCTCTTCCGTCCCTATCTACTCCCTCTCCCTTGTCTGGTAGCAACCCCAGATCCCCAGGGTTTCTCCTTTTTCTCCCCAACCACCCGCGCTCCGCTTCGTCTCCAACGCCGGCCGCCACTCTCAGCCGCGTCTTCCGCCTGCAGATCAAGGAGGCGCGCGGGGTGCCGCGGTTGTCGAGGAAGCCCAGCGGGAACCACTGCGTCGCTACGTGCACAGCAACGAGGAGGAGGAGACCCAGGACCACCAGAACCACCGCCGCTCCGCCCCAAACCCTAGCTTCGGGTGCGCCTGCAACGCCGACGTCCCGCTGCTCCCCGTCCCGATCCGAGCCCTCCAACGAGCCCGCGGTGAGCCGCCGTACCTCCCTGACAAACCCCCGCTTGGTTTTGCTTCCTGTAAACGTCGATCCGTCCGACGAGCAACCTCGGTGCACGGTGCTCGCCGGTAGCCGCCCCGCTGCGCGCCGCGCTAGGCTTACCTAGCCGTACCGCCGTTTCCCAGCAGCAACACCCAGCCTACCGTAGCGGTAGCCGCCGCCGCGCGCGCGCACGAGGTCGCGGGTTTGAACCCTGCGCCGCGCGCTGCATCTGTCGAGCACCGACCCGTCGTCAGAGAGCAGAGAAGATCCACAGTACCGCGCCCTTTTTGCACATACCCCCCTGCGTCTTTTCGCTCTCAACCCGCGGTACCACAGACCCCACGGTCAGCCACCTCTTTTTTCTGATAGGCACCTGGTTTTCCCAGATCCTCAACCCGCGCTCCCCGTTGTGCCACATGGCAGTCTCTCCCCCTCCTCGCTGACGCGTGGGCTCGCGTGAGCGTCGGGTCCACCGATGCGATGAATAGCTGCGGCTAGCTACTTGCGGTGAAAAACCCCTTTTACCAGCAGTTTCAGATTACCCGATCAGGAATTGGCCCCACCCATCAGCGACTAGGGCTAGCTGCGGCTGAGTAAAAAGGGCTGCCCGTTTTTCTGTTTTAATAAAATGATTTTTGTAAATGTTTAAATACAAATTCAAGTCTGTTTTAAATAACTTTAAAATTATTTTTTCCAAATAACACAAATAATATATGTTTTGGAATCAGAAAAATGTGAGGAATTCAAATATGCCATTCAAAACATTAATTGAGCACTTTAATTTTCGAGATGGTTAAAATTACAAGAAATTTCCCTTTTCTTAATTAATTAATAACTTTAGTTTTATAACTCCAAATTCGACAAATAATATGTCTAAATTGATCAGCGCGACGAGCCCGTGCTAACTATGCATTCCTTGTTCTGGATTGCAGCATGCATCATATAAATATAAACTATACAGCAAGTGTTATGAGAGCAAACCGAACTAAAAACTCAATAAAATGCTTTAATCTTGTATCCCACACCTCACCCATGCCATGCTACTTTATTGCCATGCAAATTGTGCATCATTCATCATGGCATGCTTGTTTGCTTGTCACATTTCAATACATATGCTTGTGCACTTTATTTATGTTGGCCCTTGTTTGTTTGGTTCTTCTTCGAATAGACGCTGAGCACGGATATATCAGGAATCCCAGGAGCACTACCCAGATCCTTCTCACGCTTCAACTGAGCTGCCAGGCAAGCACTACCACATGCTTGCATACATATAGTACCTATTGCCTCTATCTTATTCTTGCATCATTGAGTCGCGATTGCATTAAATTGAATCCCAAGTACTGCATAGCCTTTACTTTTAAACCCTACCGAAGCTTGTTCCTCCATCCCATGAGCCATTACTACAGGAGTTGTTTGAGCCATGCGGGTCGTAGGACAGCATGTGTAGGGTATGTGAGTGTCTGATGGATAACGAGGTACCTAAACAACTTAACCTGAGTAGTAATGGGATAACTAATGAAAGTGGCACCGGTGAGCAATATCTGCTATTTGGTTTTTCCTGCTCACTTGTGTCCCGTAGGACCCCGAGTATTTGATTCCTGTTCCTTGACTATTCGCACTATCCACATCCGGGAGGCCTTATGGACCCTCTGAGCGAGCTTGATTCATTCTTATTTCTTGGGGACACAAAGTAGTTTGGGGCTTTATTACTATCCTGTACTTATGCCATGCTTCTTGCTTTATTTAAGATTGTCGTGGAGCACTGCATTTTGGATCGTGGAATGTTTTCACGGTATCGACAAGCCCAGTCACACTTTCGGGTTCCCAGTCGTTTACAGCCATTGACACAAACCTTGGGTCCGTCTCGGAGCCGGCCAACTTCGTTGCGTGTAGCTTAATGGGGTGGCCCCCTGAAACATTTCTGAATCCTGTGATCGCTTTGTCGTGAATGCCTCGGTGGGTTTTGAGTTGGTTTTGAGGTTGATCAGTGTGTGTTGCTATTTGTGCACCTGCAGGTAAATCTTTTCAAAGCCGTGTCCACGGTTATGGATGACTTGGAGACGCAGTTTCTCATCATAGACAAGTATAACTAAAGTACCGCTTTTAATTTGACTAAGTACCTGACCAGTAAATAGTGTAACACTCATGGAATGGTTAATAAAACTGCCAACGGATGGGGGTTGTTCGTCCGCTTTCTCGTTGGTAAGCGAGAAGGAGGATGGATCTGTTAATTATACTGTTATAACTGTTGTTCTTAATTAACGGACATCCGTCTATCTTTGGTTAGGCGGATGGTTAGCGAGTATCTATAGGCTTGTTAGTTATTATCTTTTGCTGCAATTGCGTCACCCCAGGTATATGTCCCCTTTAGAGGCATAAAGAATAGTTGAGTACCCATAGTGTCTCACACGATAAAATGTTAGATTCAGATGAGCGGTATATTCGCAAGATGGATACTAGGTGGAGGAGAGACGATGTTGTAGCGATCACACGGTGTAGAGATTAGAACGGGATCCGTGAGATCTGTGGGCGGGATGTGTTTATTTATGTGGCATCTTATGCCGATTTGCTTCTTATCCGTACTCGGATCTTGTCTTCCGCTTCCGCCTTATACTCTGATGTTTGATGTATGAGGAGCTATCCTAAATTATTATCTCTATCTAGGATATTTGGATCTTGCCGTATGGCGTTGCAATATTTCTATTTCTTTTAGATGGAATGGCTCTGAGGACTATTGTATGTGGCTTGCACACATACTCACTTGTGTATGTAGTTGATCCCTTCGCCTGCCGATTACGCCGCTCGTTCTTGTCCCGATGTTCTGAAAATGGTTAGGACGGACGAAAGGTCTACCTGTGAGTGGCCCCTGGCCCCACCGTACTATTTTAACCATTTTCGCTCATCCAGGCATGTAACTAAGAGCGTAATTCGCCGAGGTAGTTACAAGAAGGCCGGTGAGGAAAATTGTGTGCTCCTTCACGGGTTGTTCTGCTACTTCCTCTTGTCCTTCATAGGATCTCAAACTTGATTGATAATGAGGCTATTCATTTTCGACTTTGGCTTTTGTCCGTCAATTCCCGAATATTCATTTTCTGTCTTTCACGGAACCAAAAACAACAGAAAACAGGCAGTAACGGCTTGTGGCTCTTTTTAATAGGTTAGTCAAGAAATCATATGAAAAGTACTCCAAAGTATGGACAAAACATAAGAAAGTAGATAAAACCAAGCATGGAACATCAAAAATTATAGATACATTTGCAATCATAACATGCACCATCATAAACTTGATCAAAGTATTTGTAAAACATTCAAAGTTGAGATCATAGTACTTCAATCATAACATGAAAGACAAAGTTCTAGCAATAAGACAAAGAAACTATGATGCAACATGAAAAGGCACAAACAAAAGATTCATGAATAACAATGATTTGCAAGGCGTTTGTTTGTTTCACATAAAGAAAATATAGCATAGTAGTATTCAGCTTGTCCCTCATAGAGTAGCAAATATAAATGCATAGGACACCTTTAAAGTTTATAAGAGTGACTAGGTACAAATAGTTTAAAACAAGCAATATCAAAGTTATGCATCAATCAACAAGTCTTGGGACAATGCACATAGAACTAAGAATGGCCACTATGCTCTCAAAGTAGGTGCATAAAGATAGAAGGTGGAGACTCAATATATAAGTGGAAGAAAGGCCTTCATAAAAGGAAGTAGGGATTAAAGTCTCATAAAGAGCTTCCAAAAATTATGGTACTTAATAGCTTTCAGCTCTCATTGCCCCTATCATAAGCATCTTGAAGTGATTAAGGTTAAAGTGAACAAACTATGGTGTACATGCTTGACGAAGTATAAGTTAGAAATCTCATGTCCCTTGAATATGAGGGCCGCTCCTCATGCTACTCAAGTTTAGTCACCGGTAAGTTCTTGTCATCATAAGTACATGTGTATCATAGAGAACCGCCAGCAGGTACCCTTGCCCGATGATATGAAAGAATCCCCATATCAAAATGACAAGGCAAGCAGACAACAAGCATCTCAGCAATCTTATTATTTACCATGGGAATATGGTGCTTTTTTCTCTCTTTCCTCTTTTCATAATCTTTTTTTTTCTCTTTTTTCTCAATATGACTCTTTTTTTATAAGAAGAATGCTTCATAGACAGCTCATTATGGTTCTGTAGGTTTCCACCATGCCGGCATGGATTAGACCAACGGCCCAGGCTTTTCTCTAACACATATACATAACTCCATGGACTTAGAAGCTCCCCTTTCATTTCACACCGACGACATCCATAGACAAAAGAGCATGATATCAACTAGGTACAAAGTACCCGTGCAATGTTGAAAGCGGTCCCCATGACAGCATGGTTCTGCTAATCCCCAACAAATAAGTGCAAGCATATACAACATAGACGACACAATGGTTCAAGTTTATTAAGGGCAAGAAAAGTAAAGTGTGCCATCAAGTTCGTGAGAGCTTTAATCACTAGTTTTCTCATAACAAGTTTGATTTGGAAGGTAAACATGTTGTGGTTCCGCTTATGAAAATAATAAATTTTACCCTACGCCCCTGAACCCCTAAAGCTGCCAGGACCTATTTATTAATGTCTGATAACGGGAGGGCTTTTGAACTTACCCTTGAAGACCGAAGCGTTTTCAACGCTCGAGAGGCGTGGTTGATGTAGACGAGCCGAAGCTGACCTCAAGGTCGTGATGAAGTCCTTGCACTCCTTGGATCCAACGACTTCAGTGACTCAAGTGCGACACCTCACGGGGAGTTACACACGTCTGGTGCATGACGATGACTCCCGCTTCCCCGATCCAGCAGTAGTTGCGGAAGTAGAGCTCCCAGATCCGAATCCCGCAGCGCGACGATGCTCCACGATGAAGATGTCTCTCGCTCGCGCAGTCCAGACTTGGGACCACGGTCACGAGAGAGAGAGGGGAGAGATAAAATATCAATTAGAGGTCCTCCCAAAAGTGGGGAAACCTTTATTGATTATTGGTGTATTTATCTTGGCTAAATACCCCACTATATATAGGGGAGGAGGGGGTACACCCTCGCTCAAAGTCCCGGGGTGGGACTAAAGGAGAGGAGGGGGGAGGGGTGGCTGCCGGCCACCTAGTGGGCCCCGCACGGGGGGCTAGGCCCAGCCGGCCTCCCCCTTGGCCCCTCTCCCTCTCTCCTTTCCCCTAATGGGCCCTCTCCCTCCGGAATTGGCCCATTAAGCCTTTTTGACCTTTAATTGATTTTCTCTTTATTAAATAATTATGAATAAATGATTAAATCAACATTTCACATTCATTCACACATTATTCAATCTCCGTGGCTATGGAACACCTTCCACCTCCACTCTGGACATCCTCCGGACTTACCGAAACCCTTCCGGTTTTCTCCCTATAACTCTTCGGCGATTCTACCGATCCTATAAACACTCTCTAAGCATTATCAAGCCCTTAAGCGTGATACCCCACGGTTCAGGAGCAGTCCAGACATGGTCGGGACACTCCCACACCAATGATCGACAAAGGGACCTGGATGGCCATGTGACCCCTGTGTGTTCCACGAAGATCTTTCGTTGTTTGAACCGGGACAGTCGTGTCTTATTCCCTTTGTCACTCGATACTTGCATTCCCCGAGATCTGATCAATGACAACTCCATGTCGCGTTCAATCTCGTTACTGAACAATGCTACTTGACTTGTTCCGACAAGTGATATCCCCGTGATCAAATCACAGCTGACTATTGGATATAACTTCTCCGAGTGGGCCCTTGAGTATCTTCCTGTCACATGGACGAACAAATCCCGCTCTTGACATATATTGCCTCAACGGTTTCCTCCGAGTACCTGAACACACCTTTATAACCACTGTATTACCAAGTGGAGTTTGATGCTATCAAAGCACTCTCGAGAGACAGTGATGGATATAGCCTCACGGTCTAAGGAATAGTCTACGAGGATCCATTTCTAATCATCATAACTTGAACTTCTTGACATGATCGGGTCACGATGTTTAGGTTGGGTATTGGTTCATCATCTCATTCACAGAATCAGATGACCTCATTTCCAACTAGCATAAATGCCACATGATCAGGAAACTTGATCATCTGTTGACCAATGAACCAGTGACTAGAGTTTCACTGGGAACCCCTGGTTGTTTGTATATCACACGTGTATTGATGTTTCCACTCAATACCGTTATAGCATGATATAAAACTTAATCATAAACTATATGAAATATTATAATAGTCCTTACTACTATTTGTCTCTAGGGCATATTTCCAGTCTCCCACTTGCACTAGAGTACAAATACACTAATACATTGTTCTCAATCTTTGGCACCATATATCCGGTACCCTGAACATGCTTGCTCATGGAAGAGGTTGAGTCTTGGGTTTGTACTTTACAGTCCCAAATCCTTTGCAACTTACTAATGTCACCTTGATTGACATTAATACTTTATGATCACATGATAGCATCCGTGTGTATGCATCGTCGCCATGGCAGCAGAACGAGGCCTGATTCTAGGAGCCTACAATGACGTTAGATCAACCTCGAGGGCTTTCTCATGGGCACTGTGCCCCAGGACACATCATTCTACGTTAAAAGCGAAATAGCCCCGCCATAACATTCTACAACACTTTAGATGGCACCTTATCTATTATTATAAATGTATTCATCGAAACACTAGTGCACTCTATGCAACTTTCGATGTCTTTGTTCACCTCGCTTCCTACTTGACTTTAATCGGTATCTACAGGAGTTTCCAACATATTCCCTTATAACATAACTCTTTATGCTTTAAGATATGTCATCCTTTATGGATTTGGAAAACATGTCTACAATTCTGTATTAGACACTGCGGACAAAAACTCAGCTCAACATTCTGTGATTCGAACTTAATCACTTTCAAACGTTCCTTATTTGGATCACATATTATGCTAAGTTATCATCATGGTTTACTAAGATAGAACCTATGTCTCAACATAGTGGATGACGATCATCCTTTTCTTTCTTTTAACCATTAATGTTAAACTTAATACTATTCCTAATTTGAGTTATTAAGGACCATTTAATTAACTTCTATTCCGAAACCCCTTTCAGAATCCCTTAAGGAATACTGCATAATATCATAATACACTTATTATCAACTTCTACACCTTATAAATCATTATTTATAAGTATTTGCACTTTCATTCTTAACATACTTAAGAATTACTCCTATAAGCTCCCACTCAGAATATGTTCCCACATATTTGAATTTGAGACTTATATTGCTCCCACTTAAAAATATGTCAATCACATATTGTTTCAGGAAGACTTTCATAACTCCCACTCAATTTTATGAAAATTGCATATCCACTCACTATTTTGAACAACTTCAAAATCCTTTGATCAAATATCAAACTTGGAGATTTTACTATCTACTAGTTTTAAATCCACTAGACATTTAGCACACATGAATCAAATTCATTTGAATTTATCCAATACTTGACAAATTGTGCTTTTTGTCATTCACCCCCTTTTCCACTATGGCTTTGCAGTCATTTGGGAAAATTCAAGTAACCCCTTTTACTTGTGAGATTCAGCAAAGAATTACTTTCTAATCTCAAGGGAATTTTGCTTTTAGGATTTCTCATAATTCTAGTTTACTATTATTTCCTTTGTAGTTCGTAGGTATGTCATATTCCAAAAATAATGACAAGTGATTCACAAATGTCTCCATACAAGATATGGATTACATTTTGAATCCTACTCCATGTAGTAAAAAACACAAGTGGGGAAAAACACAATGATCAATATCATTGATTCTTTCCTTCTGTGAAGAGAATTGTTCAGGAACGTTGTCCGTTGCGCTTCTCGACACTTTGATGCAGGGTTTTTGAATCCTCATCGTGTTTTTCACCATTTCCCATTTGCTCCATAATCGAGAAACATCACTAAAAGTGAGCTTTCTCAAGAATGTACCAAAATCCAAGCAATAGTTTTGCTTCTCTTTTGGTTTCAGCTTATGGATTTCGTATTCAAAGTTTCCAATGAATACTCTACAAGGACTTATTCACTATTGTTTTGGTTATATCGAATAACCCAAAAAATTTCACGAATTCAAATGGTTCACTATAAATTCTAATTGAGTGCTAACGATTTCTAACTAATGGTCTCTACATCTAGACTACAACGATTTATTTGGTGCCTTCTATTCAACCCCTTTGATATCTAATATCACATTGTGATGCTTCACATTTTGACGTTTCAAAATGCTTTGCATTCCACAATTTTTTTTATGCCATTCTTATAAATTTGAACTTCATTACTATTGATCAAATCATAGTAATTGGATTCTCTTTTATATTTATACCCATTGTTGATGAAACACTTTGATCAAATCAAAATAGTTTCATATTCATATTTCCTTTGGTAAACTTCTTTACACATTTAAATAATCATTTAATGATAATTACCATTTTCGTTAAAACACAATACGTCAAATATGTATTAACTTTTAACAATTCTTTAAACACATTGTATTCAAGTAATACACGGTGTTCAAGTTATTTTGCCGAACTTAGGAATGATTTATATGTGATAAGAAATCGAATGACTTTCACATATTATCACATAACTTTGAATTTAAACAATGGTTTTTATTCATTAATGAACATATCATTAAGTTGGGTATTTTAAACAAAGCATTTTTAATGTTTTATAAATGTTCATGCATTATCAATTAGTTTCAAACAACAAGGATAATTCACACATAATCAAACAAGATATGAACAAGAATAGAAATAATTCATAAAAGTGGAACAACTGTTTGTTACAAACTCATATGAATAACCGTCTCACGAAGTGTGAGACACACTAAAGAAGTTCACAATCTCTTGATTGCAAAAATCATCCTAAAATATAAAATAAATGATAAATATCGAGGGAGAGTGTCGTCGGCCATCATCATCATGCTCGCCATCAACACGCAACGTCACCTCCTCTCTAGCAAGCACCTGTCATGCAGAAGGACCTGTTTTCAGCAAAACAGAACAAGTATCAGATATACTTAACACTGCAAATGTGTTTGCAAGATTATAACATTTATAAAACTGTATATCAAATATATAACTTTGCCATTGACAACTCCAGCGACGTTGGGTTCATCTACCACATTTCTGAAATGTGATATGAACTCGAGGAAATCCAGTGTTTCCGTGTTGCCTCTCATAATGCAGATCCTGACTTGTGCTTGGAAGCTTGGTGGAAGCGACCGTAGCACAACTCCCATCGCAAATGAGCTTGAGAACCAGTTGTCCAGGTAATATTCCAGACTCATGTACGCATCGTAGATGCGCAATAAGTGCTCATCCAGTGAGGAGCCCTCCTCCATCTTTATGGAGAGGAGTCCTCCATCAGCTCATACTCCCACATGCATGTATGCTCTACGAAATATGTCCTAAGCTGTAGCATCACTGAACGAGGTTTGACATCACCCACGAAAGGCCACAGCTTGTCCACCATTCTGAAATGCATTACAACTGAAATATAGGAGGCCATCTCCCGACGAAGATAGCGGTCTTCCCGCTCCTCTAGGGTCTCTAGGTCAGTGGGCTGATCCAAATCCATCCTGTCGAGTATGTAGTCGACCACGTCGTTCTCGCTAAGGAGAACATGGAGACTTGCAACCCATATGGAGAAGTTCGATCCATCTAATCTGAGCTTCTCTCCTTCTAACCAACCAATCGTCAACACGAAAGGTCCCATCTACATTTATAATTGCAAAAGGAATTTAGACTAAGTTTATAATTAAATGAGTTAATAATAACTCTACTTAGAAACACCTATCCCCAATGAGGATTCCTAGTGATAACACGACCCCTATTAGCCGCATCTCCCCCGATTGATCACGGCCATCAATGTGGGTTCAAAGGTGGACGCTAAACGTCGGTCACATCATTCATGCGACTCGTGCTCGATCTTTCGACCATCCATGTTCCGAGGCCATGCTTTTGTGGTGTGCTAGGCTCGCCAACTCAACCTTAGTGTATTCGCTGTGCAACATGGCTTACACCCTTGTATCACGAATGTCGATATATGACACCGACACCTGTAACCCTGGATCGCCTCATACCGAAGAACTTTCTTGGTGGTGCACACTAAGGGGGAACACAATCGTTGGTAATTTTAACAGGGATCATCTTATTAGGCTACCGTCGAGTATCTAATACTAGCACACAATAAGACATAGAAACAAAAACATTAAATGTAAATGCTATGTGATATGGTCCTTCACGTCGTGATCTCCATCCGTTGTCACCAGGTTCCAGCGCCAGGGTTCCGGCGCCGTAGACACCAGGGTACCGGTGTCTTCCCGGCGTGGTAGTCCGCACCTCCGTGACTATCTACTACTACGTAACAAAAGGTAATCACTTTACCTTTGCCACAACCATATCACAAAGCAACGCCCCCCTGCAAAAAAAGTTAGACACCTCTACTTTATCTTTGCATGTTTTATGTGCTGAATGGGCTTCGCACAAGAACCGTTCTTACCTACGAACTTTCAGCACAACGCTGATCAAGTAGTTGTCTCTACTACACCCCTTTCGGGGCCCTCCGTTGCAAATGGTATACCAACTAATGCGAGAGAGACAGACATCCCCCTAAGCCACTTTATACAGTACAAGTCTCAGCGTATGTCAAGCGTAATGAGCGTAAAGTTGGTTGGGGCGCTTCATCAAGCATTACTGCGGTATACACAAGTTGTCAACACGGATTTTAATCCGGATGCGTTATGCCATACCTCGCAATCCTAGGATCACCATTTTTGCGAGACATAACGGATTGGATATCACAGTACATCATCCATTACAAACCATACATAAGGTCTTACACAAATAAGGATCTCATGATCCAGTCTTAATACAACAAGCAGCGGAATTAAAAGATAACCGTAGCGGTGGGGTGGGGTCCATCTTCAGGGGCACAGGCAATGCTGATGAAGGCAGATAGTCCTAGTTATCATAGCCGTCCTGTTGGCCATCATCTTGGTAGTCTCCTTCATAGTCTGGCCATGAGAATAGCCAGGGACAAAAGCCATGAGTACTCTTTAAGTACTCGCAAACTACCACTAACAAGTAGTATAATTCTAAGTTAAAGTACACTTTCACCACAAGATTCGATACATCTGTATGGGATAACCCTGAATCATCATACTTAGTATGCAGATAATCAAACATAACTTTCCCTTTACACACCCTAGTATAAGTACCTCTCCTATGAGCATGGCCTTCCAACCATGACCATCAATCATCTTGGGCACTGCATAGGTGGACATCATGAGAGGTAGCCTCATCTCAAACCTCTCCCGCGAGGGAACTAATACTAATGCATATAAATTTCCAACTAAGCCTTACCCAATTCAGGTAGTGTGGTTGTACGGTATATTTGGAATGGTATCGCATCCGAATCCAACCATCAGTTTTATAAAAGGGTTAAGGCCCATGCCTCAACATTTTCATCATCATAAACCATTTGTGTTTCTCAACACATGTCAAAACATCTCAATAGAATGATTCATCATTCCAAGGTTTTCATAATTCATTTTCACCTAGTGCTCCTATCTAAAGTGACTCAAGTTTTGATCTACTCTAAACTACTAAGTTAAGAGTGTTCACTAAGGTGGAAAGATGATGGGTTCAATCTCATGCCATAGAATGACATCTAAAGCTTATCTAAATAGGTCAAGTTTTATACTTTTTATGCTACCTGCAAAACAAGTAAGGGACTTTGTGTAAACTAAGGGAAGTAAAGCTTGTAAGGTAATACTTGGGGTAGTAATACTCAAGGTGGTGTGACCAAAGCATGCCTAAGCATCTTTGCTCATTCATCTCTCTTAATTCTAGCTTGCTAACAATAGCTTGCACTGTTAATGGTGGCTTGCCTTGGTTGGTGCAGTGGTTGAAGTTTTCTTCTTCTTCTTCTTCTTCTTCTTCTTCTTGGTAGCACTCCTCCTCGTAAGCTTGGTCGGCACCGTCTTCTATAAATACATACGGAGTACACAATCACCAAACAATACTTAACTAGTCTAATTAGCATTCTAAGACACACATTTGATGATCTATTATCATCACAAGCATCACAAGTTTAATTCACTAGTTTCATTCTTTTTAATTTAGAAAAGTAATTTCTACTCATTGAAAAATTAACTAAGATTTAATATTCACCACTTAAATATGGGATCATGTGGACACATGTCATCACCACATATTCTAACATGTGGGAATGTGATTTAAGGATTGGATCATAATTACTTTGGTTTAAGTTCAATATTTAATGATTTAAAGTGACTAGAAATGCCTATATAGTATTATTTTGGTACTAGTCCAAAGTCACTGCATGTAAACCTTAATATAATTACATATTCATATAGGTATGGTGAAATGTGATTTTTGAGAGTTGGAATCAACTCAAAACCTATCTTGGTTAATTTTATAAAAATGTTGCAAGGTGCAAATGCTTCTGTTTTATTATTTTTACTAGGAGAGATCTATAACTCCAATTGAATTAAATCCAACAGGCTTGGATAGATTATTTCAATACCTTTCAGGCAAAATTGGTTTCATGCAATTTGGATTTGTAAAACTCTCTGAATTGATTTTCAAACTCAGAGACAGAACTAAGTTTAAACTAAATAGGAAAATTCTAATTCAAACTAACTGGGTCGCGCGGGAAACTTTAACGGGCCGGCCCAGTGTCACTCCGTGTGTGAGGCTCAACCCAGCAGGGGTCCACAAGTCAGCGGCTCATAACAGCTGTGAATGCAGGCGATGTGGGCCGTTAGATTAGAGTAAGGGATTTACAAAGAAAACTAGGAACTAAAGAGATCTGGGAACTCTGTCCTAATGTAATCTTCGCGCTCCCAAGTGGCTTCCTCCTCGGTATGGTTGCTCCACTGAATCTTGAGAAACTTGATACTCCTGGTCCTGGTGGTTCTGTAGGCTTCTTCTAAGATACAGATGGGCACTTCCCGATAGGTCAGGTCATTGTTGATTTCTACGGCTCTGTGATCGATGTTCTTGAAAACTTCTATCTTCTTAGGCACTTCCAAACATTTGTGAAGTAATGAGATATGGAACACATTGTGGATGGCTGACATCTCTTCAGGCAGTTCCAGTTGATACGATACTTCTCCTCGACGGTTCAGAATCTTGAAAGGTCCGATATATCTGGGGGCTAACTTTCCCTTTAGACTAAAGCGTTGAGTTCCCTTCGATGGTGAAACTTTGAGATATACAAAATCTCCGACATTGAAAGTCAGGTCTCTTCTTCTCTTATCAGTATAACTCTTTTGTCTGGATTGAGCGGTCTTGAGGTGCTCACGGACTTTGTGAACTTTCTCCTCTGCTTCCCGGAGAATGTCGGGTCCAAAGATCTGACTCTCTCCTACTTGCGACCAATTCAAAGGGGTACGACACTTTCTTCCATATAGGAATTCAAAGGGTGCCATCTGCAAGCTAGCTTGATAACTGTTGTTATATGAGAACTCTGCGAAAGGCAGACAGTCTTCCCATTTTTATCCATATTCCAACACACAAGCTCTAAGCATATCCTCTAGGATCTGGTTGACTCTTTCAGTTTGTCCATCTGTTTGCGGGTGATACGTGGTGCTGAAGTTCAACTTGGTTCCTAATCCTTCCTGAACTTTCTGCCAAAATCTCGAGGTAAACTGGGTTCCTCGATCGTCTGATGGTCTTGGGGTTCCATGCGGTGACAATCCTAGCAATATCTGATTCGCTAACCTTTTCTGGTAGGTAGTCTTGACCGGTATGAAGTTAGCTACCTTGGACAATCTATGAACTATGACCCAGATTGAGTCATTTCCCCTACTCGAAGTAGGCAAACCGGTGATAAAGTCCATTCCTACGGAATCCCATTTCCATTCCGGAATCTGTAGTGGTTGCAAAAGTCCTGCAAGTCTCTAATGTTCTGCTTTGACTCTTTGACAGATGTCACACTTGGCGATGTAGCTTCCGATTTATCTCTTCATCTTGTGCCACCAAAATTGCTCTTTCAAATCTTGATACATCTTTGTTCCTCTGGGGTGGATAGAATAAAGAGTATCATGAGCTTCCTTCATGATAATTTCCTTTAGCTCCGAATCTGCTGGCACACAGATACGTCCTTTGTACCATAGTACTCCTTCTTCGTCTTTAGTAAATCCAGGTACCTTTCCTGTACCAATACGACGTTTGATTTCGTCGATACTTTCATTCCCCTTCTGGGCTTCCTTGATTTGGCTAATCAAAGTGGGTTGAAGTTCAATGCTAGCTAAGAATCCTTTGCTAACTAATTCAGTCCTGAACTGCTCCAACTCTTCATACAAACTTGGTTGCTTCTCCTTGATCATGGTATTTAGCCTACACGACAATCTGCTAAGAGCATCCGCTACCACATTGGCTTTGCCGGGATGATAGTGAATGTCAAGGTCATAATCCTTGATTAACTCTATCCATCTCCTTTGCCTCATATTCAGCTCCTTCTGAGTGAAAATATACTTTAAGCTCTTGTGATCTGAGTAAATCTCACAACGATTTCCCATCAGATAATGACGCCATGTCTTTAATGCCAGCACTACGGCTGCTAGCTCAAGATCATGGGTCAGATAGTTCTGCTCATGTTGCTTCAGTTGTCGAGACAGATACGCGATGACTTTGCCTTCTTGCATCAATACACATCCTAGACCAATCTTGGATGCATCACAACATACATCAAATGGCTTCTTGATGTCTGGCATGATCAATATTGGGGCTGATATCAATCTCTTCTTCAGATCCTGAAAACTGGCTTCACATTTGTCGGTCCATTCAAACTTCTTGTCCTTCTTCAACAATTGGGTCATGGGTTGGGCGATGCTCGAGAATCCTTCCATGAACTTGCGGTAGTATCCCGCTAATCCGAGAAATGCACGGACTTGGGTTTGAGTGGTTGGGGCTTCCCATTCTTCGACATCTTTGATCTTGGCGGGATCAACAGAGACTCCTCTGGCAGACACAATATGTCCTAGGAATCCTACTTCTTTCAGCCAGAACTCACACTTGCTGAACTTGGCATATAACTGATGCTCTCTCAGGGTTTCTAGGATGATTCTCAGATGTTGCTCATGCTCTTCTTCTGACTTGGAGTAGATAAGGATGTCATTGATAAATACAACTACAAACTTATCTTGGAACTTCATAAAGATCTTATTCATGAGATTCATGAAATAAGCAGGGGCATTGGTTAATCCAAAAGACATAACCATATACTCGTATAAACCATAGCGAGTAGTAAAGGCGGTCTTCGGAATATCCGTTGCATGAATCTTATGTTGGTGATAACCAGTCCTAAGATCAATCTTTGAGAATACCTGGGCTCCGGTCAACTGATCAAATAGATCCTCTATCTTTGGCAAGGGGTACTTGTTCTTAATGGTGACGTCATTCATCTTTCTGTAATCTGTACACAGACGATTGCCTCCATCTTTCTTGTCGATGAATAACACTGGTGATCTCCATGGCGATGCGCTTGGTTGAATCAAGCCTGTTGCTAACATGGCATCTAACTGCTTCTTCAGTTCCACTAACTCTGAGGGGTTCATGCTATAGGGTATCTGGGCTATGGGTTCGGTTCCGGGGATTAGTTCGATGATGAACTCAATATCCCTATCCGGGGGCATACCTGGCAATTCATCTGGGAATACGTCGGGGTATTCATAGACTACTCTGACTTGGTCTATGGTGGGTAGGGCTAGACTCTTGTTGCATTTGAATTGATGGGGTATGGTTTCAGAGATATGCTCTATTGTTACTCCAGAACTATTGGTCATGGTGATGGCTTTCTTAGCACAGTCTATCAGTCCTTTATGCCTTGACATCCAGTTCATACCTAGTACTACTTCCAATCCTTTGGTTCCAAGCACTATTAGGTTGGCATAAAAATCTATCCCATGTTTTCTGATAGGCACAGCTTTGCAGATTTTTCTAGCTTTTGTAGTTGAACCGGGGATTTGAACTATCATGACATGCTTCAAGTTGGTTGGGTGAATCTTACTTGTGCATGCAAATTCTTCGGTGACAAATGAATGCGATGCTCCCGAATCAAACAATACTCTTGTTAAAACTGAGTTGACAGAAAACATACCCAGCACTACATGTGGCGCTTCCTGGGCTTCTTCTGCGTTCATGTGGAAGAGACGACCGTTGCGGTTGTGAGGGTTCCCTGGAGCAAACCTTCTTCCGGGTTGAACACGATGCTGTTGTTGAGCTGGGGCATTCACAGTGGCATTGGCGGCAGTACTCTTGGGACACTCATTGGAGTAGTGACCCTTCACTCCACACTCAAAACAGGTGATCTGGGACTTGTCCTTGGCTGCGACAGGCACAACATTGCTGCCAGTTCTAGGTGCAGTGTTGTTGTTGCTCTTGGGAGGGGCACGGTTGAAGTTGTTGGCATTGCCGGAGTTGTGATGGTTTCCTCCGGACTTCACATTGCCTCCGCTACGGTTGGGGTAGCTTGGGCGAGACATTGGGGGTCGGCTGTTCCTGGGTGCATATCCTGGTGAGGGGTTGGGACGATACTTCTGGTGACTACTGGATCCTGATTGCTGCATCATACGGTGTTTGCGGTTGTCGTTTGCCTGGTTAATCTTCCCTTCCATCTGAATGGCAGAGTCGACTAGCTCTTCGAGATCCTGAAAACGGATGTTGACGAGGACAGTCTGCATCTCATCATGCAATCCGTTCAAGAATCTCTCCTTCTTGGCCTCCGTGTTGATTTCATCCGGTGCATATCTGGCAAGTGACAGGAATCTTTCACGGTATTCTACTACAGTCATTCTTCCTTGCTTCAATTCGCGGAATTCATCTCTCATCATGTTGACTAGACCTTGCGGCACGTGGGTGCGGCTGAACTTGACTTTGAATGCTTCCCATGTCATCACTTGACCATGGTTCATATTGCGGATGCTATTCCACCAAGCTCTTGCATATCCCGCCAGATAGTGGGTGGCGAAGAGAACTTTCTTGTTTTCATCAAATCCTGCAACTTCGAGGTTGTTTTCCATTGTCTGTAACCTGTCGGAAGCATCTAATGGGTTTTCAGATTGGTTGAAGATTGGGGGATTGGTATTCTGAATTTTTTTGAGTTTGGATCCATGGTGATCCTGATTTCCATGCCCTTGGTTGTTGAGAGCCATCTGGGCAATCTGCTATAGTGTTGCTAAGTTGGCTTGACGTTCTGCCCTGCTTGCTTCACGGTCTGCGATGAGATTCTGCAAAATCTGCAGCATTGGGTCTTGCGACGAGCTGCTCCCTCCTTGGTTTCCACGAGTCATATGAAGATTGAGATAGATATAGGGGTAAGAGGGAAAGTCTAAGGTTCATGGTTTTGGTTTCAAAGCTAAAACTTTGAGTTAGACTCAGGTTTTGCAACTAACTTTATTCCATTCATGCAAACAAGCACATGATACAACACACACCACAACAATCAAAAGAAAACAGATGGTTTGAAGAACCATTACATAGCTACGATCTGATGGGACCGATACATCTCATGCTACGACGGTGCTGTAGTGCATCTACTCATCGTCGATGAAGTCGGAGTCCTCGTCATCAGTGTAGAAGTCCACGACATCTTCCTCCAGAAAGTCATCATCGTTGCTGAGGTAAGAATCCATGTCTCCCTGGATGTCTTCACCCTCATCTTCTTCTTCCTTGGCGGCAAGCTGAGCTTCCTGCTCCTTGACGGTCTTCTCGAGGTCGGCCACCTTCTTGCGAAGATGGGCGATGGTGCGATCCTTCTTAGCACACTGGCGGTAAAGAGACTAACGATCTTGGACGAGCAGTGTGAAAATCTAGGCCTTCTGGTCGGCAATGGCATAGTTCTGGTTGGCTAGCTCCCTGGCATTGTCCAGTTCCTGCTGTCTGTCATGCAGCAAGAAGTCAAGATTCTCCACTTGACGCCTCAAATCTGGGTGACTTGGCATCTCCCTCGGCATTCCCATGAAGTCACGTCTTGCATAGTGGGCAAAACGGGTTCCTTGGATCTTATTAACGCTGAGGGCACATAGACGTGCGAGAGCTTCATGCATTGCCCTGGCTAATCCATCTAGCCAGTTGTTCTCTCTCACGGAGAACTGAATTCTCCCAGAAGTTGGTGCTTCAATGCTTCCTCTAAGATCTGCGGTGACTAGCCACTGTAGGTCTCCTCCTGGGGATCCTAGAAGTTGAGCTCCAAGAAACTCCGGATGTGGGCGTCCCAACAACTCTGACAGTGAATCCAGATCCCTCTCGAAGATCAGCTGACCTCCTTTTCCCAACTGGTAAAACTTGCTGAACTGAGTCTCCATCTACAAGAATTAAGGATGAGGAAATTAGTGAAGTGATCAAGTGTGTCAAATTTTAAGTAGTAATGTAAGAATTTGAGGAACATGAATTTTTGAGAAAGCAAGAATTCCCAAGGATAAGAGAGGAGATAGTTTTTTGTAAATACTCACTGTGATTTTGAAACTAAGTTTTTGTTCGGACATCTGATACGTCCAAAACGTATCTACTTTCCCGAACACTTTTGCTATTGTTTCTCCTCTATACTTGTGTGATTTGGATGCAACTAATGCGAACTGACGCTGTTTTCAGCCGAATTGCCTTGGTGTCTACTTTTTGTGCAGAAAATCAACTATCAGGAAAAATCCCGGAAAATATGCCAAAAATCCTATTTCACCCGAAGACTCCAGGAGCCAGAATACGAGATGGAGAGGAGCCCTGGACTGGCCACACCACCTGGTGGCGCGGGCCAGGCCAGGCCACGCCAGAGGGTGGTGTGGGCCCCCCAGGCACCCCCTCGGCCTCTCTCTTCGCCTATAAGGAGCCTTCTGACCTAAAAACTTCGGGGGGTTTGATGTTTTTCCAGAAGGAGTTCCGCTCCGCCGCCACCACCAGATTCCATGAAACAACACTAGAAACTCCGTTCTGGCACCCTGCCGGGACAGGGAATTGGAGGAGATCATCGCCATCATCATCACCATCGCTTCTCCATCGACCATCCATGTTTCCCCCATCTATGAGTGAGTAATCCCCCACTGTAGGCTATGGTGATGGTAGGGATTGGATGAGATCGTTCATGTAATGGCATCAGATTGTTAGGGCATGGTGCCTAGTATCTCTTATTAGTGCTTTATGACTTGGTTGCGACTTGTTGTGCTTAATGCTTGTCACTAGGGCCCGAGTGCCATGATTTCAGATCTGAACTTATTATTGATTCATTATGATAGTATTGTTTTTGGTCTTATCTACAAGTTGTATACACACGTTGTTGTCCGGAACCTATGGCCCCGAAGTGACAGAAATCGGGATAACCGAAAGGGAAAGGCTTTGATGTGAGGATCACATGTGTTCACAGAGTGTTAATGCTTTGCTCCGGTGCTCTATTAAATGGAGCACCTTAATTGCCAGTAGTTCCCTAGAGGCTCCGCTGCAAACGGGCTGGCAGGACAAAAGATGTTGTGCAAGTTCTCATTGCGAGCACGTATGACTATATATGGAACACATGCCTAGGATTGTCTAGTACTTGGGTGCTTTATCTTATTTATCTGCAATTGCCCTATGTTCTGATTGCTATGTGAATTTTCTTGTCCATGCGACGCCCTTCCATCCATCCCTATGCCTACCGCACTCGAATCCCATCATTCGCTTTTGTTACTCATCTTTGCTTTACTACTGCTGTCACTTTGCAATTCCTACTACAAAACTGTTGCTACTAATAAACTGTTGTGAGCAAGATTGTTTTCCAGGTGCAGCTGAATTGACAACTCAGTTGTTAAGGCTTATAAATATTCTTTGGCTCCCCTTGTGTCGAATCAATAAATTGGGTTTCACTTCCCTCGAAAATACTGCGATACACCCCCGATACTTGTGGGTCATCAAGACTATTTTCTGGCACCGTTGCCAGGGAGCATAGCTTTATTTATCAAGTTCACTTGGATTCTCTATGGTTTGCTGCTATCCATCCATCATGGGTAAGTCTCGTGATGGCAAGGTTCCTATTTTACCATCCACTACAAGAAGAGGTACGGTTCTGAACACCTCTGCTGCTCTTGATTCACCATCTGTTATAAGTAAGCTCGTTACACCACCACATACACATGCTACACACACTGCTACTACTGCTGAATCTGAAACTTCTGATGCTTATGATGCTGCTTTTACTGTGCTTGATAAGAGTGGTTCATTAGGTCCTTTCCTAGATGCTACGATTGCTAGAACTATAGCTGGAAATACCGAAACTCCTAATGAAGACACTACCACACCTGTTAGCTCACCTGAGTCTAGTGAGAGTTATGATATTTAAGAAGATTATGTTGAGATGACCGATGAGTTTATTAAAGAATGTAAGAACACCCATGATAGGAGCCCTGCTAAGAGTCTCCTTGAGAGGCGTACTATTAGACCCAAATTATCTCCTGATGCTAAGTTTGCCGCTTGTCCCATAAACATTATAGATGAAGATTATGATTTCTCTCTCGATCTATCTTACATAGCTATTGTCGAGAAAGAACCTTTTTGTGGGACTAAGAATGAAAGTGCGGTAGCACATATGAATGAACTTTCTACCATGAGTGGTTTGTTTTCTGATGATATTAAGATGCGTACTTACTTTGTTGCTAAGATTTTTCCCTTTTCTTTGAAAGGAGAAGCTAAAACTTGGTTTAGTAATTTACCTCCTGGATCTATTGATAGCCCTGAGTGCTTGATTAGTACTTTCCTGCAGAAATATTTTCCTCCCAGTGCTAGAGATGCTATTTTGCAAGAACTTTTTGATTTCAAACAGGGAGAAAAAGAGATATTGCCTGAATCTTGGGCAAGGTTTTGTGCTTTGATTCATGCATAGGCTGGAAGTCCATTACCTAAGAATGAGCTTCTTTATATATTTTATAATGGACTAACTGAGGAATCTAGGACATACCTAGATAGTTGTGCTGATTGTGTTTTCAGGAATAGGACTCCGAAGGAAGCTGAGGAATTAATGGCTATAATAAGCAAGAATTATGAAGATTGGACTCCTCCTAAACAAGCTATACCTGAAGTAATTGTACCTGAACCATCTATTCCTGTGCCTATTCCAACATCAAAGAAGAGGGGAGTTATTGAATTAAATGATGAAGTTATGAAGGAAGCTAAGAAATGTCTTAAGGAGAAGGGAATTAAAGCCGCAGATGTCAAGAATTTACCTCCTATAGAAGAATTATGTAAGCCTATTCCCTACTCACCCACTATTGATGTACACTCTCTCCAACACTTTGATGAAGGTGATATACCTTATTCTAAACCTCCTGATCAATGCTTAGAAGAATTTGATATCTTTATTGTTAAGCAAGATAACTTTAATAAAAGGGTGAAAAATCATCTAATGGAAAACACTAGAGCTATTGTTGAGTTGAGAGATATTGTGGAAAGAACCTCTAATGATGTTAAAATGATTGTTAAACACTTTCAAATAGTTCAAACTCAAATGGATCAACTCGTTAAAGTGCAAAACGACTTGCTAGTTAATGCTGCTAAAGAAAAACATGCTTATGAAATTAGAACTAGAAGTGGTGCTGCTACCCAGGATCCTTTATATCCTGAGGGGCATCCCAAAAGAATTGAGCAGGATTCTCAACAAGCTGAAAATAGTGGTTCTACTCGTAAGAAAAGGAAAAAGAAACATAAAACTGTTATAGAACCCTCTGAACCTACTATAGATCCTAATAGTATATCCATCTCTGATGCTGAAACTGAAAGTGGTACGGAAGAAAATGAAGTTCCTAATGAAGAAAAAGTTGAAGAAGAACCTGAAAACCACACTAAGACTACTAAATACACCAAATAAGATTTTATTGCTAAGAAACATAGTAGTGAAAGAGAACCTTGGGTCCAAAAACCTATGCCCTTCCCTGATAAGAAACACAAGTCAAAGGAAGATGAACACTATAATAAGTTTTGTGAGTGGATGAAGCCTTTATTCTTGCAAATTCCTTTGACTGATTCTATTAAATTGCCTCCTTACTCAAAGTATATGAAGGACATTGTCTCGAATAAAGGAAGATCCCTAATGAAGAAATCTCTACTTTGCTTGCTAATTATTCTTTCAATGGTAAGGTTCCTAAGAAACTTGGAAACCCAGGGATTCCAACTATCCCTTGCTCTATTAAGAACAGTTATGTTAGAACTGCTTTGTGTGATTTGGGAGCTGGAGTTAGTGTTATGCCTTTCTCTCTTTATAAGAGGCTTCAGCTTGAAAAATTGATACCAACTGAAATATCTTTGCAAATGGCTGATAAATCTACCACTATTCCTATGGGTATATGTGAGGATGTACCTGTTCAGGTGGCTCATAATTGCTTGATATTAACTGATTTTGTTGTGCTTGAAATGCCCGAAGATGACAATATGTCTATTATTCTTGGGAGACCTTTTCTTAATACTGTAGGAGCTGTTATTAATTGTAATCAAGGAAAGGTGACCTTCAATGTTAATGACAAGGAACATACTGTCTATTTCCCCAAGAAGATTGAAAAGACTTATGGTTTGAATTCAATTGAACATGTTGAAGGGATTCAAGTTGGAGAAATATATTGTCCCATACCAAGAGAAAAATTTGAAACTATTATGATTGGGACCATTGCTATCAAGGTTGAGGTAACATAATCATTAGTGGAATACAAAGTTTTGTCTCATATGCAATTGTTTTGGTAGCAAGACTTGATCAACCTTGCTAACAAAAGGATTCCATTGAACAAAACAATGTTTTCATTATGATTATCTCCGTTTATTTCTATCCTTTGCATTTTAGTTTTTGCTTTCGTTTAGTTTTCTTTGTGTTGTTAGTTGCTTGCATGCTAGAACTTCTATAGTTCTATCCTCTATCCTTTGCATCATGTTTCCAAAAGAAAAAAAATCTGTCTGTCAGAAAAATCATTCTTCTTTTTCTGAAAATTGCCCAAAAATAAAGTGTCTTGAAAAATTCCAAAAAATTCATATTAAATTTTTACGTGAACAAAGGGGCAGAGGAGTACCTGGTAGGTACCAGGGGGGCCCACCAGGCAGGCACACCATGTGGTGACGCGGCCAGCCCTGGGTGGCGCCATGCCCTGGTGTGGGCCACCCCTGGCCCTCCACTAACTCTCTCCCCTGCCAGTTTCTTCTCTCTCTCGAGTAAGCTCCAGTTCATAGCTCAAAATCGTGTTCTTTCTGTGCTTGCTCTCAATTTCTTCGATCTCCTTGCTCAGCCCATCTTTCTTGCTTAAATTTGGAGCATTTGTTCCTTGGTATGTGACTCCTCCCTTTGTCCAAGTAGATTTGTGTTTAGTGGATTATATGTTGAGTATTTTGCTGCTGTAGGTTGTTGGAGATATGCCCAAGAGGCAATAATAAAAATGGTTATTATTATATCTTTGTGTTTATGATGAATGTTAGCATCCCATGCTGTAATTGTATTATAAGGAAACACTAATACATGTGTGTTTTGTAAACATAAAAGGGTCCCTAGTAAGCCTCTTGTTAAACTAGCTTGTTGATTAATTGATGATCATGGTTTCCTGATCATGGACATTGGATGTCATTAATAACAAGATTGTATCATTAGGAGAATGATGTAATGGACACACACACCCATAGTAAGCGTAGCATTAGATCAAGTCATTAAGTTCACATTGCTATAAGCTTTCGATACATAGTAACCTAATCCTTCGACCATGAGGTTGTGTTAATCACCATCACCAGATGAGTACTTTGATGACATCAAACACCACTTCGTAACTGGGTGGTTATAAAGGTGTCATTAGGTATTTAGAAAGTATGTGTTGAAGCGCATGGACCAAGATTGGGATTTGTCCATCATATGACGGATAGATATGCTCTGGGCCCTCTCGGTGGAATGTCATCTAGTTAGCTTGCAAGCATGTGACTAGGTCACAAGGGATGGCATAACACGGAACGAGTAAAGAGTACTTATCAGTAACGAGGTAGAACTAGGTATGGAGATACCGATGATTAAACCTCGGATAAGTAGAAGTATCACGTGACAAAGGGAATTGGTTTCGTATGTTAATGGTTCTATCGATCACGAAGTCATCGTTGAGTATGTGGGAGCTGTTATGGATCTCCAGATCCCGCTGATGGTTATTGATCGGAGAGGTGTCTTCATCATGTCTGCATATTCACGAACCGTAGGGTGACACACTTAAGGTTCGAAGTTGTTTTAAGTAGATATTGAATGTGCGTTGGAGACCGAATGTTGTTCGGAGTCTCGGATTGGATCCGGGACATCACGAGGAGATCCTAACTGTCCGGGAATAAGATTCATATAATGGGGATCATTTTCTAAGTTAGGAAATGTTCCAGAGTGTTTGTATGGGGATTCTAGAAGGTTTCGGAATGTTCCGGAAGGTTCTAGAAGATATCTTGGAGTTTATTTGAAAACCGAGATAAGATAAGATAAGATAAGATAAGATAAGATAAGGGGAGTTTAAAGGGGAAACTTGGGGGGGGAGGACTCTCCCCCCAAGCTCCCTAGTGCGCCTAAGGGGTGGGAACCCTAGGCCACACCCCTCCCTCTATATATAGAGGGGTGGAGGCGCCACCCCTCCTTGCCCTCTCCCACTCCAAACCCTAGCCGCCTCTCTCTTCCTCCTTCCATCTGCTCCGGCTTAGGCGAAGCCCTGCAGAATTCTCTCCACCACCACCACGCCGTCGTGCTGCTGGGATTGCGTGGAGAAGATCTACTACCTCCGCTGGAACGAGGAGAGGAAGGTCTGCTTCGACTCCGCACGTGTGACCGTCTGCGGAAGCGCTGCCGGAACGCGGCGCCGGAAGGATCATCTACTCGATCTTGAGATCGGCAAGTGATCGACTACATCATCCACGAGATCTAATCTCGTTAACGCTTTCGGTTCTACGAGGGTTAGTACCGATCTATCTCGTTGCTCATGTCTAGTAGATTAGATCTTGGCTTTTATCTAGATTAGATCTGGGTTTTGTTCGTTCTTGCGGTAAATTTTTTTTGTTTTCCATGCTACGAACCCATCAGTGGTATCAGAGCCTTGTCTATGCGTATATCTGTTGCACGAGTAGAACACAATGGTGTTGTGGGAGTTGGTGCTCGTGCCGTCTTTTGCTGTGTGTACTTTGCATCTTGCGGTATGGTGGGATGAAGCGGCTCGGGCTAACATTACATGTCATCGCACATGAGACTTGCTCCACGCTTGACGTGCAACTTGCTTTGCACAAGTGGCTTTGCGGGTGTCTGCCTCTCCCATCATAGTATAGATCAAATCTACACTTTGCACTTGATAGCACTTGTATCAACATTGTGGTTCGGGCCAGAGGTAAGATCCGTTCTTATTTGAAAGCCCCAAACCACGTAAAACTTGCAAAGAAAATTAGAGGCGTCTAACTTGTTTTTGCAGGGGTTTTGTGATGTGATATGGCCATCATGTGATTGTGATTATATTTGATGTATGCAATGATCCTTGTTGTAATATGACAACCGGCAGGAGCCTAATGGTTGTCTTTAATTCTGTTAAGACCTGCGTGTCTATTCATCTTGTAATAGCTTTATTCCAAGTAGTTGTAATAGTTGCTTATGATGATGGACAACCATGAAGCGGCGCCACTGACCTTGACGCAATGCTGGTAATGATGGAGATCATGTCCGTGCTTTGGAGATGGAGATCGAAGGCACAAGAAGAAAGGGCCATATCATATCACACTAATTATGAATTGCCTGTGATGTTAATCCTTTATGCATCTTGTATTGCTTAGATCGCGACGGTAGCATTATAAGATGATCCCTCTCACTAAATATCAAGTAATAAAAGTGTTCGTCCTTAGTTGGCACCGTTGCTAAGACTCGTCGTTTCGAAGCATCTCGTGATGATCGGGTGTGATAGATTCTACGTTGCATACAACGGGTGCAAGCCAGATTTGCACATGCGGAAACTAAGGTTAATCTTGACGAGCCTAGCATGTACAGACATGGCCTCGGAACACGGAATACCGAAAGGTAGAGCACGAGTCATATGACTGATATGATGAACATGAAGATTGTTCGCCGATGAAACTACATCTTCTCTCGTGAAGATCGGACTTGGTGTAGTGGACTTGGTTCGTGTAATCACTAAGACAATGTGAGGATGTTGTTTTGAGTGGGAGTTCACCTAGTTAATTTAAGAATTGAAGTTGAACTCAATTTATCATAAACTTAGTCTAAACTACTTGCAAAATTTGTTGTAGATTATGGCGAACCTCTCCATCAATTTCAATGCGTTCCTAGAGAAAGAAAAACTTAAGAACAATGGAAGCAACTTCACGGACTGGCCCGTGGTCTCAAGATTGTCCTCGTGGCTGGTCGATGACCTATGTGCTCGATGCACCGCTAGGTGACCCACCTGCAGAAGATGCCACCGATGACGTAAAAAATGTTTACGCCACTCGGAAAATCATTACTCCACGATTCAGTGCCATCACATGCGTTACGGAAACGGAGCTTCAGAAGCGCTTTGAGCACCACGACCCATTCGAGATCATTAAGGAGCTCAAGCTCATTTTTGAGACTCACGCGGCCGTGGAGAGCTATGAGGCCTCCGAAAAGTTCTTTACCTGCAAGATGGAAGAGGAAGCACCGTTATCGAGCAAGTGCTCACCATGTCTTGGCACGCAAAAAAGCTCCAAGAGTTGGGGAAAACGATTCCGAATGAGTTAGGGATTCACCGTGTCCTCCAATCACTGCCACCGAGTTATAAGAACTTTGTGATGAACTACAATATGCACTGCATGAACAAGACGTTGCCTGAACTATCGTCCATGCTGAAAACTGCTGAAGTGGAGATGAAGAAGGAGCACCAAGTGTTGATGGTCAATAAGACCACCAATTTCAAGAAACAGGGCAAGCCTAAGAACAAGGGCAACTTCAATAAGGACGGCAAGAAAGCTGCCGCACCTGCTAAGAAGCCCAAGGCTGGTCCTAAACCTGAAACTGAATGCTTCTCGCAAGGGTGCTGGTCATCGAAGAATCGCCCAAGTACCGGCAGATCTCGAAGAACGGCAACATCAAGAAGAAATGTATATTCGATATACATGTTATTGATGTGTATCTTACTAGTAATCGTAGTAGTGCTCGGTATTTGATACCGTTCGTTGCTCATATTTGTAACTCAAACAGAGCTGCGGAATAAACGAAGACCGGCGAGACGAGGTGACGATGCGCTGTTGAAATGGCTCCAAGGTTGATGTGATCGCCGTCGGCATGCTCCCTCTACATCTACCTTCGGGATTAGTTTTAAATTTGAATAATTGTTATTTGGTGCTTGCGTTAAGCATGAACATTATATCTGGATCTTGTTTATTGCGAGATGGTTACTCTTTTAAGTCCGAGAATAAAGGTTGTTCGATTTATATGAGTAATATCTTTTATGGTAATGCACCTGAGATGAATGGTTTATTCTTACTGAATCTCGATAGTAGTGATACACATGTTCACAACATAGATGCTGAACGAACAAAATTGAATGATAATTCTACATACATGTGGCACTGTCGTCTTGGTCACATTGGAGTGAAGCGTATGAAGAAACTCCATTCTGATGGACTTCTTGAATCACTTGATTTTGAATCACTTGAAAGATGCGAAGCATGTCTAATGGGAAAAATGACTAAGACTCCATTCTCTGGAATAATGGAGCGAGCTACAGACTTATTGGAAATAATACATACCGATGTGTGCGGTCCAATGAGTGTAGCATCGCGTGGTGGATATCGTTATGTTCTCACTTTCACGGATGACTTTAGTAGTGGGTATGTCTACTTTATGAAACATAAGTCCGAAACTTTCGAGAAGTTTAAGGAATTTCAAAGTGAAGTGGAAAATCATCGTAACAAGAAGATTAAGTTTCGCTCGACCGGGAGGTGAATATCTAAGTTATGAGTTTGGCATGCATTTAAAGAAATGTGGAATACTTTCGCTTGACACCGCCGGAACACCACAACAGCGTAATGGTGTGTCCGAACGTCAGAATCGAACTCTCTTAGATATGGTTCGTCTATGATGTCTCTACAGATTTACCGCTATCGTTTTGGGGCTATGCATTAGAGACACCGCATTCACTTTAAATAGGGCACCATCTAAACTGCTGAAACGACACGCATTTAATTGTGGTTTGGTAAGAAACCTAAGTTGTCGTTCCTTAAAGTTTGGGGTTGCGAAGCGTATGTAAAGAAGTTACAACCTGATAAGCTAGAACCCAAAGCGGAGAAATGCGTCTTCATAGGATACCCTAAAGAAACAATTGGGTATACCTTCTATCAAAGATCCGAAGGTAAAGTTTTCGTTGCCAAGAATGGATCCTTTCTTGAGAAGGAGTTTCTCTCGAAAGAAGTGACTGGAAGGAAAGTAGAACTCAACGAGGTTATTGAACCTTCTCTCGGGGTTGAGAGTAGCGCAGCACCGGAAGATGTTTTCGTGTCACCGCACCAACTGGAGAGGAAGCTAATGATGGTGATCATGAAACTTCGAACGAAGTTACTACTGAACCTCGCAGGTCAACGAGGGTTCGTACCACTCCTTAGTGGTATGACTCTGCCTTGAACGTCATGTTGGTGGACAACACTGATGACCCTGCGACGTATGAAGAAGCTATGGTGAGCCCAGATTCCGACAAATGGCTAGAAGCCATGAAATCCGAAATGGGATCCATGTACGAAAACCAAGTATGGACGTTGGTGGACTTACCGGATGGCCGTAAGGCTGTCGAGAACAAATGGATTTTCAAAATAAAAACAGATGCTGATGGTAATGTTACTGTCTATAAAGCTCGACTTGTCGCGAAAGGGTTCCGACAAATTCAAGGTGTTGACTATGATGAGACTTTCTCACCAGTAGCGAAGCTAAAGTCTTTGAGGATTCTGTTAGCAATTGCTGCATATTTCGACTATGAGATATGGCAGATGGATGTCAAAACGGCGTTCCTTAATGGTGACATTGAGGAAGAGTTGTACATGGTACAACCCAAGGGTTTTGTCGATCCTAGTGATGCTGACAAGGTATGCAAACTTCAGCGCTCCATTTATGGACTAAAGCAAGCATCCCGGAGTTGGAATCAACGTTTTGATAAAGTAATCAAAAATTTTGGTTTTATACAAACTTATGGAGAAGCTTGTATTTACAAGAAAGTGAGTGGGAGCTCTATAGCATTCCTAGTACTATATGTAGATGACATACTGTTGATTGGGAATGATATAGAACTTCTTAATAGCGTCAAAGCCTATTTGAATAATAGTTTTTCAATGAAGGATCTTGGCGAAGCGGCACATATTCTAGGCATCAAGATTTATAGAGATAGGTCAAGACGCCTGCTAGCGCTTTCACAAAGTACATACCTGGACAAAGTTCTAAAGAAGTTTAGAATGGAAGAGAGCAAGAAAGGGTTCGTGCCCATGTTGTCGTGAAAGACCTTGAGTAAGACTCAAAGTCCAGCTACAATGAAGATAGAGAGAAGATGAATAATGTTCCCTATGCCTCAGCCATAGGTTCTATCATGTATGCCATGTTGTGTACAAGACCGGATATAGCACATGCCGTTAGTTTGACTAGCGAGATATCAAAGTGATCCCGGAATGGAGCATCGGAGCGGTCAAGAATATCCTTAAGTACCGAATAGGACTAAGGATATGGTTCTTTCTTATGGAGGTGATGAACACTTGTTGTAAACAGTTACACCGATGTTAGTTGGAACACCGATCCGGATGACTCAAGTCATAGTCCGGATAATGATTTATTTTGAATGGTGCCGCAGTTGAGCTGGAGGAGTGCCAAGCAAAGCGTTGTGGCGAAATCTTCAACTGAATCGGAATACATAGCTGCTTCGGAGGCTGCACAAGAAGCCATATGGATGAAGGAGTTCATTACTGAACTTGACGTGGTTCCTAGTGCGTTGGACCCGATGGCCATCTACCGTGACAACACAAAGGTGCCATAGCTAATGCACAGGAGCCAAGGTCACATAGCAAGCTGAAGCACATCAAGCTACGTTTCCATGCCATTCGCGAGTATGTCCGAGATGGTGACATAAAGATTTGCAAAGTACACACTGATCTAAATGTGGCAGATCCGTTGACTAAACCTCTCCCTATAGCAAAGCATGACCAACACCAGAACGCCATGGGTGTTAGGTATATTACCATGTAATCTAGATTATTGACTCTAGTGCAAGTGGGACTGTTGGAGATATGCCCAAGAGGCAATAATAAAGTGGTTATTATTATATCTTTGTGTTTATGATGAATGTTTGCATCCCATGCTGTAATTGTATTATAAGGAAACACTAATACATGTGTGTTTTGTAAACATAAAAGGGTCCCTAGTAAGCCTCTTGTTAAACTAGCTTGTTGATTAATTGATGATCATGGTTTCCTGATCATGGACATTGGATGTCATTAATAACAAGATTGTATCATTAGGAGAATGATGTAATGGACACACACACCCATAGTAAGCGTAGCATTAGATCAAGTCATTAAGTTCACATTGCTATAAGCTTTCGATACATAGTAACCTAATCCTTCGACCATGAGGTTGTGTTAATCACCATCACCGGATGAGTACTTTGATGACATCAAACACCACTTCGTAACTGGGTGGTTATAAAGGTGTCATTAGGTATTCTGAAAGTATGTGTTGAAGCGCATGGACCAAGATTGGGATTTGTCCATCCATATGACGGATAGATATGCTCTGGGCCCTCTCGGTGGAATGTCATCTAGTTAGCTTGCAAGCATGTGACTAGGTCACAAGGGATGGCATAACACGGAACGAGTAAAGAGTACTTATCAGTAACGAGGTAGAACTACGTATGGATATACCGATGATCAAACCTCGGATAAGTAGAAGTATCGCGTGACAAAGGGAATTGGTTTCGTATGTTAATGGTTCTATCGATCACGAAGTCATCGTTGAGTATGTGGGAGCCGTTATGGATCTCCAGATCCCGCTGATGGTTATTGATCGGAGAGGTGTCTTCATCATGTCTGCATATTCACGAACCGTAGGGTGACACACTTAAGGTTCGAAGTTGTTTTAAGTAGATATTGAATGTGTGTTGGAGACCGAATGTTGTTCGGAGTCTCGGATTGGATCCGGGACATCACGAGGAGATCCAGAACTGTCCGGGGAATAAGATTCATATAATGTGGATCATTTTATAAGTTAGGAAATGTTCCAGAGTGTTTGTATGGGGATTCTAGAAGGTTTCGGAATGTTCCGGAAGGTTCTAGAAGATATCTTGGAATTTATTTGAAAACCGAGATAAGATAAGATAAGATAAGATAAGATAAGATAAGATAAGATAAGGGGAGTTTAAAGGGGAAACTTGGGGGGGAAGGACTCTCCCCCCAAGCTCCCTAGTGCGCCGGCCCTAAGGGGTGGGCCTAGGGGTGGGAACCCTAGGCCACACCCCTCCCTCTATATATATAGGGGTGGAGGCGCCACCCCTCCTTGCCCTCTCCCACTCCAAACCCTAGCCGCCTCTCTCTTCCTCCTTCCATATGCTCCGGCTTGGGCGAAGCCCTGCAGAATTCTCTCCACCACCACCACCACCACGCCGTCGTGCTGCTGGGATTGCGTGGAGAAGATCTACTACCTCCGCTGCTCGCTAGAACGAGGAGAGGAAGGTCTACTTCGACTCCGCACGTGTGACCGTCTGCGGAAGCGCTGCCGGAACGCGGCGCCGGAAGGTTCATCTACTCGATCTTGAGATCGGCAAGTGATCGACTACATCATCCACGAGATCTAATCTCGTTAACGCTTTCGGTTCTATGAGGGTTAGTACCGATCTATCTCGTTGCTCATGTCTAGTAGATTAGATCTTGGCTTTTATCTAGATTAGATCTGGGTTTTGTTCGTTCTTGCGGTAGAATTTTTTTGTTTTCCATGCTACGAACCCATCATAGGTGACTGGTTATGAGAGCTTGTAAGCTTGTTTGATGCTTAGAGATATAGTTTTGATGCATGTTTAGGCCTCTTGCAAGTCCCTATGAGTAGAATCCTTTATTATATTTACTTTGCAATCACTTGTTTAATAAGTGTTTAAATTTCAGAATACCAAGCATGAACAACCACACTTTTGGAGAGATATTTGAGAGTGATGCACCTAGGAGGTCGAGGCCCTCAAGAACAGCCTCTCAAGCTAGGCCTTCATACAATGAAGACCTCATTGCAACACGTATTGGCAATGAAAGGTATGATGGAGATGCTCACCCATCCTCTTTTCCTTGTTTTACTTTCTTGCAAGCTTCAGGTATTCTTGATGATTTCTTGCTACTGATTGAGAGGGTTGGCTTGACCTATTATATGCAAGATGAGAGTGCACAGTACGCTATGCTCACCAAAACTTTTGTTGAGAGCTTCTCAATTACTAACACATCCTATCAATCTACTGTCTCTTTTAAAATCTATGATATGCCCTTCACCATGTCTTTGGAGAGGTTTTGCAGTATTGTAGGTGTGCGTATGACAGGGACTATGAAGAAAATTCAAGGGCGACCTGCTGATTTGTTGGAGCTTTACTGAGGGGTGAACAATGATGATGACCATGTATGCAGCATGAAAGATAAGAAATATCCAACTCCCTGCTCTTAGATACTTTGCTTACTATCTTGCCACTAGCGTATTGGGTAGGGAGAACACTAGTAATATCTCCAACTATCACTTAGCTTTCCTTGCTACTGCGCTCAACAATGATACTCGATACAATCTTGGCTCTCTTATTGCTCGCTGCCTAGCTACTAGGGGCCTATCTATGGGGGCATCATTGCCTCGCGTGTAGTCAATGCATTAGGTCTTTCAGTGGATCCCGATGATGCTATGCTAGCACCACAGAGGCTCGACCTTGTTGCCATGAAAACTCATCATTTTGTCACTGCTACCTCTGATTTGAACAATCTAGTATTAGGATGCTTTTCACTGATTGGGATGAAAGGGAGATCCTTTTGCCACAGCCTGCTTTGTTTAGTGTTGACAGGAGACCGTGGTCGCGCTCCAAGGAGGAGGTGGACGAGCAGCTGCGCTTGCTGGGTTTCCACGAGCAGCACCAGGAGGATGTGCCCTCCTATGATTACTCCGCACATTACAGAGGGACGTACTCGGGCTTGCACCAGGACGAGGGTACCTCCTCGTCATACCCCGGTGATACTTCATCCTGGATAGCTTGGGATTGATACCCACTTAGGCCAAAAGCCTAAGCTTGGGGGGAGGTATGCCGACACCGCACTCATCTCCATATCATGTTGCGTCGGTACTTTGTATATTCATGTTTTCGTTCTCTTTTTAGTTTTCGTTCTTCTTTGCTTTTTCTTTCTAAAAACACAAAAAGACCAAAAATATTTCTGTTGTTTCTCTTTGGTTTGCTTCTTCTTTTTGCCTTGGTTTGCTTTTCCCTTTTTGCTTTGTTTGAACTATTCGAAAAACCCAAAAAGATTTTGCTTTGCTTGTTTTTCTCTTTTGGTTCTTATTTAAAAATCGAAAACACCAAAAATATTTGTCGTTCTTCTTTGGTTTTTGCAAGTTTGCTACAGGGTTCGGCAGTTCTCAGTGGATTATTGGTTTCATATTATTATTCAAGCCACACAAGTGAAGAGCAATAATGAGGATCAATGAAAACTTGAGGCGTGGTAAGAGGCTAGTAACGAACTCTATTTGTTTTCATTTTTTTACATATACTCATCACTGTGGGCGTGCTTAGTCTGTTCATGTAGAGTGTATGTTTTCTTTGGATGCTTAGTAGTTCTTGCTTTCTTATGATTAGCTCGAGCTCGCTAATTGTTTGTAGCATGTCTCATGAATGTTTGCTTGCATTGCTCTATTCATAAATTGGTATGACACCGTGGCATCCTCCTCTGAATGTTTCATTTGATTGACTTGGCACATGCTCACGCATGCACATGACTGTAATAATCAGTTAAGCCTCGATGAATTATTTTGCCTTGAGGATCTTGAATCACTTTCATGCCATGAGTAGTCCTGTTTTGTTGCAAGCACGATAATGACAGCTATTGCTCTCTCGTTTGTCGCTCCCTTACTATTGCTAGCCTTCACTTTCACTGAGTATGTTTTACTCAAGTTCCAAACGCCCTAAACCAAATATTTCCAAAGTGTCCACCATACCTACCTATTAGCATCATTTGCTACTCCCGTGCATATTCATTATGCCTTGTTTTCTTCTGAATAAAATGTTTGCTTGTTATGGGAAAAGTAGTTAGTAAAGCTCTCACGAACTTGATGGCACACTTTATTTTCCGCACTTAATAAACCTGAACCATTGTGAACTCTCCATGAAAGTTATATGCTTGCAAATTATAGGGGATTAGCGTAACTGCATATCACAGGGAACGCTTTCAACACTTGTAAATATATACCCAGTTGATACCTTGCTCTTTTGTTTGCGGATGTCGTCGGTGGGAAATAAAAGGGGAGCTTGTAAGTCCATGGAGTTATGTATGTGTGTTAGAGAAACGCCTGGGTCGCTGTTCTAATCCATGCTGACATGGTGGAAACCTGCAGTGTAACCATAATGATATCTATGAAGCATTCTTGTTTAAAAAAAGAGAGAGATAGCTATTGAGAAAAAGAAAAAAAGAGAGTTTTATGAAAAGAGGAAAGAGAGAAAAAAGCACCATTTTCCCATGGTAAATAAGAAGATTGCTGAGATACTCATTGTCTGCTTGCCTTGTCATTTTGATATGGGGATTCTTCCATATCATCGGGCAAGGGGTACCCCGTTGGCGGTTCTCAATGATACGCACATACTTACGATGACAAGAACTTACCGGTAACTAAAGTTGAGTAGCATGAGGAGCGGCCCTCGTACTCAAGGGACTTGGGATTTTCAGTTTATAGTCTGTCAAGCATATAACTCAGATTGGACCTCACTTTCACCTTAACCACGTTAAAGATGCTTATGATAGGGGCAATGAGAGCTCAAAGCTAACAAGTACCATACTTTTAGCATTTGGAAGCCTTTCAAAATTATTCAAAACCTTTTCCTTTACTTGTTGAGTCTCCGCTTATTCTCCGAGCACCTTCTTGAGAGCATAGTTGTCATTCTTTGTGTTTGTTCCAATACTTGATTATTTGTGTTATGACTTTGATGCTTGAATTCTTGATATCTTTACTTCTAGTCATCACTTGAACTTCAGAGGTGCCTGGACATTCATAATCAAAGGCAAGCGAGATACCACTCTATCATACCTTTTTATGAGCATTGTAATGTTTCTTTTGTTCGTGCTTTATGCTACTTATTATTCTTGAGTTGGAATCTCTTCATCGCTTGCAATGACTATTAAGTAGACTCAGTTGCATACTCTTTATTATGGATTGTCTAAGTAGTTGATCACATTGCTAAGAATATTTACATCATATGAAGCAAATGTGTTCGTGAAAGTTCTTTTATCGCACTCAGTTTTCAACTGAATTGCTTGAGGATAAGCAATAAGCTAAGCTTGGGGGGAGTTGATATGTCCAAAACGTATCTACTTTCCCGAACACTTTTGCTATTGTTTCTCCTCTATACTTGTGTGATTTGGATGCAACTAATGCGAACTGACGCTGTTTTCAGCAGAATTGCCTTGGTGTCTACTTTTTGTGCAGAAAATCAACTATCAGGAAAAATCCCGGAAAATATGCCAAAAATCCTATTTCACCGAAGACTCAGGAGCTGTAGGCGGACGGAGGGGTGGCCACACCACCTGGTGGCGCGGGCCAGGCCAGGCCGCGCCAGGGGGTGGTGTGGGCCCCTAGGCACCCCCTCGGCTTCTCTCTTCGCCTATAAGGAGCCTTCTGACCTAAAACTTGGGGTTCACATTTTCCAGTAGTTCCGCTCCGCCGCCACCACCGATTCCATGAAATGCACCCGAAACTCCGTTCCGGCACCTCGCCGACGGGAATTGGAGGAGATCATCGGCATCATCATCACCATCGCTTCTCCATCGACCATCCATGTTTCCCCCATCTATGAGTGAGTAATCCCCCGTTGTAGGCTATGGGGATGGTAGGGATTGGATGAGATCGTTCATGTAATGGCATCAGATTGTTAGGGCATGGTGCCTAGTATCTCTTATTAGTGCTTTATGACTTGGTTGCGACTTGTTGTGCTTAATGCTTGTCACTAGGGCCTGAGTGCCATGATTTCAGATCTGAACTTATTATTGATTCATTATGATAGTATTGTTTTTGGTCTTATCTACAAGTTGTATACACACGTTGTTGTCCGGAACCTATGGCCCCGAAGTGACAGAAATCGGGATAACCGGAAGGGAAAGGCTTTGATGTGAGGATCACATGTGTTCACAGAGTGTTAATGCTTTGCTCCGGTGCTCTATTAAATGGAGCACCTTAATTGCCAGTAGTTCCCTAGAGGCCCCGCTGCAAACGGGCTGGCAGGACAAAAGATGTTGTGCAAGTTCTCATTGCGAGCACGTATGACTATATATGGAACACATGCCTAGGATTGTCTAGTACTTGGGTGCTTTATCTTATTTATCTGCAATTGCCCTATGTTCTGATTGCTATGTGAATTGTCTTGTCCATGCAAGGCCCGTCCATCCATCCCTATGCCTACCGTTTCGAATCCCATCATATCGCTTTTGTTACTACTGTCTTTGCTTTACTACTGTTGTTACTTTGCTATTCCTACTACAAAACTGTTGCTACTAATAAACTGATGTGAGCAAGATCGTTTTCCAGGTGCAGCTGAATTGACAACTCAATTGTTAAGGCTTATAAATATTCTTTGTCTCCCCTTGTGTCGAATCAATAAATTGGGTTTCACTTCCCTCGAAAATACTGCGACACACCCCTATACTTGTGGGTCATCAACGTCCATTCTAACTAGGGTCTCCTATGGTCAGGATGGCTCTGATACCAACTTGTCAACACCCGATTTTTTAATCCCAGATGCCCGTTATGCCATACCTCGCAATCCCAGGATTACCTTTTTGCGAGACATAACAGATTGGATATCACAGTACATCATCCATTACAAACCATACATAAGGTCTTACACAAATAAGGATCTCATGATCCAGTCTTAATACAACAAGCAGCGGAATTAAAAGATAAGCATAGCGGTGGGGTCCATCTTTAGGGGCACAGGCAATGCTAACGAAGGCACATAGTCCTAGTTATCATAGCCGTCCTGTTGGCCATCATCTTGGTAGTCTCCTTCATAGTCTGGCCATGAGAATAGCCAGGGACAAAAGCCATGAGTACTCTTTAAGTACTCGCAAACTACCACTAACAAGTAGTATAATTCTAAGTTAAAGTACTAGACCTAAGTTTAACAATAAAGTTAAGTTTGAAACCTAAGCTGAGTTCTGAAGCAAAGAAAGATAAAATAAAGTTCTAGAATCACTTAAGTTGGGGAGCTATTGTCATAAACACAACCCTGTTGTGGTCAAGTCAAGATTCATCATTCACTTCAAGTTATTTGGAAAACATCTGACAACGAAACAGTATGGCCATTCCAACTGTCCATAACCGCGGACGCGGCTATTCGAATAGTTTGACACTCTGCAGAGGTGGTACACTTTCACCACAAGATTCGATACATCTGTATGGGTTTACCCTGAATCATCATACTTAGTATGCAGATAATCAAACATAACTTTCCCTTTACACACCCTAGTATAAGCACCTCTCCTATGAGCATGGCCTCCCAACCATGACCATCAATCATCTTGGGCACTGCATAGGTGGACATCATGAGAGGTAGCCTCATCTCAAACCTCTCCCGCGAGGGAACTAATACTAATGGATATAAATTTCCAGCTAAGCCTTACCCAATTCAGGTAGTGTGGTTGTACGGTATATTTGGAATGGTATCGCATCCGAATCCAACCATCAGTTTTATAAAAGGGTTAAGGCCCATGCCTCAACATTTTCATCATCATAAACCATTTGTGTTTCTCAACACATGTCAAAACATCTCAATAGAATGACTCATCATTCCAAGGTTTTCATAATTCATTTTCACCAAGTGCTCCCATCTAAAGTGACTCAAGTTTTGATCTACTCTAAACTACTAAGTTAAGAGTGTTCACTAAGGTGGAAAGATGATGGGTTCAATCTCATGCCATAGAATGACATCTAAAGCTTATCTAAATAGGTCAAGTTTTATAATTTTTATGCTACCTTCAAAACAAGTAAGGGACTTTGTGTAAACTAAGGGAAGTAAAGCTTGTAAGGTAATACTTGGGGTAGTAATACTCAAGGTGGTGTGACCAAAGCACGCCTAAGCATCTTTGCTCATTCATCTCTCTTAATTCTAGCTTGCTAACAATAGCTTGCACTGTTAATGGTGGCTTGCCTTGGTTGGTGCAGTGGTTGAAGTTTTCTTCTTCTTCTTCTTGGTAACACTCCTCCTCCTCGTAAGCTTGGTCGGCACTATCTTCTATAAATACATACGGAGTACACAATCACCAAACAATACTTAACTAGTCTAATTAGCATTCTAAGACACACATTTGGTGATCTATTATCATCACAAGCATCACAAGTTTAATTCACTAGTTTCATTCTTTTTAATTTAGAAAAGTAATTTCTACTCGTTGAAAAATTAACTAAGATTTAATATTCACCATTTAAAATATGGGATCATGTGGACACATGTCATCACCACATATTCTAATATATGGGAATGTGATTTAAGGATTGGAAAATAATTACTTTGGTTTAAGTTCAATATTTAATGATTTAAAGTGACTAGAAATGCCTATATAGCATTATTTTTGTACTAGTCCAAAGTCACTGCATGTAAACCTTAATATTATTACATATTCATATAGGTATGGTGAAATGTGATTTTTGAGAGTTGGAATCAACTCAAAACCTATCTTGGTTAATTTTATAAAAATGTTGCAAGGTGCAAATGCTTCTGTTTTATTATTTTTACTAGGAGAGATCTATAACTCTAATTGAATTAAATCCAACGGTCTTGGATAGATCATTTCAATACCTTTCAGGTAAAATTGGTTTCATGCAATTTGGATTTGTAAAACTCTCTGAATTGATTTTCAAACTCAGAGACAGAACTAAGTTTAAACTAAATAGGAAAATTCTAATTCAATCTAACTGGGTCGAGCGGGAAACTTTAACGGGCTGGCCCAGTGTCACTCCACGGCGCGGGGCTCAACTGACAGGGGGGTCCACAAGTCAGCGGCTCATAACACGCGAAGCGGTACGAGGCGATGTGGGCCGTTAGATTAGAATGAGGATCAACGGCTGTGGCTTGTCGTCGACGATGGACCTGTCGCCGGCGAGCTCGAACCCTAGAGGCTCGGTGGGGGTGCATAGGGAGCGTACCAGGGCTCCAGCAAGGTTGGCGAGGCGGGCAACTGGACTAGTGGTCGACGACGAGCTCAGGGACGGTCGAGGCAGCTCCTGGGGTGGTCGCAATCAACGACGCCCCTTCCTCCTCTGCTGCGGGCTACTCCGGCCAAATTCCGGCGAGCAAGTGCTCGTGCTGCTCCGGCTAGAGGTGGGAAACGGTCAGTGAGGTGAGGGGAGTGGAGTGGTGTGCTTCAAACGGCTGGGGGTGCCCTCCTTTTATAGGCTCGACGGCGAGACGAGAGGGATGGGCAGGCAACGGTGGTGACATGGCTATGGGCGGCTAGCGACATGGCTGAGGGTGGCGATCGACAGGCGGTCTCCTGTCGGGGGCAGCTGGCGCTCTAAGCGGCAGAAGCGGCAATGTCCACGGCGAGCGGTGGCTGTGGTGCATTGGGCGGCGAACGGGCATGTCCGTCGTGTTCCCTGGGTCGAGCGGCGGCTTGTGCATGCGTGCGGTGTGGGCGGCTGCTGGCGTGCTGATGGCTCAATGGCACTAGGCGCGGGCTCTCCTCGGTGGTCCACTGCTGGGCTTGGCTTGGGGAAGGGATAGAGGGTGGCGGTGAGGTCCTGGCTACCTCCTAGACATGGCGAGAGAGGGGGAGGTGGTCTGCTGGGGCAAGTGCATGGTCGGCCGGCGAGCTAGTGCTCGGGGTGGCTCGACACTGTGGCTAGGGACAAGGGGGAGGGGTGCTAATGGTATGGTTAGATCATAAGGGGACCAAAGGATTAAATGGAGATCAAATGGGGGCAAAACCCTGTTCAAAACAGTGAGCTATGGTTTAGAGTTTAACCCTGCCTGCCAAGTGTTTGATTAAATGGCCCCAAGAAATAAACTTTTAAATTTTGAAAAGATTTTTGGTGGGTTTGCTAGGCATAAGCTTGAGACTCTGTGGTTGCTTGGGTTTTGAAAATTGAGCTTGTTTGAGTGGTTTTTGAAATAGTGGGATCTTCCCATATGAATTAGATTCAAATTTAAACTGTCATTTAAAATTAGCATTTGAAAGATTTTAGCAGATCACAAAGTGGGCCTTGGTACCTCATTATGTGTACTATCAAGGGGTGTAAAGATGTACACATATTTCTGTTAAGTTTTGAGTATTAGTAATAGCCAAAGTAGGCATGATAGTTAATTTGGCCAAAATGACCATTCACTTCCATTATTCATTTTGAGTTGTTCTTCTTTGGGAAAAGTTTGGGATTGATGTAGATGATGTTTAAATCACCTAAGAAACATTTCACAGGCAAGGAATCACAGAACCATGGCAATTCAAATCAAATGCTAATTTAAATGCTCATACACATGAATGCTTTCATTTTTTACTTTGGAAAAGTTTTTGTTAACCCTAATTTTGATGATTTGGATCTTGGTAAGCTTGGATTGAAGTTTTGGGATGTTACAAACCTTCCCCCCTTAAACAAAATCTTGTCCCAAGATTTACAAAGAAAACTAGGAACTAAAGAGATCTGGGAACTCTGTCCTAATGTAATCTTCGCGCTCCCAAGTGGCTTCCTCCTCGGTATGGTTGCTCCACTGAATCTTGAGAAACTTGATACTCCTGGTCCTGGTGGTTCTGTAGGCTTCTACTAAGATACGGAGGGCACTTCCCGATAGGTCAGGTCATTGTTGATTTCTACGGCTCTGTGATCGATGTTCTTGAAAACTTCTGTCTTCTCAGGCACTTCCAAACATTTGCGAAGTAATGAGATATGGAAAACATTGTGGATGGCTCACATCTCTTCAGGAAGTTCCAGTAGATACGATACTTCTCCTCGAAGGTTCAGAATCTTGAAAGGTCCGATATATCTAGGGGCTAACTTTCCCTTCAGACTAAAGCGTTGAGTTCCCTTCAATGGTGAAACTTTGAGATATACAAAATCTCCGACATTGAAAGTCAGGTCTCTTCTTCTCTTGTCAGCATAACTCTTCTGTCTGGATTGAGCGGTCTTGAGGTGCTCACGGACTTTGTGAACTTTCTCTTCTGCTTCCCGGAGAATGTCGGGTCCAAAGATCTGACTCTCTCCTACTTGCGACCAATTCAAAGGGGTACGACACTTTCTTCCGTATAGGAATTCAAAGGGTGCCATCTGCAAGCTAGCTTGATAACTGTTGTTATATGAGAACTCTGCGAAAGGCAGGCAGTCTTCCCATTTTGATCCATATTCCAACACATAAGCTCTAAGCATATCCTCTACGATCTGGTTGACTCTCTCAGTCTGTCCATCTGTTTGTGGGTGATATGCGGTGCTGAAGTTCAACTTGGTTCCCAATCCTTCCTGAACTTTCTGCCAAAATCTCAAGGTAAACTAGGTTCCTCGATCTGATACGATGGTCTTGGGGGTTCCATGCAGACTGACAATCCTAGCAATATACAGTTCTGCTAGCTTCGCACTCTGGTAGGTAGTCTTGACCGGTATGAAGTGAGCTACCTTGGACAGTCTATCAACTATGACCCAGATTGAGTCATTTCCCCTACTGGAAGTAGGCAAACCGGTGATAAAGTCCATTCCTACGGAATCCCATTTCCATTCCGGAATCTGCAGTGGTTGCAAAAGTCCTGCATGTCTCTGATGTTCTGCTTTGACTCTTTAACAGATGTCACACTCGGCGACGTAGCTTCCGATTTCTCTCTTCATCTTGTGCCACCAAAATTTCTCTTTCAAATCTTGATACATCTTTGTTCCTCCGGGGTGGATAGAATAAAGAGTATCATGAGCTTCCTTCATGATAATTTCCTTTAGCTCCGAATCTGCTGGCACATTGTTGGGGTTCCGCGTATGAAAATAATAAATTTTACCCTACGCCCCTGAACCCCTGAAGCTGCCAGGACCTATCTATTAGTAATAGAGTAACAGGAGGGGCTTTTCGCGAACTTACCCTTGAAGACCGAAAAGCGTTGTCAACGCTCAGGAGAGCGTGGTTGATGTAGACGAGCCGAAGCTGACCTCAAGGTCGTGATGAAGTCCTTGCGCTCCTTGGCTCCAACGACTTGAGTGCCTCAAGTGCGACACCTCGCGGGGAGTTACACACGTCCGGTGCCTGACGATGACTCCTGCTTCCCTGATCTAGCACCAGTTGCGGAATTAGAGCTCCCGGATCCGAATCCCGCAGCGCGACGGCGCTCCACGGTGAAGATGTCTCTCGCTCGTGCAGTCCAGACTTGGGACCACGGTCACGAGAGAAAGAGGGGAGAGAAAATATCAATTAGAGGTCCTCCCAAAAGTGGGGAGACCTTTGTTGATTATTGGTGTATTTATCTTGGCCAAATACCCCACTATATATAGGGGAGGAGGCGGTATACCCTCCCTCGAAGTCCCGGGGTGGGACTAAAGGAGAGGAGGGGGAGGGGTGGCCGCCGGCCACCTAGTGGGCCCTGCACGGGGGGCTAGTCCCAGCCGGCCTCCCTCTTGGCCCCTCTCCCTCTCTCCTTTCCCCTAATGGGCCCTCTCCCTCCGGAATTGGCCCATTAAGCCTTTTTCACCTTTAATTGATTTTATTTTTATTAAATAATTATGAATAAATGATTAAATCAACATTTAACATTCATTCACACATTATTCAATCTCCGTGGCTATGGAACACCTTCCACCTCCACTCCGGACATCCTCCGGACTTACCGAAACCCTTCCAGTTTTCTCCCTATAACTCTTCGGCGATTCTACCGATCCTATAAACACTCTCTAAGCATCATCAAGCCCTTAAGCGTGATACCCCATGGTTAGGGAACACTCCATACTTGGCCGGGACACTCCCACACCAATGATCGATAGAGGGACCTGGATGGCCATGTGACCCTTGTGCGTTCCATGAAGATCTTTTGTCGTTTGAACCGGGACAGTCGTGTCTTATTCCCTTTGTCACTTGATACTTGCATTTCCCGAGATCTGATCAGTGACATCTCCATGTCGTGTTCAATCTCGTTACTGAACAATGCTACTTGACTCGTTCCGACAAGTGATATCCCCGTGATCAAATCACACGCTGCGCAGCTATTGGATATAACTTCTCCGAGTGGGCCCTTGAGTATCTTCCCGTCACATGGACGGACAAATCCCGCTCTTGACATATATTGCCTCAACGGTTTCCTCCGAGTACCTGAACACACCTTTATAACCACTGTATTACCAAGTGGAGTTTGATGCTATCAAAGCACTCTCGGGAGACAGTGATTGATATAGCCTCACAGTCTAAGGAATAGTCTACGAGGATCCATTTCTAATCATCGTAACTTGAACTTCATGACATGATCGGGTCACGATGTTTAGGTTGGGTATTGGTTCATCATCTCATTCTCAGAATGAGATGAGCTCATTTCCAACTGGCATAAATGCCACATGATCAGGAAACTTGATCATCTATTGACAAAATAACCAGTGACTAGAGTTTCACTGGGAACCCTGGTTGTTTGTATATCACACGTGTATTGATGTTTCCACTCAATACAGTTATAGCATGATATAAAACTTAATCATAAACTATATGAAATATGATAATGGTCCTTACTACTATTTGTCTCTAGGGAATATTTCCAACAAAAAAAACATGAATATACTTGGAATAGCATATGCTAATAGGTAGGTATGGTGGACTCTTTGGAATAACTTGGTTTAAGGAGTTGGATGCATGAGTGGAACTCATACTTGGTTGCGGAGGGTAGCAAAAGACTGGGAGCGACAAACTAAGAGAGCAATAATGGCCATAATCATGCAGAGCGACAAAACATCATTGATCAAAGCATAAAGTGATACTACAAGTTGAAAACTAAAGGATCATAAAGGTTAAGGTGACTTGAGATAGTCATAACATGGTGTGAGCATGCGCCAAGTCAACCCAAATAAAGCATCAAAAGAGAATACCACGATACTATGCTTTAATATGCTAAAACAACGCATGATTCATCCAAGGCACATTAAGCAATCTCAATTGTTTATAACAAGTCATGCTACAACAAAGAATACTAAGCATAAAGCCAAAACAATATCGAGCATGGCATGACAAAGAATAGGCCACAGTCAAAAACAAGCTCTATTTAACACTTAAGCATGAACTTTCCTACTCTTTTCCAAACCAAACCAAACTATTTGAAAACCAATGTATGAAAGAGGGGGTCCAACCAATTTATTCAGCAAACTAAGCAAACAAACCAAACGAAAAACCAAAACGAAAACGAAAAAGAAGACGCTCCAAGAACAACACAACTGTGCATGAAACAATAAAAATGAAGCGTTTGGAAGAAACCTGGGATTTTTATTGATAAAGAAGGGGATGCCTTGGGCATCCCAAGCTTTGATGCTTGTACTTCTTGGATATTTCTTGGGGTGACACGTGTGGCATCCCCAAGCTTGAGCTTTAGTCCATCCTTCATCTCATTACGCATTCTTCCATACACCTGAAATTTTTCCTTCATACAAAACTTCACACAATCTTTATTAGCAACATTAGTGCACTCAAGATAATAGGTCTTTTAGGTTCAGTTCTAACACCAATAAAACTTCCATTAAAACACAAGATACTGTAGCACTTCCCTCAAAAATCTCAATTCCCCAAAAGAACTAAAATAGGAACCAACAAGAAGCAAATGCCGAAAATTGCAGAAATCTGTCAAAACAGACCAGCAGGTAAAGACGATTTTTTTCTAAGACCTTCTGTTGCTCAAATCAAAAAGTGTTGCACTAACTAAAGTTAGATAACAACCTGGGGCAGAATCACAAAAATTCACGCCTCAAAAGGACATACAGAGATTTTACACGAATTTTTATGGTGAAGCACAGAAATCTGTTTCGGGACAACAACTTTCCCAATCATTACTTCTCTCTCATTAGCGGTTATTACTGAAGTAATAACTTCCAAGACTCATCTAAAACTTTTGGGTTATCTCCCAATAAGTACTTTTCTTTAACGCCTTTAAGTTAGGCATAATAGTTTGAGAAGATGCTCACATAAGAAATATGAATTGAAGTAAAAGAGAGCATCAAGAAGCAAATGCAAAACACATTTAAGTCTAACCCACTTCCTATGCATAGGAATCTTATACACAATAAAACTCACAAAGAACAAAGTGACATGCATAGGAAGATAAAACAAAAGTAACTTCAAAACTTTCAGCACATAGAGAGGTGTTTCAGTACCATGAAAACTTCTACAACCATATTTTCCTCTCTCATAATAATTTTCAGTAGCCTCATGAATAAACTCAACAATATAAGTATCACATAAAGCATGCTTTTCATGATCTACAAACATTAGAGCTTTATTATAAACATTTTCAAAAGAATCCTCAGGAACATGACATTCGTCCTCCTTTGGTAAGCATGGGGACAATCAAATAATGTAAGGGGTAAAGAGTTACTCTCAATAGAAGGTAGGGATGGGTAGATCCATTCTTCCTCCTCTTGATCATCACTCTCCTCCTCTTTTTCATCCAATGAGCTTCCAGTTTCAGCAATTTCTTCTTCCATAGGCTCCTGCAAGGCATTAGTCTCTTCCATTGGTAGAGAGCATCTATTAAGATATTCAAGAATATAGCCATTTTCTACCTTGTAATTATCAAAGAAAAATTTAAGTATATCATAAACCTCATATTTATAAGGTGAATCATCAGTATTTTCAAGCAAACTAGCAAGTTCAAATGCACCCTTCCAAACAATAAATTCTTCAATTTGTTACACATCATAAAAGTCATAATTTCCCTTAACATAAGAAGATATGGTAACATTATCATTATACTCACATTGAAAAGGGAGGTGTTTATCCTCCTACAGCAACAAGATTTATCAAAGCAATAAGTAACAGTATAAGTAGAGCACACGTTTATAGCAATGGTATACAATTTATCAATTTGTTCCCATAAATGTTTCCCTTTTTGTGACAAGCGGTGTTCCTTATAATAATATTTTTGTTCTTCCATGAACCCACCTTGCCAATAAGATTCAGTTTCAAAGAAACCAACCATTGATAGAAAGCATGATAAAGCAAGACAATAACAGACCAACGAAAATAACAACTATAGTAGGAACTATTTTTTTATATTTTTGATAAAGAAACAAGCAAACAAAGGAAAAATAAACTAAGCAAAACAAATAAAACAAAGTAAAGAGATTGGTTATGAGGGACTCCCCTTGTGAAGATGTCCTTGATTCCCCGGCAACGGCGCCAGAAAATATGCTTGATGGCCCAAAATATATTGAGCTCGTTGGGGAACCCCAAGAGGAAGGTATGATGAGCACAGCAGCAAGTTTTCCCTCAGTACGAAACCAAGGTTATCAATCCAGTAGGAGCAAGGAAACACCCCAAAGGTGTTGCTAGCTGAACGTTGGTATGCGCACTACCGATTGCCAAAGCAACGAGGAGACCTGCACAACATAACCACAGAACTCTGTCCCCAACTTGCGATGAGGTTGTCAATTTCACCGGTTTTGCTGAAAACAAAGGATTAAACGTATCGAATGGAAGGAAGTAATAGTTTACAGAAAGTAAACACAAAGCAGTAAAAAATTTGTAGATTGATTGTAAAAGAAAGGACCTGGGTCCATAGTTCACTAGAGGTGGCTCTCCTTAAGATAGATAGCATGCTGGGTGAACAAATTACAGCGGGGCAATTGACAAACATCGAGAAAGCATACAAGCATATACTAATCATCTTGACTCCTTTGAGATTCGATTGGGCATTACAACATTATACATAGACCGCCATCCAACTGCATCTATGACTAATAATCCACCTTCAGGTTATCATCCGAACCCCCTCCAGTATTAAGTTGCAAGCAACGGATAATTACATTACGAATTGCGTGTAAAGTAAACAATACGATTGTTTTATGAACAAAGGATTGTTGTTTTCTCCCTAGTAGCAACAACACATCTAGTACCTTAGAGATTTCTGTCACTTCCCCAGATTACCAGAGGCATGAACCCACTATCGAGCATAAATACTAACTCTTGGAGTTGCTAGCATATACTTGGCCAAGATAGCTACTAACAACGGAAAGCATGCAAGATCACAAATAACAAAGACATGATAGAATCAATAATGAATCTGAAATAGCATCTCAATATCCATCAGATCGCTGCAAACACAACATGCAGAATTACAAATAGATGATCTTGATCATGAACGGAGCTCACAAGATCTAAACATGAAAGCACAAAGGAGGAGAACCAGCCATCTAGCTACTACATGGACCCGTAGTCCAGAGATGAACTACTCACGCATCACACCGGAGGCTTGCATGATGATGAAGAAGGCCTCCAGGGTGAATTACCCTCTCCGGTAGGGTGCCGGTAAGAGCTTCAGATCCCTCCCGATCTAGGAATGAAGATGATGGCGGCTCCAGACTCTTTCGTGGATTTTTGATCGGGTACTTAGGGTTTCCGTATCAGAGGCAATATATAGGTGGAAGGAGAGGCCGAGGGGGTGCCTGGGCTGGCCACACCACCCCTGGCGCGGGCCAAGCCTGACCGCGCGGCCAAGTGGTGTGGCCGCCCTCTGGCCCTTCTCCGTGTCATATTCTGGCTCCAGGTGTCCCCCGGTAAAATAATGACTTTGGCTTTTGTCCCGTCCAATTCCGAGAATATTCATTTTCTAACTTTCGTGGAACCAAAAACAGCAGAAAACAGGCAACTAGCACTATGGCTCTTGTTAATAGGTTAGTCCAAGAAATCATATGAAAAGTACTCCAAAGTGTGGACAAAACATAAGAAAGTAGATAAAGCCAAGCATGAAACATCAAAAATTATAGATACATTTGCAATGTATGAACCGCTGCCTCACTTTTTTTATTCTTGAGCTCATCACTTGGGCAATAACATATGCTGCCAAGAAAGCTCAGGCTAGCCGCAGCCACAGCACGCACCGAGGTGCTATTTCTAAACACAATAAGGTTTGGCATGTAATATTTGGGTAAGAGAATTATATGAAGGTGTATCACATTTCAAAATCCTTGATCCGCCATTGCGCGAGACTCTAAAAACAACTAATGTAAGCACCATGATAGTCATCTTGACTCAAAAGAGAAGATTTGCATGTGATAAATTTTGAACCATTTTGCCTAATTAAGTGCCCTGAAGTCATCTCACATTTCATCTGATTTGTCACTTTGCAAGTGAGTGACTTCGGTTACAAGTATTTTGTGGGAAAAATTTCCTATATATATATAATAATAGTAATAATAAAAGACGGATTGTTTCTCCCGGTCCAACTCTATTTTGGACAAATTTACCCTTCCACTAAAACATATAATACCTAGGACGCCACCGATAAGAAAAGAGCCGATTTTGTTTCTGATCGAGATCGATCCGTCCAACAAAACGTAGCGGTTACATTCCAAACTCCACCTCCTGGTTCCATATACACGCACTCCACACCGTGAGGTCCAGCACGATCAAAACTACCCAATATACATGCCCTAACCCACGACCATCGATTGAAGAAAACAAAGACCGGACCCTTGTCGGGATATCATCTCATGTCATCGGAATAGACGTATGCAACGCCCCGGGGCATACCTTGAAGTCTGACGGTTCATCGCCGTTGCATGCCGGCCTAGCCCCACCCCATTGCTCCGACCTCCCTCTCCATGTTGTCAGCATCCAGGTTTTTCTATTCCGATCTTGCCATGATGGACTCTGTGGATGTGATGAAGGCCCTCCGGTCTTGATCTGGTGCATGATTCCTTCCCTAATGCCTTGGAATCTCCAACTCCAATCTGGATCAGATTGAGGCATATGTGTCCCCATAGATAAGTTGTGAGATCAAGTCTACTGTCATGCTTACGCGCGTCCGTGATAACAGTGTTGTTCGGCCTGCCATCATGGTTTTATGGGTGCGGAACTGCAAACAGCACACATGTCAACCTTTGATGGTGTTTCGGCCCATCTCAGGAGTTTTTTCTTGGTAGTGGTAGCTCAGAATAATGACAAGATGGCAGACTCGCTGTTCCTGACACCCTGTCGTTCATCACTAGCACAATCATGGTCTCCAGCACCCCACCTACAAATCCATGGACTATCTAGGTTTCAGGCTTTCAGCGGTTGATAGGTCCGATAGGCACAATCATAGTGTTGCGCGACCTGCCGTCAAGTGGAGGAATGACAAAGCAATACATTGGTGCGCCTGATTCTGCCAATGTTTAGTTTGTGGTATTTGAGATCTGCTTATTTCCTAAACCATTGTGCAAGAAAGTCAGAAAAGTCTATTCTTTGGTTGAGTTAAATAAAACTAAATGTGGATAAGTCTTGTTATCCAGTGGCTTTCATGTTGATACGTGTTTTACAAGCCTACATACACACGAAGGTTTATCTGCTGAGCCACTCTTAGCATATGTACAGCTGCACATGCCGTATTGTGGTTCCATGCAACAGAATGACAAACAAACTTGTAGGAAGAGAGGGACAACAACATGGTATCGTGCTTTCATGGGGTTAATCCAAGGCAGCAGACACCATGCACTACATGGCAATAAAGTTGAACCCGAAAGAAAATTCAATGTACAACATAGCATTTATTCTTGTATAAACAAAACAAACAAAGTGTGGATTCCACTAGCAAGATAGAGAAACTAAAGTGTTGATGGTGTAGGTAGGCCCTGGAGAGATGGGCAAAGTGGCAGAGGCCATCAACATGAACGTCACATCGCTGAGGGAGTCTAAGACGGGAGAAAGAACATGCCAATGTGAATTCCCATGGGTGATAAGCTTAGTGCCATCAAGAGTATCAGGTGTTAATCATAGTAGCTAGGAACATCGAGCCCAAGGTACTATTTACATAAGGTTGGGTACACTTCGGATAAAAAAGTAAATGATTGCAATTTTTCTCTCATCAAGAAAAATGCCTTTTTTGTAGTGAAATTCTCGGTGGCCTCGTTGTTATACCACCGAGAACTTACCTTGTTCGTGTTATTGATATAGATTACAATTTCTTCGGAATTGTCCGCTCATATTCGTTTATTTGCCACAAAGAAGCCTTGCGCCAGAAAGAGTTTGGTATGGTAGCTCGAAGGAAGCATTCAGTTAAGTACAGGCTCGCTCGCGCGGTGAGCACAAAGGGCCGGTCCAATTCCGTCTCTGGTCCCATTCGAATCAGAACAAATAAATCGTTCGAATCAGAACAAATAGATAGCTGCATCGGTGAAAGAAGGCATTAAATAGTCCCACATGACTCCCTTAGATAGAATCACACCGATTTATATATGATCGCAAAGAACCTGGAATCAGCAAGCTAATAATAGAACCAGAGCTGCACCAAGGGAGAGCATGGCGACGATGGTGGTTTGGATCGGGCTCAGGAGAGGGGAGTGAGTATTTGTGTGTCCTCCGCTCGACCGAGGTGGCGTGGATCAGGGCGCGGTTGACCCGTGGTGTAGCTGCATGAGGCAGAAGGCCAAGGAGGGACTCGCGGCTCCCCTGGCACCTAGGCTCCCAGAACAAGGCGACGCATGCCCCTAGTCCATGGTTGGCCGAACTCGGTAAAGGGCGGAAGACGGACGGGGGGACCCGACGGAGCTTGCTCAGGAAGCGCAGGCGACACGGCGGAGGGCGGTGGGGCTTGACGGGGGAACTACGAGCGGAGGACATAGACGACACGGGATCAAGCAGGGCCTCGGTGGCGGGACACGCGGGCGCAGGCGACAGCGGCGCTCGCTAGAGGAACAATGACGGAGGCACAGTGAGCTCGGACCGCGGGCCGGAGGAGGCGGCGCGGGGCTCTGCAGGGCCAGAAACGGAGAGGAGGCGGCAGCGGGGCCTGCTGGTGTGGTGGTGTGCAGAGGCGGCGGCTGAAAGGAGAGGAGGCGGCAGTGCGGCCTGCTGGTGTGGTGGTGTGCAGAGGCGGCGGGCGCAAGGAGGGAGACGGGCGCGTGGTGAGGTCAAGGGCGAGTGGCTGGGGATCGTGTGCGGGGAGGGGTGTACGTGGGGCAGGAGCATGCGGGCCTGTCAGGTGTGCATCGACGTGTTGTAGACGGACGGATTATCAGATGGCTAATTATAAAAGAAAAATGGATAACACTTTGCACGGTTGTAATTAAAAAGGGGGCAGGCGGAGACTGGACCTACTCGCCCCACGCTTGTGACTTTGTCCACCTAAACCAATTCTCCTCCTGCCGGTGCACATGTTGCTGGTCCTGCAGCTCCCGCCGTGCAGCCGCAGTTTTATTTGACTCCCCTAGACCAACGCCTCCCACTACCCATGCACAGGTCCTGGTCATACAGCTGTAGTTTTATTTTTGTTTTGCAATTTCAATTTATGTATCGCTTAGACTAAAAAGATGTATTGATGTATTATTTTCTCTCTAAAATTATATTTTGCGGAGGTGCCCAGTCAAGAGCACACGGTACAATAAAAAAGAGTTCAGAAAAAGAGCTCGGGTGTGTGTCTAGCCTAGAAAAATGTTCAGAAAAATCTAATTACCCTTACAATTAAGGTTGATCCAATCAATCCGTCCGTCTTTATTACTCCTTTCCAACGATACATCCGCTTTTTGTTGCTTCCTCTAATCCCCTATCCCGAGGAAGGTGAAGTCCTCCGAGGAACGGGGTGAACTAGAGATGGAAACATATAGCTCTTGTGTCCGAGTGTATAGGATGGTCGGGCTAAAAGCGTCGTCAAGCATAGTGGGACAAAATAGAAATGTCATCAAGGATGGTTCGTTATAGCGCCACGGTTGTAGTCGGAGTAGGACATGGATCGCTTTTATTTCCGGTGTAGCGCATGGGCTTTTCTGCTAGTCGTTGAAAATGTATGGAAATTTCGCATCTTTTTTGTAAATAAAGTTTTTCCAAATTCGGTATATTTTTTAAATAATTTTAAATATACCAAATAGTGTTTTCGTGAACATTTCTGTTATTGTGCTGTATTTTGGATGTAATTTTCAAAACTCTCATCAGAATGATGCATGTGATATATCGTTAAAACGGTTTGAAAATTGAGCAACTCTTTTATTTATAATGTTTTTCCAAATTCTTTATGGTTTTTATTTAATTTTGAATATATCGAACTTTATTTTTTGCGAACTTTTCATATTTCGTACATTATTTTGTGTCTTATTTTCAAACCGTTTATCCGTTTGATGCGTCTGATATACCGTTGAAAAACTATGAACATTGCGCAATTTTTTCATTTAGAAAGTTTTCCAAATTCCTTACAGTTTTTAATTAATTTGTCCACGAACACGAGTTAACTTCCGTTTTTTTCCATGTTAAACTTCCACGCGGTAGTTGGCCGACACGCGAAGAAGGTGGGGGGGGGGGGGGGGAGGGGGCGACGTGGTGGCCCATCGGCACCCGCAGTAGGTAGGGTGCATGGGCGCTTGGGGTGGAAGGGCGCAGGTGGTAGAGGGACGCAGAAGAAGGTGGGTTACGTGGGGTTTCTATATAAACTTATTTAGAAATCTCTTAAGGTTTATTTTGCATCCAGAAGAATAGTTATTTTGCACCCCATATATTTTTACGTTCTCACATATAAAAATTTATGTTTTGTATACTAATAATTATCTTTATGTTTATCAGAAACGTAAAAAATCGACATAAAAATATGATTTATGAGTCATTATAGTGTAAAAACATAGAAAATACATATTTTATGTAGTATTTTTATACGGCATGTAATTAATTTTTTTATGACATGTCTAAATTTTATTATGTTGTTCTCAACTTCTAAAATAAATGAAAATTTACGTGACGTAAAAAATTTATACGTTTTGTAATATAGAGGGTAGGTCGTAGAATAACTATTCTACTTCCTCTATATATATATTACAAGAGAGAGTATTGCATGGATTTTTTTGAGCATCCGCATGGACGTATATAGTATGTAGGCATGCACGCAGCTGATTGCTGCGCTGGATTTTCGCTTTGGAGCCCAACGAGGTATTTAGAATTGGGCTGCGCTGAAATTTGGAGCCCATCACGGGTGAAACAAAAAGTTAATTGAGCGTTCTATGTCCCAGCACTAACCACGCCCAGTCCAGAGTCCATTCTCGACCTCGCTCGTGACCTATCCGCTTTGCGCCGCCCCCGACGCAGGCAGGTCCTGGCGCCACAGACCTCAACCCCCGGACCCTTCCCTCCCTCTCTTCCGGTTCCAAAACTCTAGGTGAAATCTGTCATTCGATCAAAAGAAACATAGGAATAAGCTGAGTTCGAGGGAAACATACGGGGATTACAGAGTAAAGAAACAATTCAACCAGCAGATCGATAACACATGAATAGGTTTAAATTCTCAACGTTACAGTGGGTACATGAGGTCAAGTAGCAGTGCATAACAATAAGGTTCAGGCTAGAAATCAATTACAGGCAGGGACAACACAAGATAGGGAGAGGGGAGATCAAGCAAGCATAGTTACAGGAGGGAGTTGAGTAGAGCACGTCAAAGACTGGGTAGAAGCGGCGGTAAGATCAGATCCCCTTTCTCGTCCTTGGTTCTACCTCCTTGCTCCTTCTATTCTCTTCTTCCGTATTTGGTGGATTTTGCCATAGACGACCATGCACCGCATCTCACGCGCTGATGTCCATCTTATCTCAGCCTCCCTCGGGTATTTTGCGAGCGGCCCCTCGATCTTCTTAGCCTATCGCTCAAGTAGGTTCTTTCCGTGTATGTCCTGAAGGGTTTTGCGCCTTGTCGCGCACGCCTGCAACCAGAGGGGCTAAAGTAGTAATTTGTTCGCATTTGAATTCAAATATTTCTCTATTGGTTTGTTGTAATGTTGTAAAACTTAAAGAAAAGATGAAAAGCAAAGCTAAAAGAAGTGTGAGAATGACAATGATCAAACCCCCACACTTGAATTTTTGCTTGTCCTCAAGCAAAATAAATGCAAATTAACAGCAAGGATTCATCAAGGAGTAGGAGACTACAATTTTTAATACTGGAGAATCATATGAGAATTGTGTACTTCTTATCAAGAATGGAAACTAAAGGTTCGGAGAGTTCAGAAACATGTTTTACATGCTGTAATCAGACAAGTTCTACAATTATTCAAACTGCTTAAGTGAGATTCCATATTAAAATAAACCGAGGTGCACATACAAAGGCCAAAGTTAAGTCACAAAGAAAACTATAGCATAAATATCAAGAGGATAGAATCAGCAAAAGGCCTATGATCAACTTATCCCAATTTCCATTGTAAAAACTGGTCAGCAATGAGCTTCACATGGCACCGATCCTAGGATCATGTCATGCTAATGCCTGATGTGCTTGCTTATCTTCAAAAATCCAATTACTACCATGCACAACACAAAGATGCCTCACATGATCGTTTCTAGGAACACCTCATGCTAATGCTTGTGTTGAAGATTTAATTAATCTAGAGCAGAGCACATTATTGCTTCACATGACCATTCCCAGGAATACCTCATTCTAATGCTTGTGCTAAAATTATACTGAGAATTAGGATAATCATTGAAATTTATCTCAAGCCTGAATTCAATTGCTTCAAATGACGATTCCCAGGAATACCTCATGCTAACGCTAGAATTCAGGATTTTAAAACAAATGTTTTGGCAAAGCTGAAATCCCTGTTTCAGGTATAAAATTGCTTCACATAACCGTTCCCTGGAATACATCATGCTAATGCAAAATATGAAAACAAGTGGCTGATCAACAAAGGGTTTTGTAGTACAACTGAGTTGTTTGAAAGGGAATCTAATCTATTCAGGAAGAACAAGTTTGTGCTTAGATGATTAAAGAGCAAGATCCCGCCATGAACTAAATAAGAACAAGAAAGTTCCAGAGTTAAACCGTACACAAAGTTCATATATGATTCATAAGAATTTAAGCTTGCAGTTCCAAATCACAAGATGCAGTCTGCCATTTTAAATAGATGAGACCCAGCAAGAATATACCAAGAAATATCCACAAGAGGAGAAATGAAATTAAGCTTTGTGCAGTATGCACCTGATTTATGACATGGCTTTAAGGCTGAATACTTGCCTAAATAGATGAGACCCAGTACAACGCGACCTTTCTTAAAACTCTTTTTATCACTCTTCTATTTATGATTCTCCTTAAGGAACTTTCGAGTTTATCAAAGCAGGAATACTTGCCTCCCTTATCAAGCCAAAAGAAAGTCACAGCTTGCCTGGACACAGGGCAAGGCCAGTTCCCATGTGTACACCACCTGCAGAACAAAGAACGTGTTGGTAGGTCATGCAGAGATGTGTGGTACCATACATACATATCGAAGTGCTCCTTCTTTGCTGCATCGTATGTTCGGATCCCGCGACCTTTTCAGCCACGAAGCAAGTCACCCACCAACGGTTTCAGGTACACGTTCATGTTCTTACCCGGGTACTTCGGCCCTGGTATTATCATCGACACAAACATGTTCTCTGATCTCATGCAGACGCCGGGGGGGAGGTTCAGGGGAATAACGAACACTGGCCAACAACTGTATGTTGCAGCTGACATACCATATGGATTGAACCCATCGGTTGATATCGCAACTGCTATGCTCCTCGAGTCACCGGCTTTCAGTGGATATTTAATGACAAAGTTCTTCCATGCACTACCATCTGATGGATGTATCATCTTATCAAGGTATCTTTTCCCTTCTACGGTCCACTACATCTGTTGGGCAGTATCCTCGTTCATGAAGAGCCGTTGGATCCTCGGTAGGACTGGAAGATACCGGAGGATCTTCTGCGCAACCATAGTCTGCCTCTTCTGACCATCACCATTGGGGTCAACCTCTACGAACCTATAGGATTTGCAATGGATGCAATAATTTGTGCCGGCATGATCCTTTGTGAATAGTATGCAACCCTTTGGACAAGCGTGTATCTGCTGAGATGACATCTTAAGGTCACTGAGCAATTTGGTTGAATAGTAGAAGTTCTATGGAAAGAGGTGCCCTTTCGGCAGAATGCTGCCAATGACGACCAGAAGTTCATCGAACCCATCTCTGCATAAGTTCTTGTGGCACTTGAAGGCCATAAGGCGAGCGATGGCATCTAGTTGGGTTACATCTGTATTAATGTGTAGGGGTTTCTATGAAGGAAACAAAGCCTCGTAGTACTTGTTTGTGTTTATCTCTGGCTCCTCACTTGTCTCCGCATCCTGAGGTGTCTCCGCCTCTACATGAGGGCTTTCGGGCACATTACCACTAGCTGAGTTTTCTAAGCACTTATAAAACCCAGTATCATATTCCTGAAGGAAATATGCCTGAGAGGCAATAATAAAATGGTTATTATCTTATTCCATGTTTATGATAAATGTTTATTTTGCATACTATAATTGTATTGATAGGAAACGTTAATACATGTGTGTTTAATAAACAAATAAAAGGTTCCTAATCATGCCTCTCTTATAGACTAGCTCGTTGATTAACAAGATGATCAAGGTTTCCTGATCATGGACATTGGATGTTGTTAATAACAAGGTCACAACATTGGTGGAATGATGTGATGAACATTCATCCGAAGTATAGCATTACGATCAAAGTCATTATGTTTATATTGCTATAACATCATACGAAGTAATCTTTATCCTTAGATCATGAGATCATGTTAATTACTAACACCGGAAGAGTATCTTGATAACATCAAACGTCACATCGTAACAGGGTGACTATAAAGGTAGGTTCAGTGCTACGAAGGTGTTATGTTGAGGCTCATGGATCAAGAGTGGGATTTGTCTATCCCGATGACGGATAGATATACTCTGGACCCTCTCGGTGATATCACATTGAAATAGCTTGCAAGCAAGTGACGTGATCACTAGAATGTTATATCACGGGAACGAGAAAAGAGTGCATGTCGGTAACGAGATCAAACTAGGTATAGAGATACCGATGATCGAATCTCGGACATGTAATATATCGTGGGACAAAGGGATTTAGTTACTAGCGTTAAAGGTTCTCACGATCACAGAAGTCATCGTTGAATGTGTAGGAGTCGATGGATCTCCGTGTCCTGCTGATTATTGATCGGAGAGGGGTCTCGATCATGTCTGCATTATTCGCGAACCGTAGGGTGACACACTTAAGGGATACCGACACCATTTGCAGAAAATATATTTCAGATAAAGATTTAAGAAAGCGCTAGAATTATTTCAATAGACACCGAAACTGTTTCGGGTGAAAATGCTGAAATTGGTTCTGCATGTAATATTGAAATGTTGCAGGGGGTTTTATGTGAATGTTTGTTAATTAAAGTAATTAACAAAATTCTGAATAAAAATAATAAAAGAGTTTTATTAAATGAGAGAGCATTAAATTTGAAGAAATTTAATGCATTTAAAGTGGAGACTTTAAAAGAGAATGTGAAGGGGCAAATTTATGTGGAGGGAGTTACCACCACATGAATGGAGGAGGTGAAGAGTCACCTCCTCCATGCGCCGGCCATGAAGGAGGGGCACCCCCCTCCTCCTATAAAAGGCCACCCCCTCCTCACTTCTCACACACACCTCCTTGTGAAGGATCTCTCTCCCCCTCTAGTATTATTCCCCCATGGTCTCGGATTAGCGAGATACATGTTCCCGGTGGCTTTATCTGGAAAGGAGTTGCTGCTTCCGCTGCTTTGCTGGAGCGAGGGATGGAGGTTGTCGGGGTACCGGACGTGTGTGCGATCACGGATGCACCGCTGCTTTGCGGTGCTGGACTTGGTGATGCTGGAGCTGGATCTGATGGACGTGCTGGAGCCGGACCTGCTGGACTTCATCACGATCTTGAGATCGGCAAGTGTACGACTACATCAACCACGAGTTCCTACTCGTTAACAAAGCTCGTTGTCTACGAGGGTAAGTTCTCGTTGGATGTATGTCCATCCGTTGCTTTGTACCTAGTAGATAGATCTTGGCGTGTAGTTCACACCGTAGGAAATTTTTTGTTTTCTATGCTGCGGACCCAACAATTCCCCCTAAGGCTGAATCTGCCGCACCTCTATCCTAGCACGCTTGGATAACTTTTCTCCATGGAAAGTCCAAGTCCAGTGGGACGGTGTGAAACCGAACTTGAGCAGGTGAGTACTCATAGTTTCCTTGTCCTGTGGTTTTTCGTTAGCGCACTTTCTATAAGGGAAAAATACTTTCTGGGTCTGCTAGCGACATTAAAAGCCCTGTTCACGAACTACTCGGTCTTTTCTCCTCATTCCTGAGTATAGTTCCACTGACTGATTCTGCCATCGTACATCCAGTCAAGATTCTCCATCCTCTAATTAGTACGAAAACAGACATATACAATGCTTTCAATTAATCATAACATTAAATAAATCCGGTATTAGTTTGGTTAATTTTAGCAAACATAGATTTTACGCCATACACACACTTATCTCTCTACTTATAAAGGGGCAAACAAGAACTTTTCTACGCGTACACCCACAAACAGCACACGACAGGACTAAAACCACACCCTTAGGCCCACTAATACTTATCCCCCATACAGCAAAATACAAACGCTCCACGCATAGCTGGTTTAAAAAAAATGATCGGTCAAGAAAGGAAAAAAGAAAACTGATCACGGCAATCTCGGCACCACCACGAACGACTCAGTACGACGCCATCGCCGAGATCCAGCCTTATACGACGCCCTCTGTGCCGCGTTCCTGGACGACGGCCTTCCAAGCGTCGCGTGCCTGGATGGCCCTCGCCTTCAACCTGGACGAAGACGCCCTCACCCACGTTGTGTGCCTGGGCGATGCCGCGCCCGCGTCGCGTGTCTGCACGCCAACGCCCGCACCCGTGTGCCATGCCTGGATGCCGACGCGCAGTCGACGATGCCCTCGCGGCGGCCCTGGATGCTTGGAATACGGCTTAACCAGGCCACCGCCAGAACACATAATCAGCCCCCGCCGCCGGAGTTCCTCTCTGCTGGCCACATGCACATTGCAATCACGTTGTGATACAGGTAAATGGCGTTCAGAAAAAATCGATTGATGTTTTTATTTGAACTTGAGTCCATTTGCTTTCTTACCATGCCTTCCTGCAAGTAGAAGACTCACTCCATATAGTTAGACTTTGTGCTTTTTGGACAGAAGATTTGATAGACGTTCTTGCTATTCTTCCTCCTCGGTTTTCTCTTGCATCATGATACTTCTACCGCTTTGTTCATCTGCATGCCTCGATTAGGCGGACATGCAAACAGACGGGGTGCCACTTGTTTAGATGATTTAAACCGAGAGGGATGCATCCCAACAATATATCACTGCTCTGAATAAATAGGGATACATGTGTCGGCTATTCTAAAATACAAGCTAGATAACAACATACATGGAACGATTGCAATAAAAAGTTTCTGATGGTGTTTTTCATAGACAATGCTACAGATATATGTATCTAATTGTTCAAAAAAAGATACTACAGATGTAAGGATAGTAATGTAAGATGCTCTCAGTAACATGGATACGGGGTATAGACCAGTGGCCTATATCAGTTAAAAGTAAAAACTGATGCCATACTCAAATAACATAGTGTCACACTCTCACTAACTCAGCATCCAGAAAGAACAAAAGAATAGAAAAGGTACTCCAGTGAACGGCACCTCATTAATAGTTATCATGAATATTTACCTTAGTTATATGTCCAAGCTATGGGAACCAAGCTTTGGAGCTAAGCATTAGCTGGCTAAAGACACTCAAGTGAACGGCACCACATTAAAGTAATTATCAAACCCACCTGTTCACTGAAAATTAAGTCACATCTTTAGATATATAGTTGCTATTACTCAATTGGAAAACCTTGCTGGCCTTTTGGAATCCCTCTCACTACTATTTGAAGTCAAAGGAAAAGAATTACCTCGTGAAAAGGGCGATGATGGTGAATTGCATCTTACGATATCAAAGTCCTCTTGAGGTAAAAAGGTCTATATTCAGACTTGCCATGAAATTAATAAAATCCTGGTGGTGTAGTATTCTTCGTGCACTGCAGGAGAAGAAACAATTTACATGGTTAACAACACATCTATAGATACAATGCTGCAGAAGAATTAAAATTGTTTGTTGTCTCCTCAAGTTTGAGCATGCAGAAGATAATTTCTTGGCGCCTCCTGCTGGTCGAATGTCACCAATATTGTAGCTCAGGGGAGCTTCGTACATCAGGGAACTATACTTTTGGCAACCCTTTCTCCTTTAGTGCATTCACTTCATGCATACAGAGAGAAGGGGAGTTAAACATCATATTCTAGCAAACATACAACACCGTAACTTGTAAAATGGATTCACACCTTGTGGGTACAAAATGTATGGTGATTTTTCCATTCATGGCCCATTTGTTGCTATAACATTCTTCATAAAAATCAATTAAACCAGAGCTGCATCTAATAATTCTAATCACAAATAATTGCTACAGAATCCTGGGAAATTAACTAGCATAGTCTGCTCATTAAAGCATGGAAGCCTGAAATAAAATTATAACTCCGTCAAACAAATACTAGACAAACAACAATTGACTATACCGACAAGTTCTGCATAATTGACTGAACACAGACTGTCCATTGGTCAGTTTGACTGAACACAATTGACTATACCGACAAGTGTGAAGATGTCAACCATATAATTTGTTCCCATCAATCTAGCAAGCCATATATAAACCTGAATTACAAAAAATCAGAGATAATAGATCTATCCCTATTGCAAATGTACTTTGTTGAAGAGTAAATGTAGTACAATTCATGCTGCTATCTTGCTCTACAGACCTGAATGTGTCACACCTGGTACACATGTGCTAAAGAAATGGTCTTAACATGTAGTAGTAAACCTCCTGCGGGGAGAATTAATTCACCAAGCTAGCGCTCCTAGAATTCAAGCAATCAAAGAACAACATACTGCATAAGAATTATTCCCACGAAACTAAAAATGTTCCAAGATATAAGCAACACCCCAACACCCTTTCAAGTTACAGTAGAGAGTAAATAGAAGATTACCCTTTAAGCATAGTTCGTCGATTTTGCTTCATATTGACCATTTGTATTGTTAATCTGTTCCCAATCTTCAAATCCTCTTATTTTCAGTTTTCTAAAATAATCAAACATGGAGTTTATCAGTATGCTCACATGGCCATTTAAGAATCAGAATCACTCGGAAACTAAAATTGTAAATAGTGAAGTCGTTCTTTGAGCACAGAATAAGGCTGGTGAACCTTCTTATCAAGGGAGCAAGATACCTAATTGTTCTGGCACTCAAACATAACTTCAAAAGGTAAAATGGCAATCCTAGGAATAGGGCAATTACCATGGATGCGTTCAAATCCTTGATCAAATCCTGGGAGTGGCGTTGGGATTGTAACATGACATTATGATAGCCAATCCCCCAAAAAATGCTCATATTGTCCACATATATACGTGGCCACTGACAATAAAGTATAAACATAGTTACGTAGCAATTTTGCAATAGGTGTACACCTATCTTAAGTCTGAACCTATCCTAATGGAAATTTCGGATTCCTCACTGTCGACCAGGTATGCCGAGCAGGGGTACCTACGAGCGGACGCGAAGGACCTCCTTGTTGTCGCATGAGGCGACAACACCGAATCACTTGGCCGCGGGCTCGACGAGGCCCAGCGGCAGCACTCCCAGTCACTCCGACGCGGGTGTCATCTCGACGAGGCCTAGGGCGGCAGCACCCCCAATCACTCCGCCGCGGGTGTTGAGCTCGGCGAGGCAGCACCCCACTCCCTATGCCGTGGTTGTAGAGCTTGAGGAGGCCGGATGCGCCGGTGGGATGGGACGACTCGATGTAAGAGGTCCTGGTCAAGAATGGCACGCACTCAGGCTCGGAGCCTTGGACATCTGGGCCACGGCACCGCCACTGGCCTCCTCCAGCTTCTAAGGATCCCTCCAACTTGTGCGCGGTGACGGAAGCCGACGATCTGGTGGAAAAGAGGTCCGCACCTCCGCCTCCGTCGACTGGGAGGAAGCGGAAGGGCAGGCGTCACGTCAGCGGAGGGGGATACATGGGAGGGGTTTTTCGTGAGTGAGGTAGCAGAGTGGGGAGAGGGGAGCGGTGTGTGGCGGACCCACCAGAGGGGCTAGGATCTTCTATGGCGGAGGAGGCTACCACCCTCCCTATCTAGGCCTCAGCATCTAAGCGGAGCAGCGCCATGGAAGAAGAGAATAGGAGGAAGAAGATAGAGACGGCCTGGTCTAGACCCATCAGTCGCTCAGCTCTCCCTACGGACCTGAAAAAACCACACCCCACACGCCCACGATCAGATCTAATAGGAGAAAATCCCCATTTCCTTATTCTTTTGAGGTTCTTATTACCGGAGAGGAGCCGTATATTAATAGTCATCAAACGGGTTTGTATGTCATTTACAACTAGATGGAAAATAGCATCACAGTAACCAGTTAACCATGCGCAGACAGTAATACTGATTGATACACGATGTTTTGCTTCCTTGAGCAGCAGTATTTGCAAAAACTACATATTTTCTACGTGGTGTTCCTTCTATAACAACTTTAAGTGGCTACTGCTATCTTGTCAAAATATATACTAATTATCTTCTTAAAAAATATGAAATTATTCTCATACTTTGTCCTAAGAATGGATTTGTCAAAAAACAAAGGGTGTCATATTCCGGCAGTCAATAATCGTCTCAAGAGGCAGAGATTGAGTTTGTGCCAAAAATAATAGTACTCCCTCCGATCCAAATTAATTCACTTGGATTTGTCTATACTCGGATATATCTAGATATCTTTTAATACTAGATACATCTAAATCTAGATAAATATAAGTCAATTAGTTTAGATCGGAGAGAGTAATATATTTTTGTGCATTGTCGATTTTAACTAATGTCGTGTATGTGAATTGTACATTGCACATACATAGGCATACCGTTAGTCCCTGATACTTATCTAAGTGGAAAGAACTATATCAAAATTTTAACTTGGTTAAAAATAAATACAATAGAATCTATAATACACGTGTTTATTTTGAAAGACGTGTATTGCATGTGCAAACTTACTAGTCTCTCTAATAGGTAAAGAGGGTCCTAGAAACCGCCGGATCCGTAGATTGAGTATATTTTCCCTTCTCTATATCGATCCGAGACAGAATTTTGGCAGCGGGCACCTCCCCGCTGCTCTCCCGATACACGTCTTGACAAAAATCCGAGAGGAATGTGCATCCGGAGAACAACGGGGAGGCGGTGCCAAAATCCTATCGCGGACCGGAGTAGAACAGGGAAAACGTACCCAACTACATCCAGCGGCTGTACCGATAAATGTCGTAAGAGTTATAGTTATATAATATGCGAGGGCACTAATGCATATTTATCTGTGTAACCCATACGACCAGGAAGAGATGCCTAGTAACACGACAGACTTGGTGATCTAGACACGAAAATAACCCTAGGTACAAGAGAGGAGAACAAATTTTTACCCTCGAAGCATGATCGACGGCCCGCGAAGAAGACCAACGACCCTCCGGCAAAATCCCCTCCGACCAACGGTCCCCCTCAAACTCAACCCATATCCTGCACGAAGGAAAATAGTTCCATTTAACATTGCACCAAATACATCCAAATATGCCACATGTAATGTATCCATTTTGCTAAATCTGCCTATCCATTTTTTGTGGCCATTATAGTTTCCATGAAGCCCTAATGTACAAATAGCCCTTGCTCGATTCATTATAGTGCTTCCACATTTCATCATGAAACCAAACAGACCCTAAAACACTAAATTTACTAAAGCTACCACTAAAATTCTCTACAACACTATCTAAAACTACCACTAAATCCAATATCTAAATCAACCCCTAATGTAATAAAAAAGCCCCACCTAGCAGCTACTAGGTAAAACCTAAACTATTACCTAAGCTCCCACCTAGCAGTGTAGCAAAGAACTGGAAAACATGAAAAAAAGCCACTTACCTTCGGTGGAGGAGATGGGGCGACGAGGTGGAGGAGGGGCGCGGCCGAGTCGCTCGGTGGAGGAGGGGGAGAAGCCGGCTGGAGCTCCTCCCGCCCTGTACGCGGGCCGGCCGGGGCTCTTCCGCACGGGACGGCCATGGCGGCGGCCGCGGTGGCGCAGAGGAAGGGAGGACGAGCTTCGGTGTTGGTGGGAGATAGGGGCGGGGTCGGGGCCGAGTGGGGTTGGGGAGGGGCCAGCGACGGCATCCAGTACAGGCGGCGGACAGGGCAGCGTTGGGCGACGGAGGCAAAGCAGGGTGCGTGGCGGCTGCGACGGGGTCGAGCAAGGGGTGAGCCTCGGAGCGACCGGTTCCCGCGCGAGCTGAGTGGATAGGGCTCGCGTGGGCCTGCGCAAGCCAGTTATTCCTTCCATGTGATTGCCGTGTGCATCAGGAACACACACGGCAAAGGGCTCTTTGTCGTGAGCATTAGAAACCCACATGGCTAAGGTCTCTTTGCCATGTGTTCTACCCTTTGCCGTGTGCTTTGGGTAATTTCTTATTTTCTTTCCATTTTTTCTTTCAATTATATTTATTTTAAGATTTTAGTGTACTATTTTCTAGTATTAGTTGTCACAATATGTATACACATACTTTTTGCAATATGACAAATACTTTACATCTTCGCAGGCATGCGCTGTAACTGAAAAATGAAGGTTTCGGACTTGTCTAAGGGGAAAAGTCCCTATTCCGGTGAAACCAGGTAGGATATTGTCACACCCCTTGTGACCCAACATGGTTTTACATCATCCTATAACCTAAAAAACACAAATCAATAGAGAGCTACACAAAGCTACCCCGTCAGAAGAAAGTCTAGGGGTAGACGATCCGAGGCCCGTAGGTCAGGGTTCCGCAGGAAACCGTGCTCCGGGGCATCGGAACACCTCAAGGACATGCATGTCGCCCTAGCACATGCATGAAAGTGTGGTGATATCTTGAAACATACAAAACCTAGTCCTCGGGTGCATGTGTGCCCCTTCGTAGACATGCGCTGTAACCTAAAAGCGAAGGTTCCGGACTTGTCTAAGGGGGAAAGTCCCCATTCATGTGAAACCAGGTAGGATATTGTCACACCCCTTGTGACCCAACATGGTTTTACATAATACTATGACCTAAACAAACACAAAACAAGAGAGAACTACACCGGGCTACCCCCGTCAGAAGAAAGTCTAGGGGGTAGATGATCCGATGCCCGCAAGTCAGGGTTCTGCAGGAACCGCTCTCCGGGGCATCGGAACACCTCAAGGACATGCATGTGGCCCTTGCACATGCATGAAAGTGCGGTGCTATCTTGAAACATACAAAACCTAGTCCCCGTGTGCATGTGTCCCCCTTCGCAGGCATGCGTTGTAACGTAAAAGCGAAGGATTCAGACTCGTCTATGGGGGAAATTCCCTATTCCGGTGAAACCGGGTAGGATATTGTCACACCCCTTGTGACCCAACATGGTTTTACATCATCCTATGACCTAAACAAACACAAAACAAGAGATAGGTACACCGAGATACCCCCGTTAGAAGAAAGTCTAGGGGGTAGACGATCTGTGGCCCATAGGTCAGTGTTCCGCCGAAAACCACGCTCTGGGGCATCGAAACACCTCGAGGACATGCATGTGGCCCTAGCACATGCATGAAAGTGTTGTGATATCTTGAAACATACAAAACCTAGTCCTAGGGTGCATGTGTCCCCCTTCACATGCATGCGCTGTAACCTAAAAGCGAAGGTTCCGGACTCATCTAAGGGGGAAGTCCCCATTCCGGTGAAACCGGGTAGGATATTGTCACACCCCTTGTGACCCAACATGGTTTTACATCATCCTATGACCTAAACAAACAAACAAAAAGATACACCAGGCTACCCCCGTCAGAAGAAAGTCTAGGGGGGTAGACGATTCGAGGCTCGCAGGTCAGGGTTCCGCAGGAAACCACGCTCCGGGCCATAAAAACACCTCAAGGACATGAATGTGTCCCTATAACATCCATGAAAGTGTGGTGCTATATTGAAACATAAAAAACCTAGTTCCCCGGTTCATGTGTCCCCCTTCGCAGGCATGCGCTGTAACCTAAAAGCGAAGGTTCCGGACTCGTCTAAGGGGAAAGTCCCTGATCCGGTGAAACCGGATAGGATATTGTCACACCCCTTGTGACCCAACATGGTTTTACATCATCATATGACCTAAACAAACACAAAACAAGAGAGAGGTACACCGGGATACCCCCGTCAGAAGAAAGTCTAGGGGGTAGACGATCCGAGGCCCGCAGGTCAGGGTTTCACCGGAAACAATGCTCTGGGGCATCGGAACACCTCAAGGATATGCATGTGGCCCTAGAACATGCATGAAAGTGTGGAGATATCTTGAAACATACAAAACCTAGTCCTAGGGTGCAAGTGTCCCCCTTCACAGGCATGCACTATAACCTAAAAGCGAAGGTTCTGGACTCGCCTAAGGGGGTTCCGGTGAAACCTGGTAGGATATTGTCACACCCCTTGTGACCCAACATGGTTTTACATCATCCTATGACCTAAACAAACACAAAACAAGACAGAGCTACACTGGGCTACCCCGTTAGAAGAAAGTCTAGGGGGTAGACGATCCGAGGCTCGCAGGTCAGGGTTCCGCAGAAAACCGCGCTCCGGGGCATCGGAACACCTTAATGACATGAATGTGGCCCTAGAACATGCATGAAAGTGTGGTGCTATCTTGAAACATAAAAAACCTAGTCCCTGGGTGCATGTGCCCCCCTTCGCAAGCATGCGCTGTAACCTAAAAGCGAAGGTTCCAGACTCGTCTAAGGGGAAAGTCCCTGTTCCGGTGAAACCGGGTAGGATATTGTCACACCCCTTGTGACCCAACATGGTTTTACATCATACTATGACCTAAAAGAACACAAAAAAGAGAGAGCTACACCGAGCTACCCCCGTCAGAAGAAAGTCTAGGTGGTAGGCGATCCGAGGCTCGCAGGTCAGGGTTCCGTAGGAAACCGCGCCCCGGGGCATCAGAACACCTCAAGGACATGCATGTGGCCCTAGAACATGCATGAAAGTGTGGTGCTATATTTAAACATACAAAACCTAGTCCCTGGGTGCATGCGTCCCCCTTTGCAGGCATGCGCTGTAACCTAAAAGCGAAGGTTCCAGACTCGTCTAAGGGGGAAGTCCCCATTTCGGTGAAACCGGATAGGATATTGTCACACCCCTTGTGACCCAACATGTTTTTACATCATCCTATGACCTAAACAAACAAAAACAAGAGAAAGCTACACTAGGCTACCCTGCAGAAGAAAGTCTAGGGTGTAGACGATCCGAGGCCCGCAGGTCAGGGTTTTACAGGAAACCATGCTCTAGGGCATCAGAACACCTCAAGGACATGAATGTGGCCCTAGCACATCCATGAAAGTGTGGTGATATCTTGAAACATACAAAACCTAGTCCCTGTGTGCATGTGTCCCCCTCCGCAGGCTTGCGCTGTAACCTAAAAGCGAAGGTTCCAGACTCGTCTAAGGGGGAAAGTCCCCATTCCTGTGAAACCGGGTACGATATTGTCACACCCCTTGTGACCCAACATGGTTTTACGTCAGCATATGACCTAAAGAAACACAAAACAAGAGAGAGATACATCGGGATACCCCCGTCAGAAGAAAGTCTAGGGGATAGACGATCCAAGGCCCGCATGTCAGGGTTCCGCGGGAAACCGCGCTCCTGGGTATCGGAACACCTCAAGGACATGCATGTGGCCCTAGAACATGCATGAAAATGTGGTTCTATATTGAAACATACAAAACCTAGACCTAGGGTGCATGTGCCCCCCTTCACAGGCATGCGCTATAACCTAAAAGTGAAGGTTCCGGACTCGCCTAAGGGGGGAAGTCGCCGTTCCGGTGATACCAGGTAGGATATTGTCACAGGCCTTGTGACCCAACATGGTTTTACATCATCCTATGACCTAAACAAACACAAAATAAGAGAGAGTTGCATTGGACTACCCCCGTTAGAAAAAAGTCTAGGGGGTAGATGATCTGAGGCCAGCAGGTCAGGGTTACGCAGGAAACCATGCTCCGGGGCATCAGAACACCTCAAGTACATGCATGTGGACCTAGAACATGCATGAAAATGCGGTGCTATCTTAAAAAAATACAAAACCTAGTCCTCATGTGCATGTGTCCCCCTTCGTAGGCATGCGCTGTAACCTAAAAGCGAAGGTTCTGGACTTGTCTAAGGGGGAAAGTCCTAGTTCCGATGAAACCGGGTAGGCTATTGTCAGACCCCTTGTGACCCAACATGGTTTTACATCATCCTATGACCAAAACAAAAAAACAAGAGAGAGGTACACTAGGATACCCCTGTCAGAAGAAAGTCTAGGGGGGTAGACGATCCCAGGCCCGCAGGTCAGGGTTCCGCCGGAAACCACGCTCTGGGGAATCGGAACACCTCAAGGACATGCATGTAGCCATAGCACATGCATGAAAGTGTGGTGCTATCTTGAAACATACAAAACCTAGTCCCAGGGTGCATGTGTCCCCCTTCACATGCATGTGTTGTAACCTAAAAGCGAAGGTTCTGGACTCGTCTAAGGGGGAAGTCCCCATTTCGGTAAAACCTGGTAGGATATTGTCACACCCCTTGTGACCCAACATGGTTTTACATCATCCTATGACCTAAACAAACACAAAACAAGAGAGAGGTACACCGGGATACCCTTGTCAGAAGAAAGTCTAGGGGGGTAGATGATCCGAGGCCCGCAGGTCAGGGTTCCACCGGAAAGCATGCTCCGGGGTATCAGAACAGTTCAAGGACATGCATGTGGCCCTAGCACATGCATGAAAGTGTGGTGCTATCTTGAAACATACAAAACCTAGTCCCAGGGTGCATGTGTCCCCCTTCATAGGCATGCGCTATAACCTAAAAGCAAAGGTTCTGGACTCGCCTAAGGGGGGAAGTCGCCGTTCCGGTGAAACCTGGTAGGATATTGTCACAGCCCTTGTGACCCAACATGGTTTTACATCATCCTATGACCTAAACAAATAGAAAATAAGAGAGAGCTACACTGGGCTACCACCATCATAAGAAAGTCTAGGGGGTAGATGATTTGAGGCCCGCAGGTCAGGGTTCTGCAGGAAACCGTGCTCCGGGGCATCGAAACACCTCATGGACATGCATGTGGCCCTAGAACATGCTTGAAAATGCGGTTCTATCGTGAAAAATACAAAACCTAGTCCTCGTGTGCATGTGTCCCCCTTCGCAGCCATGCGTTGTAACCTAAAAGCAAAGGTTCCGGACTCGTCTAAGTGGGAAAGTCCCGGTTCTGGTGAAATTGAGTAAGATATTGTCACACCCCTTGTGACCCAACATGGTTTTACATCATCCTATGACCTAAACAAAAAACAAGAGAGGTACACCGGGATACCCCCGTCAGAAGAAAGTCTAGGGGGTAGACGATCTGAGGCCTGCAGGTCAGGGTTCCGCCAAAAACCGCGCTCTGGGGAATCGAACACCTCAAGGACATGCATGTAGCCCTAGCACATGCATGAAAGTGTGGTGCTATCTTGAAACATACAAAACCTAGTCCCAGGGTGCATGTGTCCCCCTTCGCATGCATGTGCTGTAACCTAAAGGCGAAGGTTCCAGACTCATCTAAGGGGGAAGTCCCCGTTCCGGTGAAACCTGGTAGGATATTATCACACCCCTTGTGACACAAAATGGTTTTATATCATCCTATGACCTAAACAAACACAAAACAAGAGAGAGCTACACCAGGATACCCCCGTTAGAAGAAAGTATAGGGGGGAAGATGATCTGAGGCCCGCAGGTTAGGGTTCTGCCGGAGACCATGCTCCAGGGCATCAGAACACCTCAAGGACATTCATGTGGCCCTAGAACATGCATGAAAGTGTGGTGCTATCTTGAAACATACAAAACCTAGTCCCAGGGTGCATGTGTCCCTCTTCACAGGCATGCGCTGTAACCTAAAAGAGAAGGCTACGGACTCGTCTAAGGGGGGAAGTCCCCGTTCCAGTGAAACTTGGCAGGATATTGTCACACCCCTTCTGACCCAACATGGTTTTACATCATCCTATGACCTAAACAAACACAAAACAAGAGAGAGGTACACCAGGCTACCCTCGTCAGAAGAAAGTCTAGGAGGTAGACGATCTGAGGCCCACAAGTCAGGGTTCCGCCGGAAACCGCGCTCCGGGGCATCGGAACACCTCAAGGACATGCATGTGGCCCTTGCACATGCATGAAAGTGCGGTGCTATCTTGAAACATACAAAACCTAGTCCCCGTGTGCATGTGTCCCCCTTCGCAGGCATGCGTTGTAACCTAAAAGCGAAGGATTCAAACTCGTCTAAGGGGGAAAGTCCCCGTTCTTGTGAAACCGGGTAGGATATTGTCACACCCCTTGTGACCCAACATGGTTTTACATCATTCTATGACCTAAAAAACACAAAACAAGAGAGAGGTACACCGGGATACCCCCGTTAGAAGAATGTCTAGGGGTAGACGATCTGAGCCCCACAGGTCAGTGTTCCGCTGAAAACCACGCTCTAGGGCAACGAAACACCTCAAGGACATGCATGTGGCCCTAGCACATGCATGAAAGTGTTGTGATATCTTGAAACATACAAAACCTAGTCCTAGGGTGCATGTGTCCCCCTTCACATGCATGCGCTGTAACCTAAAAGCGAAGGTTCCGGACTCGTCTAAGGGGGGAAGTCCCTGTTCCGGTCAAACCTGGTAGGATATTGTCACACCCCTTGTCACCCAACATGGTTTTACATCATCCTATGACCGAAACAAACACAAAACAAGAGAGAGCTACACTGACCTACCCCCGTCAGAAGAAAATGTAGGGGTAGACGATCCGAGGCCCGCTGGTCAGGGTTCCGAAGGAAACCGCGCTCTAGTGCATCGGAATACCGCAAGGACATGCATGTGGCCCTACAACATGCATGAAAGTGTGGTGCTATCTTGAAACATACAAAACCTAGTCGCCGTGTGCATGTGTCCCCCTCTGTAGGCTTGCGCTGTAACCTAAAAGCGAAGGTTCCGGACTTGTCTAAGGGGGAAAGTCCCCATTCCTGTGAAACCGAGTAGGATATTGTCACACCCCTTGTGACCCAACATGGTTTTACATCAGCCTATGACCTAAACAAACACAAACCAAGAGAGAGATACACCAGGATACCCCGTTAGAAGAAAGTCTAGGGGGATAGACGATCCAAGGCCCGCAGGTCAGGGTTCCGCGGGAAACCGCGCTCCTGGGTATCGGAACACCTCAAGGACATGCATGTGGCCCTAGAACATGCATGAAAGTGTGGTTCTATCTTGAAACATACAATACCTAGTCCCAGGGTGCATGTGCCCCCTTCATAGACATGCGCTGTAACCTAAAAGCGAAGTTTTCAGAGTCGTCTAAGGGGGGAAGTCCCTGTTCCAGTGAAACCTGGTAGGATATTGTCACACACCTTGTGACCCAACATGGTTTTACATAATCTTATGACCTAAAAAAACACAAAACAAGAGAGAGCTACACTGGGCTACCCTGTTAGAAGAAAGTATAGGGGGTTAGACGACCTGAGGCCCGTAGGTCAGGGTTCCGCAGGAAACCGCGCTACGGGGCATCGGAACACCTCAAAGACTTGCATGTGGTGCTAGCACATGCATGAAAGTCTGGTGCTATCTTGAAACATACAAATCCTAGTCCCCGTGTGTCAACACCCGGATTTTTAATCCCAGATGCCTGTTATGCCATACATCGCAATCCCAGGATTACCATTTTTGCGAGACATAACAGACTGGATATCACAGTACATCATCCATTTCAAACCATAATAAGTTCATACAAAAATAAAGGATCTCATGATCCAGTCTTAGTACAATCAAGTAGCAGAATAAATAGCATAGCGGTGGGGTCCATCTTTAGAGTCACAGGCAATGCTGACGATGGGAGATGATCCTAGTTGTCGTAGCCGTCCTGCTGTCCTCCTTTAGGGTAGTCCTCCTCATAGTCTGGCCATAGGAATAGCCAGGGACAAAAGCCATGAGTAATCTTTAAGTACTCGCAAACTACCACTAACAAGTAAGATAGTTCTAGTAGGAACGCTAACTCCAAGTTTATATAAAGTTAAGTTTGAAACCTAAGCCGAGTTCAGAAACAAAGAAAGGTAAAATAAAGTTTGAAAACACCTAAGTGGGAACTTAGTTGTTATAGTCACAACTTTGTTGTGATTAAGTCATGTCACAATTCATTTCATAACTCATTTTGAAAACATCTGACAACGGAACAGTATGGCCACTCCAACTATCCATAACCGCGGACGCGGCTATTCGAATAGTTTGACACTTTGCATAGGTGGTACACTTTCACCACAAGATTCGATACATCTATATGGGATAACCCTGAATCATCATACTTAGTATGCAAATAATCAAACATAACCTTTCCTTTACACACTCTAGTATAAGCACCTCTCCTATGAGCATGGCCTCCCAACCATGACCATTTGTCATCCTGGGCACTGCATAGGTGGACAACATTGAGAGGTAGCCTCAGCTCAAACCTCTCCCGCAAGGGAACTAATACTAATGCATATAAACTTCTGGCTAAGCTTTACCCAATTCAGGTATTGTGGTTGTACGGTAAAATTGGAATGGTATCGCATCCGAAACCAACCATCAATTTTGTAAAAGGGCTAAGGCTCATGCCTCAACATTTTCATCATCATAAACCATTTGTGTTTCTCAACACATGTCAAAACATCTCAATAGAACGACGCATCATTCCAAGGTTTTCACAAGTCATTTTCACCAAGTATTCCCATCTAAAGTGATCAAGTTTTGGTTTAGCTCCAAACTACTAAGTTAAGGGTGTTCACTAAGGTGGGATGCTAATCTTAATCTCATGCCATAGAATGACATCTAAGTCTAACTAGATAGGTCAAGTTTTATACTCTTTATGCTACCTTTAAACAAGTAAAAGACTTTGGTAAAGTAAGGAAAGTAAAGCTTGTAAATAAAACTTGGAATATGTATAAGTCAAAGGGTATAACCAAAACATGCCTAATGCCTTTGCTTAGGTTATCTAGCTTGCAAGGGTTAGCTTGCATTGTTAATGATGGCTTGCAAGTAATAACTTGCATGGTTAACTTGTATAATGCTAGCTTGCTCAGTTTACTTGAAGTGCTAGGCTTTCCTTGTGTAGTGAAGTGCTTGAAATTCTCTTCCTCCTCTTCTTGGTAGAACTCCTCCTCCTCGTAGACTTGGTCAGTATTATCGTCTATAAATACATACGGAATACACAATCACCAAACAATACTCAACTAGTCTACTTAGCACACCAAGGCACACATTTGATGATCTACTATCATCACAAACATCACAAGGTTTAATGAACTAGTTTCATTTATTTTATTTGAGAAAAGTAATTTCTACTCATTGAAATTAACTAAGATTTAATATTCTCCAATTTAAATATGGGATCATGTGGACACATGTCGTCACCACATATTCTAACATACGAGAATGTGATTTAAGGGTTGGATCACATTTTAATAAGTTTAAGTTTAATAATTAATGATTTAAAGTGACTAGAAATGCCTATATAACATTATTTTGGTACTAGTCCAAAGTAACTGCATGCAAACCTTAATATTATTATTACATATTCAGATAGGTATGGTTAAATGTGATTATTGAGAGTTGGAATCAACTCAAAAGCTATTATGGTTGATTTTAGAAAAATGTTGGAATGGGCAAAAGCTTCTGTCTTGTTATTTTTACTAGGGGAGATCTCTAACTCTAAATGATTTAAATCCAATAGGCTTGTATAGAGTTTTTAATTATATTTCGAACAAAATTGGAATCACTCAATTTGGATTTGTACAACTCCCTAAATTGATTTTTGAACTAAGGGACAGAACTAAGTTTTAATTAAAATAGAAAAACATATATTTGAATTACTGGGTCAGCGCGGGAAACTAAATGGGCTGGCCCGTGTACACTCCGCGGTGCTGAGGGCTGCTGACAGGGGGGTCCCGCCTGTCAGTGACTCATTAAACGCGAAGCGGTACGGGGCGATAAGGACCACACGATTAGATCCTAGATCAACGGCTCACGGTCGTCGTCGACGACGGACACGTCGCCGGCGAGACTGAACCCTAGCACGGTCGGTGGGGGTACGGTAGGGACATACCAGGGCTCCAGCTAGGGCGGTGATGGGGGCGATCGAACGAGACGATGACGGCAGACTCATGCGAGGTCACGGCAGGGGCTGAGGTGGACAAAATCGACGGGGACTTCTCCTCCTCTATAGCGGCTACCCCCGGAGAAATTCTGGCGATGGGCTGCTCGAGCAGCTCCGGTGAGAGAGGGAAACGATCAGTGGAGAGAGGGGAGTGGAATGGTGTGGCGATTGAGGCTGGGGGTGGCCTTCTTATATAGGCTCGACGAGGGGATCGAAGGGTATGAGCGGAGCTCGTCGGTGATGACGGCACAGGGGGCTATCGGCGTGGGCGAGGTAGGCGGACGGTGGGCGGTTCCCTGGCGATCATCTAGAGCTTAATGGCAACGCTAGGGGTGGTGGCTAATGGTGATCCTGGCGACTGTGGGTCGCGCGGCGGTGCACGACCATGTCTGGCGGGTTGGTGTGGTCAAGGCGGAGCGGCGTGCGCGGTCTGCGGTCGAGGCACGGTCTATGGCATGCTGGCGGCGAGGGCGCTCTGGCGTGCTCTGGCGCGGCACAGAGAGGCATGGGCGCGAGCGAGTGGAGGTGGTCCATGAGCTAGCTTTGGACGTGGGGTGGACAGAGGAGTGCGGTAGGGTTGGGCGGAGCTAGTGGGGGTGTTGGAACGGCGCGGTCTAGGGAGCGTTGCCCCTGTTCGGCCGACGGTGACCAAAAACGGGCGGCGCGCAACTGTTGCTCCATGCTAAAGGGTAGGCCGGTGAGGGTTTGGTTAGAGCTGGGAGGGACAGGGGAACCAAAATGGGCCCAAAAACTCGACAAGGCATTGATCACTAAACAATATTAGTTAGGCAGCAAATTTGTGCCTGCCACCTGTTCGACACAATGGCCGCATGAACAAAAGATTTGAATTTTTCAAAGATTTTTGGTGGAGTGGTGTGTTACATGCTTAAGCATCTAGGTTTGCTTGGGATTTTGAAATGGAGTTCATTTGGATGGTTTTTCAAAAAGTGTGATCTATACATATGAATTAGATTCAATTTTCAATTGTCATTTAAAATTAGAGTTTGAATGTTTTTGGGAGATCACAAAGTGGGCCTTGGTACATCACTACTTGTACTAGCAAGGGGTGAAAAGATCCACATTTGTTTCTGTTTGAATTTGAGTGCTAGGAATAGCCAAAGTGGGCTAGGTGATTAAAATGGCAAAAGTGACCATTTCCTTATTTAATTCTTTTTGATTTCTTTTTCTTTGGGATTTGCTTGGGGATGATTTAGATGATGTGTAATTTACCTTAGAGTCATTTTACAACCCATAGATCACTTAATCATGGCATTTCAAACAAGTCCTATTTTAAATGCACACACATATGAATGCTTAAAGATTTTTAATAGAAAAAGTTTTTGTTAACCCTAAATTGGGTAGATTTGATCTTGATCACTTGGATTAAAGTTTTGGGATGTTACAAACCTTCCCCCTTAAACAAAATCTTGTCCCGAGATTTAAGAAAGAAAACTAGGAACTAAAGAGATCTGGGAACTCAGTCCTAATGTAATCTTCTCGCTCCTAAGTGGCTTCTTCTTCGGTATGGTTGCTCCATTAAATCTTGAGAAATTTGATACTCCTGGTCCTGGTGGTTCTGTAGGCTTTCTCCAAGATACGGATGGGATCTTCACGATACGTCAGATCCTTGTTGATATCCATAGCTCGGTGATCGATGTTCTTGAAAACTTCAGTCTTCTCCGACACTTCTAGGCATTTGCGAAGTAACGAGATATGGAACACATTGTGGATGGCTGACATCTCTTCTGGAAGTTGATATGATACTTCTCCTCGACGGTTCAGAATTTTGAAGGGTCCGATATATCTAGGGGCTAACTTTCCTTTCAGACTAAAACGTTGGGTTCCCTTCAATGGTGACACCTTGAGATACACAAAATCTACGACATTGAAAGTCAGGTCTCTCCTTATCTTGTCAGCATAACTCTTCTGTCTGGATTGGGCGGTCTTGATGTGCTCCCGAACTTTGTGAACCTTCTCTTCAGCTTCGTGGAGAATGTCGGGTCCAAAAATCTGACTCTCTCCTACTTGCGACCAATTCAAAGGGGTACGGCACTTTCTTCCGCATAGGAACTCAAATGGTGCCATTTGCAAACTGGCTTGATAACTGTTGTTGTATGAGAATTCTGTGAAAGGCAGACAATCTTCCCATTTTGATCCATATTCTAGTACACAAGCTCTCAACATATCCTCTAGGATTTGGTTGACTCTTTTAGTCTGTCCATCGGTTTGCGGGTGATAAGCGGTGCTGAAGTTCAACTTGGTTCCTAATCCTTCTTGGACTTTCTGGAAAAATCTCGAGGTAAATTGGGTTCCTCGATCTGACACTATGGTCTTGGGGGTTCCATGCAGACTAACAATTCTAGCAATGTACAACTCTGCTAGCTTCGAACTCTGGTAGGTTGTCTTGACAGGTATAAAATGAGCTACCTTGGACAGTCTATCAACAATGACCCAAATTGAGTCATTTCCCCTACTAGAGGTAGGTAAACTGGTGATTAAGTCCATTCCCACGGAATCCCATTTCCATTCCGGAATCTGCAATGGTTGCAATAGTCCTGCGGGTCTCTGATGTTCCGCTTTGACTCATTGACAGATATCACACTTGGTGATGTAGCTTCCGGTTTCTCTCTTCATCTTGTGCCACCAAAATTGCTCCTTCAAATCCTGATACATCTTCGTTCCTCTGGGGTGGATAGAATAAAGAGTATCATGAGCTTCTTGCATGATAACTTGCTTCAGCTCCGAATCTGCTGGCACACAGATATGGCCTTTGTACCACATAACTCCTTCTTCGTCTTCGGTGAATCCAGGTACCTTTCCTATACCAATACGACGTTTGATTCCATCGATACTTTCATTTCCCTTCTGGGCTTCCTTGATTTGGCTAATCAAAGTGGGATGAAGTTCAATGCTAGCTAAGAATCCTTTGCTAACTAGCTTAGTCCTGAACTGCTCCAACTCCTCATACAAACTTGGTTGCTTCTCCTTGATCATGGTGTTTAGCCTACATGGCAATCTTCTAAGAGCATCCGCTACCACATTGGCTTTGCCGGGGGTGATAGTGAATGTCAAAGTCATAATCCTTGATTAACTCTATCCATCTCCTTTGCCTCATATTCAGCTCCTTCTGAGTGAAAATATACTTCAAGTTTTTGTGATCTGAGTAAATCTCACAGTGATTACCCATAAGATAATGACGCCATGTCTTCAATGCCAAAACTACGACTGCTAACTCACGATCATGGGTAGGATAGTTCTGCTCATGCTGCTTCAGTTGTCGAGACAAATATGCGATGACTTTGCCTTCTTGCATCAATACACATCCGAGAGCAATCTTGGATGCATCACAATACACATCAAACGGCTTCTTGATATCTGGCATGATCAATATTGGGGCTGAAATCAATCGCTTCTTCAGCTCTTGGAAACTTGCTTCACATTTGTCGGTCCATTCAAACTTCTTGTCCTTCTTCAACAATTGGGTCATGGGTCTAGCGATGCTCGAAAATCCTTCTACGAACTTGCGGTAATCCCGCTAATCCGAGAAATGCACGGACTTGGGTTTGAGTGGTTGGGTCTTCCCATTCTTCAACATCTTTGATCTTGGCGGGATCAATAGCGACTCCTCCGGCAGACACAATATGTCCTAGGAATCCTACTTCTTTCAGCCAAAACTCACATTTGCTGAACTTGGCATACAACCGATGCTCTCTAAGGGTTTCAAGGATGATTCTCAGATGTTGCTCATGCTCTTCTTCTGACTTGGAGTAGATAAGGATATCATCGATAAACACCACGACAAACTTATCTAGAAAATTGATAAAGATCTTATTCATGAGATTCATGAAATAAGCAGGGGCATTGGTTAATCCAAAATACATAACCGTATACTCGTATAATCCATAACGAGTAGTAAAGGCGGTCTTCGGAATATCCGTTGCACGAATCTTAAGTTGGTGATAACCAGTCCTAAGATCGATCTTAGAGAACACATTTGCTCCAGTCAACTGATCAAATAGATCCTCTATTTTTGGCAATGGGTACTTGTTTTTGATGGTGACGTCATCCAGCTTCCTATAATCTGTGCACAAATGGTTGCCTCCATATTTCTTGTCGATGAATAACACTGGCGATCTCCATGGCGATGCGCTCGGTTGAATCAAGCATGTTGCCAACATAGCATCCAACTGCTTCTTCAATTCCACTAACTCTAAGGGGTTCATACTATAGGGCCTCTAGGCTATGGGTCCTGTTCCGGAGATTAGTTCAATAATGAACTCAATATCCCTATCCGGGGGCATACCTGGCAATTCATCTGGGAATACGTCGAGGTATTCACAGACTACTGTGACTTGGTCAATGGTGGGCATAGCTATACTCTTATTACACTTGAATTGACGGGGCAAGGTTTCAGATATATGCTCTACTGATACTCCAGAGCTACTGGTCATGGTGATGGCTTTCTTGGTACAGTCAATCAATCCCTTATGCTTTGACATCTAATCCATTCCTAGTACTACTTCCAAACCTTTGGTTCCAAGTACTATTAGATTGGCATAAAAATCTATCCCATGTATTCTGATAGGCACATCTTTGGAAATTTTTCTAGCTTTTGTAGTTGAACCGGAGATTTGAACTATCAGGACATGCTTCAAGTTGGTTGGGTGAATCTTACTAGTGCATGCAAATTCTTCGATGACAAATGAGTGCGATGCTCCCGAATCAAACAACACTCTTGGTAAAACTGAGTTGACAGAAAACATACCCAGCACTACATCTGGCGCTTCTTGGGCTTCTTCGGCGTTCATGTGGAAGAGACGGCCGTTGCGGTTGTGAGGGTTCCCTGGGGCGAATCTTCTTCCTGGTTGAACACAACGCTGCTATTGAGCTAGGGCATTCACATTGGCAGTGGCGGAAATCTTCTTGGGGCACTCATTGGAATAGTGACCCTTCACTCTACACTCGAAACAAGTAATCTGAGACTTGTCTTTCGCTGCCACGGGCACAACATTGCTTCCAGTTCTGGGTGCGGTGTTGTTGTTTTTGTTGTTCTTGGGAGGTGCACGGTTGAAATTGCTGGAGTTGTCGGGGTGATTGTTGTTTCCTCCGGACTTCACATTTCCTTCGCTACGGTTGGGGTAGCTTGGGCGAGATATTGGGGGTCGATCGTTCCTTGGTGCATATCCCACAGAAGGGTTGGGACGGTACTTCTGGTGACTGTTGGATCCAACTTGGTGCATCATATGATGTTTGCGGTTGTCGTTTGCTTGATTAAGCTTCCCTTCCATCTGAATGGCAGAGTCGACTAGCTCTTCGAGATCCTCGAAATGGATGTTGACGAGGAAAGTCTGCATCTCATCATGCAGTCCGTTTAAGAATCTCTCCTTCTTCTTGGCCTCCGTGTTGATCTCATCAGGTGCATACCTGGCAAGGGACAAGAATCATCACCAGACTCCACTACGGTATTCTCGCCTCGCTTCAATTCTCTGAATTCATCCCTCATTCGGGTGACTAGACCCTGCGGCACGTGGGTGCGGCTGAACTTGGTTTTGAAGGCTTCCCATGTCATCACTTGACCATGGTTCATTGTGCGGGTGCTGTTCCACCATGCCCTTGCATCTCCTGCCAAATAGTGGGTGTCAAAAAGAACCTTCTCGTTGGCATCTACTTCTAAGTTGTTCTCCATTGTCTGCAACCAGTCATCAGCATCCAGTGGGTTCTCTGAAGTACTAAAGATTGGGGGATTGGTATTTTGGAAGTTTTTGAGTTTGGATCCATGATGATCCTGATTTCCATGGTTCTGATTGTTGTGAGCCATCTGGGCGATCTGCTGTAGTGTTGCTAGATTAGCTTGGCGTTCTTCCCTACTAGCTTCACGGTCTACAATGAGAGTCTGCAGAATCTACAGCATTGGGTCTTGCGATGAGCTGCTCCCTCTTTGGTTTCCACGAGTCATCTGAAGATTGAGATAGATAAAGGGGTAAGAGGGAAAGTTCTAAGGTTTATGGTTTTGATTTCAAAGCGAAAACTTTGAGTTTGACTCAGGTTTTGCAACTAACTTCTTTTCATTCATTCAAGCAAAGCACACGATACAAACACACACACACACCACAACATCAAAGGAAAACAGATGGTTTTAAGAACCTGTCTGCAAGCTATGATACAATGGGACCGATACTCCTCACTCTACGATAGTGCTCTAGTGCATCTACTCATCATCAATGAAGTCGGAGTCCTCATCATCGGTGTAGAAGTCCACGACATCCTCCTCTAGATAGTCATCATCATTGCTGAGATAGGAGTCAATATCCCCTTGGATATCTTCACCCTCCTCTTCTTCTTCCTTTGCTGCAAGCTGAGCTTCTTGCTCCTTGAGGGTCTTCTCGAGGTCGGCCACCTTCTTGCAAATACGGTCGATGGTGCGATCCTTCTTGGCGCGTTTACGGCGAAGAGACCGACGATCCTTGACTAGAAGTGAGAAAGTCTAGGCCTTCTAGGTGGAAAGGGCGAGGTTGTGCTTGGCGACCTCTCTAGCATTGTCCAGCTCCTTCTGTCTGTCGTACAGTAGGAAGTCGAGGTTCTTCACTTGATGCTTTAGAATTAGGTGACTTGGCATCTCTAGCAGCATTCCCATGGAATCACGCCTTGCATAGTGAACAAAGCGGGTTCCTTGGATTAGGTTGACACTCAGGGCACATAGACGTGCGAGCGCTTCATGCATTACCCTGGCTAATCCATCTAGCCAGTTGTTCTCTCTCACGGAGAACTGAATCCTCCCAGATACTGGTGCTTCTATCTTGCCTCGAAGATCAACAGTTACTAGCCATTGTAAATCTCATCCTGGTGGACCCAGAAGTTGAGCTCCAAGGAATTCCGGATGAGGATGCTCCAAGAACTCCGACAGTGAATCAAGATCCCTCTCGAAGATCAGTTGGCCTCCGTTGCCCAACTGGTAGAACTTCCTGTATTGGGCTTCCATCTATAAGAATTTAGGATGAGGAAGTTAGTGAAGTGATCAAGTGTGTCAAAGTTTTATGTAGTAATGTATGAATTTGGAGGAACATGAATTTTTTTGAGAGAAAGAATCCCTAAGGGTAAGAGATAGTTTTCATAAATACTCACTTGGTTTTTGAAACTAAGTTTTTGTTCGGACGTCCATTCTAACTAGGGTCTCCTATGGTCAGGATGGCTCTGATACCAACTTGTCAACACCCGGATTTTTAATCCCAGATGCCTATTATGCCATACATCGCAATCCCAGGATTACCATTTTTGCGAGACATAATAGATTGGATATCACAGTACATCATCCATTACAAACCATAATAAGGTCATACACAAATAAAGGATCTCATGATCTAGTCTTAGTACAATCAAGTAGCGGAATAAATAGCGTAGCGGTGGGGTCCATCTTTAGAGTCACATGCAATGCTGACGATGGGAGATGATCCTAGTTGTCGTAGCCATCCTGCTGTCCTCCTTCAGGGTAGTCCTCCTCATAGTCTGGCCATAGGAATAGCCAGGGACAAAAGCCATGAGTACTCTTTAAGTACTCGCAAACTACCACTAACAAGTAAGATAGTTCTAGTAGGAACGCTAACTCTAAGTTTATTTGTTAAGTTAAGTTTGAAACCTAAGCTGAGTTCAGAAACAAAGAAAGGTAAAATCAAGTTTGAAAACACCTAAGTGGGAACTTAGTTGTCATAGTCACAACTCTGTTCTGGTCAAGTCATGTCACAATTCATTTCATAAGTCATTTTGAAAACATCTGACAACGGAACAGTATGGCCACTCCAACTGTCCATAACTACGGACACGGCTATTCGAATAGTTTGACACTCTGCAGAGGTGGTACACTTTCACCACAAGATTCGATACATCTGTTAGGGATAACCCTGAATCATCATACTTAGTATGCAGATAATCAAACATAACCTTTCCTTTACACACTCTAGTATAAGCACCTCTCCTATGAGCATGGCCTCCTAGCCATGACCATCTGTCATCCTGGGCACTGCATAGGTGGACAACATTGAGAGGTAGCCTTAGCTCAAACCTCTCCCACGAGGGAACTAATACTAATGCATATAAACTTCCGGCTAAGCCTTACCCAATTCAGGTATTGTGGTTGTTGGGTCCACAACATAGAAAACAAAAAAATTCTACGACGAGAACTATACGCCAAGATCTATCTACTAGATACAGAGCAACGGGTGGACATACATCCATGGAGAACTTACCCTCGAAGACAACGAGTTTTGTTAACGAGTAGGAACTCGTGGTTGATGTAGTCGTACGCTTGCCGATCTCAAGATCGTGTGGAAGTCCGAGCGTCGCAAATCAGCAGCGTATCCGTCCTCGCACACACGTTCAAGACACTAGACAACCTCCACCTCCTCGCTCCAGCGAATCAGCAGAAGCAACAACTCCTTCCAGACGCAAGGCCACCATGAACATGTATCTCTCTAATCCGAGACCATGGGGGAATATCTAGAGGGGGAGACAGATCCTTCACCAGGAGGTGTGCTTTGTGAGGGAGGAGAGGGGGACTTTTATAGGAGAGGGGGGACTCCCCCCTACCATGGCCGGCAGCCAAGGAGGGAGCCCCCTCCTCTTCCTCATTCATGTGGTGGAAGCTCCACTCACATAAATTCAAGCTCCACCCAAAGTTCCACTCACATGCATTAAATTTCCACCAAATTTAATGCAACTCTCAATTAATAAAACTCTTTTATTTATTTTATTCAGAACTTTGTTAATTACTTAATTAACAAACATTCACATAAAACCCCTTGCAACATTTCAATATCACATGCAGAACCTCTTTCTGCAATTTCACCCGAAACAATTCCTGTTTCTATCGAAACATTTCCTGCGCTTTGCAAACCTTTTGTCTGAAACATATGTGCTCCTAAATGGTGTCCGTCAACCCTTAAGTGGTGTCGCCCTATGGTTCACGAATAATGCAGACATGATTGAGACTCTTCTCAGATTAATAATCAGACACGAGACCTGGAGATCCATACTGACTTCTGCACATTCAACGACGACTTCTGTGATCGTGAGAACCTTTAACGCTAGTAACTTAATCCCTTTGTCTCATGATATAATACATGTCCGAGATTCGATCATCGGTATCCAAATACCTAGTTTGATCTCGTTACTGACATGCACTCTTTTCTAGTTCCCGTGATATAAAATTCTAGTGATCACATCACTTGCTTGCAAGCTATCTTAATGTGATATCACCGAGAGGGCCCAGAGTATATCTATCCGTCATCGGGATTGACAAATTCCACTCTTGATCCATGAGCCTCAACATAACACCTTCGTAGCACTGAACCCACCTTTATAGTCACCCTGTTACGGTGTGACGTTTGATGTTATCAAGATACTCTTTCGGTGTTAGCAATTAACATGATCTCATGGTCTAAGGACTAAGATTACTTAGTATGATGTTATAGCAATATAAACATAATGACTTTGATCGTAATGCTATACTTCGGATGAATGTTCATCACATCATTTCACAAATGCTGTGACCTTGTTATTAACAACATCCAATGTCTATGATCAGGAAACTTTGATCATCTTGTTAATCAACGAGCTAGTCTATAAGAGAGGCATAACTAGGAACCCTTTTTGTTTATTAAACACACATGTATTGACGTTTCCTATCAATATAATTATAGCATGCAAAATAAACATCTATCATATACAAGGAATACATAATAACAACTTTATTATTGCCTCTCAGGGCATATTTCCTTCAGTCTCCCACTTGCACTAGAGACAATAATCTAGTTTACATAGTGATAAATCTAACACTCATGGAGTTCTGGTGTTGATCATGTTTTGCCCTAGGGAGAACTTTAGTCAACAGATCTGCTACATTTAGGTCCGTGTGCACTTTACAAATCTTTATGTCTCCATCCTTGACATGCTCGCGGATGGAGTGAAACCGGCGCTTAATATGCTTGGAATTCTTGTGAGACCGTGGTTCCTTGGCGTTGGCTATGGCTCCATTGTTGTCACAATAGGTCACCATTGGGTACAATGCACTAGGAACCACACCTAGTTCCGTTATGAACTCCTTCATCCAAACCGCTTCCTGCACCGCTTCTGAAGCAGCAACATATTCCGCCTCCGTTGTTGATCCAGCCACCACAGGTTGTTTGGAACTCCTCCAACTAACTACTTCTCTGTTCAAGACAAATACGTATCCGGATTGAGACTTAGAGTCATCCGGATCGGTGTCAAAGCTAGCATCGACATAACACTTAGCGACTAGCTCTTCTTCACCTCAGTATAAAAGAAACATATCCTTAGTTCTTCTCAAGTAATTAAGGATATTCTTGACCGCTATCCAGTGTTCCGAACCTGGATCAGATTGGTACCTACTAGTCAAACTAATAGCATGTGCCACATCCGGTCTTGTACATAGCATGGCATACATTATAGAGCCTATGGCTGAGGCATAGGGGATCATATCCATTATCTTTCTTTCTTCTGCCGTAGCCGGACTTTGAGTCTTACTAAATGTCTTGCCTTGCAACATAGGTAAGAACCCCTTCTTACTTCTGTCCATATTAAACTTCTTCAATATCTTATCAAGGTATGTATTCTGCGATAGCCCAATTAGGCGTCTTGATCTATCTCTATAGATTTTAATGCCTAATATATATGAAGCTTCACCAAGGTCCTTCATCAAAAATTTGCTGTTTAGATAACTTTTAACACTGTTTAAAAGATATATATCATTTCCAATAAATAATATGTCATCCACATATAATATTAGAAATGCCACATTGCTCCCACTCACTTTCTTGTAAATACAAGCCTCTCCATAAGTTTGGACAAATCCAAACTCTTTGGTCACCTCATCAAAGCAGAGATTCCAACTCCGGGATGCTTGCTTCAGTCCATAGATGGATCACTGAAGCTTGTATACCTTATCAGCATCCTTAGGATTGACAAAACCCTTAGGTTGTATAATATACAACTCTTCTTCAATATTACCATTGAGGAATGCAGTTTTGACATCCATCTGCCATATTTCATAATCGAAATATGCAACAATTGCTAACATAATCCTAACCGACTTTAGCATTGCTACGGGAGAGAATGTCTCATTGTAGTCAACTCCTTGAATTTGTCGAAACCCCTGTGAGACAAGTCAAGATTTATAGATGGTCACATTACCATCAGCATCGGTTTTTCTTTTGAAAATCCATTTATTCTCAACGGCCTTTCGATCGTGAGGTAAGTCCACCAAGGTCCAAACCTGGTTTTCATACATGGATTCCATCTCGGATTTCATGGCTTCTAGCCATTTGTTGGAATCAGGGCTCATCATCGCTTCTTCATACGTCGCAGGGTCATCTATTTCATTAATCATGAAATTCATAACAGACCGCCAAATGCCAGAGCTGCTTGTGTCCTGCTTGACCTGCGAGGTTCGGCAGTATCCTCTTTTGGAGTTTCATGATCATTATCATTAGCTCTCTCTTCATCAGGTGAAGTCAACTCCGAAACAACTTCTGGTGCTGCGCCACTCGCCAATTCATGAAGAGAAGGTTCAATAACCTCTTCGAGTTCTACCTTCCGACTATTCACACCTTTCGCGAGAAACTCCTTCTCAAGAAAGGATCCATTCTTGGCAACAAAAACCTTGCCCTCGGATTTGTGATAGAAGGTATACCCAATAGTTTCCTTAGGGTATCCTATGAATACGCATTTTTCCGCTTTGGGTTCGAGTTTATCCGGCTGAAGTTTCTTCACATAAACATCGCATCCCCAAACTTTAAGAAATGACAGCTTAGGTTTGTTTCCAAACCATAATTCATACGGTGTCATTTCAACGGATTTAGATGGTGCCCTATTTAAAGTGAATGCAGCGGTTTCCAGTGCATAACCCCAAAATGACAGTGGCAAGTCAGTTAGAGACATCATAGATCGAACCATATCAAATAAAGTACGATTACGATGTTCCAACACACCATTACGTTGTGGTGTTTCGGCAGGCGTGAGTTGTGAAACTATTCCACAGTCTTTCATATGTGTGCTAAACTCGTAACTAAGATACTCTCCTCCATGGTCAGACCGCAGAAATTTGATCTTTCTGTTACGATGATTTTCCACTTCATTCTGAAATTCCTTGAACTTTTAAAAGGTTTCAGACTTATGTTTCATCAAATAGATATACCGGTATCTACTCAAATCATCCGTGAAAGTAACAAAATAACGATATCCACCTCGCACCGACACACTCATTGGTCCACACACATCAGTATGTATGATTTCCAATAAATCTGTCGCCCATTCCATTGAACCGGAAAACGGCGTTCTAGTCATCTAACGATTAGAATGGAGTTTCTTCCTGTGTTTAACGTCAATATGACCTAGACGGCAGTGCCACATATATGAAGATATATCATTATCAAGTTTAATCCTTTTAGCATCAACATTATGAATATGCGTAATACTACTATCGAGATCCAACAGAAATAAACCATTCAACACAGGTGTATGACCATAAAAGATATCATTCAAATAAATCGAACAACCATTGTTTTCATATTTAAACGAATAACTACTTTGCATCAAACACGATCCGGATACAATGTTCATGCTCAGTGCAGGCACCAAATAACAATTATTCAGATTTATAACTAATCCCGACGGCATATGGAGAGGCAACATTCTGACGGCGATCACATCAACTCTTGATCCATTGCCGACCCGCATCATGACCTCATCCCTTGCTAGCTGTCGCTTGTTCCGGAGCCCCTGAACCGAGTTACATATATTAGCAACCGATCCCGTATCAAATACCCAGGTGCTACTGCGAGTACTAGTCAAGTACACATCAATAACATGTATATCACATATACCTTTGTTTGCCTTGCCGGCCTTCTTGTCCGCCAAATACTTGGGGCAGTTGCGCTTCCAATGGCCAGTCCCCTTGCAATAGTAGCACTTGGTATCCGACTTAGGGCCAGCTCGAGGTTTCTTTTCAGTCGCGGCAACATATTTGCCGCCCTTCTTTCCCTTATGCTTGCCTTTCTTGTCCTTCTTGAAACCAGTGGTCTTATTGATCATCAACACTTGATGTTCTTTCCTAATCTCCACTTCTGTAGTCTTAGCATTGACAGAAGCTCGGGAAGAGACTTCTTCATGCCCTGCATGTTATAGTTCATCATGAAGCTCTTGTAGCTAGGTGGCAGAGATTGAGAACATGATGTATGCCTAAGTCAATGGGAATCATTATTCCCAAGGACACAAGCTTATCAGCGTACCTAGACATTTTGAGTACGTGCTCACTGATGCGCTCGACGATCGACGTAGAGCTTGTTGGGAACCCCAAGAGGAAGGTATGATGAGCACAGCAGCAAGTTTTCCCTCAGTTATGAAACCAAGGTTTAATCGAACCAAGAGGGAGCAGGAAACACCCCAAAGGTGTTACTAGCTGAGCTTTGGCGAGCACCGGTGCTAGTAGAAACGTGGAGACCTGCACAACACAACCACAGAAATTTGTCCCCCACTTGCGATGAGGTTGTCAATCTCACCGTGTTTTGCGGAAAACAAAGGATTAAACGTATCGAATGGAAAGAAGTAAAAGTTTGCAGATTATTGCTTTACGAACTGCGTGTAAGGTAAACAATACAATTGTTCTATGAACAAAGGATCGTTGTTTTGTCCCTAGTAGCAACAACACATCTAATACCTTAGAGATTTCTGTCACTTCCCCAGATTACCAGAGGCATGAACCCACTATCGAGCATTAATACTAACTCTTGGAGGTGCTAGCATCTACTTGGCCAAGATAGCTACTAACAACGGAAAGCATGCAAGATCTCAAATAACAAAGACATGATAGAATCAATAATCAATCTGAAATAGCATCTCAATATCCATCGGATCCCCGCAAACACAACATGTATGGATTACAAATAAATGATCTTGATCATGAACGGAGCTCACAAGATCTAAACATGAAAGCACAAAGGAGGAGAAACCAGCCATCTAGCTACTACATGGATCCATAGTCCAAGGATGAACTACTCACGCATCACAACGGAGGCTTGCATGGTGATGAAGAAGGCCTCCAGGGTGAATTCCCCTCTCTGGCAAGGTGCTGGGAAGAGCTTCAGATCCCTCCCGATCTAGGGATGGAGATGAGGGCGGCTACAGACTCTTTCGTGGATTTTTGATCGGCTACTTAGGGTTTTCGTCCCGAGGGCATCTTATAGGCGGAAGGAGAGACCGAGGGGGTGCTGGGTGCCAGACCACCTGGCGCTGCCAGCCTGGCCAGCTGCTGTGGTGTGGCTGCCCCCCAACCCTTCTCCGTCTCGTATTCTGGCACTTGATCCCTTCCGGAAAAATAGGCACTTTGGCTTTTGTCCCGTCTAATTCCGAGAATATTCATTTTTTGACTTTCCTGGAACCAGAAACAGCAGAAAACAGGCAGCTAGCATTGTGGCTCTTGTTAATAGGTTAGTCCAAGAAATCATAATAAAAGTACTCCAAAGTTGGAACAAAACACAAGAAAGTGGATAAAACCAAGCATGGAACATCAAAAATTATAGATACATTTGCAATGTATCAACATCCCCAAGCTTAACTCCTGCTCGTCCTCGAGTAGGTATGTGATAAAAAGAAATAATTTTTGAGGCGACATGCACCATCAAAGACTTGATCAAAGTATATGCAAAACATCAAAGCTGGGATCAAAGTACTTTAATCATAACATGAAAGACAAAGTTCTAGCAATAAGCAAAGAGACTATGATGCAACATGAAAAGGCACAAACAAAAGATTCATGAATAACATGCTTTGCAAGACGTTTGTTTGTTTCACATAAAGAAAACATAGCATAAAAGTATTCAGCTTGTCCCTCAATAGAGTAGCAAATATAAATGCATGGGACACCTTCAAAGTTCATAAGAGTGACTAGATACAATAGTTTCAAACAAGCAATACCAAGTTATGCATCAATCAACTAGTCTTGGGACAATGCACATAGAACTAAGAATGGCCACTATGCTCTCAAAGTAGTGCATAAAGATAGAAGGTGGAGACTCAATATAATGGTGGAAGAAAGGCCTTTTGTAAAAGGAAGTAGGGATTCAAGTCTCATAAAGAGCTTCCAAAAATTATGGTACTCGTAGCTTTCAGCTCTCATTGCCCCTATCATAAGCATCTTGAAGGTGATTAAGGTTAAAGTGACACAACTAAGAGGATATGCTTGACAAGTTATAAACCGAAATCTCATGCCCCTTAATAACGAAGACCGATCCTCAAGCTACTCAACTTTAGTCCCGAGTAAGCTCTTGTCATTGTAAGTATATGTGTATCATTAAGAACCAACGGGTACCCTTGCACATTATACGGAGCTTTCCCATAATCAAAATGACAAGGCAAGCAGACAATGAGCATCTCAGCGATCTTTTTATTTGCTATTTGCATAGGTTTTTATTGAGGATGCTTCATAGAGTGCTCATTATGGTGATGCTGCAAGTTTCCACCATGATTAGGCATGGCTTAGGCTAGCGGCCCAGGCGTTTCTCTAACACACACAAACTCCATGATCATACAAGTTCCACATTTATTTCACACCGCCGGGATCCGTATGCAAAAGAACATAATATCAACGGGGTACAAAGTACAAGTGCAATGTTGAAAGCGTTCCCCATGAAACATGGTTCTGCTAATTTCAACTTATAAAGCGCAAGCATATACGCAACAAAGAAGGACCCAATGGTTCAAGTTTATTAGAGGCAAAAAAGTAAAGTGTGCCATCAAGTTCGTGAGAGCTTTAATCACTAGTTTTCTCATAACAAGTGAAAGGTAGACAAAAGCATGAATATACTTGGAATAGCATAAGCTAGTAGGTAGGTATGGTGGACTCTTTGGAAAAACTTGGTTTAGGGAGTTGGATGCATGAGTGGAACTCATACTTTGTGGTGGAGGCTAGCAAAAGACTGGGAGCGACAAACTAAGAGAGCAATAATGGCCATAATCATGCAGAGTGACAAAACATCATTGATCAAAGCATAAAGTGATACTACAAAGTTGAAAACTAAAGGATCATAAAGGCTATGGTGACTTGTGACAGTCATATCATGGTGTGAGCATGTGCCAAGTCAACCCAAATAAAGCATCAAAGGAGAATACCACTATACTATGCTTTAATATGCTAAAACAACGCATGATTCATCCAAGGCACATTAAGCAATCTCAATTGTTTATAACAAGTCATGCTACAGAAAAGAATACTAAGCATAAAACCAAAACAATATCAAGCATGGCATGACAAAGCATAGCCACAGTCAAAAACGAGCTCTTTTTACCATAAAAGTATGCACTTTCCTACTCTTTTCCAAACCAAACCAAACTATTTGCAAACAAAAATATGAAAGAGGGGATCCAACCAACTTATTCAGAGAACTAAAAAAACCAAGCAAACTAAAAACCAAAACGAAAACGAAAAAGAAGACGCTCCAAGAAAAACACAACTGTGCATGAAACAATAAAAATGAAGCGTTTGGAAGAAACCTGGAATTTTTATTGATGAAGAAGTGGATGCCTTGGGCATTCCCAAGCTTTGACGCTTGTACTTATTGGATATTTCTTGGGGTGACACGTGTGGCATCCTCAAGCTTGAGCTTTAGTCCATCCTTCATCTCATTACTCATTTCTTCCATACACCTGAAAATTTTCCTTCATACAAAACTTCACACAATCTCATTATTAGCAACATTAGTGCACTTAAGATAAATAAGTCTCAAGGTTCAGGTCTAACACCAAATAAACTTCCATTAGAACACTAGCTACTGTAGCACTTCCCTCAAAAAGCTCAATTCGCCAAAGGAACTCAAGAAGGAACTAACAAGAAGCAAATGCAGAAAATGGCAGAAATCTGTCAAAACAGACCAGCAGGAAAAGACGAATTTTTTCGAAGATCTTATGTTGCTCAAATCAAAAAGTGTTAAACTAACTAAAGTTAGATAACAACCTGGGACAGAAGCGCAAAAAATTACAGCTCAATCCGACATACAGAGCTCTCTCAGGAATTTTTACGGTGAAGCACAAAATCTGTTTCGGGACAGCAACTTTCCCAATCATTACTTCACTCTCATTAGAGGTTACTCTTGGCACAAAAAGCAAATAAAAAGGATAAGGAGAGGTTATTACATAGGTAATAACTTCCAAGACTCATCTAAAACTCTTGGGTTATTTCCCAACAAGTACTTTTCTTTAACGCGTTTAAGTTAGGCATGAAAATTTGAGAAGATGCTCTCATAGGAAATATGAATTGAAGTAAAAGAGAGCATCAAGAAGCAAATTCAAAACACATTAAATTCTAAACCACTTCCTATGCATAGGAATATTGTATGCAAATAAATGCACAAAGAGCAAAGTGATAGGCATAGGAATATAAAACAAGAGTAACTTGAAAACTTTCAGCACATAGAGTGGTGTTTCAATACCATGAAAACTTCTACAACCATATTTTCCTCTCTCATAATAATTTTCAGTAGACTCATGAATAAACTCAACAATATAACTATCACATAAAGAATGCTTTTCATGATCTACAAACACTAGAGCTTTATTATAAATATTTTCAAAAGAATCCTCAGGAACATAACATTCACCCTCCTTTGATAAGAATGGGGGACAATCAAATAATGTAAGGGATAAAGAGTTACTCTCATTAGAAGGTAGGCATGGGTAGATCCATTCTTCCTCCTTTTGTCCATCACTCTCCTCCTCTTTTTCATCTAATGAGCTTTCAGGTTCAGCAATTTCTTCTTCCATGGAGGTTCTAGCAGGCGGTGGTTCACCTATTACCTTAGCAGTCATAATACTGTTCCCAAATAGGAAACTAAGTGAGCTATCCATAATGAAATAGTGATTGGAGCAGAGCTAGTCATAATGCAACTTAAGAAAGGAACTAATTTTTGTGTTTTTGAAGAACAAAACAAGCAAACAAAGCAAAAAGAAACTAAGAAAAACAAAAACAACAAAGTAAAGAGATTGGTTATGAGGGACTCCCCTTGTGAAGATGTCCTTGACTCCCCGGCAACGGCGCCAAAAAATAGCTTGATGCACTCGATGATCGACGTAGAGCTCGTTGGGAACCCCAAGAGGAAGGTATGATAAGCACAACAGCAAGTTTTCCCTTAGTTATGAAACCAAGGTTTAATCGAACCAGTAGGAGCAAGGAAACACCCCAAAAGTGTTACTAGCTGAGCTTTGGCAGGGCGCACTACCGGTGCTAGTAGCAACGTGGAGACCTGCACAACACAACCACATAACTTTGTCCCCAACTTGCGATGAGGTTGTCAATCTCACCGTGTTTTGCGGAAAACAAAGGATTAAACGTATCGAATGGAAAGAAGTAAAAGTTTGCAGAAAGTAAACACAAAGCAGTAAAGAGTTGTAGATTGTATGTAAAGACAAAGGACCGGGATCCATAGTTCACTAGAGGTGGCTCTCCTTAGATAGATAACATGCTAGGTGAACAAATTACAGCGGGGCAATTGACAAACACCGAGAAAGCAATACATGCATATACTAATCATCTTGACTCCTTTGATACTTGATTGGGTAATACAACATAATACATAGACCGCCATCCAACTGCATCTATGACTAATAATCCACCTTCAGGTTATCATCCGAACCCCCTCCAGTATTAAGTTGCAAGCAATAGATTATTGCTTTACAAACTGCGTGTAAGGTAAACAATACAATTGTTCTATGAACAAAGGATCGTTGTTTCTACCTAGTAGCAACAGCACATCTAGTACCTTAGAGATTTATGTCACTTCCCCAGATTACCAGAGGCATGAACCCACTATCGAGCATTAATACTAACTCTTGGAGTTGCTAGCATCTACTTGGCCAAGATAGCTACTAACAACGGAAAGCATGCAAGATCTCAAATGACAAAGACATGATAGAATCAATAATCAATCTGAAATAGCATCTCAATATCCATCGGATCCCCGCAAACACAACATGTATGGATTACAAATAGATGATCTTGATCATGAACGGAGATCACAAGATCTAAACACGAAAGCACAAAGGAGGAGAAACCAGCCATCTAGCTACTACATGGATCCGTAGTCCAAGGATGAACTACTCATGCATCACACCGGAGGCTTGCATGGTGATGAAGAAGGCCTCCAGGGTGAATTCCCCTCTTCGGTAGGGTGTCGGGAAGAGCTTCAGATCCCTCTCGATCTAGGGATGGAGATGACGGCGACTACAGACTCTTTCGTGGATTTTTGATCGGGTACTTAGGGTTTTCGTCCTGAGGGCATCTTATAGGCGGAAGGAGAGGCCGAGGGAGTGCTGGGGTCGGCCAGACCACCCCCTAGCGCGGGCCAGACCTGGCCGCACGGCCAGCTGGTGTGGCTGGCCCCCAACCCTTCTCGGTATCGTATTCTGGCACTTGATCCCTTCCGAAAAAATAGGCACTTTGGCTTTTGTCCCGTCCAATTTCGAGAATATTCATTTTCTGACTTTCCTGGAACCAAAAACAGCAGAAAACAGGCAGCAATCGTGGCTCTTGTTAATAGGTTAGTCCAAGAAATCATAATAAAAGTACTCCAAAGTTGGAACAAAACACAAGAAAGTGGATAAAACCAAGCATGGAACATCAAAAATTATAGATACATTTGCAATGTATCACTCACTAACGGAGCTGTTCTCCTCCATCATGCAGCTAAAGAACTTTTCAGAAGCATTATAACTCTCTACGGCAGCATGTGTGTCGAAAATCATTTTCAATTCTCCCATGGTATCGAAGGCATTGCCATTTTCGAAACGGTTTCGAAGTTCTGGCTCTAGCCCATACAGTATGCCACAATGAACTAAGTTGTGGTCCTCCTAACAAGTTATATAGACGTCCTTTTCCTCGTCAGGGGCATCAGGAGCTGGTGGGGGGCCTAGCGGTGCCTCTAGCACATATTGCTTTTGTGCAGTAGTGAGGAGAATCCTCAAATTCATAGTCCAGTTGGCGAAGTTGCTACCATTCGCAGCAAGTTTCTCTTTCTCCATGAACACATTAAAATTAAAAGCAGGTGGTGCCATCTAAAACAGAATTTGTAAAGTATATTAAGACTAAGTTTATGATAGATTGACTTCAACTAATCCAAATTACTAATGAACTCCCACTCAAAAACGACATCCCTCGTGTCCTTTTGGTGATTACATGAACCAAATCCACTACACCAAGTCCGATCATCACGTGAATCGGTGTAGCTTCGTGTCCTATATGGGCATCATATCAACTATATGACTCATGCTTAACCTTTTGGTCCGTGTTCCGAGGCCATGTATGTACATGCTAGGCTCGCCAAGTAAGAACCTTAGTATTCGCATGTGTAAAACCGTCTTACACCCGTCGTATGAAAGCGTAGAGTCGAGAACACCTGATCATCACGTGATGCCTCGAAACACGATCCATCAAACGGTGCATACTTAAGGAAGAACACATTTTATCTTGATATCTAAATGAGGGATCATCTTATAATGCTACCAAAAGCGCCAAACTAGCAATATAAGATGCAAACGTCTAATGTGTAAAGTGAGATGGTATGGTCCATGCATTTGATCTCTATCATTTGCATCGTGGTATGATCTCTATCATTCCTTTGTGTGTAAGGCCAAGGTCTATGGAACTTACACGTTGAGTGTGTTGTAAGAGTATCTATCATACATCTACTTACAACAATACCATATCAAGACACTAGCCCAGCAACGATCTAAACTAGACGCCTCTAATTTATTAATTGCAAGTTTTACGTGGCTTAGGGCTTTCGGAGATAGAACCGATCTTACCTACGAACATGAACCACAATGAGGACAACCAAGTTATTAGCAACTCGTTGTAAATCAGATATTGACTATAGTAGGAGAGACAGACACCTGCTAGCCACTTATGCAAAACTAGTTGCATGTCAGTCGTGGAACCGGTCTCATGTACGATGACATGTAAGGTTGGTCCGGGCCGCTTCATCCCACTATGCCACCAATATCCAAGATACATAGAAGATGCAATAACATGATCATCATCGCCCACATATAAACATATGTGTACTACCCGTGCAAAGCACCTACGCATAGATCAGGCTCTGATACCACTGTTGGGTTCGCAGCATAGAAAACAAATTTTTTCCTATGATGAGAACTATACGCCAAGATCTATCTACTAGATATAGAGCAACGAGTGGACATACATCCATGGAGAACTTACCCTCCAAGACAACGAGTTTGGTTAACGAGTAGGAACTCGTGGTTGATGTAGTCGTACGCTTGCCGATCTCAAGATCGTGTGGAAGTCCGAGCGCCGCAAATCAGTAGCGCATCTATCCTAGCACACACGTTCAAGCCACCAGACAACCTGCACCTCCTCGCTCCAGCGAATCAGCAGAAGCAACAACTCCTTCCAGACACAAGGCCACCGGGAACATGTATCTCGCTAATCCGAGACCATGGGGGAATATCTAGTGGGGGAGAGAGATCCTTCACGAGGAGGTGTGCTTTGTGAGGGAGGAGAGGGGGGCCTTTTATAGGATAGGAGGGACTCCTCCCCTACCATGGCCAACGACCAACGAGGGAGCCCCCTCCTCTTCCTCATTCATGTGGTGGAATCTCCACTCACATCAATTCAAGCTCCACCCAAAGTTCCACTCACATGCATTAAATTTCCACCAAATTTAATGCAACTCTCAATTAATAAAACTCTTTTATTTATTTTATTCAAATTTTGTTAATTACTTTAATTAACAAACATTCACATAAAACCCTGGCAACATTTCAATATCACATGCAGAACCTCTTTCTGCAATTTCACCCGAAACAATTCTGGTTTCTATTGAAACAATTCCTGTTTCTATCGAAACATTTCCTGTGTTTGCAAACCTTTCGTCTGAAACATATGTGCTCCTAAATGGTGTCCGGCAACCCTTAAGTGTGTCACCCTATGGTTCACGAATAATGCAGATATGATTGAGACTCCTCTCAGATCAATAATCAGAAGCGGGACCTAGAGATCCATACTGACTCCTACACATTCAACGATGACTTCTATGATCGTGAGAACCTTTAACGCTAGTAACTTAATCCCTTTGTCTCATGATATAATACATGTCCGAGATTCGATCATCGGTATCCAAATACCTAATTTGATCTCGTTACCTACATGCACTCTTTTCTCGTTCCCGTGATATAACATTCTAGTGATCACATCACTTGCTTGTAAGCTATCTTAATGTGATATCACCGAGAGGGCCCAGAGTATATCTATCCGTCATCGGGATTGACAAATTCCACTCTTGATCCATGAGCCTCAACATAACACCTTCAGAGTAATCGAACCCACCTTTATAGTCACCCTGTTACGGTGTGAGGTTTGATGTTATCAAGATACTCTTCCGGTGTTAGCAATTAACATGATCTCATGGTCTAAGGACTAAGATTACTTCGTATGATGTTATAGCAATATAAACATAATGACTTTGATCGTAATGCTATACTTTGGATGAATGTTCATCACATCATTTCACAAATGTTGTGACCTTGTTATTAACAACATCCAATGGCTATGATCAGGAAACTTTGATCATCTTGTTAATCAACGAGCTAGTCTATAAGAGAGGCATAACTAGGAACCCTTTTTGTTTATTAAACACACATGTATTGACATTTCCTATCAATATAATTATAGCCTGCAAAATAAACATCTATCATATACAAGGAATACATAATAACAACTTTATTATTGCCTCTCAGGGCATATTTCCTCCAGTGGTTGTACGGTAAAATTGGAATGGTATCGCATCCGAACCCAACCATCAGTTTTGTAAAAGGGCTAAGGCTCATGCCTCAACATTTTCATCATCATAAACCATTTGTGTTTCTCAACACATGTCAAAACATCTCAATAGAATGACTCATCATTCCAAGGGTTTCACAAGTCATTTTCACCAAGTATTCCCATCTAAAGTGATCAAGTTTTGGTTTAGCTCCAAACTACTAAGTTAAGAGTGTTCACTAAGGTGGGATGCTAATCTCAATCTCATGCCATATAATGACATCTAATTCTAACTAGATAGGTCAAGTTTTATACTCTTTATGCTACCTTTAAACAAGTAAAATACTTTGGTAAAGTAAGGAAAGTAAATCTTGTAAATAAAACTTGGAATAGGTATAAGTCAAAGGGTATAACCAAAGCATGCCTAATGCCTTTGCTTAGGTTATCTAGCTTGCAAGGGTTAGCTTGCATTGTTAATGATGGCTTGCAAGTAATTACTTGCATGGTTAACTTGTATAATGCTAGCTTGCTCAGTTTACTTGAAGTGCTAGGCTTGCCTTGTGTAGTACAGTGGTTGAAATTGTCTTCCTCCTCTTCTTGGTAGAACTCCTCCTCCTCGTAGACTTGGTCGGTACTATCATCTATAAATACATACGGAATACACAATCACCAAACAATACTCAACTAGTCTACTTAGCACACTAAGGCACACATTTGATGATCTATTATCATCATAAACATCACAAGGTTTGATGAACTAGTTTCATTTATTTTATTTGAGAAAAGTAATTTCTACTCATTGAAAATAACTAAGATTTAGTATTCTCCAATTAAAATATGAGATCATGTGGACACATGTCATCACCACATATTCTAACATATGAGAATGTGATTTAAGGGTTGGATCACATTTTAATAAGTTTAAGTTGAATAATTAATGATTTAAAGTGACTAGAAATGCCTATATAGCATTATTTTGGTACTAGTCCAAAGTCACTACATGCAGACCTTAATATTATTACATATTCAGATAGGTATGGTTAAATGTGATTTTTGAGAGTTGCAATCAACTCAAAAGCTATTATGGTTGATTTTCGAAAAATGTTGGAATGTGCAAAAGCTTCTATCTTGTTATTTTTACTAGGAGAGATCTCTAATTCTAAATGATTTAAATCCAACGTGCTTGGATAGAGTTTTTAATTATCTTTCCAACAAAATTGGAATCACTCAATTTGGATTTGTACAACTCCCTGAATTGATTTTTGAACTAAGGGACAGAACTAAGTTTTAATTAAAATAGAAAAACATATATTTGAATTACTGGGTCAGCGCGGGAAACTAAATGGGCCGGCCCATGTACACTCCACGGTGCTGAGGGCTGCTGACAGGGGGTCCCACCTATCCGTGACTCATTAAATGTGAAGCAGTACGGGGCGATAAGGACCACACGATTAGATCCTGGATCAACGGCTCATGGTCGTCATCGACGACGGACACGTCGCCGACGAGACTGATCCCTAGCGCGGTTAGTGGGGGTACGGTGGGGACATACCAGGGCTCCAGCTAGGGCAGCGATGGGGGCGATCGAACAAGACGATGATGGCGGACTCAGGCGAGGTCACGACAGGGGCTGAGGTGGACGAAATCGACGGGGACTTCTCCTCCTCTGCAGCGGCTATCTCCGGAGAAATTCCGGCGATGGTCTACTCGAGCGGCTCCGGTGAGATAGGGGAAACGATCAGTGGAGAGAGGGGAGTGGAATGGTGTGGCGATTAAGGCTGGGGGTGGCCTCCTTATATAGGCTCGACGAGGGGACCGAAGGGTGTGGGCGGAGCTCGTCGGTGACAAAGGCACAGAGGGCTACCGGCGTGGGCGAGGTAGGCGGACGGTGGGCAGTTCCCTGGCGATCATCTAGAGCTTAATGGCGGCGCTAGGGGCGGTGGCTAACGGTCGAGAGCTTCCCGCGCACTGAGGGACAAATGCGGTGCTCGATGGTGATCCTGGCGACTGTGGGTCGCGCGGCGGTGCATGGCCGTGTCTGGCGGGTTGGTGTGGTCAAGGCGGAGCAGCGTGCGCAGTCTGCGGTCGAGGCGCGGTCTGTGGCGTGCTAGCGGCGAGGGCACTCTGGCGTGCTTTGGCGCGGCGCAGAGAGGCATGGGCGTGAGCGAGTGGAGGTGGTCTAAGGGCTGGCTTTGGCCGTGGGGTGGATAGGGGATTGCGGTAGGGTTGGGCGGAGCTAGTGGGGGTGCTAGAACGGCACGCCGCTGTCTGGGGAGCGTTGCCCCCGTTCGGCCGGCGGTGACCAAAAACGGGCGACGCGCAACTGCTGCTCCATGCTAAAGGGTAGGCCGGTGAGGGTTTGGTTAGAGATGGGAGGGACAGGGGAACCAAAATGGGGCCAAAAACTCGACAAGGCATTGATCACTAAACAGTATTAGTTAGGCAGCAAATTTGTACCTGCCACCTGTTCGACACAATGGCCGCATGAACAAAAGATTTGAATTTTCAAAGATTTTTGGTGGAGTGGTGTGTTACATGCTTAAGCATCTAGGTTGCTTGGGATTTTGACATGGAGTTCATTTGGATGGTTTTTGAAAAAGTGTGATCTATACATATGCACTAGATTCAATTTTCAATTGTCATTTAAAATTAGAGTTTGAATGTTTTTGGGAGATCACAAAGTGGTCCTTGGTACATCACTACTTGTACTAGCAAGGGGTGCAAAGATCCACATTTGTTTCTGTTTGAATTTGAGTGCTAGGAATATCCAAAGTGGGCTAGGTGATTAAAATGGCAAAAGTGACCATTTCCTTATTTAGTTCTTTTTGATTTCTTTTTTCTTTTGGATTTTCTTGGGGATGATTTAGATGATGTGTAATTCACCTTAGAGTCATTTTACAACCCATAGATCACACAATCATGGCATTTCAAACAACTCCTATTTGAAATGCACACACATATGAATGCTTAAAGATTTTTAATAAAAAAAGTTTGTGTTAACCCTAAATTGGGTAGATTTGATCTTGATCACTTGGATTAAAGTTTTGGGATGTTACACCGTGTGCATGTGTCCCCCTTCACAAGCATGCATTGTAACCTAAAAGCGAAGGTTCCGGACTCGTCTAAGGGGGAAAGTCCCTGTTCCTGTGAAACCAGGTGGGACATTCTCACACCCCTTGTGACCCAACATGGTTTTACATAATCCTATGTCCTAAACAAACAAAAAACAAGAGAGAGATACACCGGGATACCCCGTCAAAAAGAAGTCTAGGGGGATAGATGATCCGAGGCCCGCAGGTCAGGGTTCCGTGGGAAACCGTGCTCTAGGGCATCAGAACACCTCAAGGACATGCATGTGGCCCTAGAACATGCATGAAAGTGTGGTTCTATCTTGAAACATACAAAACCTAGTCCTAGGGTGCATGTGTCCCCCTTCACAAGCATGTGTTGTAACCTAAAAGCGAAGTTTCCGGACTCGTCTAAGGGGGGAAGTCCCTGTTCCGGTGAAACCTGGTAGGATATTGTCACACACCTTGTGACCCAACATGGTTTTACATCATCCTATGACCTAAAAAACACAAAACAAGAGAGAGCTACACCGGGCTACCCCCGTTAGTAGAAAGTCTAGGGGGTTAGATGACCTAAGGCCGTAGGTTAGGGTTCCGCAGGAAACCGTGCTCCGGGGAATCAACACACCTCAAGGACTTGCATGTGGCCCTAGCACATGCATGAAAGTGTGATGCTTTCTTGCAACATATAAAACCTAGTACCCGGGTGCATGTGTCCCCCTTCGCAGGCATGCACTGTAACCTAAAAGCGAAGGTTCTGAACTCGTCGAAGGGGGAAATCCCTGTTCCGGTGAAACCAGGTAGGATATTGTCACACCCCTTGTGACCCAATATGGTTTTACATCATCCTATGACCTAAACAAGCAGAAAACAAGAGAGAGGTACACCAGGATACCCCCGTCAGAAGAAAGTCTAAGGGGGTAGACGATCCGAGGCCCGCGAGTCAGGGTTCCACTGGAAACCAGGCTCCGGGGCATCGGAACACCTCAAGGACACGCATGTGGCCATATCACATGCATGAAAGTGTGGATATATCTTGAAACATACAAAACCTAGTACCCGAGTGCATGTGTCCCCCTTCACAAGCATGCGCCGTATCCTAAAAGCGATGGTTCTAGACTGGTCTAAGGGGGAAAGTGCCTGTTCCGGTGAAACCGGGTAGGATATTGGCACCCCCATTGTGAGCCAACATTGTTTTACACCATCCTATGACCTAAACAAAAACAAAACAAGAGAGAGCTAAACCGGGCTACCCCCGTTAGAAGAAAGTCTAGGGGGTAGATGATCTGAGGCACGCAGGTCAGGGTTCCGTAGGAAACCGTGCTCCGGGGCATCAGAACACCTCAAGGAAATGCATGTGGCCCTAGCACATGCATGAAAGTGCGGTGCTATCTTGAAACATACAAAACCTAGTCCTCGTGTGCATGTGTCCCCCTTCGCAGGCATGCGCTGTAACCCAAAAACGAAGGTTCCGGACTCGTCTAAAGGGGAAGTCCCTGTTCCGGTGAAACTGGGTAGGATATTGTCACACCCATTGTAACCTAACATGGTTTTACATCATCCTATGACCTAAACAAACACAAAACAATAGAGAGGTACACCGGGATACCTGATACGTCCAAAACGTATCTACTTTCCCGAACACTTTTGCTATTGTTTTTCCTCTAAACTTGTGTGATTTGAATGAAACTAACACGGACTGACGTTGTTTTCAGCAGAATTGCCTTCGTGTCTAGTTTTTGTGCAGAAAATCAACTATCAGGAAAAATCCCAGAAAATATGCCAAAAATCCTATTTCACCAGAAGACTCACGGAGCCAGAATACGAGACGGAGTGGGTCTAGGCCCAGGCCACACCACCTGGCCGCGCGGGCTAGGCCTGGCCACGCCAGGGGGTAATCTGGCCGCCCCAGACACCCCCTCGGTCTCCCTCTTCTCCTATAAGTTACCTTCTAACCTAAAAACTCAGGGGGGTTCGACGTTTTTCTAGAAAGAGTTCCGCTCCGCCGCCACCACAGACTTCGTGATTCAGAACCAGAAACTCCGTTCTAGCACCCTACCAGGACGGGGAATTGGAGGAGATCATCGCCATCATCATCACCATTGCATCTCCATCGACCATCCATGTTTCCCCCATCTATGAGTGAGTAATCCCCCACTGTAGGCTATCGGGGTGGTAGGGATTGGATGAGATCGTTCATGTAATGGCATCGGATTGTTAGGGCATGGTGCCTAGTATCTACTATTAGTGCTTTTTGACTTTGTTGCAACTTGTTATGCTTAATGCTTGTCACTAGGGACTGAGTGCCATGATTTCAGATCTGAACATGTTATTGATTCATTATGATAGTATTGTTTATGGTCGTACCTGTAAGTTGTATACACACGTCGTTATCCAGAATCAAAGGCCCCGAAGTGACAGAAATCGGGATAACCAGAGGGAATGGCTTTGATGAGGATCACATGTGTTCACGGAGTGTTAATGCTTTGCTCCGGTGCTCTATTAAAAGGAGCACCTTAATTTCTAGTAGTTCCCTTGAGGCCCCGCTGCAAACGGGCTGGCAGGACAAAAGATGTTGTGCAAGTTCTTATTGCGAGCACGTATGACTATATATGGAACACATGCCTATCATTACTTAGTACTTGGATGCTTTATCTTATTTATCTGCAAATGCCCTATGTTCTGATTGCTATATGAATTGTCTTGTCCATGCAACGCCCGTCCACCCATCCCTATGCCTACTGCGCTTTAATCCTACTGTTTACTGCAACTGTTACTACTGTCTTTACTTTTACTGCTGCTATTACTTTACTATTCCTACTACAAAACTGTGAGACCAGGCACATGTCTTAATAGGATTGATAGAATACTCATACCAACAAGTTGCAACTTCTTTTCCGGAAGCTCATTCGAAAAGAACTCTAAGGTTAAGCATGCTTGGCCTAGAGCAATTCTAGGATGGTTGACCGACCGAGAAGTGTGCAAAGCGCAAGTGAGAACAAAGTGCTAAAAAGACTAGTGTTGATGCAATGGGGCCTAGATATCCTATTAAGGTGCCAGGAGTGACACCCCCCGGGCCCAGGAGTGGACGGGGTGTTACAAGTGGTATTAGAGCCGATCCTCACGGTTAAACAGGTGTGTGCGGGTCAGTGGCGGGACATGTGAAGCATGGCGTGTGTGGCCCAGAGTGTACACGGCATGGCACATGTGCCGGCACTAGAAGCACACACGCGTGCCAAGAGGGAACGTTCCTGGGGTGTGCTTGATCGATGAGGGCATCGATCTTCTAAAGGGTGGGTGTATGTGAGACCAGGCACATGGGTTAATAGGATTGATAGAATAGTCATACCAAAAAGTTGCAACTTCTTTTCAGGAAGCTCATTCGAAAAGAACTCTAAGGTTAAGCGTGCTTGGCCTAGAGCAATTCTAGGATGGGTGACCGACCGAGAAGTGGGTACCGGGTGCGCACGAGTGAGGACAAAGTGCGTAGAAAAGACTAGTGTTGGTCTGTGGGGCCAGTCTAGATATCCTATTAAGGTGCCAGGAGTGACACCCCCCGGGCCCAGGAGTGGACGGGGTGTTACAAAAACTGTTGCTACTGATAAACTACTGTGAGCAAGATTGTTTCCAGGTGCATCTGAATTGACAACTCAGTTGTTAAGGCTTATAAATATTCTTTGGCTCCCCTTGTGTCGAATCAATAAATTGGGTTTCACTTCCCTCGAAAATACTGCGATACACCCCCTATACTTGTGGGTCATCAAGACTATTTTCTAGCACCGTTGCCGAGGAGCATAGCTTTATTTATCAAGTCCACTTGGAATCATTATTGTTCGCTGCCATCCATCCATCATGGGTAAGTATCGTGATGGCAAGGTTCCTATTTTACCATCCAGTACAAGAAGAGGTACGGTTCTGAACACCTCTGTTGCTCTTGATTCACCATCTATTATGAGTAAGCTCCTTACACCACCACATACACATGCTACACACAATGCTACTACTGCTAAATCTGAAACTTCTGATACTTATGATGCTGCTTCTACTGTGCTTGATAAGAGTGGTTCATTAGGTCCTTTCCTAGATGCTACGATTGCTAGAACTATAGCTGGAAATACTGAAACTCCTAATGAAGACACTACTACACCTGTTAGTTCCCCTGAGTCTAGAGAGAGCTATGATATTGAAGACGGTTATGTTGAGATGACTGATGAATTTATTAAAGAATGTCAAAACACCCATGATAGGAGTGCTGCTAAGAGTCTCCTTGAGAGGCGTACTATTAGACCCAAATTTTCTCCTAATGCTAAGTTTGCTGCTTCTCCCATAAACATTAAAGATAAAGATTATGATTTCTCTCTTGATCTATCTTACATAGCTATTGTTGAGAAAGAACCTTTTTGTGGGACTAAGAATGAAAGTGCGATAGCACATATGACTGAGCTTTCTACCA